>JAPPVO010000019.1:108873197-110132169 GCA_030407325.1 Camellia japonica
CAGTTCCGCCTGCCGTGACCCGGCTTGTCAGATTGGGCTGTTTGTTTAAAGTTTGCCGTGTGCGGAATGGACCGAATGTTGGGTTATGGGCTGTATGCAGATTAATCCCCAGCGGAATGTGGGCTGTGTTCAGTTTGAGCAGTGGTTTGTATGATTTGTTTGCTGTTAGTTGGTTGGTTATCCAATTACTACAATGCAAGTGCCCAATTTCCAGGCAGTAAAACAATTTCAGTTACATCGAGATGTAATATGATGCAATGCAGTGCAAAGTAGGAGATATGTAAACATAACACTTTTCGGATAAAAAGTTTGTTTTATATAATCTCTTTCAGAGTACAAACTTTTAAAGAAAGCAAAAAAAATCTGCCTGCGGCAGTACATAGTACTCCATCTACCAAAAAGAGAAAAGTACAAGAACAGAAATAAAGAAAAGAAGCAGCAAAATCATCATCATCAGCAGCAGGCCTCATGCCTGAGGATCAGTCCTCGCCCTCTTCCTGGGCAAAAGCACAGGAGCATCGTCGGAGCTGTCACTGTCGGAGCCCGAGCCCGAGCTGTCCCCGGCCTCCTCCGCAAATGACTCCGTCCCCGCCTCTGACTCGCCATCTCCTGGAACTGGAGCTCGTGAGCTGCTCCCCACGTGACCACGTCCCCCTCTAGTACGAGGGAATATCCTGCCGTCCCGAGTAGAAAGGGGAGGCCCAGCTGGAGCAGCGCCACCCACTGGAGGGATCGGGAAAGGAGGCTGAAAATACAAAGAACAAACACATCAGAAAACTGTGAGCAGTTTATCAGTATAGAATGCAGTGTATGAGTACAGTGTGTGAATACCGTGAGCAGTTTATCAGTACAGAATGCAGTGTATGAGTACAGTGTGTGAATGCCGTGAACAGTGAATCAGTGCAAGATGCAGTGTATGAAAGCCGTGAGCAGTTTATCAGATTTTTGTGCAGTGTAGCAGATTGTGCGAAACAGAGTATGATTTGAGACTGTGGTCAGAAGAACATACCGGCAGGCTGTAGACGGCCAAGGCGTCGAGAGTCCGCTGCAGCATCCCCATCAGGGAGGCATTCAGCTCCACAGACTGATGGGTATACTCGGAGGAAGCCTGCAAAAGTATTAAATACATCAGTATTCTGTGGATATTGAATGAACTGAAATGAAATAACAATGCAAGATGCAGAAATAAAGTAATACATACCGGAGGCAAGTCGGGAATGCCGGCCAACTCATGACCAGCTGGAGGAGGAGCAAAAGGGATCTGGTAGGTCTCCCCACTCTGCCCCCTGTATGTCAGCATGGTAGGCAGAGCGGGCCAGCCCGTCCCTCGTCCCCTCTGCACTCCCCTCCTGCCGCGAGCTTGGGCTCTCTGTGACGACCCCACTCCTGCTCCTGCCTCTGCCCGGGCCGCTGGCGCCGCAGGTCTCGCTGGATCAACTCGACGGCCACCGCTCAAAGGCCGCATCAAGAAGGTCCGGACGTACTCTGAGTAGTCGCCCTCGCCCCTGTCGGCATCTACGTCCACGGCCCAGCCAAGGGTGTAGTCCTCCATCTGCTGGAAGCTGTACCCCTCAGTCTCCCTCATGCGCTCGGGAGGAAGGATCGGAACTATCTGCTCCGGCAACCCTAGGGTCTGGCGTATGAAACGCTCACCCAGGTACCAGGCCCGACAGACCGGGCCCTCTAGGAGAATCCGGTAGCGCGAGGTCTCGATGGCGCCGGCATACCGATCTCGTATCACCGCTGGTAGTGGAGCCCACGGCTGCCAGGTGACCTGAAATGAAATACAGTCGATTATCTACTGATATAGAAATGTACGCTTGAAAGCGAAGCTTAAACGGACTGTAAGTAAAACATACCTCGGTGGGGTGATGGTGTCGAAGAAACGGCGGAAGAAGCTAAAAGTGTCCCGGGGCCTCCGGGCGCATCGCCCGTCGTAACGGCGAGAGAAGGGGACGACCAGAGGGGTCTCCGCCTCTGGCACTGGCTCTAGTCTGGGGAAGTAGGCGTACACCCACAGCTGCAAAACAGACGTCAGTATGACTATCAGATCAAGCAGGATGCAGAATAAAGCAGAAATAACGGAGCCGTGTGTTGTGTATTGTGTTGTGCAGAGTGTACAGCGTGAACAGTGTGCAGTCAGGGTAAAGCGGAGTATGTGTGTGCCGTGTGTACAGTATACAGACTACAGTGTGTGCAGTGTACAAAATACAGAAAGTATAGAACAGAAATGTAAAGTAGAGAAGAAGACATACCTCCCAGGCTCGCCAGTAGCCTCCTAGCAGCTGTCCACTGCCACGAGAGACTGAGCTCATATAACCGTAGAGTGTGGCCAGAGCGGCGCCGCCCCAGTCATATCGCAGGAGGTCCCGGACGTCCACTAGTGCGCTGAGAAGGCAGAGGGGCACTGTGTTCGCCCGGTCGGCGAAGAGAGTCGTCCCGAATAGGAACATCAGGAAGCCGCGTGCATATCTCTCTACGGCCTCTGGGGTCATCGGGGCTGCATCAATGAGTGTGGACTGGACCCGAAACTGCACCTCGAACCAAGAATACCGGACGAAGCCGGGACGAGCCAGAGGCGGAGCCGCGCCAAGTAAGTAGACCTGGGCTGCGGTCCACTCATCCATGTCTATATCAAAGGGGATCGGATCACCTCCTACCCCGATGCCAGTGAGCACCGAGAAATCGTAAGGGGTCATCGTCATGTCCCCAGCCGCAGAAAGATGAAATGAATCGGTGGTGTCCCACCATCTCTCTGCCAAGACGGCAAGAAGAGGTCTGCAGGCGGAGAGCCTGGAAAGTCCCCTGCAGAAGGTACCAAAGCCCGCCTGGTCCACGATGCGTCGAACCGCCTCGGGAAGATCCAAATACCAGTCTCGAGCCGCAATATTCCCATACCCGCGGATGGCATGGGAATCTCCCTGTTTCAAGCAAATAGTTGCAAAGCAATATGAGATGTACAGTTCTGAGGAAACATGTTAAAGTCGATACAAATCTGGTATGCGTGCAGATTTTTAAAATTCAAACAGAAACCGGGTACCGGTGTGCTTACAGTAAACTACAAGCGCGTGATGCGTCAGTGTGTTTTGGATGCTCCAGTGTAAACTTGGTGCATGTGTGCACATTTTTCAGATTCAAGCAGATATCGGGTTTCAGCGTACCAAGTGGGTGGACTACAGCCTGTGATGTGTCAGTATGCTTGTGAGGGTCAGCATACAGATATGGTACATGTGTGTACATTTTTCAGATTCAAGCAGATATCGGGTTATAGTGTGCCAATAGGTGAGCTACAACGTGTGATGTGTCCGCGTGTTGGTGTAGTTTTGTGCAAATCTAGCATGCGTGCGAGTTTTCAGATTCAAATAAGCACCGGGTGTCGGCGAATTGACAGTGCAATGTGTGCCGTGTGTTTGGGTGATTCAAACTAGTGCAGTGTGTGTGCATGTGCGTCGGTCCTAAACAGATGTCAGTTATGAGTTTGTCTACAATCAACTACAGTACAGTACGTCAGAACTAAGCAGTCAATGGGTTCAGTTAGCCACGGCAGTTGATAGGAAGTTCTACATTGCAGAAAGTAAAGCAGAGCAAGAGTGTTACCTCGGCGGCGCCAAAAGACAAATGGGAGGCCGGCTCGCGCAGCAGAAGCTCTGGGTCCAAAGCCCTGTCAAAGCCACGGAAGTGGTGGAGTCCGTCGGGCGGTAGCACATGGATGGCCGGCTGGTAAGTCGCCGGGTCGAATGGTCGCTCGCTCAGCGGGAGGAGCTCGACCCCGGGATCCATCTCGTGATCCGGGGGAGTCCCGACATGTGGAACGTCATCGGCCATAGCGATGGAGATGAGAAAATAGCCGAAAAAGGAAAAACGGGCCGGAATGCAAAAAGTCAACCGGCAAAGTCAACCCCGAGAGGGTCGGAAATGGCCGGAAGGGTCGAAATGTAAAAATACACGGAAACGAAGACAAAATCAAGGGGAACAAGTCCCGAAAAAGCGGAACTAGCAAAAAGTGCACCGAAACGAAGATTTGTTCGGTTGAAAATGTCCGAAACGCGAAGAATATCGCGAATCCGACGAAAAAACGGGTGTAAAACGCGAAGAAATCGATGAGAAATCAAGAAAACAAACTCTAGAGAGAGAGAGTAGGGATTTTCGGCGGTTTAGAAGTGTGGAAAATAGGGTTTAAAACCCTATTTTATAAAGCCCGGAGTGAAATGGCAGTTCTGCCCTCGATCAGGCATTTCCTGCCGATCGGCACTATATTGTGCCGGTCGGCACTTTTTTGTGCCGATGGACGAGTTCAGGCAGCCGGTGGCAGCCGGTGACCATCCCACCCAGCCGGTGGTGTTCCCAAGGATGTTTTCAGGCAAGATAAGGGGTTTTTGGGTCTTCATAGCTCAAGAAAGTGCAAGAAAGTGCATCCCCGATGCTCAACCGGTCTCCGTTTCGACCTCGGACCGTGTCTTCTGCGCGTCGCACTCAAATTCAAGCAAAGATTGTATCCTTTTGTATCCTTTTGTCTTTCATAAGGTTTAAAAATTGCCCTATGTGCGCTGCGTGCATCCATCACTTTGTCTAGTGCGGCACGTCGCGCCGTTTTAAACGTCCTCTGCGACTTGTACTGTTTTTGTATTTTGTGCGACATGCGTGTCACACCCGCATCATTTTGTACTTCGTGTTGCATGCATGTCGCACTTAGCATTCATTTCATTTTCAATTCGCGCGAGGTGTGCCACCTCCCGTGTTTCCTTTGCATTTTCGTTCGCGCGAGGTGTGCCACCTCGCGTGTTTCATGTCATTTGCATTGTATTTCAAATCCTATGAGGTGTGCCACCTCATTTGTACCATTTACATTGTTCGCGCTATTTTGCGCACCCCGCCTGTTTGCACTATACGTGCATTTCCAACGACGGTCCGGCGGGACCCTAAACACGCCCGGTCTAGGAGACCTTAAATCCTTGGAAGGTGCGAAACCCCCGTCTGATGAGGTACGCGTGCCTCATTTCACATTTCATTGCATCTCGAGGCACGTATGCCTCGTTTTGCACTTCCTTTTTCCATCAAATGAGGTATGCGTGCCTCATGAGCATTTCATCTTTTGAGCAGGGTCCGGCGGGACCGAAAACACGCACGGTCCGGCGGGACCCTAAACACGCCCGGTCTAGGAGACCTTAAATCCTTGGAAGGTGCGAAACCCTCGTCTGATGAGGTACGCGTGCCCCATCTTGCATTTCATTACATCTCGAGGCATGTAGGCCTCGTCTTGCACTTCATTTTCCATCCAATGAGGTATGCGTGCCTCATGTTTCATTTCATCCTCACTTGCATTGTTTTGCATCCCGTGTGGCACGTGTGTCACATTATGCAAATTGCCCCAACGAGGGTCCGGCAGGACCGAAAACACGCACGGTCTGGCGAGACCTTAAACCCGCTCATTTGCATTGTTATGCATCTCAAAAGCCGTGCGTTGGCGCGCATTTCAAACATCATGCATCATGTGCATTTCAATGCATACGCTGTGCATCCCGGTCTAGGAGACCTTAAATCCTCTGAAGGTGCAATTCCTTCGGTGTTTGTCGTGCCCGAACGACTTTCGGTGGTCTGGTAAAGCCACCTGTCTGTGTTTGCGGTGAGTTCCTAGAAGACCAACTGGGACGGTGAAAACTAGAGTTCGAACGGCTTATGCCTAGAACGCAAAGGTTCGGGATCTCCGAGACTAAAGTCTGGTTTAAATACCCAGGGGGTGTACCCTCGGCTTGAAATCTGTATGGAAGCCCCATAGGTTGAGGCGGTGTGTTTACGCCTCGATTCTGGATACTGAACCAACCTAGTATATCGCCCTGTTGGTAAGATAGGGAAAGCTGCAATCATAGTCATTGCATCATACTGCATTATCATGCATCATTCGTAATTACTGCATATGTCATGCATTTTCAAGAACCAAAAACAAAAAAAACACATGCATTATCATGCATCATTTGTAGATATCGCATATGTCATGCATTTTTCAAAAACAAAAAAAACAAAAAGAACATGCATTTGTCATGCATCATTGTAGTATAGTGCATATGTCATGCATTTTCTGTAAATATCCATTCCATTGCATATTGCATTTTAGTTGCATGCATCCACTGCATCATCTTCCATCTATGGCTTGCGCCTTTCCAGGTTGAGCTTGGTCTGGTATGTGCTCATACTTTTCACGTCTATACACTCATAGTTCTGTGTGCGCTCGCGCCTTGAGGGCTTCGACACCTTTTCTATGTTAGACATGGCTTGTACGTGTACATGCCCTTCCTAGGCGAGATTTGGTTTGGCCCGCGTGCCATATCCATTGTATCATCTATCCATTATATTACATGGTAGTGTAATTGTTGCATCCGGCATTAGGATCATTATTCCCTCATCAGCGGGTCGTTTCCCCACTTATGTCAATCCACCCAATACTTGTCCTTGTGTCCGTCTACATCACTCATAGTTCTGTGTGCGCTCGCGCCTTGAGGGCTTCGACACCTTTTCTATGGTAGACGGACTTGTTACTTCCATCAATCTATTTGACATTCGTGTGGTTTCGAACCGCTCATGATTGAATCATGATTCGATTGCCCTGTATGTAGTTTGCATTGCATATAGTTTCAATTGCATTGCATTATTAGTTGCATTATTTATACATAATCTTGTATATTTTGCATATCATTTTGCATTCATCATTTGCATTATCATGCATATTGCTAACAATATTGTACCTGTTAAGTTTGCTTTCTTTGCAGGCACGATATTGTATGTACGGCTCATTTGAGGCCGGTGCAACCGGACGAGCCGCACAGGTATTGTATCCTCCGAGTGAGACGTATCGAGAATTGCATAATTCTCTTACATCCTTTCTGCATTGTAGTGTAGACTGTTGTATGCTAGCTTATAACTGTCGCATGTGTGCTTCATTACAGCTTTCTTTGCATGATCATAAGTTATGCTCGGCTTCTTGCATTTTCAGTTGCATTTTGCCCCCGCCTACGGGCGCATATCTTATCCTTGGCATGTGTGCCTCCTGCCTGAACTACGCTGGTTTGATTCCTAAGGGATACGTAGGCAGCTTGCGAGTTCAACCATTTGCGCTTTGTATGTTTGCCCAAGTCTTCGGCCTTGTCAAAAATGGGTCGTCTCTGGGCTTTGACATTCACTCCCGTCATTGTTATGACTTTCGAGTTCTGTCAAAGAGGGGCAACTGTAGACAGCCCATTTTTGACCGTCCTCAAGACTTGGACGTCACCGTTGGAACACTCGGTGATTATCCTTGTTTGTGTTCGTTTGGAGTTCCTGGAGTTCTCGGCTCGCGCGCCTTGCCTCAGGACCTCCGAACTCGACCGTTTTGTGTCTGGTTTTGCACCAAACACCTGTGTTTTGCCCTAGAGGGGTAGGGAATGCTTTGTGAGGTATCCCCACACACCACCGGCTGGGGCTAGAGGCCACCGGCTGGCTAGAGTTGCCATCGGCACTATATTGTGCCGGTCGGCACTATTTTGTGCCGGTCGGCACTGTTTTTGGCAAAATGACCATTTTGCCCTGCCGACCACTTTACAGCTGTTTTTGGAGATATTTTCAGACAGCTTTCTGGTGTTTGTTTCCCCTCCATACACGTGTATGGAGGGATGAGCCCTTGGTTGCTTAGCTTGTAAGTCTTACAAGTTCTATAAGAGGAAGGCTCTTCTTCTTGGCTTAAGGTTGGAAATTCTTGAGAGGTTTCAGCCATTTTAGAGAGAAACCAAGCTCTGGTTTTAGGTTAGATCATATATCTATTCTATCTCTCTTTTCCTTGCTTATTTAGTACACTAGGTGCTTTAGTTCACACTTTTGCACACAAGCACCTAGTGTTTCACCTTCCCCTTGCTACTGAGGTTCCAAGAGGTTGTTCTTGAGGTTTGTGGCTGGTTTGAAGCTAAAGGAAGCCATCACACCACCATCTTTGAAGAAGGCTACAAGGGTAAGGATCTAGTCCTCTTTTTACCCCTTTTTTGTACCTTGTTTTTACATAGTTTAAAACAGTTTTTGGGCTTAGTGTTTGGCACATAAAAGTTCTGATTTTTGACCCTCTTTATTGTATATTAAGAGTGTTTTGTGGTTTGGGGAGGTTTGACCCCCTTTAGACCTTGAAAAGGGTCCCTTTTTGTGCTATTTTGGAGAGATCCGGGACTTGTGTGTTTGGGCCTCTCCACCACTGAAATCTTGAGGGATTTCAGTGGTGGAGATGGTGCCATAAAGTCCTAGAAAGGGGAGGGCCACCCCCTCTCCTTGATGTCCTTGAAAAGGGCAAGTTTTGGCTTCCAAAGGAGCACCATGTTTGAGTGTGTGTTGAGCATGCCTTGGTTGTTTTCCATGCTTATATTGCCATGATATAACATGCCTCCAAGTTGGTTTTGGCCTCCTATGCATGCTTAGTATAGTTGCCTTGCAATACCTCTTTATGCCTTAACATGCTTAGGTTGTATGCCTCCATTTCTAGCATGTTTTAGACTTGTGTTTGTGAAGATTTTGTGCTCATATTACCATGTTTTAGGTCTGTCCATAAGTATTTTGGTCAATCTTAGCATGTTTAATATAGCCCCTTTGCATTTGGCTTGTTGGCCTTAAGAGCATGAGTGTGTAGCATGCTTTGCTTGCATTGTTTTTGATGGTCTGGAACCACCTAGCATGCTATTTCAGTCCCCTAGAAGTGCTTGTATGTTTACATTGCATGCCTCTTTGTGACTTCTTAAGCTAATGTTAAATGCTCCATGTTTTGGTCATGTTGCATGCCCTTGATTTCAAGCTTCTTAGATGCCATCTAAGTGGTCCATTGGGCCTATTTTGACATGCTAGAAACCTGTTTTAGGTTGATTAGTGCATGCCATGTATGTTTGTGCAAAGTGTGGTTTAATGCCCTATTAGCTTGCCTTAAGCCTAGGCTATTTGCATGCTTTGTTTGATTTGATTTGTTGCATGATTTGGCATCATGTTTGAAATGGATTTCAGAGCTTTTCAATGCATGCTATTAGTCCATGTTTGGCTTCTTTAAGTGTGCTTGAATGTTGCTTGTTTATGCCTTGGGTTTGGCACCTTAACATGTGCATGTGTGTGTGTGTGTGTGTTTAGTCCCCAATTGTAGGCATTTGGCTACTGATTTTAGGCTTTTTGAGTTGCCTAATTCATGTCCAAGTCCATCATTTCATTGGTTTGCATGCTTGCCTTATATGCTTGTTTGCATGTTTGCATAAGTGCATCACATTGTCCATATTGCATACTAGTTTGCCATGCTTAGGATTGCATCACATTTGCATGCATGCTAGGCCTCTTGAAGTGAGTTTGATCGAGGTTTGGCACCCTTGCTTGCTTGTTTGCATTACATGCATTTGAAATCAAAGTTGCATCCTTGGCTCTTAGGGCCATCACGTATGGAAATGCGCGATTGGTGGTCCGAGGATCGAGGCATATACCCCATTGAGTCATTAACATGATGTGGGATGTGTTTTGTGCATACATGCTTTGAATTACCTTGCCATGCATGGTTTGTCCTCTGCTGCTGTGAGTTGCAGGATCTGCAGAACATTTTGTGCCGACCGGCACTTTTTAGTGCCGACCGGCAGTGTTTTCCCAGCCGATGGAACAATTCAGTGCCGGTGGCCTCCCCTTCAGCCGGTGGTGCTCTGCCCCAGCCGGTGGTACTCCCCAGTGCCCTGAGAGGCACTCCTGGGATTTTGGTAATTTTCTGAGGAGGAGAGCAGAGGAAGCAGAGGCAATCCGTGCATGGCAGTGCGATTCCGAGCCAATGCCGAGCGCGCGCTGCATTTGAGCCCTCTTCCCGAGGCGTTTACTGTTTAAATTAGATTAATTATTTTATTTAATTAATTTAGTTGATTTGTAATATTTTAATTAGCTTGCGTAGTTAATTAATTTGTATATTCTTTCGGACCCTCCGAGCGAGGGCAAAGTTGTAATAAGTGTATGTGAGTGGGTGTATGTCTTCCAATCCCCATTTCTTTCTTCCCTTTTATTTACCTGCTTATGATGGTAGATTAGGGCACATTTAAATTAGCATACCTTATGCAATGCATGTGTGCATTCATGCATTTGTTTACATGCACCGGGCTCGGTACATCATACAAACCGCATTGCAATTTTCGATTCCAAATTGAATACGTGCTACTCGCGCATTTCATATGCCATGTTTAGGGTTAGCCGAGCCTACTCTAGATTGCATCTATGTCTGTGTTGCATTAGCCTCTTAACATAAACTAGGTCATGCATGTTTGCTAACTAGTTTACTGTTTTGGCACGGAATACGATGTAAGTATTTACGCTTTAGCATATCGCATGCGTGTGAATGTTGCCATGACAGTATGCTTACCATGCGGCTAAGTGCTTATGTGAGATAAAATGTTTGAATGCCTGTGGGTGGAGGTTGGATTGCGTGAGTTGGAACAACTCATTGAAATCCGTATTTTAGCCTACTTGCGAGTAGCAAAAACCAACACGTTTTTCGAGACAAAACGGATATGCAATGTTTATTTCCAAGTTAGGCAATCTAGTCTATACTTTTGTGTTGTGCGCATCACATAGTAATTCTAGGTTAATAATCGGAATAAGAACGCATAAAGTCTTCAAAATTGGATATCACGGTTAGTAGAGGCCGGTCTTCGGACCGGGCGAAAGGGGGTGCTCATAGCTGACCTTCCCCGATCGTACCCAAGCTCCCGAGCCAAGTCACTTTGGTGATGACGGACATGTGGCCTTCGGCGCCGAGTCAGGGTTTCCTAAATTCCCCATTTTAAAAATATTTAGGTGGCGACTCTGTAATCTGGCAAAGCAGTCCATGTTTGGCACTACTTTTTCAAAAATCTGTTTTTTTTTCTCAAAACGATTTGCCAGAGGTGGACTCTTTGGTTCAGACTACGAACCGCAACACACAAAAAGGGAGTCCGAACTGTAGAGAGAAGCCCCAAGGGCGCGTCTACAACACCCTGTTTCCTCTCCTTAGAGGGACACTGTGGCCTGGGAGACCACCTTCGTGGTCGTATGCCACCTCCGGTGCTTAACAGCCTGTTTTCGGGGCCCCAGACTGCGCGTTTTGGCCCCCGAACCTTCGTTTTGCATCGGTTTGGGTTCATTTTTGGTATGGACCTTTGTTTCATTGCTAGGGATATGGTAGGATGGTGGGAGGCCACCTTTTTCCCTGAAAAACCAGTTTTCTCATTTTCTCTCTCCTAAAGCCGATTTTTCTGACAAAAAGCTGGTTTTTCTTACTTTTGAGCCACAATTTCTGGTTTTTCACACCACCATTGTGTTGTGCTCATCTGGGAGGCCACCAATATGGGTAGGCCGACCAGTAATTCTTCTTGACTCTTTTGACCCCCCTTAAAAAGCTGGTTATTCTCTCTCTTGGGTCATATTTTCTGGTTTTTCACTACACAGCTGTATTCCACTCATCTGGGAGGCCACCTTTCTGGGTAGGCCGACCAGAAAACCTTGTTGAACCTTTTGACCCCTGGTCGGCCGACCAGGGAAGGTGGTTGGCCGACCACCTTGGACCTTTTGAACTGGTCGGCCAGTTTTGCCTCTGTGAGTGTGTTCCAGCTGTGCCAGCTGTTCTGCACTTGATCCACTGTCTGAGGGTTTTGTCCTTGTTTGGCCCTTTTAAAGGTGGTTTTCACCCCTTTGCTTGGTTCAAAAGAGAGTTTGGCCCTTTTGGTCAAGCTTCTTGAGGAAGCTTGACCCTTTTGGTCTAGCTTCCTCAAGAAGTTTGCCCTTTTGGTCAAGCTTCTTTTAGAAGCTTTGAACCCCTCTCATGGCTTCTCCAAGAAGCCTCACCTCTCTCCCCTATAAAACACACCTTCCACCTCCATTTGCAAGGGTTAGAAGCTTTGGGCTGAGATATATACATACAACCCTCCATCTCTCTACTTCAAGCCTCCAAACACCCTTGTTCTTGGCCATTTTACACTACAACTCCTAGCCTACCACCTCCACCATCCATTCCAGCCCCTTGAAGCTGATTTTCAGAGGTTGAGAGCTCACAATCTTGGACCAAAAGCTGCTGCATTGCTGTGCTACAAGGGTAAGTCTCCATTTCCCCTTTTCTTGCATTCTTTTGCTTCATTTCTTAGCCCTATTTGCAAGCATTTCTGGGCTTCGACCTAAACTGTGAAGTGTCTTATTTTGAGCCCCTCTTCAACTTTGTTTAAGGACACTTTGCTGTTTGAGGTCATCTACTTCCTTGTTTGCTCAATCTCTCTTTTAGGGTTATTTTTGCATCCTATTTTAGCCTTACTTGTGAACATTTTCGAGATTTGTTATAAACTGGGAAAAGTCTTGTTTTGACCTCCTCTTTAAGTTTGATAGAGGTCACTTTTCTGTTTGGAGTCATCTCCTTCCTTGCATGCTTTATTTCCTCATGCTTTGAGCCATACATTTGAGCATTTGCATTGGCCTTGTTTTGGCCTCTTAGCCACTGAAATCCAGTGGATTTTCAGTGGCTTTGATGTGCCTTTGAGCTCCAAAACCATAGAGGGGTGGCCCTCTCACCCCTCATTCTCTTTACTAGCATTGTTGGCCTTCCAAAGGGACTCTATTTTGCATGCATTGAAGTCATGTTTCAGGCCTCATTTTGTGGGTTTTAAGGTCTGCCTAAGCTCTGTCAAGAGCCCATTTTGCCATATTTTATGTCCCTTATGCATGTGTAGAGCAATCCCATTCAAGGCCTTTCAAAGGGACCTTTCTTTGCATGTTTCCTAGACTGATTTCAGGGCCAATTTGGTGGGTTTTAAGGCTGCCATAACTCATTTCCAGAGTTGGTTTGGTCATGCTAAGTGTCTATCTTGTATGTGTTAAGTAACCCCTTGCATGGCCTTTCAAAGGAACTCATCATTTTTGCATGTGTTGGCTACATTTCAGTGGTTATTTGGGCATATTTTGACATGTTTTATTCACTGTTTTTGGCTGGTTTGATGAGTTCTCATATGCTTCATATACATGCCATGTAAACCATGCTTGCTAGCCAATGTTGCATGTTGTTTTAGCCCATCATGTTAGCATTTTTTGGCCATGCTTTAAACTAGTAATGTGCATGTTTTGGGACTGCCTTGGCTCTGTCTTTGTGCTTCATAGTCAAATAATGCTTGCTTTGCATGGTTATGGTTCAATACATGTGCCTAGTTTTGAGTTTCGGGGCCTATAGCATGCATTGTATGACATATTTGCATGATTCGGGACCATTTAGCATCATGTTTCAGTGCTGAAATTTACATGTTTGAATGTCATGCTTCATCCTTGCCATGCCTTGTTAGAGTTGCATGTTGTGCCTTAGGTTCGGTCCTCGGTTTGTGTGCATGTGTGCACGCATTTCGGTTGTCTCATTTTCATCTTATGGCCGCTGATGTGAGTGTGGCTGAGGTCCACTCATATTGGTGTAAGCCCATATTGCATTGTGTATGCCATCTTAGTCCATAGCATTGTGTATGCTAGGTTGTATGTTAGAGCATTGTGTATGCCATGTTATATCGAGCATTGTGTATGCCAGTTCATAGCATTGCGTATGCTAGGTTGTATGTTAGTCGCATTCATGCATGTCATGCATATTGCATCGTGTTTGGGATAGGAGTTAGCCCAAGCACGGGAAACGAGGGACGTTTCGTACTCCGAGTGACGGAACGTGTCTCAATTCCCGGTCACCGACACTCCGGATTAACCATGATGGAGTCTCGGTCTTGTTGTGTTTTCATGTGCATTCATTTCATATTGAGTCGTGCAATTCGACTCCTCGGCCATCATGCATCGAGATGCGTGATTGATGGCACGAGGATCGAGGCGAGCATACATATGTGAAAATACTTTGCCATGCCCCTTTCTTGCTCTCTGTTGCAGTAAATCAAGGATCAACATCCTTCAAGAGCTTTGCACAACATTCCGGGATTAATTGCAAACAGAGGCAAACCGGGGCATCGCACTGGATTTTCGCGCAAGGCAACTCAAGCATGCATCATTCATCATCCGGAACAGAGCTGAGGCGGTCCATGGGCTTGCATGCTAATTTACTGCTTTCCTAGTTAATTTGTTAATTAATTAGGGTTTTGTACTTATTCGGACTGTAATTATTTATTCGGACTGTATTATTTATTCGGACCCTCCGAGAGAGGGCACAACTGTAATAAGTGTGCGTGCGTGTGATGTATGTCTTCCAACCCCACGTCTTTCTCCCTTTTATTTACCAGCTTATGATGGTTAGTTTAGGGCATGTTTCAATTAGCATACAGTATGATAGCATGTTTGCATTCATTCATCTGTTTCGCATGCACCGGGCTCGGCGCATCATACTAACTGCATTGTATTTCAATTCCGAGTTGAATACTTGTTAGTTGTAGCATTTCACATGCCATCTTTAGAATAGCCGAGCCTGCTATAAGTTGCATTTTTGCATGTGTTGCATTAGGCATTTCTGTATAGTTAGGATCATGCATGGATTTCTAACATAGCTTCTGTTTTGGCTTGGAGTACTCGGTAAGTTTTTATGTTTTAGCATCCTTGCATGCGTGTGAGTGACTGCCATGATAGCATGCTTACCATGAGGCTATATGCTTATGTGATATATCTGCCTGAATGCTTGTGGGTGAAGGTTGGGTTATTTGGATTAGAACAAATCATCAACTGTGAGTTTTAAGCCCACTAGATAGTGGCAAAACCATCTTTTCTAAGCCCACCCAATGGTGGCAAAATCTGCATTTTTAGCCTACTTGCGAGTAGCAAACCACTTTCTAAACAAACATGAAATGTTTTGTTCCAATTCAGGCGATCTAGTCTATACTTGTATGCTGTGCGCATCACATAGTAAATCTAGGCTAATAACCGGGATAAGAACGCATAATGTTTTCAAAACTGGATATCATGGTTAGTAGAGGCCGATCTTTGATCGGGCGAGCGGGGGTGCTCACGAAGTGACCTTCCCCAATCGTACCCAAGTTCCCGAGCCGAGGCAACTTTGGTGATGATGGACACGTGGCCTTAAGCACGAGTCAGGGTTTCCTAAATTCTCCAAAATAAAATATTTAGTGGCGACTCTGTATCTGGCAAAGCAGTCCATGTTTGGCACTTCTTTACAAAAAAAATCTGTTTTCAAAAATGATTTGCTGGATTTGGACTCTTTGGTTCAGATTAAGAACCGTGACAATTTGAGTCCGAACTGTAGTGAGGCCCAAGGGCGCATCTACAGGACAACTGTAATGTGAATCAAAATATTAAGGAAACATGGTGTAATTTTGCCAAACATTGAGAGTAAATTATAATTTCTCAAATTTTCAGGAGAGATACAATGTATTTATTTATTTGTGTGTGGACATTCAGGATTCTCAGCCATGTCTTTCCCCAACACAAGCTTCAATAGTTGGTGAGAAACCAACAGAGAAAAAAAAAAACAAACAACCAGCAATCCAAAGCAACACAAACCAATTAACTAATATTAGAAAAACACACCATCATCTGCAAACACCACCTACTCCTTTATACACATAGTACCTCTTAACTTTACCTTTACATAAAGTAGCCTTTAACAAGATAAAGCCTCTTGAACCAAACAAGCTAACAAGACAGTCATAGAAATGTAACTATGTACCTAAATCCAATAATTTAATACCAAGTCATGTACTGAAAATAAGGCACCTCAACCTATGTCCCCCAACCATCCAACTATGTACCTAAATCCAAATGAAATCAACCTATGAAACCAATCAAATCAATATTAGACCATCATATGAATGGATGCCAACACGACAGTCATAGATCAACCGTCAAAATCAGATCTATGAGCTGATAAATTGAAGCAAATCCCAGAAGTATTCACAAACCATCAAAAACAATAGTACTATTTGAAAAACACTCCTATATGTAATAAAATTTAAAGCACTTACTCATCAAAAGAGTCGTATCCACTACAATTGCCCTGCATTTGTCTCATAAAGTGTTCGAACTGCTCAAAGCGTCCTTCATATGATTGAATCATCCCTTTAAGTGATGCTACCTCTTCTTTAAGGCCCTTAACGTCTTCATCACGTACTTGTGACCTAGTTGTAGAATTGAATGCAGAAGATGGCTTTGGACCAACCCCGAAACCTCTCAAATACCCTGAACGCTTCCCAAGGACTTGAACAGTAATTTCCTCCTGTGTTAGCGGGGTTGCTCCAGGCTGTGAAGCTTCCTCACGAAGTTGGTCCATCTTTTCCTGTTAGTGTTAAAAAAAGAAAAGAAAAAAGAAAAGAAAAAAAAGATCAACAGTTATCCTATTTTACAAGTACACTAACTAGTTAAGCATTATATAGGAATATGAATAACAAATATAATGAAGGTATACTTACATATAACACCTCACAAACTGGTTCAATCCAATCTTTTTTTTTTTTACTCCAATGTGAGGTCTTGAAAAAATCTACAATGTGAGGCTCCTTCCCAGTTTCAATTCCTTGCATGAAACATATAAAATGCAAGCTTAGTAATATTATTAATAAAAAAATTGCAGCATTAACTAAAAGTTTTAAAACAAAAAATATGTTACCTCAATTGAGATTGCTGCTGTAAATGACCTTGAACCCATGGTGTGATTATAGGGTAACTTTTTCCTGTTGGCTATATTTCTTGTTGACCGTTTCTACAATGCAATAGAAATATTAACTTAAAAATCAATATCCAAGCATGGTTCCTATGTCTTTCCCTCCATTTCTGCAATTTCCTTACTCTATGTCTCATATATAATTGTATATTATTTGAATTTCAAAGAAACTTGGGATCTTTGAGTTATTCATTGTAGTGCAATTAAAAGAAACATCCATGACTGTTAAGTTAATTACCTTATGTGTGTCACCAAGAAACACTTCATCAATCATGTATCTCCAATCTTCTTCGCTCACCCCAACAAATGGTTTACTATAAGGATCTGTACCTTCTTTTACCAACTCTTTGTAATGTTCATGCATATGATATCACTAGCCTTTGAACAAATGTGTGGACTTTGTGTCAATAATTTCTTGTGGAAGTGGGCTCTCATCATATCCTTCAATCTCAAACTTATCCTGTCCCAATTAAACACAAAATGAAAATTAAACATCTTATATATTAATTACTTCAATCTCAACAACTATAAAAATTAAATTACCCGCAAGGATTGTATGATAGCTGCTCGAATGACTGGTGGAACGTCCTCCCAATTTTTTGTTCCTTGCAATGGGGCTTGCAATTGAATTTGTGCCCCCAATTTGTTAGCGGCCTTAGTGGCATTAAGCCCCACAAATGTCCTCCGCTCAATAGAAACTCCAACAAAAAGCTTCTTGCCACCATGTTGGCTGATGAGTCTACTAGTGTTCTTACCCCTCGTTGGACCTCGTACTCGCTTCACAGATGAACCTATATTATAAACACAAAATGAAACACTATTATAGGCTGCTGCTAAATAGGTTGCTGCTGCTGTATATACAGAGCAGATTTTAAGAACTCTCTTTAAATAGCATATGTGAATGAGGATTACTATGTATCATATAATGTATATAGGTTGCTGCTGCTGCTGCTATATAGGTTGTTGTAGATTTTAAGAACTCTCAAGTTTAAAGCATCATGGAATGTATATGCCTTTATTCAAGCTTGCAATTATGTCATGTTCATGATTATAAGATTACTATGTCTAGGATAATATGATTTCTTCTATCTTTTTAAAGAAGCCAACCTTGAATATAGCACAAGTTGGTATGCTTTTGCTGTTCTATTTGTTATTTGTTAGATCTAGTTGAAGATGGTGGGTGCTCTGTTGAACTTGTCTACAATATTATGGTAACTTCGCTGAACTAAAGCTTTTAAGAAGTAGAAGTCCAGTGTTCAATAGGTCTAATGAAAGCTTATGTATTATGGATTATTTCCAAAGTGGATTATTTCCCAGCTAAGAAGGGTCTTCGACAGGTGGATTATTTCCCTGCACAATTTAATTTGGACCGTTAAAATATTTTAGATTGTTCATGGGATCTTTTATATATATTTTAGATTGTTCATGGGATCTTTTTTGCATTATATATATATATATTCTTCAGGTGCCAAGGAAAAAAGTTTAAAAACAACATTCACCACTAGTGGGCTAATATCCAGATGTTGCATGCATGGTAGTCCCAATGTGAAATAAAGATTCCAGATAACAAAGAATGAGGCCAGAACAGTATCATTATAAAACTACCCATTATAATTCCTCCATGACATGTCACAGTAGTCCTAGCCATGATATCCAAATGAAATATTGAATGATAAATATAGCTTAATTTACATAACAAACAAACTGATATAGCCAGATCTGTAACAATCACACAGTTGAAATGAGTTTCGTTAATTTACAAAAAGGACAGCACAAGCTGACAAGCAGTTGAAGATACACTGTCTGGATTACTAAACAATAACAGTGGATTTTAAAGTGACTCTCAGTTTATAATATCTTCTTTCACATTTAAAAGTGTAAGCCTGACTCATATCAAATGCCACCTAAAAAACATGCCTTGCACTCTTTATTGACTAATTGTCTCTCACTTTATCTTTTAGGTGCTGTTTGTGACTTCAAAGATCTCTTTTTTCATTGTCTCTCACAGATTGTCTCTCACAGAGTCATACTTCAATACTAACAAATTTTTAATCATAATCACTCAAAAAAGAGTAAGCATGTAGTAACTACTCAACATTGATTACAGTTTCAGGAGAAAAAACAAATTGTTCTATACAAAGGATGAAACACTTACCACTATCAACTATTTGCAAAGATGGAGATGCATCCACAGGAGATAGACTTGCAGATGCATCCACAGGAGATGGAGCTGCTGACATGTGAGCTGGGACCTTAATCAGGTTTGCCTCTGACATTGAAGTCGTCGACCTCCTCTTATTGGCTTGCCCAGGTGGCATCTGTGTACTCTTTGTATCTAACAAATGAATTGTAAGCAACCAGAAGCAAAAATTTAAAATGCATGACAATTTATGAAATTATAAGATAACCTAATAATGTAATATTAGAACCACATTACAAGTCATGAAATTATCAACAAAAAAATTCATTACAATTTGAATCATAACTAAACATGTCTTCATTTTTTTGATAAGCAAACGGAAGAAGATTATATATAATGAACACAAATACATCAGGAGCACAGCTATTAAAACCAAACAAACTTGGCACCAATGAGCTAGCCCAAACATCCGCTAGTAATACAACCGTTGGTGAGAAACCAACAAGAAGAAAACCAACAGGAAAACAGAGGAGAAACCAGCAAGAAGCATAAAAAACAGATTCAAGCACCAGCCGCATTTCAGCATTACACCAGCAGATTCAAAATAGATTCAGCAGATTCAGATTAATAAACAGATTTAGACAGATTCAGCAGCATCACCAAACAGAAGAGAAAAAAAAACAGAGAACACTTCAGCAGCAGCACACAGAGGAGACAGTAGAACAAGCACAGCTTCAACCTATCCCTCTCCTGCTAAACTTAATCTGTTGTAAGTTAAACAGAAAATCATTGACAGAGAAAGGCAGCCTCGGATCAGAAGCTCGAACCCACATAGCAACCCTAGTTTTAATTACATCACATAAACCATACAGGTTTGGTTGCAGATCAGAAACAACACCTCATTCCGATGTTTCCAAATGGACCACAATGAAGCAATAGGTACAACATTCCAGACTTTTTGTAACTAAACATGTCTTCATTAACAAGTGCATGCCATTACAATCAAGAACATTACAATGAAAATGACTTGATAATGCAAAAAATAAAGGATATTACAATCAAGGCTCTATATCATGATCTGTATCCGAGTTACTATGACTATGAAATTCATCTTCATCATCACTAGGATCATTTGAATGTTGATCATTATCATCACAGATAAAATCATCTCTGTTTGGACCCTCTACATGTACACTTGTACCAGATTGCAAAACCACTTGACTTGGAATAATATCAGGTGCAATATCAGTCCTACGTAAAGTGTTGCTAATGGAATCTGCAATGCTGATTTGGGCAATTTCAGTGGTCTCGTCCTGCTGGAACACATCATTCGGAATAGGCAATTCATTATCATCGGGATCTACATCCTCAAGCTCCGGCACATTCCATATTCCTCGACGTTGAAATCGCTCTATGACTTTCCAATGTTCACCTAATTTGGTATCATTGACATAAAAAACTTGTTGCACCTGACTTGGCAAGACAAATGGGTCATTTTGATACCAACGACTTCTTACATCAATGGTTGTCAAATGTGTTTCAGTGCGAAATGTTCTGTTGCTACTAGTGTTAAACCATTCGCATTGAAACAACACAACTCAATGCCCAAACATGTATGTCATTTCCCAAACTTTAGTCAACTGACCATAGAAATCAATTGACATACCATGATGATCCCCTTGACCAACCAACCCACTATTTTGACTTTTACGACGGTTGTCTCGCTCTTTCGTGTGGAATCGAATGCCATTACAAATACAACCCGAATAAATATTCACTATTAGACTAGGACCATTAGCTAATGACCACAACTCATCAGTTGCTTCTGATGATCCTTCAGCTCGTAATTGATTTATCTACATGAACATGTGACAATGATGCATGATGTTAATATCAATCTATGAACAGTGAATTATGTTTATGATGAGAGGTTACATATTATCTATATATCTTATATATTACCCGCTCTTTGAACCACCTAGGAAATTCTTCTTGTTGTCGTCTTGTAATGTCATGTACATTTGCATTTTGTAACCGATTCTTGTGTTCTCTACTTGAAAAATCAAATGTGAATACTTAGTACTTGAGTGTGATCATAATGAAAAGCATTTTGCATATACTTAACTAAATGAGAACATACTCTAGATATTCATCAATTTCAGGACTATTGTACAAGATAAACCAATGAGCCACTTTTCTTTCATTATCAGACACGTCAACTGCCCTTTGAGTTAGCCCAAAAGTACGGACTTTTTGTGAAAAAACTGAATGCCCTGAGCCAACATCACCACCATCTTCATTTCTTTCCTCTCTGTTAAATACGGTTTCAATCCCACCAAGATACATAGAGCAAAAAGTTAGGCATTCTTTGACAATGTAAGCTTCTGCAATTGAACCTTCTGGGCGAGCTCGATTTGCTACATACCCTTTCAAAATCCCGAGTAATCTTCAACAAATAATAGGAAATTATTATATAAACCATATATATGGGTATACTATAATATTAAAAAAATATAATTTCACAAAAAAACGCATAAAAATACTGTGGACGAGCCCCGAGGGACTTATGCTACCACAGTTCGGACTCGTTTTGTTGTCACGGTTCTAAATCTGAACCAAAGAGTCCAAATCCGGCAAATCGTTTTGAGAAGCAGATTTTTTTGAAAGAAGTGCCAAACATGGACTGCTTTCCCAGATACAGAGTCGCCACCTAAATATTTTTATTTTGGGAAATTTAGGAAACCTTGACTCGGTGCCAAAGGCCACGTGTCCGTTATCACCAAAGTTGTCTTGGCTCGGGAACTTGGGTACGATTGGGGAAGGTCAGCTATGAGCACCCCCTCTCGCCCGATCCGAAGATCGGTCTCTACTAACCGTGATATCTTATTTTGAAAACATTACGCGTTCTTATTCCGGTTAGTAGCCTAGAATTACTATGTTATGCGCACAGCAAACAAGTATAGACCAAATCGCCTAAATTGGAATAAAACATTTCATGTTTGTTTTGAAAATGGTTTGCTACTCGCAGGTAGGCTAAAAATGCAGATTTTGCCACCCTCAAGTGGGCTTTAGAAAAGATGGTTTTGCCACTATCTAGTGGGCTTAAAACTCACAGTTTTAATGCATTATTCCAATTTAAGTAATTCGACCTCCATCCACAGGCATTCAAGTAGTTATATCACATAAGCAAATAGCCTCATGGTAAGCATGCTGTCATGGCAACACTCACATGCATGCAAGGATGCTAAAGCATAAGAACTTACCGAGTACTCCGAGCCAAAACAGAAACTAGTTAGTAATCATATGCATGATCCTAGTTCATGTTTAAAATGGCTAATGCAACACATGCAAAGATGCAATCTAGACAGGCTCGGCTATCCTAAACATGGCATGTGAAATGCAACAAATAACACGTATTCAATTTGGAATTGAAGTACAATGCAATTAGCATGATGCGCCGAGCCCGGTGCATGCAAGACAAATGTATGAATGCACGCATGCATAGCATAAGGTATGCTAATTTAAATATGCCCTAAACTAACCATCGAAAGCTAGTAAATAAAAGGGAAAAAAGACGTGGGGTTGGAAGACATACACACACTCACACACACTTATTACACAATTGCCCTCGCTCGGAGGGTCCGAATAAATATTACAAACCGAATAAATAATTAACTACCCTAGCTAATTAAATATTACAAAACTCTTGACTAATTAACAAATTAATTAAGCTATTAAAGCAATAAAAGGCCTCGGGAAGAGGGATGCACGCATGCTCGGATTGGCTTTGCCCGGAAATCCATTGCCATGACACATGTTGCTTCTGTTTTCACTGTTTGGCACCTCTGAAGACTGCACAAGTCCCAAGGTATGCTCTCTGCACACTGTGGAGCACCACTGGCTAAGACAGAACACCACCGGCCATGTCCGGATGGTCATCGACCATCTGTAAAGCCATCGGCCAAGAATGGATGGCCGGTCGGCAGTATAGATGGCCGGCCGGCCAAAGCTTCCTGCAGAACCTGTTTTGACAGTAGCAGAGGGCAAAACATGGCATGGCAATGCATTTCAAGCAAATGTGTGCACCACCACATCCCTTATCATGTTTGTGACTCAAAGGGGTATGGTGCTCGATTCTCGGACCACCAATCGCGCATTTCAATGCGTGATGGCCCAAAAGCCAAGTGTGCAACTTCAATATCAAATGAAATGCACACACAAAACACATCAAAGGCCCCAACCTCTATCATGCTTAATCAAGAGGCAAGGGATGCATGCACAATGCAAGGCAACCTAAGCATGCAAGCGAGGCTAATACAACATGATTATGCAATGCATTTAATATGCAATAGGCACACAACCTAAACATGTAAACAAATATGGCATGCAACAACATGTGATGATGGACTTAAACTAACATGGATAGCTCGCAAGCATGCCAAAATCAGTGGCCATAATGATGCAAGTGAGGCAACAAAATACATGGAATGCATGCACAATGCATTAACCAAGCTTAAGGCACAAAAATGCAACTCTACCAAAGCATGGCAAGGAGGGAATATGGCATACAATGGTGCATGTTCCAGATCTGAAATGGCATGCCAAATGACTCCAAAGCATGCAAACACTCATGTAATGCATTGTTAAGGACTCAAGCACTAAAGCTAGTGAAATGTAATACACTATAAACATGCAAAGCGATGCTCGAATGATGAAACCAGCCCAAAACAGTCCCTATGCAGCCCAAAATAATGCTAAAACATGTATGAAATGTAGCCAAAATAAGCTAGCATGCTTGGCCAAAACAACATGCAACATAGGCTAGTAAGCATGGTTTACACTACACCTATATGAAGCATGTGAGAGCTCATCAAACCAGGCAAAAACAGTAACATGGTATGTCAAATAAGCCCCAAAAACCCATGGAAACAAGGTCCATGCATGCAAGAAAGATGTGTTCCTTTGAAAGGCCAATAAGAGGGTTACTCTACACATGCAACAAAGACACTAAACATGGAAAAACCAGATCTGGAAATGACTTATGGGGGTCCTAAAACCCACTGAAAAATGCTGGAAATAAAGCTTGGATGCTTGCAAATAGGAGCTCCTTTGTAAGGCCAAAAATGCAAGTAATCAAGACAATAAGGAGAGGGGATGGCCCTCTCCTTCTTAGGATCTCAAACCACCATCCTCACCACTGAAATCCCTCAAGATTTCAGTGGTGAGGAGGCCCAAACAAGGTGGTCCCGAAGCTCACCAAAAACACACAAAAATGAGGCCAAACAAGGCCTAAGAGGGGGTAAACGACCCCAAACACAAAAGTGACCTTAATGACGTATCTTAAACACAAAAAAACAGAACTTTTTTATGTTATACACAAAGCTCAAATCAGCAAGCAAGATAGGCTAAAAGTGTATGCAAAAACGGGGAATAAAGAGTGAAAAGGAATTACCTTTGTAGCCAAAAGGGGACAGCAGCCTCTTGGTCCAAAAAAACAGTCCCTTAGCCTCTGAAAATGGCCTCCAAACTCCTTCGGTTGATGATGGAGGTGTTGTGCTAGGAGGTGTAGTTCAAATGACCAAGAACTAGACCCTTTTGCACCCTCTAACCCACACAAATGTAGAGAGAGGAGATATAGAGAGAGAGTGATATATATATGATATATATCAGATTTTCTAACCCCTTAGATGGAAGGAGAGGCTCTCCTTATATAGACAAGGCAATGGCTCAAAGCTTCTAAGAGAAGCTAACAAGGTGCAAGCTTCTTGGAGAAGCTAGAAAGGTTCAAGCTTCTCCAAGAAGCTAAAAAAAAGGTCAAGCTTCTTGGAGAAGCCAAAAAGGGTCAAGCTTCTTAGAGAAGCTAAAGAGGTTCAAGCTTCTTGGAGAAGCTAAAAAGGTTCAAGCTTCTTCAAGAAGCTAAAAAGGGTCAAGCTTCTTGGAGAAGCTAGAGCAAAGGTTCAAAAGGTTCAAGCTTCCTCAAGAAGCTAAGAACCAAGGGTTCAAAAGGTTCAAGCTTCCTCAAGAAGCTAAAACAGGGGGGTCAAAAGGGTCAAGCCTCCCCAAAAAAGAGGTCTCGGCCAGAAAAGGAGTCAATCGGCCAAATTAATGGTTGGCCGACCAAACAGAGTGCCGACCGGCCATCACCAATGGCCGGTGGCAAGAAAAGAGGACCGGTGGCCTCAAGCCATGGCCGGTGAGGTGTGGGGATGTCCAATCAAGCCATTCCCTGTCCCCAGAAGCAAAAACAGAAGTCGAGAGGTCTTGAGGCAAAGCACGCGGCCGAAACCTCCGAGAACTCAAGACGAACACGAACATGGATAATCATCGAGTGTTCAAACGATGACGTCCAAGTCTTGAGGACGGTCAAAAATGGGGTATCTACAAATACCTTTCGATAGGGTACATCCATCGATATT
The DNA here is from genome assembly GCA_030407325.1 of Camellia japonica. NCBI lineage: Eukaryota > Viridiplantae > Streptophyta > Magnoliopsida > Ericales > Theaceae > Camellia > Camellia japonica. The sequence continues at coordinate 108,898,372 of JAPPVO010000019.1, forward strand.
GCACTGGCCCTCCAAGAATGGCTTCGCGAGGCAAGTGAATAGCTAAGTGAACCATCACATCAAAGAATGCAGGTGGAAAATTTTTTTCTAGCTTGCAAAGTATGAGTACTATGCTCTCTTGTAATTTCTCCAAATCATTCACCCTCACTGTTTTTGAACATAACTGTTGAAAGTAATTTCCCAACTCAAACAATGCAATAGAAATGTCCTTGTTAAGATACCCACGCATTCCAATAGGAAGAAGTCGTTGTATAAGGGCATGGCAATCATGGCTTTTCAAACCGGATAACTTGCCGCCCTTTGTGCTCACACACATAGAGATGTTTGCTGCATATCCATCAGGATACCTAATCGATTTTAAGAACTCACAAAAACCTTGTCTTTCCTTTACGGACAATGTGAACAATGTAATGGGCTTTTCAAAGGACCCATCCGCGCGCCTCTTTAAGTGCAAATCTTTCCTAATTTTCATATCCTCTAAATCCATGCGTGCTTTTTCCGTGTCCTTGTTCTTTCCATCAATGCTCAACAAAGTCCCAATTAAATTATCACATATGTTCTTCTCTATGTGCATGACATCGAGGTTATGTCGTAACTTGAGTGTCTTCCAGTAAGGCAATTCGAAAAATATGCTTTTCTTTGTCCAATTTAGGACGGTATTTTCATCCCTTTTTCTTTTTTGGTTTCTTGGATGCTTCCCAAATGGTTTAAATGTTCCTGAATCCAATTGATTTAAAATTTGTTCCCCTGTCAACTCCAAAGGTCTTGCTCAATCATCCGCCTTACCATTAAAGAGCTTACTTTTTCGCCAAGGATGGTCTTCAGGTAAGTATCGGCGAGCACCAGTGTATCCTATCTTACTTCTTAACCGTTGTGATGATGCATTCTCATTACAATTGGGACAAGCCAAATATCCTTTTGTACTCCACCCTGACAAGTTACCATATGCAGGAAAGTCATTAATAGTCCACATAACAGTTGCATGCATTCAGAAACTTGCCCCAGTTAAGGCATCATAAGTAACTACACCATCTTCCCATAACTCCTTCAACTCGTCAATTAATGGCCTCAAGTAAACATCAATATCTCTCCCCGGTGCTTGCGGTCCAGGAAATAGCAATGACATCATGGAAAATGGTTGCTTCATACACTTCCACGGTGGTAGGTTATAAGGCATAACTACCACAGACCACATACTATATGAGTTGCTCAAATTTCCAAAAGGGTTGAAACCATCGGTGGCCAACTCTAACCTCACATTACGTGGTTCTTGGGCAAACACAGCATGTTGCCTATCAAAATCCTTCCACACCTCACCATCGGCTGGATGCCTTAAGATGCCATCATCAACACGTTTTTCTTTATGCCATCTCATATCTCCAGCTGTTTTTATCGACATGTATAATCTTTGCAACCTTGGTGTCAACGGAAAATATCTCAAAATTTTATGAGGTATCTTCTTACCTTTGCCATCATTCAGTTTGTATCTAGGCTTCTTACAAATCGGACAATTTTCTAAATTTGCATTTTCCTTCCAAAAAAGAGCACAATCATACTTACATGCATGAATAGGCACATATCCTAAACCCAAATCACGTAAAAATTTCTTCGCTTCATAAAGGGTCCATGGAACCTTTTGATCACTTTCTGGTAAAAGGTCTTTCAATACACCCAACAACATGTCAAAAGACTTATTGTTCCACTTGTTTAACACTTTTATATGAAGCATCTTAATGACAAATGATAACAAAGTAAACTTCTGACAGCCAAGGTATAATGGACGACGAGCATCCTCTAACAATTTATCAAAGTTTCGTGCATCCTCTCTTTGCTCATTATCATACCGCTTATCCTCTTCATCATCATCAAAAATATGCGCCATGCGACAGTCTTCTAACATATCATACAATTCATCTTCAACGTGAAGGCATTCATTGGTTGTCCCTTCATCACCAACACCTTCAATGTCATTGTCATTATTCCACACACGAGGTTGATTGACAGAAACAGTTTCCCCATGGTGCACCCAAGTCTTGTATGAAAGTGATATCCCTTTTCGGATCAAATGATATTCCACATCCTTAAAGGTATGATGTTCAAAATTTAGGCAATCCATACACGGACAACGAATTCTATTATCTACGCCAACATTTGTCATTGCAAATTGGAGAAATGACTTAACCCCTTCTCTATACTCCGAACTCAATCTATTCCTAATTGACATCCAACTCTTGTCCATATTTGGTGACCTACAAAGTGAAGATTATGTTAGGTGAACAAAGCAAAAACCAATTAACTAAATATGAATTTTATTCCTATTTTGGAGGCTAATTTTGTTATAAGGTGCAAAAGTTATTTATACGCTTTAGGCAAGCATCAAATCTCACATTCCTTCCTATATTATTCAACTATAATAGTTATTGATTCCATTATGGTTGTTTTAGTATTTAATAAGCATAATATTGAACACTGTTGCTGCTGCCAAGAAAAGAAGAAAAAAAATATTAAGAACCAACAGGAAGTTGCTACTGTAGCATGAAGCTGCTGCTACAGCACAAAGAACCAAATAATATTAATTGAAAAAATAATATTTTCTACTTTAAAAAAAGAAAAAATATTTTACAGATTAAAATTTTAAGGGCATCATCATTCTATCATCTGCATCACCACCTAATACAATTAAAGTCATAATGAATGCTCATCTGCATCATATATTTTACAGATTTGTAATTAACTTTCAAAATATATCCTGAATTGTTATTTCCCAATATATATATATATATATATATTGCAAGAAAACAAACAGAATGGAAGAGAAGATCGGTTTCTATCTCATTTTTTATTTTTAATATTAAATTGGTGGTTGATAGGCAATCATCAATCAAGTTAACCAACACCTGTGATCTGGTTATTGAAGATTTCGCCACTGGCCAATGGGAAATAGTTGCCAATAGAAAAGAGATCCACACAAATGGGATCCATGAACTTGATTCTTTAAATTAATCAGTCTAATAAATCAAATACCAAACTAAAATATTTTTTTAAAACATTTTAAAACAGAGACATTTTAAAACATTTTTTTTTATCAGTTTGGGTAGAGAGAAATTATGTTTGCTAATCTTGACCATCTGATCTTAGACCTAGATTGTGAATTTCATTAAAAACTCTAAATTTAATCTTCTGATGGGATTTGGGTATCAGCCTAATTTGTACATAATGACTATTCTTAAATTTAAATCCAAAATTTCAAGATTAATAGGTGAAACAAGTGAGTGCGTAAATTTCATTGCACATCTAAGTTAGTGCGCCACTGATATAGTGCAAAAAGGATCACCTAGGACCAACACTATGGATATCCAATAGGGAGAGAGAAAAGAGAATATCCAATATATACATAAGAAAGGAATGGTGGGAATGCTTTTTGATAAAGTGTACAGATATATTCAATGAACCATATCTTCATCGTATAGATTTGTCAAATAAATTATTTGTTGTGTACAATTTATAGGATTATTTGTTTGTTTTTTTTTTAAAGAAATTATCGAAGTGTTAATTTTTTTTTACAACATAGGAGGTAAGAATAAGTTAAATAAATTAAAAACATCTAATTATTAAATTGTTAAAAGATTAATGTTGCATTTTGATGAGCGGATTAAATGATGATATATGATGTTTGGTGGAAATCAAATTAATAACAACAATTAGGTAAGTGAGATAAGCTTTTTCAGCTTTTTGACTTTGATTTCCAACTATAGATTCATTTGCCTAACTACCATGGGGTACTATATTTCTTTCAGTTTCTCTTAGTGTTTGTTTGGTCAACTAGAGATGATGGTTTCTCTAAACTTCCCACCCAAAACAAAATAAAATAAAACAAAATCTTATACAGGTGAAGATATCTCATCACATATATCTTTAATCTTTTCCTCAGAACACCTGCATGTGTTTGGGTTCAAGGAAAATATTTGGAATTTCTCACAAACACTATACTTAGGTTCTTGATAGACACTGTAATCTTCTCCTTCTCTATTCATCTACTTTTTTTTTTCTTTTCTTTTTTCTTTTTTTAAATTCACTTGCACATGTTTGGGTTTAGGGAAAAGCTTTGGAATTTGTCACAAGCACTACTTGGGTAGTACTTTTTTTTCAAAGATTGATCACTACTTCAGTAGTACTTGACACAATAATTTTCCTTCTTTTCATCTACAATTCTTGGCAGCCAAACAACAGCAAAAAGAAGGGGGGAAAGCAAAGTCCTGTGTGTAGTGTGCACACAAGTCCTGCATCTATATATATACACTGGTAAGATTGGCATCTGCAACAAGCCAAGGCCAGTTAGGTTACTAATCATGAAGCTATTTTTTAATTGTATTTGGTTCTAATGCTTGGTTTTCTCAGCAAACAAACAGAGAAGAGAAAATTTTCAAAAAAAAGAAAGAAACAATCTTGCATCATAAACAAATATACAAACACAAGGGTATAAAAGAAAAATAAGAGAGAAGCACAGATCGATTACAAATCAATCAGAAAGTCTATGTATGAAAATCAAATGATAGAGATTAAAAAAAAAAAAATCAGAAAGTATGTATGAAACTCAAATGATAGAGATATAGATATAGACATAGATATGGATTCTTCACTAGAAATAGAAATGAGGGCAGTGAGTTGACAAATTGCAGAGAACATTCGATGAAACAAGACTGATTAAAGGGATCCCAAAAAAAAAAAAAAATCGTTGCATATTGAGAGAGAGAGAGAGAGAGAGAGAGAGAGAGAGAGAGAGTGACCTGGTGGTGTAGACACCCCATTTTTGACCGACCATAAGACTTCGACGCGACTGATGATTTACATGGTGGAGAAAGGTGTGCAGGGCAAAGGTTCAGTTTCTTCGGCAAAGAGAGAGTCAAATCTCAACTTCATACCCCTGTTCTGGACCAGAACGATCTCGATCAAAAGATTTTAGACTTAAAACCCTCTCTTTCAAAACATTTTTGAAATAAAGTTTCTACGATGTTCCGAGGCTCGCATTTTGTCAAAAATTGCGATTTTCGGTAAACCGAGCAAGGACAAAGTGGAAATGAATGAAGGAGAGATGAAATCTTTGAAAAATCTCTCAAAACACCTTACTTAGGGGTTTGAAGTTGAAGAAAAGGAGAAGAGGGAAGAAATCTAGTCGGGGGAGAAAATGGGCATGAACCGTTAAAAGAAAGTCGAGCAGCCCTCGCCGAATCGGGCCTATTCATTTAGATACTTGGAATCAAACTATGAGGCCACCACCGTTGGAAAGCTTACTCCCGGGGCTTCATTTTGCACTCAAGAATCTCCTAAATTCAATTCCGGACGGGGGAGATATGGTTGATTGAAGTAGGGCATCACTCCGGTTGGACCGAAATCTGCGCGGCTTTACGGAAACTGGCATAACTTTTTCCACAGGAGGACTTTTAATGCAAGGTTTGCGCCATTGGAAAGATAACTTCCGGGGCTTCAATTTGGAGACTTGAATGGCCACCATTGGACTTCCCAATCACCCACCGGCCACTTTTCTTCCCGGCAGCCTATTTTTCTTGCCCTGAAAGTAGCTGGCCGGCCAGAAAATTTAGCTGGCCGGCCACCCTTTTTGTGAAATGACCTTTTTGCCCCTTTAAACTAGCCGGCCATACCCCCCTCCCCAAGTGTGTCCTAGATGTGAATTTTGTTTTCCACTACACCCATGTCCGAGGGTTTGGCCATTTTGGGGGAAACTTGACTAGTTTTCCCCCCCTTTTTTCCCTCCATTTTTCCACCAATTTTGCCTACATATACACCACCTCAGGTCTGTTTTTAGGGTTAGAAAAAATTGTTGGAGAGTCTTGTATACACATCTCTCTCCCTCTCTACTTCCAAGTTCAAAAACAACCAAGTTCCAACCCCATTTCTTCATCACCACCAAGCACCACCACCACTACTCCATTTCCAGCATCTTGAGGGGCTTTCCAGCAGCTAGGAGGCACCATTTTCAGTCCTAGAAGCAGCCAAGGTTTTGGTCTACAAGGGTAAGCACTCATTTCCCCTTTTGAGCTCAATTTTTGTATCATTTTTCTACCCTCTTTGCTTGCTGTTTTGGGCTCCGACCCCAACTGTAACTAGGCTTAGTTTGAGCTATTTTACATGTTTGTTGAAGGGCTCAACACTGTTTGAGACCCCCATTTGGTACTTGCTTCAATATCCTCTTGAATGCCATAATCTTGCATAGTATTTCTAGCCCATTTGTAATCTGTTTTTGAGCATGATGTAAACTGTAGTTGGGCCTATTTTGAGCCCCTCTTCAACATGGAAGAAGGGATCAACCTTGTTTGGGACCTCCATGTGTGACTTGCTTCATTGCCCCTCTTTGGTCCCTATTTTTGCATGATTTTTTAGGCTTATCTTGCTCCTGTTTTCGGCCATGCTCAGAACTGAAAGTGGCCATATTTTGACCCCCTTGTCATGTTTCATGAAGGGTCTTTGGCTGTTTGATGAATATTTTGCCTACTTCATGTTATACCCTTTGGTGGCCTTAATCTTGCATTACATTTTGAGCATGTTTGCATACTGATTTGGGGACTGTCATAAACTGTAAATGTTCATATTTTTGGTCCCTCTTCAGTGTTGTAGAAGGGTATTTTTATGTTTGGGCTTTGCATCTACCACTTGCTTCATTGCCTCCCTTGCGGAGCCATTTTTGTATGCCATTTTAGCCCTACTTGTGATTGCTGTTTGGCATGTTTTGTACTGTAAAGATGCTTATTTTGGGGCTACCTTGCTTCTTCTTTTTCACTCCATGTCCAGATTATGCATGTTTAGTATAGCTGTAGGCCATTTCATGTACCTAGTTTTGCATTTCCTGAGAGATTCCGTGCATCGGGTGTCATTTCGCCTCATTTCGGGGCTGTTTTGCCCCTCATCTTTCCACTGATTTTTGCATGTTTGCATACCATATTCCATGTCTTTGCCATGTCCCATTAGAGTGGCATTTCGGTGGGGCACGCACTTCGAGGTATCTTGTTTTCATCTGATGGCCTCTTATGTGAGTGTGGCTGAGGCTCTCTCATGTTGGTGTAAGCCCATTATTGCATTGCGTATGCCATTTCATTCAAAGCATTGTGTATGCTCGGTTATGTATTTCCTCGTGCATCGTGTATGCCATTTCATAGCCTTTCGCATGTTAGGTTGTATCTTAGTTGCATTTCATGCATATCATGCATATTGCATCGTGTTCGGGATAGGAGTTAGTCCGGGCACGGGAAACGAGGTACGTTCCGTACTCCGAGTGACGGAACGTGTCTCAATTCCCCAATCACCGACACTCCGGATTATCCATGATGAAGTTAGGTTTTGTTGTATTTTCATATGCATTCATTTCATATTGAGTTGTGCAATTCGACTCCTCGGGCATCATGCATCGATATGCGTGATTGGTGGCACGAGGATCGAGACATGCATACATTTGTGAAAATACATTGCCATGCCCCTTTCCTGCTCTCTGTTGCAGCAAAATGAAGAATCAGCAACTTTTCGGAGCTTGGCACGCATTTCAAGAACAGGTGCAAACAGAGGCTAATTGGGGCATCGTCATGGATTTCCGCACAAAGGCAACCCGAACATGCATCATTCATCACCCGGAGCGGAATCAAGGCAGTCCCTGGCTTGCATGCCAGTTTTACAGCTTTCTTAGTTAATTTGTTAATTAATTAGGAATTTGTATTATTCAGACTGTATATCATTTGGACTGTACTATTCTTTTATTCGGGACTGTATATTTATTCGGACCCTCTGTGCGATGGCAAAATTGTAATAAGTGTGCGTGTGTGTGATGTATGTCTTCCAACCCCACGTCTTTCTTCCCTTTTATTTACCTGCTTATGATGGTTAGATTAGGGCATATTTCAATTAGCATACAGTATGACAGCATGTTTGCATCATTCATCTGTTTTGCACGCACCGGGCTCGGCGCATCATACAAACTGCATTTGTATTTCAATTCGAAATTGAATACGTGTTAGTTGTAGCATTCCATATGCCATGTTTAGAATAGCCGAGCCTGCTATAGTTGTATCTTTGCATGTGTTGCATTAGGCAATTCTGTGCATCTAGGATCATGCATGGATTTCTAACGAGCTTCTGTTTTGGCTTGGAGTACTCGGTGAGTTTTATGCTTTAGCATCCTTGCATGCGTGTGAGTGACTGCCATGAATAGCATGCTTACCATGAGGCTAACTGCTTATGTGATATAACCGCCTTGAATGCCTGTGGGTGGAGGTTGGATTGTTTGGATTGGAACCAATCATCGACTGTGAGTTTTAAGCCCACTAGATAGTGGCAAAATCATGTTTTCTAAGCCCACCTGAGGGTGGCAAAATCTGCATTTTAAGCCTACCTGCGGGTAGCAAACCATCTTTCACAAACAAACATGAAATGTTTTGTTCCAATTCAGGTGATCCAGTCTATACTTGTATGCTGTGCGCATCACATAGTAATCTAGGCTAATAACCGGAATAAGAACACACAAAGTTTTCAAAACAAGATATCATGGTTAGTAGAGGCCGATCTATGATCGGGCGAGCGGGGGTGCTCACGAAGTGACCTTCCCCAATCGTACCCAAGTTCCCGAGCCGAGGCAACTTTGGTGATGACGGACACGTGGCCTTTGGCACTGAGTCAGGGTTTCCTAAATTTCCCATAAAAAACATTTAGGTGGCGACTCTGTATCTGGCAAAGCAGTCCATGTTTGGCACTTCTTTCAAAAATCTGTTTTCTCAAAACGATTTGCCGGATTTGGACTCTTTGGTTCAAGATTAAGAACCGTGACTACAAAAATCGAGTCCGAGCTGTAGCGAGGTCCCCGCGGGCTTGTTACAGGTGGGCACAATGGCAGAGCTGAAAGGGTTTGATGAACCGATCGGAAGTGAGGAGTTGCAACGATGAAAAAGGATGGTCAATCGATCGATTATATATATATACATGAACAGAGAGAGAGATTGAGAGAGAGAGACACTAACCTGGTAAGTACAAGGCGGAGGCGAAGATGAAAAGCGGCAAACCCAGGGGACGAAGTGAGGAGATGGTGGGTAGGGTTTGATGAACCGATCAGAAGCTCAAGGAAACAGGAAACGTTTTTTTTATTATGGAGAAGAGGGCAACAATGAGGGAAGATCAAGGCTCAGGAAACATATTTTTTATTTAAGAAATTCAAAACGACGTAGTTTTGCATCTTTTCTCCTTTTTGTGACCAAAATCTACTGGTAGCCAAAAGATTTGATGTCCCGCCTTTTTTTTTCGCGCTTCTGCCATCACTTTTGGCGACCACATTTTGTATTTGGCCGCAAATACTTAACTATTAGCCACCAAAAAAATGTTGGTCACTAAAACACCATCATCCGTGACCAAAATAAATTTTGGTGGCAGATTACTATGCTTTTTGTGACCAACTAAAAATAGGTGGTCACTAAAGGTGTTTTTTCTTGTAGTGGATTGATTAGTAAATGATGATCGGAGAATTGAGATTGTTTAATTGAGATAGTTTCAATCAGGTTTATCATATGTTAATTATTTGGGGGCGTTACAGTTGAGGGACTCCAACTATTATGAAAATGTTACATGTCCTTTATTTTATAAAACCCTAATATCAGGGACCTTAAAATAAAAACTCCTTATTTTAGTCTCTAATTTTTAAAGTGTGTCAATTTACTTTCTAATGCCACTACAACAAATTAAGATTTCAAAGATAAAAATTTAAGGACAATCACTTTGTAGTGATGAATTATTATCTTTTTCAGACTAATTTTTTTTTTTAAAAAAAATATGCACCAAATTATTTTATTTTTAAAAATACATTTATTAGCAACATTTTAAAAATTTGTCGGTAAAAGTCATTTTTGACTTTTCGAAACGAATTTTTAGCGACAATCCTCACCACGGTAAGAATTGGCCCCCAAATATTTTTTACAATAAAATTTTCACTTTTGGGGACAAAAAGGTTTGGTCCCAAAACTCTTGTATGTTGTAGTGTGTATAAAAATATTTCAATTTAGCACCTATTAATGTTTAAATTGTGGAAATTTAGTCTCCCAATACATAAAAAATGTTTCATTTAGTCTAATCTATAAAAGATAGTGTTTCAATTTAGTTTAACTGAAATACTTTCTATACATTAAGGACCAAAATGATACAATTTAAATATTAAAAATTAAATTAAAATACTTTTATACATTAAAAACTAAATTAAAAATTATGAACTAAAATAGCACTAACCTCTAAAAATGTAATTTACCCTAAACTTAAAAAGGCATGAAATAGACATTGCCAGGAAGGCTCCAAAGTTAAGGTTACTTTAGAGGTATCTGGGAAAAGGTGTATCTCAATGGAATTATGATTTCACGGGACACTTTTTGTTATTTTTTAATTTAAAATTTGTTTTATATATTTGGTTATATTTTAATGATTTTTGATTTATTTATGTCATCTATATGTGATGAGTGAATATTTTTATATCCATCTTTTTAGGTATAAAGTGTAATGTGATTCCCATAAAATAAAAAAAGAAAAAAAAAGTGCAATGTGATGTGTGGTTCTAATTCCCAAATTTTCATGTTTTCTAAAATATCTCATACACTATCCTCATATTTGTTGCATAATTTCATGTCTTTCGGAAAAAAAGATAGAACTCTCGTAATTAAATTTTCAGTGAATTTTTTCGTTGCCTTATGCTCTATTTCTTTCTTTCTTTGGTCTATAGTCAATTCTTTGTATTTGATAGTAATTTATATGTATTTGAGTATTGGGCAAGTCTTGGTTCGTGAGTTCTACTTTGTCGTACACAAGTGAATTTGAAGGTTGTCTTATTCTTGGTAAAGAAATACCATTCAACTCAATGCAAAAGTGGGATTGTGTATCATTCAAAAGGCAATTTCATGTGTGTCAACCATTCAACACTACTAGAAAAATAACCTTCTGCTATTATATAATTTGCGACCACCTGATTAGTAGTCACAAATAGTCAATTTATTCCTTCTTTTGTTTTAGGGAGACTTATTTGTAAGTCCTTTTTCAGACACTTATGGTAGGTTAAGTCCTGTATAATTTTTTATAGAGTCTCAAGTCCTATTTTCATAAGAATGTATTTCACAAGATCCTACATAAACGTAACGTGACGTGACACTTACATAAACGTAACGTAATGTGACACTTATATATACGTAACGTAACGTGACACCTATATAAACGTAACGTAACGTGACACCAACATGAACGTAATGTGACACCTACATAAACGTAACGTAACGTGACACTTACATAAACGTAACGTAACGTGTCACGTTACGTTTCGCAAACTTAATAAGTTTTTGTTTTTTTAAATTGAATGTGAAAATGTTACTGATTTATGTTGGTATCATATTACGTTTTATATAAATATGATCTATGGTAATATGACTAAAAAAAAAATAAAAAAATAAAAAAATTGACTTTTACTCTGCATGCCAAAAGAGGTCTTATTTGCAATTTCCTCTTATAATAATTCTACGTGGGTCCCTTCAGTCATATCTTTGGATAATTCTATTGTGTTGTGTTCATAGCACACTCACTGTGAAAACTACAGGTTACCAACATTTTGAAGATCAGGCGAGCATATAAATAGAAAATTTGACACGTGGTTGCATATATGCGCACTTCGGAAACGACAATGCATTCGGCAGTTGGTGGTGAAAAGCATCACCCCAGGTTGTAATTGTCCAATCGCCTCGCAAGCACATGAATGCAGTATGCAACATCGGCTCGAGGCCGAATCATTGACGTGGCAGAAAAAATCTCTGAAAAAAAAAATAAAAAAATCTAAAAAATAAATAAAATCAATTTCTTATATAAAAAATTGAATATTACCATAGATCATAGGTGTCACGTTACGTTTATGTAGGTGCCACGTTACGTTACGTTTATGTAGATATGTCACGTTACGTTTATATAGGTGTCACGTTACGTTTATGTAGGTGTCACGTTACGTTACATTTATGTAGATATGTCACGTTACGTTTTTGTAGATGTCACGTTACGTATAGGTGTCACGTTACGTTTATGTAGGTGTCACGTTACGTTACGTTTATATCAATTTCCTATATATGGTTTTACTATTATTTATGATATTAACAACTAATATTGAGGGTAAATGTGTCAACAAACTTCCCACAGGACTTATGGGAACATAAGTTTTTTAGTAGGACCATATGTAGCATAAGTCTCCCTAATAGGACTTATAAATAATTTTCCCTTTGTTTTATTTATTTATGATTGCTAAAACATTGTAGGCATTTTTTTTTTTGGTTTTTTTGCGACGGTAACAATATGGTCACTAATACATTGTAGGCATTTAAAAAAAAAAATTTGTGACGACAAAACATCAGTCGCCATAAGTAGGTTAGGCAGTGCAAATAGTTTGTAACTGTTATTTTGTAGTCACAAAAAAGTATTTGCTACCCTTAGATTCGCGTCTCCCAATTGCCATCGCAAAAGGTTTTTCATGACTATATTTCTATTATTTGCGATGACTTGTAGCGGTCGCAAGAAAAACTTTTTTGAAGTAGTGATAGTAGTTGGGGTTTCTCAAGACTTTCACAGAGAAATTTCCATTCACAACGAAATTTATTTTCATGGAGAAATTTCAACTTCAAAAGGGAAATTTCAGTTTCACAGAGAAATTTTTGCTCGTCACATAGAAATTTCTCTGTGACCTTAACTAATAAAAAAATATATTAGACCTCTCCTACTATCCAAATTTGGAAAGAGATGTTTCACTACTTCCCCCTAAAACACAAGACTCATAATTTAAGGACCAAAAATAAAATTAAACCTTACTTTTTTTTTGATCGGCAAAAGAACTTTATTGATGAAAAGTAAAATACAAGGTACAATACAAGTATCAATAAAGCAGGGAGAGCCCTAGCATCATAACTAAAGCGAATGATCCCATCTAGGTTGGTACCATACACCTAACCTAATCATGTGCTCGCTCAACCATAGGTTGATGAGAAACCAACCAGAGGCAAGAAAAATAACAAAAAAACCAGCAAAAACCTCCAAACCACACCCTGCAAAACCACCCAAGAATTGATGCAATAGAACACACCAGGACCAGGCCTCCCACCCTCAGATACCCCCCTGACCCAGCAGTAGAAGCAGAGCAACACAACCATAAGTGCACACACAAATCAATACATTAAAAGCATCTTAAAAAATCAAGCCTCACCCTCTCAAAATACATTGCCTCACCTGTTGTAAGCTTACCACCACCTCATTTATGGAATAAAAGCATCCCCTATCATGAGATTTCAACCAAATGGCTATCTAATCTTAATAAGATCACACAGCTCCTCAATGTTTGGTTGTATGCCATTGAACACACAGTCATTTCCATATTTCCACAATGACCAAACAACTGAAATGGGGATAGCCCTCCATACTTTGCAATAAGCTCTCCAATGAACCTGGTACCATCCATTGCAGTCCCCACTAATTAATGATAATTGACCAAACCTTCTACACAAAAGGACAGAAAAGTAGGATGTGATGCAGTGTTTTCACATCAGATTTATAGACCACACAACAAAGATCCACATTGCCTCTAAACAGTCCAATTCTGTTTAGGAATTCAGTTGTTTTAAGCCACTAACCATGTTATAAACTTCGCTTTTGGTGGGGAAAAATTGTTCCACACCAACTCAGCAGAACTCAATACGGGACACTTTGATAACTCACACCAATTATACACAGTACTAACCTTAAAGATCCCTGTTTGGTCTGCCTTCCAATTTAGCGAATCCACAATGTCCATGTTTAAAATTGGGCCTGTCCCTAGTAGGTTTTGCAATCTATCAATCTCATCTTCTTCCCATCCATGAAGTGATCTTCTAAAGTTGAAAGTCCACCTATTCATGCTGACTTTTCTGGTTATTTGCGTACTTAAGACAATCTCTTTGTTAGTGCATAGCTTGTACAACCTGGGAATTGGTGCATAAGGCTTGCCTCCCCCACCCACTTATCCTTCCAAAACAAAATTCTGTTTCCATTCCCAATCCTCAGTTCATCATTCTCTATATAAAAATCATAAAGCCTAGGATTGTTAAGAGCAACAATCGGGATATCCTTCCAGATTTTAGATGTAGAGACAGGATCATTGCTAAATGGAAACCACCTAAACACTGCCCCCTCCCCCCTATATTTGCTGCAGATTATTGATTTCCAAAGAGCATCATCCTCCAAAGCATACCTCCACCACCATTTGCAAGCACTCATTTGCAAGCCTGACGTCTCTAATTCCTAACCCCCCTTGATTCTTGTTCATTGACACCGCATTCTATTTTACTAGGTGTACTTTCCTTTTTAGTTCTTCATGCCCCCCAAAGAAAGCTTGCTTGAATTTTGTTGAGATCTCTTGCAACACATTCAGGGGTTTTAAATAATGACATGTAATAAATTGGCAAACTAGAGAGAACAGATTTGATAAGAATCACTCTACCTGCGAAAGACAACACCCTTCTGTTCCAGCCAGTAAGCTTCTTTTTGAAGTTCTCCACCACTGGTTTCCAAGTCTGTTTCCTTTCCTGCCTGGAATAGCTCCTAATGGCATTCCCAGTTACTTAAGAGGCAGTTTTTGGCTCAAGCAATTGAGCTTTTCTGGAAATCTAGCCACCAGTTCTTCCTCCACACCTATTCCACACACCACACACTTATGGAAATTGATCCTAAGCCCAAATACCACTTCGAAGCATCTTAAAATTCTTTTAACAGCAACAACTTCATTCTGACCTGCTTTGCAAAAGATAATTGTGTCATCCGTAAACTGAAGATGGGATATGTTTACCCCATTTGAACCCACTGACACTCCATTAATAATCCCCAACTCCTTGGCTCTTAACAGCAACACGTTAAGACCTTCAGCAGCAACATTGAACAGGAAGGGTGAGAGTGACCTTGTCTCAATCCTCTTTAGGGGCCAAATTCAGCCGTGGGGGATCCATTTACTAGTACAGATACTCTAGAAGATGATAAGCATTCCTTCACCCATGACAACCATTTTGAGCCAAATCCAAAACTTGATAACAAATTGAGCGAAAAATTCCAATTCACTGAATCATATGCCTCTCAAAATCCAGTTTTAGAGTTAAGCCCTTGCTCTTTGATTTCTTCCACCAATCTACTACTTTATTAGCAACTAGAACTCCATCCATAATATTTCTTCCACCCAGAAAGGCAGATTGCACTTTGTCAATCACATAAGGTAGTACTTGCTTGATTCTACTTGCTAGCACTTTGGATAACACTCTGTAGGAGGAGTTAATTAAGCTGATAGGTCTATAATCAAGAATTAAAGATGGATTATCTTTTTTAGGAATAAGAGTTACAAAAGAGAAGTTCACTCCATTACCTAACTTACTGTTCCCGTGGAATTATTGCATAAACTTTATGTGATTTTTCATGAACTTCCAACACTTCTGAAAACAGGTTAGGTTGAAGCCATCTGGACCCGGGGCTTTGTTCCCATTGGGAACTTTGAAACATGTGATTCCAACTTGAAAGACTCAAACCCTATTACTTGTGTTTTATGTTGAATTTGGATTCAGCACATCACATATTAGATCAAACGATTGTTATATATCACTTTTATTTATTTTATTTTATTTTATCATTTTATATTACTGAGTGCATGATAATATATTATTTATTTTTATTATTTTGTTAATAATTATTTTTAAATAAAAAACCAATCATAAATATTTATTTACATAAGTGATAAAAAAAAGATGAAAGCATTTCTCATTGAATTATTAAAATTAGAAAAGAGCAATACCTGATGTTACAGTCAACCCATTTTCACTGATGTCACAAACATTTTTTCAAATTTTAGTCATAATTTTTTACTTTTAGATAAACTTAATCTAAATATACTTAAAAAGTATAATATTTATTAACAAAAATAATAAAAAAAGCATTAAGACAAAAAATACGAAAATATACTTCTTCTTTTTTCTTAAAAAAAAAAAAAACCAGAAAAGAGAAAAAAAGATAAAGAATTAGGGTACATATCATGGTATCTTAGGTTCGTTTCATAATTCCCTCAATTAATTAAAATATTAAATGCATGGAAACGTTGTTTTCTCCCATAAGTTAAATTTTATGAAATCAATCTTTACTAAATGAAATTATTCACAAAATTTTTTAATTTCAAATCAATTTCATTTCTCTAGTTTCAAAAACTAAATTCTATTATTATCATTATTATTATTTGTTAGGTTTTTATAATTGGCAATCCTGTTTGATGAAATTCCTTTCAGTTATAATTTTTTTTGCTCTTATGTTTTGTTAAGGATATGAGTGTTTAAATGTAAATCCAACCCGAATTGTGCTTTTGTTTGCCACTTCGCTGACTATGTATGGAGATCGAGCTGTCATTTGTGTGCTCGAGTGGAGAAAATGATCATCCAATATTTTTGCAGAGCGTCTGGACTTCTAGAAAGAAAGTTTTATCGCTCGAGCAGTAAAAGTTGCGTTCGAACAGTCAGCCTATATGTTTTGCACTGCCTTTACTCACATCGCTTTAGCGGTCTTCGTAATCCAGTTTACTATAAAGTGTGCTGTTTGCTAGTTTTAGGGTTGGAGCCGTCCAGATTTTCAAAGAGGAAGAAAAAACAAAGTGTTTTATATTGGAGAATGCTTTATGAGTGTTTCCTTAATAATTTAAGAGTAATCAATTTAGGGTTTGGTTGTTGTCTTTTATTCACAAAAGAGTGAGTTGTTCTTTGGTGGATTCCGGGGAGTTTGCGCCTGAAGCTTTGGTAGATTCCGGAGTGACTCATTATCGTGGATTCGACATCAACGTTGTGAATTCAACATTGGGCAAGACAATTCTAAGTTGAAGACGGTGGTAGAAGATGCACATCGGGTTTGGTTCAATTCAGGCGTGGATTCACTAGGTAATTGAGAGTACTCTTGTGTAATTCTTTTTTGTCTTCTTAGTAGATTATTTTGTGGTTTTGACTCGTGATTTTTTATCAAAATTGGAGACGCTTCAATTGTGATTTTTTCTACGTTAAATCATTTTGTCGATTTGTCTTAGTTGTTTGATTGAGATTGTTATTTATAATTTTAAATTGAAACATAATCACGAATCAATATCTCTGAGATGTTTGAAATTTTCATTATTGGTATTATTTTAATAGATTGACTCCAAAATAGTAAATGAAAAGATCACATTATCACCAATAGAAGCAAAGAGACTATGTGGGTGTTTGGAAAGTTGCTATTTTAGTAGGCTATTTTAGTTTTTGGTTATTTTAAGAGGCTAAAATTTATTTGTTTGGGAAGATAGTTGAATTTTTTTGTAGTTGGATATGATGTTTGTGAGATAAAAAGTGAAATGATTATGGGTTTGATAAGACATTTATTTTATTGGCTATTTTAGCCTATTTTGTCTTTTAGTGCTATTTTAGCAAAAAAAAGTCAAAAAGTTGCTTTCCAAACATCAAGATGCTATTTTACATAGTTTTTTTTTATATTAAATTTAATAGAGTTAAATGATGAAATTAAACATGTTATGACACACTTTGAAATTCTAACAATTATACTGGACTCTCCTATTTTTTTGAAATTATACCAACTCCCCAAGGACTAACGGTGTTCATGGAAGGATTAATTTAGTAATTTTAATATTAAAGATATTTTTGTTGATAATCATTAAATGTACAATTATTATTTTTCTTATACTTTATATTTCTAAATACTCACATAGTTTGACCGTATATATATATATATATAATTTATTGTTTTACATATGTACAAGTTCATGTATTTCTCATTTGGTTTCAATTATTCATATTAATTTATTTACCTAAAAAATGATTAATTGATTTATTTTATTCTTAATTTACAGATAATGACTTCAAACGTTATACAAATCAAATTGAAATCTCCATATGTGCTAATCTAACAACTAATTACTGATTTTTGTTAACGAAAAAAAAAAAGAAAAAGAAAAGAAAAGAACCGTTAGTCAAACTAACGGTCAACTCACAAATTGGAAGAATCTGCAAATCAAAATTAAATCTTAAGTGAGATCAGCAGTGGCAGAGCTAGAATTTTAGCTTAGAGGGGACACCATTGAGTTGAAATTTTAACAAAAATCACAATCAAACTTAATCTAATTTTTATTTGATGGTAGGAATAAAAAGCGCTGTAATGCAAATGTTATATTTAAATATAAGCTCGAGTTTACTGATCTTAATCATTTTTTGTTTTTAATTTGATTTTATGTATGATGATTACATGGTTTGAAAAATAATCACATGCCTTATAAAATATGAAAACAAAATTATATTAAATTGCACACACAAAAGAGATGTAGATAGGAATATATATATATATATATATAAAGAAATGAGAGAGAATATGAATAAATAATATAAAGACACTGCTATATATCACTTAATTTTTTTATTGTCACGCCCCACATTTTTATTACTCGGTTAAAATTACAAAATCCATCGTAATAGTCCATTTTCATTAATACAATAAGGAAATGAAATCCACCGACATCCATAAATACATAAAGATTCCCTCAATCGTATAAACAAATTGAAATGAAACGTGAATTACAAATAAATAAATTGTCCATAGGCTTACACTGTTATATATAAGAGAAAGGGTTCAACCATCTTTAGAACAAAAGCGTTTCGCCAACAAACAAAGGCCCACAAGCCAACACAAAAAGAAGATCACCAATCTTGTATCACTTATCAACCGGTACCTAAAAAATGATTAACAACCTGGGATGAGCATAAAACCTAGTAGTGATCCCAATATGATCCTAAACAATAACAATATCTAGATAGCTATGATCATGAATGTTTCGTATCATACATTATAAATAATGTGACGGTTTATTAATCAAAATATCCTTTTATATATTAACTTTTTCAAAAATTCATCCAATTTGCTCAACTATACATTACGTTCTCTCTTCCTCTTCTTACATTATCTTTCATAAAGAACATATATTAACAATGCGTTTTCGATAACGTATTCACAAAACTAAATCACCTTTCATTACTTACATTCCTAACCCATCACATACACTCATTTCTAATACATGAATGACATTTCCAAGCCTTAAGCCAAGGGTAATGAGGCATTTCTACAATCCGTTCGACACACAAATTTACATACAATACCTTTAACATGAATAGAAAATAATGTACATGCCAAGACTACGATACAATCACATGAGACAATCCTACTTCGTCAACTAGAACCACTACCACATATGATATACACAAATAAACCAATTCAACACTGAAACCCCTAACCCATACTCTACCTCCCTTAAGCACGGTAGGCCAAGGATACACATTTCCACAACGAAATGACAATTTACCAGACACAAGCTGGAAGGGAATGGTACCTCTCTCAAGTTTTCCAAGAGCTTGCTGGAAGGTACTGGTACCTCTCATTCTAAGCACAACCAATTTTCCAGACGCTAACTGGAAGGTAATGGTACCTCTCATTCTCAGCGCAGTATACATTACCAACCATCACGACATGCTAAAAGCATAATAACACAAGCGTAATACATATACATAATCTATTCAACACATCAATGTCATCCTCCACCAATGACTAAGGACAAAACCTCTAAGCACATGTATTTATTACGCATACCTACAACCGTCCAAATCCCATGGAACATAAGCCTAACAACAACAATAACATACAATTTCACTTTTCACAACTAAAACCCAAAAACCCCTTCACATGAATTTTTTATCACATAACTAAATCATATTTTTTATGCAACAGAAATATACCATTTGTCTATCTATAATGAAGTATTGAGAAGGAGCAAAGAAAACCCTACCTCTAGCAAAAAGAGGAGAAAGTACGAAAATCCAACTTCGATAAAAACACGATCTGCTCAGATTACTAGAAAGCTCTCTTCGTGCTCTATGTTTTGGTATATGGAACTAAAGGTAGAAAGTGAGTGGAAATAGATGAAAACCAAGCTAGAAAGCTTGAAACCCTAAAAAATGAAAGAAGAGAGAGAGAGAGAGAGAGAGAGAGAGAGAAATGATCTAGATTGACCAAAAATGACTTTTTAAAGTCCTGATCTCGAACAGACCACTCAAGCGATGAAACTTGCGCTTGAGCGTCAGAGACATAAGACTGCTTGAACAATAAAACTTTTGCTTGAGCGTAGAATGCAAACTCCCAAAAGTTTAGACTTGCAAAAGTACTGGGTGACTCGCAAGACCGCTCAAGTGAACAATCCATCGCTCGAGCGATGAAGAAGAAAAAAACTTTCAGGTTGTCACAATCTCTCCACCTTAGGGAATTTTGTCCTCGAAATTAAAGATAAGGCCAAAACAAAAGGCAACTCAATCACAACCAGAAGCACAACCCTTAACTCAAGACTAGATCTATACTTGGGATAAATTCCTGGATCCTGATTTAACACTTCGGGGCTTCAATGACACTCGATTGACAAAACTCAAGTAACAGATCACAGATGGCTTCTTGACCCACAATACTCATTGTGCCTATGTATTGAGTATATTGATGCAATGGCTTTGAGTTAAGCTTTAGCTCTAAACTCAGCTTCGGTTGCAGCTCCAGGTGCAGCTCCACTTGTAACTACTTCAATTGCAATTCCAGCTCATCAAATCTATTAGGAGGTGGTTATAACTAACTAAAACGGAGCATGTGTAGATTGTTTCTTGAGAGAATGTAAAGTACAATATATAGGAGATGTATTACTCTATTTTTGTATCATCTTGAATAATAAAATACTGAGCATTGATTCATGACTTGCTTTATGGTATCAGAGCTTTCAACTCTTGCAAGATGATCCATGGCTTCTTCAACTCCAAGTTCTTTACCTTCTTTCATGGCTTTTACTTCTCTTCCTCCTAATCTCTCCTTGTTGATTTTTCTAATCTTTCCTTGTTTATCACAGTTAAACTTGATGCTTCAAATTTCGTGATCTGAAAAATCAAATGCAAAATATTCTGACTACAACTAGTCTTCTTGGCTTTGTTGATGGTACTTTACCATGTCCACAAATGAAAATTATAGATACTTTTGGGTCAAAGATTAAAATCCAGCATATTTGCGGTGTAAGATTGTTGATGCTCACTTGCTCAATTGCATTACTGTAACTTTATCACCAGCATTCTATTCATCTGTTTTTATTTTCATAATTGTTCTGAAGTATGGACTGCACTACATAAATGATTCACCTCTCTCTTTCTCGATCTCATGCTCATCAGTTAAAGAACAAGTTAAACAGTATTACAAAGAAAACTAATTCAATGGAGGATTATCTGTTTATGATCAAAGATCTAGTCAGTCAATTGGCCCTTGCTTCAGTCTTTATTGATGATGAAGATCTTGTTCTTCTCACTTTGAATGGTCTTCCAGATGAGTATGATGCTTTTAAGACCACAGTTCGAGCTAGATCAGAATCTATTTCTATGGATGAACTGACTTCTCTTCTCATTTATGAAGCCATACATATTGAGTCTAACTATCACAACCTTCATACTGAGCCTATTGTGGCCTTTTCTTCTGTTCATGGTTCTTTGAGTTCCAATCACAGAGGCCGTTCTTCTGGATTCAGAGGTCGATCTTACAAAGGAGGTCGAGGTGGTCGATCTCGTGGATCGAATTCTTTCAATAACTATTCTAATGTCTCAAGTGCTCAAACTATTTCTAGTTTTTCTAGATCTCATAATGGTCGGGGTTTCTCTAGAGGCAGAGACAGATTTGATTCTTCTTCGACTTGTCAAATTTGTGATGGACATGGTCTTTCCGCATTGGATTGCTGGTATAGAATGGATCCACAATTTTAATCTTCCAGTCATCAGCAGAATCATTCTAGTTCTCCTTAACACAATTCTCAAGCTTTTGTTGCCTTAACTCAGTCAGTTTCTTCTCCTCCACAAGCCCCTTGGTACTTAGACTCTGCTGCTACAAATCATATCACTCATGTTCTATGTAATCTCAGTTGTTCGCAGCCCTATCAGGGATCTGATCAAGTCACCATAGGCAATGGTACTACAGTCCCTATTTATAACATTGGTAAAGGCTTGCTTCATACTCATCATTTTTCTTTTAAATTGAATAATATTTTGCATTCTCCTTCTATCTCTTCTAATCTTGTTTCAGTTCACAAATTAACTTAGGATAATAATTGTCTTGTCGCTTTTGATGCCTCTAAATTTGTGATTCAGGACAAGGATTCGAGGAGAATTCTTCATCAGAGTTTTAATACCAATGGCCTATATCAGTTCCATACTACTTCTTCATCTGTTGCTGGGGTTCCACCTACTTTGCATGCTTATTTTAGTGTATCTCATAATTCTACATTTGTGCCTTCCTCTGTTTGGCATAATAGGTTAGGTCATCCATCTTTAGTGAAGTTTAATCATCTCAAGCCTTGTTTGGCTATTTCTAATAATACAATAAACACTGTTTGAACTGATTGTCACATAGCTAAGAGTCATAGACTCCGTTTTCAATTATCCAATTCCACTGTAAATGTACCTCTTTCTCTTATTCATAGTGATGTGTGAGGGCTATATACTTCTAGCTCTGGTTACAAATATTTTTTGCTTTTTGTTGATGACTATAGTAGGTTCACTTGGCTATATCCATTAGCCTATAAAAGTGAAGCGTGTGATAAATTCATTGAGTTTAAGGCTTATGTTGAGAAACAGTTTCACACTCATTTGCAAATACTGCGAACTGATGGAGGTTCATAATTTTTTACCTCCAAAATGCAAACATTTTTGAGAACTCAAGGTGTTGTTCATCAACACTCTTGTCCTCACACTCCTTAGAATGGCATTGCTGAGAGAACGCACAGGCACATTATTGAAACTGTAACTGTTCTTCTTTATCATTCATCTATGCCATTGAAATATTGGTCTGATGTTGCAGCCATTGCTACTTTTTTTATAAATAGATTGCCATCCTCTAAACTTGATCATAAATCACCATTTGAAATGCTCTTTCAATCCATTCCAGATAATTCCTATTTTCAAATATTTGGTTGTCAATGTTTTCCTTGGCTTAAGCCTTATAATCCAATCAAATTACAACCAAAATCTATGTCTTGTGTTTTCCTTGGCTACCATCCTTTTGCTAAAGGATATAAATGACTTGATCTTCTCACAGGTAGAATCTATTTGTCTAGGCATATAATCTTTAATGAACATATTTTTCTTTTTGCATTGTCATCATCATCTTCTTCTTCTTCACAGTCTACATCACCATCTTCCCTTGCTGCCATACAGTCATTCTTCTGGTCATCTCTCTCTCAGTCTTCTTTCCCTCTTTTTGGGACTTCAGCCTCAACTCATTTCTATTTCCACAATTCAGATTCTCCTTCCGTTCCTCCTTATTCTTCTCTTCCATTAGCTTCCTCTTCTCTTCCATTAGTGTATTCTCCACAAGGTCTTATAGTTTCTATTACATCCATTGCTGTTGAATTACCTCTTTCACCGCCTCCACCTTTACCTCTAATACACATCCCATGATTACAAGGTCTAAGTCTGCAGCTACCTCTCACTGTTTGGTTACTACTTGTTCCTCCTCTACTTCCCTCTACTTTGACTCAGAACCACCTTCTTAGAAGGAAGCTTTGCTCTCTCCTATGCTATGATTGAAGAATTCTTTGCTTTTTAGAAGGAACAAACTTGGTCTTTAGTTCCTCTTCCATCTGCCAAAACTTCCATAGGATATAAATGGGTTTTCAAAGTTAAAAAGAACTATGATGGCACAATTGCTAGGTACAAAGCTCGGTTAGTGGCCAAAGGGTACTTGCAGCAAGAGGGTATTGACTTTTATGAAATATTTAGCCCAGTGGCTAAGCAACCAACCATCAGAATTCTACTTTGTCTTGTCCTTCACCACAATTGGTCTCTCAAACAGTTGGATATTTCCAATACTTTTCT
Source organism: Camellia japonica (assembly GCA_030407325.1). Taxonomy (NCBI): domain Eukaryota; kingdom Viridiplantae; phylum Streptophyta; class Magnoliopsida; order Ericales; family Theaceae; genus Camellia; species Camellia japonica. Next base: position 108,922,383 of record JAPPVO010000019.1, read on the forward strand.
TCATGGCATTCTTGAGGAGGAAGTGTTCATGCTTCAGCCACCAAGATTTGTGGATTTATTTTGTCCTAATCATGTATGTAAGCTTCACAGGCTTAAATGGCTTAAAACAAGCTCCGAGAGCTTGGTATTCTACATTTTTTACATTCTCATTGTCTCAAGGATTTACCAATAGCAAGTGTGACTCCTCCTTATTTATTCAAAGAACATCCACTTCAGCGACTTATCTGTTAATCTATGTGGATGGAATTTTGATCACTGGGAGCAACTCCAATCATATTCATACTCTCATTACACAAATGCATAGTGCCTTTTCTATGAATGAATTAGGAGATATTTCCTATTTCCTTGGAATTTCTGTTCAACCTACAGCCTCAGGTTATCTCTTATCTCAATCAAAATATGCCAAGGATATTCTCCTTAAAGTTGGAATATCCTCTTGTAAGCCTTGCCCATCTCCTATATCTGTCAAGCCTAGTAATCCTCTTAATGCTTCACTTTTATTTCACAATCCTGCTATTTACAAAAGTATTGTTGGGACATTGCAATACCTGACTATCACTAGACCTGATCTCCCTCTAGCTGTCAACCAAGCTTGTCAATATATGCATTCTTCTATAGTAGGCAATTTTATTGTAGTCAAGCGAATTCTCAAATTTGTTCAGGGCACCCTTACTCATGGCTTGACTTTTACTCCCAGTACTTTTGATGTTCATGGTTATTTAGATTCCAACTGGGTAGGTGATGTTCATGATAGGAAGTCTAGATCTGGATATTGTGTTTTCTTAGGCTCCAATCTAGTGTCTTGGTCTGCTAAGAAGCAAGGAACTATGTCTAGATCATTTATTGAGGTTGAGTATAGAGCCTTAGCTCATGCTACTGTAAACTGAGTTGGATTTCAATACTCCTCATTGAAATGAGCATTTCTTCACCTACTACACATATCTTTTGGTGTGAAAACATCTCTGCTATAGCCTTGGCCTCAAATCCTGTCTTTCACTCTCGATCCAAACATATAGAAATCGATTGTCACTTTGTGTGAGATAAAGTTCTTGCTAAGACTTTTCAGCTCAAGTACGTTCTTACCATTGATCAATTAGTTGATCTGTTCACAAAGCCATTATCTGTTTCTCAATTTCAATATTTTAAAACCAAGCTCATTGTGACAACCCTCACCTCTGATTTAAATTGTGATTAAGCATGATAAGTAATTGATTAAGATGAAATCCCGAATTGATTACATAAGTGTGTTGTTTTAATTATTTTTCTATCTGTTTGTTACTGAATGATCTGTTCATGTTTTGATTTCGAATTGCGAATTGAAAGCCTTATCGGCGACCGATTCAGAAATTGTCTTGTGTTATATGTTAATTAGGATTTATAGGATTTTATGGTAGGTTTAATTAAAATTCAATTTGGAATGATTAAATTGGAATAAATATTGCTAAATTAATTGAATATAAGTTATTTACACTTTTGCCATTAGTGGGTCTTTATAAGGCCATTTGTTTGATTCATATATGTTTGGCACACCATCCATCTTCCACCTTCTTGAGCAAAACGTGAGAGAGAGAGAGAGAGAGAGAGAGAGAGAGAGAGAGAGAGAGAGAGAGAATTGGAAGAGGAATTGAATTCAACAAGAGTATTGTTTGAACTTAGAAGAAATTGAAGAAGACTTGAGAGATTAGGCTTCTACACTTGGGAATTCAAGGTCTAAGGTAGGGACTCACCCTCTTGATTATGAATTTAAGTTGTTACATCCATGGTTCATGGAAAAATTGGTGATTAGAGTCAAGAATTAGCTTAAAGTGTTAATTTGAGAGTCCATTCATACATGCATGATCATATCAAGGAAATTTTGAAGTTGTTTTCATGGGATTCACACATGCATGTTCATATTTTAGTTGTGATCCAAGAATTCACCATGTTTTTGAGTTCAATCTTGCATTTGGTCATACTTTGGAGCATTAGAGTTCATAGGGACTCATGCATGTTATGTTCTTGCATTGTTCTTCAAGCTTACATTAAAATTTGTGTTCATTTGTCACACCTTTGGGCTTGATTTTACGAAATGATCTTTAAAACATGTTGTATTATGAGTTTCTAAGTATTTCCCAGAAAATTGGCTCAAAAGGATGAGTTTTGGCATGTTTGATTCTTGGTTTGAGCTTTGGGAGCAAATCTGGAAAACCCAGATTTTGGCTTCCACGCTCGAGCGACCACCTTTGTTTTCAGAATTCTGCTCGAGCGACGGAATGCTGGCTCGAGCGTAAATTGCAAGCTCACAGGTTTTTGCATGTGCAGACGCAACTCGAGCGACGAGACCTATGCTCGAGCGAGGAACTATGTCTCACGCTCGAGCGAGCATCGAGCGGAGAATTTTAGCAACCAGTACTTTTCACATTTTTGCAGATCGCTCGAGCGAGAAAGTCTACGCTCGAGTGACCTCTCTTATTCGGTAAGCTCTCCTGCGGAGAAAGCCACGCTCGAGCGAGACCCTTGTTTTCAGCAAATTTTGAAAAATGTTGTTAAGTGCATTTTTGCATCCTCATTACATCATAGGCATTCCTAGGCCATGTTTAAGGCATCATAATGAGGATAATGTTATAGAACCACACCAAGTCAAGATAGGGGCTAAGTTATTAATCTCGAGTATGTAATTTAGTGTGTGTTCATTCTGCAACTGTGTAGGGTTGGCACCTGAGGACGCTGATTAGCCTGCCTATAGCCCAGTAATCTGTGAGTAACAATGCTGTAAAGATATGCTCAATTATAATTATTTTCTGAATGATCGACTGTACTGCTTTCTGAAGTGACATTGTTTACTGAATGAATGTTTGTCCTATTTTATGAACTGTACTTGTGGCATCCATAGCAACTTACTATTACTGTTACTGTTACTGCTACTGTACTGTTACTGTTACTGTTACTGCTACTGTTACAGAGATCTCGGTTAGTTCCAATGTTTGGAACCAATACTGTTTACTGTTTCGATGGCCATCAACTGACTCTTCGGTCTATTAAGACCTACTGTACTGTTCTGCTATTGGATGTACCACGTATGATTGCTATGATCTCTAAATGACTGATGTAGCATGAAATATGAGCCACTGATTGAATAATTGATCTACTGATGCAAATGACTATTTTAATTACTGAAAGGACATTCATTCTTAACCCCTTTACACAGTTGTTATTCACTGGGCTTTAGCTCACTGTTTATATATGTATGTAGGTGGCCAGGCACCGGACCGAAGTTAGAAGCATCAAGTTAAGCTCATGTTTTGTCCAGCCAACCATTGTGCCTCACTTCGAGGTTTCGAGTCTGCTCGAGGAAAGGCTGTTTTTTGGGGTGTTTCAGATTCACCCTTTTCTCTCTGTTATGTATTGAAGGTTTAAGACTTGATTGTACAGTTATGGTACAGGGATTAGGTCCCTAACCTGTATGCTATGTGTATATGTATATGGTTGAATGTGGTTATGTCCATAAAAGTCTTTTTCTATTCAGATTTTCACAGCTCATTGAACATCTTTTATTTATTGATTGGCTTCCGCCAGCCCCTTACTCTGTACTATTGTTATTACTGTTAAGCAGACCTTTGGTAATCACGAATTACTGGCCGGTTACGATGCTAAACCCTTCGGGGCGGGTTTGGGTCGTGACAGAGTGGTATTAGAGCACGAGTTATATCGCACACACGTGTCCAAATGAGCTATAGGATGTCCTACAAAAGTAATTAGGGCATTGCATGAGCATGAGAAAGTGTGTGTGGCCATGATACGAATATCTGTGCTAATGTGCTTAAGTAAGCAATTTTCCTATGTTTATTATTACCGTATTGCATATAGTGTAATGGAGAATGCAAGAAATGCTGATGAATTTGAATCATCTGAAGCAAGAATGACAAGGTTGGAAAGAATGGTTGAACTGTTGACTGAGGCTCTAAGGCAACAACAGAATCGACAGCCCCCACCTCCTCCAGTACAGCCAAAACCACATATCAATGATGATGTGATTGCCTTGACGCAAAAGTTTAACAAAATGAAGCCACCAAGATTTCAAGGTCTTGAGCCACTAAAGGCCGAAGCATGGATATTAGAAACTGAAAAGCTGTTTGAAGTGTTCCCTTGTTCTGAGGCACACAAAGTATTGCTGGCTACGTTTACTTTACAAGAAGAAGCTAGACGGTGGTGGATGCTTATACGTGATACTAACAATGCCATGACCTGGACTCAATTCAAGGAAGCTTTTTATGAGAAATACTTCCCTCAGTGTGTCAGGGACCGCAAAGTGATTGAATTTGAGCAATTAAAGCAGGGCACCATGTTAGTAGCCGAATATGAATCAAAGTTCATCGAACTCGCCCGATATGCACAACACATGGTTGACACTGATTATAAAAAGTCCAGGAAGTTTGAAGGCAGGCTTAATGTAGAGATACTTGATCGAATCAATGTTTTGAAACTACTCAAATATGTGGATGTTCTTGACCGAGCAATAATAGCCGAGACGAATGTGGCAGAATTGAAACAAACTAAAATGCCAGCGACTGATGGCGGGGTAAGAGGCAGGTCTTTAATTTTAAGAAAGGCTAGAATAGTTTATTGAATAAGAAGCAAAACACTGGGTCATCGAGCAGTTCTAGCCAGGGCAACAATTCCATACCGCCTTGTTCAGAATGCGGCAAGAGACACAAAGGGGTTTGCTACAAAATTTCTGGGACATGTTACAGGTGTGGCAAGGTGGGTCACATGGTCAAAGATTGCCCTTCCACATCTCAAGGCACTAGTAGGGCCATAACTAGTGCTGCAACATCAACTGTTACACCAAAACCCAATCCCAAAGCTACTGGAAAGGAACCGTTAAGGCAAGGCTAGGTGTTTGCACTTGTACCGGGAGACATACAGAACACCGAGATAGTTGTGTCAGGTATACTCTCAATTTGTGCCCAAAATGCTTATATTTTGATTGATTCGGGGTCTACACATTCGTTTGTCTCACATGCTTTTTCACGAAAATTAAATAGACCACTGGAACCCATGAACTATTTGTTAGCTGTATCTTCACCTGCTGGGGGATCTATGACTTGCGCTTATGTGTATCCTGCATGTGAGATTGTTATTGAGGATGTACGTTTGTATGTTGACCTGCTACCCTTGAACCTTAATCATTTTGATGTAATTTTGGGAATGAATTGGTTGACAAAATACCATGCTTTCATTGATTGTGTAACGAAACAAGTTATTTTTCGTCCACCTGGATTGCCTGAATTTGTATTTAACGTAGTTGGTGTAGTACCTCCCCCATATCTAATTTCGTCCATGAAAGCATTCAAATTAATTAAAAAGGGGTGTAAAGGGTATTTATGTTGCATATTTACTGTACCTGCTGATACTAAAACTAATGTGGACAGTATTCCTATAGTCAGAGAATTCCCAAATATTTTTCCAGATGATTTACTAGGGGATTTGATTGATAGAGAGATTTAGTTCACTGTTGAGGTGTTACCGGGTGCACAGCCGATTTCCAAAGCTCCGTACAGAATGGCATCTATTGAATTGAAAGAATTGAAAATTCAGCTGCAAGAATTGTTGGATAAGAAGTTTATTAGACCCAGTACTTCACCGTGGGGCGCACCCGTTTTATTTGTGAAAAAGAAGGACGGCTCATTAAGGCTTTGCATTGACTACCGTGAATTGAACAAGGTGACAGTGAAAAACAAGTACACATTGCCTCGTATTGATGATTTATTCAACCAATTGCAAGGTGCTCAGATTTTCTCCAAAATTGACCTTAGATCCGGATATCACCAGTTGAAAGTCAAAGCAGAGGACATTGAGAAGACTGCCTTCCGAATAAGGTACTGACATTATGACTTTTTTGTTATGCCTTTCGGAGTTACTAATGCACCTGCTGCATTTATGGATCTTATGAACAGAATTTTCAAACCATTCCTCGACGAATTTGTGGTTGTTTTTATAGATAACATTTTGATTTATTCCAAGAGTAAGGAGGAACATGAACGTCATTTGAGAATTGCTTTACAGACCTTAAGAGAACAGAAACTATATGCGAAACTAACAAAGTGTGAATTTTGGCTTGATAATGTCATGTTTTTGGGGCATGTGATTAGTAAGAATGGCATTTCAGTTGACCTATAGAAGATTGAAGTAGTGGTGAATTGGGCTTGACCGACTAATGTTACCGAAGTTCGGAGTTTCTTGGGTTTAGCCGGGTACTACAGAAGGTTTGTGAAAGATTTTTCCAAAATTGCTCTACCATTGACTTAGTTGACTCAAAAGGGAATATCATTTGATTGGACCGATTAGAGAGAATCAACTTTCCAAGAATTAAAGACTCAACTTGTAGCTGCACCGATTCTCACCCTACCCTCAGTTACGGATGGATTTACTATTTTTAGTGATGCTTCTTATAAGGGTTTGGGATGTGTATTAATGCAGAATGATAAAGTTATTGCGTATGCTTCTCGACAATTGAGGCCACACAAAAAAAATTACCCAACTCATGACTTAGAACTTGCCGCAGTGGTATTTGCATTGAAAATTTGGCTCCACTACTTATATGGGGCAACATGTGAGGTGTACACCGATCACAAGAGTTTAAAATATTTCTTTACACAGAAAAAGTTTAACATGAGACAGCGGAGATGATTAGAACTGATAAAAGACTATGACTTGCAAATTTTATACCATCCGGGGAAAGCTAATGCCGTTGTTGATGCACTTAGTCGGAAATCAATTGGGAATTTGGCCTATTTACTCACCGGACAGAAAAAACTGCTATGTGATCTTGAGAAATTTGAAGTTGAAATTGTTTTGCGAGAACAAGGTGGGACATTGGTTGCTATTTCTGCTCAACCAGGACTCATTGAAGAGATCAAAGAGAAACAACAACAAGATGACTTTTTGAAAAAGATCATTGATGAAAGGGAATCCAAACCAAGGCCAGATTTTAAATTTGAAAACAATGTATTGAAATTTCAAGGAAGGTTGTGTGTACCAAATGATCCTAAATTGAAAAAGCGAGTTTTGTAGGAAGGCCACAATTCAAAACTTTCTATCTATCCAAGAAATACAAAAATGTACCAAGATCTAAAGCTTGATTTCTGGTGGCCGGGAATGAAGAAAGAAGTTGCTGAGTTTGTGTCGAAATGCCTACATTGCCAACAAGTCAAAGCTGAACATCAACGACCTGCAGGTTTACTTCAGCCCTTACCAATACCGGAGTGGAAATGGGAACATATTACTATGGATTTCATTGTTAAGTTGCCTCGTTCCAGTAGAGGTATGGACTCGATTTGGGTTATTGTTGATCGATTGACTAAATCTACTCATTTCTTACCTATCAAAACAATTTATAATGCGGACAAATTGGCTACAATTTATATTGATGAGATTGTCAGATTGCATGGAGTGCCGGTGTCTATTGTTTCTGATAGGGACTCAAAATTTACATCAAGATTTTGGTAAAGTCTACAAACGGCCTTGGGTACTGAATTGAGGCTGAGTAGTGCATACCATCCTCAGACAGATGGCCAGTCAGAGAGAACAATCCAGACTCTGGAAGACTTACGGCGTATGTGTGTTCTTGATTTTCAAGGAAATTGGGAAAATCATTTGCCTTTAGCCGAATTCGCCTACAATAACAGTTTTCACTCGAGCATTGGTATGGCGCCTTTCGAGGCTTTATATGGAAGAAAATGTCGATCTCCTATTTGTTGGGCAGAAGTTGGAGATGGGCCTTTACTTGGGCCCGAGATTGTACATGAGACCACAGAAAAGGTGAAACTGATTCAACAAAGATTGAAAACCGCACAAAGCCGACAGAAAAGTTATGCGGATGTACGAAGGCAAGATAGGGAATATGAAGTGGGTGATCATGTTTTTGTTAAAGTGACACCAATGAAAGGACATACTCGTTTTGGGGCTAAGGGTAAGCTAGCACCGAGATACGTATGAAATCATTGAAAAGATTAATCCAGTGGCATATCAAGTGGCGCTTCCTCCTGAAATGGAACACATGATAATGTCTTTCATATTTCAATGTTGAGAGATTATCTTCGGGATCCCTTCCATGTTATTGAGCCTACCCGTGTGGTGTTAAGTGATGATTACACTTATGAAGAACGGCCTATTCAGATTATAAACCGACGAATCAAGAAGTTGAGAAATAAAGAAATCTCGTTAGTGAAAGTGGATTGACAAAATCATGGTGGCGTTTATGCCACTTGGGAAAGAGAAGACAATATGATGAAAAGATATCCTGAATTGTTCCCCCTAGATCCAGTGTTCTTCCAAAATGAAGGTAATTCGAGTTTGGAGGACCAAACTCTTTTTAAGGGGGAAAGACTGTGACAACCCTCACCTCTGATTAGCGTTAAATTGTGATTAAGCATGATAAGTAATTGATTAAGATGAAATCCTGAATTGATTACATGAGTGTGTTGTTTTAATTATATTTCTATTTGTTTGTTACCGAATGATTTGTTCATGTTTTGATTTCAAATTGCGAATTGAAAGTCTTATCGGCGACCGATTTAGAAATTGTCTTGTGTTATATGTTAATTAGGATTTACAGGATTTTATGGTAGGTTTAATTAAAATTCAATTTGGAATGATTAAATTGGAATAAATATTGCTAAATTAATTGAATATAAGTTATTTACACTTTTGCCATTAGTGGGTCTTTACAAGGCCATTTGTTTGATTCATATATGTTTGGCACACCATCCATTTTCCACCTTCTTGAGCAAAACGTGAGAGAGAGAGAGAGAGAGAGAGAATTGGAAAAGGAATTGAATTCAACCAGAGTCTTGTTTGAACTTAGAAGAAATTGAAGAAGACTTGAGAGATTAGGCTTCTACACTTGGGAATTCAAGGTCTAAGGTAGGGACTCACCCTCTTGATTATGAATTTAAGTTATTACATCCGTGGTTCATGGAAAAATTGGTAATTAGAGTCAAGAATTAGCTTAAAGTGTTAATTTGAGAGTCCATTCATACATGCATGATCATATCAAGGAAATTTTGAAGTTGTTTTCATGGGATTCACACATGCATTTCATATTTTAGTTGTGATCCAAGAATTCACCATGTTTTTGAGTTCAATCTTGCATTTGGTCATACTTTGGAGCATTAGAGTTCATAGGGACTCATGCATGTTATGTTCTTGCATTGTTCTTCAAGCTAACATTAAAATTTGTGTTCAATTGTCACACCTTTGGGCTTGATTTTACGAAATGATCTTTAAAACATGTTGCATTATGAGTTTCTAAGTATTTCCCAGAAAATTGGCCCAAAAGGATGAGTTTTGGCATGTTTGATTCTTGGGTTGAGCTTTGGGAGAAAATCTGGAAAACCCAGATTTTGGCTTCCACGCTCGAGCGACCACCTTTGTTTTCAGAATTACGCTTGAGTGACGGAATGTTGGCCCAAGCGTAAATTGCAAGCTCTCAGGTTTTTGCGTGTGTAGACGCACGCTCGAGCGACGAGACCTACGCTCGAGCGAGGAACTGTGTCTCACGCTCGAGCGAGCATCGAGCAGAGAATTTCAGCAACCAATACTTTTCACATTTTTGCAGATCGCTCGAGCGAGGGAGTCTACGCTCGAGCGACCTCTCTTATTCGGTAAACTCGCTCGAGCGGAGAAAGCCACGCTCGAGCGAGACCCTTGTTTTCAGCAAATTTTGAAAAATGTTGTTAAGTGCATTTTTGCATCCTCATTCCATCCTAGGCATTCCTAGGCCATGTTTAAGGCATCATAATGAGGATAATCTTATAGAACCACACCAAGTCAAGATAGGGGCTAAGTTATTAATCCTGAGTGTATAATTTAGTGTGTGTTCGTTCTGCAACTGTGTAGGGTTAGCACTCGAGGACGCTGATTAGCCTGCCTATAGCCCAGTAATCTGTGAGTAACAATGCTGTAAAAATATGTTCAATTATAATTATTTTCTGAACGATCGACTGTACTGCTTTCTGAAGTGACATTGTTTACTGAATGAATGTTTGTCCTATTTTATGAACTGTACTCGTGGCATCCATAACAACTTACTATTACTGTTACTATTACTGCTACTGTACTGTTACTGTTTTTGTTACTGCTACTGTTACAGAGATCTCTGTTAGTTCCAATGTTTGGAACCAATACTGTTTACTATTCCAATGGCCATCAACTGACTATTCGGTTTATTAAGACCTACTGTACTGTTCTGCTATTCGATGTACCACGTATGATCGCTATGATCTCTAAATGACTGATGTGGCATGAAATATGAGCCACTGATTGAATAACTGATCTACTAATGCAAATGACTGTTTTAATTACTGAAAGACATTCATTCTTAACCCCTTTACATAGTTGTTATTCACTGGGCTTTAGCTCACTGTTTATTTATGTATGTAGGTGGCCAGGCACTGGACTGAAGCTAGAAGCTTCAAGTTAAGCTCATGTTTTGTCCAGCCAACCGTTGTGCCTCACTTCGAGGTTCTGAGTCTGCTCGAGCCAAGGTTGTTTTTGGGGTGTTTCAGATTCACCCTTTTGTCTCTGTTATGTATCGAAGGTTTAAGACTTGATTGTACAGTTATAGTATAGGGATTAGGTCCTTAACCTGTATGCTATGTGTATATGTATATGGTTGAATGTGGTTATGTCCATAAAAGTCTTTTTCCATTCAGATTTTCACAGCTCATTGGACATCTTTTATTTACTGATTGGCTTCCGCCAGCTCCTTACTCTGTACTATTGTTATTACTGTTAAGTAGGCCTTTGGTAATCACGGATTACTGGCCAGTTACGATGCTAAACCCTTAGGGGCGGGTTTGGGTTATGACACTTGTGGTTCTTGATTAGCCCATCAGCTTACGGGGGAATGTTGAGTATATTGATGCAATGGCTTTGAGTTCAGCTTTAGCTCTAAACTCAGCTTTGGTTGCAACTCCAAGTGCAACTCCACTTGTAACTACTTCAACTACAATTCCAGCTTATCAAATATGTTAGGAGGTGGTTATAACTAACTAAAACATAGCATGCGTAGATTGTATCTTGAGAGAATGTAAAGTACAATATATAGAAGATATATTACTCTACTTTTGTATCATCTTGAATAATAAAATACTGAGCATTGATTCATGACTTCACTATGAGACAAGAACAACAACAACCGCGCCTCAACCACTACAACATGCACAACACTCATGAGTGTTCAATACTAGAATACAGAAAAAAAAATCCTCACAATAAAATTCTCGGTCAACTCTCACAGAGGAAAAAAACTTAAAACAAAACACGGTCAAAAGTTAATACCTCGACATAACAAGCCTTAACAATGCCTAAACACTCCTCAAAGCAAGACTAATGGTTCAAACAAAGTCACTACACAACCCATCCATTCCAAGTAAAACAATTAACAACATGATTCTTGTTAGAAAAAAGTTTTCTCTTTTTCTCAATTCTTTGAAAATCAATCTCTTGCATATAAACATTTCTCAAAAGGCTGCTCAACTGGCACCATCCACAACCGAAATATATTTTCCCCTTTTCTCCATATAGAATTTAAGAATTTTGTAAACGTTTTTTTTGAAAACAAGGTATTACTCATAACACATAATCATCCATAATTTAGTTGCACAAAAACTACTCATTGAAATTTCTTATTACCAATTAAATTAAATCCTTAACATTTCCATGAACAAGGACATCCGAGGCCACACCACCAAGAAAATTTCATTTCCCAAATCCTTTTTAACAACATAACCGGTGAACCTCTATCGTCACCCAACAACACCCATCACTCTTATAGTGATGCCACAACAAACATTTATGCAACACTTCTATAATGATAATTAATAGAAATAACATTAACAACAGTACTATCAGCACAATAAAGTGCACATAAAACAAAAGTTCACAATACGTTAGTCCGGTTCAAAAATTTTCCTTAACTCAAGATGAGCTTCACACAAGATTCATAATCACATACACGAGGCCTAACACTCGCAAATCCATTCTAAGGCACCCAAAATCTTTCGACCCTTATACACAAGCCCAAGCTATTCCCAAGATGACTACTTGATAACCAAACCTCGATATCAACTAACCGACTCGATAAAACTCCATACTAGGTACCAAACACCAACGTGTCACCCAATACCCTTTACTCCAAAATGAAGTTCCACACACAATCCCTCGTATTCCTTGAGTCACCTCGGATTCCTCAAGATTAGACCACACTACTATTGTCCCCAAGGAAATCACTACTCATATGCCTATATAGCAAACATATCCTTACATCGTGAACACAAGACCGACACGGTCAATAGAGATCACATAATCCCGGACACACAAAACCATCTTCACTCAAGCTGCACTCAGTACCCAGTAACATAAACCGTACTTCTTCCCATGGAATACGTCTAGCTTCTAACCACTAAGTTCTCCTCATGCTCATATCCTCTGCATAATTTCTAATAGTATCACTCAACACTTGAATACCACAAACCACTTTCATCCACACATAATTACCAACTCACAACAAACCAAAACACAACACTACCCTTATCAGTAGGGCTGCAAATAAACCGAGCCGAGCCGAGCTTTGTTGAGCTCAAGCTTGGCTTGTTTACTTATCGAGCTCGTTTATTGAGCTCGAGTTCGGCTCGATAAGGAATTGGACTCGAGTTCGGCTCGACTTGATAATTTTTTTTTAAGTACTATTTATATTATTTAAATAAAAATATTATTTATATTATTTAATATATAAATAATGTATATAATATATTTATTATATAATTTAAATAAAGATAAACGAGTTGAGCTTAACAAGCCAAGCTTATACAAGCTCGAGCTCGGCTCATTTACTAAACGAGCCTAATATTCAAGCTCGAGCTTGGCTTGTTTACTAAACGAACCGAGCGGAGCCGAGCTTGTTCATGAACAACTCGGTTCATTTGTAGCCCTACTTATCAGGATTGATAGAATCACAACAAACTCACTAACCAACTAAACCAAACACTAAACAACACACACATAAAGCACAATTTTCACTACGCCGAGAAACAAATCCCCCACACTCCATCGAAACATTCTTATATAACCTCATAAATTCTACAAGACTCTAAATTCTCATTTTCCCTTAGACTCAACATATTCAAAATCTTATAACTCGGCCCTTACGATACCACCTCACCAATAACAATGTGCACAAATTTCCCATTCTTAACAAACAACTTCCAAACAGAACAAAGCTCACAGGTCATGTAACGCCCTCAAATAATACAAATAACCCAGTTCATCAGAGAAACGAATATAACATAGTTCATTCACTTTCATATATCAGAGTTCGTACTACAAAAGGTATTACATGAATTATATATTCATAAACATTCATCCTGAATCTACAGCATGTGATACAAGTCAATAACAACAAAACAAATGCCCTACGGGCTTACATCTTTCCAAGATATCACTTGGTTACAACAAAGAAAGACTCCTAAGCTCTATACACGTAAAGCCCTCGGCTTGAATAAACACGTAGACAAAAAATGACAAGAGCCTTCAGCTCCAAAGTCCTTCCAATCTATGTCCTTGGAGAAAGCATATCACTTGTACTTGAAAATGGTTTCTTAAGTAGGGTGAGCCAAAGCCTAGTAAAGATAAACTAACACGATATATGAGATTTAACTAAGATATAAATGTCAGATAAATATTCAATGTTCATGACCAACTTACATTCTCCTCGTAACCATTCAACATTGTTACTCGTATTTCGGTCCATTCTCATTTATTCTCTTCGAGTTAATTCATCTCATTCTAAGTCATGTGACAACTACACATAATTTTATAAATAACCCAGCTGAGACTACAACTCAGTGATTACAAACACTCCAACCTTGCCATTTTACAGAAATTTCGTCCGCGAGATCGGCACCCATGTATATATAAGGTTTCGGGACTTTCACCCTGGACACTTCGGCCAACTTAATTCTCAATGGAGTCCATCCCCTATCTCCTCCCAAGCAATGGAGTACATCCCCTTTTTTCTCCTAAAACAAATACATATAGAATGCATTTACGAAAATCGTCATATACAATGACTAGCCATAACACATATTCAATGCCTTAGTCATACCGTCATATTCAATGACACAACTTAAATGATTAGTTTCAATTTACCTAATCCTCATGCAATTTCTACAACAATCATAGCTATCCTCCACCGATAGCCCAAAACAATTATTTCTAAACAGATATACAATCTTTTAAACAGATAATTTATTAAATTTTCATAGGTGAGTGATTTAACAAATCCAACTACACCATTCATTCATACATACTTCCAATTTCATACTTTCCATACCAATTTCATCATTTATACGAAATAATTAATTAACACAAACTAGGGCACACTTCTCCCCTCTTTCAAATATCAACCCCAAGGTCAAATCTCACCATTTTAACACTAGAGAACTTCATATACAAGGCCCCATAGCCATTTTGTAAACCAACATGGAAAATCCCTCTTTCAATTTTGAATCCAAACCCTAGCTTTACTCAAATCCTTCCAAATTCCACCATTTATACATAACAACAAATACCTAGGTTAAAAACCATATTAAGGTGTAGAATATCCCTACCTCAAAAAGTAAAGATGAGCCAAGCAAGGATGGAACTTCAAAAGTGACGAAACCAACTTCTACTCTGATCAAAGTGAAGAGCTTGAGGTGTTCTACTTCTTTAATAAAGGCACAAGGGTGTAGAGATCAAAGGATCTAGGTTAAAATATAGAGAGAATGTGAGTTTTAGAGAGAGAGACTCTCAACTCTAAGGTTTTGGGTGAAAATATACGAAAAAGTGATGTAAAAAGTGCTTTTCGTGATCTGATATACGCGTAGTCCGCTTGAGCGGAGAGTTTGACGTCGAGCATCAGACACAAACTAATGTTCTGCTCGAGCGCAAGAATTGGCCCGCTCGAGCGCAGAATACATACTTCCAGAACTTCTGCAGACAACAGACAAACTGCTTGAGCACAAGAAGGACCGCTCGAGCGCCCAGCCGCTCGAGCGTAGGAAATGCCGCTTGAGCGTGAAAGACACTCCTCCAGCACTTTTGCAGACGCACAAAAACTGAGAGTTTGCAAACCCCGGTCGAGCGTAGGAAGACCCACTCGAGCAGAAGACTAGAATTCTGGGCAATAACAAGTGCCCAACCTGTTCCAAACGCGCCCAAGACATTTCAAAACTCAAATTCAAAGAATGAGAGGGGAAAAAGGCATAAATAACGACATTAAATCACAAGATCCGAGCCTGGAACAGCATAAAAGTCGGGTTAAATCCGGGATCACTATAACCTTCCATCCTTAAAGAATTTCGTCCACGAAATTACAAATTAAGTTCAAAATCAATATTAGATCTTTCAAAACAAAGTTATCCTTACAAGTTAATCACCATGACCCACTCCCGGTCATCCATCCTTATTGACTTGATATACAAGTCCCATATTAATATGAAATTTCTGATTCCCCAAAACATTCACAATGCTTGGCCAAAATCCAAAATTTCAAGAAATTTACATGGCATATACAATGCTTCCAAAAATGGTATAATACTGATTGACATTCCACATTCTCAAGACATATAGAATACTTATATAGAATCCGTGTTTTCAAAATGCCCATAATATATACAATGTTCCTATAATGTAAAACATATACAATGTTTATATACTTTCCGTCAACAACTATCAAAACCTCAAAACAAAGTTATACATTAGTAAACAAATCTAGATATTTCTCTCAGACTTTTAATTCACGTTCCCAAGTCACTTTCTCAACTCCATGATGTTTCCACAAAACTTTAACCAAGGGAATCGTCTTGCCTTGCAAGACTTGGTCCCGTCTATCCAAGGCCCTCACCAGTCTCTCCTCATACGAGGCACCCTCATCTACCTCTAAGTCGGTTCGATCTAACACATGCGATGGATCTGGCTTATACTTCCGAAGCATACTAATATGAAACACGTCATGAACTTCGAAACGTCGTGGCAACAATGCCAAATGACAAACAACCTCCCAAATCCGCTCAAGGACCTCAAAGGGGCCAATAAACCGAGGGGATAACTTCTTACTGTTCCCAAATCTCATAAGACCCCGCCTAGGTGATATCTTTAAAAAGACATGATCACCTACTTCAAAGGACAAAGGTTTTCTCCTACGGTCGACATAACTCTTCTGGCGACTTTGGGCTATAACCAACCTCTTACGGATAAGTGCCACCTTCTCCGTCGTCTCCTAAACTAACTCTAGACCTAACAAAGGTGCATTACCCACCTTGGCCCAACTGTAGACACCCCATTTTTGACTAACCCTAAGACTTAGGTACTTTGTTTTGACCACCCCCTGATGAAATTTGAAATATGCCATTTTATGAATTTCTCAGCAGAAAAAATCAAATTGAAATTTTAATCCCAAACCTCACCCATTTTGGCAAAATTAAAATATTTTTATTATTTTTATGAATTTGTAGTATATTATGATTTTATATAATTTTGTGTGTTGTATATATGTTGAGATTTTTCTTATCTACATTGGTACAAATAATTTTGATATTTGATAAAAAAAAAAAAAAAATATATCTACTATGGTCAGGTATTTTTTGGGATGAAGAGAAAGAAAAGAAAGTGTAGCATTGTGATGATTAGGTTGTTGTGGTGGTGCATGAGATTGTTTTTTGTTTTTAACGAAAGAGAGAATATTTTACACAGAGAAAGAAAAAGAGGTGGGCCAAGTGGGTGTGTGTGTTTTCGGTGGAGACGGATTAGAATTGTGGATAATTAGAATTGTGGAGAATTTAAAAAAAAAAAAAAAAAAAAAAAAAAAGTGGAGATGTAAAGAAAAAGAGAGGTTTGGGCCAGGCCACCAACGGCACTATCTCTCTCTCTCTCTCTACAATTGATAGAAAGACACACATGGGCCATCTATCACACAGAGGCATCCATAGAGGACGGATCTCTCTCTCTCTCTACAATTGTGTTTTGGTGAATAAAAAAGGAGAGACACAGGGCTCCTTCGGGGATATAAGAGGCAAGCCATACACATGCATATAATGGGGGAGAGATACGGCAGAGGTAAAAAAAACAAAGAGAGGCTGAGGGAACGAAACAATATTGAGGGGGAGATACACACACATATACAACTTGCTCTCTAATATAAATAAAAATTCATTCATGGCAATAGCAGAGGTGAAGCTCCCATAAGCGAGCCTATTCTTGACCAACTTCATCTGCCTCTTCCTTCTCCTCACTCACATGGGTTGCTTCATCTTCTAACCCACTACCAGCACCACCAACAGCACCACCAGCTACTCCACAACCGAGCCACCACCGCTGCAACTCCACAACCGAGCCACCATCACCTACAGCCTCATTCACCTTGGCTGCTTCATATTCTTCTCAGGCCGAACCTTCAACACCCCAAACCGTGGTCTCTCTCTCCCTCTGATACATATATTCTATTCCTAAACCTGTGGAGGGTGGAACAACCTGTAAAAGCTTATACATATACCTCTCTCTCTCTCTAACATGGTGATCTCTCTCTCTCCCATACACAAACACACAGACCATGCACACATATAGCACAGCTTCTCTCCCTCGACAAATTGGAGTAAAACAAAGAAAAGACACAGTTGACTCTCACTCCTCTCCAGCCATTTGTGGCCCGAGCATTCCATACACACATATCTCCATCTCTCTTCATCTCTCTCGGATGATACACATACACTAGCTCTCTCTCGACAACACCACCAAGCTCTCCCAATCTCTCTCCCTCTCGGCAGATCCACGCAAGACACATAGGCTCTCGGTTTCTCTGTCTACGGTGTAACACAAAGTGAAAAGTGAGGCCTAAAGAAAAAGTTTGAGATATCTGTGTTTTCTTGAGAAAATTACACAGACAACACAGACGAGCTGCTTCCTTTCGCTGGACCTGATCTCTTTTTGGGTCTCTCGGGTAGAGCACATATACACACATTGAGGCAGCAACCACACAACTCACAGGCACAGTAGCTCTCTCATCTTCTCTCCCTCTTGGCTGAAACTGCGCTGCTAACCTACTCCAACCGCTGCTACACCGCCGTTCCGCTAGCTGAGAGCTTTGATCCACTTCGTGCTAAGCTTACACCTTCATATTGAGGTAAAGTTTCCCTGCTTTTATTTCAATATTTGTTCATCTTTTTCTCCTGTTTTTATATTGTTTTGGGACTATTTTAAGGGCTGAAACTTGTGATTAAAAGCTACCCAAAGGTGGGGAGTTAATCACCCTTGCTTGAACCTTATTCTTAGCTTAAATCCTTGTATTTCCCACTTGTTTTCTCTAATTTTTATCATCATTTTGGGGCTGATTTGGGACTGTTTTGGAATTTTGTTTTTAACATCTAAACTATGTGAGTTGAAGTTGTAAAAGTGGGAAGGGGTTAGCTACCCTTCCTCATAATTACATTAACCTTAATATCTCTATAATTGTACACCTTCTATAGTCTAATTTCAGGACATTTGTATGTTATTTCGGGGCTGTTTAATTTATTTCAATAAGTTTGTTTTATATATTTTGTTTGTGTTATATTAACCAATTAATTAACCTTGCATAACCACCTCTGCAACCTCCCTCCATTCTTTGATGATTTTGATGAAAAAGTTGTGAAAAATCAAGATTGTGGTTCAAGTATAAGAAAGAAGCTTTTCTCATGCTTAATGGTTTAATCTCTTAGGAAGTTCATTACCAAAGGTATAAAACTTTCTTATGCTTAATGGTTTAATCTCTCCGGAAGTTCATTACCAACGGCATAAAAACTTTCTTATACTGAAGTACAATCATGAATTTTTCAGTTCTTTTTATCACCAGTGTGTCTACTTTTAAGGGATTAATTGACCCTTGAAAATCGCCAAGAAAAGTGTCATTATCGCTCATTATCAAGTTTGGATTTCAAGTCATTATCGCTCACTATGGGTTTATCTAAGTCATTATCACTCTTTGGAGTTTGACTAGTCCTTGTTGCACATCTTGAGTTGGACTTGAAATCCCTAACTTGTAAATAAGTTTGACTCTTCCTTTGTAATTTCCCCCGAAGAATTTATCACCAGTATGTTTACTGTTAAGGAATTAATTGACCCTTGGAAATCACCAATGAAAATGTCATTATCACTTATTATCAAGTTTGGATTTCAAGTCATTATTGCTCACTTTGGGTTTTTCTAAGTCATTATCACTCTTCTAATTTTGATTAGTTCTTGTTGCACATCCTGAGTTTGACTTGAAATACCTAACTTGTAAATAAGTTTGACTCTTCCTTTGTAATTTCCCCCGAAGAATTTATCATCAATGTGTTTACTGGGATTAATTAACCCTAGGAAATCACCAAGAAAAGTGTCATTATCACTTATTATCAAGTTTGGATTTCAAGTCCTTATCACTCACTTTGGGTTTTTCTAAGTCATTATCATTCTTCTGAATTTGACTAGTTCTTGTTGCGCATCCTGAGTTTGACTTGAAATCCCTAACTTGTACATAAGTTTGACTCTTCCTTTGTAATTTCCTTCGAAGAAAATAAGGTTTATTCGGGTTAAGTCGACACTTGTTTTCCTTTATTGCATTTCTGACTTAGTGGATGTAAATATCACCGTGGACTTAATGGATTAAAGAAAAGGGAAGGTAATATAAAAAAAGGAATAAAATTGAGCTTAAAATGAATCAACCAACATAAAGAACCAATATGATTGATTGAATTCGGTCGGATGTTATACCGAGTTTATTGTGTCAAAGCTTGTCTTACATTAGTCTATAATGTTTTAATGAATATTGAAGCGTCTCTACTTCCCTTCTTGAATTTGCTTCATGATAGGAGGGATGGGTGGTTGTTATCCATTGCATTTATTGATCTTTGTCCTATCGTATCCAAAATCATCTAGCAAATCAACTTGCAACTATAGATGGTTTAGGAACCAAGTTCGCTTCTCTCTTGAGTATTTTCCATGATAGAGAAGAGTAGAAGAGACAAACATGGCTAGGAATACCCTGTCTGCATGTTTGCACTGTTTCACCTCAGGCACAAAAAACAGATTTTTGCAAAGAAAACAAGGTATGCTTGGATTTATTTGGGTGTTTTGGGTCGGCTAGGCTCCAATAAATTGCAAATAATACATTTTTGGGCAAAAACAATGATAAGGTGAAATAGAACAAATCTCAACAAAGCTGACAAAGTAATTCCTGAGGAGCATCGTGCGGTCATTACATATTATTTGTTGTAATAAATTAGACAACCCCTTTTCATTATTATTCATTCAATTTGTAACAATTATTTATTTGGACACTTGGACATTCGGACCCTTCTGTGCGAGGGCAAACAAACTTATAATAATGTGTATGTCTTCCAACCCCACGTCTTTCTCCCTTTTATTTATCCACTTATGATGGTTAGCATAGGGAAATCATGTGTAATTTAGCATACTCATGTTTGCATCCACTTGTATTGCATATATAAAAGTTTGGCTCATCATATTATTGCAAATGTCAAATTCAAACTCTTTACTTGAATATGTGCGCTATCACATGTCTTGAATTGACTTACATGCCATGTTAGTAGCCGAGCTTATTAATTGCATATTGTATGTGTTGCATTAGTCATAATGCACAGTTAGGATCATGCATTTTTTTCTAACCAGTTCTTTTTTTTTGGCTCGTAGTACGAGGTGAGTTTTTTTTTTTTTTTTTTTATGATTTAGCATATTGTATAAGTGTGATTGCTGTCGTATCAAACATACTACCATGAGGCTAATTGCTTAAATGATAAACTGTTTGAATGCCTGTGGATGAAGGCTATTCACTGACATTGGGATACTTTTTCGAGTGATACATATTCAAAACACTTTTTCAAAAACAAACATGAAATCAAACGTTCCAGCTGTTCGTGAAATTAGTCTATACTTGTATGTTAAAGATAAAATAAGAACATATATTGTACATAAGAATCACATCATAATTAGTAGAGGCCGATCTTTGATCGGGTGAGTGGGGTGCTCATTCTTAACCTTCCCCTCTCATATCTAAGTTCCCGAACCAAGACACTTTGGTGATGACGGACTAATGGACTTTGGCACGAGTCACGGGTTTCCTAAATTTCCCAAAATAAATATTTAGGTGGCGACTCTGAAATCTGGCAAAGCACTCCATTTTTGGCATTTGATTCAAACATCGATTTTTCAAAAAAATTTGCCAAATTTGGACTCTTTTTGTGTTTCCACTGTTTCACATTACACTTGTGAAATCAGATTCAGAACCAACACAAGTGGAGTCCGAACTGTACGGGCTATTTCATTCTTCCGAAATGGGGCGCGAAAAGGTGAGCTACAGTTTCTGGCGACTCTGTTGGGGATTTAGAGAACTTGACTTGAAATTTATGATGTGAATTTTTATCTACATTTATATGTTCTTTGCATTGCATTTGCATCGGTACGCTGAAGTCCCTGTGTTTGCCATTTGCTATTCCTAGATGGTTTGCTGGAGGCTTGCCCACAAAGCTTGCCAAAAGGCTGACCGGTCATGGGCTCTGCCATGTTGGGAACACAACCCTTGGATCTGGATTACCACCGTACCGTTTGATCCTCCTTTTCACTTCTCGGTGTTAGGTGTGAGAGGTATATTAGGTAGTCTTGCTGAGGTACCCTCTATGACTATGTGACCTAATGCATATAGTATGCTCTAGTGACTATTCCAAATTAGGACAGGATGCCACCCCTACGGGATGTTATGAAACCATTTGCTTGAAATAGTGCAACCTAGATCATGTCAAAATCTAGGACAGGATAACCCTACCCCCTTATAGGGGCGTTTTGGTTCTTTTGTATGGTATGTGGTTTTACAGTGAAACTGTACAGGGTGGTTTATATCAGTGCTACAAAGGAGCGGTCAACAAAAGTTCAGTATGGCTCACAGTTCAGTGGCATGTTGTGTTGAAAATTGGGGCCGAAGTGCTGTCCAATTTTTGATTTGTTTTTTTTCTTGCTTTTGCAAGGTAGTTTACCATCATAGCTTCAGAAAGACCCGATATTCCCCAATTTGTGTAGACTCGTTCTGGTAGGCTTTGCAAAATTCAGGACCTTGTTGGTGGTCAGCCAGTGTTAGTCTCTCTCCCACCGGTCACTCGACGAAGAAAGAACAAACAGGCATCAGCATCAGTACAAAGCACTCCACAAACACCTAGTCGTACCCACAATTCACCAGTATCTCACCACCTATAAGAATGGCACATAACACCAAAGAAATTGCTGCCATGATGGCAATTTTGAGAACCATGGAGCAAAGGTTGGCCGCACAAGATGAAATCATCGCCGATTTGCGACGCCCATCTGGGGCATCAGCTTCTACAGTACCTCCAATCCCGGTTACTTAGCCGAATCCCGATCCCCTTTCGCCAGTGGAAAATCCCCAGGTCCCGGTTCCCTAGGAGATATTTTCGCAGGCTCCAACTTATAGACCCTCGGCACAGCCCCATGGGGAATTTCTTCCCTTTGATAGTAATGATGATCCAGCTATGATAAAAATTGCCAGGCTGGAGAAAGCACTGTAAAAATCCCAAGGCTTCAATTCCATTCCGGATATTGAATACGGGTACGTTGAGGCTTCAGTCAAATTACCGAAAAAATTTAAGATGCCCCACATCGACAGATTGATGGAAGTGGGGATCCAATTGTACATGCCCGCCTGTTTTCGGATGTTTTGAGGTCTATGGGTCTTTCTCGTGTTCAGAAATTGTCATTGTTCGGGAGAACTCTATCTGATGTAGCAGCTATTTAGTATGCTAAACTGGAAGACTCTACTAAGCGGAATTGGGAAGAGCTATTTGAAGGGTTCGTAAACCAATACTCTTATAACACTCAGATAGAGGTAACCATCAGTGAGTTGGAGGCCACTACTTAAAACCCCAAAGAATCTTTCATCGATTTTGTTGCCAGGTGGAGAGCCAAGGCAGCCCGAATGACAAATAGGCCCTCCGAAAGGGAACAAGTCAGGCTAGTGGTCCACAATCTCGAACCTGATATGCTATAAAGGATGATAGTGACTTTGTTATCAACATTTGCTTCACTACACGAGTTAGGGGTCCAAATTGAAAGTGCATTCAAGAAGGGGATTATCCATAGAACTAGTGAACCTGCAAAGAGGCCATTCACTCGGAGTACAAATGTTGGTACCAGTGCTATTCCACGGTCTACAGATGTTAATACCTTGGCTACATCGTCGGCCAAGATGGCCGATCCCTTTGCTGCTATTACAAACTCTGCTGCTGCTACAAACTCACAAGCTGTACAAAATGGTCAACCTTGGTTCCAAACAACTTTTACCCCTCTCCATATGAATTTGTCCCGCGCCTTCAAGATGTTGCTGGAAAGGGGACATCTCAAGCCTCTTGATCCACGACCTCTCCCAAACCCACTACCAGCTAGACACGACCCAACTCAATATTGTTCCTTCCACCAACAACATGGCCATCCTACGAACTCATGCATTCGTCTGCGTCACGAGATTCAGAATCTCATTGACAACAAAGTCATCGCCCCTCCTAAACCAAATGTGACAACCAACCCACTTTCTGCATATAACGAAGTTC
Organism: Camellia japonica; assembly: GCA_030407325.1. NCBI lineage: Eukaryota > Viridiplantae > Streptophyta > Magnoliopsida > Ericales > Theaceae > Camellia > Camellia japonica. Next base: position 108,946,052 of record JAPPVO010000019.1, read on the forward strand.
CTTCCCCTAGAAATATTAACCATATCCAAACACTACCACCCCCTAGAAATATTAACCATATCCAAACCCTACCACCTACCTTCAATCCCAGCACATATTACCTCGTCCCATCTACCAAAACCGGAGGTGGTTATTCTAGAAAGCACGGACATGTGCATGATAGACATAACCCCACAAATCTAACCCAAGCATGTGGCAGCAAGAACAGAAATAGGGGAGAATACACCAAAGACTGGGCTGTCTGATGCCTGTGTCATAGAACAGGGGGCCTCACTTGTAGAGGAGTATGATCCCAGCTTTTACATTGTGGCTATTGATCAGCCAAAACCAGTGGTCATATTGCCAGATGTTCTCAGTGTCAATGCTATCGGGGAAGGCCAATTGGGGCAACACCAGGACAATTCTCCTAAACAAAGCCTAAATGACTTGGCCGAGTGGGATGATGACCTAGCCCAGATAGAAGAAGGCCTAGCCAATCTCTACTTCTTTGACGAAGATGATACAAGCAGTGTCCAGATAGGCTGGTGGGATTCAAGCCAGCCAGAAACAAACAACGGTTGGCTTAGTACCGAAGAGCTGGATGAGGCAGAACAGACAAGAGGAGTCAAGAAGGAAAAGGCCAAGGCTACTGTAACAAGCCCGCGGGGGACCTCGCTACAGCTCGGACTCGATTTGTGTCACGGTTCTAAATCTGAACCAAAGAGTCCAAATCCGGCAAATCGTTTTGAAGAAAAACAGATTTTTGAAAAGTAGTGCCAAACATGGACTGCTTTTCCAGATACAGAGTCGCCACCTAAATATTTTTAACATGGGGAATTTAGGAAACCCTGACTCGGTGCCGAAGGCCACATGTCCGTCATCACCAAAGTTGTCATGGCTCGGGAGCTTGGGTACGATCGGGGAAGGTCAGCTATGAGCACCCCCTTTCGCCCGGTCCGAAGACCGGCCTCTACTAACCATGATATCCGATTTTGAAAACGTTATGTGTTCTTATTCCGGTTATTAGCCTAGAATTACTATGTTATGCGCACAGCAAACAAGTATAGACTAGATTGCTTAATTTGGAAACAAGCATTGCATATCCATTTGTTTTGAAAAGCGCTTTGGAATTTGCTACTCGCAAGTAGGCTAAAACACAGATTTCAACGAGTTTTTCCAACTCAAACAATCCAACCTTCACCCACAGGCATTCAAGCAGTTTATCTCATATAAGCACTTAGTCACATGGTAATCATGCTGTCATGTTAACATTCACACGCATGCGAGATGCTAAAGCATAAATACTTACATTGTACTCCGTGCTAAAACAATAAACTAGTTAGCAAACATGCATGCCCTAGTTCATGTTAGAGTGACTAATGCATCGCATACAAAATGTGATTAGGATAGGCTCGGCTAACCCTAAGATGGCATGTGAAATGCAATCATTCGGTGCACGTATTCAAGTTAGATTTGAAGTACAAATGCAATTAGCATGATGTACCGAGCCCGGTGCATGTCAACAAATGCATGGATGCACGCATGCATAGCATGAGGTATGCTAAAATAAACGTGCCCTAATACTAACCATCGTAAGCGGATAAATAAAATGGAGGAAAGAAGTGGGGGTTGGAAGACATGCACACCACTCACCCACACTTATTACAGATTTGCCCTCGCCCGGAGGGACCAAAAGAATATACAAATTAATTAACTACGCAAGCTAATTAAATATTACAGATCAATTAAATTAACTAAACAAATTAATTAATCTAATTAAAACAGTAAAGCCCTCGGGAAGTGGGTCAGATGCAACTCATGCTCGGGACTTGCTCGGAATCGCACTGCCATGCATAGTCTGCCTCTGTTTTCCCTGCTTTGCTCCTCTGAAAAACTGCCAAAGTCTCAGGAATGCCTCTCAGGACACTGGGGGATACCACCGGCTTAGTAGAATTACCACCGGCAATAGGATGTGGCCATCGGCACAAAATGAATCCATCGGCTGATTATGTACTGCCGGTCGGCAAAGAATGCCTGCAGAACCTGCAACTCACAGCAGCAGAGGGCAAAACTTGCATGGCAATGCAATTCAAACAATGTATGCACCAATCATGCCCCCTATCATGTTTGCGACTCAAAGGGGTATGTGCCTTGATTCTCGGGCCACCAATCACGCATTTCCATGCATGATGGCCTAAAGAAACAAGTGTGCACTTTCATGTCAAATGAAATGCAAACCAATAAAACAAAACAAGGTCCAATTCCTATCACCAAATCAAGGAACAAGGCATGCATGCACGATACAATGCAACCTAGGCATGCAAGCTAAGGATGCAACATGGCATGGCAAGGCACTTATGCAAGCATACAAGCAAACATGAGGCAATGCAAACTAATGAAAAGGTGGACTTAAACATGATTTAGGCGGCTCTAAATAGGCCTAAAACAGTGGCCAAAACCATGGAAGTGAGGGCCAAAATGCAAACAAACATGCAAGCACTCATGATCCAACACTTAGGCATATAAAGGCAACTCTTAAGCACACTTAAAGAGACCAAACAATAGACAATTAGCATGCAATATTAGCTCTGAAAATCATGCTAGAATGTGGTGCCAAACCAACTCAAATGAAGCAAACATTAGCATGCAAATAGCCCAAGTACTTAAGACAAGTCATGGAGGCTTGAACCAAGGTCAATTCCACCAAGCCTCACAAGGCTAAGGAGGCTTAAAACAAGTCAAAAGAAGGCTTAAACAAAGCCAAGGGTGCACCTAGATGGCATCTAAGTGGCTCAAATCCAAAGGCATACATAATGACCAAAACATGGAGCATACAACACAAGCTTTTAAAGCAACAATGAAGCCTCTAAGGCAAGTATGCAAACATGTTAAGTGGACTGAAATTTCATGCTAGGTGGTTCCAAACCACTGAAATAATGCGAGCAATGCATGCTATACACTTATGCACTTAAGGCCAACAAGCCAAATACACAAAGGGACTACACAATGCATGCTAGGGTCGACCCAAACAACCTAGGACAGACCTTATACATGGCAAAACAGGCACAAAAGCTTCACAAGGCTAAGCCTAAAACATGCTAAAACAAAGGCTAACAACCTAAGGCATATTAAGGCAATAACAAGGCATTACATGGTAGGTATGCTAAGCATGCATGGTGTACCAAAACCAACACACAAAAATGTTATATTAAAGCAATATAAACATAAAATATAGCCAAGGCATGACCAATAAACACTCAAACATAAGCTCCCTTAAGAGACCAAAAAGGGTCCCTTTCAAGGACAACAAGGAGAGGGGGTGGCCCTCCCCTTTTGGAGACTTCAAGGTACCATCTCCACCACTGAAATCCCTCGAGATTTCAGTGGTGAAGAGGCCCAAACACCAAAGTCTCGAAACTTGCACAAAATAGCACAAAAATGGGGCCTCTCAAGGCCTAAGGGTGGTCAAACACACCCAAACCACAAAACACTCTTAACAAACAATCAAGAGGGCCTAAAAACAGAACTTTTTTATGTTATACACTAAACACAAAAACAGCTCTAAGATAGGTAGAAATAGGATGCAAAAATGGGGTAAAAAGGACTAGTTTCTTACCCTTGAAGCCTTTCTTCAACAATGGTGATCTTGTTGCCTCCTTAAGCTTCAATCCAGTCAAAAATAGCAAGAACAAGCCCTTAGAACCTCAGTAGCCAAAGGAAGGTGAAGCACTAGGTGTTTGTGTGCAATAATATGGACTAAAACACCTAGAACATAAAGAGAGAAAAAGAGATATAGGAGATATGTATCAACCCTAACCCTAAAACCAGAGCTTCTCTCTGTGTTTTTCTCTCCAAAATTCTCCCAACCTTCTTGCCAAGAGAGGAGGGCTCCTCTTATAGGCAACCAATCTTGTAAAGCTTATACAACAAGCTTACAAGAGAGCCATCCCTCCATACACGTGTATGGAGGGGAACCAAATGCCACACAGCTGTCCTAAAATATCTGCAAAAGCAGATGAACAGTAGTCGGCTGGCCAAAAATGTCATTTTGACAAAAATGACTGCCGACCGGCAACAAAGAGTGCCGACCGGCCACAAACATTGCCGGTGGCAACAACAACCAGCCGATGGCCTCTAGCCACTGCCGGTGGTGTGTGGGGATGCCTCACAAGGCATTCCCTGCCCCTCCAAGGCAAAACACAAGTGTTTGGTGCAAAACCAGACACAAAATGGTCGAGTTCGGAGATCCTGAGGCAGGGCGCGTAGCCGAGACCTCCGGGAACTCCAAACGAACACAAACATGGATAATCACCGTGTGTTCAAACGGTGACGTCCAAGTCTTGAGGACGGTCAAAAATGGGGTGTCTACAGTTGCCCCTCTTTGACAGAACTCGAAAGTCATAACAATGACGGGAGTGAATGTCAAAGCCCAGAGACGACCCATTTTTGACAAGGCCGAAGACTTGGACAAATATGCAAGACAAACAAGGTATGCGCCCGAAGGCAGGGGCAAAATGCAACTGAAAATGCAAGAAGCCGAGCGTAACTTATGATCATGCAAAGAAAAGCTGTAACGAAGCACGCATGCAACAGTGTTAAGCTAGCATACACCAGACTACACTACAATGCAGAAAGGATGTAAGAGAATTATGTAATTCTCGATACGTCTCATGCGGAGGATACAATACCTGTCCGGTTCGTCCGGTTGCACCGGCCTCAAATGAACCGTACATACAATATCGTGCCTGAAAAGAAAACAAACTTAACAGGTACAATGTCGTTAGCAACATGCATGACAATGCAAATGAAAGCAAGACAACGTAGGTCGCAAGGAATGTAAGACAAGGCACGCATGCTAATGCAAATAACGACACGCATGCCAACGAAAATGGGACACGCGTGCCAATGGAAATGAGACACGCATGCCTATGAAGATGGGGCACACATGCCAATGAAAATGAGACACGCATGCCGATGAAGATGGGGCACACATGCCAATGCAAATGAGGCACACGTGCCAATGAAAATGAGGCACACGTGCCAATGAAAATGAGGCACACGTGCCAATGAAAATGAGGTACGCATGCCTCATAAGATGCAAAATGATACGAGTGTGACACGCATGCCTCACAGAATGCAAAATGGTGCCAATGAGGTACGCGTGCCTCAAGGGGATATGAATGATGCAAGTGAGGTACGCATGCCTCACGAGATGCAAATGATGCAAGTGTGACACGCATGCCACACGAAAATGCAAAATGATGCCAATGAGGTACGCGTGCCTCAAGGGGATATGAAATGATGCAAGTGAGGTACGCGTGCCTCACGGGGATATGAAATGATGCCAGTGAGGTACGCATGCCTCACGAGATGCAAAATGATGCAAGTGAGGTACGCATGCCTCACGGGGATATGAAATGATGCAAGTGAGGTACGCATGCCTCACGAGATGCAAAATGATGCCAATGAGGTACGCGTGCCTCAAGGGGATGCAAAATGATGCAAGTGAGGTACGCATGCCTCACGAGATGTGAAATGATGCCAATGAGGTACGCGTGCCTCAAGGGGATATGAAATGATGCAAGTGAGGTACGCATGCCTCACGAGATGCAAAATGATGCCAATGAGGTACGCGTGCCTCAAGGAGATATGAAATGATGCAAGTGAGGTACGCGTGCCTCACGAGATGTGAAATGATGCCAATGAGGTACGCGTGCCTCAAGGGGATATGAAATGATGCAAGTGAGGTACGCGTGCCTCACGGGGTGCAAAATGATGCAAGTGAGGTACGCATGCCTCACGAGATGTGAAATGATGCCAATGAGGTACGCGTGCCTCAAGGGGATATGAAATGATGCAAGTGAGGTACGCGTGCCTCACGAGATGTGAAATGATGCAAGCGAGGTACGCATGCCTCACGGGGTATGAAATGATGCCAATGAGGTACGCGTGCCTCAAGGGGATGCAAAATGATGCAAGTGAGGTACGCATGCCTCACGAGATGTGAAATGATGCCAATGAGGTACGCGTGCCTCAAGGGGATATGAAATGATGCAAGTGAGGTACGCGTGCCTCACGGGGTGCAAAATGATGCAAGTGAGGTACGCATGCCTCACGAGATGTGAAATGATGCCAATGAGGTACGCGTGCCTCAAGGGGATATGAAATGATGCAAGTGAGGTACGCGTGCCTCACGAGATGTGAAATGATGCCAATGAGGTACGCGTGCCTCAAGGGGATGTGAAATGATGCAAGTGAGGTACGCGTGCCTCACGAGATGCAAAATGATGCAAGTGAGGTACGCATGCCTCACCAGATGCAAAATGATGCCAGTGAGGTACGCGTGCCTCAAGGGGATGCAAAATGATGCAAGTGAGGTACGCATGCCTCACGGGAATGCAAAATGATGCCAGTGAGGTACGCGTGCCTCAAGGGGATGTGAAATGATGCAAGTGAGGTACGCGTGCCGCACGAGATGCAAAATGATGCAAGTGAGGTACACATGCCTCACAAGATGCAAAATGATGCCAGTGAGGTACGCGTGCCTCAAGGGGATGCAAAATGATGCAAGTGAGGTACGCATGCCTCACGGGGATACAAAATGATGCCAGTGAGGTACGCGTGCCTCAAGGGGATATGAAATGATGCAAGTGAGGTACGCGCGCCTCACGAGATGTGAAATGATGCCAATGAGGTACGCGTGCCTCAAGGGAATATGAAATGATGCAAGTGAGGTACGCGTGCCTCACGAGATGTGAAATGATGCCAATGAGGTACGCGTGCCTCAAGGGATGAAATGATGCAAGTGAGGTACGCGTGCCTCACAGGGTGCAAAATGATGCAAGTGAGGTACGCGTGCCTCACGAGATGTGAAATGATGCCAATGAGGTACGCGTGCCTCAAGGGGATATGAAATGATGCAAGTGAGGTACGCGTGCCTCACGAGATGTGAAATGATGCAAGTGAGGTACGCATGCCTCACGGGGTATGAAATGATGCCAATGAGGTACGCGTGCCTCAAGGGGATGCAAAATGATGCAAGTGAGGTACGCATGCCTCACGAGATGTGAAATGATGCCAATGAGGTACGCGTGCCTCAAGGGGATATGAAATGATGCAAGTGAGGTACGCGTGCCTCACGGGGTGCAAAATGATGCAAGTGAGGTACGCATGCCTCACGAGATGTGAAATGATGCCAATGAGGTACGCGTGCCTCAAGGGGATATGAAATGATGCAAGTGAGGTACGCATGCCTCACGAGATGCAAAATGATGCAAGTGTGACACGCATGCCACACGAAAATGCAAACTGATGCCAATGAGGTACGCGTGCCTCAAGGGGATATGAAATGATGCAAGTGAGGTACGCGTGCCTCACGGGGATATGAAATGATGCCAGTGAGGTACGCATGCCTCACGAGATGCAAAATGATGCAAGTGAGGTATGCATGCCTCACGGAGATATGAAATGATGCAAGTGAGGTACGCATGCCTCACGAGATGCAAAATGATGCGAATGAGGTACGCGTGCCTCAAGGGGATGCAAAATGATGCAAGTGAGGTACGCATGCCTCACGAGATGTGAAATGATGCCAATGAGGTACGCGTGCCTCAAGGGGATATGAAATGATACAAGTGAGGTACGCATGCCTCACGAGATGCAAAATGATGCCAATGAGGTACGCGTGCCTCAAGGGGTGCAAAATGATGCAAGTGAGGTACGCGTGCCTCACGAGATGTGAAAAATGCCAATGAGGTACGCGTGCCTCAAGGGGATCAAGGGGTGCAAAATGATGCAAGTGAGGTACGCGTGCCTCACGGATGTGAAAATGATGCCAATGAGGTACGCGTGCCTCAAGGGATATGAAATGGATGCAAGTGAGGTACGCGTGCCTCACGGGGTTGCAAAAATGATGCAAGTGAGGTACGCGTGCCTCACGAGATGTGAAATGATGCCAATGAGGTACGCGTGCCTCAAGGGGATATGAAATGATGCAAGTGAGGTACGCGTGCCTCACGAGATGTGAATGATGCCAAGAGGTACGCGTGCCTCAAGGGGATGTGAAATGATGCAAGTGAGGTACGCATGCCTCACGAGATGCAAAATGATGCCAATGAGGTACGCGTGCCTCAAGGAGTGCAAAATGATGCAAGTGAGGTACGCATGCCTCACGAGATGGAAAATGATGCCAATGAGGTACGCGTGCCTCAAGGGGATGTGAAATGATGCAAGTGAGGTACGCGTGCCTCACGAGATGCAAAATGATGCAAGTGAGGTACGCATGCCTCACAAGATGCAAAATGATGCCAGTGAGGTACGCGTGCCTCAAGGGAATATGAAATGATGCCAATGAGGTACGCGTGCCTCAAGGGGATGTGAAATGATGCAAGTGAGGTACGCATGCCTCACGAGATGGAAAATGATGCCAATGAGGTACGCGTGCCTCAAGGGGATGCAAAATGATGCAAGTGAGGTACGCATGCCTCACGAGATGTAAAATGATGCCAATGAGGTACGCGTGCCTCAAGGGGTATGAAATGATGCAAGTGTGACACGCATGCCACACGAAATGAAACATGCAAGGTGACAGGCGCATGCCACACGAAATGCAAAACATGCAAGTGTGACGCATGCCACACGAAAATGCAAACAATGCAAAGTGTGACGCCATGCCAAACGAAAATGCGCAAAACAATGCAAGTGTGACCACGCATGCCAACACGCAAAAGTGCATGACGGCGCGATGCGACGCACCGGTCAGCATGATGAATGCATGCAACGCACACGGGGCAACTTTTGAATCTTGTAAAAGGCAAAAGGATACAAAAGGATACAACATTGCATGAATTCGAGTGCCACGCACAGAAGAACGGTCCGAGGTCAAAACGGAGGCCGGTTGAGCGTCGGAGATGCACTTTCTTGCACTTTCTTGAGCTATGAAGACCAAAACTACTCATATGGCCTAAACAAGGCTGTGGGAACACCAGGCCGAAGGGAAGCCACCGGCTGTCCACCGGCTACAAAATAATTCCATCGGCACAATATTCTGCCGGCCGGCACAAAATGTTGCCGACCGGCAAAAAGTTCCTGGATCGGGGCAGATTCGACATTTCACCTTGGGTCTTTTAAAATAGGGTTTTAAACCCTATTTTTCCACTATCCCTTTAGCCGAAAATCACACTCTCTCTCTCTAGAGCGTTTTTCCTTCCTCGATCCCTCATTTTCTTCGCGTTCTATGCCCGTTTTGTCTTTGGATTCGCGATTTTCTTCGCGTTTCGGATATTTTCCACCGATTAAAATTTTGTTTCGATACATCCTTTGCTATTTCCGCCTTTTGGGACTTGTTCCCCTCGAGTTTCTCTCGAGTTTCGTGCCTTTTCAAATCCCGACCTTTCCGGCCATTTTCCACCCTCCCGGGAGTTGACTTTTCGGTTGACTCTTCGTATTCCGACCGATTTTCATTCTCCGACCATTTTTCTCATCACTCTTGACATGGCCGACGACATTCCACGCGGTGGGACTCCCTCGGATCACGAGATGGATCCCGGGGTCGAGCTCCTACCTTTGAGCGAGCGCCCGTTCGACCCGGCGACCTACCGGCCAGCAATTCACGTTCCGCCACCCGACGGACTGCGCTAGTTCAGGAGTTTCGACATGGCGTTGGATCCCGAGCTTCTGCTACGTGAGCCTGCCTCTCACCTATCTTTCGGCGCTTCCGAGGTAACATTTTTTCTGTTTTACTTTCTGCAATGTAGAACGTTTTAATTGCCAACTGCCATAGCTGATTTTGTTCTTTAACTGCTTTAGCTCAGATGATCTGATACATTGTGTATTGTAGTTGATTGCAAATGCACTTGCAACTGATTATCTGTTTAAGACTCACACGTGCACAACACTGCACTAGCCTTGAACCACTCAACACACGGCACACACCGTATTCCACTGCAAACACCGGCACCCGATACTGTTTGAATCTGAAAATATGCACGCATGCCACATTTGCACTGAACCACTCAAACACGCTGACGCATCACACGTTGTAGTTCACTGTAAGCACACCGGCACCCGGTATCTGTTTGAATCTGAAAATACGCACGCATGCCGCATTTGCACCGAACCACGCAAACACGCTGACGCATCACACGTTGTAGTTCACTGTAAGCACACCGGCACCCGTATCTGTTTGAATCTGAAATACGCACGCATGCGCTTTGCACGAACCAGCAAACACGCTGACGCATCACACGTTGTAGTTCACTGTAAGCACACCGGCACCCGGTATCTGTTTGAATCTGAAAAACTTGCACGCATGCTACATTTGCACTGATTTTGACTGTTTCTTCAAAACTGTACATTTATATTGCTTCGCAACTACTTGTTTGAAAACAGGGAGATTCCCATACCATCCGCGGGTATGGGAACACTGTCGCTCGTGAGTGGTACGCCGAGCTACCCGATGCAGTTCGCTACATTGTGGATCAGGCCGGCTTTGGTGCATTCTGCAGAGGACTCTCTAGGCTCACTATATGCAAACCTCTCCTTGCCGCTCTGGTGGAGAGGTGGTGGGACACCACCGATTCATTTCATTTCTCCGCGACAGGGGACATGACGATGACCCCTTATGATTTCTCGATGCTCACAGGCATCGGGGTAGGGGGTGATCCGATCCCCTTTGACATACGATATGGATGAGTGGACCGCGGCTCAGGTCTACTTGCTCGGCGAGCTGCCGCCTCTGGCGCGTCCCGGCTTCGTCCGATATTCCTGGTTCGAGGTGCAGTTCAGGGTCCAGCCCCTCCTTGTTGATGCAGCCCCGATGACTCAGGAGGCCGTGGAGAGATACGCACGCGGCTTCCTCATGTTCTTGTTGGGACGACCATTTTCGCCGACCGGGCGAACACCGTGCCTCTCTGCCTGCTCAATGCACTGGTGGACGTCAGGGACATTTTGCACTATGATTGGGGTGGCGCCGCTCTGGCCACTCTCTACGGTTATATGAGCTCAGCTTCCCGCGGCAGCGGACAGTTGCTCGAGGGCTACTGGCGTGTCTGGGAGGTACATTTCTTTGCTTTTCATTTCTGTACTACATCTTCTGTACTCTGCACTCTGCACACACTGTAGTCTGCTTTATACTTGCTGTATACTGTACACACGGCACACACATATTCTGCTTTACACTGATTGTACACTGCTCACACTGTACACTCTGCACAATACACTGCACAACACACGGCTCTGCTATTTCTGCTTTTTATTCTATATTCTGCTTTATCTGATAAATGCACTGGTATTTATCTTGCAGTTGTGGGTTTATGCCTACTTTCCTAGGCTCGCTCCCGTACCGGAGACGGAGACTCCTCTGGTCATCCCTTTTTCGCGTCGCTTTGATGGGAGATGCACCCGGAGGCCGCGAGAGACATTTAGCTTCTTCCGCCGCTTCTTCAACACCATCACCCCCGCAGAGGTATGTTTTACTTGCAGTTCATTTAAGCTTCGTCTTTCCACTGCATATTTCAATAACAGTAGATAACAAACTGTATTTCATTTTCAGATCACCTGGCAGCCTGGGCTCCTTTGCCAGCCATGATGCGGGATCGGTTTGCCGGTGCCGATGAGACCTCGCGTTTCCGGATTCTGCTGGAGGGCCCGGTCTGTCGGGCTTGGTACCTGGGCGAGCGTTTCTTACGCAGACCCTGGGTTTACCGGAGCAGATAGTCCCGGTGCACCCTCCTGAGCATATGAGGGATACCGAGAGATTCACCGCCGAGCAGATGGCGGACTACACCATTGGCTGGGAGGCAGACGGCTTCAGAGGCGAGGGCGATTACTCGGAGTACGTCCGGACCTTCATCATGCGACCTCTGAGCGGCGGCCGCCGAGCGGAGAGAGAGAGACCAGCGGCGCCAGCGGCTGGAGCGGGAGCAGGGGCTGGAGGGGGAGCGCCGAGGAGGGCTCGAGTCCGTGGCAGGGGCGGAGTTCAGCGAGGGCGGGGGACCGGTTGGCCTGCTCTGCCCGCTTCATTGACTTTCAGAGGGCAGGGTGGGGCGACCTACCAGATCCCTTTGCTCCTCCGCCGGCTGATCATGAGTTTGTCGGTGTCCCCGACTTGCCTCCGGTATGTATTACTTCATTTCGCATCTTGTACTGTTATTTCATTTCAGTTTATTTGATATTCCACAGAATACTGATGCATCTGATACTTTTGCAGGCGTCTTCCGAGTACACCCGACAGTCATTGGAGATGAATGCCTCCATGATGGGGATGCTACAGCGGACCTTCGACCTCCTAGCCCTTTACAGCATTCCGGTATGTTCTTTCTGACCACAGCCTCAAACCATACACAAACTGTTTTACATAATCTGATGCACAACACAACATCTGATAAACTGCTCACGGCATCTGATACACGATACTGACACACTGCATCCTGCACTGATTCACTACTCACAGCATACATACACTGTACTCATACACCGTATTCTGTACTGATAAACTGCTCACGGCACCCACACACTGTACTCATACATTGCATTCTGCACTGATAAACTGCTCACGGCATCCACACATTGTACTCATACACTGCATTCTGTACTGATAAACTGCTCACGGCATCCACACATTGTACTCATACACTGCATTTTGTACTGATAAACTGCTCACGGCATCCACACATTGTACTCATACACTGCATTCTGTACTGATTCACTGCTCACAGTATTCTGATGCATTCGCCTTTCATGCTTTTTCAGCCTCCCTTCCAGATTCCTCCGGTGGGTGGCGCTCCAGCTGGACCTCCCATTTCTACCCGGGATGGCAGAGTATATCCCCGCACCAGAGGGAGGCACACTCATGTCGGGAGCAGCTCGCGGGCTCTAGTTCCAGATGACGAGTCTGAGGCAGAGACAGAGGCGGAGGAGACCGGTGATGGCTCGGACTCGAGCTCAGACGGCGATGCCCCTGGTGATGCTCCTGGTGATGATGCTCCTGGACCTTCGTCCAGGAAGAGGACTAGGACAGATTGATAGCCTCGGGGCCATTTTTGACATTTGATACAGATTTTTGCTGTTTTTTTTCCTCTTTTTTTTTGCTTTATTTTCCCATTTTGTTAGTAGTTAGGGTACTTTGTACTGCCGCAGGCAGATTTTGTTTCCAAAACTTATGTACTTGAAAAGATTATGAAATGAAACAAACTTTTTGTCGAAAAAAGTGTTATATCTGCACATTTCATACCTTGCACTGTATTGCATCATATTACACCTCAAATGTAAATGATATTGATCTGTTGTCTGAAAATGAATACTGTAATTGAGCACTTGCACTATGATAATCGGATAACCAACCAACTAACAGCAAACAACTCATACAAACCACTACTCAAACTGAATAATACAGCCCATACTCTACTGGGGATTGATCTGCATACAGCCCATAACACAGCACTCGGTTCATTCCGCACACAGCAAACCCTGAACAAACAGCCCCAATCTGACAAGACGGACCACAAAAGCTGACACGGTTGCAGTTGAAACACACTCGGATGTCCCAAATTTTCCTTTTCCTTCTCTTGCTTCGCACGAATGTAGAGAATGGCACAGCATTCTGAGCACAAACGATTTTTTTGAAATAAAGAAGGGTTTTCAACCGGGGTATCGAGCCTACCACAGAACACAGCGGAGGGACTCAAACAAAGAAACAAAAGGCACACGACCTGAACACAACGAGACACACTCGGAAAAGACTCAAAGCCAAAATCGAGACCGACAAATCAAAAGACACGACACACGGACATGTTTACAAAAAGACCTCAAATCTCGAGGAGCCAATTCCTCCGGGTATACTTCCCACCCTTTCTGATTTGTGATGCTCACATCACTCGGCCCTCAGGCTCGGTTTTTTCTCTCAAAACCCTCTTGCTCACTTCTCTCTCTGCTTACACCTCTCTATTCTTCAATCTCTCATTTTTTATCCCTCCCCAGGGTGATTGATAGATGAATAGGAAGCCGCGGGTTCGCGCCCAACACTGTTGGCTCACGGCCATTTCTCCCGGGGGATAGAGCGCCCTTCTGGCGAGTATGTTGACGGGGGAAAGATAGAGGACCTGACTCAATTGTGCCCCTAGTTCGTCACTTTGACCATTTTTTTGTTTTCTTCCTAAAACAGTTTTGACCAAAATGAGAGTTGGATTAACATACTTGTTCGATTTTTGATTTGAAAATCATGCAAGTCAGGCTGTGAGCACTGAAAATTTTCCTTTTGGGTCCAAGAAAATGGTCCGGTTTTGGAAAATGAAATAGTTTTCGAGAAAATAGTCAACTCAGTAAAAATTTTCAAAAACTATTTTTGCAAACAAACAACGCTCGACGAGCACGGAACTTACCCTCGAGATGCGCAACCTCGGATCGGAGGTAATGGGAAATTGCCCCTTGCTTAAAGGGGGATAAGGCAACAGAAAGTTGCCCCTGGTTTGGACGGCAACTCAGGGCGACTTATGGCAATGCATGGCAACGGAAAGTTGCCCCTTGTTTGGATGATGCCGCGGTACGTTGTAAGCCAGTCCTCGTTGATGACGATCAGACCCTCGGACGCGGAGGAGACGAAGACGGTTTGAATCAATATATGGACACAGTCACCTGGAAGGTGTTGGTGGTTGGACTTCAAGAGGAAGTTAATCACGTAGTTCCAGGTTGCTGCAATCGAGACATCAGGATTCGGAGGAGGCACAAGTGATCAAAACCATGACATGGACTGAGACGCTATGGAAGCGTTGGGGGCTGGACTTCAAGATGAAGTTGCCTACGTATCCCAAACATGGGAATCAAGCCTTACGTAGTTCCGGTTAAGGTACACTCGGGTATTTTAACCTTCACTGTTTAGGCTCTAATTTTTGCCAAGGCGCCCAATGCGGGTTTTCGACCTTGCGAGCTATGTTTTTCTTTTTTTTCTTCTTTTCTTTTCTTTTTCATTTCTTTTCTTTTTTTTTCTTTCTTTTGCTTCTTTTTTCTTTGCTTCTTTTTTTCTTTGCTTCTTTTGTATTTTCATATTTCTTTTTTCTTTGCTCTAACTTTTGCTTGGGTCGCCCTTCCGGGTTTTCGGCCCAGCGAGCCTCTCAAAGGGTAAAAGTATAGCAAGCCCATGCCAAATGGTTTTGATATCGAAGCCTCTCTGTATCGAGGAGAGTGACGGTTGTGTTGATTTGCAGAAAAGTCCATCACGGTTACTTCATGAGCCTTGCCTGGTGGGATCTGATCTTCTTGATCTGACTTTGATGCCTTTTGCTCGAGGGCTGCCTCAAAATGGGCCACACAGGCGTTTCATAGCACTGTTGAACGTTTTGAACGGATTCCAGTTTGCAACAGATAAATTGAATCTTGAGGCTGAGAGCGATCCTGGGCTGCACAATCTCAAGAGCGATTCCACACAGGTCTTCACAAGACTGCGCGAAAACATTTTGTTTTTGAAAGTTTTTAAGAAAGCGACAAATCGCTCGCGCAGAAGATAGTGTGGAACCAGTCTGGATCAAACCAGGATCCTTCTCAGTACTCACGCCGACAAGCATGATTTCATTCATTAAAAGCTTAGCATGCCTCTCTTTCTCTCAAAATGATCAAAATTTTGCAAAACCCGAGGAATTCCTTCCTCTTCGTTTTTATCACCGCAGTGTTCGAAAAGGGGTTTTTATGAAAAGCTTAGGTCATTACAACGATGTTTAAGGCACAAGAGAGTAGGTGGTATGTACTGTCGTTCCATTCACATCCTCTGGCACGGCTGACTCAAATAGCAACAAGTACGGAACGTGATAGCCACAGCTGTTTCATTCAGATTTGTTGGTATAACTGGCTCCTCGGCAGCAACAGACTCAAAAAGCGAAAACAACTAATTACAAGACAAAACGGTGTTTGAGGCAACAACCCCGAAATCACCTGGTATACTATACAAGAGGGACTGACTCATTACAACAAGACAGACCCTGTAAGCAAAAAGACTGACTCAATACAGAGAGACAGACTCAAAACAAAACAAAAGACTGACTCGACACCCAAGCCAGAATTTACAAAATTAGCATTAGCAGATGCTCAAAAATGCGTGCCAAACGCCACATCCAAAAATGCACCAGGCACTGCCCGCAGGCGGTTCACCTTCTGATTACATACTCGCAGTATCTGTGTCCTCAAAATCCAACAACTGGGTGGTGACGGACTTTGCTGAGGTAGGGGGAGGATAACCTCGTTGTCAATCAAATCCTGCACCTCATGACGGAGGCGGAAGCAATTGTCGGTAGCATGGCCTGTCTGCTGGTGGTACGCACAGTACAGAGCAGCATCATGAGTAGCAGGGAGATTCTTCGGTAGGGGTCGAGGCTCCAAGGGTTTAAGATGTCCCTTCTCGGCAAGGATCTGAAGTGCCTTGGACAATGGCATGTAGAGAGCATGGAAGACCCTGCGCCCTCGGGGCAGGTACTTTGGAGCCTGAGCACTCTTGCTAGATGCACTAGCGAACGGATCGGCAGGTGCGGCCTTGGATTTCTGATCCTTTCCGGTGCAGGGTTGGGAGCGGGAAGAACTGTTTTGGCATGACGGGGCCTATCCCGGTTCTCTGATTGACTGGAACTGCCCTCAGGCGGAGTGGGGAAAGCGTCCTCCACAGCTTTTGTCACAACTGCAGATATCTGTTGCTTGTTCATTCCCCCAGCTTTCAAAGCCTCTACTGCCCACAGCAGTTGTTCGATAGGATCGGCATCTGCCTTCATTTTGTCTTTGTCTCTGGCCTCAGCCTGATCTAGGGTTTGGGTTTGTTGACATGTCATTGTTATAACTGGAGGCCATCTCCGGTTGACTAAGTTCAATAACAATTCGGCCCAACAGCGGGGGCTCCTGGGGTACAAAGCTCCCGGCATACGGTGCGGCTGGCGGTGAAGCTGACATTCCATAGGCGAGATCCGTCACGGATCTTTGAAGATCACCTATCATTCCCATTAGTTCAAATGTAGTAGGCTCGCGAGCCTGATATAGTTGAGGGGCCCAAACTAGGTGCGCGCCGGCGATCTGGGTGGATGCGACATATCAACAGTAGTCTCACTGTGTAGGGTGATTCCTTGATCCAACGCGGCTTTCATGACCACGATCTCTTCTGAATTCTGCGTCATGCTAAGTCCTGCCTTAGCAAGGAGAAGACACTAGCTATTCTGGATCAGCTCTCTGAATCTCTGAACTGAAACGGAAAACAAACAGTATTTCAGCCCCAAACAGATCAAACACGGGTGTAGCCGATCAACTGCACTCTACTACTGATCACTGTTCCTCAGAATTACTGTCCAAAACTGAACTGATACCCGCAGACATAATTGATTCTCAACAACACTGATACTGGTGCCCTCGGGCCTGATACCCAAATCTTGCAAACTGATATGTGCGTTCCTGTAGAGATACACTCTAAAAGCACATAGCAAGTAAAAGAGAGCCAAAACACCCCTATGTTGGGGTAGGGTTTCCCTGTCCTATTTTGTCAGGAACTAGGGTTTCACTACGCACATAGCGATTTCAAACAACCTAAATTAGGTAAGCAACCTGTCCTAGTTTGGAATGGTCACTATGGATTTCGATATGCACTAGGTCGAATGGTCAAAAAGGGTGCCCCGGTAAAACCGGGGTTTGTGTTCCCATACTGGCAGAGCCCGCACCGGTCAGCCTTATGGTCATGCCTTGACAAGACAAGCCTCCAGCAAACCGCTCAGGAATAGCAGATGGCCAACACGGTGTCCTAGGCGCACCAATGCACATGCAATGCAAAGAAACACATAAATGTAATCAAAACAGGATATCACGAGTTCGAGTCAAGCTCTCTAAATCCCCAGCAGAGTCGCCAGAAACTGTAACAAGCCCGCAGGGGACCTCGCTACAGTTAGTTCGGACTCGATTTGTGTCACGGTTCTAATCTGAACCAAAGAGTCCAACTCTGGCAAATCGTTTTGAGAAAAACAGATTTTTGAAAAGAAGTGCCAAACATGGACTGCTTTGCCAGATACAGAGTCGCCACCTAAATATTTTTAAAATGGGAAATTTAGGAAACCCTGACTCGGTGCCGAAGGCCACGTGTCCGTCATCACCAAAGTTGCCTTGGCTCGGGAGCTTGGGTACGATCGGGGAAGGTCAGCTATGAGCACCCCCTTTCGCCCGGTCCGAAGACCGGCCTCTACTAACCATGATATCCGATTTTGAAAACGTTATGTGTTCTTATTCCGGTTATTAGCCTAGAATTACTATGTTATGCGCGCAGCAAACAAGTATAGACTAGATTGCCTAATTTGGAAACAAGCATTGCATATCCGTTTGTTTTGAAAACGCTTTGGAATTTGCTACTCGCAAGTAGGCTAAAACACGGATTTCAACGAGTTTTTCCAACTCAAACAATCCAACCTTCACCCACAGGCATTCAAACAATTTATCTCATATAAGCACTTAGCCACATGGTAATCATGCTGTCATGTTTAACATTCACACGCATGCGAGATGCTAAAGCATAAATACTTACATCGTACTCCGTGCCAAAACAATAAACTAGTTAGCAAACATGCATGCCCTAGTTCATGTTAAGTGACTAATGCAACGCATACAAAATGTGATTAGGATAGGCTCGGCTAACCCTAAAATGGCATGTGAAATGCAATCATTCGGTGCACGTATTCAATTTGGATTGAAATACAATGCAGTTGTATGATGTACCGAGCCCGGTGCATGTCAACAAATGCATGGATGCACGCATGCATTGCATAAGGTATGCTAAAATAAACGTGCCCTAATCTACCATCATAAGCGGTAAATAAAAGGGAAGAAAGAAGTGGGGGTTGGAAGACATGCACACCTCACCCACACTTATTACAGATTTGCCCTCGCCCGGAGGGACCAAAAGAATATACAAATTAATTAACTACGCAAGCTAATTAAATATTACAGATCAATTAAATTAACTAAACAAATTAATTAATCTAATTAAAACAGTAAAGCCCTCGGGAAGCGGGTCAGATGCAGCGCATGCTCGGGACTTGCTCGGAATCGCACTGCCATGCATAGTCTGCCTCTGTTTTCCCTGCTTTGCTCCTCTGCAAACTGCCAAAGTCTCAGGAATGCCTCTCAGGACACTGGGGGATACCACCGGCTGAGTAGAATTACCACCGGCAATAGGATGTGGCCATCGGCACAAAATGAATCCATCGGCTGATGATTTACTGCCGGTCGGCACTGTATACTGCCGGTCGGCAAAGAATGCCTGCAGAACCTGCAACTCACAGCAGCAGAGGGCAAAACTTGCATGGCAATACAATTCAAACAATGTATGCACCAATCATACCCCCTATCATGTTTGTGACTCAAAGGGGCATGTGCCTCGATTCTCGGGCCACCAATCACGCATTTCCATGCATGATGGCCTAAAGAATCAAGTGTGCACTTTCATGTCAAATGAAATGCAAACCAATCAAACAAAACAAGGCCCAATTCCTATCACCAAATCAAGGAACAAGGCATGCATGCAAGATGCAATGCAACCTAGGCATGCAAGCTAAGGATGCAACATGGCATGGCAAGGCACTTATGCAAGCATACAAGCAAACATGAGGCAATGCAAACTAATGAAAAGGTGGACTTAAACATGATTTAGGCAACTCTAAATAGGCCTAAAACAGTGGCCAAAACCAAGGAATGAAGGCCAAATGCACACACACATGCAAGCACTCATGGTCCAAACTTAAGCATAAAAAGGCAACTCTAAGCACACTTAAAGGACCAAACATGGACAATTAGCATGCAATATTAGCTCTGAAAATCATGCAAAATGTGGTGCCAAACCAACTCAAATGAAGCAAACATAAGCATGCAAATGGCCAAGTACTTAAGGCAAGTCATGAGGCTTGAACCAAGGTCAAATTCCACCAAGCCTCACAAGGCTAAGGAGGCTTAAAACAGGTCAAAAGCAGGCTTAAACAAAGCCAAGGGACACTAGATGGCATCTAAGTGGCTCAAATCCAAAGGCATACATAATGACCAAAACATGGAGCATACAACACAAGCTTTCAAAGCAACAAAGAGGCCTCTAAGGCAAGTATGCAAACATGTTAAAGGACTGAAATTCATGTAAGTGGTTCCAAACCACTGAAATAATGCAAGCAATGCATGCTATACACTTATGCACTTAAGGCCAACAAGCCAAATATGCAAAGGAGCTATACAATGCATGCTAGGGTCGACCCAAACAACCTAGGACAGACCTAAACATGGCAAAATAAGCACAAAAGCTTCACAAGGCTAAGCCTAAAACATGCTAAACAAAGGCTAACAACCTAAGGCATATTAAGGCAATACAAGGCATTACATGGTAGGTATGCTAAGCATGCATGGTGTACCAAAACCAACTTACAACATGTTATATTATGGCAATATAAGCATAAAATACAGCCATGGCATGATCAACAAACACTCAAACATAAGCTCCTTAAGAGACCAAAAATGGTCCCTTTCAAGGACAACAAGGAGAGGGGGTGGCCCTCCCCTTTTGGAGACTTCAAGGCACCATCTCCACCACTGAAATCCCTCAAGATTTCAGTGGTGAAGAGGCCCAAACACCAAAGTCTCGAAACTTGCACAAAATAGCACAAAAATGGGCCTTTCAAGGCCTAAGGGTGGTCAAAACACCCAAACCACAAAACACTCTTAACAAACAATCAAGAGGGCCTAAAAACAGAACTTTTTTATGTATATATAAACTAACACAAAAACAGCTCTAAGATAGGTAGAAATAGGATGCAAAAATGGGGTAAAAGGACTAGTTTCTTACCCTTGAAGCCTTTCTTCAACAATGGTGATCTTGTTGCCTCCTTAAGCTTCAATCCAGTCAAAAGCAAAGAACAACCCTTAGAACCTCAGTAGCCAAAGGAAGGTGAAGCACTAGGTGTTTGTGTGCAATATATGGACTAAAACACCTAGAACATAAAGAGAGAAAAAGAGATATAGGAGATATGTATCAACCCTAACCCTAAAACCAGAGCTTCTCTCTGTGTTTTTCTCTCCAAAATTCTCTAACCTTATGCCAAGAGAGGAGGGCTCCTCTTATAGGCAACCAATCTTGTAAAGCTTATACAACAAGCTTACAAGAGGGCATCCCTCCATACACGTGTATGGAGGGGAACCAAATGCCACACAGCTGTCCTAAAATATCTGCAAAAGCAGATGAACAGTAGTCGGCTGGCCAAAAATGTCATTTTCACAAAAATGACTGCCGACCGGCAACAAAGAGTGCCGACCGGCCACATACATTGCCGGTGGCAACAACAACCAGCCGGTGGCCTCTAGCCACTGCCGGTGGTGTGTGGGGATGCCTCACAAGGCATTCCCTGCCCCTCCAAGGCAAAACACAAGTGTTTGGTGCAAAACCAGACACAAAACGGTCGAGTTCGGAGATCCTGAGGCAGGGCGCGTAGCCGAGACCTCCGGGAACTCCAAACGAACACAAACATGGATAATCACCGTGTGTTCAAACGGTGACGTCCAAGTCTTGAGGACGGTCAAAAATGGGGTGTCTACAGCTACATCCTTGATTAGCACAGAACAAGTGTTGAAACAATTCCTATAGGAAAGAATGGAAGCAATCCAAAGAAAGATGGCCTCAGAGCGAGGAAATGACAACAAAACAATGCCATTCTGGAATGCAGAAACCAAAACCATAGTGGAAAAGGAATGGCATTCTGCGATGAAAGGCATGATGTGAACATCTCTAGGTAAAAGCTGATAAACACCTTGGCCATGACGGCAGTGGGAGTGGTGGCAAGAAAAAGGGGTGATTTGAGTTAACGCAATACATGGACGAAAGGGTGAAATCTGATACCCTCAACGATACGTGGTAGTGGACGAGATTGTCACATGACTCGGAGTGGTCGGTATTTCAAACTTGCGGCTTTAGATCAAACTAGAATCCTCCAACAAAGAGGTTGTGAATGCAAAAGAGAAGGAATGTGAAGAGAACCTGGTCTTGAAGCAACTCAAGAAGATTCAGGCAGATGTATCAATTGGGACTGATAATGACTTCCCGGGAACACCCGCAAGCACTGTTAGAAGCAATGAATCGGATCAAACTGCCTATTGATACTACCACTGATCAACTAGTGTCGTTGGTCACCTCCGGAGATGTTACGCTAGTGATATCTTTCACAGATAAGGAGCTGCCACCTGAGGGTGCCAACAGCAACCGACCCTTGTACGTAACTCTGGAGAGCCAAAAAAAGTGGATTCCGGTGGTGTTAGTAGATACTGGATCCGCAATTAATGTGTGCTCGGTATGGACTGCTTATGCCATAGGTTTGAGGCCTGTTGACTTCACGTCCACAACCCAATCCGTTCGAGCTTATGACAACACGAGCTGGGATGTTATAGGAACATTCAAAAGCCATATCCTGGTCGGTCCCTCTGAACATGAGGTCGAATTCCATGTGATGGATGTACCGACAACTTTCAATCTACTGTTAGGAAGGCCTTGCTTACATCAGATAAAGGCTGTGTCATCAACAGTTCATCAGTTGGTGAAATACCCCTTTAAAGGTGGAATTGCTACTGTGTACAGTAATTCTGCAATCCGTCCTCCCCAGGGTACTACCACACCAGTATTGGAAATCATGTATGGGGAAGAGGATGTATTCCTTTCTGGCTTCTCGTTGTCAGAAACCCGAGTGGTTCAAACCATCATGGCAGAAGGTGACGGAACTTATGTGAGTGCTCAGTCCATCTATATGATGAACAAGCAGGGACACATGCCTGGATCAGGACTAGGCAGGAGTGGCAGGCAAGGATGTCCTGCTGCCAAGGAGATGATTCACAATCCCCATGCTTTTGGGCTGGGATACAAACCTACTGCAGAAGATTGAAAAAGGAAGGGAGCTGAGCTGAAAGGAAGAATTCACGTAAAGAAGGCTGGGAAACAGTACGAATTAGTCCACAAGCCAATACGGGGAACCTTGAATGGACGCTTTGTCCGCCAAGGGGAAGATTTTCCCTTTTGTGGATTTTCAGAGCCTTGGTTTGACCAAGAGACAAAGACAATGTGTCCCGGGTTCGAGATCTTCTTTGGGCACCAGTTACCAGAAGAGGAAGATGAGCAAAAGCACCTGAACATGAATACAGATCAAGACATGACTGCAAATATAGAGGTTGAAGAAGAACTGTTGGGAAAAGCACTGGCTGACCTACTAACGGGTTCTGCTGTTGGAATTGAGCCTGACAACTTGGGGGATAGTTTTACTATCTCAATGATCGGTGATGAACCAACTGCGGATTTCTCTAATCTTATTGTGGATGCATCTGAGGCTCTACACCTAGTCTGGAAATTTGAAAAGGGGATCATCATCAGCAGTTCTGAATTGGATGATGAGTTCGAATCTGATTCCACCGAGTCTGAGTTAGATTCGAGTTCTTCTAAGTCTGGTACTTCTAGGGGTGGTAACCCGGGTACCAAAGTCCTGTCAAAGTCGTCTTTTAGTTTTTCTTTTGAGTCAGCTATAACCGAGGACCCAGACTGTACTAATGGGAATGTCGTAGACTTTGCTTACTTCTCTGTGCCTTTAGTTTGTTGTACTAATCTTGATTTTCAAAATTTTGACTTAAACGAAGAGGAAGAAATTCCTCGGGCTTTGAAAAATTTGGTTGACCAAGAGGAGGAAAGGTGTGTTAAACCCTGCATAGATGAAATCATTGCAATTAACGTAGGTACTGAGGAGGATCCCCATTTGGTCCAGATCGGATCTACGCTGTCTTCAGAGGAACGCGAGTGTTTAACCGCTTTATTAAAAAAATTCAAAGATGTTTTTGCGTGGTCTTACGAAGACATGCTTGGAATCGATCCTGAGATTGTATAACACCGGATCCCTTTTAACCCTGAAGTCTAACCCGTCAAACAGAAATTGCGTAGAGTTCGCCTAGATTGGGCATTGAAGACAAAAGAGGAGGTCACCAAACAGATTGATGTGGGTTTCTTAATGGTATCTGAGTATCCGACTTGGTTGGCTAATATCGTTTCGGTTCCAAAGAAGGACGGCAGAATCAGAGTCTACGTTGACTTCCGTGATCTAAATAGAGCTAGCCCAAAGATGACTTTCCATTACTCCATATCGATGAACTAGTAGACCTTACAGCTGGCCATGCTTTGCTTTCATTCATGGATGGGTTTTCTGGGTACAATCAGATTTTGATGGCACCAGAGGATAGAGAGAAAACTGCTTTCACCACGCCGTAGGGTACCTACTACTATAGAGTTATGCCCTTTGGATTGAAAAATGCCGGGGCTACATATCAGAGAGCCGCGACCACCATCTTGCACGACATGATCCACAAGGAGGTTGAGGTATATGTTGACGATATGATTGTCAAGTCTAAAGAGTGACAAGGCCACTACACCGCATTGGCAAAATTTTTTGAGCGGATCAAGGAGTACAGATTGAGGTTGAACCTGCAGAAATGCACCTTCAGCGTGACTGCAGGAAAATTATTGGGATTTCTGATTTCACAAAGGGGAATTGAAGTAGATTCCTCCAAAATCAAGGCCATCATAGAAATGCCACCACCGAGGACTGAAAAGGAGGTGCGCGGCTTTCTAGGCAAGGTGCAATTCATAAGACGATTCATCTCAAAATTAACCTTGATTTGTGAACCACTGTTTGGTCTGTTGAAGAAAGGAAAGAAGTTCCAACGAGATGATCGATGTCAGTTCGCATTTGAACAGGTGAAATAGTACCTTCAGAATCCACCTGTATTGTCACCACCAGAACCAGGGAAACCGCTGATCTTGTATTTGTCAAAGACAGATTCGACCATGGGGTGCATGCTAGCGCAAGAATCAGAAGCTAAGGTGGAGAAAGGCATCTACTATCTAAGCAAGAAGATGCTGGAGTATGAAACTCACTACACTCCCCTTGAGAAAGCTTCCTTAGCTTTAGTTTGGGCAACGAGGAAGTTGAGACACTACCTGTTAACCTTCCCGTAATTTTGGTTTCGAGATTAGATCCCATCAAATATCTCTTTGAGAAACTAGCACTTACGGGTAGCTCGTTGGTTGCTTTTTCTCTTCGAATTTGACCTTAAGTATGTCACGTGCACATCAGTCAAAGAAAAGGCCGTAGCGAAATTCCTGGCAGAACATCTGATAGAAGGAGATAATGAAGCAGTGGAGTATCTTTTCCCAGATGAAGACATCCTACAGATAGAAAAGGAAACATGGACGATGTACTTTGACGGAGCATTGATAGGTGTATTGCTCATAGCACCTGATGATTCACATATACCCTTAGCTTTCAAACTCTGGTTTAAAGTGTCCAACAATAAAGCAGAATATGAGGCGTGTATTGCTGGCTTGGAAGCTGCTCTAGAACTAGGGCCAATAAGGTTGGACGTCATTGGGGATTCGAGTTTGGTTGTCTCTCAAGCCAACGGAGATTGGCAGGTTAAAGAAGAGAAAATGAAGGTTTATCATCAAGCCCTAGATGTGCTAATTCCAAGGTTTGAAAAATTGACGTTCACCCATCTGTTAAGAGAGAAAAGTCGGTTTGCTGATGCTTTAGCAACTCTATCTTCCATGGTGGACATCCCGTTTAGAGTAAAGATGCGTCTGATTATTATTGAACAAAAGTATACGCCGGCTTATGAGACCATTGCCGCGATAAATGAGATTCAAGATACGAACCCCTGGTATTACGACATTTGGAATTTCCTGGAAAAAGAGGCGTATCCACCAGGGACAAATGCCAAGGACAAAAGGGGACTACGGCGGCTAGCCAGCCAATTTATCATCTGCGGAAACAAGTTATACAAAAGTGGCCATCTGGGAATGCATAAGCTGTGTGTTGAGGAAGAAGAATCAAGGCGCCTTATGGAAGCTATTCACGGGAGAGAGTGCGGAGCTCACATGAATGGTGTAATGCTAGCGCGAAAAATCCTTAGACAAGGCTACTACTGGTCAACCATGGAAGAGGACTGTATTGGCTTTGTACGGCGATGCCACAAATGCTAGATCCATGCTAATCGCATGAACATTCCGCTGTCAAAGCTCTACAATATGACTTCGCCATGGCCTTTCTCAGTTTGGGGAATCGACGTTATCGGTGCAGTCACGCCAAAGGGGTCGAACGGGCACGAGTTCATTTTAGTAGCAATCGACTACTTCACAAAGTGGGTGGAAGCCCAGTCTATTCCGTGCTAAAAGCATCGCATGTAGCCAAGTTCATCAAAAAAAAATCATCTGTAGGTATGGGGTGCCAACGAGATCACCATAGATAACGGTTTGCATTTCAAGAAAGAGGTGATAGACCTGCTTGAGAAATGTAACGTGATTTTCGTAAGTAATCATCAAACATATAGACCGCAGACCAATGGAGCCGTTGAGGCTGCTGCAAACAAAATATCAAGAGAATCCTGCAGAAGATAGTGGAAACCTACAGAGACTGGCCGGAGAAGAAATTTCCATTGCACTATGGGGCTACAGAACGTCAATCCGACACATCTACAGGGGCAACCCCTATTCTCTAGTTTATGGGATGGAAGCTATTCTGCCAATCGAGATCGAAGTACCGTCATTGAGAATCATGGATCGAATGTCAGATAACAGAGGCAGATTGGCAACAGAGCAGATTTGAAGAATTGATGTTGTTCGACGAAAGGAGGTTGAAAGCGTTGTATCACATCCAAGGCTACCAGCGTAGAATTGCTAGCGCTTTTAACAAGAAAGTCAAGTCCAGAAATCCCAAGGAAGGAGACATGGTGCTCAAAGACAACCGAGCCTCCATCCATGACCCTAGGGGCAAGTTCAAACCCAATTGGACTGGCCCTTATATCATCAAGTCAATTTGGTCCAGAGGAGCAATTATTCTTATGGATTTGGATGGCTTGGAGTTTTCATAGCCGATCAACATGGACAAGTTTAAAGAAATATTATCCCTGAGAGGCTCGCTAGGTTGAAAACCTGAAAGGGCAACCTAGACAAAAGTTAGAGCATGAAAATTAGAAATAAAGAAAGATCGAGCTTGCAAGGCTGAAAACCCGAAGGGCAACCTTAGCAAAAAATTAGAGCGCAAAAGGAGAGAATAAATACTCGAGTGAACCCTCACCGAACTTCGTAAGGCTTGATTCTCATCTTTGGGATACGTAGGCAACTTCATCCCGAAGTTCGGCCATAACCATTTTCAATTCAACTGTCCTGTTTATTGGGTTTAAATCCATCAATTCCTACCGTTTGTCGGCTTGGTGCTTCCCTTTGAGCAGAAAGGTAGTAAGGTCAGTTACAAGATGAAGTGGTAATGATCAATGCAATTTGGAGGCAGTTATGATTTAGGGTTGTACAGCTTAGGATTGATTCCGTGTGTCTCCTGTGGCGACTATCTCTGAAAATGAGTTTTTAAAAAGTTTCTCAAATTTTACATTTTTTTACAACACAAAAGAAGACTTTTCAGTATTCACCTTAATTTTATTGATTTCACCACCACAAGTACATTCTCTAAACAAAGTTGCTTTTACAAAAAAACTTGAAAAGAAAAGACAAAGCAATAAACTAGGGGCACAAATGAGTCAAGTGTCAATTCTCTATCTCTTTCTTGTACCCGTGGAAGTCTCTATAACCAAAGTCAGCCTAATTTGTTCCTCGTCCTTGAGCCAAGCCAAGTACTCACTAGGAAGGATGCAACTGAAATTCAGGGCCAGAGTAAAAAATTCTCTTGTGCACCAAGCAGTAAGGTATTGAGGCAAGTACAAACTACGAATAGGAAATGAAAGTTGGGTACTTATCCCTTTATCCGGATAAGTCTGATCACGCCCAAAACTGGCGTCTGAACCTGAGTGAAAAATAGAACACACAGTGTGTAAGGCCAATCAACTGTATACCTGGTTGCCGAAACATGCTATAACTCATCTTAGCCAAGTTAAGCCAGGGGGTGCGCCAAGGAATGTCAGCTGCAGACCTGCTGCACATCCAGTCATACCACATTCCCTCTGAGGAGAACTCCACTAGCTGTGAGCGAAGAGAATAAGCTCTGGCCGAGTACTCAGGGCAGGGGTCTATTACTTTCAGCTTATCCATTAGCCATACCTGGGGAGAGAAGGAAAATAAGAGAGAACAAAATAATAGAGAGATGTACGTTGAGGGAAAAGTAAGAAAGAAAAGGATTGTGAGAGAAAAACAGAGATCGTGTGCCAAGTGATGTGAGGAATATAGAAAGAAGGGTCAGAAATAAAACCTAGAGAAGTAATGGACTCCCCGCAAAACGAGTAGTCTCTCGTTGATGAAAAGCATCTAAACCTGTCAAAGTCTCGGCTAACACTAAGTCCATACAACTCTTACCCTCCTTAAGACATTGGGCTACTTTGATCAGTTTAATACTAGCTCCACCGTGATTAGGGGCAAGAAGGAAGTGTGCAAGTAAGCATAAGCAGAGGGCATGTTGACGATAACTCTGCCAAAGGAGGTTTTCTTTATCACCGATAGGGGAAACCGACTAATCAAATCCGGAATGCCTAATTCTCCATTGTGAGCCAAGGATCGAGCCTTGTGCAAAGTAAGCCCACAAATTCGTCCCCAAAGCTTGAGCATGGCCAAAACGGGGTTGAAGCATGATTTCCTTATCACGATGAGATTCCATCAATGCTTGAAATTCTTCAAGTGTCAGACACATCTCTTGCGAACCAAAGCGGAATACATGCGTGATTGGATTCCAGCACCGAGCAGCGGTGTGAGAAAGAAATGGAAAACAAAGTGAAGTGCGGCTCAATGGAAAAAGCATTTAAGCCAAAACCGCAAAAGTTCACCTTTTCCGAGCCATCCAAACTGATTATCCAATCTTGGAGCCTATGGATGGGCAACATCTCCATTTTGAGAGCAAAATGTAAAAACCTTGTTCTTCTGCTAGAAATGACAATATGGGAGCACCATTTATAGAATTTTGGATTGAGTAGTGGGTGACAACTGGGTACCTACCAAACCTTTCATCATACCTCAGTGGGGTCCAGTCGTTCCCAGTGAGGTCCAGCCCTGTCCTCTTGTGTTGTGGACGTATTGAGTCTTGTTTTGGTATACCAGGTCTGTTGTAATGATTTTGAGTTGTTTCCATTATGTTTTCTTATTATCGAGTTGTATTGTACATTTTGTCCAGTTGAAAGTTGTTATCCGATTCATGAATCAAGCATAAGTATCGGGAAGATTATCATGCAAATTGTTGTCCATTCGCCATATCCAAACACAATACAAGAAATTCGCAAGACGAGATCATCCACAAAAATAAAGAGTCTACTTGAAGCTAGTGTTTAAAACTACAAAGCAAAAAAAAAAAAAAAAAAAAAAAAACAACAACAACAAAAAAACAAAAGAACAAAAACAAAAACATAAAAAATAATACTAAGTCAACTCATTTTATTTGTGTTTGTTATTTTACACAAAAAAAAAAAAAAAATCATCATCAAATCATTTTGTTTGTGTCGTTTTAGTAATTGTTGTTTTTTCAAAATAAACAAAAAAAAATGGGGAAAAAAAAAAAAAAAAAAGAAGGGAATGGGTTTGTTTGCTTTTGTTCATATAAAAGTTGTTTTTGTTTTTTTGAGTATATATATATTAAAAAACAAAAATCGTTATCCCACAAGTCCACCAGTGTAAATAAATAGAACTTGTGGGATATCCAACCATTTCTGTAATTGGGGAGGGACCACCTGTTGATTACACGGGTTTTATTTTGAATGTTGTGGATGGCCCACACGTTGACTGGTAATTTGAGAATGGTTTTATTCTGAGTTCTGAATTGAGTATTGAGTCTAAGTTTGATTCCACCAAGTTTGTGGAGTTGGAATCAGACTCGAGTCATTCTAGTGAGTCGAAGTCTGTTGATTTCGATAGTGCTAACCTAGACATTTCTGTCTTGTCTAGGCCTTCTTTGTCATTTTCTTTTGAGTCTGTTGTCAAAAGTCTGTTGTCATTGCTGAGTCATAGTCTCTTTTCAAAAAAAAAAATGCCATAGAGTTTGCCTACTTCTCTGTGCCTTTAAATCATAGCATTGACCAAGTTTTTCAAACGTTTTCCCAAACTCTAATAAAACAAAGAGGAAGAATTCCTCGGGATTTGCAAATTTTGATCAACTTAGAGAAAGAGAGGTGTGCTAAGCCTTTGATGAATAAAACCATTTCTATTAACGTGGGTACTGAGAAGGATCCTGGCTTGGTCCAAATTGGTTCTGTCTTGTCTTCATAAGAGTACGAGTGATTAGTCGCTTTGTAAAAAGATTTCAAAAACTGTTTTTGCGTGGTCCTACGAAGACATGCCTGGAATTGATTATACAGCATAGGATCCCTCTTGACTTGAGGTCCGACCTCCTTAGCTCCTTAGCTTTCAAATCGTGATTCGAAGTATTCAATGATCAATCAAAGTGTAAGGCTTGCGTAGCCGAATTGGAAATAGCCCTTGAACTAGGGGGCCATGATGTGATTCAAATGGAGGCAGCCCTTCAACTAAGGCAATAAGGTCGAATGTGATTCAGATTTGAAACAGCCCCTCATGTGATTCAGATTTGAAACAGCCCCTCAACTAGGGCAAAAGTGTGAGGCTTGGCATAGCTGAAATAGAGGCAGCCTTTGAACTAGGGGCAATAAGGTACCACCGTTGAGAGGCTTGCTGGGCTGAAAACCCGGAACGGCGACCCGGGCAAAAGTTAGAGCACAAAAAAAATAAAAAATAATAATAAAAAAATAAAAAATAAACAAATAAAAAAATTTGAAAAGCTCGCAAGGTTGAAAACCCAAAAGGGCGGCTTTGGCAAAAGTTAGAGCGTAAAAGGAGAGTGTCAATACCCGAGTGAACCTTAGCCAGAACTATATAGGGCCTATGTTTCAGCTTGGAAGCAACCCTTGAACTGAAGCAACCCTTGAACTAGGGGTAAGAAGGTTGGATGTGATTTAGATTTGAAGCAGCCCTTGAACTAGGGGCAAGCAAAAGGTTGGACGTGATCAAAGAGTTAAAACTGAATCGTTTCCCAATGAAGACCACTCAGAAAGGGAAAACCCAAAATTTGAGAGAATGAATTTTATTCTTGAAAGACAGTTGAGTTCCTATCCACTACACTAGAGGCAACACTAGGGGCAAATTCAGACCCAATTAGCCTAGTCGCTACATTATCATATCTACTGGTCAAGTGTAGCAGTCGTTCTTATAGATGGCCTAAAGATTTCACACCCAGTCAACATGAACAAGTTAAAATGAAAGTAACCCTTGAGAGGCTTGCTGGGCTAAAAACCCGAAAGGGCGACCCAGGCAAAAGTTAGAGTAGAAAAACAAAAAAATAGAAACTCAAAAGAAATAAAAAAAAAATGAAATGAACAAAATGAAAAAAACAAAAAGAAAAAAAAAATGAAAAAACGAAAAGCTCTCAAGGTTGAAAACCCGGAAGGGCGACTTTGGCAAAAGTTAGAGCACAAAAGGAGAGTGTCAATACCCGAATGAACCTTGGCCGGAACTATGATACGTAGGTAGCTTCATCTTGAAGTTCAGCCCCAATAATTTTTCAACTTATTCATTTCGTCCATGTTCGATTGGTGTATCTTTAGTCGACTTGGTTGTCCTATCCGTGTTTGATTAGTGTATCTTCGCTCTGCTCAGTTCAGTTGGTTCGCTTCAACTTGGCTCCATTCAGTTTGGTTTGGTTCGGTTCGGTCCAGTTCCACTTGGCTTCATTTGGTTCGGATCGGCTTGGTTCGGTTATCAGCATTGATTATCTGGCTTGGGCTATGCACCCCAATGGTTGATTCCATGTTAGTTGAGTAGTGGCCATTTGCAAAAATAGGTTTTGATTAATTTGAATGAAGCTGACTAATTTTTCTCGAAAATTGTCCCATTTTGGCAAAACTTGGACCATTCTTTGGATTTGAAAAGGGAAAATTTTTAGTGCTCACAGTTTAGCTTACATGATTTGAAACAGAAAATGGAATAAGTATGCTAATCTAACTCTCATGTTGATCAAAACATCTTTACCAAAAAAAAAAAAAAATAAAGAAAAAAATTCAAGGTAATGAATTAGGGGCATAGTCGAGTTAGAGATTCTGTCTTCTCCACCACTCGAGTCAACTTGTTAGTGTCTATGAGTGTGTATTCATACTAGTCAGTGTATTTATACCAGTCAGGGTATTCATACCAGTCAGTGTATATAAGTGTGTATTCATACCAGTCAGTGTATTTAAACCAGTCAGGGTATTCATACCAGTCAATGTATATAAGTGTGTTCCTTTCATACCAGTCAGTGTATAAATGTGTTTGGATTGTTTTACTTCGTTTGTTTTCTTACGTTGAGTCAGTTTTGTTTTTTATTCAGGTCAGTATGGATCAATGTCCAATTCAGAGTTCAAAGTTCACTCATTCTCAATTTCAATCAAACAAAAGTATTTTCAAACTCAGAGTGATGTGCTAGTCACGGCATTGATATACAAAACCGAAACTTTTTATTACAGTCAGGGAAGGACATCCTCAATTACAAAAAAAAAAAAAAAAAAAAAAAAAAAAAAAATAGCAAGCCCAAGAAAATACCAAAAAAAAAAAAAAAAAAAAAAAAAACACACACACACACACAACAACAACAACAACAAAGTCCAGAAAAAGAGGAAAAAAAAGAGGGAAGGATCTTCTTCTTCTTTCTTCGCCGATGCTGGCCACACGCCGACTTCACTTACTCGGCTCTTTCGTCACTGAGCTCTTCCTCTTTTTGTTGTCAACCTTCGAAGGCCCTACTCTAGTACTTCAGCCGAGAACTACCACAGTGCTTCCGCCGAGAGAGTCGGCTCCCCGCCGGCAATCAAAGGCGAAATATGAGGGAGCCCCAAATCTGGCCATGGAGGTGGCTTGCCGTTTCAGCTCCTTGTTTTTAGCCTTCAGTGCATAGATCTGTGCCCGCGCATCTTGGTACATGCGCTGGAGTAGAGAGAGTTGGGCGTTAACTTGGTGTACTTCACTCGTCCTGGCCTGCAGCCAATGAGACAAGTTAGTGACCGCCGCCACTGTCTACATGCAGGACCTCAATGTAAAGTGGTTGGCTTCTATGTCGGATTGAGCAGCCATTATTTGCTCCATCGACAACACATGAAGGTCAGGAAGAGGAATGATGGGAAGAGTGGGAGTAGGGGCACTCAGCCCAGAAAAGCTTGCAGGATCATTCAGATCCGGAAACAGAGTAAGGGGACGGGACAAGGAAGCCATGGATGTGTGGTAAGAGGTGAAAAAGAAAAGAGTCTCAGAGAAATAGCAGAAAACAGACTAGTTTTGGCAGCCTTTCTCCTCCCTTTAGTCTCTCTGTTCTGTCTCTCGAGGAAGAAGAAGACGGAGATGGAAGAGAATGAGAAAGAAGCAGAAGAAGGAGAGTGGTGAGTGATGAAGAAGGATAAATCAGTGATGAAGAAGAAGACGGAGAAGACTGATTAAGAAGAAGGCTGAAGAGAACAAGAAGACGAGAGAAAGACAAAGAGGGAGAGAACCAAGGCGAGCTTACATCGAGGCAGCCTGCTTTTGTCGGCTAGTGACACAAAGCAGGCCGCGTGTCAGGCATGGATGTCGAAAAAAAAAACGAAGAGACGCAGGAATATATGTGTACGCATATATATATATATACATTGTATAGCTATGTAATATATATATTTGTTTGAACATTTGGGTCACAGGTGTGATTTGGGTTCAATGGTTTGGCCCAGTGGGTTGAGGATTCGGAGAGCCTAAGCCCGAGGTCAGGGGTTCGAACCCCATATCGAGTGTTTCTTTTATTTTGTTTTGGTTTTATGTATATATATGTCTTATATACCCATATAGATATTTGTTGGAACATTTGGTCACATGAGTGGCTTGGGTTCAGTGGTGTGGCTCAGTGGTTGCAGGCTGAAAGGCTGAGCCCAACGTCAAGGGTTCGAACCCCACATCGAGTGTTTCTTTTGGTTTGGTTTGGTTTGGTTTTATGTATATATATATATATATATATATCTTGTATAGTATATATATATTTATTTGTATATTTTGTCACAAGAGTGGTGTGGCTCAGTGGTTAAGGACTCGGAGGCCAAGCTTGAGGTCAGGGGTTCGACACCCCGTATCTCGTGTCCATCCATTTTGTGAATTTTCCTTTCTTTTTTGCATGTTTTGCGTACATGCGCTGACGTCAGCAAACGGAATATGCCTTCTCGATAATGGCATCTTCCCACTGACAGCCGCAAACAAAATATTCCCCACCTGTGTATATCTCCGTATATGTCTATATATAGGTCCGTATATGTCTGTGTCGCATATACCTGTATACATATCTGTATATATCTGTGCATATATATACCGTATATATCTGAACATATATACCGTATATATCTGAACATATATATCGTATATATATGTGTATATCTCTATATTTGTCTGTGAATCTATACCGTATATATATATATATATATGTATATATACCATATATATACCGTATGTACATATCTGTGTATATTTTGTTCATATACATAATCACACCCGCACCGTGCATTTTATCGCACGATCACATCCGCACAGTGCATCTATCGGACGATAACATCCGCACCGTGCATCTATCGCACGATCATAACCATATTGTGCATCTATCGCACAATAAAGCACCTACCGCACAATTTCAATTCCATCGCACTGTCGTGTGCAATTTCAATTCAATCGCGCTATCTTGCGCATCGCACTATCTTGTGCACTTTCAATGGTCTAGGAGACCTTAAATCCTCTAGAGGTGCAATTCCTTTGGTGTTTGTCGTGCGCGAACAACTTCAGGTGGTCTGGTATAGCCACCTGCCTGTGATTGCAATGAGTTCCTAAGAGACCAACTGCGACGGTGGAAACTAGAGTTCGAATGGCGATGCCTAGAACGCAAAAGGTTTGGAATTTTCGAGACAAAAGTCTGGTTTAAATACCCAGGGGTGTATCCCCAGCTTGAAATCTGTATGGCAGCCCCATAGGTTGAGGTAGCGGGTATGCGCCTCAATTCTGGACACTAAATAAATCTAGTCTGTCACCCCGTTGGAAAATAGGGAAAGTTGTGAATATGACCAGTAAGAAAAGGGGCATCTGTGACTTCTACATGTAGAGATTACCCCATTGTCAGCAAGAAATCATTCTACCCTTCTTCCACTCGCGTGAGACGCGTTTGGACTTCGAATTTACTTTTACTCCTTTCAGGTGAAACGTGTTAGGATGTGATGTTTACTCAGTTAAAAACAACCGGTGCGCCTGTCTGTTTACACCAACCTTCCTCCTCTTGCGTGAGACGCGTTTGGATTGCACATCGGTTAAAAACAACAGGTGCGCCTGTCTGTTTACACCACCCTTCCTCCTCTCGTGTGAGACGCGTTTGAATTGCAAATCGGTTAAAAACAGCAGGTGAGCCTGTCTATTTACACCACACTTCCTCCTCTTGCGTGAGACGCGTTTGGATTGCAAATCGGTTAAAAATAGTAGGTGAGCCTATTTGTTTACACCACCTCTCCTCCTCTCGCAAAAGACGCGTTAGGACTTCGTTATCCTCCTTTCGCGAAAAGACGCGTTAGGACTTCATTATCCCCCTTTCGCGAAAAAACGCATTAGGACTTCATTATCCCCTTTTCGCGAAAAGACGTGTTAGGACTTCGTTATCCCCCTTTCGCGAAAGACGTGTTAGGACTTCGTTATCCCCCTTTCGCGAAAAGACGCGTTAGGACTACATTATCTCCCTTTGGCGAAAAGGCGCGTTAGGACTTCATTATCCCTCTTTCGCGAAAAGACGCGTTAGGACTTCATTATCCCCTTTTCGTGAAAAAACACGTTAGGACTTTATTATCCCCTTTTCGCGAAAAGACGTGTTAGGACTTCATTATCCCCCTTTCGCGAAAAGATGCGTTAGGACTTCATTATCCCCCTTTTGCGAAAAGACGTGTTAGGACTACATTATCCCCCTTTCGCGGAAAGACGCGATAGGACTTCATTATCCCCCTTTCGCGAAAAGACACGTTAGGACTACATTGTCCCCTTTCGCAAAAAGACGCATTAGGACTACATTATCCCCCTTTTGCGAAAAGACGCGTTAGGACTTCATTATCTCCCTTTCGCGAAAAGACGCGTTAGGACTACATTATCTCCCTTTCGCGAAAAGACGCGTTAGGACGCGTTAGGACTTCATTATCCCCCTTTCGTGAAAAGACGCGTTAGGACTTCATTATCCCCCTCTCGCGAAAAGAGCGATTGGATGATTTGTTTTGCTCTGATTTATGCTTTCGTTCAGTGTCACATCATTGTCTTGATTGCATTTCATTGCATGATCATAAGTTATGTTTTGCATTTCATTAGCATCTTGCCCCTGAACTATGCTGGTTTGATTCCTTGTAAAAGGATACGTAGGCAACCTTCTGGTTCAACCAATTCCATCTGCATTTTGTTTGATTGCCCAAGTCTTACGGCCTCGTCAAAAAGGGTCGTCTTCGGGCTTTGACATTCACTCACGTCATTTCATGACTTCGAGCTCTGTCAAAGAGGGGCAACAGTAGACACCCCATTTTTGACCAGCCCTAAGACTTAGGCACTTTGTTTTGACCACCCCCTGATGAAATTTGAAATATGCCATTTTATGAATTTCTCAGTAGAAAAATCAAATTGAAGTTTTAATCCCAAGCCTCACCCATTTTGGCCAAATTAAAATATTTTTATATTTTTATGAATTTGTAGTATATTATAATTTTATATAATTTTGTGTGTTGTACATATGTTGAGATGTTTTTTTTATCTACATTGGTATAAATAATTTTGATATTTGATAAAAAAAGAAAATGAAAAAAATATATCTAGTATGGTCAGGTATTTTTTGGGAGGAAGAGAAAGAAAAGAAAGGGTAGCATTGTGATGATTAGGTTGTTGTGGTGGTGCATGAGATTGCTTTTGATTTTAACAAAAGAGAGAATATTTTACACATAAAGAAAGAAAAAGAGGTGGGCCAAGTGGGTGTGTGTGTTTTCGATGGAGACAGATTAGAATTGTGGAGAATAACAACAAAAGAAAAAGAAAAAGATGAGTGGAGATGTAAAGAAAAAGAGAGGTCCGGGCTAGGCCACCAACGACACTATCTCTCTCTCTCTCTACAATTGATAGAAAGACACACATGGGCCATCTATCACACAGAGGCATCCACACATGCATATAAAGGGGGAGAGATATGGCAGAGGTAAAAAAAACAAAGAGAGGCTGAGGGAACGAAACAATATTGAGGGGGAGATACACACACATATACAACTTGCTCTCTAATATAAAAAAAATTCATTCATGGCAATAGCAGAGGTGAAGCTCCCATAAGCGAGCCCATTCTTGACCAACTTCATCTCTCTCTTTCTTCTCCTCACTCACATGGGTTGCTTCATCTTCTAACCCACTACCAGCACCACCAACAGCACCGCCAGCTACTCCACAACCGAGCCATCACCGCTACAACTCCACAACTAAGCCACCATCATCTACAGCCTCATTCACCTTGGCTGCTTCATATTTTTCTCAGGCCGAACCTTGAACACCCCAAACCGTGGTCTCTCTCTCTCTCTGATACATATATTCTATTCATAAACCTGTGGAGGGTGGAACAACCTGTAAAAGCTTATACATATACCTCTCTCTCTCTCTAACATGGTGATCTCTCTCTCTCCCATACACAAACACACGGACCATGCACACATATAGCACAACTTCTCTCCCTCGGCAAATTGGAGTAAAACAAAGAAAAGACACAGTTGACTCTCACTCCTCTCCAGCCATTTGTGGCCCGGGCATTCCATACACACATCTCTCCATCTCTCTTCATCTCTCTCGGATGATACACCTACACTACTCTCTGTAGACCGCCCGGAGAACTCCCGGCTCCGCGCATGAGGGCGTGAATTCATTTGTTCTCTAGCTACTACAAGTTCGGACTCGTGTCCCGGTTCTGAATCTAATCTCACAAAGTGCAATGTGAGGCCGATAAATCACCAAAGAGTCCAAATCCGACAAATCGTTTTGGAAAACTGATTTTAATAAAGAAGTGCCAAACATGGACTGCTTTGCCAGATATAGAGTCGCCACCTAAATATTTTATTTTTGAGAAATTTAGGAAACCCTGACTCGTGCTTAAGGCCACGTGTTCGTCATCACCAAAGTTGCCTCGGCTCGGGAACTTGGGTACGAGAGGAGAAGGTCAAGCAATGAGCACCCCCGCTCGCCCGATCAAAGATCGGCCTTTACTAACATGATATTTTGTTTTTAAAAACACATGTGTTCTTATTCCGGTTATTAACCTAGAATTACTATGTGATGCACACAGCATACAAGTATAGACTAGATCGCCTAAGTTGGAACAAAACATTGCATGTTTGTTTGTTTGAAAATGGTTTAGAGGTGCTACTCGCAAGTAGGCTAAATCGAGGATTTCAATGAATTGTTCCAATTCAAGTAATCCAACATTCATCCACAAGCATTCAAGCAGTTAATCACATAAGCAGTTAGCCTCATGGCAAGCATGCTTTTATGGCAACACTAACACACATGTAGTATGCTAAAGCGTAAACACTCACAGTGTACTCCAAGCCAAGACAGAGAACTAGTTAGAAATCATGCATGATCCTAGTTCATGTTAAGATGGCTAATGCAACACATGTGAAAATGCAACTCAGATAGGCTCGGCTATTCTAAGATGTCATGTGAATGCAACTTGATAACATGCTGTTGAACACGTATTCAAGTAAATGTATTGAAATACAATGCAGTTAGTATGATGCGCTGAGCCCGGTGCATGCAATACAGATGAATGATGCACGTATGCAAGCATAAGGTATGCTAATCAAAATATGCCCTAAAACTAACCATCGTAAGCGGTTAAGTAAAAGGGAGAAAGAAATGGGGGTTGGAAGACATGCATCACACACACGCACGCTTATTACAACAGTTGGCCCACTCAACGGAGGGTCCGAATAAGAAGCTAACTAGCTAATCTATGCTAATTAAACTAATTATTACAAACAATGCTAATTAACTATTCCTAGTTAACTAATTATTACAAAACAAGCTAGTTAACTAACAAGTTAACTAACTAGTTATTACAACCCAAATAAGCAGCTAAATGCGTTAACTACTTAAGTACAAAACCAAAGCATAAACTAGCTAAGGAAAACAGTAAACAGAGGTCCTCGAGATGAGGAGTGCATGCATGCTCGGTTGCCTCATTCGGAAATCCGTCGCGATGCCCCAACTTGCCTCTGTTTTTAATTGTTCTCAGAACCTTGCACCAAGCTCCAGAAAGCTTCAACTCCACCATGGGAACCTGTAGGAGCATGGCCAATAACCTAGGGGTGTTACCAGCCACTGGCCGACCACTTTCCATTACTGCAGACCAAAAAAAGTGGTCGGCCAGCTAGTTTTTCTGGTTGGCCGACCAGTTGTTGCTGCACTTCTCTAGTTTGTTACAACAGAGAGCAAGAAAGGGCATGGCAATGTATTTGCAAGGTATGTGTGCATCACCACCCTCCCTATCATTTCATGAGCTCAAGGGAGTGTGGTTCTTAACCCTCGGGCCACCAATCACGCATCTCGATGCATGATGGCCGAGAAGCCAAATTGCACAATTTAATGTAAAATGAATGCACAAATAAACACATAAAGCCTTGACCTCTATCATGCTTGATCAAGAGGGTCGGCGACCGAGAATTGAGGCACGTTTCATTACTTCATGTATGAAACATCCCTCATTTCTCGTGCTCGAATTAACACTTAATCCAAACAAATGCAATGCAACTCAAGCATGCAAACATGTAATGTAACATGGCATACACATTGCAAACAACATAATCATGCACAATGCAAAGAACATGGCATGCACAATGCAATGAACAACATGGCATACTCAATGCAATGTGACATGATTAACTTAACAAAGCTAATGACATGCAAACAATGTTAATGCATGCATACACAAAGCAAGGCAACATAAGCATGCAACAACATGACGCAATGTAAGCATGCAAATATCATGAAAGCAAACATGCTCAATGGACTTAAACCAAAAAGGGCAGACCTCAATCATGCCCAAATCAGTGGCCATAATGCTAAGAAATGAAGACACAAAAAGTATATACAAGCATGCACATACATTGGCCTATCAACTAGGCATAAGAGCACAACTCTCAAGAGTGCTCAAGAAGTGATAAATATGGAAGTGTAACAACACTAAATGCACTGAAATTAAGTAAGAAATGATGCCAAATCATTCAACCAAAACAAGTAAGGCATGCTAGGGTCCTTAAGCATTAAAGCTAGCAAAGAGGACTACAAAGGGGGCATGCAATACATGGCATAAATGCATGAACCAAACATGGACAAAGCTCAAATAGGTCTAAACAAAGACCAAACATGCTGAGATGAGGGCTCTAAGGACCTAGGCAAGATGACATGCATGCTAGGTCACAAACAAGGCAATAATGCATAACAGTCAAAGGCACTTAAAGAGTGGAAGAAGTGGGAACATGGTAGTCCTATATGCTCTGAAATGTCATGGTAAATGATGCCAAATCATGTACACAACACAAATGAAGCATGCTATGGTACCCAAAGCTTGAAGCTAGCATAGGCATTTGCACTACAGTTATGCAAAACATGGAGCATATGGCAAAGGCAACCCAAAACAGTCCTAGAACATGTCAAAATGAGTCTAAAACATGTATGGAAGGAAGCCAAAACAAGCTAGCATGAAGGGCATAAGGCATGATGTGTGCAAGGCAAATAAGGTGGATTACACTACACCTATCAAGACCAAGCATGAGATGACTTAACCAATAAAAATCAAAGTTATATCATGGCAAAATAACCCCAAAAACACACTGAAATGATAGCTCGCAAGCTTAGGCATGAAGGCATACACAATGGCTCATGTTTAAGGCATAAAGGGCAAACCCTCCAACGCATTGAATAAGTGTAAGATGTGAGTGTATGACCATGAAACATGCACTGAAATCTCATAACAAATGATGCCAAATCATTCAAATAGGCCAAGCAATGCATGCTAGTGGACTTGATACACAAAGCTAACAAGCTAGAATGCATTATAGCTATACAAAGCATGGCATGCATGACCAAAACAACACAAATCAGAGCTAGAGCATGCTAAAACATGGACAAAAGCTTCTTAGAGTTAAGCCAAAATCATGCTAGAATGACAGTCTAAAGCATGATACACATTAGGCTAGTTCATGGAATTGCACTACAAGTACATGGAGCATGCATGGGCCAACTAAACCAAACCTTAACAGAGGTATGACATGGAAAAACATCACTAAAAACATGCTGAAATAGAATCAAAACAAGCTAGAAAGACATGCTATTTCATGAAGCATACAAGACTAGTTTGGGAAAAATACACAACAAGTGTATAAGGCATGCATGGAATGACCAAACCAAGTCAAAACAGTGGTATGCCATGCTGAAATAACCCCAAATACATGCTAAGATGGAGCCAACATAAGCTTAACAAACATGCTCAAACATGAGGCATACAAGGCAAGCATACAAGACACAAGGAGAGGGGACGACCCTCTCCTATTTGGGACCTCAAAACACCATTTTCACCACTGAAATTCCTCTGGGTTTCAGTGGTGAGAAGGCCAAAACAAGGTGATCCCAATAGCTTAAAAAGAAGGTTCAAAACAAAGCCAAACAAGGCCTAAGAGGGGGTAGGCTACCCCCAACACAAAAGTGACCTTAAACAAACATGTTAAGGACTGAAAAAAAGAACTTTTTTCAGTAGAAAGTCAAGCCAAAAACAGCATGCAAGTAGGTCTAAAAGCTTAAGCAAAACAAAGGGTTAAAGGGTTAGTTGACTCACCCTTGTAGAACCTCTTCAAGGCTACCACTCCAACAGCTTCTTTGAGCTCAAACCAATCCAAAAACTCCAAAACCAACCTCAAAGAGCCTCAGCAACAAAAGGATGGTGTTTTGGTGTGTGTTTGTGTGTTAAAGTATGATAAAACTACACTTTTAAGCACAAAACAAGAACAAACAAGGAAATATAGAGACAAGTGTGCATCTATAGCTTAAGTAACAAAATCTGAACCTAAGGAAAGAGGGGGGAGGTTCTCTTTTATAGAGAACCAAAGATCAAGCTTGTTGGACAAGCTTGAGGCCTAAAGCCATCCCTCCATACACGTGTATGGAGGATGGCTTCTGTGCTTACCAACTGGCACAGCTGGCAAGAAAATATCTCTAGGAAGTTGGTGGAAAGCTGTCGACCACTTGAAGTGGTCGGCCAGCTACTTGTAGTGGTCGGCCGACCACCACAAGTGGTCTCCCAAACATAAAACTGGTCGGCTAGGGGTAGGAGAAGTCTATACACTGAAAGCAAGGTGGTGGTGGTGTGGTGGCCGGCCGGAAAAGGTGGTCCAAAGACCAAGAAAACCAGTTGCTTGACCAGAAAACTGGCTAGCAGGAAGAAAAGTGATCTCCAAGGGGAAGAACTGGTCTCCCACCCTTGTACCACCTTCCAAACAAGGAAAACAAGGTTTGTACCAAAAACAAACCAAAAAGGATGCAAGACGAAAGTTCGAGAGGCAAAGCGCGCAGCCGAAA
This sequence comes from Camellia japonica, assembly GCA_030407325.1. Lineage (NCBI taxonomy): Eukaryota > Viridiplantae > Streptophyta > Magnoliopsida > Ericales > Theaceae > Camellia > Camellia japonica. The sequence continues at coordinate 108,988,680 of JAPPVO010000019.1, forward strand.
GCCTCGAAAAGTAGTCTACGAGCACCAAAAGTGGTTTACGACCACAAAAGTGGTCTCCCAGACCATAGTGTCCCTCTAGGTAGAGGCAACAAGGTGTGGTTCAAAAACCACGCCAAACGGAGAACATTAAGCGGTCCCGAGACAAGGCGCCCAGTCGAAGGCTCCGAAAACCGAAACTAGTCTCCAATCGGGAAAAGTGGTCTACGACCACAAAAGGATGGTCTACAAGACCTCTCCCTCCCTCCAAGGAAGAGAAAACAAGGTTCGGTCCACAAACCAAGCCAAAACACAAAGAGTTCAGAGGCCCGGAGGCAAGACTCTCTGCCAAAAACTCCGGAAACTCGAAACGAGCTCAAACACGCACTATCACCGAGCGCTCAATCGATGACGTCTGAGTCTTAAGGTCGGTCAAAAATGGGGTGTCCACACTCTCTCTCGGCAACACCACCAAGCTCTCCCAATCTCTCTCCCTCTCGGCAGATCCACCCAAGACACATAGGCTCTCGGTTTCTCAGTCTACGGTGTAACCCAAAGTGCAAAGTGAGGCCTAAAGAAGAAGTTTGAGATATTTGTGTTTTCTTGAGAAAATTACACAGACAACATAGACGAGCTGATTCCTTTCGTTGGACCTAATCTCTTTTTGGGTCTCTCGGGTAGAGCACATATAAGCACATATACATACATTGAGGCTGCAAGCACACAACTCACAGACACATTAGCTCTCTCATCTTCTCTCCCTCTCGGCTGAAACTGCGTTGTTGACCTACTCCAACCGCTGCAACACTGCCGTTCCGCTAGCTGAGAGCTGTGATCCACTTCGTGCCAAGCTTGCACCTTCATATTGAGGTAAAGTTTCTCTGCTTTTATTTCAATCTTTGTTCATCTTTTTCTCGTGTTTTCATATTGTTTTGGGACTGTTTTAAGGGTTGAAACTTGTGATTAAAAGCTACCCAAAGGTGGAGGGGTTAATCACCCTTGCTTGAACCTTATTCCTAGCTTAAATCCTTGTATTTCCCACTTGTTTTATCTAATTTTTATCATTATTTTGGGGCTGATTTGGGACTGTTTTGGAATTTTGTTTTTAACATCTAAGCTATGTGAGTTGAAGTTGTAAAAGTGGGAAGGGGTTAGTTACCCTTCCTCATAATTACATTAGCCTTAATATCTCTATAATCGTACACCTTCTATAGTCTAATTTCAGGACATTTGTATGTTATTTCGGGGCTATTTAATTTATTTCAATAAGTTTGTTTTATATATTTTGTTTGTGTTATATTAACCAATTAATCAACCTTGCATAACCACCTCTGACACCTCTCTCAATTCTTTGATGATTTTGATCAAAAAGTTGTGAAAAATCAAGATTGTGGTTCAAGTATAAGAAAGAAGCTTTTCTCATGCTTAATGGTTTAATCTCTTAGGAGGTTCATTACCAAAAGCATAAAACTTTCTTATGCTTAATAGTTTAATCTCTCCGAAGGTTTATTAGCAAAGGCATAAAAACTTTCTTATACTCAAGTACAATAATGAATTTTTCAGTTCTTTTTATCACAAGTGTGTCAACTTTTAAGGGATTAATTGACCCTTCGAAATCGCCAAGGAAAGTGTCATTATCGCTCATTATCAAGTTTGGATTTCAAGTCATCATCGCTCACTATGGGTTTATCTAAGTCATTATCACTCTTTGGAGTTTGACTAGTCCTTGTTGCACATCTTGAGTTTGACTTGAAATCCCTAACTTGTAAATAAGTTTGACTCTTCCTTTGTAATTTCCCCCGAAGAATTTATCACCAGTATGTTTACTGTTAAGGGATTAATTAACCCTTGGAAATCACCAAGGAAAGTGTTATTATCACTTATTATCAAGTTTGGATTTCAAGTCATTATCGCTCACTTTGGGTTTTTCTAAGTCATTATCACTCTTCTGAGTTTGACTAGTTCTTGTTGCACATCCTGAGTTTGACTTGAAATACCTAACTTGTAAATAAGCTTGACTCTTTCTTTGTAATTTCCCCTGAAGAATTTATCATCAATGTGTTTACTGGGATTAATTGACCCTAGGAAATCACCAAGGAAAGTGTCATTATCACTTATTATCAAGTTTGGATTTCAAGTCCTTATCACTCACTTTGGGTTTTTCTAAGTCATTATCACTCTTCTGAGTTTGACTAGTTCTTGTTGCGCATCCTGAGTTTGACTTGAAATCCCTAACTTGTACATAAGTTTGACTTTTCCTTTGTAATTTCCTTCGAAGAAAATAAAGTTTATTCGGGTTAAGTCGACACTTGTTTTCCTTTATTGCATTTCAGACTTAGTGGATGTAAATATCACTGTGGACTTAATGGATTAAAGAAAATGGAAGGTAACATTAAAAAAAAAAAGGAATAAAATTGAGCTTAAAATGAATCAACCAACATAAAGAACCAATATGATTGATTGAATTCGGTCGAATGTTATACCGAGTTTATTGTGTCAAGGCTTGTCTTACATTAGTCCATAATGTTTTGATGAATCTTGAAGCGTCTCTACTTCCCTTCTTGAATTTGCTTCATGATAGGAGGGATGGGTGGTTGTTATGCATTGCATTTATTGATCTTTGTCCTATCGTATCCAAAATCATCTAGCAAATCAACTTGCAACCATAGATGGTTTAGGAACCAAGTTCGCTTCTCTCTTGAGTATTTTCCATGATAGAGAAGAGTAGAAGAGACAAACATGGCTAGGAATACCCTGTCTGCATGTTTGCACTGTTTCACCTCAGGCACAAAAAATAGATTTTTGCAAAGACAACAAGGTATGCTTGGATTTATTTGGGTGTTTTGGGTCGGCTAGGCTCCAATAAATTGCAAATAATACATTTTTGGTTAAAAGCAATGATAAGGTGAAACAGAACAAATCTCAACAAAGCAGACAGAGTAATTCCTGAGGAGCATCGCGCGATCATTACATATTATTTGTTGTAATAAATTAGACAGCCCATTTTCATTATTATTCATTCAGATTTGTAACAATTATTTATTCGGACACTTGGACATTCGGACCCTCCTGTGCGAGGGCAAACAAACTTGTAATAATGTGTATGTCTTCCAACCCCACGTCTTTTTTCCTTTTATTTATCCACTTATGATGGTTAGCATAGGGACATCATGTGTAATTTAGCATACTCATGTTTATATCCACTTGTATTGCATGCATAAAAGTTCGGCTCATCATATTATTGCAAATGTCAAATTCAAACTCTTTACTTGAATATGTGCGCTATCACATGTCTTGAATTGACTCACATGCCATGTTAGTAGCCGAGCTTATTAATTGCATATTGTATGTGTTACATTAGTCATAATGCACAGTTAGGATCATGCATTTTTTTCTAACTAGTTCTTTTTTTTGGCTCGTAGTACGAGGTGAGTTTTTTATGATTTAGCATATTGCATAAGTGTGATTGTTGTCATATCAAACATACTACCATGAGGCTAATTGCTTAACTGATAAACTATTTGAATGCTTGTGGATGAAGGCTATTCACTGACACTGGGATACTTTGATTAATGTATATATATGAGATCACTTTTTCGAGTGATACATATTCAAAACACTTTTTCAAAAACAAACATGAAATCAAACGTTCCAACTGTTCGTGAAATTAGTCTATACTTGTATGTTAAAGATAAAATAAGAACATATATTGTACATAAGAATCACATCATAATTAGTAGAGGTCGATCTTTGATCGGGTGAGTGGGGTGCTCATTCTTGACCTTCCCTTCTCATACCTAAATTCCCGACCCAAGACACTTTGGTGACGACGGACTAATGGCCTTTGGCACAAGTCACGAGTTTCCTAAATTTCCTAAAATAAATATTTAGGTGGCGACTCTGAAGTCTGACAAAGGAGTCCATTTTTGGCATTTGATTCAAACATCGATTTTCCAAAAATAATTGTCGGATTTGGACTTTTTTTGTGTTTCTACTGTTTCACATTGCACTTGTCAAATCAGATTCAGAACCAACACAAGTGGAGTCTGAACTGTACGGGCTATTTCGTTCTTCCGAAAGGGGGTGCGAAAAGCTGAGCTACACCAACACACTGGAGATCTACACGGTCGGCCATACAAGGCCTCAAATGGTGCCATGTCGATACTCGACTGGAAACTGTTGTTATAGGCAAACTCCACTAAGGGCAGATGCCTCTCCCACGACCCCCTAAAATCAAGCACACAACCTCAAAGCATATCCTCAAGGGTCTGAATAGTACACTCGGACTGCCCATTAGTCTGAGGATGATACGCAGTACTAAAGGTCAATCTAGTGCCTAAGGCACTCTGTAAACTCTGCCACAATCGGGCTGTGAAACGTGGATCTCTATCCGAGACAATCGTCACAGGGACCTCGTGTAACCTCACTATGTCCTTGATATACAAGTCGGCAAGAAAATCTACCGAGTCACTCATGTGCATAGGAATAAAATGCGCTAATTTGGTCAGCCGGTCAACTACCACCCAAATGGCGTCACTACCCCGTTGAGTCCTCGGAAGGCCCATAACAAAATCCATCGTAATGTGCTCCCATTTCCATTCATCTATAGGCAAGGGTTGCAACAAACCCTCTGGCCTCTGATGTTCGGCCTTCACTTGTTTACAAGTAAGGCACTTTGATACGAACACGGCTACATCCTTCTTCATACCCCTCCACTAAAATTGACGACTCAGGTCATGATACATCTTTGTGCCTCCCGGATGCACCGTAAGGCATGAATGGTGAAACTCTCGGAGTACTTCCTCTTGGCAAGACTCCAACACAAACAAACAGTCATGGTATCTCACACTTTGGTCAGAATACACATTCAAACCCTTCTCTACCTTCCCATTGGAGAACCATTGGAGATCTTCTCCCGGAGAGATTCTACCTCAAGGTCACCCCTCTGCGCTCCTAACACTCAATTCACAAGTGTAGGTTGTGCAACTACTGAAAACAAGGCTGCAGACTCAACAGATTCACCCAGGTGTAAGCCAAACTCCCCAAGAGCACCCAACATCTCCCATTCCTGAATGGCGATACAAGCCACACTACTAATTGATTTCCTACTCAAGGCATCAGCCACGACATTGGCCTTCCCGGGATGGTAATACAACTCAAAATCATAATCCTCTATGAATTCAATCCACCTCCTCTGTCTCAAATTCAAGTCTTTCTGTGTAAACAGATACTTCGGACTCTTGTGATCGAAAAATACCACAAATCTCTCATCGTATAGATAGTGCCTCCAAATCTTCAAGGCAAATATCACTGCTGCCAACTCTAAGTCATGAGTAGGGTAGTTCCTCTCATGGGTTTTCAACTGCCATGAGCCATAAGCTACTATTTTCCCTCCTTGCATCAATACACAACCCAAACCTTCCCATGAGGCATCACAATACACTGAATAGCCCAAACCCCTCTTTGGAATAATCAAGACTGGAGCGGTGGTAAGTCTAATCTTAAGTTCTTGGAATGACTTTTCACAAATCTCACTCCACACAAATTTAACTCCCTTCCTCGTCAACTTAGTCAAAGGTGAGGCTAATCTCGAGAAGTCTTTCACAAATCTCCGATAATACCCAGCCAACCCCGAAAAACTACGGATCTCAAAGGCATTCTTAGACTGTGCCCAATCCTGCACCGCCTCTATCTTGGATGAATCTACAGTCACTTATTCTCCAGATACCATATGGCCTAAGAACTTAACTGTTCTCAACCAAAATTCACATTTCCCAAACTTAGCATAAAGCTTGTGGGCTCTAAGTAATTCAAGCACTACTCGCAAGTGCTCCTCGTGTTCCTCCTCAGAAGATGAGTAAATCAAGGTGTCGTCCACAAAGACAACCACAAAACGGTCTAAAAACTCCCAGAAGATTCGGTTCATCGAATCCATGAACACAGCTGGGGCATTGGTTAGCCCAAAAGGCATCACTAGGAACTCATAATGGCCATACCGCGTATGGAATGCCGTCTTTAGGATATCCTCCTCCCTTACCCTTAACTGATGATAACCCGATCTCAGGTCTTTCTTAGAGAAGCAACTAGACCCTTTCAACTGATCAAATAGGTCGTCTATACGAAGCATCTAATATTTGTTCTTAACCATAACCCGGTTCAACTTTCAGTAGTCAATATAAAGTCGCAAGGCTCCATCTTTCTTTTTAAGAAAAAAGGGCCAGTGCCCCCCAAGGCGAAGTACTAGGGCGAATAAAACCCTTATCTAGTAATTCCTGGAGTTGAATCTTCACCTTACTCAACTCGGTTGGTGCAAACCAATACAGTGCCATGGAAATTGGTGCCACGCCAGGCACTAGATCAATAGAGAACTCTATTTCCCAGTGAGGTGGTAAACTAATAAGATCCTTGGGAAAGACATCCAAGTACTCACAAACCATCCTTGGCAACTCAACCCGAATTTCATCACACTCACCACTCTGAAAACTAGCAAGGAGACAACTAAGCTCACTCTGCCCACGCGGATCATATACTGGGGATAAGACTTTATCCACCTAGTCCCCGAAGAAATAAAAACAATCCCCACTTAAGGTACATATAGTAACCCTCTGACGGTAGCAATCTATAATAGTTTGGTATGACGATAACCAGTCCATACCAAAAATAACATCTAAACCAGTCATATCAAGCAAAACAAATGCAAAAGGAAGTCGACAACCGGCGACCTCTATGTTACAACCCCGACACCCCTATTTCAAGATAACCTTACCACCAATAAGTGACTCTACGCGAATAGGAGATGCTAACCGTGCCAACTCTAACCCTAAAACTGATGCAAATGCAGAAGATATAAAGGAATGGGATGCACTCGTATCAATCAATACACTAGCAATTGAATTGAAAAACAAGAAGGTACCTCTCACAATAGATGGAGCCAGTACAAGGTCTGGTGCAATAACAGCATACACATGCCCTGTTGGCTTTTGATCTACCTACTCACCCCTCGGAGCATAAGACTGCTACACTGACTGAGCCGAAGAGGCTCCCTGATTGGCCCTCGAGGCCTGTGCTGACTGTGATGGCTGGTGATTTTGTGTCTGCCTCGATCCAGACGCACCAAGTGTGCCACCCAATTGTGAGCAAAACCTCTTCAAATGCCCCACCTGCCCACACTGATAACAAGTGAGTGGTTGGCCTCTGCCCTGACTCTGGCCCTGAGAACGAGCCGAAGATGAAGCTGCTCGCTGCCCTCCTCCCCTCTGTGGGTAAGCCGGAGATTTGTGGCCCAACTGACCACATTTGAAACATGTGAAGTTTTCCTGACCACCTCTCTCAAAACCCGAACTCGGTACTGGAAAGGTAGACCTCGAATGCGCTCCCTGGGACTATTGGGGATTTGAACCCCTCTGCTTCTTATTGTCCCCCTAATTATCCTGACTCCTCCAGGAGCCCCTCATCCTCTCTTTCTCCACATGCATGACAGTCTCAAGATGGGCTGCAGCCTCCACAAGGCGCCCATAGTCCCTAATCATGGATTCGACCACTCTAAACATGAGCCCAGTCCTCAATCTCTTCTCAAACTCCAAACACCGGCGCTCCTCGGTCACCACTAACTCCGGTGCAAACCTCAACAAACTAGTGAAGGTGGCCTCAAACACAGCCACTGGTGTATTCAACTGCACCAACTTGGAGAATTGATCCCTCAATTTCTCCCTTACTGTAGCAGGTAAGTACTTGTCCTGGAAAGCATCAACAAAGGCTTCCCAAGTCCCTCCAATCCACCCCCGTGCATACTTCCATCACTGACCCGCGTCTCCCTTCAGCTGGAAAGACGCCAAGGTCACTCTCAAACCTCTATCTTTGATGCCGAGCATCTCAAATGTCTTCACCATCTGTTCTAACCACTCATCAACCTTCAGTGGCTCCTTGGGATCACCCAAAAACTCGTCCGGATTTGATCGGAAGAACTCCCTCTTCAGAAAAGGCGGCCCCTGTTTTAGCTACTTGGGCTTAGACTTGATTCTCAGCCCTGAGAATGTTTATGGATTCCCTTAATGCCCCAGCCATTTCGCGGGCCAAGGCGCCCATGGCCTGCTGACCAACTAGTTCGGCCACATTGGCCTGACCAACTCCTTCCTCCTGTGTTAGAATTTCATCCGGTATAGGCATCTCATGCCTCCTAGGCCTACCACGCCTACCACCACGAGTACGTCCTGACATCCTAATAAAGATAACAGCAGAGATTAGCATATTTACAAGTGTGCCGAAGGTAATTCACTCATGTCCTAATACGATGGACAACTATAATTCATTCCACATAAGCACATAATCACATAAACACATACGAATTTCCTTCCTAGATAGTGACTGTCCTGCGGCATTGCTAGAGTTCCAATTAGAAACAGCAGTGATCAATTGCTCTTCTAATAGGACTTCCAGAAACCCGTAGACCCAGTCAACATCTTAGGAACTAAATCTCATACCCATGTAATCACATAAACATGTTATCATATAAGGATATAACATCCATACTTAAGTCTCTATCAAACGAGACGAACCCATTGTGGTACCAACCACTTCCCACGTACCCAAAGTATTCAAACCCGGTACACTCTGATACCAAGTTGTAATGCCCTCAAATAACTCAAATAACCCAGTTCATCAGAGAAACAAATATAGCATAATTCATTCACTTTCATATATCAGAGTTTGTACTACAAAAGGTATTACATGCATTATATATTCATAAACATTCATCCTGAATCTACAGCATGTGATACAAGTCAATAACAACAAAATAAATGCCCTACGGGCTTACATCTTTCAAAGATATCACTTGGTCACAACAAAGAAAGGGTCCTAAGCTCTATACACGTAAAGCCCTCGGCTTGAATAAACACGTAGACAAAAAATGACAAGAGCCTTCAGCTCCAAAGTCCTCAAAATCTATGCCCTTGGAGGAAGCATATGACTTGTACCTGAAAATGGTTTCCCAAGTAAGGTGAGCTAAAACCCAGTAAAGATAAACTAACACAATATATGAGATTTAACTAAGATATAAATGTCAAATAAATATTCAATGTTCATGACCAACTTACATTCTCCTCATAACCATTCAACATTGTTACTCATATTTCGGTCCATTCTCATTTATTCTCTTCGAGTTAATTCATTTCATTCTAAGTCATCTGACAACTACACATAATTTTATAAATAACCCAGCTGAGACTATAACTCAGTGATTACAAACACTCCAACCTTGCTATTTTACGAAAATTTCGTCCGCGGGATCAGCACCAATGTATATATAAGGTTTCGGGACTTTCACCCTGGACACTCCGGCCAACTTAATTCTCAATAGAGTCCATCCCCTATCTCCTCCCAAGCAATGGAGTACATCCCCTTTCTTCTCCCAAAATAAATATATATATATATATATAATGCATTTACGAACATCGTCATATATAATGACTATCCATAACACATATTCAATGCCTTAGTCATACCGTCATATTCAATGACACAACTTAAATGATTATTTTCAATTTACCTAATCCTCATGCAATTTCTAAACAATCATAACTATCCTCCACCGATAGCCCCAAAATAGTTATTTCTAAACAGATATACAATCTTTTAAACAGATAATTTATCAAATTTCCATAGGTGAGTGATTTAACAAATCCAACTACACCATTCATTCATTCATACATACTTCCAATTTCATACTTCCCATAACAATTTCATCATTTATGTGAAATAATTAATTAACATAAACTAGGGCACACTTCCCCCCTCTTTCAAATATCAATTCCAAGGTCAAATCTCACCATTTCAACACTAGAGAACTTCATATACAAAGCCCCATAGTCATTTTGTAAACCAACATGGAAAACCCCTCTTTCAATTTTGAACCCAAACCCTAGCTTTACTCAAATCCTTCCAAATTCCACCATTTATACATAACAACAAATACCTAGGTTAAAAACCATATTAAGATGTAGAATATCCCTACCTCAAAAAGAGAAGACGAGCCAAGCAAGGATGAAACTTCAAAAGTGACGAAACCAACTTCTACTTGGATTAAAGTGAAGAGCTTGAGGAGTTCTACTTCTTTAGTGGAGGCATAAGGGTGTAGAGATCAAAGGATCTAGGTCAAAATGTAGAGAGAATGTGAGTTTTAAAGAGAGAGACTCTCAACTTTAAGGTTTTGGGTGAAAAGATACGAAAAAGTGATGTAAGAAGTGCTTTTCGCGATCTGATATATGCGTAGTCCACTTGAGCAGAGAGTTTGACATCGAGCATTAGATACAAACTAATGTTCCGCTCGAGCGCAAGAATTGGCCCGCTTGAGCGTAGAATACATACTTCCAGAACTTCTGCAGACAACAGACAAACCGCTTGAGCGCAACAAGGACCGCTCGAGCGCCCAGCTGCTCGAGCGTAGGAAACGCCGCTTGAGCGTGAAAGACACTCCTCTAGCACTTTTGCAGACACACAAAAACTGAGAGTTTGCAAACCCTAGTCGAGTGTTGGAAGACTTGCTCGAGCGGAAGACCAAAATTCTGGGCAACAATAATCTAGACCAACTAGTGCCCAACCTGTTCCAAACATGCCCAAGACATTCCAAAACTCAAATTCAAAGAGTGAGAGGGGAAAAAGGCATAAATAACAACATTAAATCACAAGACCCGAGTCCGGAACACCATAAAAGCCAAGTTAAATTCGAGATCGCTATAGGTCAACATGTAACCATCTCTTAAATTAATAACAGATATACAACAACACTAGGATTATCAATTCCAATAACAACTTCTCATTACATACATATAAGAGAGTTCAAAATCCAATACGTGCCCTCAATACATGAGAATAAAGAAAAAAAACAACGTATATATACAACACATAATTATGATGCCTTACATCCAACCGCACACTTGTCAAAAAAAAAAAAAAATTCAGATATTATATCACTAGTCTCTAATACAAAATCCCCTCTCAAGGGTAATAATACTGTGCTGGCTGAGAAATTGACCCTCAAAAGGCTCTCGAAGCCTGGCTTGCTCGAGTCTGGTATCGATACCGGCCCCGACCAGACTAATGAGACTGGGTCTGACTAGTTTCCAAGACACCTGAAGAATTCACACGCATAGGGCACAAACGTCTAATGTGGCCTAGATGACCACAATCAAAGCAAGCAGTAGACTCCCTACTCTATGACTGATCTGAAGCCTGAACCTCACTAGACCTGCCAACGGACGAGATCGAAACCCTCGACAAAGACAAAGACTGAGCTTGGGATTAAGAATATGCTCGCCTCTACCTCTTACTGAGCCTAGAGTGCTTATGAATAGTAGAAGTTACCGAAATGGCCTCCTTCCTAACTCGACCAACACACACAACCATGGCCTTCACATGAGTTGTCGCCTCAACTAGAGCATAGTAATTCTTTCACATAGATCTGACTATTTTCTCCCGGATATAATTATGTAACCATCTTTCAAACTCATAACAACGATGCTCCTCCGTTGCCACTAACTCTAGAGTGAACCTTGACAAACTAGTGAATCGTATCTCAAATTATGCCAAAGGAGTAGCATCTTGGAGCAACTCGACAAACTGTTCCCGCAACCTTTCCCAAGTAGAAGGAGGGAAGCACTTAGCCAAAAAGGTCTCTGTGAAAGCAACCCATGTGTTACCTACAGTGGTCTTAGCATACTTCCACACTTAACTCGTATCTCCTTTCAATTGGAAACTTGCCAAAGAAATCCTCAACCCCTCGTCGTTTACTCTGAGCATATCAAGAGTCTTGGTAATCTGTTTTGACCAATCATCCACCTCTAACGGTTTAGCCTCCCCAAAAACTGCGATGGATTGGAGCGAATAAACTCCTTAGTAAGCTAGAGGCAATGCCCGTTCTCACCCTCATTGTGAGTTAGCACATCTTGCACCGCTCTCACAATCTCACGTGCAACTTTCTCACTGACAGCCGATGTTGCAACGGCAGGTGCTAAAGGAACCGTTGTGCCTCTACTGGCACTACTACTCCCCATCCGTCCTCTATTCCCTCGTTGTAGCTTGACTTTTTTGTGCCCCCTTTCGGAAGTTCGAAATAAGCCCTGCAGTTCGGACTCCCGCGGTTCTGAATCTAATCTCACAAGTGTAATGTGAAATTGATAAACACCAAAGAGCCCAAATCTGAAAAATCTTTTGGAAAATCGATTTTGAATTGAATTGCCAAAAATGGACTACTTTGCAAGATACAGAGTCGCTACTTAAATATTTTATTTTTGAGAAATTTAGGAAACCTATGACTCATGCCAAAGGCCACGTGTCTGTCATTACCAAGATTGTCTCGGCTCGAGAACTTGGGTACGAGAGGGAAAGGTCATGAATTGAGCACCCCCGCTCACCCCGATCAAAGATCGGCCTCTACTAATCGTGATATGATTTTTATCAACATTATATGCTCTTGTTCCGGTTTTTTAGGCTAGTATTGCTATGTGATGCGCACATATAAGTATAGACTAGTTTGCCCACATTGGAACAATTCAATTTCATGTTTGTTTTTCGAAAAGGGTTTGATTTTGCCATTTAACAAAGTAGGTTTAAAGTTTGTGAATTTGCTACTTAACAAAGTGGGCTTAAACATACATTCATTGAACCATTCCAATTCAAACAACAAGCCTTCATCCACAGGCACTCAAACAGTTTAACAAGTAAGCACTTAGCCTCATGGCAAGCATGCTAGTCATGGCAGTCACTCACACTCATACAAGTATGCTAAAGCACTACAAACTCACATATTAGTCGAAGCTAAGATAAAACAAAAGAGTTAGAGAAATATACATAATACCTAACTATACAAGATGGCTAACGCAACGCATGCAAAAATGCAACTAAAATAGGCTCGGCTGTTTAACATGTTATTTGCAACAATTTCATAGCATGCATTTAAACACGTATTCAATGAGGTAATAAACGACAATGCAAGTTTGAGTGATGAACCGAGCCTTGGTGTATGCAAGACAAATGAATGGATGCAAACATGTGATATGCTAATTGAGACGTGATGCCCCTAATCTAACAATCGAAAGCGGATAAATAAAAAGGAGAAAGACATGGGGTTGGAAGACATACACATTATTATAACATTGTGCTCTCACAAAAGAGAGTCCGAATGAACTAACTAGGCTAACTAGCTAACTAATTAAGCTAAGCTAATTAAACTAATTAAGCTAATTATTACAACAACAAATAAATTAACTAACTATTCTAGTTAACTAATTAATGATTACAATATGACATTGAATAACTAGTTAACTAACTAATTAAATAATTACAACACAAGTGCAATTAATAATTAAACCGAACAATTAACTACTCTGCCTCGGGAAATGAGAGATGTTCATGCGCATGCTCGGTTTCCACCCGAAAAGACCACCGTTTTGCTTCTGAATGCCTCTGTTTGCACAATTGAACACCAACACTATTGCCCACTTCCAGAACAACTCCGCTCCACCTTACAAACTCATTGCTGAACTTTGCATCAGTGGCTGGCCGGCCACTGGTAAAGATTGCTGGCCACCAGTGATGGTCGGCTGGCCGCTAGTGATAGTCGGCCGGCCATCAAAGGTGGTCTGCTGGCCACCTGCCGGCCATGGAAAGTGGTCTACCAGCCATTGCTGCACAGGTTCATCTTGCTGCAATAGAGGACAAACAGAGCATATATAGGCTATTTCAAGAGTTTGTTTGCACAACTCACCCTTCCTTTTCATGATCAAATCAAAGGAGAAGCAAGTTTGGTTCACAAACTATCATTGGGTGCAATTTCTTTGCATGATGGCTTGTGAAACCAAGTGTGCAAGCTCAATAAATGCAACAAAATAAGACTTTCAAAAACCACCTCCCTATCATGAAAGATCAAGGGAAGTGATAACCTTAGAGACTTGAATAATTTCATCACTAGTGAGTATGAAATGGTTCAAGCTTCCATGTGTTCAATTAACGTTCGATTGAACACAACCAATTATTATCTTTCACCATTTTAGTTCTCAATTTTAGTTACTCAATTTTAGATTACTAACCATCATTTAATTTATTAAGTCTAATAATGAATTTAAGTCCTCTAATGGAGTGAAGTACCAAACCAAGAGTTAACTTAAGACATGAAAGAGATGTCATGCCGTTGATAATGAACCCCTAAAAGGGATTAAGCCATTAAGCACGACAATCTCAATCTCATGCTTAAAAGACTTGAAACAACTCTCAAAGCAAAACAAAAGCCAAGAAATGAGGGAGGTTGCAGAGATTATTAATGCTGAAAATAAGTGAGAAGAGCATAAATAAATAATATCAACTCAAAGGAGAAGGTGTCTAAGGCCTAGAACACCAAACTCATTGGGACTATTACACTACAAGCATGCAAAACAAAGCTCAAAAGCAAAAAACACTTAGAAACAGTCCTAAAACAGTCTAAATACAGTCCTAAAACATGTTGGAATTGAGCTAACAATAGCTAGAAAAGTAAGCTAAAACATAGCACAAGCTAGGCCAGTAAGCAAGACACAAGGAGGGGAGGCTAACCCCTCCAATTTTGGAATTCAAAACATGATTTTGGCCATCGAAATAACTCTGAAAATCAGTGTTTAAAAGCTTGAAAAAAGATAGTGTAAAGGTGGGAAACACAAGGGTAAAGGCCATGAAACCAAGGTGTAAAGAAGGGTGAACCACCCCTCAACCCTTGTTGGTCTTAAACCATAAGTTTCAACCAAAAAATACAGAGTTTATACAGCCCAAAAATAGTACAAAAATGTGCTGGAATGAATACAAAAGTAGCTAAAAAAATAAGCTAAAACATGGAGCAATTTAAGCAAGTAAACAAGCCAAAGGAGGGGTGGCTAACCCCTCCATTTTTGGAACTTCAAAACCACTTTTTTAGCCTTTGAAAACCTTTGAAAATCAGTGGTAAAAAACTCAAAAAAAGTTGAGCGAAGAATGGGAAACACAAGTGGAAAGGTTTAGAGAACAAGGTTCAAAGAATGGGTGATTAACCCATTTACCTTTAATAGCCTTAAACCACAAGCTTCAACCCATAAAAACAAGTTTTAAAGAGCTTAAAAATAGCAAGGAAACATGGAAAACAAGTGGTGTAGAGATGGTGCAAAATCAAGAGAAGGTATACTTCTTGGAGAGGAATGAACCCTTAAGTAATAAACCACCAATTTCACACTCTCAAGTGCTTCAAGAGCTCAAATTCAAGCTCAAATCATCTCAGCAAGAAGTTCTCTAGGTTTGGTTTAGAGTGTTTGGGCATAAGCTATGCAAGTTGCAAAAGAGAGAGAGAGAATTGTAGAGAGAGAGGATTTTTCCAAAATTATTTCTTCACTCCTAATGTTTTCTAACCTTGAAAGCAAGAAGAGAGGTCCTTCATTTATAGAAAAAATGAGCCGTAGGTCGAAAATATCTAAAAAGGGACAGCTAGAACTTTGTGGAAATAGCTGGAGAAAATATCTGGGTTTTACACTAATGGCCGGCAGGCCAGAAGTGGTGGCCAGCTGGCCAGAAATGGTGGCTTGCCATCCACAAATGGTGGCTACTGGCCACCTGCCGGCCATGCTTCCAAGGCCGAATTCAAATGGGCATATCTCCCTTATTCGGACTCAGTTTTAGGTCATTCTTAATCTAAATTGAAGCCCCAGAAGTCTACGTTCCAATGGTGGCAGCCTCACATCTGAACTATAAGTGTACAAAGATATATTCCTATTTTAGTGAAGGTTGCTCAGTTATCTCTTAATGGTTTGATGCCCAAGTTCTTCCCCAACTAGTTTTCCTCCCTCCCCTCCTATTTTCTTCAACTCCAAACCTTTAAATAAGATGTTTTAAATATTTTTCATATATTTCACCTCTCTTCCATTTATTTCCACTTTGTCTTTGCCTGGTTTACCGAAAAGTGCAATTTTAACGAAATGCGAGTCTCGAAACATCGTAGAAACTTTTTCAATTTTTTTTTTGAAAAAGAGGGTTTTGAGTTCTAAAATAGTTAGGTCAAAAATATTTTTGGTCGAAAATGGGGTGTAAGGTTGGGATTTAGAGCTCTTCTTGCTGAGGAAATCGAGCATTTGCATAGCACAATTTGCATCATCCAGTGATCAATTAGTGGCACCCAAGCCTTATGCGCGGTCAAAAATGAGGTGTCTACATTCGTGTAGACATCCTATATATAGCACTCTAAGTATTTCTTAATCGCTCAAGCGATGAATTGGTCGCTCGAACGGTCTCACGAGTCTTCTAGTACTTTTGCAGGCTTGTGATTTTGAGAGTTGTTGATCTTCGCTCGAGCGCATATTTGGTCGCTCGAGCGGTCTGCTTTGTGTGGTCTGAACTTTAGAGAATTCGTATTCTTTGCTCGAGCGCAGGTTTGGTTGCTCGAGCGGTCTGTCCAAATTCAGTTTCTATAGAAGTC
The DNA here is from genome assembly GCA_030407325.1 of Camellia japonica. NCBI lineage: Eukaryota > Viridiplantae > Streptophyta > Magnoliopsida > Ericales > Theaceae > Camellia > Camellia japonica. Next base: position 109,005,118 of record JAPPVO010000019.1, read on the forward strand.
ACTTTTGGTCACTTTTGGATCATTTTTCTCTCTATATTCTCTATCCTTCCCCTATTGTTGAGCTCTCAAGCTCTTTATACTTGGTTTTCATCAACTCTTACCCACTTTTGACCTACAGTCCTTTAGACCAAAATGTAGAGGGTTGTGAGGGCTTCATTTTAATCTGAACGGATCATGTTTTCGTCACCATGAATTTTTTGGCTTTCTCCTGATCGCTTCTAGAGGTAGGGATTCCTTTGTTCCTCTTCAATACCTCGTCTATAGATAGACATGTGGTAGATTTTATTCCATAAAAAGTATGTTCATTATGAATTTTTGAAAAGCATGTAAAGGGGATCTAGGGTGTAAATGTTTGGAGTTAAAATTGTAAAATTGATGGTTGTTTGGGTTAATTGGGGAGTAGTTCAACGTGTTTATGTTATGAGGAAGAGAAAGCCCTAATTTTAATAATTTGACCTAATGAATTATAAAGGGATAAAGTTGAGTAATGTTTGTGTTTTGTTAAATTGAGTTGTGTTTTTGTGTTAATAGCATAAAGGGGGAATTAATTTTGGTATTGGAATTTACTTGGATTAATCATGTTAAGTTAAGATGCATTATGGCTTGATATCCATGGATGTGGTTTTATTAAAATGTGGACATTGGTTTTTGAAAAGAAAAGTATTTGGGCATGTTAACTTGGAAATTAAAAGAGTTGATTTTGAAAAGAGAAATAAACTATGGCATATTGTAAATTTAGAAATGAACTAGAGGTTGGATTTTGAAACCTTTCAATATTGTTGTTATCATTGTTATTGGACGTAAGGTCAAGTGAGCATTGGATTATCGTATTACGTGTGTTTAAATATTTAAGCTTAGAGGTTTTGTCTTTGGTCATCAATGGAGGATGACATTGTAATGTTGAATAGATTATGTATATGTAGTACACACGAGTTATTTATATTTGTTGAATTATGTGATGGTTGGAGAATTGGTTGCATTGAGAATATGGGGTACCAGTACCTTTCGGTTAACGCTTGGAGAACTTGGCAGAGGTACCATTACCTTCCAGCTGGTGTCTAGTAAATTGGCAGAGGTACTATTACCTTCTAGCGGGTGTCCGGGAAATTGGTGTGAGTATTGGAAATGTATATCCTTGGCTTACCGTGCTTAAGGCAGGTAGAGTGTTGTTGGGTTTGTCATTATTATCTCGGTTCTATTTATGTGTACCATGCATAGTGATGATTATTTTATGGAGGATGTCAGTTGTCTTATGTGGTTACAAAAAGAACATTTTATATGTATTATCTTTGTGTTCATTTGGGATGTCGTTATTTGGGAATGTAAGTGAAATTGGTGTAAGTTTGGTAATTTGATAAAACGTAACTGGGTTCTATGGATTTGTTTTAAAAACTGGTTGTTGTCGAGCGAATTTAAAATAAAAATGTAACAAGAAGAAAGAAAAGCGAATGATTTGTGTTGTTGAATAAATTGAACATTTTTTAGAAAAGTATCTACCTAAGTATATATTTGTATATAAACTGGAACAGATGTATAAGATATGACATAAAGCATTCATGATCATAGCTATCTGTAAGTTGTCATTGTTTGGGATCATGTTGGGATCCCTACTGGACTTTATGTTCATCCCACGTTGCTAATCTTTTTTGAGGTGAAGGTCGAGAAATGGTTCAAGATCGATTATCTTCTTTATCTGTTGGCCACGGGGCCTCTTAACTGTTGGCTGAATGTCGTTGTTGTAAAAGGGTTGAACCCTTTTCTCTTTTATGTAATGATGTAAGCCTCCAGGCACTTTTATTTAATTATGTCACATGTTGAATTTATTTCGTATATGAATGAAAGAATCTTCATTTACTTATCTTTATTAAGATATTAAAACTTCTATCTGCTATCTTTGAAATTGTTCATAATAATGATTTGGTAATGTTATCCGAATAATAAAAGTGGGGCGTTACAACTTGGTATTAGAGCGAGCCGGGTTTGAATACTTTGGGATCCTGGGAAGTGGTTTTTACCACATCGGGTTTACTATGCTTGGTGAGGATGTTGCATGTAGTTAGGATAAGTGTTAGGATTTATATATTGCATTTATATGAGCATGTGGTTAAGTTTCTTGGATAGTGTTTGTAGTTGGTGAACTTGTTTTGAAGTCTTATCGGAAACACACCGGATCAACGTGGTTTCTAATGAGAATTACTTTAGATTTTCAGGACGAGTAGTTATCCTTGTGGACTTGATTCGATTATGTGACTAAGTGTTTAATTGTTTATATTAGTAGAATTGTGTGTTTCGGGGTTAAGATTGTTTGTGTCTCGGGGAAGGCTGTGGTGTTGTGCACTAAGTTTGGTTTTATTTTTAAGTTTTCTAGGATGTCTACATGAGGGAATAGAGGACGATTTGGAAATAGGAGTGTCGGTAGGGGCCTAGTGGTTCTTTTAGCTCCTGTCGTTGTAGCATCGGCTGTTGGCGAGGAAGTCGCACGTGAGATTGTGCGAGTGGTACAGGATGCTCTAGCTCGCAGTGAGAGTGACAATGGATGTACCTTCAAGCTTACTAAGAAGTTTCTTCATTCCAATCCTCCAGAGTTTTTAGGGGAGGCTAAACCATTGGAGGTAGATGATTGGTCGGAGCAAATTACTAAGACTCTTGAAATGCTCAGAGTGGAGGATGAGGAGTTGAGGATTTCTTTGGCGAGTTTTCAATTGAGGAGTGACGTAGGGTATTGGTGGAAGTACGCTAAGAATACCTTAGGTAACATGTGGGTTGCTTTCACGGAGGGCTTTTTGGCCAAGTACTTCCATTCTTTTGCTCAGGAAAGGTTGAGGGAACAATTTGCCGAGTTATGCCAAGATGCTACTCCTTTGGCACAGTTTGATATACGATTTACCAGTTTGTTGAGGTTTTCTCCAAAGTTGGTAGCAACAGAGGAGCGTCGTTGTTATGACTTTGAGAGGTGGTTACATAATGATATCCGAGAGAAGGTAGTTGGATCTCTGTGGAAGAATTATTGTGCTTTAGTTGAGGCGGTGGCTCATGTGGAGGTTGTGGTTTTGTGTGTTGGTCGAGTTAGGGAGGAGTCCACTTCAGCAGCTCCTACAGTTCATAAACGTTCTAGGCTCAGTAAAAGGTGGAGGTGAGCACATGCACAATCTCAGGCTCAGTCTTTGTCTTCGTAAAGGGTTTCAGACTCGTCAGTTGGAAAGCCTAGTAAGGTTCAGGCTTCAAGCCAGTCTCAGAGTACGTAGGGGGTCTACTGTTTGTTTTGATTGTGGTCATCTGGGCCATGTTAGACATTTTTGTCCTTTGTGTGTGAATTCTTCGGGTGTTTTAGAACTAGTCGAACTCAGTCTTTTCAGTCCAGTCGGGGGCGGTATCAATATCAGACCCGTATAGGCCTTTCTTCGAGAGCTTTGTGAGGGTCGACTTTTTAGTCATCACAATAGTATGACCCTTGAGAGGAGCTTTTGTATTAGAGACCGGTGGTTTAATAGTTGAACTTTTGTTGTTGACTGATGTGTTGGGTGCTGAGGCATCATGGTACTGTGTTGTATTTACATATTGTTGTTGTTGTTGTTTGTTATTTCTCATGTGTTAGAGGCTTATGATGGATTTTGGACTTTTTTTATATGTGTATTGAGAAATTGTTCATGGGATTAGTAACCATGGTGATGTTGTATATATGTTATTGTTTTAAGAAATTATTATACGATGGCCTATGAGCCTTGTTTTGTTTGGGAGTTATTATTGAGAATGGGGAATCCGTGGATGGTTGTGGTTAGGGTTATTATACGGTGAAAACAAGTTGTAAGGCTCGAATGTGGCGAATACAAGGGAATGCAAGATTTTAGAGTTTGCAGAATTGGCAGGTTATGTGAGAATGTTTCGAAGGAGTGTGAGATTTGTATTTCGGGCAGTAAGAATGGCACTTGTGTGTGATGTTTAGTGTTTTGGTTTTGTTGGTCAGTGAGTTTGTGGTGGTCCCAATGATTATGAAAAAGGGTGGTGTGTGTGTTGAGGTATTATTAGATATTTGATGGAGTTATGAGAGTGAAAGGAGAATTTTGTGGGTAGATGCTAGAAGCATTTCTTAGGATAAAGAATGGTTGTGTTCTCGGGTAGTGAGTGTGGCATTAGTGAAGATTCTTTTGTATCCAGAATTATGATTATCGTTGACCGTATCGGTCTAGTGTTCGAGATGTATGGATGAGCTTACCATATAAATATAGGAGCGATGATTTTCTTTGAGAACCCTGGGGGTATGGTCTAGTCTGGAGGAATCCGGGGTGATTTAAGGGGTATAGGAGATTTGTGTGCGGAACTCCATTGGAAGTAGTAGTGTTGGGTGCCGTGTTGGTGTTTGGTATCGAGTGTCCAGTTTTACCAGGTTGGTTAAGTAGTTAGTTGATGTTGGAATATGGTTGACAAATAGTCACACTAGGTCTAGCTTGGAGTTTGATAAAGAGGGTTGTAACCTTGTAAGTGCAATAGAATGGTTTAGTGAGAGTGGAGTCTTATGTTTGCAGTTGTAGAAACATGTGTGGAGCTTACTTTGAATTGTGAAACTCATCGGGTTGGAGTAGTGTGTGTAGGATCATTGTTTTACGTGTGCATTACGCTTTGTGTGGGTGATAACTTATGGTGATGTTTATGATAAAAGAGAATTTCAAGGTAGTGAGCTTTTTGTGTTTTGTTGCATTGATAACGCGGTTATTGTTTCTATTAACTTTTATGCTGTTGTGGTATCATGGTAAGAGTGATGGATGTTATGAGATGACGGTTGTTGAGCTTGATTTGGAAAATGGATTTTTCCTAGTGTTACAGCCTCAGGTGGCCTTGTTAAACAGAAATGTTATGGTATTAATCTAAATTGTAATGAGGAATTTCACTAAATAGTCATGTGCAACTTACTTGGGAATGATTATGTATTTCAGCTTACATCGTTGCTTTCGGAGAATGTTTATAAAACTTTTGAGTTTTGCTTGAAAAGCAGAAAATTGTGTTTTGACTTTTGGTCAGTGTAAGTATTGGCACTTGTGAGAAATGTTTTACATTCAAGATGATGATTTTCAAAGAATCGAGAAAATGATGAATTTTTTTTTTTTTTAAAACCAAGTTCTGTTAAGGGTTGGGTGTTGGTTTGAGGAGTATTTTGTGTTAGTAAGGTTTGTATACCGGGAGAGGGGGTGTTGTTTCTAACCTTTTTCTGTTGGGAGTTTTCGTGTTCCTATGTGAGTTCACTGAGATTTTATTGTGGAGATTTTCTTCTATATTTTGGTACTGAGCACTCGGGGGTGTTTGGTCGTGTTGCAGTGGTTGTCGCGTGGTTGTTACTTCTAGTACGCATATGGTTGTTGTTTCTGTTTTGTCTTGTAGGCCCAATGAATTGTTCGATTCGAGGAGGCATCCGTGTTTTGCTCTTGAGTTTCGTTGTTCAGGCGTCTTTGGGGTTCCCGAAGGGTTGAATCAGGATCCGGGAATTTATCCCAAGTGGGGGTCCAACCTTAAGTCAATGGTTGTGCCTTCGGTTGTGATTGAGTTGCCCTTGTTTCGGCCTTACCTTTAATTTTGGGGACGAAATTTCCTAAGGTGGGGAGGTTGTAGCACTCTAAGTTTTTCTTCATCACTCGAGCGATGAATTGGTCGCTTGAGCGGTCTTACGAGTTTTCCAGTATTTTTGCAGGCCTGTGATTTTGAGAGTTGTTGATCTTTTCTCGAGCACAAGTTTAGTCGCTCGAGCGGTCTGTCCATATTCAGCATCTATAAAAGTCACTTTTGGATCACTTTTCTTTTTCTCTTCTCTCTCCTTCCTCTATTGTTGAGCTCCCAAGCTCTTTATACTAGGTTTTCATCTACTTTTACTCATCTTTGACCTATGGTCCTTTAGACCAAAACGTAAAGGGTCGCGAGCGCTTCAATTTAATCTGATCGGCCTCATGTTTTCATCACCATGGATTTTTTTGGCTTTCTCCTCGTCTCTTCTAGAGGTAAGGATTCCTTTGTTTCTCTTCAATACCTCATCTATAGATAGACATGTGGTAGATTTTATTCCATAAAAAACATGTTCATTATGAATTTTCGAAAAGCATGTAAAGGGGATCTAGGGTGTAAATGTTTGGAGTTGAAATTGTAAAACTGATGGTTGTTTGGGTTAATTGGGGAGTAGTTCAACGTGTTTATGTTGTGAGGAAGGAAAAGCCCTAATTTTAATAATTTGACCTAATGAATAATAAAGGGGTAAAGTTGAGTAATGTTTATGTTTTGTTAAGTTGAGTTGTGTTATTGTGTTAATAGCATAGAGGGAGAATTAATTTTGGTATTGGAATTTATTTGGATTAATCATGTTAAGTTAAGTTGGATTATGGTTTGATATCCATGGATGTGGTTTTATTGAAATATGGAAATTGGTTTTTGAAAAGAAAAGTATTTGGGCATGTTAACTTGGAAATTAAAAGAATTGATTTTGAAAACATAAATAAACCATGGCATATTGTAAATTTAGAAATAAACTGGAGGTTAGATTTTGAAACCTTTGAATATTGTTATTATTATTGTTGTTGGACTTAAGGTCAAGTGAGCATTGGATTATCGTATTACGCGTGTTTAAATATTTACTCTTAGAGGTTTTGTCCTTGGTCATCGACGGAGGATGACATTGTGATGTTGAATAGATTATGTATATGTAGTACACACAGGTTATTTATATTTGTTGAATTATGTGATGGTTGGAGATTGGTTGCACTGAGAGTGTGGGGTACCAATACTTGCAGCTAACGCCTAAGGAACTTGGCAGATGTACCATTAGCTTCCAGCGGGTGTCTGGTAAATTGGCAGAGGTACCATTACCTTCCAGTGGGTGTTTAGGAAATTGGCATGAGTATTGGAAAGATGTATCCTTAGCTTACCGTGCTTGAGGTAGGTAGAGTGTTGTTGGGTTTCTCGTTATCATCTCGGTTCTATTTATGTGTACCATACACAGTGATGATTATTTTATGGAGGATATTAGTTGTCTTATGTGGTTACGAAAAGAACATTTTATATGTATTATCTTTGTGTTCATTGGGGATGTTGTTATTTGGGAATGTAAGTGAAATTGGTGTAAGTTCGGTAATTAGAGAAAACGTAATTGGGTTCTATGGATTTGTTTTGGAAACTGGTTATTGTCGGGCGAATTTAAAATAAAAATGTAACAAGAAGAAAGAAAAGCAAATGGTTTGTGTCGTTGAATAAATTGAACGTTTTTTAGAAAAGTATCTATGTAAATATATCTTTGTGTATAAACTGGCACATATGTATATGATATGACATAAAGCATTCATGATCATAGTTATCTGCAAGTTGTTATTGTTTAGGATCATGTTGGATCCCTACTGGACTTTACGTTTATCCCACGGTGCTAATCGTTTTTCAGGTGAAGGTTGAGAAGTGGTTCAAGATCGAGAATCTTCTTTATCTGTTGGCCACGAGGCCTCTTAACTGTTGGCTGAATGCCATTGTTGTAAAAGGGTTAAATCCTTTCTCTTCTATGTTTCTGGGAAATTTTATTTAATTATGTCACATGTTACATTTATTTCGTATACGAATGAGAGAATCTTCATTTACTTATCTTTATTAAGATATTGGAACTTCTGTTTGCTATCTCTGAAATTGTTTATAATAATGACTTGGCAATGTTATCCAAGTAATAAAAGTGGGGCGTTACACTATAAGACAAAAAACAAAACCAAATTTAGTGCACAATACAACGGCCTTCCTAGAGGTACACACTCACCACCTCTAAGCTACAAGGCACACTTTGCCCAAAGCTGACAGTCATTTTACACATAACAACTTAAACATTTAATCACATAATCGAGTCAAGTCCACAAAGATAGTTACTCGTCCTGAACTCTTAAGGAATTCTCATCAGAAACCACGTTGATCAGGTGTGTTTCCAACAAGACCTCAAAGCAAGTTCATCGGGTACAAGTACTATCCAGGAAACTTAATCTTATGCTCACATAAATGCAAGACATAAGTCCTAACACTAGTCCTAACACTTATCCTAACTATATGCAACGCCCTCACCACATGTAATAAACCCATTGTAGTAAAAACCACTTCTCACGTGCCCAAAGTATTTAAACCCAGCCCGCTCTTATACTTAGTTGTCACACCCCACATTTTTATGACCCGGTTAACATTACCAAATCCATCGTTATAGTCCATTTTCAATAATACAATACGGAAATGAAATCCATTTCCCTCAATCGTATAAACAAATTGACATGCAACATAAATTACAAATAAATAAATTGCTTGTAGGCTAGCACTATTAGATAAAAGAAAAAGGGTTCAACCTTCTTTACAACAAAAGCGTTCCTCCAACAAATAAAAGCCTTGTGGCCAACACGTAAAGAAGATCACCGATCTTGTATCACTTATCAACTTGTACCTGAAAAAGGATTAACAACGTGGGATCAGCATGAGGCCCAGTAGGGATCTTAACATGATCCTAAATAATAACAACATTCAGATAGCTATCATCATGAATGCTTCATATCATACATTATAAATAATGTGACAGTTTATTAATCAAAATATCCTTGCATATATAAAAATTTTCAAAAATTTGTCCAATTTGCTCAACCATACATAATGTTCTCTCTTCCTTCTCTTACATTATCCATTTCATAAAGAACATATATTAACAACGCGTTTTCGATAATGTATTCACAAAACTAAATCACCTTTCATTACTTGCATTTCCAACCTATCACATACACCCATTTCTAATACATGAATGACATTTCCAAGCACTAAGTCAAGGGTAATGAGATATTTCTACATTTGGTTTGACGCACAAATTTACATACAATACCTTTAATACGAAAAGAAAATAATGTACATGCCAAGACTATGACACAATCATATGAGACAACCCGACTTCGTCAATTAGAACTTCTACCACATATGATATACATAGATAAGCCGATTCAATACTAAAATCCCCAACCCATGCTCTACTTGCCTCAAGCATGGTAGGCTAAGGATACACCTTTCCACAATAAAATGGCAATTTACCAAACACAAGTTGGAACGGAATGATACCTCTACCAATTTACCAGACACAAGCTGGAAAGGAATATTACATCTGCCAAGTTCTCAAAGCCCTTGCTGGAAGGTACTGGTACCTCTCATTTTAAGCGTAACCAATTCTCCAAGCGCTAGCTGGAAGGTAATGGTACCTATCATTCTCAGCGCAGTATACATTACCAACCATCACGACATGCTAAAAGCATAATAACACAAGTGTAATACATATACATAATCTATTCAACACGTCAATGTCATCCTCCACCGATGACCAAGGATAAAACCTCTAAGCACATGTATTTATTACGTATAACTACAACCATCCAAATCCCGTGGAACATAAGCCCAACAACAACAATAACATATAATTTCACTTTTCACAACTCAAACCCAAAAACCCCTTTACATGAATTTGATATCACATAAAAAAATCATACTTTTTATGCAATAGAAATATACTACATGTCTTTCTATAAGGAAGTATTGAGAAGGAGCAAAGAAATCCCTAGCTCTAGCAACAAAAAGAGAAAACCTGAAAATCCAACTTCGACGAAAACACGATCCGCTTAGATTACTAGAAAGCTCTCTTCTTGCTCTACGTTTTGGTAGCCAGAAAGTGACTCGAACTAGATGAAAACCAAGCTAGAAAGCTTGAAACCCTCAAAAATGGCAGAATAAAGGAATGAGAGAGAGAGAGAGAGAGAGAGAGAGAGAGAGAGAGAGAGAAATGAGCTAGATTCACCAAAAATGACTTTTTAAATTGTTGATCTTGAACAGACCGCTACAGCGATGAAACTTGTACTCGAGCGTCAGAGACATAAGATCGCTCAAGCGATAAAACTTTCATTTGTGTGCAGAACGCAAACTTCTAGAAGTTCAAACCTGCAAAAGCATTGGATGACGCGCAAGACTGCTCAAGCGAACAATTTGTTGCTCGAGCGATGAAGAAGAAAAAAAACTTTCAAGTTGTCACATTTATATTTTTGAATCATTGAATTACAAAATAATATATGATTAGTTGTTACTCTAAACAAAGGAACTAATTGTGAATATTCATAGGCTATGGATCCCGTGTACCAATTTGTTGTCCCGGCTTCTTGTATCGTGCGTCTCCACTCACCACGTGACCTAATATTCTAGCAAAACTTAGCTTTGTTAACTTGACCTAAACTCTTTTATATATTTTATAATTAAAATAAAATAAAAATCTAAAAAACCCTAGTAGGCCTATTCTTTCTACCTACCATCTCTGCTATACCTTTTAGATTTCCAAGAACAACACTCCACATTCGACAATATAGAGACAGAAGGTAGTCAGAGAAACAAAGAAAACTTTCATGATTCAGCATAACACTCACAAGCTGCAGAGGTGAACTCGTGCTGAGAGGCTCTGTATTAGGTTTGTGATGCAAGCCGCGAAGGATTCCGCAAGCATGGATTTATTTATGCTTCTTCCTCTAGTTCTACCCAATTCCTCAACTTCTTCGTCAAGTTCCGCAAGTATGGAATTCAAAGTATCATGTTTTGAGCCACACTACATGTTTGATACAATTAGTTTCTTGAAATTTCTTATGTGAGTTGTTTTGTTTGCAATTTTAATTTTTCATCTTTTCCGAACCCTGTTCAATCATGGTCTCAAAAAATAAACAACAGATTTCCCATATTATGTTGTTTGATTTTTGATTTTTTAATTTTTTTATTTGTTTTGATAATGAAAAGCCCCAACCTCACTTTTTATGATCGAAATACCCAGATACCCCAGATACATGTGACAACCAATATTATTTGTAATCTACTTGGTTAATTGGAATGAATGTGAATTGCAATGGGTGATCATACTTTTATTCTAGCATCTCCAATGCATCACATTTTCTATTATAAAATTTAAATTTAATTTAAAGATGTTCAAAAATTATCTCAAATTCTTTCAAAAAAAAGTTCATCAAATCAAAGGAAAATATATATTTTTTTAATCAAATTGACAACTTATCAAATTTGAATTTTATTTCAGATATGTTCTACTGCCGAACTCTTATGATCGGCTCTGCTTAACAGTACGAGCACGAGCATGAGTTGTGCATCTAGATATTTTCATAGTTTTTTCTCCTCTATGCTTCTTGTATTATATTTCCTTTGTTTGGTGTAGATGATTTTGTTGGATGGGCTTTGTAAGTGTCGTTTGGCTTTCCTTAATGCATTTTTTATTGATCATTTTTTTTTGTGAATTTTATGAAAATTTTAAAAAATGAAATATTAGAGTTTTTTTTTTTTTTTTTCCCCTCTCTCTTCAAATTTGATGAAAAGAGAAATTTGAGATAAGATGGAATTTTAAAAAAAGATTTTGATGAAAATTTGATAAAAAAAAAAGTGAATTACTTATATCAAATTAAGTTTTTTATGAAATTTAAAATCAAAATAGATAATAAAAATTTTTTTAAAAAAAATTTGAAAGGTTGGAGATGGGCTTATGAAATTCCCATTCTCTTAAACTAGCGAATACAATATATTTTCTATTATCTTCTTAGTAAATCAAAAGTAAAAATTTTATTCCACTGAACCAAACCAAACATAAAATATTTTTGTTTGACTATATGTCTAGGTGGTTGCATTTTGTCAAAATACATCGATCCTCAAGTAATCATACGGTTAGCTTGTGATATTTTTAATCCGAATCATAATTTGTTCAGGAAAATTAAATCTTAGCTTAAATTGGGTTCAACAAGGAGCCTTTACAACATGATTGGTGTGAAAAATCAAGAATCCCAAATAAGATAATAGCTTTCAATGAGAAATTAAATAAAAACTAGAGATAATTTTATATTGCTTAAACTCTTTCAAAAACAAACTGTTACTAATCAATTGTCTTGCCACCAATTCATAATAACCAAAAAAATAATAAAAACAAATGTTGTCAATCTTTACATAAAAATTCAGTCACATGCGTAAACCAAAAGGAAATTTGTAAAATTGTTTGGAACATGCCCACATAAAAACCAACTTCTGAATATTGCTAAATAAAGCTATCATCTTAAACTTCAATGTTAGTCCTCCTTTCATTGGCCTTTGTCATGAAAGCTATTGAAGTAAAATCCATCATATCCTTGTGCTGGTAGTTGTGCCTGTAAATACCAAAAATTATGTTATCCCTGTAGTATATTATTTTTAAATAGAAAAATAGATTTATATATATATATATCAGAAATACCAAATTACTTGTAGTAACTCAGTCATTTTAGTAGGTCTTCGTTGATTTTTGAATAGAGTATAAGTACTAAAATAATTTTCGTGGTACATCTTTTATTTAAAAATTGCGTGAATGAAACATTTAAGTTATCCCGCTAATAAAAAAAACAAAACAAAGCACAAAATAAATAATAAAAAAATGTAAGTTTAATAATGAGAACTTATAAGAGACTAAATTTACTTGTCCATAGAGATGTTTGTGTGTGTTGTGACGTGCGCAGTAGGAACATCCATACTTGAGTGAGCATTGAGTTTCTATTGATTTTTTGAATTTAATCATTCCACAGAGAGAGAACATATCAATTACATCACTTGTAAAATAGGAAGACAAATTATTTATAGTACATATGACTATATTAAAATAAAAGGAAGACAAATGATTTTATATAACAATAATGATACTTGTGTGAAGTGCGCTAATGGAGAAAATTGACTTTGGTCAACAGGATCATACATTAGGTTAATATCATTTGAGAATGGACTTTCATGAGATTTTTTCTTCTTAGTAGCCCTTTCAAGAGCACCTTTTGCTAGATTTGCTATTAGTTCTCTCTTTAACTGTAATACCTCTAACTCTTACATCAATGCCATCAATGTATACGGTTTCATTTTGCTTGAACAAATTATTGTTGGCACGTGAAGTCCCAAGACAAGTTTTCTCCATTACAACTCATCTTTAACTCCCATTCACCTCTTTCAATATCTTGTTAAGACCATCTAACGCAATTGAGTAGGTTTTTTCTATTTCAGCAGCTCTAGTTGCCAATTGAGTATACAAGCAACACAACTCTTTGTATTGTCTTCCAATCATTGCCTTTGGATCTCCATAGCTTATACAAGTAACTTCTACTCCCTGAATTTGCATTCTTTGCCCACCTCTTTAAAATGTACTGATTACGTATCTTTACAACATTTTTTGAAGAAAGAACTTTAAGTGCATGTGAACATAAGATTCCCATGAACTCAAATTTCTTACAGCTACACACCACTGTACCTTTTGATGAGTTGTAAGTAACAATATAATCGTGATGCTTACAGTAAGGAATGATCTTATATTCAATCACTGTTCCATCCTCACCACATAGATGCATATCACAATCATAAGCCTTGCACAACTTATCTTGAAATAATTCAAAGACCTCCGGTGAATATATACTTGCTGCATGCTTTAAAATTTCTACCGGAAATATTAAACGCAAGGTACTTTGAATTGCTCTAAAATCAACTCTGAGCTCTTCATAACGGCAATCATCAATTAACCTTTGGAAGTGTTGGAAAAAATGCAACAAATCATGCTTGTAGTTGACATATTTTTTTACAACACTATTTATGCTCTCATTGCGGTTGGTGGTGGTCATGTCTGCACAAAAAGTCTGTCTGCCATAAACTAAAGCTCATTTCTCCTTCATATTATACATTCACTTCAACTAATCATTATCTTCAAGACTATATTTTTCAAGCATCACATTCCATGCATTGATAAAATCATCTTCTTCCTCATAGTTGTATATGCAGTTACTAAAATCTTTTGTAAATTCTTTGAACCTTGCAAATACACCACTAAGTTTCATAGCTGCATTTTTGTAGATGTGCCAAATACATAAACGGTGAAATGTATATGGCCACTGAGCAGCTAATACTTTTGCCATTGTTGGATCCTGATCTGCTGTAAGGATAGTTCATGGTGTTTTTCCAGACATAGCCTTAACTAAAGTATCTAATAACTGCATAAAAAAAAATAAAAATTAGTTGTCTTGTCGTATAACAATGCAACACCAAAAATTGCATACAAGAGATGATATAACAAAAACTTAGTAACATATAATATTTTTTTAATATAAAAAGATTGGTGACACATAGTAATATATTAGACAAGTTTTTTTTTGAAGAGAAAATGTAAAGAAAATAGTGATTTAAAATTTTAATATCATATTTGAATGGATTAAATTAAAAATTTTCTTTTTTATTAGAGATAAAAGTGTAATTTTTCAGAAGTTAAGGGGGGACACATGCCCCCTCGTCCTTACTTGCTTTCATCACTGGAGATCAATATAATTTTAAAAAAAGAAGCAAAGGTTAGTATAATTGTCAAAAATTTCAAAAGAGATGAGTGTAATTTTCTTTCTTTTAATGGATAGAAAAATGCAACTTCTACCTCCCTCAAATCATTGCATTCTTAGATATTATTTAAGTTCCATGTTGTCGACACTCCACTAGTTTCACACCCAAGGTCTTGTTGACACCTGCTTACTTAATTACAACTGGTTACGTCTCCTTGTATATGTTGTCTCTACTAACCTGTGGAAAATATTAAAAATTGATTTACAATCAAGGTTTTTTTTTTTTTTTTTTTCTTTTTTTTAAAAAAAAGTAGTATTATGTAATGGTTATGATTGTAGTGGTAGGCGCTATCTGTTACATTTACTTTTACAGTGTGACAGAAATTCGCATGTGTAATGATCGTTTTGATATTATATAACGGTTGTAGCGATACCGTAATGGTCGTAATGGCATGTTACACACTTTTACAATATTTTGAATAGTTTCCTTTAAAAATTAAAAATTAAAAAAAAAAAAAAAACAACAACTTTACAAAAATCTTGGGTTAATACGCAAGTGATCCAACCACTTGTAAAAAAAATATATAAATAGTAATTGCATGTATTTTTATAACTATTTCATTACAAGCATGTAAAGTAAAAAAATATATAAATAGTAGTTGTATTTATTTTTATAATTATTTTATTTAATATTTAATTGTAAATATTTTTTATTTTGTTGCCCTAATGTGTTGTCTAAAAAATATATTTTAAAAAAATAAATAAAATCAATATGTCATTTTTTTTTTTTGTTTATGGCATAATTTTATTTTTATAATAATTTCATTTAATACTTAGTTGTAATAATTTTATTTAGTTAGCTGTAAACTATTGTCTAAAAATGTCTTTTAAAAAAAATCAATAACTCAAAAATAATTTTTGTTTATGACACAATTTTTATTTTTATAATCATTTCATTTAATAATTGTAAATAAAAAATAATTTTGTAGACATTTAAAATCAATTAGTTTTAAAGTCATTAATTATTAAAATAAAATGTAAAAAACTTCTTTTATAGTTATTTAAAAATATGAAATATATTGGATCATGCTTAAAAACTAACAGAAATTTATCAAAATCTATTTTAAATCCCAGTAAATGTAGTTTGGAAGAAAAAAATGCATATCAATAAGTTTTTCAAATTGTGTGAAAAATTAAAAAAAAAATTAACAGTTCCGGTTATAGCAACGGTTACACTACAATCATTACACCCTGCAACTACCGCAACCGCGCCATCACAACCGTTACTGTGACCGCAACTGCTTTTCAAAACAATTGCGTCAAACATTTAGTCTTCATATATGTGTCCGATTAGGCATCCATCTATGTCACAGCTAAGCAAGAAACATACAGAGAGAAACAGTGAGTAAGAAACAAATGAGAAGAGATGGAGGCTGGAGGAGGGAGACCAAAACAGAGGATTCATGAAGCGGCAATTGAAGGAGGAGGAAGACAAGAATAGAGGCTTCATAAAGCTGCAGTTGCAGGAGATGAAGACACATTGACTGAAATATTAGACGGCGATCCAAACATTCTTGATATGGTTAAGGTGGGTTGTTTCGTTCACACTCCTCTACATGTGGCAGCATACCATGGGCATTTAGAATTTGTCGAAAAAAATTCTAGAGAAAAGTCCGGGACTCATTGAAGTGTTGGATTCGCGACGATGGTCTTCTCTTCACTTGGCATCTGCTAGAGGACATAAGGATATTGTACAAGCACTCTTGATGGAGATGCTAGAACCCCTCTCCATAATCTTGCAGCCATGAAGGGTAACTTGAGGTGTTGGACAAGTTGTTGAAAGCTAGCCTCTATGGCCCCCATGAGTTGATGAATGCTAAGGATGTTGCTGGTAATACCATATTGCATCTAGCTGTGAGGAACTAAAAATTCGTAGTGTGAGTAATACTACAGTTTCAAAATTTTTATTCTCAATTTTATCCAAAATCATTAATTTATGACTCACATTCATTTCATATTTGAACTCACACAATACCAATTTAATCTCCACCACACCATCACAATATTTTTAGGACGATAAGATTTTCCTTCAAGGTATGCCAATAATTTACACTACTAAAAAAAAACGGCATATTGCAATGTTTGTTTTGTGCCGTTTATGGAAACGCCATTATAGATTCATTAAACACAGCATTTTGAAAACGTGGTCTTTGATCTCTGTTAAACGACGTCGTATGGGGTCGATTTTATTAACACCGTCCTAAACTCTGTCTCACTTTCTCTGTCTCTTCCATAACCCCGAGTTGAAGCTCAAACCCAGACTCTCTCTCTCTCTCTCTCTCTCTCTCTCTCTCTCTCTCTCTCTCGCTCGCTCGATTGCAGATTTTGCATTGTATGTTCTTCATTAATGTTGATCGAAGCTCAAACAACCCTCGATTTGAAGCTCAAACACACAGAACTCAACCGCACCAATTTGCTCTGGCTATTCTTCGTCAATTGCAACGATCTCTGTTCTTCGTTGATCTCGAGGCTAATCGAGTGAGGACGCGACACCAGATGGTCCAGACTTAGATCTCTTCGTTTATTAATACAAGCACTGCAGATCTCATGTCCTCATCACTGGTTCGCTTATCTCTCTCTTCATCTGATTCATCTCAATTCAACTTCATCTACTTCTCTATTTGAATCTATCTATGTTATCTACTTACCTATATATACACACATATATATGCACTAGCTTCATTTCCACACACACACAAAAACTAGAAAATATTGGATTATCATCTTTGATTTTGTTATTTAGAGTGTTTGTGTTTGTGTTTTTTTTAAAAAAATTATTTTGGTTTTTAACTTGTTAAGACTGCTAGTGTTTGTGTTTTTGTTTTTCATCAAAATCGATTTGTTCTTCATCAAATCACAGATACAAAATCCAAAATCGATCTGTTCTAGCTGATCTCTCTTGCTCTTATCTCAGGTACATTTTTCATTCTCTACTTTCTCATTGTCAAATGGTAGTAGTTGGCAACTGGATTTTAGGATAAATCTCTTTTAGTGGGAACATGAGGTGTTGAATAATCTTCTGCAGAGTTTGAGTATGAGCTCTATCTCGAGGGGATCGGAGGATTGTTTTTTGTGGACCCTTTAGAATTCAAGAAACAGTGTCATATTCAGAAATTTAGAATTGATGTGAGATAATGACTCAATGCACTTTTCCTTCAACCTGACATAGCTAGCATAGAAACCTAGCAACTGCATGCTCTTAAAGAGAAACTAATGATGGGGAATCCATTTATATTTATTCATGTTCCAGGGAGGTGGAGTATTATTTTAAAATTAGATAAAAGGACGACAGTTCTTTACAAACCTCAAATATGGTTTCAATTGGGTTGATCTCCATAGACTTTTTTAGTTTATATGCAGAAAGAATGAAATGACAAAAAAAAAAAAAAAAAAAAACACAAAACACACGACACATAAAAGGCCCACTCTATTTTATGTATTTTTGGATCATTGTAAGCTGATTGACAATCTATTGGGATGAGGCTTACATTTTTGTTGCCTTTATAGAATTGTTGTCCTGAAAAATTTGCCATTCCATTTCGATGTCTCTAATCTTACACCACCCTCTTATTTAGGTCATCCAACATGAGCCATGGGAACACATCAAAGATGAGGATATAAAGAAAACTGCTGCATCCGTTTGTGGGGAGATATGGCAAGTTCCTCCAATGTTTTCTGCCATCAAAGCAAGTTTTTCCTCCTTTATTTTGTTACAAGCTTGCTGAAACAGGAAGAGAGTCGTTGCAAAAGAATGGCATATCAGTTCCAAATGAGTTTTATCATGCAATGAAAGGAAGTGGATTGATCTATTGACTTTTGGTAATAAAGGTTTTTAACTTGCTGGACGAATATGGGACTGAAGTACTGGTATAAGAGTTATTTTCATCCTTATCCTTTTGATTTTTTCATTCAACCTTTTTTGTCCCTGCTTATGGTGTAATAAGGTATTTTTGAGATATAACTTTCTTCTTCGGCTTTTGTGTTGATTTCATATTGGCTCAATTTTGGCATTGCTTGTATAGTATTTTGGTGTAGATGATCATGCATAGTGCATATGGTTGTAGTGTGGTTATATTTAGCTAAGTTACTTCATTTGAGACTAAATTTTGGCATCAATTGCATATTATATTGTATTAAAACCAAAAGATTATAATTGAACTTTGACAATATTTGGATGCAGATGGTTGCCTATAGCATAGTTCAATTAAGTAAAGTTATATATAGGTTAGTTACTTAAGTTTGACTTTATGTTACATGAACAATTTGTGAACCTTTTGGACGCAACATCATAAGGGTGGGAGCATGCACACTGCCATTTTGAAAATAGATATGCACTAAAGTCAAAATGCATTGCCAGTAGGAGTGTTAAACATAGGACGGAATTTTTTTTTATATTGCTTTGCTTCATGTTTACTTGGATATATAGACCCGGTTATTGTAGCATGATGGAGATGAAGTATTGATACATAACCAAAAAATGAAAAAGACTAGGCAAACAAGAAGAACAAAAAATGGTAAAAGTGCACACACACAGACCCTTTGCTTGTCAAAGGGTGTAAGATGCAAATATGAATGCAAACCTGAATTCAGCTGTGTTCTTTTTGCCTAGAATTTGAGAAGAAAATGTATGAAACACATCCATATGGCATTAACTAGGATTGATAATCATATCATTTTATTTATTTATTCATAGGGTCTATGTATGGCACATAAAATAGAAATTGCACATAAATGTAATAGGAAATTTCTCACAAATTTTTAGGTTGTAATTATTGCTTGTAAGATATATAATTCATATTTTCCTTCACGTTGCTTAGAATTATGTGTGACAATGATATGGTATTGAAATGGAATTGTGTGGTTGTTTGATTGCTTATATGTTTCTACACCTTGTGATAGGTTGGGGGTGAGAAGATGTATGAAAAAGCAAGAAGAGGAGAAAGCATTGAATTTTCACCGTAGCGGATTTCAATTTTCCAGTTTGATATGGAGCGAAGTTTAGATATGACAAACTCATTGAAAGAAGGGCGCTGGAGTCTACTGAAGTCAATGTTAGAACTATTCCTAATTTTGGTTTATTTGATTAATGAAGTTGAATTTTTTTAGGATTTTATTCTTATTTTATATTTGTTTCCTTATTGGAATTTATTAGTTTGGTTTGCCTATTTATTGCTTTGGATGAACTATATTTTTTTTTTTTTGAGATAAAAAAAAGATTTAGGCACTCTATGATATAGTATTAATTTGCTCAAAGATTTGACTATTGCAATTATTATTGGTATAAAGAGACCAATGCTTAACCATTGTTGTTCATCTTGAATCTTGTAATCATGGTTGATAAAGCTCTTTCGGTCTCAGTACTCATCTAATGTCTTTGGTAGCCCCACAGAAGGTGAAAATATGCTGTATGAGTTTGCCTTCTTAATTTGCTAGGCTACGTAGACAAATATTACAGTTGTAGTAGCATAGAATTTAGATTTATGACAGAATTACTTCAAATTACAGTACCATGTTGTCATAAGATTTGATGTTGTGCACCTTTTCTTTTTAATTTACTTTTTTTTTTAAAATTGTGTTTAGTGATTTGGAAATAATATATCATGGATCTCAAATTCTAGTACTCAATGTCTTCAATTGCCTTGCTGGACCAAGAATCCTTTGCTTGTGTCATTTTAGATGTCAGCATGGTCTCATGAGCTTTATTGTTGGAAGGCTTGTTTGAATCTATTATCTCATAAAAAGATACAAATATTTTGGTCAAAATACCTATAACCCAATGAATAGGGTAGGAGGAAAGAGGGAAAAACCTTGTGTTGTTTTTGGATCATGGATTTGGATAGGATTTGCAAAAATTTGCAAAAAGAAAGGGAAATAGAAAAAGAAAAAGAAAAAAAGAGAGGTTATATTTAATTCACATTGTGCTTTACTTTTCTTTTTCCCTTTTCAAAGTTTTACCGAAATCCATTGTGAATGATCTTTCCTTAAATTAAGTTCATTATGTAGCAGTAGTTGTCACTAGGTGACATTACCTGTATTTTTCAAAGTCATTCAAAACCCTCATGTAGATATTATGCATCCTAATAAACGTGTTAGCTTATGAGCTACATCATTACGTTAGTTAAACAACATTTATACTTTCTTATTTTCAGAGGTAAGGCACAAGAAAAACATACAATCCAATCATCTACCATCATTGTTTCTTTTGTTTTTGCTTCCTTAGCCTTTCAATCATCTGCATCCATATATGACTATTTTTTAGCTGCTTTTGATGATAACTTTTTGTTTTTTGCTTCTTTCTCAATCTTCAACTTTGCGCTTTCCTTGGCTTTGTTGAGAGCTTTAATCAGTTCGTTTAAGCAAGTCTCTTTTGAAGCAGTATTTGGTATCAAGTTCTCTGCAACATCACAAGGACTCATATCGGTTTCCTGCAATAAACTGTCTCTGTTTTGTAGATAATTACAGTTGTAGTTTGTCATTCAAGAAAGGCTTTTTAATATCTTTATTATGTGATATACTTTGGAAGATCAATGTGATATATTTTGTGTAGTAAAAATCTCATGAAATGTGCTATTAGTTAAATTCTTTGGTTTATACTCTGTTTCCAAAGTTGTAGTATGAACTTTGTAGTGCACAATAACATTTATTTTATAGCAACTATATATAGTCACAGAGAATGCCAAGTTTGGTATTTTATTTCATATTCCTGCAGCAGCAGTACCATAGAGAGGGGAAAAAAATGGTATTTTATTTCATATTCTTGCGGGCTTGCAGCAGTAGCAGCAGCAGAGAGAGAGAGAGAGAGAGAAAAAAAAAAAGGCATTTTTTGAAAAACACCACTAAATGACAGTTTGTGACAGAAGGTGAGACGGACGTCAAAGATTTTGTAGCGTTTTAAAAAGTGCCGTCTAATATTTTAGCGACATTTTTCAAACATTGGAAAACTATTGCGGTGGCCGTATCAGCAACGAAAATATTACGCGTCGTTGTAAGCTTTTACGGCGCTTTTTAGGCTTTTTAGTGGTGTTTTAAAAACGCCACTAAAATTCTAATTTCCTGCAATGTATGTTACTTACTTATTATTATTATTATTATTATTATTATTATTATTATTATTATTATTATTATTATTTTGGTATTAATGGGGCTGAAGCCAAAACTACACTTTCACAAGGCGAGGATAGCCCACACCATTCTTGTCACTATCTAAGTATAAGGCCAAAAAGGAGGGCGCATCTGTCACAATAACATCCACATTATCAAACTGCAGGGCTTCCTTGGCAAGTCCATCTGTACAGGAGGTAACTTTACTGTGACAACCCCGATTTGTACTATGCTTTTAATTCCTTATTGCGTGTGTTTGATGTGGTAAATGTGAATTTGAATGATAAATGTGTTATTGGCATGTTAATGGCTTTATATTTGTTGATCGTAAGAAAATCTATTAAGAATTCTGCTTTAATCTGAAAATTGAAGGCCTTAATGGCATCAGAAACCGAAATTGGTTATTTATTGTGATCAACATAACTTTTAGAGCGTAATGAGAAGTTTAATTAAAATTCGATTCAATCTAATTTAATTAGATTAAATTAATTGAACTAAGTGTAATTAGTTAATCCTAAGCCTAGATTAACACCTTAATCTAATCCTCAAGTATAAATAAGCTATAATTAAGAGCTTGGAGCCTGAATTACAACTTTGAGCTCAAAAATTCTGAAGTAGAGAAGTTTAGAGAGAGAAAATGCAATTGTAGAGAGAGAAAGGGGTTGTGATTGAAGAATTGTGAAAGGGAGCTCAATTTCTTGAAGAATTTACTTGATTGAAGGACTTAGATAACCCTTTGAACTTTAATTCATGAGATTAAGACATCAAATATGTGAATTCAAAGAGATTATGTGCTTAAATGAAAGAATTGAGCTAGAATTGTTAGAATCAAAGTCAATTTGTACATGCATGCATAGTTTGATAGAGTTTCATGAGTTTGAACATAATTCATGTCATCTAAGTTGAGTTTTGAAGCCATCTTTCACATGCACTAATGAATTATGAAGTTTCGGAACCTTATTTGTATGGTTTACAAAGTTTGAAGTTTAGTCTCATATTTTGAAGGCTAAGAGAAGCAATTTGGGAAAAGATTTCTACATGCATGGACGTTTGAGTCGCTAATTGCTTTGACTATAAAGTTTCAAGTTTTAACTTTACTAAACTCATAGAATTTTAAGTTGAAGGTTGTGATTGATCATGGTTCGTGCCATCTAAGCTTGAATTAGAGTTCGAATCAACCATGCATCCATGATTCATAAAGTTTTGTTGTTGAATTTCATGTTTTGAGCTTTAATTTTCCAAATTGATTATGTATCCATGTTTTTGGAAGAATTTCTAAGTGTTTTCAAAGTATTGTCAATCCATGCAAGAATTGTAATGGCCCGGATATGCATCTGATTAATTAGTCATCTAATTGCATTGTTATGTGCTAATTGATTATGTGTTTGATGAGAAATTGCATGTGAATTAGAAGCATTTGAATTTATATCTATTGATTGTAGGAAAACCTATTGAAATTATAACTTTAAACTGAAAATTGAAAGTCTTAGAGGCACCAGAAACAAAAACTGATTAAATATTTGTGATTAGCATGATTTTTAGAGCCTAATATGAAGTTTTGTAAAAATTTGATTTAGAATGAATTAATTTAGATTTAATTGAATATTATATATATATATATATATGAGCCTTAGTTGAGCCATAGGCTCAACAAAATATCTTCTGAGAGAGGAGGAGCAAGAGAGTTCTAGAGAACTCAAGAAGAAAAGAAGAGAAAGAAGAGATCAAGGGAGAAGGAAGATTGATCTCCAAAATCAACAACTTAAGGTAAGAATTTGCTCCTAATTTCTTAAAATGTAGCTAAAACACTTATGAACTCATGGTTAGTTAAGGAGTTGTTGGTGTTAGTTTGAAATATCAACATGTGTAGCATATTGTTCATGGAATTCTTGTTCATACACATGATCTATTGCATGTACATATGATTTAGTGCATGATTGTTAAGGATTGAAGAGGAAACATGGATTTTCAAGACTCGGAACTCAACATTTATGTTATGATTTTACCCTTTTGATCTTTTATTTGGAACCTTGGTTTTGATTTGAAGCTATGGTTTGAGTTTGAAGTTAAACATGGTTAATTCAACATGTTTTTAAGGGTTTTGAGCAATGAATTGCATAAAATTGAACTTGGATTTTGAGAAGAATGAGTTCCATATTTCACCAGCATTTTTGAATTGATTTTTGGCCCAGACTGCACGTGCGGCCTGAGGTCTCGCACGTGCGGCCAGACCTCTCCTGTTCCGAGCTGCTTTTTGCAAAAATTACACGTGCGGGCAAACGTGCGGTGGAGGTTTCGCACGTGTGGCCAAGACCTCCGCACGTGCAGTTTTCAGAGTAGTGGACTATTTTATTTTCTCGTCGTTTTTCTGATGCACAAGTCTTCATTCACATGATTCTAGCATGTATTTTACACTCGTGTATATATCATGTGCATATCATGATCATGAAATGAAATAAGAAAGAATAAGAAGAACCAAGCGAATAAGTAACAAATGACCCGACTGAGCGACGTAAATGAAATGTGTTTTGTTGTGCTTGGTTATGTTTCTGCAGGTTGAGCCATTGAGGTGTATCACCGACCAAGCATTGTGAGTAACATTTCTGTAAAGATATGTTCATAAGAAATATATTTGAAATGCTATTTGGTATGTCATGTTTCTGAAATGTTATTTGCTCAAGTGAACGAATATCTGATTTTGAATCTATTATGGTATCCAAAGAATGGTCCCAAGTCATGGGGGACAACATGTTAATGCAGGTCCATGACATATATATGATTACAAGATCTCGTTAGCCACTTGACAAAGTGGTGATGTGTTTAATCGGTATCCGAAACTAATTACTCTAGTCAGAAGATGATATGTTCTGTTCTGTTGGATGTACCATTATTATGTTCTGATATGAGAATAATTGTGATATGATTTGTTTTACGGATATAATTAATTTGGAACTCATTCGCTAACCCCTTTACTTTAATGTTATTCACTGGGCTATAGTTCACTATGTGTATATATATATGTATAGGTGAGCGTCATGAAGAACAAGTTCAGGAGGAAGCCTTTAGCCAAGCCACCGTTTAAAGCCTTTGGAGTTTTGTTTTGGTGCCTCCGAGTTGAGGCTAGGTCTAGAAAACCGTTTTAAGTTTTTGATCATGATGTTGACATTTTGATATATGTATATATGTATATAAATGTTTTTTATACAAGATGTGATGAATGTGATACAGTGTGGGTAAATTAACGTTATGTGTATGTGTTATTTCATATAGAATCACAACTCATTGGACTACATGTTATATATATGTTTTATATTAAGCTTCTGCTAGCCTCGATTATTTTGATTTGTACAAGAAGGCCTTTGGTAATCTCGGATTATTGGCTGGTTATGACGTTAAACTTATAGGGGCAGGTTTGGGTCGTGACAGAATGGTATCAGAGCACAAGTTAATTTACCCACACACATGTCCAATTAAGCTATAGGAAGTCTAGAAAAGAGTTAGGAACATTTGCATTGTGTTACAGGTATGGGGGAAGATGTGAATCCATGAACACTATGTGAACATGAGAATAAAAGTTATTTACTTATGTGTGCTTTTCTCATTCTTTTATTGGCTATGAAGTACATGAAAGTTGTATCACCTAGATGACTATGTGGAGTGAGTTTGAACAAGAAGTTATGTTGACTAATATGTAGTTTGATATGGAATAAGTGACTTATATGAACATGAAATTTCCTATGTTTATTATTTGCCATGCTTATATATACTAATGGAGAATGCAAGAAACGTAGATGAGTAAGAATCTTTTAATGCTAGAATAGATCTGTTAGAAAGAATGGTGGAAGTTTTAACTGAACTAGTGAGACAACAACAAGAGCAAAGGCAACAATTTCCACTTTCGCCACTACCACCAGTACAAGTTGAACCCAATAACAATGATGACATCATAGCTCTAACGCAGAAGTTCAACAAAATGAAGCAACCAGAATTTTGGGGGGGGGTATTGAACCGCTAAAAGCTGAGGCTTGGGTACTTGAAACTTAAAAGATATTTGAAATATTTCTGTGTACCGAAGCACATAAAGTTTTGTTGGCAACATTTACCCTGAAAGAATAAGCAAGAAGATGGCGGATGCTCGTTCGTGATGGTAATGAAGACTTGACATATGATCAATTCAAAGAGATTTTCTATGAAAAGTACTTTCCCCAATGCATGCAAGGCAGGAAGGTATTTGAGTTTGAACAACTAAAACAAGGTGACATGACTATGGCCGAATATGAGGCAAAATTTATTGAATTAGCCCGATATGCACCCCATATGGTTGATATAGATTACAAAAAGGCAAGGAAATTTGAGGGCGGACTAAATGTTGATGTGCTTGACCCTGTAAATGTTCTAAAATTGCCAAAGTATGTGGATGTCCTTGATAGAGCCTTGATGTCTGAAGCAAATATTGTCGTGCTAAAAATGTCCAAGTCAACATCAACAACCGAATGAGAGAGTAAGAAACATAAAAAACAAAAAGTTGAAATGACTGGTGATGCAATGACTTTCGTGAATGGAAAATCAAATTCGAGAATTTGACAATACAAATCAAGAAAGTAAAGAGAGCAAAGATATACCTACATGTAGGGAGTGTGGAAAATAACATTGGGGCATTTGTCGCCGCCTATCCGAAGCTTGCTTTAGATATGGAAAGAAATGACACTTAGCTAAATCTCGTCCACAAGCTCACCCAAGCAATGAGAGATCTTTTACCAGTGGGATTGGATCAACAATAACACCAAGAACAGCTGCAACATGTGCTCCTGAGAAAAGCAGTTTAAGGCAAGGGAGTGTTTACACCCTAGTGTTAGAGAACACCTAGAATATTGAGATCGCTGATGCTGGTATTATCCTACTTATGTATAAAATGCTTATGTGGCAAACAATATAAGAATTGTACACCCCTTGATTTGATATGTCTTGTGAACATACTGTCTGAATTTGTTGAATTATTGGAATTATGAACCTATGCCTTATATTTTGATTTCTAATGGGTTATATTTGACTTGCTTATTTTGAACATAAATCCTTGAAGGGGTACAAGTACACAACAAAACAAAACATGACAGGGTTGAATAAGACAAGTTTGTATTTGTTGATTGTAGGAAAACCTGTTGAAATTATAATTTTAAACTGAAAATTAAAGGTCGTAGAGGCAGTAGAAACAAAAACCGATTAAATATTTGTGATCAACATGATCTTTAAAGCTTATTATGAAGTTTTGTAAAAATTTGATTCAGAATGAATTAATTAGATTTAATTGAATATTATGTGTGTGTGTGTGTGGAAGAGAGAGCCTGAGAGAGAGAGCCTTAGTTAAGCCATAAGCTCAACAAAATATCTTCTGAGAGAGAGGAGGAGCAAAGAGTTCTAGAGAACTCAAGAAGAAAAGAAGAGATCAAGGGAGGAGGAAGATTGATCTCCAAAATCAACAACTTAAGGTAAGAATCCTCCTAATTTCTTGAAATGGAGCTAAAACACTCATGAACTCATGGTTAATTAGGGAGTTGTTGGTGTTAGTTTGAAATATCAACAGGTGTAGCATATTGTTCATGGAATTCTTGTTCATACACATGATCTATTGCATGTACATATGATTTAGTGCATGATTGTTAAGGATTGAGGAAACTCCATGGATTTTCAAGACTTGGAACTCAACATTTATATGTGTTATGATTTTAACCTTTTGATCTTTTATTTGGAACCTTGGTTTTGATTTGAAGCTATGGTTTGAGTTTGAAGTTAAACATGGTTAATTCAACATGTTTTTAAGGGTTCTAAGCCATGAATTTCGTAAAATTGGAGTTGGATTTTGAGAAGAATGAGTTCCACATTTCAGCAGCATTTTCAAACTGATTTTTGGCCTAGACTGCATGTGCGGCCTGAGGTCCCGTACATGTGGCCAAACCACCCCTATTCCTAGCTGCTTTCTTTAAAAATTGCATGTGCGGGCGCACGTGCGGTGGAGGTTCCACATGTGTGAACAGGACATCCGCACGTGCGGTATTCAAAGCAGTGAACCGTTTTTTTTTTTTTTTCTAGTTGTTTTTCTGATGCCTTCATTCGCATGATTCTAGCATGTATTTTACACTCGTGTGCATACCATGATCATGGAATGAACTAAGAAAGAATAGGAAGAACCGAGCAAATAAGTAACAAATGACTCGACTGAGCGACATGAATGAAATATGTTTTGTTGTGGTTGGTTATGTTTCTGCAGGTTGAGCCATTGAGGTGTATCGCCGACCAAGCATTGGGAGTAACATTTCTGTAAAGATATGTTCATATGAAATATATTTGAAATCTCATGTTTTTGAAACGTTATTTGCTCAAGTGAACGAATATTTGATTTTGAATCTATTATGGCATCCAAAGAATGGTCGCAATTCATGAGGGACAACATGTTAATGAGGGTCCATGACATATATGTGATTACGAGATCTCGTTAGCCACTTGACAAAGTGATGATGTGTTTAATCAGTATCTAGCACCGATTACTCTAGTTGGAAGACGATATGTTCTATTCTATTGGATGTGCCATTATTATGTTCAGATATTAGAATAATTGTAATATGATTTGTTTTATGGATATGATGTATTTGGAATTCGTTCACTAACCCCTTTACTTTAATATTATTCACTGGGCTATAGCTCACTGTGTGTATATATATATGTATAAGTGAGCGTCAAGAAGAGCAAGCCCAGAATGAAGCCTTTAGTCGAGCCACCGTTTAAAGACTTTGGAGTTTTGTTTTGGTGCCTCCGAGTTGAGGCTAGATCTAGAAGACCGTTGTCGAGTTTTTGATCATGATGTTGACATTTTGATATAGTGTATATGTATATAAATGTTTTTTGGATGAGATATGATGAATGTGATACACGGTGGGTAAATTAACATTATGTGTATATGTTATTTCATATAGAATTACAGCTCATTAGAGTACTTGTTATATATATATTTTTATATTAAGCTTCTGCTAGCCCCGATTATTTTAATTTGTACAGGAAGGCCTTTGGTAATCTCGAATTACTGGCTGGTTACGATGCTAAACCTGTAGGGGCGGGTTTAGGTCGTGACAAGAATAGTGTTTGAAATTGCATGTTTTGAAACTCAATCATGTTTTGGAAATTCCAGAATTCTGTCTCATTGCTCGAGCGAACAATCCATCGCTTGAGTGCACTTTGCGAGCATCCAGTACTTTTTCAGACATTTGGCTGTTGGCTCGAGCGACCAAGTGTACGCTCGAGTGAACTCACTCTGCACTTGGTTCGAGCAACCATTGAGCATAAAATTTGAGCCTCTTGTACTTTTACATTCCTTATAAATAGCTCGAGCGACAAAGTGTGTGCTCGAGTGAACCCCTTACATGTTGTTGAACCGCTCAAGCGACCAAGTGTATGCTCAAGCGAAGATCTTGTTTTCAGCAAAATTTGACTAACACCTATAAGTGCATATTTTCATCCTCATGCTCCCTTAGGCATTCTTTTTCACCATTTGAACATTCTAAGTGAATTAGAAGGATAGAACGAAGCCTAAGAGAATGGAATAAGTTAATAGAACAATCTGATTAAACAAGGTGATTCAACGTGTGTTATGGTTGTGTAGGATCGTTTGCAAGGACAAGTCAACAATCGAATCACTGTGAGTAATATCTTAGTAAATATATTTTCTTACTTACTCTATTTTCTGTATATCCTACTGTGGTAAATTTTCTGAAACTGCGAATTTATAAAAGTGAATGAGCTTCTATCTGTCCAATCCATGTGATATCTATAAATGTGATCGATGTGACACAAATGTGTATGATAGACCCAAGGTCATTCTGTATACCTAAATTTAACCCGAGGTCCTTTCATACATTTGATAAAACGGACCCAAGGTCATTCTAAACATCTGATAAGTCAGGTTATCTGTTATGAGTTGATTAAATGGCCTTTACACAGTTTTAAATGATTGGGCCTGAGGTCGTTTCGTTATGATATGATCAACTCCACTCTGTACATCTGTTATACGTTGGACCTGAGGTTGTTCTATTATCCGTTGGACCCAAGATCGTTCCGTTATGAAATTCTTATGATACAAAAATGTTTATATCATTTACTAGATCTCATTCACATAAACCCTTTACTCTGATATTATTCACTGGGCGTTAGTTCACTCTGTTTATATATATGTATGTATGTAGGTGAGCAGCGAGATGTCCAACCCCAGCCTTAGTGAACCTAAAAATGATACCAAGTTTTGAGGAGTCTGTTATGAGCGCCTCACGAGCGAGGCTTGTGTTTTTCTGTTTCTTTCTTTTGTCAGTTGCACTTGACCGTTTCTGTATATAAGTTATGGTTAATATGACAGTGATGTTTGAAAGATCTTGAACATATGTAATCTTATTATGTATGTCTAAGCATGAATTATTAATGTTTAAAAAGTTTTTGTTTATGCCATTTATGCACAGCTCATTGGACAACATTTATAATTCTACTTCCGCTTCTGGCCCCCTCACTATTAAATATGTATGTTATCTGTCTGAGGCCGTAGGTAATCTCATAATTACTAGCCGGTTATGGTCTACACCCTTAGGGGCGTGTATGGGTCGTGACATTTATGCCAGATTAACTAGAGATCCCACTACCATTCCTGATTTAGTAAGTCCCAAATTTCCTGCCAGAGGTTGAAATTGGGATGCAATGGGCCTGAGACTTTGATAGCTTGAACAACATTTGTAGAGTCTGACTCAGTAACAACACATCGGTGTCTAGAAGACCAAGCCAGCTTCAAGCCATGCCAAATACCCAAAGCTCGGTAACTAGGATCGATGTTTGGCCCACATGGTGTTAGAAACCCCTAATCTATTGCCCTGTATTTGATTGAGTCAACCCCCCACACAAGGCATGTCCATTTAGATGTGAAACAACACCATCCACATTAATTTATATCCAACCCTTCCCAGGTCGTGACCAAGCAACCATGATAGTGGAGGAGATCTTTCCTTGGGTATTGACCTTAGTGACCTGAAATTCTCGAGCTTTAATCAAGTGCCTTCTTTGTTTCATGGCAGTTGTTAGGACTCGGTTGTAACACTTCGTATTCCTTGGACTAGTGAGATTGCTCTTAAAACTCTTATTATTGTACTTGGAGCCTCGATTATTCATTTTAGAGTATTGATTGGGGTAGTATCATAATGGTAAAGTAGCATTGAACCAAAAACATTGATTTGAATAATTGTCCTATGAGCAATCTTCACTCTTTTATATTTTTCTCTCTCCACACTTTGAATCTATATGTGAGGCTAGAACCATTGGAAAGCTTGTTTTTGGGGCTTCGATTTAGACATAAGAATGACCCAAAACGAAGTCCGGATGAGAGAGTTATGCCCTTTAAAATTTGAGTATCTGTGCTGGAAGCAAGTCCACTTGAGTTAACTTTTGACCGCTTAAGCAGTATGTTCAAAATTAGCCACTTTAATGTCAGTTTTTGGTCCAAAATTTTCATTCTACCTTCCTCTTTTCTCTCTCTCTGCTTCATACCCGAATCCCTAGACCTCCAATCCTTGATTTCATCTATTTTTCAATAAGAATCCACCACAGATCTTGCATTAAAGGTGAAGAACAAGTGAAGATCAATATTTTGACCGATTGGATTGCTATTTCTTCGAAACTCTCTTTGGGTTTTCATCTTCTTGACTCTATCATTGAGATAGGGGTACCTTCAACTTGATATATCTATGATTTGGGGTACATATGTGGTATTTTCCTAGATATAATTATGTACGAGTTGATTTTTGTGAATTAAAGTGGGTTTGATGAATAAAAAAGGGTTTATACTCTATATTTTGGAAAAATCATGGTATATTATAGTTGATTATTGTTATTGATGATATGAATTAATTTTTTAAGTACAAAAAAGAATGGAAAGCCCCAATTTTTTTAAAAAATTCTAGTTTTCAAATTTGATTAAATAATGGATTTGGACAAATTGACTCTTAAATCTTAAAATTTGGTGAATGATTATGACAATAGTGTTGAGATACAAGGTTTTTGAACTTTCTTGGATATTGTAACATCGCCTGGGGGGTACTCGTGCGAGTTAAACAATTTGGACTCTCGATCTCTTTGATCTAATCTCACGAGTGCAATGTGAAACATAGAAAAGAGTCTAGATTTGGCAACTTTTATAGAAAATCCATTTTAATGCAAAACATTTTCCAGAAATGGACTGCATCACTAGATCTCAAAGTTGCTACCTAATATTTTGGAAAAATTAGAAAACTCGTGACTCATGCCAAGGCCACTGCTCGTCGTAACCAAAGATGTCTCAGTTCAAAACCTTAGGTATGAAAGGAGAAGGTCTTTAATTGAGCTCCCCCACTCACCTAATCAAAGATCGGCCTCTACTGCACCATGATATGAATTTTATTTACCTTATATGTTTATGTTCTGATTTATTTAATAAATCTTAAAATTTACTATGTGAAGCAAACAAATGTAGACTATGTCGTTCATTTTGGAACAATTTGATTTCATGTATTTTTGAAAGAGTTTTGAAGATGTACAACTCAAAGAAATCGAGCTCATAAGCATGAAATCAATATTATTACAAATTGAACAACACAAGCTTCATCCACTAGCATTCATAGAGATATATCAAATAAGCAAATAGCTACATGGTAGGATGCCAAGTATAGTAAGAAAAAAGACACGCAAAGCGGGATGCTAAAGCATAACAATTTATATATTTACTGATGTCTCGTGAACAGCTACAAAACAAAATTAGAAAAATATGCATGATCTTATATACAAAATCCTAATGCAATTCACTCATGAGATGCAACTAAAGATCCGACTTCTAATATATGGCATGCAAATCATCTCAAGAATATGAGGTAACATACATAATCACATAAAAATTAATTACATACATGAATGCAAATTTATCCAAATCAAATGCATGAAACATGGATATAAAGCATAGATATGATTAAAATTAAAATATGATGCATATTCACAAATAAGGAAAGCAAGTAAAGAATGGGATAGAGAGAAGTAGGCGGAGAATTATTACAACACTTGAATAATTACAAACAGAATAAGAGAGAGAGAGAGAGAGAGAGAGAGAGAGAGAGAGAGAATATTACAACATAATGAAACCTCACAAATCTCTCAAATTAAAAGAAAAAAAATAGAAGACTATGCCTCCAAGATTGCTAGAAACTATTCTGCTCATCATCGGAAGACTGCATTTCCCAGAGGAAGTTGGTCAGCCAACCAAAAACTTAGCCAGCCAGCCAATAAATTGATTGACCGCCCAATTAGAGTTGGCAAAAACCTGTTTTGTTGCAACACTGAGAAAGAACAAGCAAGGAATATGTCGATGGCTCAACTAATCACTTCCAATTAGATTATAGCAGGCTTATAATATGAAATTAAAACAAGAAGATCAATATAAGAAAGAAAATACAAGAAAATGAAAGAGATTGAAACTTCACATTTCAAAGAAATGATGAACTTCTTGATTTCCAAACTATCTATTTGTCACCAACAAGTATATGAAGCATGTTCTTAATCCTCAATTTGAAAATTCAAAATTCTTGTTAGAATGGTGATTTAAATCGTTTCACAGTGTGTCTGGAGGGAATTGTTTAACTCTCTGATTTTCTCACTTTCAACAACAATCACTCTCCATTTGATCAAAGCTATAGAATTCGGCTATAATGGAATTTCCTAGATAGTTTTGATATATGGAATATGGTATAACAGTGTATATTGAAAATGAAGGTTTATAGCT
The DNA here is from genome assembly GCA_030407325.1 of Camellia japonica. Taxonomy (NCBI): domain Eukaryota; kingdom Viridiplantae; phylum Streptophyta; class Magnoliopsida; order Ericales; family Theaceae; genus Camellia; species Camellia japonica. The sequence goes on from JAPPVO010000019.1 coordinate 109,038,481, forward strand.
CAATTTTGATTAACTCTCCATTCAAGCAAGACTTCAATCAATCTTTCCTCTTTCTCAATCAATCTTTCTAACCCCCATCTTCTCAACAATCTGATGTTCTTCTTATATTCAAAGAAAGTGGAGGAGATGGTGTAAGACAAGGTGGAGGACAATGTGGAAGACAATGGTTAATGGAAAATAAAGAGAGATGATTAATGCTTGCTTTAACCCTCTCTTTTTTGAAGAGGCGAGTCCTTTATGCAATAGAGGTTGAGTGTATATGCATTTCATGCGTGAGTGGATCAAAAAATGGGATAGCACAGTGTCCCACACGCACTAAACAAGAATTTTTCCAAAACTACCCTGTTCCTAAACAAATTAGCCGGCCAGCCAATTTCTTGGAAGGCCAGCCAATTTCTCGGTCGACCAGCTAATTAGTTGGCCGGCTGGCCAATTAAGTTGGCTGACCGGCCAATATATTGGCTTTGGCCTGACTATTTTGCATGAAACATGATTTTTCAACATAATTATCATCCTTTCCTCCTATTTCCATATTGTTCTTTACTTAATTTCCTTAGAGAACATTTCATTTTGAAGTTTAAAAATGAGTCTCAAAACATTACAGAAATACTCAGAACAAAGCGCGGGAAGGAAGTTTTGAATGAGTCTTAAACATTTGGGCAAAACATGCTTAGGGTTAAGATAAAAGGTCGAATTCTATCTTTTTTATTGAAAATTTTCTTAGAAGCACATTCTTATTTTCATCATCGTGTAATCAAAAGAAAGCACCCAAGTCTTATGGCCAGTCAAAATGGGTGTCTATAGTTGCCCCTATTTGACAGAGCTTGAAATCATTTCATGACGTGAGTAAATGTCAAAGACCGAAGACGACCCTTTTGACAAAGCTGTAAGACTTAGGCAAACAAACAAGATGCGAATGCAGTTAGTTGAACCTGAGGGTTGCCTATGTATCCCTTTGCAAAGAATCAAACAAGCATAGTTTAGGAGCAAGATGCAAATGATATGCTCGGAATACAATTGAAAGCTGGACTTACACACTTTGCGAAGTTTATTTTGTTTGAGTATTCATGATTCATGCAACACAATGCAATGACACTAAATATAGCAAGATGACAACATATGAAACAAGCCTCAAGCTTAATTAAAATAGGTTCAATTGTGTCTCACATAGAAAAGAGCAAGCAAACATCAACTCTGAACACGTTTCACGTGAAAGGAAAGATGATATAACCAACAAGCATACCTAACTGTATTTCATACGAAGAAGGGGAAGGTTTTAACTGAGTAAATTTGAAATCCTAATGTGTTTTATGCGAAATGAGGAAAGGTGGTGTAACCAACAAGCGTACCTAACCGTATTTCATACGGAGAGGGATAAGGTTTTAAATGAGTAAACTTGAAATTCTAACGCGTTTTACGTGAAAGGAGGAAAGGTGGTGTAACCAACAAGCATACCTAACTATATTTCATACAGAGAGGGAGAAGGTTTTAACAGAGTAAATTTGAAATCCTAACGCGTTTCACGTGAAAAGAGGAAAGGTGTTCTAACCAACAGGCGTATCTAACCGTATTTCATATGGAGGGGGGGAAGGTTTTAACTAAGTAAACTTGAAATCCTAACACGTTAAAGGCGATGTAACCAACTAGCATACCTAACCGTATTTCATACGGAGAGGGGGAATGTTTTAACTAGGCCAAAATCAGTGTTGAAACACCAAAGCATACATTCCAAATGCTATTTTTGAGTTTCTAACAACGAAAACAATTTCGGCATGCCATTTGATCGTCTTTGGATGAAAATAAGAACACTCGGTCTCATCACATGAATCCAACCATACAAAACAAGAGTGACCCAGACAATTTTTGAACTTGTCATACAAAAACAGAGCAACCCGACCAAATTATGAGCTAAACGATAAAAAAATGATCCATCTGGCAAAAAACATGGCCGGTGGGGTAACAAAATTTTCACACGGCTAAAAACTTAGCCGGCCAGTCAAAAAAGGTGTCAACTGGCCAATTTGTTCAACTATGGGCTAGAAAACGAGTATTAGAGACCTGATTACTTTAAAACATGTTCTAGGGTTCATTTCCTCATACATCCATGTTCGAAAAACATATCCCCCACTCCCGAAGCTCTCTTTCTCTCTCTAGATTTCTCTCTATTTTTGGTTTGCCCTAAACCCACATCGTTTCTCATTTCTATCGTTGTTCTCATCATTTCACATCGATTGGAATCCGAAAAGGTAAGGTTTTAGCACTTTTTGTTTAATTTTGCATGACTTGAGTGTTTATTCCGTGACTTGGGCTCGATTATTGAGTGATTGTCATGAATTCATGCAGTTTCTTACAATTTTTCTCAATTTTGCATTTTCTTTCACTGTTTTTTGCGATTTTGGTCTTGAATTCTCACACTTTGGATTGATTTCTGGGTATTGCTTATAGTTAAGTTAATTTTTTGAATGTACTTTGAACATTTGTTTATTTCCCATCATTTGGACAAATTCCTCACATTTGGCTTCAATTCTTGAATTTCTCACAATATTTTCACTGTTTGATCAAATTTCTCATTGTTTGTTGTTGATTGCATACTACTTAGGCAATATTCTGGCTATTCTTATGTGATCTTCTTGAACACAATTTTGAACCATGTCATTCATGAATTTAGACCTTTCTTTCGATTTGGTTTTTGAATAGGCTACTATCCACGACTTGGCACAAAACTCTCCTCAGCTATAGCCTTTAAATTCGCATTGTCTATATTTCATTTCACACTGTTAGGCCTTAGTTTTATGCTTCCCTTATCGTTCCTCATGATACATTGAAAACTGGCCTTGATTTGGCACTGTTGGATTGAATTCTCTAATTTTCTCAATGATTGATTACAGCTTGAATTGAATTTCTCAGACTTTTTCCTTTGATTCCACAAATTGCAATGGCTAGCGATGACGCTCCTCGTGATGACGTACCACCTATCATTGTTGCAGAGGGTGATATACCCCTCACCGGTACCTGAGGTTGATATCCTCGCACCCGCCACGGACGTTGAGGGCCATGGTAAGGATTCTATGGCTCAAGATATTGAGGCAAAGCCACTCCTCTTAAGGACGAGGCCATTTGATCTTGCAACCTACAGGCCACGCACACATATGATGGCCCCTGGAGGGATGTTGGGATTCAGAGTTCTTCCAATGGGTTATAGAGGACGTATTGCTTTGGGAGCGCACGAGGCACCTTTCCTACGAGTCCTTTACGGTATTCTTTCTCTTTTTTTTTTTTTTGTTTTTTATTTAGCATACCATGCTTTGAACTCATTGATAGTTCCATTCTCCTATATGCTAACAACCTTCTTGTCACAGGTCACCGGTCGATTGATGAGGGGATACAAAAGTGTCCACGACCCTTGCTAGTAGTATAGAGATCTCCCCACTAAGGTCTACATCCTGGTTGATGGAGCTGTCTTCGGTCTATTCTTCTTGGGCATCTCATCATTGCAAGCGAACCGGTCAATCTACGATGCCTTGGTGGAGAGGTGGTGGGACACCACCAACTCCTTCCACTTCTCATCTACTAGGGAGATGACGATGCCCCCCTATGACTTCTCCATGATCACCAGTCTCTTTGTGTGGGGTGATACGATTCGACTTCTACCTAAGCCAGTGGCATGCCGTTCAAATCTTCCTTCTTGGAGCTACCCCACCCCTTGCTCGCCATGGAATGATTCGATACAACTGGCTCTGGAAGCACTTCTATGAGATAGAGCCAATGACTTTAGAGGAGATAGCCCAGTATGCCCGTAGGTTCCTTCTTTATGTCCCCAGTACTACCCTGTTTGTGAGCAAGGTAAATACCGTAGGACTCTATCTATTGAGCGACAAGGTAGAGCTCCCGCAATTAAGAGAGTGCAACTGGGGTGGATCTAGCCTCGTAACCCTCTAGAGATACATAAGCTCCATGTCTCGCCGAAAGGTGGATTTGCTTTGAGACTACTAGAGGACATGGAAGGTACATTCTGCACTTTCTTTCAATTCAGTTGTATTTCATCGCCTATTTTATTTCCATCTTTGCTTGTTGATTTTTTGATATGCTTTTCCGTGCAGCTATGGGTTTACACATACTTTTCCTCTTGTTGGCTTGAGTGTGGAATTGAGGCTCTCATGCCTAATGGTTTTAATCCTCTCTTGAGGGTTTCTACTAACCAACAGCATGAGGCCTCTTTCATGCTCAAGGCACTTGTGGTTCAAGCCCTCTTTCTAGTAGAGGACAATCACCTTGGACTTAATCGATTAAAGGACTAATCGGTAATGTAAAATGTGTAAACAAAATGAACAAAGTAAAAGAGGCAAGATAAGCATGTTGTGTTGCATTGTATGTGTTTGGATCGGACGTTAATCCAAACACAAGAAAAATGGGACGTTTCATACTCAAAGTGATGAAACGTGTTATTTTTCTTGGTCACCGTCACCCTTGATTATGCATGATAGGGTGGTGGTTGTATTGGTCTTGTTTGTGCATTCATTAACTTTGTACAATTTTTGTTCTTAGGCCATCATGCATTGAAAATGCTTGGTTGATGGCTTGAGAGCCAAGAGTTACACTCATTTGAGCTTGAGAGATGATAAGGAGGGTAGCAGTACACACATTTCTTGAAAATGCATTGCTTTGCCTCTGTTTGCTCTCTGTTGCAGCAAAAGCAGAAGTCTAGAAAAGGGAGTGGCCGACCGGCCACTTAAACTAGCCGACCGGCCAGTTAAGGTGGCCGATAGCCACTTTTTGTGGCCAACCGGCCACCAGTGAATTTTTGTACAAATGTGTTCCTGTGTTGGAGCAGAGGCAATCTGGAAGTTGGTACAATTTTCAGTGAGCAAACGAGTTCAAACAGAGGCATCTGATGGCAAGGCAAGGGCATTTCAGGCGGACCAATTGAGCATGCATGCGTCCCTCGCCTTCGAGGCCATTTACTTGCTTTGTTTAAATTGCTTTAGTTAGTTAGCATAGCTAATTATTGAATACAAGTGTTGTAATTAATTAGTTTTATTTGGTTTGTAATATTTTTGCTAGCTTAGAATAGTTAGTTAATTTATTTCAATTGTTGTAAATTAACTAGAATAGTTAATTAGTTTGATTTTGTAATAGCTTAGCTTAATTAGCTTGGCTTAGTGTAGCTTAGCTTATTCATTCGGACCCTCCTTTGAGAGGGTGCAATGTTGTAATAAGTGTGCGTGCGTGTGTGCATATCTTCCAACCCACGTCTTTCTCCCTTTTATTTAACTCTTTTCGATGGTTAGTTTAGGGACATATTTTGATTAGCATACCTTATGCTTTCATGTTTGCATCATTCATTTATCTTGCATGCGCCGAGGCTCGGCGCATCATTCAAACTGCATCACTATTTCAATACTTATTTGAATACGTGTTTCACAGCATGTTGTTCAAATTGTATCATATGCCATGATTAGGTAGCCGAGCCTATCTTATGGCATTACTGAATGTGTTGCATTAGTCATCTTGTATAGTTAGGATCATGTATTTTTTCTAACTAGTTTTTGTTTTGGCTTGGAGTACTCGGTGAGCTTTATGCTTTAGCATGCTTGCATGAGTGTGATTGCCATATTGCCATGTTTTGCATGCTTGCTATCAAGCTATGTGCTTAAATGCTAAACTGCATGAATGCTTATGGATGAAGGCTTTGTTGTTTGAATTGGAACAATTCGACGAATGTGAGTTTTAAGCCCACTTTGCGAAGTAGCAAATCATGTTTTTAAGCCCATCATGTTTGATGGCAAATCCGCGTTTTAGCCTACTTGAGGGTGGCAAATTCAAACCATTTTTGAAAACAAACATGAGTTGAATTCGTTCCAATTCTTGCGATTTTAGTCTATACTTGCTTGTGTGCGTCACGTAGTAAAGTTATCTAATAACCGGAATAAGAACACATGTGTTTATAAAACAACATATCATACTTAGTAGAGGCCGATCCTTTGATCGGGCGAGCGGGGGTGCTCATCTCAGGACCTTCCCTTCTCATACCCAAGTTCCCGAGCCGAGGCAACTTTGGTGATGACAGACACGTGGCCTTTGGCACGAGTCAGGGTTTCCTAAATTCCCAAAAGCAAAATATTTAAGTGGCGACTCTGTAATCTGGCAAAGCATTCCAGTTTTGGCATTATTTGATTCAAAATCTGATTTTCCAAAATGATTTGCCGGATTGGACTTTTTGGTGTTTATCAGTTTCACATTGCACTTTGTGAGATTAGATTCAGAACCGTGACAGGAGTTCGAACTGTAGGACCAATTCGAGCTCTCCGAAAGGGGGCGCGAAGAAGTCGAGCTACAATTTCTGGCGACTCTGCTGGGGATTTAGAGAACTTGACTCGAACTCATGATGTGTTGTTTTATCTACACTTATGTGTTTCTTTGCATTGGTGCGCCTAAGTCATAGTGTTTGTCATCTGCTATTCCTGAACGGTTTGCCAGAGGCTCGCTTGGAAAAGCTTGCCAAAAGGCTGACCGGTTGCGGGCTCTGCCATGATGGGAACACAAACCTTGGATCTGGACTACCACTGTACCGTTTGATCCTCCTTTCACTTCTCGGTGTTAGGAGCGAGAGTTATATTAGGTGGTCTTGCTGAGGCACCCTTTTTGACCAATCGGCCTAGTTGCATATCGGAAGCCATAGAGACTGTTCCAAACTAGGACAGGTTGCTCACCCGAATGTAGGTTGGTTTGAAACTGCTTGCTTGCGTAACGAATCCCTAGTTCCTGACGAAACTAGGACAGGGAAACCCTACCCCACCATAGGGGTGTCTTGGCTCTCACTTGCTTGATATGTGTTTTTAGAGTGTGACTCTGCAGGAATGTATGTATCAGTTGCAAGTTTGGGTATCAGTTTGAAGGTATCAGTTTTGAGGTAGAAATTTGGGGGCAGAAATCAGTGTTTGAGTACAGATTGTCCAGCTTATGATTTCAACTGTGTGTTGTCCTTGTCTAAGCCAAGGTGCTGTGTGTTTGTTGATTGTTGTTTCATTTTTTTGCTTTATTTTCTTTTTGCAAGGTAGTATTTCACAATTGCTTCCGGCGAGGCAGTTTTCCCCCAGGCACTCTGGACCAGAGTCAGGAGGATTTACCAATCTGAGGATCTTATTGGAGGACAACCAGTGTTTGCTTCGCTACCCCCGGTTACGAGACGGAGGACAGTCAGGCATAGATCACCGGTTCAACAGTCGTCAATTTAGCGGTCACTATCTACGTCACTTGTGTGCAGTTGGGCCCAATTTTCTACTTCCACCTCAGAAAGAGAGTATACATTGGTTCTGATAGATCAGCATCCCGTAGACAATATGGAGGATATGATGTGCCAACTTCAACAAACCATCGAGGGCATGCAACTGGACGCTGCTCGCCAAGCGGAAGTTACCGCTCGCCAAACGGAGATTGCAACCCAGCAGGCTGAACTGATTGCTAGGCTTCAACAACAACAACAACCGCAGCAGGTAGTAGCTTCTGCGTCCCATCCACCCCCTGCAAATATTCCAGTACCCAAAGCTCTTGCTTCCACAGCCAATGTCCAGGAATATGCGGACATCCCAGTGGATTCGATTCCACCTCAGACTTCCAAAGCACTAGCCTACCCAACAGAGGCACCATTTGAGTTTGGGGTCGACTCTACTGCTCTGAAAGTGAGCAAGCTTGAGAAGCTTTTCAAACGAGCTCAGGGTGTCAATTCGATCCCAGATATAGAGGACGGTTATATAGATTCGACAGTGACATTGCTGAATAGATTTAAAATGCCACATATAGACCGCTTCAACGGCTCGGGTGATCCCATGGTCCACTTGCGGCTATTCTCAGACATTCTGTGGCTATTCTTAGACATTCTGCGGCTGATGGGCCTGTCCAGATTGCAAAAGCTATCCCTCTTCGGCCGAACCTTGTCGGATATCGCGGCTATCTGGTATGCTAAACTAGAAGATTCTGTGAAGAGGAGCTGGGAAGAGATGGCCGAGGCCTTTATTGCCTAATATTCCTATAACACTCAAATCAAGGTCACAACTCGTGATCTCGAGGCTACTCGTCAAGAGCCGAAGGAGGGCTTCTCTGATTTTGTCACTCGGTAGACGGCCAAGGCCTCCATGATGACAACCCGACTAGCTAAAAAGGACCAGATAAGAATGGTCGTTCGTAATCTGCAACCGAAGCTACTGCAAAAGATGATAGTCCTACCTCTACCTACATTTACTGACCTTCATGAGATAGGGGTGCAGATAGAGGATGCGATGAAACAGGGTCTGATTGACCATGAAAAAGAGTAGCCCATGAGGGCTTTTACACGCAGTTCAAATGCGGCTACGAGTACTAACGCAGCTGCAAGGACTTCTGATGTTGGTATGGTCACCACCACACCGAAAACAGCCACCCCTGTAACAAGCTCGCGAGGGACCTCGCTACAGTTCGGACTCGATTCGTGTTACGGTTCTAAATCTTGAACCAAAGAGTCCAAATCCGGCAAATCGTTTTGAGAAAAACAGATTTTTTTGAAAGAAGTGCCAAACATGGACTGCTTTGCCAGATACAGAGTCGCCATCTAAATATTTTTTATGGGTAAATTTAGGAAACCCTGACTCGGGGCCAAAGGCCACGTGTCCGTCATCACCAAAGTTGCCTCGGCTCGGGAACTTGGGTACGATTGGGGAAGGTCAGCTATGAGCACCCCCTCTCGCCCGATCAAAGATTGGCCTCTACTAACCGTGATATCCAATTTTGAAAACGTTATGTGTTCTTATTCCGGTTATTAGCCTAGAATTACTATGTGATGCACAATCAAAAAAGTATAGACTAGATCGTCTAATTTGGAAATAAACATTGCATATCCGTTTGTTTTGAAAATGTTTTGAAATTTGCTACTCGCAAGTAGGCTAAAACACGGATTTCAATGAGCTATTCCAACTCAAATAATCCAACCTTCACCCACAGGCATTCAGGCAGTTTAACATATAAGCATCTAGCCACATGGTAAGCATGCTATCATGGCAACGCTCACACGCATGCAAGGATGCTAAAGCATAAAATACTTACAAAGTACTCTGTGCCTAGAACAAGAACATGTCAGCAATCAATGCATGATCCGAGTCCATGTTAAGTGCCTGATGCATCGCATACAAAATGTCACTAGAATAGGCTCGGCTATCCTAAGGATGGCATGTGAAATGCACAAATAGCAGGTATTCAAATTTATATTGAAATATAATGCAATTAGCAAGATGCGCCGAGCCCGGTGCATGCAATACTGATGAATGGTGCACGCATGCATAGCATGGGGTATGCTGAAATAAACGTGTCCTAATACTAACCATCAAAGCAGGTAAGTAAAAAGGAGAAAGAAGTGGGGGTTGGAAGACATGCACACACTCACCCACACTTATTACAAATTTGCCCTCGCTCGGAGGGACCGAAAGAATAATACAGACTGAATAAATAATCAACTATTCTAGCTAATTAATTATTACAGACCAACTAAATTAATTAAGCAAATTAATTAATCTAATTTAAGCAATAAACAGTCCCGGGATGAAGGCCTAATGTAGCACGCGCTCGGTTTTGCCCAGAAATCCAACGACATGCCCAAGATGCCTCTGTTTTCCCTGCTTTACTCCTCTGAAGACTGCCAAAGTCTCAGGGCTTGCTCTATGGATGCCAGGGAACACCACCGGCTAGGGGGAGAACACCACCGGCCATGTGGAATGGTCACCGGCCACAACTCTGATCCACCGGCCAAAAATGATGGCCGGTCGGCACTAAATGTGGCCGGCTGGACAAAACTTCCTGCAGAAACTGATTTGACAGCAGCAGAGGACAATACTTGGCATGGCAATGCATTTCAAGCAATGTATGCACCAATCACACCCCATATCATGTTTATGACTCAAAGGGACATGAGCCTTGGTTCTCGGACCACCAATCGCGCATTTCCATGCATGATGGCCCAAGAAGCCAAGTGTGCACATTTAATATGGAATTCAATGCACGTAATCAAACCAAGGGAAACTCAACCTCTATCATAAGCAATTCAAGAAGCCAAGTATGCATGCTAATGTAATGCAACCTAAGCATGTTAACTAGGCATGCAACATGGCAATGCAAAGAGGCATACAAAACATGCCAGGCATGAGACAATGCAACCAATAAGCATGCAAGGCTAACGTAGGCATCCAAGCATGCAAGCCAATATGTGACTTCATTCAATCATGTAATTCCAAACATGCAACGCACTCACCAATATGCTACAACATACAAGGAGCATATGCAACAAGCGAAGAGATGGACTTAAACATGATTTAGGCAGCCCTAACTAGGCCCAAAACAGTGGCAAAAAAAACTCAAGAAATGGGACCAAACACACATACACACATGCACATATTAATAGGCCAATATTTAAGCACATAAAGGCAACTTTTAAGCACACTTAAAAGAGGCAAACATGGACAAATGGCATGCACTAAACTCTGAAAATCATGCAAGAACATGGTGCCAAACCAAGCATACAAGATAGGCTAAACATGCAACAATGGCCCAAAACTTAAGGCTAACAAGCCAAAATGTAAAGGAGCTATACAATACATGGCAAGTATGACTCAAGCAATTTAAAACAGAGCTAAAGCATACAAAATATGCATTAAAGCTTCACGAAGCTAGGCCTAAAACATGCTAGAACAAGGGCTTACAACCTAAGGCATGTTAAGGCCTAAACATGGCATTACAAGGCACGTATGCTAAGCAAGCATGGTGTACCAAAACCAACTCAAAACAGAGGCATATTATGACATAATAAGCACAAAAATCAGTTAAGGCATGGCCAACACACACTTAAACATGGTGCTCCCTCAAGAGGCAAAAATAGCCCTTTTCAAGGACAACGAGGAGAGGGGGTGGCCCTCTCCTTCCTAGGACCTCAAGGCACCATCCTCACCTCTGAAATCCCTCAAGATTTCAGTGGTGAGGAGGCCCAAACACTATGGTCCCGGAGCTCACACAAAAAGGCACAAAACAAGGGCCAAACAAGGCTTAAGAGGGGTCAAACAACCCCAAAGCTTAAAGTACTCTTAACAAACTATTTAGAGGCCTTAAAAACAGAACTTTTATGTGTTATATGCAAGGCCAAAAAACAGTTGCAAGGCAAGCAAAAATACAATGCAAGAAAGGGGTAAAAAGGAGCAAAGTTGTTACCCTTGAAGACTCTCTTCACAAATGAAGCTCCAGCAGCTTCTTTAGGTTGAAACCAGCTCCAAAAATCCAAAACCAACCCTCAAGGACCTCAGCTCCAAGAAAAGGTGTGATGGTGGGTGTTTGTGTGCAAATCTAAGCTTAAACACACACAAGAGAGAGAGAGATATGGAGGTAGGATATGAAGAAACCCTAACCCGAAAACTCAAACCCTAAAATATTGTCTAAAATGTCTAACCCCTCCAACAAGAGAGAAGACCTCTCTTTATAGAGCTTATTGTCTTGTAAAGCTTACAAGACAAGCTTCTAAAGAGAGAGATCCCTCCATACACGTGTATGGAGGGGAGCCAAATGCATCCCAGCTGTGGCAAAATATCTGCAAAAGCAGATGCACAGTGGTCGGCCGACCAAAGATGCAAATGACCAAAAAAAGATAGCCGGCCGGCCATCTATAGTGCTGGCCGGCCAAACATTTGGCCGGTGGCTACAAGAAACAGCCGGCGGCCTCAAGCCCTGGCCGGTGATGGGTGGGGATGGTTTACAAGCCCTACCCTGCCTCTCAAAGGCAAAACACAATTGTTTGGTGTCAAACCAAGCACAAAACAGTCGAGTCGAGAGGTCCTGGGACAAGGCGCGCTGCCAAGGATTCCGGGAACTCAAGACGAACACAAACAAGGGTGATCACTGAGTGCTCAATCAGTGACGTCCAAGTCTTGAGGACGGTCAAAAATGGGGTGTCTACAGTTGCCCCTCTTTGACAGAACTCGAAAGTCATAACAATGACGGGAGTGAATGTCAAAGCCCAGAGACGAACCATTTTTGACAAGGCCAAAGACTTATACAAACATGCAAAACAAACAAGATATGCGCCCGAAGGCAGGGGCAAAATGCAAGACAATGCGCAAAGCCGAGCATAACTTATGATCCCGCAAAGGAAGCTGTAACGAAGCACACATGCAACAGTTTTAAGCTAGCATATACCAAACTACACTACAATGCAGAAAGGATGTAAGAGAATTATGCAATTCTCGATACGTCTCACGCGGAGGATACAATACCTGTCCGGTTCGTCTGGTTCCACCAGCCGCAAATGAACCGTACATATAATATCGTGCCTGCAAAGAAAACAACTTAACAGATACAATGTGATTAGCAACATGCATGACAATGCAAAAATGAATGCAAAATGATATGCAATATATACAAAACAATGTATAAACAATGCAAATGAAAACGCAATGCAATTGAAACTATGCAAACTACATGCAAAACAATTGAATCATGATCCAATCATGAGCGGTTCGAAACCACACGTATGTCAAATAGAGTGATGGAAGTAACAAGTCCGTCTACCATAGAACGATCAACTAAACTATGAGTAATGTAGACGGACGCAAGAACGAGTATTGGGTGGAATGACATAAGTGGGGAAACAACCCGCTGGAGAAGGGACAATGATCCTAATGCTGGATGCAAAATTACACTACAATGTAATATATAATGGATATGCTGAAAATGGCAATGGATATGGCACGCGGGCCAAACCAAATCTTGCCTAGGAAAGGCATGTACACATACAGGCCGCGGCTAACATAGAACGGTCCACTGAACTATGCTTTGACGTGAAAAGTATGGGCACATACCAGACCAAGCTCAACATGGAAAGGCGCAAGCCATAGATGGAAGGTGATGCAATGAATGCATGCAATCTACAATGCAATATGTACAAATATGCAATGGAATGGAATGGAATACAATGGATATGGCACGCGGGCCAAACCAAATCTTGCCTAGGAAAGGCATGTACGCATACAAACCGCGTCTAACACAGAAAAGGTGCCGCAACCCTCAAACCAACATACCAATGTGGAATAGGCGCGTACACATGCAGAACTGTGATTTGACGTGAAAGGTAAGGGCACATACCAGACCAAGCTCAACATGGAAAGGCGCAAGCCATAGGTGGATGGTGATGCAGTGAATGCATGCAATCTACAATGCAATATCTACAAATATGCAATGGAATGTAAATGCAATATTTACAGTGAAATACTATGTATGATGCGATCTGCTGGGGAAAATGCAATGGATGCAGATGTAGTATTTACAGCGAATAAGGCTCGCGGCCAAACCTTGTTTTGCCTAGGCAAGGCATGTACGCATACAAGCCACGTCTAACATAGAACGGTCTACTGAACTATGCTTTGACACGAGATGTACGGGCACATACCAGACCAAGCTCAACATGGAAAGGCGCAAGCCACGGATGGAGGGGATGCAGTGAATGCATGCAAGCTACGATGCAATATCTACAAATATGCAATGGAATGGAATGGGAATGCATGACAATGCATGTTTATTTTCTATGATGCATGACAATGCAATATTTTACCATGTATGCATGACAATGCACTATTTACAATGGATGCATGACAATGCACTATGATGCAACGGCTATGATTGCAGCTTTCCCTATCCTCCCAACAGGGCGATATACTAGGTTGGTTCAGTATCCAGAACTGAGGCGCAGACATGCTGCCTCAACCTATGGGGCTTCCATACAGATTTCAAGTCGAGGATACACCCCTGGGTATTTAAACCAGACTTTAGTCTCGGAAATCCCGAACCTTTGCGTTCTAGGCATAAGCCATTCGAACTCTAGTTTCCACCGTCCCAGTTGGTCTCCTAGGAACTGACCGCAAACACAGGTAGGTGGCTTTACCAGACCACCGGAAGTCGTTTGGGCACGACAAACACCAAAGAAATTGCACCTTTAGAGGATTTAAGGTCTCCTAGACCAGGATGCAAAATGTATGCATGACAATGCATGTTTTTTTTTTGTTTTTGATGTTTTTTTTTTGAAAATGCAAATGATGCATGATTTTTTTTTTTTGATATATATTTTTGAACTACAAATGATGCATGAAATGCATGTTGCATGGAATGCGCGACAACGCAAGTTGCTTGAAATGCATGACAATGCATGAAAATTTTTTGATGCGCACAACGCGCGGCTTGAGATGCACGAATTTTAAATGCGCGGCAACGCGCGGCTTTAGAGATGCATAACAATGCACAATGAATGACATGCGTGTTATAATGTATGTGGGCATGCAAACACTAACCGAGAGTGTTTAGGGTCGCGCCAGACCGGGCGTGTTTACGGTCCCGCCGGACCGTGCGTGTTTAAGGTCTCGCCAGACCGAAAAACGGAATGGTGTGATACACAAAATAACACAATTGAATGCATGCCAAATGGAAAAGGGTGCGCAAAACGGCGCGATGCAATGCACCAAACAGTGCGATGAATGCATACAACACATGCTGGGCAATTTTTGAATCTTATAAAGGACAAAAGGACACAAAAGATACACCTTGCATGAATTCGAGTGCCACGCACAGGAGGCACAGTCCGGGGGCAAAACAGGGGCCGGTTGAGTGTCGGAGATGCACTTTCTTGTACTTCTTTGAGCTATGAAGACCCAAAACTACAGATCTGACCCAAACAAGGCTGTAGGAGGCTCACCGGCTGGAAGGGAAGGCCACCGGTTGTCCATCGGCCATCAATACATTCCACCGGCCAAATATTTGGCCGACCGGCCAAAAGTTGCTGAGTCGGGACAATTTGGTCTTTTCACCCCGGGTCTTTTAAAATAGGGTTTCAAACCCTATTTTTCTCATTTCCCTCTAGCCGAAAATAGTTCCCCCTCTCTCTAGAGCACTTTTCCCTCCTTCATTCCTCGATTTTCTTGTATTTCACGCCCGTTTCATCGTTCGATTCGCGTATATCTTCGCGTTTCGGACATTTTCATCCGAATATTTCTTCATTTCGGTGCGTCCTTCACTATTTCTGCTTCTTGGGGTTTGTTCCCCTCGAGTTTCTCTCGATCTTCCCACATTTTCCTCATTCCGGCTTTTCCGGTCATTTTTCGCCCTCCCGGGGGTTGACTTTTCATTGACTTTTCGCATTCTAGCCTTATCTTCATTTTTCGACCATTTCCCTCGTCATATTTGACATGGCCGACGACATTCCACAGGGCGGGACTCCCCCGGATCACGAGATGGATCCCGGGCTGAGCTCCTACCTTTGAGCGTCCGTCCCTTCGACCCGGCGACCTACCGACCGGCGATTCATGTCTTGCCCCCTGATGGGCTTCGTCAGTTCAGGAGCTTCGACCGGAGCGTGCCATAGGACCTGCTTCTGCGCGAGCCGGGGTCTCACATATCCTTTGGCGCTTCCGAGGTAACATCTCCCCTCTTTGTTGCTTTCCGCAATGTAGAACATTTAACTGCCATAATTAGTCATTTCTTTAACTGCTTAGCCCGAATATACTGATGCACTGTATACCGTAGTTGACTGTAATCATACTTGCAACTGATAATTTATTTGAGACTGAACACGCGCACACACACTGCACTTGCCCTGAACTACTCAAACACATGACACATCAGTCACCGTAGTTCACTACGAGCACACCGATACCTGATATCTGTTTGAATCTGAAAATATGTACATATGCTGTATTTGCACTGAACCACCCGAACATGCTGACGCATCACACGTTGTAGTCCACTGTAGGCACACCGACACCCGGTATCTATTTGAATCTGAAAATATGTACATATGCTGTATTTCCCTCAATTCTGCATGCCTTACAAAACCAGTATATTTAGCATTGCTTCGCCACGGTTTATTTTTGAACAGGGAGATTCCTATACCGTTCGCAGGTATGGGAATGTTGCTGCTCGAGACTGGTATATGGAGCTGCCGGACGCCGTTCGTCACATTGTGGACCAGGCCGGCTTCGGCGCATTCTGCAGGGGCTCCCCCGTCTTACCGCATGCAGCCTCTCCTTGCTGCTCTAGTGGAGAGATGGTGGGACACCACCGACTCGTTCCACCTTTCTGCTGCCGGGGAGATGACGATGACTCCCGTCGACTTCTCGATGCTCACCGGCATCGGGGTAGGGGGTGATCCGATCTCCTTTGATACTGATATGGACGAGTGGACTGCTGCCCAGATCCATCTACTCGGCGAGGCGCCGCCTCTTGCCCGTCCAGGCTTCGTCCGCTATTCCTGGTTTGAGGTGCAGTTTAGGGTCCAGCCCGCGTTGGTGGAGGAGGCTCCGATGACCCAGGAGGCTGTAGAGCAGTATGCGCGCGGCTTTCTGATGTTCCTGCTAGGGACGACTATTTTCGCCGACCGGGCGAATACCGTGCCCTTGTGCTTGCTCAGCGCTTTAGTGGACGTCACCCGGATCTTTAACTATGACTGGGGGGGCGCTGCTCTGGCCACACTTTATGGGTACATGAGCTTGGCTTCCCGTGGCAGCGGACAGTTGCTCGGGGGCTACTGGCGTGCTTGGGAGGTATGTTTCCTTTTTCTGCTTTACATTTCTATTTTTCCACTTTCTGTACTCTGTACCGTAGTCTGTACACTGCACACACTGTAGTCTGCTTTACACTGGCTGTATACTGTACACGCGGCACACACATACTCTTCTTTACACTGACTGTACACTGTTCACACTGTACACTCTACACAATACACTGCCTGCACAATACACTGCTTGCACAATACACTGCACAATATATGGCTCTATTATTTCTGCTTTATTCTTGTATTCTGCTTTGTCTGATAAGCATACCGGCATTCCCTTTGCAGTTGTGGGTCTACGCCTACTTCCCTAGGCTAGCCCGGTTCCTGATGTAGAGACCCCTCTCGTCGTCCCGTTCTCGCGACGCTTCGACGTGAGGTGTATGCGGAGACCACGAGAGACGTTCATCTTCTTCCGTCGCTACTTTGACACTATCACCGCTGCGGAGGTATGGTTTTACTTGCAGTTCATTTAAGCTTCGCCCCTTTTTTTTTTTTACTGTGTTGTTCGTTTTCAATAACAGTAGATAATGAATTGCATTTCATTTTCAGATCACCTGGAGGCCCTGGGCCCCATTGCCGGCCGAGATTTGGGAGCGATTCGCGGGCGCGGTAGAGACTGCCCGGTTCAGGATCCTCTTGGAGGGACCAGTCTAT
This sequence comes from Camellia japonica, assembly GCA_030407325.1. Taxonomy (NCBI): domain Eukaryota; kingdom Viridiplantae; phylum Streptophyta; class Magnoliopsida; order Ericales; family Theaceae; genus Camellia; species Camellia japonica. The sequence continues at coordinate 109,055,735 of JAPPVO010000019.1, forward strand.
CGGGCCTGGTACCTAGGCGAGCGCTTCTTGCGCTAGACCCTAGGTCTACCAGAGCAGATAGTCCCAGCTCCTCCTCCCGTGGACATGAGGGAGACCGAGAGGTGCACCCTTGAGCAGATGGCTGAGTACACAGTCGGTTGGGATGCGATACGCCACAGGAGCATAGGTGACTATACGGAGTTCATCCGGACCTTCCTTATGCGGCCTCTGAGCGGTGGCCGCCGAGCTGAGAGAGAGAGACCTGCGGTGCCGACAGGCAGGGCAGGCGCAGGGGTAGGGACATCGAGGAGGGCTCGGGTCCGTGGCAGGGGCGGAGCTCAGGGAGGGCGGGGGGCTGGTTGGCCCACGCTGCCTACGACGATGACATACAGAGGGCAGGGTGGGGGGACTTACCAGATCCCCTTTGCCCCTCCGCCGGCTGATCACAAGTTAGTCGGTGTCCCCGACTTGCCTCCGGTATGTATTATTGCATTCTTGTACAGTCGTTTCATTTCAGTTTGTTTGATATTCCGCAGAATATTGATGTATCTGATATTTTTTGCAGGCTTCCTCCGAGTACACCCGGCAGTCCCTGGAGCTGAATGCCTCCATGATGGGGATGTTGCAGCGGACTTTCGACCTTCTGGCCCTCTACAGTATTCCGGTATGTTCCTCTAACTACAATCTCAAACCAAACATAAACTGCTTGACATAATCTGATGCATAACTCAACACTTGGCACACTGATCTCACAACATTCATAGACTGTATTCTGCACTGCAGCCTGCACTGATAAATCGTTCACAATATTCACACATTGTACTCATACACTGCATCCTGCACTGATAAACTGCCCACGGCATTCACTCACGGTACTCATACACTGCATTCTGCACTGATAAACTGCCCACGGCATTCACTCACTGTACTCATACACTGCATTCTGCACTGATAAACTGCCCACGGCATTCACTCACTGTACTCATACACTACATTCTACACTGATAAACTGCTCACGGCATACTAATGCATTTGTCTTTTGTACTTTTCAGCCTCCCTTCCAGATTCCCACTGTAGGAGGTGCTCCAGCTGGACCTTCCGCTCCTGTCCGAGGCAGAGATGAGGAGGGCAGAGTATTTCCCCGTACTAGGGCGGGGCGCACTCATGCTGGGAGCAACTCCCGGGTGCCAGTTCCAGACGACGACGAGTCGGAGGCGGAGGCGGAGTCAGAGGCGGAGGCGGAGTCATCAGAGGAGGGGACCGGAGACGGCTCGGACTCGGGCTCAGATGGTGATGTTCCTGATGATGTTCCTGGACCTTCGTCCAGGAAGAGGACTAGGACGAGCTCCCAGGCCTGAGACCTTTTGGCATTGATACAGACTTTTGTTGTTTTCTTTTTCTTTTCTGTGCTTTTTCCTTTTTGGTAGCTAGGAGTACTTTGTATTGCCGCAGGCAGATTTTTGTTTCCAAAACTATGTACTTGAAAAGATGATGAAATGAAACAAACTTTTTATTGAAAAAGTGTTACATTTACATATCTCATGTATTGCATCGCATCACATCATGCTACATCTCAATGTAAGTGAAATTGATCTGCTGTCTGAAAATTGAGCACTTGCACTGTAATAATCAGATAACCAACCAGCCAATAGCAAAATAATCAAGCAAACCACAGTTTAACCTGAACACACAGCTCGTACTCTGTTGGGGATTAGTCTGCATACAGCCCATATCACAGCACTCGGTTCGTCCTGCACACGGCATACCTTGAACAAACAGCCCAATCTAGCAAGACGGACTACAAAGGTTGAAACGGTTGAAGTTGAAACACACTCAGATGTCTCAAATTTTCCCTTTTCTTCTTTTGGTTCGCCTAAATGTAGAGAATGGCACAGCACTCTGAGCATAAACGATTTTTGAAATTGAATAAGGGTTTTTTTTTTTTTTTTTTACCGGGGTATCGAGCCTACAACTGAACACAGCGGGAAAGACTCAAACAAAAGGTACACGACCTAGACACAACGAGGCACGCTTGAAAAAGACTCAAAACGAAAGTTGAGGTAAACAAGAGAAAAGACACGACACACGGACGTGTTTACAAAAACGAGACCTCAGATCTCGAGGATCCAGTTCCTCCGGGTATGGTTCCCACCATTTCTGATTTGCGATTCTCACATCACTCGGCCCTCAAGCTCGGTTTTTCTCTCAAAAACCCTATTCCTCACTTTTCTCTCGTCTTACACCTCTCTTTTCTTTATTCTCTCATTTTTTTTTATCCCTCCCCTGGGTGATTGATGGATGAAGAGGAAGTCGTAGGTTCACGTCCAACACTACTAGCTCGCGGCTATTTCTTCCGATGACGTCCAGTCGATGTTCTAGACATGAACTGGTGTATCTTTATCTGGCGAATATGGTGCCTCTCTGGCAAGTATGTTGACGGCGGGGGAAAGACAGAACACCTGACTCAACTGTGCCCCTAGTTCATTATTTTGACCATTTTTTGTTTTCTTCTTTCTAAAACAGTTTTGACCAAAATGAGAGTTAGATTAGCATACTCGCTCAATTTTTGATTTGAAAATCCTGCAAGTCAGGCTGTGAGCACTGAAAATTTTCCTTTTTGGGTCCAAGAAAATGGTCCGGTTTTGGAAAGATAAAACAGCTTTTGAGAAAATAGTCAACCTCAGTAAAAATTTTCAAAAACTATTTTCGCAAACAATCAACGCTCGACGAGCGCGGAACTTACCCCCGAGATGCGCAACCTCGGATCGGAGGCAATGGAAAATTGCCCCTTGCTTAAAGAGGGTACATGGCAACGGAAAGTTGCCCCTAGTTTGGACGGCAACTCAGGGCAACTTATGGCAATGCATGGCAACGGAAAGTTGCCCCTTGTCTGGATGATGCCGCAGCATTTTTGTAAATGGTCTTTATCAATGACGACTGAACTCCGAAGACGATGGTCTGAACCAATATATGGACACAGTCACTGTAAGAGCAATGGTAGCTGGACTTCAGGATGAAGTTGCCTACGTATCCCGAACATGGGAATCAAGCCTGCGTAGTTCACGGTTATTACAACCGAATTGTCGGATGCAGAGGAGGCAAGGATGATCAAAACCATTACATGGACTGAGGCGCTATGAAAGCGTTGGGGGTTGGACTTCAAAATGAAGTTGCCTACGTATCCCAAACATGGGAATCAAGCCTTACGTAGTTCCGGTTAAGGTACACTCGGGTATTAACCTTCACTTTTAGGCTCTAACTTTTGCCAAGGTGCCCGATGCGGGTTTTCGACCTTGCGAGCTTCTTTTCTTTTTCTCCTCATTTTTTCATTTCTTTTCTTCCTTTTTTTTTTCTTTTTCTTTTTCTTCAATTTTTCAATTTTCGCAATTTTTTCTTTCTTCTTTCTTTCTTTTTTGCATTTTTTCTTTCTTTTTTTTTTGTTTTTTCTTTGTATTTTATTTTTCCTTGCTCTAACTTTTGCCTGGGTCGCCCTTTCGGGTTTTCGGCCCAGCGAGCCTCTCAAAGGGTAGAAGTGTAACAAGTCCATGCCAAATGGTTTTGACATTGAAGCCCTCTGTATCCAGGAGAGTGACTACTGTGTTGATTTGCAGAAGAATCCATCACGGTTGCTTCACGAGCTTTTTCCAGTGAGATCTGACCTTCTTGATTTGATTTTGGTGCCTCTTGCTCGAGGGCAGCTTCAAATTGGGCCACACGGGCCTTACATGGCGGTTGCGGTTGACTTTTGAACGCTTTGAACGGATTCTAGGTTCGAAACAGATAGATTGAATCTTGAGGCTGAGAGCGATCCTAGGCTGCACAATCTCAAGAACGATTCCACACAGGTCTTCACAGGACTTCGCAAAACATTTTGTTTTTGAAAGTTTTTACGAAAGCGACACATTGCTCATGTTGAAGATAGTGTGGAACCAATCTGGATCAAGCCAGGGTCCTTCTCAGTACTCACGCTGACAGGCATGATTTCATTCATTAAAGGCTCAGCACGCCTCTCTTTCTCTCAAAATGATCGAAATTTTGCAAAACCCGAGGAATTCCTTCCTCTTCATTTTTATCACCGCAGTGTTCAAAAAGGGTTTTTGAAAAGCTTAGGTCATTACAATGATTTTCAGGGCACAAGAGAGTAGGTAGAATGTACGGCCGTTCCATTCGCCTCCCCTGGCTCACTAGCTCAAACTGAAAGCAAGCACGAAAACAAGATAGCCACAGCAGTTTCATTCAGATTTGTTGGTATAACCGGCTCCTCGGCAGAAACAGACTCAAAAACAAAAAACGGGTAATTACAAGACAAAACGGTGTTCGAGGCAACAACCCCGGAATCACCTGGTATTCTATACAAAGGGGACTGACTCGCTACAACAAGACAGACCCTTAAGCAAAAGACTGACTCAAGACAAAGAGACAGACTCAAAGCAAAAGACTGACTCGATACCCAAGCCAGAATTTACAGAGCTAGTGTTCACAGATGCTCAAAAATGCGTGCCAGACGCCACATCCAAAATATACAAAATGCCGCCCGCAGGTGGTTCACTTCCTGATTACATACTCGCAGTATCTGTGTCCTCAAAATCCAATAACTGGGTGGTAACGGACTTGGCTGAGGTGGGCGGGAGGATAACCTCGTTGTCAATCAAATCTTGCACCTCATAACGGAGGCAGAAGCAATTATCGGTAGCATGACCGGTTTGCTGGTGGTACGCGCAGTACTGAGCAGCATCATGTGTGGCAGGGAGATTCTTCGGCTCCAAAGGTTTAAGGTGCCCTCTCTCGGCAAGGATTTGAAGTGCCTTGGACAACGGCATGTAGAGAGCATGGAAGACCCTGCGCCGTCGGGGCAGGTACTTTGAAGTCTGAGCACTCTTGCTTGACGCACTGGCGAAAGGGTCGGCAGGCGCCACCTTGGCTTTCTGATCCTTCCCGGGTGTAGGGTTGGGAGCAAAAGGAACTGTTCTGGCACGACGGGGCCTATCCCGGTTTTCTGACTGATTTGAACTACCCTCAGGTGGAGTGGGGAAAGCATCCTCCATAGCTTTTGTCACAACTGCAGATATCTGTTGCTTGTTCATCCCTCTGGCTTTCAAAGCCTCGACTGCCCACAGCAGCTGTTCGATGGGATCGGCATCTGCCTTCATTTTATCCTTACCTCTGGCCTCAGCCTGATCGAGGGTTTGGGTTGATACGTCGTTGCCATAGCTGGAGGTCATCTCTGGCTGGCTAAGTTCAATCACAATCCGTCCCAACAGCAAGGGCTCCTCGGGTACAAAACTCCCGCATATGGTGCGGCTGGCGGTGAAGCTGACATTCCGTAGGCGAGATCGCCACGGACCTCTGGAGATCACCTATCATCCCCATTAGTTCAAATGTAGTAGGCTCGCGAGCTTGATATAGCCGGGGGGTCCAGACCGGGTGCGCAACAGGCGACCTGGGTGGATGCGGCATATCAACATTGGTCTCACTTTGTAGAGTGATTCCTTGATCCAACGCGGCTGTCATAACCACGATCTCTTCTGAATTCTGCGTCATCGTAGGTCTTGCCTCGGCAAAGGGGGAACACTAACTATTCTGGAATTCTCTGAACTGAAAGGAAAAACAAGCAGCATTTCAGCCCAAACGGATCAAACACAAGTGCAGCCGAACAACTGTACTCTACTACTGATCACTGTTCCCCAGAAATCACTGTCTCACAAAACACTGAATCGGATATCCACAGATATAACTGATTCTCGCAAACTGATATTGGTGCCCTCAGGCTTGATACTCAATCTTGCAAACTGATATGTGTGTTCCCCTGTAGAGATACACTCTGAAAACACATAGCAAGTAAATGAGCCAAAACACCCCTATGTTGGGGTAGGGTTTCCCTGTCTTATTTTGTCAGGAACTAGGGTTTCACTACGCACGTAGCGGTTTCAAACAACCTAACATCGGGTGAGCAACCTGTCCTAGTTTGGAATGGTCACTATGGATTCCGAATATGCACTAGGTCGAATGGTCGAAAAGGGTGCCCCGGTAGAACCGGGGTTTGTGTTCCCATACTGGCAGAGCCCGCAACCGGTCAGCCTTATGGCTTGCTTTGACAAAGTCATGCCTCCGGCAAACCGCTCAGGAATAGCAGATGGCCAACACAGTGTCCTAGGCGCACCAATGCACATGCAATGCAAAGAAACACATAGATGAAATCAAAACAAGATATCACAAGTTCGAGTCAAGTTCTCTAAACTCCCCAGCAGAGTCGCCAGAAACTGTAACAAGCCCGCGAGGGACCTCGCTACAGTTCGGACTCAATTCGTGTTACGGTTCTAAATCTTGAACCAAAGAGTCCAAATCCGGCAAATCGTTTTGAGAAAAACAGATTTTTTTGAAAGAAGTGCCAAACATGGACTGCTTTGCCAGATACAGAGTCGCCACCTAAATATTTTTTATGGGGAAATTTAGGAAACCCTGACTCGGTGCCAAAGGCCACGTGTCCGTCATCACCAAAGTTGCCTCAGCTCGGGAACTTGGGTACGATTGGGGAAGGTCAGCTATGAGCACCCCCTCTCGCCCGATCAAAGATCGGCCTCTACTAACCGTGATATCTAATTTTGAAAACGTTAGGTGTTCTTATTCCGGTTATTAGCCTAGAATTACTATGTGATGCACAATCAAAAAAGTATAGACTAGATCGTCTAATTTGGAAATAAGCATTGCATATCCGTTTGTTTTGAAAATGTTTTGAAATTTGCTACTCGCAAGTAGGCTAAAACACGGATTTCAATGAGCTATTCCAACTCAAATAATCCAACCTTCACCCACAGGCATTCAGGCAGTTTAACATATAAGCATCTAGCCACATGGTAAGCATGCTATCATGGCAACGCTCACACGCATGCAAGGATGCTAAAGCATAAAATACTTACAAAGTACTCTGTGCCTAGAACAAGAACATGTCAGCAATCAATGCATGATCCGAGTCCATGTTAAGTGCCTGATGCATCGCATACAAAATGTCACTAGAATAGGCTCGACTATCCTAAGGATGGCATGTGAAATGCACAAATAGCAGGTATTCAAATTTATATTGAAATATAATGCAATTAGCAAGATGCGCCGAGCCCGGTGCATGCAATACTGATGAATGGTGCACGCATGCATAGCATGGGTATGCTGAAATAAACGTGTCCTAATACTAACCATCAAAGCAGGTAAGTAAAAAGGAGAAAGAAGTGGGGGTTGGAAGACATGCACACACTCACCCACACTTATTACAAATTTGCCCTCGCTCGGAGGGACCGAAAGAATAATACAGACTGAATAAATAATCAACTATTCTAGCTAATTAATTATTACAGACCAACTAAATTAATTAAGCAAATTAATTAATCTAATTTAAGCAATAAACAGTCCCGGGATGAAGGCCCAATGTAGCACGCGCTCGGTTTTGCCCAGAAATCCAACGACATGCCCAAGATGCCTCTGTTTTCCCTGCTTTACTCCTCTGAAGACTGCCAAAGTCTCAGGGCTTGCTCTATGGATGCCAGGGAACACCACCGGCTAGGGGGAGAACACCACCGGCCATGTGGAATGGTCACCGGCCACAACTCTGATCCACCGGCCAAAATGATGGCCGGTCGGCACTAAATGTGGCCGGCTGGACAAAACTTCCTGCAGAAACTGATTTGACAGCAGCAGAGGACAATACTTGGCATGGCAATGCATTTCAAGCAATGTATGCACCAATCACACCCCATATCATGTTTATGACTCAAAGGGACATGAGCCTTGGTTCTCGGACCACCAATCGCGCATTTTCATGCATGATGGCCCAAGAAGCCAAGTGTGCACATTTAATATGGAATGCAATGCACGTAATCAAACCAAGGGAAACTCAACCTCTATCATAAGCAATTCAAGAGGCCAAGTATGCATGCTAATGTAATGCAACCTAAGCATGTTAACTAGGCATGCAACATGGCAATGCAAAGAGGCATACAAAACATGCCAGGCATGAGACAATGCAACCAATAAGCATGCAAGGCTAACGTAGGCATCCAAGCATGCAAGCCAATATGTGACTTCATTCAATCATGTAATTCCAAACATGCAACGCACTCACCAATATGCTACAACATACAAGGAGCATATGCAACAAGCGAAGAGATGGACTTAAACATGATTTAGGCAGCCCTAACTAGGCCCAAAACAGTGGCAAAAAAAAACTCAAGAAATGGGACCAAACACACATACACACATGCACATGTTAATAGGCCAATACTTAAGCACATAAAGGCAACTTTTAAGCACACTTAAAAGAGGCAAACATGGACAAATGGCATGCACTAAACTCTGAAAATCATGCAAGAACATGGTGCCAAACCAAGCATACAAGATAGGCTAAACATGCAACAATGGCCCAAAACTTAAGGCTAACAAGCCAAAATGTAAAGGAGCTATACAATACATGGCAAGTATGACTCAAGCAATTTAAAACAGAGCTAAAGCATACAAAAATATGCATTAAAGCTTCACGAAGCTAGGCCTAAAACATGCTAGAACAAGGGCTACAACCTAAGGCATGTTAAGGCCTAAACATGGCATTACAAGGCACGTATGCTAAGCAAGCATGGTGTACCAAAACCAACTCAAAACAGAGGCATATTATGACATAATCAGCACAAAAATTAGTTAAGGCATGGCCAACACACACTTAAACATGGTGCTCCCTCAAGAGGCAAAAATAGCCCTTTTCAAGGACTACAAGGAGAGGGGGTGGCCCTCTCCTTCCTAGGACCTCAAGGCACCATCCTCACCTCTGAAATCCCTCAAGATTTCAGTGGTGAGGAGGCCCAAACACTATGGTCCCGGAGCTCACACAAAAAGGCACAAAACAAGGGCCAAACAAGGCTTAAGAGGGGTCAAACAACCCCAAAGCTTAAAGTACTCTTAACAAACTATTTAGAGGCCTTAAAAACAGAACTTTTATGTGTTATATGCAAGGCCAAAAAATAGTTGCAAGGCAAGCAAAAATACAATGCAAGAAAGGGGTAAAAAGGAGCAAAGTTGTTACCCTTGAAGACTCTCTTCACAAATGAAGCTCCAGCAGCTTCTTTAGGTTGAAACCAGCTCCAAAAATCCAAAACCAACCCTCAAGGACCTCAGCTCCAAGAAAAGGTGTGATGGTGGGTGTTTGTGTGCAAATCTAAGCTTAAACACACACAAGAGAGAGAGATATGGAGGTAGGATATGAAGAAACCCTAACCCTAAAACTCAAACCCTAAAATATTGTCTAAAATGTCTAACCCCTCCAACAAGAGAGAAGACCTCTCTTTATAGAGCTTATTGTCTTGTAAAGCTTACAAGACAAGCTTCTAAAGAGAGAGATCCCTCCATACGTGTATGGAGGGGAGCCAAATGCATCCCAGCTGTGGCAAAATATCTGCAAAAGCAGATGCACAGTGGTCGGCCGGCCAAAGATGCAAATGACCAAAAAAAGATAGCCGGCCGGCCATCTATAGTGCCGGCCGGCCAAACATTTGGCCAGTGGCTACAAGAAACAGCCGGCGGCCTCAAGCCCTGGCCGATGATGGGTGGGGATGGTCTACAAGCCCTACCCTGCCTCTCAAAGGCAAAACACAAGTGTTTGGTGTCAAACCAAGCACAAAACAGACGACTCGAGAGGTCCTGGGACAAGGCGCGCTGCCAAGGCTTCCGGGAACTCAAGACGAACACAAACAAGGGTGATCACTGAGTGTTCAATCAGTGACGTCCAAGTCTTGAGGACGGTCAAAAATGGGGTGTCTATAACCCCTTTTACCGGTACATGTGGAACTACCCCACAACCTGCCAAGTACCAACCCCGAGGCCAGAGGGTTTTTACCCCACTTTACATGTCCTACCTGCGGCCTTGAGGGTTCTAATAAGAAAGAGGCATCTGAAGCCCCTGGAGCCGCGCCCATTGCCTAATCCCTTCCCTCCTACACACAACCCGGCCAAGTATTGTGCCTTCCATCAGCAGCATGGTCGGGATACCGAGCTATGTGTTAGGACTTCGTCATGAGATTCAGGATCTCATTGACAACAAAGTGATAGTGCCTCCTGAAAAGCTTAACATCACCACAAATCCTCTCCCACCACATAACCAACCCCCTTCTCCACCCAGGCAAGTAAACCTTATCCAAACAATGGCCGTCCCATACGACCCCAGCATATACATCACCCCCTCCCACCTGCCTAAGCTGGCGCTATTCATCTCAGAAAGCACAGACCTGTGCATGATGAGCGCGTCCATATCCCAACCCGAACCTATGGTGGTGGCTGTGGAAGAAGAAGGCATGCTTGAGAGCTTCGTGAGCTTAACAGAAGAGGAGTACAACCCCTGCCGTTACATTGTGCCAAATAGCCAGGCCAGACCAGGGGTGGAATTGCCGACAGGGATGGAGGTTAATGTAGTCTGGGAGGACGAGCCAAGCCATGGACTGGATGACTTAGCTAGGCTTAGGAGGACATCAGTAACCTACAGTTCTTTGATGAATAAGATCTGGGGAATGTACAGATTGGCTGGTTTGATATGAACAGATCAACGGATAATACAGGGTGGCTCAGTAATGAACCAGATGCAGATGAGGGGTCTCAACTGAAGCAACAACAGTTGGAAATGGGAATTTCTGCAACGGCCGGAACGGTCGACGATAAGGAGAAGTTGCCGAAGAGCACCGGTACGAAGAATTTTGCTCAAGAATTGGGTAGCATTTGTATAGCTGAGACAGAATAGGAGGCCGCACTGAAGCGGTTTGAGTGTGAAAGAACTGAGAATGATCAGAAGGTTAGAAAAGGCAAAGGTCCTGTAGGCATTGACTGTGTTGTGGACATGAAAACAATTACAGCGGAATCGGACATGTGCTTGTTGGTTGTCGGGGGAATGTGGTGGGAAGATGAAGATTTGCATCTCGTCCACACGGATGAGGATTGGGGACAGAAATTTTACACAAGAGGAGGATGTCTTTTTGTTTGGGTTCACCTTGGCCGAGGCCCGGGTGGTGCAAGATATTCTAGCTATTGATGAGGCGTTATATGTCAGTGCGTAATCCGTCTACCTCGTGAATAAGCTGCAACATGTACCCGGAATGGGATTGGGAAGGAGCGGCTGGAAGGGCATCGCCGAGTTGGCCAAAGTGCCAGACAACCCTCATACCTTTGGTTTACGTTACACGCCTACCAAAGAGGATTGGGTAAGGAAGGGAAAGGAAATGACAGGAAGAGCCAAGGCTAAGAAAAGTGGGAGGTCCTACGAGCTTGTACATAGACCCATCCAAGAAACCCTGAACGGCTGCTTTTTTTGGGAAGGGGAAGCTTTCCCATTTTGTGGCTTTCCTGAGCCATGGCTGAACTCTGAGAAACGGTGTTTGCCCAGCTTCGAGATCTTTTTTGATCTACAGTTGTAAGGGGATGAAGTTGCAGAAGAGCAGACTGATCTACCAGCTGAGGCTGAACAGTGTATGGAGGATGAGTTCGATGGCATAGAATTTGAGATGGGAGCAGCGCCGGCTTGTCTCCTCTCGGATCCTCAGATCAAACCAGAGAGCTCGGGGGATGACTTCTTTGTTTCCATGATTGGAGATCAATCGGCTGTGGACCCTTCTTCCGGCATTCTGGATGCATTTATCTCACCCTCTCTCATTTGGCAGTTCGAGGAGGGCTTTTTGTCCAATAGTTCTGAATCAGGTAGTGAATCGAAATCTGATTCCACAGAGTCTGTGGAGTCGGAATCAGATTCTAGTTCTTCTGAGTCAGAGTCCGGTATTCCTGGGGTTGATAACCCGGATGCCGTTGTTTTGTCCAGGTCGTCTTTTTCCTTTTCTTTTGAGTCGGTTGTAACCGAGGAATTGGACGAACTGGAAGTTGTGAATGAGAATGGTACCACTGCTGTTTCTGAGTATTTTTCTGTGCCACTTGTGTATTGCATTGATCATGACTTTCAAAACTTTGATAAAAACGACGAGGAAGGAATTCCTTCGGTTTTGAAACATTTGATTGATCGAGAAGAGGAGAGGTTTGTAAAACCCCTGGTTGACGAAATCACTTCAATTAATGTGGGTACTGAGAAGGATCTGCGTCTAGTCCAGATCGGGTCCACGTTGTCTTCGGAGGAACGTGAGTGCTTAGTCGGTTTATTAAAAGATTTCAAAGATGTTTTCGCGTGGTCCTACAAAGACATGCCTGGAATCGATCCTGAGATTGTACAGCACCGGATCCCTCTTGACCCTGAGGCCCGACCCGTCAAGCAAAAGCTTCGCAGAATACGCCCGGATTGGGCTCTGAAAATCAAGGAAGAGGTCACCAAGTAGATAGATGCAGGGTTCTTGCTAGTATTTGAGTATCCTACTTGGTTGTCCAACATTGTTCCGGTGCCAAAGAAAGATGGCAGAATTCAGGTGTGTGTGGATTTCAGAGATCTGAACAAAGCTAGTCCGAAGGACGACTTTCCTCTACCGCACATCGACGAATTGGTGTACTTCACCGCAGGCCATGCATTGCTTTCCTTTATGGATGGGTTTTTCGGGTACAACCAGATCTTGATGGTACTCGAGGATAAGGAGAAGACTGCCTTCACCACGTCGTGGGGAACCTACTGCTATAGGGTGATGCCGTTCGGTCTAAAAAATGCTGGGGCTACTTATCAACAAGCCACAACTATGATCTTGCATGATATGATCCACAAAGAGGTTGAGGTGTATGTAGACGACATGATTGTCAAATCCAAGGAAAGAGAGGGCCACTACACCGCCTTGAAGAAATTTTTCCAACGGATCAGAGAGTATCGGTTGTAACTGAATCCTCAGAAGTGCACTTTTGGTGTCACAGCAGGAAAAATGCTGGAAATCTTGATTACACAAAGGGCCATCGAAGTCTATCCTTCCAAAATCAAGGCCATACTAGAAATGCCACCACCAAGGACTGAAAAGAAGGTGCGAGGCTTTCTGGGAAAACTGCAATTCATAAGACGGTTTATTGCAAAGTTAACCTTGACTTGTGAACCACTATTTGGTCTCATGAAGAAAGGAAAGAAATTCCAATGGGATGACCGATGCCAGGTTGCTTTCGAGCAGATCAAGCAGTATCTACAGAACCCACTCGTGTTGTCACCGCCAGAGCCGGGGAAGGCATTGATTTTGTATCTATCAGTAACCGACACAACTGTGGGCTGCATGCTTGCGCAGGAATCTGAGAATAGGGTAGAGAAGGCCATCTATTACCTGAGCAAGAAGATGCTGGAACATAAGACCCGATACACTCCACTGGAGAAGGCTTGTTTACCCTTGGTATGGGCTACCAGGAAGTTGAGGCAATACCTGTTAGCTCACTCCGTAATTCTGGTTTCGAGATTGTATCCTATCAAATATCTCTTCGAGAAACCAACGCTTATGGGTAGGCTAGCTCACTGGTTGCTTCTTCTCTCTGAATTTGATTTGAAGTATATGACTTGCAAGTCTGTTAAGGGGAGGGCTGTAGCGGAGTTCCTAGCCGATCACCTAGTAGAAGGAGGCGAAGTAGTAGAGTATCTATTCCCATATGAAGCTATTCTGCAGGTGGAAGAATAGATTTGGACTATGTACTTTGACGGAGCATCTAACCAGTACGGTTATGGGATAGGGGTGTTGCTGCTAGCACCCGAGAATTCCTACATACCTTTAGCTTTCAAACTCTGGTTCAAGGTATCAAACAACAAAACAGAATATGAGCCATGTATCGTTGGCTTGGAAGCTGCCCTAGTACTAGGTGCAAAACGGTTGGATGTCATTGGGGACTCAAACCTGGTTGTGTCTTAAGCAAAAGGAGACTGGAAGGTTAAGGAGAAAAGGATGAAAATCTATCACCAAACCCTGGACGTTCTAATTCCCAGGTTTGAGAAGCTAACCTTCACGCATCTGTTAAGACAGAGCAACAGGTTCACAGACGCTTTATCAACTCTATCTTCCATGATAGACATCCCTTTGGGAGTCCAGATGCGTCCGATCATTATTGAATAGAGGTATGTGCCGGCCTACGTGCTGATCACCGCCATAGAAGAAGTACAAGATCAGAACCCCTGGTATCATGATATCTGGAACTTCTTGAAGAAGGAGGTTTATCCACTAGGGGCAAACACCAAAGATAAGAGGGCAATACGGCGAATGGCTGCTCAGTTTATCATCTGCGGGGGTAAATTGTATAAACGAGGCCATCTGGGAATGCACAAGTTGGTTGTTGATGCAGAAGAGTCATATACGCCTAATGAAGCCATCTACGGAGGAGGAGAGTGATCGCACATGAGCGCGGAGTGATGCTATGCTAGCTCGGAAGATTCTCAAACTGGGTTACTACTAGTCAACCATGGAGGAGGATTGTATTGGTTTTGTTCGGCGATGCCACAAATGCTAAATTCATACGAATCGCATGAACATCCTGCCGTCAAAGCTGTACAACATGACTTCGCCATGGCCATTTTCAGTCTAGGAAATTGATGTTATTGGGGCAATTACTCTGAAGGGGTCAAATGGGCATGAGTACATCCTGGTGGCAATAGACTACTTTACGAAGTGAGTCGAGGCCCAATCCTACGTAGTGCTGAAAGCGTCGCATGTAGCCAAGTTCATCTGGAATAACATCATCTGTCGCTATGGGGTCCCGAATGAGATCATCTCGGACAATGGTTCCCCACTTTAAGAAGAAAGTGATTGACTTGTTGGAGAAGTACAACGTGGCTTTTCATAAGTCATACTGGCCGCAAACCAACGGAGTTGTTGAGGCCGCCAACAAGAACATCAAGCATATTCTACAGAAGATGGTGGAAACCTACAGGGACTGGCCAGATAAGCTGCCATTTGCTCTTTGGGGCTACCAGACATCGATTCGAACTTCTACTGGGGCAACTCCGTATTCTCTGGTTTATGGGATGGAAGCTATTCTGCCGATTGAAGTTAAGGTTCCGTTGCTGCGGGTTATGGCTGAGTGCCAGATAGTAGAAGCGAATTGATAGCAGTGCAGGTTCGAGGAACTGATGTTGTTTGATGAGAGGAGGCTGAAATCACTATACCATGTCCAAGGTTATCAACGTAGAATTGCTAGGGCTTTTAACAAGAAAGTTAAGTCCAGGAATCTTGAAGAAGGGGATTTGGTGCTCAAAGACAACCGAGCTCCCATCCATGACCCTAGAGGCAAGTTCAGACCCAATTGGACTGGTCCTTACATCATCAAGTATATCTGGTCGGGTGGACCTGTCATTCTCATGGACTTAGATGGCCTTGAATTCTCCTAACCAATCAATATGGACAAGTTAAAGAAATACTACCTTTGAGGAGCTCGCTAGGCCAAAAACCCGAAAGGGCGACCTAGGCAAAAGTTAGAGCGCAAAAAATTTGAAAAAAGAAAAACTGAGCTCGCAAGGTTGAAAACCCAGAAAGGGCGGCCTTGGCAAAAGTTAGAGCGCAAAAGGAGAGTGTTAACACCCAAGAAAACCCGAACCGAACTACGTAAGGCTTGATTCCCATCTTTGGGATACGTAGGCAACTTCATTCTGAAGTCCAGCTATAAACACTCCCAAATCAACTGTGTCCATGAGGTTGTTCAGGCCATCTTTGTCTTTTCTACATCCAAGAGTTCGGTTGTGGTCTTCGCTATGAGAACTGATTACAGTACAGTGTAGTGCTATTCAAACAAGGGGCAACTTTCCGTTTGTTAGATTCGAGGTTGTACATCTCAAGGATAGATTCTGGGCGTGTCTAGTTGTGATCCTCTTCGAAAATGGTTTTGAAAAGTTTTAATAAAAGTTGATTTTGTTCAAATTAATCTTTTTACAATTTAGACCATTGTTGGACCAGAAGGAAATTTTCAGTACCCACAACCTTCAATTTCATTGATTTCAATACAGAGTTTTCTCTCTTGATACAAATTGAAGTTGCTTTTTATTATATTCAAAAGGAAAACTTAAAAGTCAGGTCAAAGAAATAAACTTGGGGCATTGATGAGTCAGGTGTTCCTGCGCCCCTTCCAGAGCTTGTGGAAGCTTCAGATGCTAAGGTAGGCCGGTTTATGCCTCATCTTCAAACCAAGCTATGCTTTCGCCAGAAAGGGCGCAACTGAAATTGGGAGGGGGAGTTAGAAGTTCTTTTATCCTCCATGCAGTGGAATATCAAGCTAGCTGAGAACCTCGGATTGGAAATGAAACCGGGTACTTTACCCCCTCTTCTGGGCAAGTCTGGTCGTGTCCGAACTGACGCTTGAACCGGAATGGAAAATAGAAGACACAGTGTATCAAGCCAATCAATTAAATGCCAGGCTGGAGAGACATACTGTAGCTCATCTTAGGCAGATCAAACCAGGGGCAATGCCAAGCAATGTCAACAGCAGATCTGTTGCACATCCAGTAGCACCACCACCCCTCGTTTGGGAAATCAACTAGCCATTGGCAGAAGAAATAGCCGCGCGCTGAATACGTAGGGCAAGAGTCTACTACTTTCAACCTGTCCATGAGCCACACCTGGGGAGGGATGAAAAATAAGAGAGATTAAATAATAGAGAGGTGTATGTGGAGACAAAAGTGAGAAAGGGGTTTCGAGAGAAAAATAGAGCTTGAGGGTTGAGTGATGTGAGAAACACATGTAAGAAGGGTGGGAAACATTACCTGTAAGAGTAGTGGACTTCCTGCGAACTTGGTTGTCTCCTGACAATGGAAAGCATCCAAGCCCATCAAAGTCTCGACTAGTGTCAAGCCAATATAGCTCTTGCCCTCTTTCAAGCCTTGGGCAACTTCGATCAAGCGGATGCTAGACCCTCCAAAGCCAGGGGGCAAGCAAAAATTGGGCCAACATACACAAGCTGAGGGCATGCTGCCGAAAACCTTGCCAGAGACGGTCGCCACGGTCACTGGCATCAGAAAATCGATGAATCAAGCTGGGAATATCCAACTCCCCGTTGTGAACTAGGGATTGAGCATCATGTAAAGTGAGCCCACACAACCTTCCTAAAGCCTGGATGTGACCAAAATGAGATTGGGGCAGGATTTCCTCGCCACGCTGCGATTCCATCAAAGCTTGGAATCCTTCGATTGTAGGGCACATCTCTTGTCCTCCAAAGCTGAAAACATGTGTAACCGGGTTCCAACATCTAGCCGCGGCATGAAGGAACGGAAAACACAGTGGAGTACGACTTAGCGGGAATAGTGCATTTATTCCGAAACCCCAGAAATTTACTTTTTCCAGGCCATCTAAAGTTGCAATCCAAGATGAGAGTTTTTCGTTGAAGAATGGCTCCATTTGTAGCAAAAACAGAGTTGGAATGAAGAAATTACGAAGTCCCAACTTTTGTAGAAGATAAGGCACTGAGTGGAAGACAGGTGGCAGCAATCTGGAGGCTCCCTGCATTACTGGCAGACCAGCCACTTTAGTGGCCGGTAATAACCACCAAGTGGCCGACAGCCACTGTTTGTATCCAGCAGAATGCCTTTGGTCTTCTTGTGCATTGAGAATGTTGAGAACCTGTGTTTTGTTCTACTCTGGATGCATTCTGCTGTTTTTGTTTTAGTAGTTTTATTAAGTCGCTCTCAAGTTTGTTTCGTTTTGTTTATCGAAGTTATATTTGTTTTGTTTATCGAGTTGTTGTATTGTTTATTGAGTTGTAGTTGTTTTGCTTATCGAGTTGTTGCATTGTCCGTTGATTTTTTTTTTATTTTGCTTGTTATGTTTTGGTCGGTTCACTACCTGACTAAGCAATTGTCAAGACAATGTACAATATTCAATTTCCATCAATCCCGTTTTTGTGTAAAATGGTGCAATGTGATGCTCAGAATATAAAATGCAACTCGTTTTCATCAAAAAAGCTGTTTTCAATTCCAATCATGGTTTCTTTTTCAAAGAGTACAAGTTTTTAAGAAAAATAAAACTGCTTAAGGCTGTACAATGTGCTAACACTACTAGTAAAAAGAAACAAAGCAAAAACACATGAATCAGCGCTGGCTATCTCAAGCTTTAGAGGCCCTCTTCGTCCTCTTTCTCAGCGGAACGGACTCTGCAGAGCTATCCCCATCCGTGCCACTGTCTGAACCCGATGAAGAACCAGAGCCAAAATCGTCATCCTCTGCATCAGAACCTAGCTCAGCCTCGTCTCCACTAACGGAACTTGAGCCGACATCATTATCTCCGCTCTCAGATGGCTCAGTGCGCTGATCCCCGGCCTCCTCGTCTCAGCCTCACTGATCTCATCATCGTCTCGCGCATGATGGGCTCCTGATGCCTCCCTCGGCTGCGTGTCAGAACCTCTCTCTCTCTTCCTGTTGCTGGAGGGGGCGCTGATGGTCCTACTTTTGTCATTGATGGTCCTGTCTATAGAGGTGTGACCTGAAAAGGCAATTTGAATATGTCAGCCACAGTATGTATATCAGATGCAAGTATGGTGTTGTAGACACCCCATTTTTGACCGTTCTTAAGACTTGGGCGCTACTGATGGTTTACTTGGTGATGGAAGATGTGCAGAGCAAAAGTTTGATTTCTTCGGCAAGAGGAGAGTCAAATCCCAACCTCACACCCCATTTTTGACCAAAGCTATTTTGAATGGTTTTTAGACCTTAAAACCCTCTCTTTCAAAATATTTTTGAAATAAAGTTTCTACGATGTTCCGAGGCTCGCATTTTGTCAAATGTTGCTCTTTTCGGTAAACCGAGCAAGGACAAAGTGGAAATAAATGAAAAAGAGGTGAAATCTCTGAAAAATCTTTCAAAACACCTTGCTTAGGGGTTTGGAGTTGAAGAAAAGAGGAGAAGAGGGAAGAAAACTAGTGGAGGAAGAAGTTGGGCAAGAACAGTTAAGAGAGAGAGTCGAGCAGCCCTCGCTAAATCAGGCCTATCCTTTTTAACACTTGGATTTCAGCCATGAGGCCACCACCGTTGGAAAGCTTACTTCTGGGGCTTCATTTTTCACTTAAGAATCTCCTAAAGCCGAGTCCGGATGGGGGAGATATGATTGGATGAAGTTGGGCATCATTCCGGTTGGACCGAAATTGAGCAGCCTTCACTAAAAGAGGGATATCTCTTAGCACACATGGAATTTTTATGTGAGGTTTACATAAT
Organism: Camellia japonica; assembly: GCA_030407325.1. Taxonomy (NCBI): domain Eukaryota; kingdom Viridiplantae; phylum Streptophyta; class Magnoliopsida; order Ericales; family Theaceae; genus Camellia; species Camellia japonica. The sequence continues at coordinate 109,074,810 of JAPPVO010000019.1, forward strand.
TGGAAAGAAGACTTCTGGGGCTACAGTTTAGGCTCAAGAATGACCTGAAAAGGAGTCCAGATGAAGGAGTTAGGCTTTCTTCAAGTTAGGGACTAGGTTGATTTTTGCCATCAGCCTCTATGGAAGTGCATCGGCCACAATCTGACCTCAGCAGCTATAGGTCAGCCAAAAGTGAACCTTATCGGCCACAAATGTTGGCCGATCGGCCAAAAATGTCTAGAAAGCCCAGAATTGGCAGATATTTCTTCTCCAGCTATTTCCAGCTTGTGCCACCTGTCCCAGCTCAGATATTTTCGACCAAACTTGATATTTTGCTATATAATGAAGCCTTATATCTCATTTTTGAGGGTTAGAACATTTAGAGAACATTTTTGGCAAAAGGTTTGGGAGCTTCTCACACTAGAACCTCTCTCTCTACAATCCTCTCTTGAGCATTTGTGCTAGAAGGCTTGCATACAACCATCTTCAACCTATCAACCCTTGAGAAGACTTGATCAGCATTGGGCTGAGGTCCCTTGGAACTTGGTTTGAGCTCCAAAAGGTGGTTTTGGCTCAAGAAAAGTGGCTGTTTTGCTGCTGTGCTCCAAAGGTAATCACTCACCCCTTTTACCTTTGCTTTGCATGCTTGTTTTACCACCTTTGCAAACTGTTTTTGGCTTGGTTTTGAACTGAGAAAATCTCTGTTTTTTAGTCCTAAAAAATTATGGTTTAGGCCTATTTTGTGTTAGGGGGTTGTCTCTCCTTTTTGTTCCTTAGCTTGTATAGCTTTTGAGCCATCTTCTAAGGCCTTTCAAAACAACTTTCGTGGCCTTTTAACCACTGAAATCCAGAGGATTTTCAGTGGTAAAACCCTGTTTTGAGGGCCCAAATAGGAGAGGGTGGTCCCCTATCCTCTTGTCTTGCTTGCTAGTGTTGATGGCCAACCAAATGAGCATGTGTTTTTACTTCTTTGTGGCTTTGTTTAGGCTCATTTTTGTGACTTATCAGACCTGCCATGACTCTGTTTTTGGCTGTCTTGGTCACCTTTTGCATGCTTTATACACTTGTAGTGTAATCCATGCTTACTAATCTAACATGCTTGATGTTTTGGCCAATCATGCTAGCTTATTTTGGCTATACTCCATACATGTTTTAGAATTATTTTGACATGCTTTAGGACTATTTTGGGCTACCTTGGTCATATGACCCATGTTTTGTGTAGCTAACTGCAAATGCCTTGACTAGTCTTGAGTTTTGAGGCCCCTACCATGCTATACTTGTGATGTTTGCATGCCTTGACATCATTTGGATTGATATTTCAGAGCATATAGTGTTGTTGCACTACCATGTTTTCCACTCTTTAAGTGCTCTTGAAAGTTGTACCTTTATGCCTTATTTGTGAGCCACTGCATGAGCCTCATTTTCTTGCCTTTCTAGCCATCATCTCAGTCCATTTTGGCTACTGTTTTGGCTTGCATAAGGTCTGTTTGGGGCTGGTTTGGCCATTTGAGCATTGTCTTGCATGCCTCTAGTGTAATACACTTCACTAGCTTTGATGCTTAAGCCTTGCAATATGCATCACATGAGTTGTTTGCATGATTTTAAGTCATTTAGCATGACATTTCAGTGCTAGAACATATGCCATTGTACTCCATGTTTCATCCTTTCAATGCCTTTGGAGAATTGTGTCTTGTGCCTTAATCTTGCATTAACATGTATGCATGCTTGGCTAGTTCTTGGAGTCTCCATTTCAGCATGTTTTGCCACTGTTTTAGGTATGGTGTAACTCTATTTTGAGTTGGTTTGGATGTTTGAGCATTGTGATGCATGCTTATAGTGTTATCCTCTTCACTAGCCTTGGTGTTCTTGGCCCCTTAACGTGTTGTGCATGAGTGTTTGCATGATAGAGTCTTGCATACCATCTTAACATGTCAAGATTAGCATGAGAGTTTTGCATGTCATTGTAGACGTCCCCCGAACGCCCCGGGAGGGTTAAGTCCCGTTCTGTTCATATTGGGGTCACTACAGTTCAAGGACTCAAATGTCACGGTTCTTAATCTTGAACCAAAGAGTCCAAATCCGGCAAATCGTTTTGGAAAACAGATTTTTGAAAGAAGTGCCAAACATGGACTGCTTCGCCAGATACAGAGTCGCCACCTAAATATTTTTTAATGGGAAATTTAGGAAACCCTGACTCGGTGCCAAAGGCCACGTGTCCGTCATCACCAAAGTTGCCTCGGCTCGGGAACTTGGGTACGATTGGGGAAGGTCACTTCGTGAGCACCCCCGCTCGCCCGGTCAAAGACCGGCCTCTACTAACCATGATATCTGTTTTTGAAAACATTGTATGTTCTTATTCCGGTTATTAGCCTAGTTTACTATGTGATGCTCGCAGCAAATAAGTATAGACTGGGCCGCCTGAATTGGAACAAAACATTTCATGTTTGTTTGTTTGAAAATGGTTTGAAGGTGCTACCCGCAGGTAGGCTAAGATGCGGATTTGCCACCCTCAGGTGGCTTAGAAAACATGATTTTGCCACTATCTAGTGGGCTTAAAAACAAACATTTGATGAATTGTTCCAATTCAAGTAACTCAACCTCCACCCACAGGCATTCAAGGCAGGTATATCACATAAGCACATAGCCTCATGGCAAGCATGCTATCATGGCAACACTCACACGCATGCAAGGATGCTAAAGCATAAAACTCACCGAGTACTCCAAGCCAAAACAAAAGCTGATTAGAAATCAATGCATGATCCTAACTATACAGAATTGCCTAATGCAACACATGCAAAGATGCAAACTATAGCAGGCTCGGCTATTCTAAACATGGCATATGAGATGCAACAACTAACACGTATTCAATTTGGAATTGAAATACAAATGCAGTTTGTATGATGCGCCGAGCCCGGTGCATGCAAAACAGATGAATGATGCAAACATGCTGTCATACTGTATGCTAATTGAAATATGCCCTATATCTAACCATCATAAGCGGGTAAATAAAAGGGAGAAAGAAGTGGGGGTTGGAAGACATACATCACACTCACCCACACTTATTACAGTATTGCCCTCGCGCAGAGGGTCCGAATAAATATACAGTCCGAAATGAAAGAATAAATACAGTCCGAATAATATACAAATTCCTAATTAATTAAACAGATTAAACTAAGAAAGCTGTAAACTGGCATGCAAGCCAGGGGGTGCCTCGCTTCTGATCCGGATAATGAAATGATGTATGCTGGGCTGCTTTGCGCTGAAATCCACTGGGATGCCCTGATTAGCCTCTGTTTGCAATGTTTCTCGAAATGCGTGCCAGACTCCGAAAAGTTGCTGATTCTTGATATGCTGCAACAGAGAGCAGGAAAGGGGCACAGCAATGTATTTCACAAATATATGCATGCCTCGATCCTCGTGCCACCAATCACGCATATCGATGCATGATGGCCGAGGAGCCGAATTGCACAACTCAATATAGGATGAATGCAGATGAATGCTACAACAAAACCTAACTCCATCATGAGTAATCCGGAGTGTCGGCGACTTGGGAATTGAGACCCGTTCCGTCGCTCGGAGTACGGAACGTGCCTCGTTTCCCGTGCCCGGGGTAACTCCTATCCCGAACACGATGCAATATGCATGATATGCATGAAATGCAGCTACTATGCAATCCTAACACATACAATGCTATGAAAATGAGGTGCCTCGAAATGCGTGCACACGGGCACGCAAATCGAGGCGATGGCCCTAAGGCATGAAATGGCATGAAATATGGTATACAATGAGACTAAAATGAGATGTCTCGAACTGTGTGCCCACAGGCACGCAAACCGAGAAAATGGCATACAGGATGCAACAGGACTAAAATGAGGTATGCGATGCAATATGGGCTTACACCAACATGAGGGAGCCTCAGCTACACTCACACGGGAGGCCGATGGATGAAAATGAGATGCCTCGAAATGCGTGCCCGCGGGCGCGCAAACCGAGGCAATGGCATACGGAATGCAACGATGCTAAAATGGCATAAACAATGAAATGTGGACTTACACTAACATGAGAGGGCCTCAGCCACAGTCACATAAGAGGCCGTCGGATAAAAATGAAGTGCCTCGAAATGCGTGCCCGCGGGCGCGCAAACCGAGGCAATGGCATACGGAATGCAAAATGGACTTACACTAACATGAGAGGGCCTCAGCCACACTCACATAAGAGGCCGTCGGATAAAAAAGAAGTGCCTCGAAATGCGTGCCCGCGGGCGCGCAAACCGAGGCAATGGCATAAAGGCATGAAACTAAAATGGCATACACAATGCGATATGGACTTACACTAACATGAGATGGCCTCAGCCACACTCACACGAGAGGCCGTCGGATAAAAAAGAAGTGCCTCGAAATGCGTGCCCGCGGGCGCGCAAACCGAGGCGATGGCATAAAAGGCATGAAATGACATGGAAATGATATGCAAACTTACGGTAAATATGAGAGATTATGAAGCAAGTGCATGACAAAGATGCCAAACAGGGTTGAGCCCTTCTTCAATGTTGAAGAGGGGCTCAAAATAGGCCCACTCACAGTTTACCTTATGCTCGAAAACAGATCACTCATAGGCCAAATATTTCATGCCCAAACAAGGGTAAAACATGGATTCAAAGCAACTTGCATATGGAGCATGAAAACAAGGTTGAGCCCTTCTTCAACATTGAAGAGGGCCTGAAATAAGCACAATATCAGTTCATGAGATGCTCCAACTCAAATAACACATAGGCCAAATATTCAATGAAAAATAATGGCATATAAGAGGATATTGAAAGAAGTGTAAGATGGAGGGCTCAAACAAGGTTGAGCCTTGAACAAAGATGAAGAATAGCTCAAAAGAGGACCACGTTCAGTAGGGGTCGGAGCTCAACACAATGAGCAAATAGGCTTAAGATTTGAAGCAAGAAAATGGTACAAAAGAGGGATTTGAGACTTACCCTTGAAGATCAAGACTTTGGTTGCTCTTTTCTTGATGAAAGTTGCCTCTAAGCTTCTCAAGAACCCCTCCTTTCTGCTGGAATGGAGTTGGTGATGGTGATGCTTGGAGATGATGAAGAAATGGGAGCAAAACTTGAAGATTTGAGAGAGATCAAGAGAGATATGCTTGAGAGATATTTTCCAACCCCTCTACAAGAGCTAGGGGCCAGATATATAGGCAAGAAAACCGGAGAAAAGGTGGGCAAAAAGTGCTTTAGTTGCAGGTGGCCGGCCAGCTAGGTTTTCTGACCGGCCAGCTAGTCAAAAAATTCTGCCGGGAAGAAGGCTGGCCGGTGGGTGCTAGAGAAGTCCAAATGTGGCCATTCAAGTGTCCAAATTGAAGCCCCGGAAGTTAGCTTTCCAATGGAGCAAACCTTGCATCAAAATTCCTCCTGTGGAAAAAGTTATGCTCATTTCCGTGAAGCCGCGCAGATTTCGGTTCAACCGGAGTGATGCCTTACTTCAATCAACCATATCTCCTCCCCCCGGATTTGGACTTAGGAGATTCTTGAGTGCAAAATGAAGCCCCGGAAGTAAGCTTTCTAATGGTGGTGGCCTCATACTTTAATTCCTCTTGTGCAAAGAGTTACGCCCGTTTCGGTGAAGCCGCGCAGACTTTTCTCCTTCCCGGATCCACTTTCAAAGAGGTTCAAAAATGAAAAGAAGAATTAATGGCCGGCCATGTGTTTTTAGGGTCCTCCCATGTGTGTACAACACAAATATGTGGTTTTGGCTCGAAGAAAATGGGCCTAGGGTGTTCAACATTAGCCCGGAAGTGAGAAAAACGGGCGCCGGGGGGGCGCCGGAAGAGCATAACAGGTTGCTGAGACAATTGCTAGCCTCCCACCCTCCAGTGATCTTCCTGGGGATAAAACAGAGGTACTTGCCAAAATTGAACAAAAACTAATGCAAAATGAATGCTCAGGGCTCAAACCGCGCAGTTCGGGGTCCCGAAAATGGGCTGCAGGCACCGAAAGTGGCGTTCGGCCACGAAGTGGGTATCTGAGACCCCAGTGTTCCTCGTTATGATAAAACAGAGGCACCTGGAAAAAACGAACAAAAACCGATGCGAAAAGAATGCTCGGGGGCCAAACCGCGAGGTTCGGGGCCCGAAAACCGGCCGTTAAGCACCGAAAGTGGTGTTCGGCCACGAAGTGGGTATCTGAGACCCCAGTGTCCCTTGAAAGGGAGTAAATGAGATGCGTGCCAAAAACCGGAGGAATCGGAGATGGTTGGGTGGTCCCGAACCGAGGCACACGGCCTGACGGCTCCGAAAACCGGGAACCGGGCTCCGAAATGGGCAAAATGGCCTACGGGCACGAAATGTAGCCCACGGCCACTGAGAGATGGTCTACGGGACCTCTCCCTCCCCTCAGAAACAAAAACAGAGAAAACCGAGCCTGGTTCGCGAACCGAGGCAAAGTACAGAAAAGGATTCGGAAGTCCGGAGGCAGGGCTCACGGCCGCGACTCTGAGACTTCTGAACGAGCACAATATGCAACATCACCGAGCGCTCAATCGGTGACGTCTGAGTCTTAAGGTCGGTCAAAAATGGGGTGTCTACAGTTGCCCCTCTTTGACAGAACTCGGAAGTCACAAGTGACGGGAGTGAATGTCAAAGCCCAGAGACGACCCATTTTTGACGAGGCCGAAGACTTAGACAATCATACAAAATGAACAGAGATAATGCCCGCAGGCGTGCCCGCAGGCAGGGGCAAAATGCAAATGATATGCACGGAGATTTTGATAATTGGACTTACACGCTACGCGAAGCCGGTTTGAAAATTGGACTTACACGCTACGCGAAGCCGGTTTAAAGATTGGACTTATACGCTACGCGAAGCCGGTTTGAAGATTGGACTTACACGCTAAGCGAAGCCGATGTGAAGATTGGGGATTCATGCAATGCACTGTAATGTAGTGGCTAAAATGCAATGTGATAGCTAGGAAAAGGGAGGTACGTTACAGGGGCAATTGGCAATGACTTACCTCGGCAATGTCCTACCTTATGCTGATGTGAGAATCTTCCGCTTCTTCTTGGTTGAACCATAGGTACTACTTTTCTCCCTGACTATGGTCGCAGTTTTCCCTATTCTCCAACAGGGTGACAGACTAGGTTGATTCAGTATCCAGAATTGAGGCGCATACACATGCTATCTCAATCTATGGGGCTGCCATACAGATTTCAAGCCGAGGATATACCCCTGGGTATTTAAACCAGACTTTAGTCTCGGAAATCCCGAACCTTTGCGTTCTAGGCATAAGCCATTCAAACTCTAGTTTCCACCGTCTCAGTTGGTCTCCTAGGAACTCACCGCTAACACAGGCAGGTGGCTATACCAGACCACTGGAAGTCGTTCGGGCACGACAAACACCAAAGGAATTGCACCTTTAGAGGATTTAAGGTCTCCTAGACCAGACAATAAAACAGATATGATGCAATGGATGTAATAGATGTGATACAATAGATAATAGATGCGATGCAACAGAGAGTACAATAGATGCAAAATGGTGACATACTCCAACCGCGCTGGACTCGTGAGAGGAGAGAGAACAAAGAAAACCAATCAGGCGCGTTCCACGCAACCTAAGATAAATTCCAGACACGCTGAAAATCGTGTGAGGAAGGGGACACTCAAAACACGCTGATAATCGTGAGAGGAGGTCCAAAAACAGCCCGCCCAGCGCGTCTACAACGCAACCTGGGATAAATTCCAAACACGCTGAAATCGTGTGAGGAAAAGAACACTCTAACCACGCTGAAATCGCGAGAAGAGGTCCAAAAACAGCCCGCCTAGCGCGTCTACAACGCAACCTGGGATAAATTCCAAACACGCTGAAATCGTGTGAGGAACGGGACACTCAAACCACGCTGAAATCGTGAGAGGAGGTCCAAAAACAACCGCCCAGGTGCATACACAACGCAACCTGAGATAGATTCCAAACACGCTGAAATCGCGTAAGGAACAGGACACTCAAACCACGCTGAAATCGTGAAAAGAGGTCAAAACAACCGCCCAGGTGCGTACACAACGCAACTTGAGATAGATTCCAAACACGCTCAAATCGCGTAAGGAACAGGACACTCAAACCACGCTGAAATCGTGAAAAGAGGTCAAAACAACCGCCCAGGTGCGTACACAACGCAACCTGAGATAGATTCCAAACACGCTGAAATCGCGTAAGGAACAGGACACTCAAACCATGCTGAAATCGTGAAAAGAGGTCAAAACAACCGCCCAGGTGCGTACACAACACAACCTGAGATAAAATCCAAACACGCTGAAATCGTGTGAGGAAGGGGACACTCAAAACACGCTGATAATCGTGAGAGGAGGTCCAAAAACAGCCCGCCCAGCGCGTCTACAACGCAACCTGGGATAAATTCCAAACACGCTGAAATCGTGTGAGGAAAAGAACACTCTAACCACGCTGAAATCGTGAGAAGAGGTCCAAAACAACCGCCCAGGTGCGTACACAACGCAACTTGAGATAGGTTCCAAACACGCTGAAATCGCGTAAGGAACAGGACACTCAAACCACGCTGAAATCGTGAAAAGAGGTCAAAACAACCGCCCAGGTGCGTACACAACGCAACCTGAGATAAAATCCAAACACGCTGAAATCGTGTGAGGAAGAACCAAACTCTAACCACGCTAAAATCGTGAGAAGAGGTCAAACAACTCGGGAGCGTGTTCCACACAACCTAAGTTAAGTCCCGGGGGACAAAGATCCTAAACGCTGCTCAGCGTAAAAGGATAAACAATAAGAGATAACACAAGATGCAAATAAATGCAATAAGTGCGATGAAACGCGTGTACAATGCAAGACCTGGCACACAGCTTACGACCTAGCATTCCATTCATTTGGCACACAGCTCACAACACGACACTCTGTTCGTTAGGCGCGCAACTCGCAACACAAAATTCTGTTCAATCTGGGCACACAACTCTTTTGGGGCACACAGCGCTTTTGGGGCACACAGCGCATTTCGGGCACGCAGCTCATCTTGGGCACACAGCAGATCTCGGGCAAACAGCGCATTCTTCGGGCACACAGCTCATTTGGGCACATAGTATATTTCCGGGCACACAGCTCGTTTTTCGGGTGCACAGCTCATTTTGAACATACAGGATGCAATGACGGAACTTGCAGAAGTTGAAACAATCTCAGATGCCCAACATTTTCCCTCTTTTCTTTTGCTTTACAGCCTGGAACTTTCATAGCTTCAGATAGGTCCTGGTTTTACTGTTCTCACATGACCAGGGTTGAACGCTGCGATTTTATGAAAGAACAAATTCTTTTTGCACAAATGTGGAGAACGGCACGGCACTCGGAGCACAAAACGATTTTATTTTTGAAATTGAGAGATGAGTTTTCGACCAAGTATTGAGCCTACGACTAAACACAGCAAAACGACTCGACACAGAAATAAAAGGCACACAACCTAGACACATCGAGTAACACTCGAGACGACTCAAAACAAGAATCGAGACGAACAAAAAGACACGACACTCAGACGTGCACAGGGAGCCTGTTTCACCGGGTAGTGTTTCCCACCCTTCCTTATTTGTGATTCTCACATCACTCGGCCCTCAGGCTCTGTTTTTTTGAAAAAAAAGCCCTTTTCTCACTTTTTCTCTCATCGCACATCTCTCTATTCTTCAATCTCTCATTTTTCAATCCTTCCCTGGGTGGTTGATGGATAAACAGGAAGTTGCAGGCTCTTGCCCCTAGCATGCTGCTAGATTCTCTTTCTTCCGCTCACAGCTAGTGAATTCCTCCCATAGAAGGGTTGCGCTACAACTGGGTGTGTAGCAAATCTGCAGCTAGCATCGGTTGATGATGCTTTGCTGGGGAGTTTGGACGTGATAAGATCTGTCCAGATGATGGAGTGGAATATCTTGCCTCATTCCAGTTCGTGCTTCGCACTTGGCTCGACACCTCGTTGCTTGGAGGATACGAGAGCTTTCAGTCTTTTGTCGTTAACTTCAATTGCGCCCTTCTTGGCAGGTAGAGTGCTCTTCTTGGCGAGTAGGGTGCCCTTTCTGGTGAGTATGTTGACAATGGGGAAAAGACAGAACACCTGACTCAACTGTGCCCCTAGTTCATTATTTCGACCATTTTTTGTTTTTGCTTTCCACTAAAACAGTTTTGACCAAAATGAGAGTTAGATCAACATGCTTGTTCGATTTTTGATTTAAAATCATGCAAGTTAGGCTATGAGCACTGAAAATTTTCCTTTTTTGGGTCCATGAAAAGGGTCCAGTTTGGAAAAGATAGAATGATTTTCGAGAAAATAGTCAACCTCAGTAAAAATTCTCAAAAACTATTTTGCAAACGGCCATTGCTCAACGAGCATGAAACCTACTCCTGAGATGCGCAACCTCGGATCCAAGGGAAAACTGCCCCGTACTTGAAGAGAGCTGCATGGCAACGGAAAGTTGCCCCTTGTTTGAACGGCACCGCGGCGCATTGAATGGCAACGGAAAGTTGCCCCTTGTTTGAATGGCATCACAGCGCATTGAATGGCACCGGAAAGTTGCCCCTTGTTTGAATGGCACCGCAGCGCATTGAATGGCAACGGAAAGTTGCCCCTTGTTTGAATGGCACCGCAGCGCATTGTAGGCAGTCCTCAGAGTGATTGAACGCAACCAAACTCTCGGATACAGTGAAGACAAAAATGACTAGAACCATTGCATGGACACAATCAAATTTGAAGTGTTTTACGGCTGGACTTCAAAATGAAGTTGCCTACGTATCCCAAAGATGGGAATCAAGCCTTACGTAGTTCGGGGTTAAGGTACACTCGTGTATTAACCTCTCCTTTTTAGGCTCTGACTTTTGCCAAGGCGCCCGTTGCAGGTTTTCGACCTTGCGAGCTTTGTTCTTCTTTCTTTCTCTTTTTTAATTCTTTTCCTTTTTTGATATTCTTTTCTTTTCTTTTCTTTTTTTTTGCATTTTTTCTTTCTTCTTTTTCTTCTTTTCTTCTTTCTTTTTTTGTTCTTTTTCTTCTTTCTTTTTTGTTCTTTTTCTTCTTTTTCTTGCTCTAACTTTTGCCTGGGTCGCCCTTCCGGGTTTTCGGCCCAGCGAGCCTCTCAAGGGTAAAAGTGTAGCTTGGTCCATGCCAAATAGTTGTAGAGTTTCGAAGCCATCCATATCCAGGAGAGTGGCTGTTGATTTGCAAGAGGACTCATCTTCAGCTCTTCGAGCATGTCTGATATCTTTGCCCCTAGTTCGAAGGGTACTTCTGTTCTAGCTTTGCAAGCTTCTTCTGATCTTCTGATCTTCTTGATCCGACTTTCCTGGCCTCTTGTTTGAAGGCTGCTTCAAATCTGGCCACACAGGCCTCACATCGTAGTTGACCGTTGAACCTTCTGAATTCAAGTTCAAGGTTTGGAAGCGAAGGGGTTGAGTCTCGAGGCTGAGAGCGATCCTAGGCTGCACAATCTCAAGAGCGATTCCACACAGGTCTTTGCAGGACCGCGCAAAACATTTTGTTTTTGAAAATTTTTAAGAAAGCGACAAATCGCTCGCGCTGAAGATAGTGTGAAACCAGTCTGGATCAAGCCAGGGTCCTTCTCAGTACTCACACTATCAAGCATGATTTCATTCATTAAGGGCTTAGCACGCCTCTCTTTCTCTCAAATAATCAAAGTTTTGCAAATCCCGAGGAATTCCTCCCTCTTCGTTTTCACCGCAGTGTTCAAAAAGGTTCTGAAAAACTTAGGTCCATACAATGGCTTCAAGGCACAAGAGAGCAGGTGGAATGCACTGCCATTTCATTCAAATCCCGGCACAACTAGCACACGGCAGAAACAAATGCGAGAGTATGGAAATCACTGCTGTTTCATTCAAAATCTGTTGGCATAACTGGCTCCCTGGCAGAAACAGACTCAAAACAAAAGCAAAAAGACAAACGCGAAACAAAATGGTGACGCCCGAGGTAACACCCCCGGAATCACCTGAATCACCTAACTTCTATACAACAGGACTGACTCGATACAACAAGACAGACCCAAGACAAAAGAGACTGACTCAAAACAAAAAGACAGACTCAAAACAAAGTAACAAAAACTGACCCAATACCCAAGTCAGAAAGCACAAAACTGGTATTTGCATATTGCTCAGAACAGTGCGTGCCATTCCCACGTCTGGAGTTGATTGAGCGTCGCCCGCAGGTGGTTCATCCCCCATTCACATAACATTATCCCCCAAGTTCACTGACCCAGTGCCGATAGACTTTGCTGAGCTCGGCGGGAGGATGACCTCGTTGTCAAATAGATCCTGTACTTCATGGCGAAGACGGAAGCAGCTGTTGGTAGCATGGCCAGTTTGCTGATGGTATGCGCAGTACTGGGTAGCATCATGTGTAGCCGGAAGAGGGTTCGGGAGAGACCGAGGCTCAAGGGGTTTGAGATGGCCTTGTCCAACAAGGATTTGGAAAGCTTTGGATAAAGGCATATAGAGGGCATGGAAGACCCTCCGACCTCGGGGTTGGTATTTCTGGGTTTGTGGATTTTTGCTGGACGCACCAGGAAAGGGATTGGCAGGTGCTGGCCTGGTTTGCTGAACTCTTCCGAGTGGAGGGTTAGAGCTAACAGGACTGCCTCTGGTATAACGGCCCTTCTCCCGGTTTTCCCTTTGATTTAGACTGCCCCCTGACTTGAGTAGCGAAAGTGTCATCCACAGTTTTTGCAACAACTGCGGACTTGCTCTTTGTTCAGTCCCTCGGCTTTCAAAGCCTCAACAGCAAACATAAGATGTTCATGGGGATCCATGCCCGCCCCTGCCTTGTTCTTTCCACTCGCTTCCACTTTGCCAAGGGATTGGCCTTCCTCAAATGCAGCCCGTCCCAAGACTGGAGAGCCTTTTGACATGAAATTCCCAGTATGTGGTGTGGTTGATGATGGAGCCAATGTCCCGGAGGTCAAATCTGTCACAGTTCTCTGGAGATCTTCGATCATTCTCTTTAGCTCAGAAGTAGTGGGCTCATAGGCTTGAGATGATTGGGGTCCAGGTGCATCCATCATGCATAAGTCCATGCTTTCTGGAATGAACACCTCGGGCTTGGGTAGATGGGCTGGGGTGATGTATATGCTAGGGTCGAAGGTGGATGGTAGTGTATGGATGAGGTTGAGATGTAGAGGTGACGGGTCAGTACTAGCCTGAGGTCCTTTTGGTGGAGCTAGGGTCTCTTCGTCAATAAGATCCTGAATCTTATGACGGAGGCGGATGCAACGGTTCGTATCATGACCGTGCTGTTGATGGTAGGCACAGTATTTAGCTGGGTCATATCTTGGTGGAAGAGCGTTTGGAAGGGGTTGGGGTTCTAGAAGTTCTAGGTGCCCTTCTTCTCGCAGCTTTTTCAAAGCTTGAGAGAGACTCATGTAAAGAGGATGGAATTTTCGGGCTTGGGGTCGAGTTGAAGTGGTTGGTTTTTGGTCATTGAGGGAAGTGGTGATAGTGTCTACTTCTGAGCATTTCGCAATTATGCTACCATCAGTAGTAGCATTGGAACTGCGAGCAACATTCCTCTTCAAAGGCTCATTATCTTCTGCAAAGATCCCTTGTCTGATGGCATCCTCGATTTGAACCCCCATCTCATGCAGATCTGAAAAGGTAGGGAAGGGAAGAACAATCATCTTCTGCATAAGCTTGGGCTGGAGATTGCGCACAATCATCCGAATCTGATCTTTGTCGGAAGGCCTTGTAGTCATCATTGAGGCCTTTGCTCTCCATCTCGTCACGAACTCTGAGAAACCCTCCTTTGGCTCTTGTCGGGTGACTTCAAGATCACGAGTTGTGACCTCGATCTGTGTGTTGTAGGAGTATTGAGCAATAAAGGCCTCAGCCAGCTCTTCCCAGTTCTGTTTCACAGAGTTCTCCAATTTCGCGTACCAGATTGCGGCTATCCCAGACAAGGTTCGGCCGAATAGTGATAGCTTCTGGGCTGTGGTCAAACCCATTGGTCTCAGGATATCAGAAAACAGTTGGAGGTGCACCATTGGGTCTTCGGAGCCATCGAATCGATCGATATGCGGCATCTTGAACCGATCCGGTAATGTCACCACTGAGTCCGTATAACCATCCTCTATATCAGGAATAAAGTGGGCCCCCTGAGACTTTTTGAACAATTTCTCAAGCTTGCTCACTTTCAATGTTGTGGGGTCCGTCTCAAACTCAGAGGGGGAGTCTGGTAGGTTGGTGGGTGTTTTAGATAGCTGGGGTAGAACCGGGGGCGGAGCTGGCCCGACTGGAATGTCCGTATCTGCCTGGACATTTGGTGTCTCCTCAGGTATCGGAACCCTTGGTAGAGGAGGAGCTTGATGTGAAGTAGATACTCCAGTTTGCTGCTCTAACCTGGCAATTGTCTCTGCCTGTTGGGCTATGACCACGGCCTGTTGCTTGGTGAATTCCGCTTGACGGACAGCATCTTGCTGCATGGCTTTCATACTATCCTGGAGCTGGCGCACCATCTCTTCTAAGCCTGACATTCTGTCCTGATCTGATTGAACCACCAGTATATCTATCTCTGTAGGAGACTCGAAGTCTCAACTTGGCTGTTCAAAGACCACTGAGCTGGTAGCTGCTGTATTGGTGGTCTGTGCCTAACCGACCTTTCCACCCTGCCTCTGGTAAAGGAACACTGATTGCCCTTGAACCGAATCTCTGACCTGACAAAGTCTATCAACACAAGTTCGGTGTACCCGGGGGATATTGGAGCCTTCTGAAGCTATGGTCCCAAGACTACCTAGCAAAAGAGAAAATGGACAGCATCTCAGCCTAATTTCATCTGAACAGATACGAGCATAGTTGAATGAGTGTGCCCCCTACTGAATTCTGCCCAAATCTCTGTCCTGCAAACTGATACCCTCAGGTAAACTGAATCCCAAAATACTGAACCGGTGCCCGCAGGCCTGATGCCCAAACTCATAAACTGATACATGCATTCCTTGTAGAGACGCACTCTAAAGCACATAACAAGCAAGTGAAAGCCAAAAACACCCCTATGTTGGGGTAGGGTTTCCCTGTCCTATTTTGTCAGGAACTAGGGTTTCACTACGCACGCAGCGGTTTCAAACAACCTATAAACGGGTAAGCAACCTGTCCTAGTTTGGAATGGTCACTATGGATCCGAATATGCACTAGGTCGAATGGTCAAACAGGGTGCCCCGGTAAAACCGGGGTTTGTGTTCCCATACTGGCAGAGCCCGTAACCGATCAGCCTTATGGACATGCCTTGACAAGACAAGCCTCCGGCAAACCGCTCAGGAATAGCAGATGGCAAACACGGTGTCCTAGGCGCACCAATGCAAATGCAATGCAAAGAAATACACAAGTGTAGTCAAAACCAGATATCATGAGTTCGAGTCAAGTTCTCTAAGTCCCCAGCAGAGTCGCCAGAAACTGTAGACGTCCCCCGAACGCCCCGGGAGGGTTAAGTCCCGTTCTGTTCATATTGGGGTCACTACAGTTCAAGGACTCAAATGTCACGGTTCTTAATCTTGAACCAAAGAGTCCAAATCCGGCAAATCGTTTTGGAAAACAGATTTTTGAAAGAAGTGCCAAACATGGACTGCTTCGCCAGATACAGAGTCGCCACCTAAATATTTTTTAATGGGAAATTTAGGAAACCCTGACTCGGTGCCAAAGGCCACGTGTCCGTCATCACCAAAGTTGCCTCGGCTCGGGAACTTGGGTACGATTGGGGAAGGTCACTTCGTGAGCACCCCCGCTCGCCCGGTCAAAGACCGGCCTCTACTAACCATGATATCTGTTTTTGAAAACATTGTATGTTCTTATTCCGGTTATTAGCCTAGGTTTACTATGTGATGCTCGCAGCAAATAAGTATAGACTGGGCCGCCTGAATTGGAACAAAACATTTCATGTTTGTTTGTTTGAAAATGGTTTGATGGTGCTACCCGCAGGTAGGCTAAGACGCGGATTTGCCACCCTCAGGTGGGCTTAGAAAACATGATTTTGCCACTATCTAGTGGGCTTAAAAACAAACATTTGATGAATTGTTCCAATTCAAGTAACTCAACCTCCACCCACAGGCATTCAAGGCAGGTATATCACATAAGCACATAGCCTCATGGCAAGCATGCTATCATGGCAACACTCACACGCATGCAAGGATGCTAAAGCATAAAACTCACCGAGTACTCCAAGCCAAAACAAAAGCTGATTAGAAATCAATGCATGATCCTAACTATACAGAATTGCCTAATGCAACACATGCAAAGATGCAAACTATAGCAGGCTCGGCTATTCTAAACATGGCATATGAGATGCAACAACTAACACGTATTCAATTTGGAATTGAAATACAAATGCAGTTTGTATGATGCGCCGAGCCCGGTGCATGCAAAACAGATGAATGATGCAAACATGCTGTCATACTGTATGCTAATTGAAATATGCCCTATATCTAACCATCATAAGCGGGTAAATAAAAGGGAGAAAGAAGTGGGGTTGGAAGACATACATCACACTCACCCACACTTATTACAGTATTGCCCTCGCGCAGAGGGTCCGAATAAATATACAGTCCGAAATGAAAGAATAAATACAGTCCGAATAATATACAAATTCCTAATTAATTAAACAGATTAACTAAGAAAGCTGTAAACTGGCATGCAAGCCAGGGGGTGCCTCGCTTCTGATCCGGATAATGAAATGATGTATGCTGGGCTGCTTTGCGCTGAAATCCACTGGGATGCCCTGATTAGCCTCTGTTTGCAATGTTTCTCGAAATGCGTGCCAGACTCCGAAAAGTTGCTGATTCTTGATATGCTGCAACAGAGAGCAGGAAAGGGGCACAGCAATGTATTTCACAAATATATGCATGCCTCGATCCTCGTGCCACCAATCACGCATATCGATGCATGATGGCCGAGGAGCCGAATTGCACAACTCAATATAGGATGAATGCAGATGAATGCTACAACAAAACCTAACTCCATCATGAGTAATCCGGAGTGTCGGCGACTTGGGAATTGAGACCCGTTTCGTCGCTCGGAGTACGGAACGTGCCTCGTTTCCCGTGCCCGGGGTAACTCCTATCCCGAACACGATGCAATATGCATGATATGCATGAAATGCAGCTACTATGCAATCCTAACACATACAATGCTATGAAAATGAGGTGCCTCGAAATGCGTGCACACGGGCACGCAAATCGAGGCGATGGCCCTAAGGCATGAAATGGCATGAAATATGGTATACAATGAGACTAAAATGAGATGTCTCGAACTGCGTACCCACAGGCACGCAAACCGAGAAAATGGCATACAGGATGCAACAGGACTAAAATGAGGTATGCGATGCAATATGGGCTTACACCAACATGAGGGAGCCTCAGCTACACTCACACGGGAGGCCGATGGATGAAAATGAGATGCCTCGAAATGCGTGCCCGCGGGCGCGCAAACCGAGGCAATGGCATACAGAATGCAACGATGCTAAAATGGTATAAACAATGAAATGTGGACTTACACTAACATGAGAGGGCCTCAGCCACAGTCACATAAGAGGCCGTCGGATAAAAATGAAGTGCCTCGAAATGCGTGCTCGCGGGCGCGCAAACCGAGGCAATGGCATACGGAATGCAAAATGGACTTACACTAACATGAGAGGGCCTCAGCCACACTCACATAAGAGGCCGTCGGATAAAAAAGAAGTGCCTCGAAATGCGTGCCCGCGGGCTCGCAAACCGAGGCAATGGCATAAAGGCATGAAACTAAAATGGCATACACAATGCGATATGGACTTACACTAACATGAGATGGCCTCAGCCACACTCACACGAGAGGCCGTCGGATAAAAAAGAAGTGCCTCGAAATGCGTGCCCGCGGGCGCGCAAACCGAGGCGATGGCATAAAAGGCATGAAATGACATGGAAATGATATGCAAGCATGCAAATGAAATTTCAGCACTTACAAATGATGCAAAACAGTCCCGAAAGGCGGGGAAATGATACCGAACGCCCGGAATGGTCCCGAAATGCGATAATAAGCACCCGGAATGGCCTACAGCCATACTAAACATGCGAAATTGGAACACGACATGCAAAACAGTAGCAAGGCAGCCCCAAAAATAGCATTTTTCAGTCACAAAAAGGGCTAAATAGCAAGCATGGATAGGGCAACAATAGCATGCAAAAATACGAGCCAAGAGAGGGGTATTGAAGCAAGTGGTGTATGCGATGCTCAAATTGAAAAGTACCCTTCTACAACACTGATGAGGGACTCAAAATATGCATATTTACCATAGATGACTTCCCACAACTCAGTATGAAAACATGATAAAAATGCCATGCAAGAAATAGGCCACAAGAGGGTATAACATGAGGTACACCAAAAATTCATCAAACCAGAAAAGACCCTTAATGAAATATGACAAGAAGGCCAAAATATGAATATTTTCAGTACTGATGATGGCCGAAATCAGAAGCTAGATAGGCTTAAAAAAGCATGCAAAATGGGGTCAAAGAGAGATATAGAGGCAAGTATAACATGGAGACCCCAAACAAAGTTGATCCCTTCTACAATGTTGTAGAGGGACATAAAACAAGCCAACTCACAGTTCATGCCATGCTCCAAAACAGACCACATGTAGGTCAAATAAATCATGCAAACTTACGGTAAATATGAGAGATTATGAAGCAAGTGCATGACAAAGATGCCAAACAGGGTTGAGCCCTTCTTCAATGTTGAAGAGGGGCTCAAAATAGGCCCACTAACAGTTTACCTTATGCTCGAAAATAGATCACTCATAGGCCAAATATTTCATGCCCAAAACAAGGGTAAAACATGGATTCAAAGCAACTTGCATATGGAGCATGAAAACAAGGTTGAGCCCTTCTTCAACATTGAAGAGGGCC
This sequence comes from Camellia japonica, assembly GCA_030407325.1. Taxonomy (NCBI): domain Eukaryota; kingdom Viridiplantae; phylum Streptophyta; class Magnoliopsida; order Ericales; family Theaceae; genus Camellia; species Camellia japonica. The sequence goes on from JAPPVO010000019.1 coordinate 109,093,696, forward strand.
TCAAAATAAGCACAATATCAGTTCATGAGATGCTCCAACTCAAATCACACATAGGCCAAATATTCAATGAAAAATAATGGCATATAAGAGGATATTGAAAGAAGTGTAAGATGGAGGGCTCAAACAAGGTTGAGACCTTGAACAAAGATGAAGAATAGCTCAAAAGAGGACCACTTTCAGTAGGGGTCGGAGCTCAACACAATGAGCAAATAGGCTTAAGATTTGAAGCAAGAAAATGGTACAAAAGAGGGATTTGAGACTTACCCTTGAAGATCAAGACTTTGGTTGCTATTTTCTTGATGAAAGTTGCCTCTAAGCTTCTCAAGAACCCCTCCTTTCTGCTGGAATGGAGTTGGTGATGGTGATGCTTGGAGATGATGAAGAAATGGGAGCAAAACTTGAAGATTTGAGAGAGATCAAGAGAGATATGCTTGAGAGATATTTTCCAACCCCTCTACAAGAGCTAGGGGGCCAGATATATAGGCAAGAAAACCGGAGAAAAGGTGGGCAAAAAGTGCTTTAGTTGCAGGTGGCCGGCCAGCTAGGTTTTCTGACCGGCCAGCTAGTCAAAAAATTCTGCCGGGAAGAAGGCTGGCCGGTGGGTGCTAGAGAAGTCCAAATGTGGCCATTCAAGTGTCCAAATTGAAGCCCCGGAAGTTAGCTTTCCAATGGCGCAAACCTTGCATCAAAATTACTCCTGTGGAAAAAGTTATGCTCGTTTCCGTGAAGCCGCGCAGATTTCGGTTCAACCGGAGTGATGCCTTACTTCAATCAACCATATCTCCTACCCCCGGATTTGGACATAGGAGATTCTTGAGTGCAAAATGAAGCCCCGGAAGTAATCTTTCCAATGGTGGTGGCCTCATACTTTAATTCCTCTTGTGCAAAGAGTTACGCCCGTTTCGGTGAAGCCGCGCAGACTTTTCTCCTTCCCGGATCCACTTTCAAAGAGGTTCAAAAATGAAAAGAAGAATTAATGGCCGGCCATGTGTTTTTAGGGTCCTCCCATGTGTGTACAACACAAATATGTGGTTTTGGCTCGAAGAAAATGGGCCTAGGGTGTTCAACATTAGCCCGGAAGTGAGAAAAACGGGCGTCGGGGGGGCGCCGGAAGAGCATAACAGGTTGCTGAGACAATTGCTAGCCTCCCACCCTCCAGTGATCTTCCTAGGGATAAAACAGAGGTACTTGCCAAAATTGAACAAAAACTAATGCAAAATGAATGCTCAGGGCTCAAACCGCGCAGTTCGGGGTCCCGAAAATGGGCTGCAGGCACCGAAAGTGGCGTTCGGCCACAAAGTGGGTATCTGAGACCCCAGTGTTCCTCGTTATGATAAAACAGAGGCACCTGGCAAAAACGAACAAAAACCGATGCGAAAAGAATGCTCGGGGGCCAAACCGCGAGGTTCGGGGCCCGAAAACCGGCCGTTAAGCACCGAAAGTGGTGTTCGGCCACGAAGTGGGTATCTGAGACCCCAGTGTCCCTTGAAAGGGAGTAAATGAGATGCGTGCCAAAAACCGGAGGAATCGGAGATGGTTGGGTGGTCCCGAACCGAGGCACACGGCCTGACGGCTCCGAAAATCGGGAACCGGGCTCCGAAATGGGCAAAATGGCCTACGGGCACGAAATGTAGCCCACGGCCACTGAGAGATGGTCTACGGGACCTCTCCCTCCCCTCAGAAACAAAAACAGAGAAAACCGAGCCTGGTTCGCAAACCGAGGCAAAGTACAGAAAAGGATTCGGAAGTCCGGAGGCAGGGCTCACGGCCGCGACTCTGAGACTTCTGAACGAGCACAATATGCAACATCGCTGAGCGCTCAATCGGTGACGTCTGAGTCTTAAGGTCGGTCAAAAATGGGGTGTCTACAGTCATGTTGTATGTGTGCATTGTATTGTGTTCAACATGGTGTTGTGTTTGAACACAAGGTGGATTAGCTCATTTCATACTTGAAGTGATGAAATGACCCAATCTCCCTTAGTCTCCATTGCCTTTGATTATCCATGACAAGTTGATGGTCCAAGTGTCATGTTTGTCATGCATTTATTGAGTTTGTGCAAGCTTGACCCTTTGGCCATCATGCATTGAGATGTGTGATTGATGGCTCGAGAGCCGAGCACTACACACCTTTGAGCCTTAGACATGATAAGGCGTGTAGTTGCACAACATTTTCTTGCAAATACATTGCCATGCCTCTATTTGTGCTCTATTGCAGCAAAAGGAGCAGTTTGCAGGAAGAGATGGCCGATCGGCTAACAATATTTGGCCGATAGTCTCCAAATTGGTTGATGACCATTATCCACTGGCCGATGGCCACCCCTCTTGGCCGATGACCTCTCAGAGTGTCCATGAGGTGGTTCAGAAGCATCACAGAAGTTGGCATAATTTTCAGAGGTGCAGAACAGTGCAAACAGAGGCAACATGAGGCATGGCAACGGATTTCCGAGCGAAGTCGATCGAGCATGCATATGCTCCTCTTCTCGAGGCCGTTTTAACTGCTTTGTATAGTTAGTTAATTTGTAATTAATTAGTTAATGTGTTAGCTAATTTAATTCATCGTTGTAAATTCTTAATTAGCTTAGCTTAGCTAGTATTCAATTTGATTATGTAATAATTAGTCTAATTAGATTATTAGATTAGTTAGGATAGCTTAGCGTAGCTATCTTGCATTATTCATTCGGACTCTCCGTCGAGAGGGCGAATTTTGTAATAAGTGTGCGTGAGTGTGTGAATGTCTTCCAACCCCACGTCTTTCTCCCTTTTACTTAACTGCTTACGATGGTTAGTTCTAGGTCATGTTTTGATTAACATCGTTATGCTTGCATGTTTACATCCATTCATCTGTATTGTATGCACCGGGCTCGGCGCATCATACTAACTGCATTATATTTCAATACCGATTTGAATACATGTATCCAATGTCGCATTCACATGACATCGTAAAATAGCCGAGCCTATCTTAGTTGCATTTTTGCATGTGTTGCATTAGCCATCTTAACATAACTAGGATCATGCATGATTTCTAACTAGTTATTGTTTTGGCTCAGAGTACACTGTAAGTGTTTATGCTTTAGCATCTTGCATGAGTGTGAGTGCTGCCATGATAGCATGCTTGCCATGAGGCTAATTGCTTAAGTGATATAACTGCCTGCATGCCTGTGGGTGAAAGTTGGATTGCTTGAATTCGAACAATTCATCGAAATGCGAGTTTTAAGCCCACTTGAGGGTGGTAAAATCATATTTTCTAAGCCCACTTGAGGGTGGCAAATCCACATCTTAGCCTACTTGCGAGTAGCACCTTCAAACCATTTTCAAACAAACATGAAATGTTTTGTTCCAACTTAGGCAATCTGGTCTATAGTTGTATGCTGTGCGCATCAGGTAGTAAGCTAGCTAATTAACCGGAATAACAGCGCATGTGTTTTCAAAAAACAAAATATCATGTTAGTAAAGGCCGATCTTTGATCGGGTGAGCGGGGGTGCTCATTGCATGACCTTCCCCTCTCGTACCCAAGTTCCCGAGCCGAGGCAACTTTGGTGATGACGGACACGTGTCCTTAGGCACGAGTCAGGGTTTCCTAAATTTCCCAAAATAAAACATTTAGGTGGCGACTCTGTATCTGGCAAAACAGTCCATGTTTGGCACTTCTTTATAAAAATCAGTTTTCCAAAACGATTTGCCGGATTTGGACTCTTTGGTGATTTATCGGTCTTGCATCGCACTTTATGAGATTAGATTCAGAATCGTGACATTGAGTCCGAACTGTAGTAGCTAATGAACAAAACGGATTTCGTGCCTTCGCGAGGGGAGTTGGGACGTTCGGGACGTCTACAGTTTCTGGTGACTCTGCTAGGGATTTAGAGAATTTGACTCGAACTCATGGTATCTTGTTTTGACTACACTTTTGTGTCTCTTTGCATTGCATTTGCATTGGTGTGCCTAGGACACCGTGTTTGCCGTATGCTATTCTTGAATGGTTTGCCGGAGGCCCGCTTTGAGAAGCGTGCCATAAGGCTGACCGGTTACGGGCTCTGCCACGACAGGAACACAAAACTCAATTTTTACCGAGGCACCCTTTTTGACCATTCGACCTAGTGCATATCGAAAATTGTAGTGACCATTCCAAGCTTGGACAGGTTGCTTACCTGATTATAAGTTGTTTGAAACCGCTGCGTGCGTAGTGAAACCCTAGTTCCTGACGAAAATAGGACAGGGAAACCCTACCCCACCATAGGGGTGTTTTGGCTCTCACTTGCTTGCTATGTGCTTTCGGAGTGTGTCTCTACCGAAATGCATGTATCAGTTTGCAAGCCGGGGTATCAGGCCTGAGGGCATCAGTATTTTGGGGGAATCAGTTTTACCTGAGGGTATCAGTTTACAGGCAGAATTTTGGGGCAAAATTCAGCAAAGAGCGCAGTCATTCAGCTATGCTTATATCTATTTTGGTGAAATCAGGCTGAGGTGCTGTCTGTTTTCTTCTTTTGCTAGGTAGTCTTGGAACTATAGCTTCAGAAGGCTCCAATATCCCCCGAGTACACCAGACTTGTGTTGATAGACTTTGTCAGGTCAGAGATTCAGTTCAAGGGCAACCAGTGTTCCTTCGCCGAAGGCAAGGCAAAGAAAGGCCAGTCAGGGCTCATCGGTTCATCTGATCCGACAGTCACCAGTCACATTACCTTTGTTCAAACTCAGCAGACCGTGATGGCACAGAATTCAGAAGAAGTTGAGAACATGATAGTGGTATTAAACTAGGAAATCGCCATGTAAGGTGAGACTGATGTTGAAATGCAACGCCCATCTGGGGCACCTACCACACATCCAGTCTCGGGACCACAACTATGATATCCCTATTCCGTAATATGTTAATTGATCCTTAATATGAGTATGGTTATGTGTTTAACATGATTTTGTGGGTCATTATGTGAAAATATGTGGTTTTGAATTTCTATCTGTTCACCGTAGGAATATCTGTTTGATTATCTGCTTTGGGAATTAAATTGAAGGCCCTATCGGCCACCGAAACCAAAATTGATTGCGCCATTGTGATTAGTGTAATTGTTAGAGCCTACGGTGAAATTTAATTGGAAATTGATTCGGATCAGATTAAATTGATTTAATTAGTGAATTAGTGCTCTATTATTATATATTAAAATAATATAACAAGAGGGGCTTTTATATGAGCACTACACCCTCAATTCTCTCTTTAGCTTCATTTGGCTGATTTTGAACTCAAAGAGAGAGAGAGCCGGCTATAGAGAGAGAGAGAGAGAGAGAGAGAGAGAGAGGGAGAGAATTGTGTAATCCTGGCTCAAGGTTTGGGGAATTTGAAGATTAAACTCAAGATTTTGCTATAGTTGGAAGATTGAGCTCCTAGGTAAGTGAATTCATGAGTTTAATGTTGTAAATTGTGAATTCAAGTTTGATTAATGATTAAGAACATGAATTAGCTTCATTATGATGAAATTGAGTTGGTTTTGTTGAATTTGAAGTCTTAGAACACATGCATGTAAGAAATTACTATGAATTTCCATATTTGAGCACAATGTGTACGATCCATGTTGAATTTTTGGTTTAAGTCCATATATTTGATCACCTCTTCACCAATTAAGTTGAGGATATTGTGTATATTTCACATGCAAGAGCAAACTGAGTCTTGCATGTTTGAATCTAGTGTGTTGGTGATGAGTTTGAGTTAATTTGAGACATGCATGTGATTAAATTGTGAAATTGAGCTTCATTGTGTTGTAATTTGGTGTTTATACCATGTTAGAACATGTATATGTAAAGTTTGAGCCAAAATCATGCATTTGGAACCTTTGAACACCAAATTGAAGCTCAAGAACATGTTCTGGATTTTCTAGAATTTTGATGTCTGCTCGAGCGGGGAAACCGCCGCTCGAGCGTGAAATTCGTGTTCCTAGTATTTTCTGCAGACATGGTGTCCACTCGAGCGGGGGAGTTCACGCTCGAGTGGGGAGCCATGTAGAGAGGCCTTCCGCTCGAGCGCCAGAGTTCGCGATCGAGCGTAAATTTGACATATCCAGTACTTTTGCAGGCCTCAAGGGTCCACTCGAGCAGGGAAGTCCACGCTCGAGCGGGGACCCTGTTTTTTGAAATTTTGAAAATGCATTCTGTGTTCCGGTTTCCGTTCTCTTTCGCTTGCAAGCACTCTTAGGCATACATTGAGCATCATAAATGAGTTAACGAGATAAGAATGAAGCCTAAAGAGGAATATGTGGATTTAAGAACGGATTGAATTGTTTGTGACCCTTTTGTGTTCATGGAATGTGTAGGGTCGAGCTCCAGGGCAAACCAACCAACCGGTCACTGTGAGTAATATCGACATTTTGAAACTTGTCATTTGTCCAATTGCTTATTTCTTTATAAGCCTTATAAGTGCTAGTTTGAATTATGGGCAAATGTTTGTTATGAATAACTGGATGGGCCGGAGGCCAGTTTGACATAAACGAATGGGCCAGAGGCCATTTTGACATAACTGAATGGGCCACAGGCCAGTTTGATATAAATGAATGGGCCGGAGGCCAGTTTGACATAAACGAATGGGCCAGAGGCCATTTTGACATAAGTGAATGGGCCGGAGGCAGTTTGACATAAACGAATGGGCCAGAGGCCATTTTGACATAAACGAATGGGCCAGAGGCCAGTTTGACATGAATGAATGGGCCAGAGGCCATTTTGACATGAATGAATGGGCCAGAGGCCAGTTTGACATGAAAGTTTCAATGGGCCAAAGGCCAGTCTAACAAATGAAAGATAAATGGGCCAAAGGCCAGTCTAACAAATGAAAGATAAATGGGCCAAAGGCCAGTATGTTTGGAACCACAGTCACTTGACCTAAATTATGTATATATATGTTAAGTAGAAATATGAATTGGGCCCAAGGCCGTTTGAAGCATGCTGTTCTACACATCGTTTGTATAACTTCTGTATTTGATATTATTCACTGGGCTATCGCTCATGCTCATTCATGAGTTTGTAGGTGAGCCCAAAGAAGTCCAAACCCAGCCCCAGTGAAGTCTGTGTGGAACAAGAAAGATTTTGAAGAGTCAGCCCTTGTGTCTCACGCACGAGACCCGTCTTCGCCTTTTTGCCATTCTGTTTTATTTTGTCATGTGGGCGAAGTCTTTGAATATGTTGTATATAGTTTTCTTGGGTTGACTTAGACTTATATGATCTTGTATGTACAGAACCTTGTGTAGTACATATTTTGTTGTGAGTTATTAATATGCATACGTATGGTTTGTTATAATGTGCCATGTAAGCACAGCTCTATGGACAAAGTTTTAAACTGCTTCCATTTAGCCCCCATTAACTCTGTTAACATACATTTGGTTTGGTTTGAGGCCGTAGGTAATCTCATGATTACTAGCCGGTTATGTCCTTAACCCACGGGGGCGGGTTCCGGTCATGACAGGAGTGGTATCAGAGCACGAGTTGATAACTCACACCCTTGTCCAAAAGAGCAATAAGCGTCTAGAAAAGATCTAGGGTGCATTCATGTGATAAGTATGAATTTGATAGCATCGAGAATGCATCTAAATGTTTCAATGTGAACAACTATGTGTTATAAATTTGTGATTTGCTTGCATTGCAAATTATTTTAATATGTAAACTCTTTAATAGATGCATACCTGTGAATTTTTTTTTCTACAAAGTATAATGTAAATCTAATCAGATGGTGAGAACAAGAGGTGATGAGATAGAGGAATCCTCTACTACCAGAATAGACAGAATGGAAAGATTGATACAGGAAATGACAGAAACTTTGAGACAGCAACATGAGTGGCAACAATTGTGGCAGCAACCACATCCGCCACCCCTACCTCTGGCTCCACTCGTGCCAGATAATCAGAATGATGATCGGATAATAGCTCTCACCAAAGAATTCAAGAAAATGAAACCACCACAGTTCCATGGTGGATTAGACCCGTTAAAAGCCGAAGCATGGGTTCTCGGCATTGAGAAACTATTTGAAGTGTTCCCTTGCTCAGAGACATAGAAGGTGCTTCTAGCCACTTTTATGTTAGAAGACAAGGCAAGAAGATGGTGGATGTTAATGCGAGAAAATCACAGGGATGTTGACTGGGTGAAATTTTTGGAGATTTTCTATGACAAGTACTTCCCACAATGTGTTCGGGATAGGAAAGTGTCAGAGTTCATGGAACTTAGGCAAGACAGTATGACTGTAGCCGAGTATGAGGCCAAATTCACTGAATTGGCCAGGTTTGCACTTTATGTGATTGATACCAATTACAAGAAAGTGAGGCATTTTGAAGGTGGGCTTCGAAGTGACATTTTAGAGAGGGTGAATGTCTTGAAGATGGAGACCTACATTGGGGTGCTAGACAGGGCTATCGTATCAGAAGCTAACATAGCTAGATAGACTAAGTCAACAACTGACTGGAAAAGTAACAAAAGGCAAGGCTTCTTCTCAAAGAAGAAATTTTCGAAAAAGAAAATACGGGCTCCTCAAATACTTCAAATTCTTCCCGAGACACAGCTCCCATGTGCAATATTTGTAGCAAAAAGCACTGTGGAGTTTGTTACCGTGTGTCAGGAGCTTGTTTCAAATGTGGGAAACAAGGGCATATGGCCCGAGATTGTAATCAGAATGGTGGAAAGATAGCTGCTAGTTCCACTGCATCGATCCCAAAGTCGGGAAATACTTTGAGATCTGCTACTACCGGGGATACCGTGAGACAGGGGAGAGTTTTTGCGCTTGTTCCGGGCGATACACGGAATGCCAACGCAGTTGTCTCAGGTACTATTTCTATATGTAATCAGGATGCTTTTGTGTTAATTGACTCCGGATCCACACACTATTTTGTGACATGTGCATTTGCATCTAGACTTAGTAGACCTCTAGAATTACTGCCATATCCACTGTGTGTGTCTGCTCCATCTGGGGAATCTGTATTGTGTGAATCCATATACCGGTTTTGTGACATGCGTATTGAGGATGCTATCCTATATGTGGATTTGTTGCCCTTGAATTTTAGACATTTTGATGTAATTTTGGGCATGGATTGGTTGACCAAATATTGTGCCACCATTGATTGTGTGACAAAACGGGTTGTGTTTAAACCACCAGAACATAAAGAGATTGTGTTTGTGGGTAATGGGGTAGTGCCTCCACCTTATTTGATATCTACAATGAAAGCATGTAAACTGATCAAGAAAGGGTGCCAGGGTTATTTGTGCTATGTGTTGTCTGAACAATCTGTGAATGTTGAATTGAACAGTATCCCTATTGTTAGAGAATTTCCAGATGTGTTTCCAAATGAATTACCCGGGGAATTGGTAGACAGGGAGATAGAGTTCACTATTGAAACCGTGCCAGGCACCCAGCCTATTTCCAAGACTCCCTACAGAATAGCTACTACCGAAATGAAAGAATTGAAAGAACAGTTGCAAGACCTGCTTGACAAGGGGTTTATTCGACCTAGCACTTCGCCTTGGGGTGCACCCGTATTGTTTGTGAAAAAGAAGGATGGAACTTTACGTTTGTGCATCGATTATCGGGAATTGAACAAGGTAACAATAAAGAACAAATATCCCCTACCCTGTATTGATGACTTATTTGACTAGTTGCAGGGATCACAGGTGTTTTCTAAGATTGATTTGAGGTCCGGGTATTATCAGTTGAAAGTTAAGGCAGAAGATGTTGAGAAAACCGCATTCAAAATGAGGTATGGACATTTTGAGTTTCTTGTTATGCCATTTGGAGTGACCAATGCCCCGGCAGCATTTATGGACTTAATGAACCAAATTTTTAAAACCTACCTTGACGAATTTCTTGTGGTTTTTATTGATGACATTTTGATATATTCTAAAGATAGACTTCAACATGAACATCACTTGAGCACTGTCCTACAAATACTTATGGAAAGGAAATTATTTGCTAAGCTAAAGAAATGTGAGTTTTGGTTGGATGAAGTTGTTTTCTTAGGGCGTGTTATCAACAAAGAAGGGGTTTCAATGGATCCACAGAAAATAGAAGCAATTGTGAATTGGCCTACACCGACAAATATGACAGAAGTCCGCAGCTTCATAGGCTTAGCCGGGTACTACAGGAGGTTTGTGAAGGACTTTTCGAAATTGGCTGTGCCTCTTACCCAATTGACACGAAAAGGGCAACCGTTTGAATGGAACGACGAAAGAGAAGCTGCCTTTCATGAATTGAAAACAAGATTGACCACTACACCAATTTTGACAGTACCTTCAGGTACGGAGAATTTTGTAATTTTTAGTGATGCGTCTTATAAAGGTTTAGGTTGCGTGTTAATGCAGAACGAAAGGGTTATTGCTTACGCCTCCCGACAGTTGAGACCACACGAGAAGAATTATCCAACACATGACCTAGAATTGGCCGCAGTTGTTTTTGCTTTGAAAATCTGGCGGCATTATCTGTATAGAACAAAGTGTGAAGTCTACACGGATCACAAAAGTCTGAAATACTTCTTCACGCAGAAGGAGTTGAATATGAGACAGAGGAGATGGCTGGAACTGATAAAGGATTATGATTTAGAGATTCAGTATCACCCCGGGAAAGCTAACACAGTTGCTGATGCCTTGAGCAGAAAATCAATGGGGAGTATGGCTTGTTTGCTTACTGAATAGAAAGAGATCTTGCAAAATTTTGAGAAGTCTGAAATTGAAGTGATAATGTGTGAACAGGGCGGATTGATAGCCGCTATTACAGCCGAGCTGGCAATTATTGATGAAATCAAGCAGAAACAGAAAGAGGATGAGTTCCTCAAGAAAGTGATGATGAATTTGAGACAAGTCCGAAAGCAAAGTTTGGCATTGTAAATGAAGTGTTGAGGTTTCAAAACCGAATGTGCATCCCAGACATTCCGGAATTAAAGAAGAGGGTTTTAGATGAAGCCTACAAATCAGTGTTTGCTATGCATCTGGGTAACAATAAAATGTATCGGGATTTGAAACAGACCTATTGGTGGCCTAAGATGAAGAAAGAGATTGTCGAATATGTGTCCAAATGTCTTCAGTGTCAGCAAGTTAAAGCTGAACATCAGAAACCAAGCGGTCTACTGCAACCTCTCCTTATTCCTGAATGGAAGTGGGAGCATGTGACTATGGATTTTATTATTGGTCTACCTCGGACTCCTCGAGGTATGGATTCTATATGGGTTGTAGTTGATAGACTGACTAAATCTGTACATTTTCTGCCTGTCAGAACTACATTTAATGCTTATAGATTGGCTACTATTTATGTTGATGAGATCATTCGTTTACACGGAGTTCCGGTATCTATTGTGTCGGATAGAGATCCGAAATTTGTATCTAGATTGTGGAAGAGTTTGCAGGAAGCTATGGGAATGGAACTAAGGTTCAGTACTACATTCCACCCACTCACAGATGGGCAATCCGAACGAATAATACAGACTATGAAAGATATGCTTCGGATGTGTGCTTTGGATTTTCAGGGGAGTTGGGAAGACTATTTGCCACTTGCGGAATTTGCTTATAATAACAGCTTCCACTCCAGCATCGGTATGGCACCATACGAGGCTTTGTATGGTAGAAGGTGTAGATCACCAAATTGTTAGACAGAGGTCGGGGATAGAGCTTTACTTGGGCCTGAAATTGTGCAAGATACTTCTGAGAAAATCAAAACCATTCGGCAAAGGCTCAAAACAGCTCAAGATCGACAAAAGAACTATGCAGACGTTCGAAGAAGACTTCTTGAGTATGAGGTCGGTGACCACGTGTTTATCCGTGTGTCCCCAAGGCCAAGTCAGGTTTGGAAAGAAGGGCAAATTGTCGCCCCGTTACATTGGGCCATTTCAGATTCTGGAAAGGCTTGGCCCAGTTGCCTATAGAGTTGCTTTGCTACCGGGATTTGAACAAATCCATAATGTGTTTCACGTGTCGATGTTGAGGGGTTACCTCCGAGACCCGTTTCATGTGATTGATTATCACCGGGTAGCTATTGATGAAAATATGGAATACGCCGAATGGCCGGAACGAATTGTTGATCAGCAAGTGAAACAATTGAGAAGCAAGTCTATCCCAATGGTGAAGGTGGAATGGAAAGAACACTGTGGGAGGGATGCTACATGGGAAAAAGAGGAGGAAATGCGACTACGCTATCCACATTTGTTTCCAGACGAAGGTAAAATAAGTTTGGAGGACCAAACTTCCTAAAAGGGGGAAGACTGTGATATCCCTGTTCCGTCATATGTTAATTGGTCCATAATATGAGTATGGTTATGTGTTTAACATGATTTTGTGTGCCATTATGTGAAAATATGTGGTTTTGAATTTCTATCTGTTCACCGTAGGAATATCTGTTTGATTATCTACTTTGGGAATTAAATTGAAGGCCCTATCGGCCACCGAAACCAAAATTGATTGTGCCAATGTGATTAGCGTAATTTTTAGAGCCTACGGTGAAATTTAATTAGAAATTGATTCGGATCAGATTAAATTGATTTAATTAGTGAATTAGTGCTCTATTATTATATATTAAAATAATATAATAAGTGGGGCTTTTATATGAGCACTACACCCTCAATTCTCTCTTTAGCTTCATTTGGCTGATTTTGAACTCAAGGAGAGAGAGAGCCGACTATAGAGAGAGAGAGAGAGAGGGAGAGAATTGTGTAATCTTGGCTCAAGGTTTGGGGAATTTGAAGATTAAACTCAAGATTTTGCTATAGTTGGAAGATTGAGCTCCTAGGTAAGTGAATTCATGAGTTTAATGTTGTAAATTGTGAATTCAAGTTTGATTAATGATTAAGAACATGAATTAGTTTCATTATGATGAAATTGAGTTGGTTTTGTTGAATTTGAAGTCTTAGAACACATGCATGTAAGAAATTACTATGAATTTCCATATTTGAGCACAATGTGTATGATCCATGTTGAATTTTTGGTTTAAGTCCATATATTTGATCACCTCTTCACCAATTAGTTGAGGATATTGTGTATATTTCACATGCAAGAGCAAACCATGGAAGTTTGAGTCTTGCATGTTTGAATCTAGTGTGTTGGTGATGAGTTTGAGTTAATTTGAGACATGCATGTGATTAAATTGTGAAATTGAGCTTCATTGTGTTGTAATTTGGTGTTTATACCATGTTAGAACATGTATATGTGAAGTTTGAGCCAAAATCATGCATTTGGAACCTTTGAACACCAAATTGAAGCTCAAGAACATGTTCTGGATTTTCTAGAATTTTGATGTCCGCTCGAGCGGGGAAACCGCCGCTCGAGCGTGAAATTTGTGTTCCCAGTAATTTCTGCAGACATGGTGTCCGCTCGAGCGCGAGAGTTCATGCTTGAGTGGGGAGCCATGTAGAGAGGCCTTCCGCTCGAGCGCCAGAGTTCGCGATCGAGCGTAAATTTGACATATCCAGTACTTTTGCAGGCCTCAAGGGTCCGCTCGAGCAGGGACCCTATTTTTTGAAATTTTGAAAATGCATTATGTGTTCCGTTTTTCGTTCTCTTTCGCTTGCAAGCACTCTTAGGCATACATTAAGCATCATAAATGAGTTAAAGAGATAAGAATGAAGCCTAAAGAGGAATATGTGGATTTAAGAATGGATTGAATTGTTTGTGACCCTTTTGTGTTCATGGAATGTGTAGGGTCAAACTCCAGGGCAAACTAACCAACCGGTCACTGTGAGTAATATCGACATTTTGAAACTTGTCATTTGTCCAATTGCTTATTTTTTTATAAGCCTTATAAGTGCTAGTTTGAATTATGGGCAAATGTTTGTTATGAATAATTGAATGGGCCGGAGGCCAGTTTGACATAAACGAATGGGCCAGAGGCCAGTTTGACATAAACGAATGGGCCAGAGGCCATTTTGACATAAGTGAATGGGCCAGAGGCCAGTTTGACATCAACGAATGGGCCAGAGGCCATTTTGACAGAAGTGAATGGGCCAGAGTCCAGTTTGACATACATGAATGGGCCAGAGGCCAGTTTGACATGAAAGTTTCAATGGGCCAAAGGCCAGTCTAACAAATGAAAGATAAATGGGCCAAAGGCCAGTCTAACAAATGAAAGATAAATGGGCCAAAGGCCAGTATGTTTGGAACCACAGTCACTTGACCTAAATTATGTATATATATGTTAAGTAGAAATATGAATTAGGGCCAAGGCCGTTTGAAGCATGTTGTTCTACACATCGTTTGTATAACTTCTGTATTTGATATTATTCACTGGGCTATCGCTCACGCTCATTCATGTGTTTGTAGGTGAGCCTAGAGAAGTCCAAACCCAGCCCCAGTGAAGTCTGTGTGGAACAACAAAGATTTTGAAGAGTCAGCCCTTGTGTCTCACGCACGAGACCCGTCTTCGCCTTTTTGCCATTCTGTTTTATTTTGTCATGTGGGCGAAGTCTTTGAATATGTTGTATATAGTTTTCTTGGGTTGACTTAGACTTATATGATCTTGTATGTACAAAACCTTGTGTAGTACATATTTTGTTGTGAGTTATTAATATGCATACGTATGGTTTGTTATAATGTGCCATGTAAGCACAGCTCTATAGACAAAGTTTTAAACTGCTTCCGTTTAGTCCCCATTAACTCTGTTAACATACATTTGGTTTGGTTTGAGGCCGTAGGTAATCTCATGATTACTGGCCGGTTATGTCCTTAACCCACGGGGGCGGGTTCGGGTCATGACACCAGCCGAACTTGGTCCCACACCCGCTAGCTGAAGATTTGCATGGTTCGGATCCCCGAGAAGGGTTGGCTCAAGCCTGAGTTTTCAGACCCTTGGCACAGCCTACTGAGAGGCTTTATCCCTTTGATACTACTGATCTTGATCCGGGCTCGGGGAAAATTGCGAACCTTGAGGAGCAGGTCAAAATGGCACAGGGCTTTAACTCCATTCATGACATTGAGGATCGGTATACCAAGGTTGCCGTAAGGCTCCCAAATAGATTTAGAATGCCACATATTGATCGTTTCGACGGGTCTGGGGATCCTAAGGTACATATCCAGCTTTTTGTGGATATCTTGAAACCGATGGGTCTGACTAAGCCGCATAAACTCTCTTTGTATGCCAAAACCCTGTTGGGTGCAGCTGCCACTTGGTATGCCGAGTTGGAGGATACAGTGAAGCAAAACTTGGAGAAATTGGCTGAGGCCTTTGTTGATCAATATTCTTACAACACCCAGGTTGAAATGACCTTGCAAGAGCTTAAAGCAACCCGCTAGAACCCAACAGAGCCTTTTGTGGAATTTGTTGCAAGGTGGAGAACAAAGGCAACACAGATGACAAATCGCCCTTCTGAAAGGGACCAAGTGCGGATAGTGGTGCAGAACCTTGAGCTTGATATGTTGTAAAAGTTAATAGTTGCTCCACTATTCACTTTCCAAAGTTTGCATGAACAAGGGGTTCAGATTGAGAATGCGTTCAACAGAGGGTTATTCCCAGAACAAGTGAACCGATAAGGAGGGTGTTTTCCGGGAGTACCCATGCTAGTAGCACTGTTCCCAAACCCACAAAAATCAATACAGTCGCCATAGCCGACCCTTTTGCCAAGGCCAGCCTACAAACAACCAACCCAACCCGAGCTCAGGGCAGAACTTTCACCCCCCTCTATATGAGCCTAACCAGCGCACTAAAAGTCCTGATGGAGAGAGGGTATCTCAAACCCCTTAATCCTCAACCTTTGTTTGACCCACTCCTTGCCGGACATAACCCCACCAAATGCTGCGTGTATCATCAGTAGCGCAACCATGGCACCGATGGTTGCTACCGCCTTCGTCATGAGATCCAGAATCTCATCGACAACCAGACAATAGCTCCACCTCAAAACCCCAAGGACCAAGTACCTCAACCACATTTCAACCTCGGCCACACACTGCCACCCACCTACAACCCCAGTATATACACCCCGACCCATATACTCAAGCCCGAGGTGTTTATCCCGGAAAGCATGGGCTTAAGCACGATGGATGCACTTGAACCCCAGTCATCTCAAACCCATGAACCCACTACCTCTAAGTTGGGGAGCATGATTGAAGATCTTCAGAGAACAGTGGCAGATCTAACCTTTGGGGTTTTGGGCCCATCATCAACCACATCACATACCAGGGATCTCATGACAAAAGGCTCCCTAACCTTGGGACGGGCCGCATTCGAAGAAGGCCAATCCCTTGGCAAAATGGAGGCAAGTGGTAAGAACAAGGTAGGGGCAGGCATTGGTCCCCATGAACACCTTCAGTGGGCTATTGAGGCTTTGAAAGCCAAAGGGCTGAACAAACAGCAATTGCTCGCAGTTGTTGCAAAAACTGTGGATGACACTTTCGCCACTCAGAATGAGAATAGTTTGAATCAAGGGGCAAGCCGGGAGAAGGGTCGTTGTAGCAGAAACATTCCTTTCAACTCTAATCCTGCATTCAGAAGAGATCAGCAAACCCAGTCAGTGCCCATCAATCCTTGTGCTGGTGCATCCAGCAAAACTCCACAAACCTCAAAGTACCAACCTCGAGGTTAAAGGGTTTTCCATGCCCTCTACATGACTTTGTCCAAAGCTTTCCAAATCCTTATAGGACAAGGCCATCTCAAGCCCCTGGAGCCGCAGCCATTACCGAACAAACTTTCTCCCTCTCATGATCTGGCCAAGTACTATGCCTTCCATCAACAAACCGGTCATGGCACTGATAGTTGTTACCGTCTTCGCCACAAAATACAAGATCTAATTGACAATGAGGTCATCGTCGCACCAGGCTCTGCAAAGTCTATCGGCACTAGGTCTGTGAACTTGGGGGATAATGTGGTCATGTGATCGGGGGATGAACCACCTGTGGATGGCACTCATTTTACTCCAGATATTGGGATGGCACGCACTGTTTTGAGCATTTTGTGAATACTGGTTATTTTACCTTCTGACTTGGGTATTGAGTCAGTTCTGTTGTGTTATTTTGAGTTACTCTCATTGTTTTGAGTCAGTCTTTTTGTTTGGGGCCTGTCTTGTTGTATCGAGTCAGTCCTGTTATGTCGAAGTCGCGTGATTTCGAGGGTGTTACCTCAGACATCACTGTCTTTTGTGTTTGTCTTTTACACTCTTTTGAGTCTGTTTCTGCCATGGAGCCAGTTGCACCAAAAGATTTGAATGAAACAGCAGTGATTTTCACACTCTTGAGTTTGTTTCTGCCTGGAGCCAGCTGTGCCAGAAGATTTGAATAAAACGGCAGTGCTTTTCACCTACTTTTCTGTGCCTTGAAATGATTGCATTGACCTAAGTTTTTCAAAACTTTTTGAACAATGTATTGAAAACAAAGAGGGTGGAATTCCTCAGGATTTGCAAAAATTTGATCAATTTAAAGAAAGAGTGGCGTGCTAAGCCCTTAATGAATGAGATCATGTTTGTTAATGTGAGTACTAAGAAGGATCCTGGCTTGATCCATATTGGTTCTACATTGTCTTCAGCGCGAGCGATTAGTCACTTTCTTAAAAGATTTCAAAAAATGTTTTGCGTGGTTCTGCGAAGACCTGTGTGGAATCGCTCTTGAGATTGCGCAGCCTAGGATCGCTCTCGGCCTCGAGACTCGTTGTAGACACCCCATTTTTGACTGCCCTTAAGACTTGGGCACTACTAATGGTTTACTCGGTGATGAAGGTGCGCAGGGCAAAGGTTCAGTTTCTTCGACAAGGAGAGAGTCAAATCTCAACTTCATACCCCTTTTGGACCAAAACAATCTTGATCAAAAGATTTTAGACCTTGAAACCCTCTCTTTCAAAATGTTTTGAAAATAAAGTTCCTACGATGTTCCGACGCTCGCATTTCGTTAAATGTTGCGCTTTTCGGCAAACCGAGCAAGGACAAAGTAGAAATGAATGAAAGAGAGATGAAATCTTTGAAAAATCTTTCAAAACACTTTGTTTAGGGGTTTGGAGTTGAATAAAAGAGGAAAGAAGAGAAGAAAACTAGTTTGGGAGAAGTTCGGCATGAATTCGGGTAGGACCAAAACTGTGCGGCTTCACCAAAATAGGCATAACTGTTTGCACAGTTGGAATTTTGATGCAAGGCTGGTGCCATTGGAAAGCTAACTTCCGGGGCTTCAAAGGAGTTTAGATGAAGGAGTTATGGCTATTTGAAGTTGGACCTGAAAAGCAGAATTTTCCTACCGACCAGAAAAACTAGCTGGCTGACCAGAAAAGGTGGCTGACCGACCACTTCCTCCTGAAAAAGTGGTCGGCCGACCAGAAAAGTGGTCTACAGGTCCCAAACTCAGATATTTATCCTCCAGCTGTCTTCCACAACCTCCAGCTGTCCCATAGACAGATATTTTCGAGCCAACTCTTATTTTTGCTATATATGAGGCTATATCTCTCATTTTCAAGGGACAATCTTCTTGGAGAAGCTTGGGAGCTTCTCACTCTAAAAAAGTCTCTCTCTCTCTCTACAACTTCTAGGGCTGAATCTCTGCCACTCTCTCTATATACTCTTCTCCCTTGCCCATTTTGTGCATAGAAGTGCTTGAAAGTGAAGAAATGCTTCTAGTTTGCCTAGGCATCCTTCATCAAAGTTAACCACCATTGGGCTGAGGTTCTTTGAGGATCATTTTGAGCTTCAAAAGCTGTTCTTGGCTCAGATTTTGGGCTGGTTTTGCAGTGCTTCAAGGGTAACCCTCTTTTTTTTCTCTTTTTAAGCTCTATTTTGACTACACTCTTAGCCATATTTACATGCTTATTTGAGCTTTGTTGTCAACTGAAAAAAGTCTTGTTTTGAGGTCCTTTTGATGTTTGTTTAAGGTCGTTTTGTTGTTCGGGGTCATCTACCCCCTTGCATGCTTCATTTTGCCTTGTTTTGAGTCATGCCATAAGGCCTTTGTGTTGACCTTTGCTTGGCCTTTTAAACACTGAAATCCAGCAGATTTTCAGTGGTTAAAATGTATTTTTGAGAGCCAAAATTAGAGAGGGATGACTCTCTCCCTCCTTGTCTTGTTCACTAGCATTTTTGGCCTTAGAAAGGAGCCTTCATTTTCACACCTCCAAGCCTTGTTTCAGGCCCTTTTCAGTGACTTTTAGGGCCTACCTAGGCTCTGTCTAGAGTTGGTTTTGTCACCTTGGGTGTGTCTCTTGCATGTGTAGAATAACCCCTTTTATAGCCTATCAAAGGAGCATGACATTCTTGCATGCATTGATCATGTTTCAGTGGGTTTTTGGGCTTTATTTGGCATGTCATGTCTCTGAATTTTGCTGGTTTAGTGGCCTCTTGAATGCTTCATATGCTTGTAGTATAATCCATGTTCACTGGCTCACATTGCATGTTGTTTTGGCCCTTGATTCTAGCATATTTTGGCCATGTTCTAAACTGATTTTATTCATGATTTGGGCTGCCTTAGCTCTGTTTTGAGGTCCCATGGTCGAATGATGCTTTTCATGCATGCTTGTAGTGTAATACCCTTGCCTAGCTTCGAGTTTTGAAGCCTCTTGCATGCTTAACTTGAGTTTTTTTCATGTTTTGGCATCATTGAACATGTTATTTCAGAGCTTATACTTGTGCCATATTCCCATGTTTACCACTCTTTAAATGCGTTTGAGAGTTGTGCTTGTATGCCTTATTTTTGGGCTATTGCATGAGCTTCATTTTTGTGCATTGCAAGCCATCATTTTAGTCCATTTTGCCACTGTTTTGGGTCTGCATAGGGACTTTTTGGGGTTGGTTTGGTCATTTGGGCATCGCTTTGCATACCTCTAGTGTAATGCACTTCACTAGTTTCGGTAATTGTGCCATCCAACATGCATTGGGTGAGTTGTTTGCATGATTCAAAACCATCTTGTATGTCATTTCAGAGCTGGAACATGTGTCATTGTATGCCATATTTCATCCTTGTCACGCTTTGGTAGAGTTGCACTTTGTTCCTTAGGTTTGGTCCCTTGCATTTGTGCATGTTTGCATGTACCTTGTTGCCTCATTTTCATCATATTGGCCA
Organism: Camellia japonica; assembly: GCA_030407325.1. Lineage (NCBI taxonomy): Eukaryota > Viridiplantae > Streptophyta > Magnoliopsida > Ericales > Theaceae > Camellia > Camellia japonica. Next base: position 109,113,647 of record JAPPVO010000019.1, read on the forward strand.
CTGATTTGGGTGTGGCCGAGGCCCATCCATCTTGGTTTAACTCCATCTTGCATTGTGTATGCCGTATAGTCCATGTTATCGCATGTTTGATCATTGCATTGCGTATGCCTCGTTCATAACATTGCGTATGTTAATGCATTGTGTATGCATGCCATATAATCCATGTGCATTGAGTATGCCATTGATTAGTTCATAGCATTGTGTATGCCATTTGCATGCTTGCATGTCATTCCGTGCATCTTCACATCACTTAGTTGCATTGCATGCTAGAGTTGCATATGTCTATACATTGTTTGTTGCATTGTGTTTGGAGTAGGGTTTAATCCAAACACGGGAAACGAGAGACGTTTCGTACTCAAAGTGACGAAACGTGCCTCGATTCTTGGTCACCGACACTCTTGACTATCCATGATAGAGTTGTTGGCTTTAGGTGTTTACATGTGCATTAATTTCACATTGAGTCGTGCAATTCGACTCCTTGGCCATCATGCATCGGGATGCGTGATTGATGGCATGAGGATCGAGGATTACACTCCCTAGAGCTTATGCAATGACGGGGAGAGAGGTCGGGCACACATATGTCGAAAATACTTTGCCTTCCCTCTCTCTTACCTTTGTTGCAGAAAATGCAGAAACCAGGAGAAGAAACTGGTCGGCCGACCAGGTTTTCTGGCAGGCCGACCATCTTTTATGGTTTTTACCACCAAGGGTGGCCGGTAGGTGGTCTCCAATGCCTATAGCTGGTCGGCAGCCTCCCCCTAGATTCCCAGGGTAGAGTTTCATCTCCATGGAATTTTGTGCAAGTTTCTAAAATCAATTGCAAACAAAGGCGAGCCGGGGCATCGCGATGGATTTCCCGACAAGGCGACTCAAGCATGCATGCATCCTTTATCATTCAAAGTAGAGCTGAGGCAGCCCATTTTACGTAGTTTGCATGCTAGTTTAGTTAATTTGTTAATTAGCTAGTATTGTGTAATAATTAGTTAATTCGATTCTGTATTATTTATTCGGACCCTCCGAGAGAGGGCAATGTTGTAATAAGTGTGCGTGTGTGTGATGTATGTCTTCCAACCCCACGTCTTTCTCCCTTTTATTTACCAGCTTATGATGGTTAGTTTTAGGGCACGTTTCAATTAGCATCCTTATGCTCGTATGTTTGCATCCATTCATCTGTTTTGCATGCACCGGGCTCGGCGCATCATACTAACTGCATCGTATTTCAATTCCAAATTGAATACATGTTACCTGTAGCATCTCATATGCCATCTTAGAATAGCCGAGCCTATCTTAGTTGCATTCTTGCATGTGTTGCATTAGGCATCTCAGCATAGTTAGGATTCATGCATGTTTTCTAATTAGCTTCTTTCTTTAGCTCGGAGTACTCGGTAAGTGTTTATGCTTTAGCATCCTTGCATGCGTGTGAGTGACTGCCATGATAGCATGCTTACCATGAGGCTATTTGCTTATGTGATATAACTGCCTGAATGCCTGTGGGTGAAGGTTGGGTTACTTGAATTGGGACAATTCATTGATTGCGAGTTTTAAGCCCACTTGAGAGTGGCAAATCACCATGTTTTCTAAGCCCACTTGAGGGTGGAAAAATCCGTATTTTAGCCTACTTGCGAGTAGCAAACCGTTTTCAAAACGAATATGCAATGCTTTGTTCTAACTTAGGTAATCCAGTCTATACTTGTATGCTGTGCACATCACATAATAATTCTAGGTTAATAACAGGAATAAGAGCACATGTGTTTTCAAAAACAAGATATCATGCTTAGTAGTGGCCGATCTTTGATCGGGCGAGCGAGGGTGCTCATGAAATAACCTTCCCCAATCGTACCCAAGTTCCCGAGCCGAGGCAACTTTGGTGATGACGGACACGTGGCCTTGGGCACGAGTCAGGGTTTCCTAAATTCCCCCAAAATAAAATATTTAGGTGGCGACTCTGTATCTGGCAAAGCAGTCCATGTTTGGCACTTCTTTCTAAAATCAGTTTTTCAAAACAATTTGCCGGATTTGGATTCTTTGGTGATTTATCGATCTTGCATTGCACTTTGTGAGATTAGATTCAGAACCGTGACATTTGAGTCCGAACTGTAGTGAGCCAAATGAACAAAACGAGATTTTCCTGGGACATTCGGGGACGTCTACAGTTTCTGGCGACTCCGCTGGGGACGTTAGAGAACTTGACTCGAACTCATGATATCTTGTTTTGACTACACTTATGTGTTTCTTTGCATTGCATTTGCATTGGTGCGCCTAAGTCACCGTGTTTGCCATCTGCTATTCCTGAACGGTTTGCCGGAGGCTCGCTTTGAGAAGCATGCCATAAGGCTGACCGGTTACGGACTCTGCCATGATGGGAACACAAATCCTGGTTTTTAACGGAGCACCCTTTTTGACCATTCGACCTAGTGCATATCGGAATCCATAGTGACCATTCCAAACTAGGACAAGTTGCTTACCCGATTGTAGGTTGTTTGAAACCGCTGCGTGCGTAGTGAAACCCTAGCTCCTGACAAAATAGGACAGGGAAACCCTACCCCTCCATAGGGGTGTTTTGGCTCTCACTTGTTTGCTATGTCCTTTTAGAGTGTGCCTCTACAGGAATGCATGTATCAGTTTGCAAGTCTGGGTATCAGGTCTGAGCGCATCAGTATTTTGGAGGGAATCAGTTTTTCCTGAGAGAATCAGTTTTACCTGAGGGTATTAGTTTACTGGTAGAGTTTTGGGCAGAATTCAGTAGAGAGCACAGTCGTTCAGCTATGCTTATACCTGTTCTGGTGAAATCAACCTGAGATGCTGTCTGTTTTCTCTTTTGCAAGGTAGTCGTGGAACTATAGCTTCAGAAGGCTCCAATATCCCCCGGTACATTGGGCTTGTGCTGATAGACTTTGTCAGGTCAGAGATTCAGTTCAAGGGAAAATCAGTGTTCCTTCGCCAGAGGCAGGGTAAAAGGCCAATCAGGCACAGATCATCAGTTCAACAGTCTTCGGATCAACAGTCATTATCCATCTCACCTGTGTGCAGTTGGGTTGAGATATCTGCTTTTACCACAGAGATAGATATACCGATAGATCAGTTAGATCAGGGCAGTATGGTAGGAATAGAGGAGATGATGCGTCAACTCCAAGAAAGTATGAAAACCATGCAGCAGGACGCTGTTCGTCAAGCCGAATTTGCCAAACAACAGGCCGAGGTCATGGCTCAACAGGCAGAGTTAATTGCCAAGCTACAACAGCAAACCGGAGCATCTGCTTCACACCAGGTTCCTCCCCCACCAAGAGTCCCAATACCCGGGGAGACGGCAAATGTCCAGAATGTCTAGGAGGATACAGACATCCCAATGGGGCCACCTCCGCCTCCTATTCTACCTCAACTATCCAAGGCACCCACACGTATCAATCTACCGGACTCCCCCTTTGTGTTGGAGGTGGACCCCACGGCATTAAAAGTGAGCAAGCTCGAAAAGCTGTTCAAGACATCTCAAGGTGTGAAGTCCATTCCGGACATTGAGGATGGGTACACCGACTCGGCCGTGACTCTGCCGGACCGATTCAAAATGCCGCATATCGACTGCTTCAACGGCTCTAGAGACCCAATGGTGCACCTCCACCTGTTTTCCGATATCCTGAGGCCAATGGGTTTGACCACAACCCAGAAGTTGTCTCTCTTCGGCCGAACCATGTCTGGGATGGCCGCAATCTGGTATGCGAAATTGGAGGACTTTGTGAAATGGAACTGGGAAGAGCTGGCTGAGGCCTTTATTGCTCAATACTCCTACAACACACAGATCGAGGTCACAACTCGTGATCTCGAAGTCACCCGCCAAGAACCAAAGAAGGGTTTCTCAGAGTTCGTGACGAGATGGAGAGCAAAGGCCTCAATGATGACTACAAGGCCTTCCGACAAAGATTAGATCAGGATGATTGTTCGGAATTTGCATGGCAAGTTGCTGCAAAAGATGGTCGTTCTACCTCTGTTTACCTTTCCAGCCCTTCATGAAATGGGGGTTCAAATCGAGGATGCCGTCAGACAAGGAATCTTTGTGGAAGATGATGAGCCTTTGCGGAAGAATGTTGTTCGCAGTTCCAATGCTACTACTGATGGTAGCACAGTTGCAAAATGCTCAGAAGTAGACTCTATCACCACTTCCCTCAATGGCCAAAAACCCGCCACTTCAAATCGGCCCCAAGCCTGAAAGTTCAATCCTCTTTACATGAGTCTCTCTCAAGCTTTGAAAAAGATGCGAGAAGAAGGGCACCTAGAACTCTTAGAACCCCAACCCCTTCCAAATCCTCTTCCACCAAGATATGACCCAGCTAAATACTGTGCCTATCATCAACAACACGGTCATGATATGAACTATTGCATCTGCCTCCGTCATAAGATTCAGGATCTTATTGACGAAGAGACCCTAGCTCTACCTAAAGGACCTCAGGTTAGTACTGACTCGTCACCTCCCCACCTCAACCTCATCCATACACTACCATCCACCTTCGACCCCAGCATAAACATCACCCCGGCCCATCTACCCAAACTTGAGGTGTTCATTCTAGAAAGCATGGACTTATGCATGATGGGTGCACCTGAACTCCAATCATCTCAAACCCGTGAACCCACTACTTCTGAGTTGATGAGAATGATTGAAGATCTTCAAAGAACTGTGACAGATTTGGCCCCCGGGACATTGGCTCCATCATCAACCACATCACATGCTAGGAGTTTCACGACAAAAGGATCCCCAATCTTGGGATAGGTTGTATTGGAAGAAGGCCAATCCCTTGGCAAAGTGGAGGCAGGTGGTAAGAACAAGGTAGGGGCAGGCATTGGTCCCCATGAACACCTTCAGTGGGCTGTGGAGGCTTTGAGAGCCGAAGGGCTGAATAAACAGCAAGTGATTGCAGTTGTTGCAAAGATTGTGGAGGATACTTTCGTCACTCAGAATGAGAGCAGTTCGAAGCAAGGGGAAAACCGAGAGAAGGGCCGTCGTACCAGAAACGATCCTGTTAGCTCTAATCCTCCACTCAGAAGAGATCAGCAAACCAGGCCAGCACCTGCCAATCCCTTTGCTGGTGCGTCCAGCAAAAATCCACAAACTTTGAAGTACCAACCCCGAGGTCGGAGGGTCTTCCATGCCCTCTATATGCCTTTGTCCAAAGCTCTCCAAATCCTTGTTGGACAAGGCCATCTCAGACCCCTTGAGCCTCGGCCTCTCCCGAATCCTCTTCCGGTTACGCATGATGCTGCCCAGTACTGTGCCTTCCATCAACAAACCGGTCATGGCACTGACAATTGCTCTCGTCTTCGCCACGAAGTGCAAGATCTGATTGACGACGGGGTCATTGCCACACCAGGTCCTGCAAAATCTATCGGCACTTGATCAGTGAACTTGTGGGGGATAATGTGATGTGATCGGGGGATGAACCACCTGCGGGCGGCGCTCAGTTTACTCCAGATGTAGCGTATGGCACGCACTATTTTGAGCATTTACGAATGCTGGCTTTTGTGCTTCCTGACTTGGGTATTGGGTCAGTTTTGTTGTTTTGTGTATATAGTCAGTCTTTTTATACTGAGTCAGTCGGGTCTGTCTTGTTGTATCGAGTCAGTCCTACTGCGTTAGAGTCGGGTGATTTCGGGGGTGTTACCTCAGACATCACTTGCTTGTTTTGTGTTTGTCTCTTCGCTTTCCTTTGAGTCTGTTTCTGCCTTGGAGCCAGTTGTGCTAGCGGATTTGAATGAAGCAACAGTGATTTCCATGCTTTTGTGTTTGTTTCTACCTTAGAGCCAGTTGTGCCAACAGAGTTGAATGAACTGACAGTGTTTTTCCCCTACTCTTCTGTGCCTTGAAAATCATTGCATTGACCTAAGTTTTTCAAAACTTTTTTGAACACTGTGGTGAAAACAAAGAGGGAGGAATTCCTCGGGTTTTGCAAAATTTGATCAATTGAGAGAAAGAAAGGCATGCTAAGCCCTTCATGAATGAGATTATGTTTGTTAGTGTGAGTACTGAGAAGGATCCTGGCTTGATCCAGATTGGTTCTACACTGTCTTCAGCGCGAGCGATTTGTCGCTTTCTTAAAAAACTTCAAAAAATGTTTTGCACGATCCTGCGAAGACCTGTGTAGTATCGCTCTTGAGATTGTGCAGCTTAGGATCGCTCTCAACCTTGGGACTCGACCCCTTTCTTTCAAACCTCAAACTCGGACTCAGAATGTTCAACAGTCAAACACAATGTGAAGCCTGTGTGGCCAGATTTGAAGCAGCCCATGAACTAGGGCCAAGGAGGTCAGAAATAATCAAAAGAAAGCTTGCAAAGCCAAATAAAAAGCACCCCTCGAACTAGGGGCAAAAAATGTCAGATGTGCTCGAAGAGTAAAAAATGGGGTCATTGCTCAAGCTAATGAAGATCGGCAAGAATGCCAAATCCCAGAAGGTAGGAAAGAAGAAAGTATTGCTAAAGGATAATCGAGTTCCTATCCACAACACTAGGGGCAAATTCAACCCCACATTGGATGGACTCCTGCCTCGTCAACTAACAACAGCCATTCTCCTGGATTCAGATGACTTCAGGATCTCAAAACTATTTGACATGGACAAAGCTACACTTTTACCCTTGAGAGGCTCGCTGGACCGAAAACCTGGAAGGGCGACCCAGGCAAAAGTTAGAGCAAGAAAAAGAAGAAAAAGAACAAAAAAAAGAAAAATGCAAAGAATGAAAAAAAGAAAAGAAAAAAAATGAAGAAAATGAAAAGAAAAGATGAAAAAGAAAAAAGAAGAAAAGAAATGAAAAGAATTGAAAAGAAAAGAAGAACAAAGCTCGCAAGGTTGAAAACCAAAAAGGGCAGCCTTGGCAAAAGTTAGAGCGCAAAAGGAGAGGTTAATACCCAAGTGTACCTTAACCACGGAACTACGCAAGGCTTGATTCCCATGTTTGGGATACGTGGCAACTTCATTATGAAGTCCAGCCGTAAAACACTTCAAATTCGACTGTGTCCATGTGATGGTTCTGGTCTTTGTCTTCTCTGCATCCGAGAATTTGGTTGTAATTGTCACTGTGAAGACTGGTTGCCATGTGCTGCGGCACTATTCAGACTAGGGGCAACTTTCCGTTGCCGTGCAGTGCTGCGGTGCTATTCAGACTAGGGGCAACTTTCAGTTGCCATGCAGTGCCATTCAGACAAGGGGCAATTTTTCATTATTTTGGATCTGAGGTTGTGCATCTCATGACTAAATTCTGCACTCGTCGAGCAGTGGCCATTTGTAAAAACAGTTTTGAGAATTTTTAATGAAGTTGACTAATTTTCTCGAAAATCACTCCATTTTTCCAAAACTGGACCATTTCTTGGACCCAAAAAAGGAAATTTTTCAGTGCTCATAACCTAACTTGCATGATTTCAAATCAAAAAATCGAACAAGCATGTTAATCTACCTCTCATTTTGGTCAAAATTGTTTTAGTAGAAAGCCAAAAACAAAAAATGGTCAAAATGATGAACTAGGGGCACAGTTGAGCCAGGTTTTCTGTCTTTTTCCCATTGCCAACATACTCGCCAAGAAGGGCACTCATACCTGCCGGAAAAGGGTACCACTGAAGCTAACCGTAAAAGGGCAGAAAGCTCTCACATCCTCCAAGCAGCGAGGTATCGAGCCAAGTTCGAAGCACGAACTGGAATGGATCAAGATATTCCACTCCCTCATCTAGATAGATCTGATCACGTCCAAACTCCCTAGCAGAGCATCGTTAACCGATGTCAGCTGCAGATTTGCTACACACCCAGTTGTAGTGCAACCCCTCTGTGGGAGAAATTCACTGTTGTGAACAAGAACAAGAATATGGTAGAATACCAGGGGCAAGAGCCCACAACTTCCTGCTTATCCATCAACCACCCAGGGGAGGGATAAAAAATGAGAGATTGAAGAATAGAGAGATGTGCCATGAGAGAAAGTGAGGAAAATGGCTTTTTCAGAAAAACAGAGCTTGAGGGCCTAGTGATGCAAGAATCACAAGTGAGAAAGGGTGGGAAACAATACCCGGAGAAACTGGCTCCTCGTGCACCGAGAGGTCTCTTGCCTTTATAACACAGCTGAGTGTTGTGTTTGTGTGTTTTTGTTCATTTCGATTCTTGTTTTGAGTCGTTTGAGTGTCAATAGATGTGTTTAGGTTGTTTTACCTTGTTTTTCCTTTGTTGAGTTGTGTTTAGGTTGTTTTACCTTGTTTTTCCTTTGTTGAGTTGTGTTTAGGTTGTTCTACCTTTTGTTTGGCGTTGATGAGTCGTTTTGGCTGTGGGCAGTTGTAGGCTCAATACCCGGTTGAGAACCCTTTTTCTCATCTCACTTTCAAAAAATCGTTTTGTGCTCAGAGTGCCGTGCCATTCTCCACATTTGTGCAAAACAAAATTTGTTCTTTCATAAAACCGCAGGGTTCAACCCAGGTCATATGAGAACAGTAAAAACCAGGACCCATCTGAAGCTATGAAAGTTCCGGGCTGTAAAGCAAAAGAAAAGAGGGAAAATTTGGAGCGCCTGAGCTTGTTTCAACTTCTACAAGTTCTATCACTACATCCCATATGTTCGGAATGAGCTGTGTACCGAATAAACCGAGTACTATGTTATGAGCTGTGTGTTCAGAGTGAGCAGTGTGCTGTTACAAGCCGTGTGTTCAAATGACCAGAATACTGTGTTATGAGCTGTATGTTCAAAAGAAACAGAGTACAGTGTTACGGCCTGTGTGTTCAGAATGAGCAGTGTGCTGTATGAGCTGTGTGTTCAGAGTGAACAGAATACTGTATTGATTGTTTCAAAGCCAGAATGGCAATCAGATGTGCTCTTCCTGAGTACCATTCCCTGCCGGAGGCATCTTGGCTGTGTTTGCAATGAGTTCCTAGGGAAAGTTATGAATATGATCAGGACGAAAAAAGGCATTTGTGGTTTCTACATGCAGATGTTGCTCCTTGTCAGCATTTTCAGAACCTTTATACTGTGAGTTGAAGGTAAGAGAGATCGCTGTCAGAGTAAAGCGGTTTACCGCCACTCACTTCATGAGGTGCTTTCTAAAGTGCCGCTCTGTCTGTTTATTGCATTCCCAAAACATCATGCTCTACATTGCTTGTAACATGTACTGTATCATCGCACTTATTGCGTTTATTTGCATCTTGTGTTATCTTGTATCATTTATCCTTTTACGTCGAGCTGCGTTTAGGATCGTTGTCCTCCGGGACTTTCTCAGGTTGCGCCAGGCACGCACCTGATAGTTTGTTTCGGACCTCTTCTCACGATATCAGCATGGTTAGAGTGTCCCATTCCTTACGCGATTTCAGTGTGTTTGGAATTTATCTCAGGACGCCTGATGTGTGGCTTGGGCGGGTTTTATCTCAGGTTGCGTTGTAGACGCACTGGGCGGGTTGTGTTGGACCTCCTCTCACGATTTCAGCGTGGTTTTAGTGCCTCGTTCCTTACACGATTTTAGCGTGTTTGGAATTTATCTCAGGTTGCATTGTAGATGCGCTGGGCGGGTTGTTGGACCTCCTCTCACGATTTCAGCGTGGTTTGAGTGTCCCGTTCCTTACGCGATTTTTCAGCGTGTTTGGAATTTATCTCAGGACGCTTGATGTGCGGGCTTGGGCAGGTTTTATCTCAGGTTGCATTTTAGATGCGCTGGGCGGGTTGTGTTGGACCTACTCTCACGATTTCAACGTGGTTTGATTGTCCTGTTCCTCACACGATTTCAGCGTGTTTGGAATTTATCTCAGGTTGCGTTGTTGACGCGCTGGGCGGGTTGTGTTGGACCTCCTCTCATGATTTCAGCGTGGATTGAGTGTCCCGTTCCTCACACGATTTCAATGTGTTTGGAATTTATCTCAGGTTGTGTTATAGACACACTGGGTGGGTTGTTGGACCTCCTCTCACGATTTCAGCATGGTTTGAGTGTCCCGTTCCTTACGCGATTTCAGCGTGTTTGGAATTTATCTCAGGGCGCCTGATGTGCGGGCTTGGGCGGGTTTTCTCTCAGGTTGCATTGTAGATGCGCTGGGCTGGTTGTTGGACCTCCTCTCACGATTTCAGCGTGGTTTGAGTGTCCCATTCCTTACATTGATTTCAGCGTATTTGGAATTTATCTCAGGACGCTTGATGTGCGGGCCTGGTGGTTTTATCTCAGGTTGCTGTAGACGTCCCCGAACGTCCTAGGAGGGAATCCCGTTTTGTTCATTTGGGCTCACTACAGTTCAAGACTCAATGTCACGGTCCTGTATCTATCTCGCAGAGTGGCAATGCAAGACCGATGAATCATCAAAGAGTCCAAATCTGGCAAATCGTTTTGAAAACAGATTTTTTTGAAGGCTCACTACAGTTCAAGACTCAATGTCACGGTCCTGTTATCTAATCTCGCAGAGTGCAATGCAAGACCGATGAATCATCAAAGAGTCCAAATCTGGCAAATCGTTTTTGAAAACAGATTTTTTTGAAAGAAGTGCCAAACATGGACTGCTTTGCCAGAAACAGAGTCGCCGCCTAAATATTTATTTTGGGAGAATTTAGGAAACCCTGACTCGTGCCTAAGGCCACGTGTCCGTCATCACCAAAGTTGTCTCGGCTTGGGAACTTGGGTACGATTAGGGAAGGTCACTTCGTGAGCACCCCCGCTCGCCCGATCAAAGATCAGCCTCTACTAACCATAATATCAAGTTTTGAAAACATTATGTACTCTTATTCCGATTTATTAGCCTAGAATTACTATGTGATGCGCGCGGCATACAAGTATAGACTGGATCGCCTGAGTTGGAAAAAAACATTTCAGGTTTGTTTTTGAAAGCGGTTTGCTACTCGCAAGTAGGCTAAGATGCGGATTTTGCCACCCTCAAGTGGGCTTAGAAAACATCGTGATTTGCCACTATCTAGTGGGCTTAAAACTCGCAATCAATGAAGTGTTCCAATTCAGATAGTCCAACCTCCACCCACAGGCATTTAGGCAGTTATATCAAATAAGAAAATAGCCTCATGGTAAGCATGCTATCATGGCAGTCACTCACACGCATGCAAGGATGCTAAAGCATAAAAACTCACCGAGTACTCCAAGCCAAAACAGAAACTAGTTAGTAATCAATGCATGATCCTAGTTCATGTTAAGATGGCTAATGCAACACATGCAAAATGCAACTAAGATAGGCTCGGCTATTCTAAACATGGCATATGAAATACAACAGATAACATGTATTCAACTTGGAATTGAAATACAATGCAGTTAGTATGATGCGCCGAGCCCGGTGCATGCAACACAGATGAATGAATGCAAACATGCGAACATATAGATGCTAATTGAAACATGCCCTAAAACTAACCATCATAAGCTGGTAAATAAAAGGAGAAAGACGTGGGTTGGAAGACATACATCACACACACGCACGCTTATTACAACATTGCCCTCCTCGGAGTCCGAATGAATAGTACAGACTAAACTAGCTAATCTAAGCTAATTAACTAATTATTACACAACATTAATTAATTAACAAATTAACTAAATAAGCAAATGAACTAGCATGCAAACATATATGATGGACCGCCTCAGCTCTGCTTTGAATGATAAGGGATGCATGCATGCTCGAGTCGCCTCGTTGGGAAATCCATCGCGATGCCCCGATTTGCCTCTTTTTACAATTGACCCCGGAACACTGTACATAACTCCATTGGAACTTGTAGGGATACTGCTGACCAGTTTTTGTGGTCGGCCGACCAGTTCATGTGGTCGACCGACCACTCCCCCTGGTCGGCCGACTAGGTTCAAAAGGGTCAAGCTCAAAAGGTGGTCGGCCAGCCCATATTGCTGGTCTCCCAGGTGAATGCAACTCAGTGGTGGTATGGAAGACCAGAAAATGTGGCTCAAAAGTGAGGGAGACCACTTACCTGACAAGAAAAACCGACTGACCGAGGATAGGTGGTCTCCAAGAGAAAAGGTGGTCTCCCACCCTTGTACCACCTTCCAAACAATGAAAATAGCGTCCACACCAAAAATGGACCAAGACGGATGCAAAACGAGAGTTCGGGAGCCAAAACGCGCAGCCAGGTGCCCCGAAAATTGACTATTAAGCATCGAAAGTGGCGTGCGACCACGAAGGTGGTCTCCCGGGCCACAGTGTCCCTCTAGAGAGAGGAAACAAGGTGTGTGCCAAAAATCGGAGCAAACGGAGAAAGTTAAGCGGTCCCAAACCGAGGCGCACGGCTGACGGCTCCGAAAACTGGAAACTGGTCTCCAAACGGGAAAAGCAGCCTACGACCATGAAACGTAGCATACGGCTACTGAGAGATGGTCTACGAGGCCTCTCCCTCCCTTCGGGAAGAGAAAACAGAACCTAGTTCACAAACCGAGGCAAAGCACAAAAGAGTCTCGAAGTCCGGAGGCAAGGCTCTCAGCCGAGACTCCGTAACCTCAGAACGAGCACAATATGCGCAATCACCGAGCGCTCAATCGATGACGTCTGAGTCTTAAGGTCAGTCAAAAATGGGGTGTCTACAGTTGCCCCTCTTTGACAGAACTCGGAAGTCATACGTGACATGAGTGAATGTCAAAGCCCAGAGACGACCCATTTTTGACAAGGCTGAAGACTTAGACAAACAGGCGAGATAAACAAAGAGATGTGCCCGCAGGCGTGCCCGCAGGCAGGAGGCAAAATGCAAAACGATATGCAGAAAGCCGAACGTAACTCATGACCATGCAAAACAGCAAGCTGTAATGAAGCAAATATTCACAATAAATGCAACAGTTTTAAGCAAGAATGCAAAGCAAAGCTAGATTTCATGCAGTAAGGATGTAAGAGAATTACAATTCTCGCTACGTCTCACACGGAGAAGATACAATACCTGTGCGGCTTGTCTGGTCGCGCCAGCTTCAAATGAACCGTACATACAATATCGTGCCTGCAAAAGAGAGAAACTTAACAAGCACAACATAGTTAGCAACATATGTTCAATGCTATATCGAACGCAGAGAAACATGGTGTCAGCGACAAAAAGTGCATCGCAATGCGAGAGAAACACGCGCGGTGACACAAGTTAAGCATGGAGGGCATGACAATACCAATGAAACGTGCGTGACAATGCAAGTGATGTGCATAATGACGCCAGTGACATGCATAACAATGCAGGATGAATGCAACTTCAAAAGCATATTTGAAACAAAACATCGAGCAAAGAAATGTAAGCCTCGATGAGGGCAACTCAAATGTGACCTCCGGTTTACCTCTCGAAGGGCCGCAACGTACTCAAAAAGGATACACCTTGCTTTTGGTGAGCAACAACGAGCCACGCGTTGAAGATTGAATTTGAAGTTCCCGCGGAGGGATTTCGCGCCGAAAAGTGCACTTTCCTTGTACTTTCTCGAGAGCCGGGGACTCCGATCACCACCAAACTTTGTAGGGAGCTCAAAGAGACATTGGAGACCACACAGGAGGGCCACCGACCACCCTAGAGTGCCACCGACCAGGTTGATGCAAGGGGGTGGTCGGCCTACCAGAAAAGGTGGTCGGCCGACCACCTTGCCAAAAACAGGGCAGTTTTGTCCTTTTGCACTTGTTTCTTTAAATACACATGTCCAACTCACTTTTCCTCACAACTCTCTCTCTCTCCTAGACCATTTTCTCTCTCAGATCTGCTCTTTATACGCGTTTTCCAACGCCCCACGCAAAGTTGTTTCGCGAAATCTTTCAGTTTTCTTTACTTTGGACCGATTAAAATTTGATTTCGGAGCTTCTTTCTCCATTTTCACCACTTGAGGTAAGTTTGTCTCGAAATTTGGAACATTTTCTTGGGAGTTGACTTTTGTTGACTTTTTCATTTCCCGAGAGTTGACTTTTGTTGACTTTTTCCAATTTTGGCTCATTTTGCTCATTTTTGCTCCTTTTTGCAGATTTCTCGAAATGGCGGGTCATTTTCCTCATGGCGGAGGTCCTCCAGGCACCGGGGATGAGCCAGACATTATGTCTTGCCCCGAGGATCCGCCCCTTTTATCCCGAGAGGTACGACCCTCCGGAGCACATCCTTCTCCCCGAGTGTTTTCTACCATTTCACCGACTTTGATCGCCGGCGCCCGCAGACCTGCTGTTACGGAGCCAGAGTCCCACCTCTCTCACCAGGCACGAGAGGTACGTACTTATTTTTACATTTTCTGCAATGTATTCTGCATTTCTTGCGCATTTCATGCTTTCACTATGTATGCTTGTTCGCTCGTTCTGAACACATTTGCGCACCATACTTCTGCTTATTTTAGCCCATATCTCACAACACAGAGTTCCGTTGAGTTGGCACACAGCTTGTTCTGAACACTTAGTCTATAACATGACATTCTGTTTGTATTTTGAACACATAGCTCAATCACTCGAATTTCTGAACACGCAGCTCATACTTTTTATCGTGAACACGCAGTCCACAGTTTTTGAAAGTTGAACACGTAGCCCCAAACTCTTGATTATGAACACACATCCCACATTTTCTGAAATTTGAACATGCAGCCCAAACTCTTGATGGTGAACACACAACCCAGGGTTTTGAAATTTGAACACGCAGCCCAAACTCTTGATTATGAACACACAGCCCATAGTTTTTGAAAGTTGAACACGCAGCCCAAACTCTCGAGGTGAACACACAGCCTACAGTTTTTGAAATATGAACACGCAGCCCACTGTTTTGACGATGAACACACGGCCCACTGTTTTGAAATCTGAACACGCAGCTCAAACTTTTGATGTTGAACACACAGCCCACGGTTTTGAAAGTTGAACACGCAGCTCAAACTTTTGAGGTGAACACACAGCCCACGGTTTTGAAATCTGAACACGCAGCTCAAACTTTTGATGGTGAACACATAGCCCACGGTTTTGAAAGTTGAACACGCAGCTCAAACTTTTGAGGTGAACACACCCCACTGTTTTTCTGAAATCTGAACACACAGCCCAAACTTTTAAGGTGAACACAGCCACATTTTCTGAAATTGAACACGCAGCTCACACACTTCAATTCTGAACACAAAGCTCATATACTTTACTGATGAACACGCAGCTCATTCATTGCATTTGCACTCAGCTCCTACTGAACACGTAGTCCACAACATTGTATCTGATTTGGTTTGCACATAGTTCATACTTTCATTTTGAAACTGAATACATGTGTTCATTCTGAATGCAGGTATCTTCCCGTGTTACACGAGGCTATGGCTCGATCATCGCCAGGGAGTGGTACGTAGAGCTCCGAGAGGCCGTTCGTGATCTGGTTGATGAGGCAGGGTTCGGACCCTTCTGTGCGGGGATATCTCGCTACCCTGTGAGCAGGACGCTGATGGGGGCACTCGTGGAGAGATGGTGGGACACCACCAACTCTTTCCACTTTTCGGCTGCCGGGGATATGACAATGACCCCGTTTGACTTCGCCCTGTTGACTGGTCTTGACGTGGCCGGCCGACCGGTCCCCTATGACGAGGATATGGGCGAGTGGGAGGCCGCCTGGATCTATCTGTTAGGAGCTCACCCACCGATTGACAGATCTTCAGGTAGAGTCTGGTATACTTGGTTTTCCGCACATTACAGGGGGACTACGCTCAGGACTCTCGAGGGGACAGAGTAGTATGCTCGAGGGTTTTTGATGTTCCTCCTCGGGACTACTCTGTTCTCCAATAGGGGGAACACAGTTGGGCTATATTTGCTCAGTGCTCTAGTAGACCTATCACAAGTCAGTCAGTACGACTGGGGTGGCGCCGGCCTTGTTACCCTTTATTGTTACGTGAGTGCGACCTCCCGCAGGCGGGGGAACATAGTCGACGGCTATTGGAGAGCCTGGGAGGTACTTCCTGCCCTCTTGATTTACATTTTTGCTTTTCATTATCTGTACGCTGCACACACGGCACACTTTACGTTTTGTATTACTCTGCATCTCTGGCTTATTTCTTCATTTCCACAGCTATGGGTTTTCGCGTACTTTCCGACGCTAGCCCCGGAGCTCGAGGTGGAGGCGCCTCTTGTGATCCCTTACTCGCTCGTATTTGAGGGCCCGTACCGGCTGAGAGCTTGGGAGACTCTGCCCTACCTGCGGCAGTTCTTCGATATAGTGCAGACGACCGAGGTAATTCAAAACTTTCAGTTCTCCATGTTTTCATCTTTGATTCATCTTGCACATTTATGATTTCTAATCGGCTTATGCATTGGTTATCCGCAGATCACATGGCAGCCTGGGTGCCCTTGGGTGGAGATACCCGATTTCAGTTTCCTGGGGCATGGGGCGCTTCTCGGTACAGGATCCTATTTGAGGGGCCGGTTGGTAGGGCCTGGTTTCTGGGGGACCGCTTCATGCGCCAGACGATGGGCAACCCCGAGCAGAGTGTCCCCACAGCGCCTCCGGACGACATGCGGTCTACTGAGGGACTCACTCCCCAGGGGGTTGATTTGGCTATGCTGGGCACTGATGCAGTTCTCCATTTGGAGGAGGGGGAGTACGCGACCTACCGTCATACATACTTGGTGCCCCCATTGACATGTGTCCACACTCCCAGGAGGAGGTTTGCTGGCATGCCATCATTGAGTCGAGTCCGTGCTACAGATGCTCCTTCAACCAGCAGGGCCGACACATCGAGAGGTGGGGCTGGACTGGTTCCTCCGATTCCTCCGACTTACCCTCACCCCGGGTGGCCAGATCTTCCGACCGAGTTGACTGGATGGCGATACGGGTCACCTTACCCGATTCCATTGGAGCCCCCAGTGCCTGGTCACCCATATGTCAGAGACCCTGACTCGCCACCGGTATGTTTTACAGTTTTGATTTATCACTCAGATACTTGGACATTTATTCATTCACTGATAACTTGCACTTGCATCTGCAGCCCCCCATGGAGTACATGGATAGGATGCTCGGAGTGATGGCCTCGCTCGAGGGCATGGTTCTGCGGAGGGAGACACAGCTATTCATTGCCGGCGTCCCGGTGCTTTTCAATTTCCTTGCATTTATCATACTTCTGATGACATGCTGCATTTACCCATTTCACTGCATTGCTTGACTGTATGTGTAGAGCACATCTGACACACACCATATTCATACATTGTATCTGCATACACCCACTCTATGTAGCATTCTTGTCTCTGCATCTGATATACATGTTGGCTAATGTACTCAAATTGTCCTTTTCAGATGCCACCACTACAGACTGGGCCACAGGCCGGGCCATCTAAGCCTTCTCAAGGGGCTGGGAGAGGGGATTCGTCTCACAGATGAGGCAGGCGCAGAGCACCTGTCATAGAGGAGGAATCCAGCGAGGAGGAGGAGTCTGCGCATCCTCAGTCAGAGACATCTGCAGGCAGAGAGGATGACTCTGAGTCCGGTTCTGAGGGCGGAGGTGATGCCGAGGAGGGTTCCGAGGACAGCAGCTCCGATTCAGATGGTGGTGCTGGTGAAGATGGTGCAGGGACTTCTCAGCCAAAGGGGGCCTCTTATTCTTGCACTTGAGAGCACTGATGCAGATGTTCCTGCTTTATTTGCCTTTTTTACTAGTAGTTGTAGCACATTGTACATTGTTAGGCATTTTTATTTTCTGTAAAAACTTGTACCCTTGTTGTAAAATGTTGTAACAAAGGAAGCATGATGGAATGAAAACAGCTTTTTGAAAAAGTGTTGTATTTTATGTTCTTAGCATCGCATCGCATCATTTTGCACAAAAATGAGATTGAATGAAAATTGAGCATTGTACATTACCAAGTCAGGTAGTGAACCGACGCAACAAACTAAACAACTCAACTTACTAAGAAACAACAAAACCTTAGCAAGTTTACAACTCGATAAACAAAACACGGAAATGTTTGATAAACAAACAACAATTCAACAGACAAACTCGTCAATTTGACAAATCCTAATGGCTCGATAAACAAAACAACTCGATAAGCAAAACAACAACTCGATAAGCAAGACTTAACAACAACTCGATAAGCAAATGCATTTCGGAGAAAACGGACGATGGAATGCGTCCAAAACAGAGGGAAACGCGGACTTTCAACACTCTCGACACATGGAAATGCTAGGAGCTCCCTTCTAGAGACTGGGGACAGACCAAAAGCCAAACCCTCTCCATGGCCGACCACCAGAGAGAGCTGGCCGACCAGCTTTCTGCCTTGGAGACCAAAGGGGTGGTCGGCCTATCAGAAAAGGTGGTCGGCCGACCACCTGGTTTGGTGACCACCAGATTTTCGACACGTGTCCCCAAACAGTGCCTTATCCTCTATAAAAGTTCTAGCTTCATGGTTCTTTCATTTCATCTCAATTTTGCATCAAAATGGAGGCATTCCTCATCGAAAATCTCGCAGCTTGGATTGCTACTTTAGACGGCTCGGAAAAGTTGAACTTCCGGGGCTTCGGCTTGAATGCACTATTCACGTTGAGCCGCACTACGCTACATCTTCCATTCCTCCATGCCGCGACGAGGTTTTGGAATCCAGTAACACATGTTTTTAGCTTCGGCGGGCAAGAGGTATGTCCTACCTTCGAAGATTTCCAAGCTTTGATGGAATCCGAACGCAGCGAAGAAATTTTGCCCCAGTTTCGCTTCGGCCACGCCCAAGCTTTAGGACGGATGTGTGAGCTTACTATGCATGACGCTCGGTCTTTGATCTGTAACGGAGAATTGGACATCCTCGGCTTGATTCATCACTTTTCTGACGCCGGTGACCGCGGCGACCATCATTGGCAAGGTTTTCGGCATCATGCCCTTTGCTTGTGCATGCTATCACACTTTTTTCTTGCCTCAGGCTCCGGAGGATCTAGTGTCCAGTTGATAGAGGTTGCCCAAAGCTTGAAAGAGGGCAAGAGCTACATTGTCATGAGATTGGCCGAAACATTGATGGGCTTGGATGCTTTCCACTGCCGGGAGACGACCAGATTCTCGGGGAGTCCACTACTGCTGCAAGTAATGTTTCCCACCCTGTCTCACATATATATTGCTCACATCACTCGGCCCTCAGGCTTGATTTTTCTCTCAAAACCCTTTTCTTTTCTCTCATCGTACGTCTTCTATTCTTTATTCTCTCATTTTTCATCCCTCCTAGGTGTGGTGATGGACAAGTTGCAGGTTGTGGACTCTTGCCCAGCATACTCAGCTCGCGGCTACTTCTTCCGCAGCGTCTAGTCGATGCCCCGGATGAGGGATGGTGGTTCGATTGGACGTGCAATTTGTCCGCAGACCGCATTGCTTGGCGCTGTCCTTGGCTCAATCTACTGGCAATGAGCTACAGCACGTCCCGGCAGACTGGGGTTCAGTTGATTGGTCTGACGCACTGCGTGTTTTACTTTCCCTTCCGGTTCCAGCGCCAGTTCGGCCATGATCAGACTTGCTCGCCAGAGGGGATAGAGTACCCTGCTGCATTCCCGGTCCGAGGCGCACAGCTTGCTCGGTATGCCACAGCATGGAGGACGAGAGAACTCCTGGCCCCCGCTCCCACTTTCAGTTGCACTTTGTCTGATAAGTGCGTAGATTGGCTTAATGAAGAGGCACAGATTGGGCCCACTTTGGCGTCAGAAGCTTCAACCAGCTCTGGGAGGGGGCGCAGCAACACCTGACTTAGCTATGCCCCGGATATATTGCTTTAATTAGTACTTTCAAGCTTTTCTTTATGAATGTAACCAAAAGCAACTTCAATTTGTATGCAAGAGCAGGAGGACTCTGTATTGAAATCAATAAAATTGAAGGTTGTGGGTACTGAAAATTTTCCGCTTTGGTCCAAAAATGGTCTAAGTTGTGAAAAGATTAATTTGAACCAAATCAACTTTTATTAAAACTTTTCAAAACCATTTTCGATGTGGATCGAAACTGGACACGCCTGAGATCTGTCACTGAGATGCACAACTCCGGATCCCAGCAACTGGAAAGTTGCCCCTAGTCTGAATAGCACTGCACCGGAGACCACAACCGAAGCTCTTGAATACTGAATAGACAAAGATGACCGAGATGATCAAATGGACAAAGTTGATCGGAGAAAAGTTTATGGCTGAAATTCAGAATGAAGTTGCCTACGTATCCCAAAGATGGGAATCAAGCCTTACGTGGTTCAAGCTCGGGTTCACTCGAGTATTTTCACTCTCCTTTTACGCTTTAACTTTTGCCAAGGCCGCCCTTTGCGGGTTTTCAACCTTGCGAGCTCAGTTTTTGTAATTTCAAATTTTTCATGCTCTAACTTTTGCCTAGGTCGCCCTTTCGGGTTTTCGGCCTAGCGAGCCACTCAAGGGTAATATTTCTACAACTTGTCCATGTTGATCCGCTGTAAGAACTCTAGGCCATCTAGGTCCATCAGAACGACAGCTCCACCTGACCAAATAGTCTTAATGATGTAGGGACCCGTCCAATTGGGTCTGAACTTGCCCCTAGGGTCGTGGATGGGAGCTCGGTTGTCTTTGAGCACCAAATCTCCTTCTTTCAGATTCCTAGACTCAACTTTCTTGTTGAAAGCCCTGGCAATTCTGCGCTGATAACCTTGAACATGGTACAGTGCTTTCAGTCTGCGCTTGTCAAAGAGCATGAGTTCTTCAAATCTGCTTTGTTGCCAATCTGCTTCGGCTATCTGACACTCAGCCAGCACTCGCAATGACGGAACCTCAATTTCAGTAGGTAGAACGGCCTCCATCCCATAAACTAACGACTACAGGGTCGCTCCAGTAGAAGTTCTAATTGAAGTCCGATAGCCCCACAGAGCAAATGGCAACTTATCTGGCCAGTCCCGGTAGGTTTCCACCATCTTCTGTAGTATGTGTTTGATATTCTTGTTGGCGGCCTCGACCGCTCCATGGTCTGAGGCCGATAGGTGGATGACTTATGAAAAGCCACGTTGTGTTTTTCCAACAAGTCAATCACTTCCTTCTTGAAGTGGGAACCGTTATCTGAAATAATCTCGTTCGGGGACTCCGTAGCGACAGATGATGTTGTTTCTGATGAATTTCGCAACATGTGAAGCCTTCAACACCGCATAAGATTGGGCCTCAACCCACTTTGTGAAATAGTCTATCGTGACCAGAATGAACTCATGCCCATTAGACCCCTTCGGAGTGACAGCCCCGATCACATCGATTCCCCAAACTGAAAATGGCCATTGCGAAGTCATATTGTATAGCTTCGACGGCGGGATGTTCATGCGGTTTGCATGGATCTGACATTTGTGGCATCGCCGAACAAAGCCGATACAATCCTCCTCCATGGTGGACCAGTAGTAACCCTGTCTGAGGATCTTCCGAGCTAACATTACCCCGTTCATATGCGCTCCACATTCTCCTCCATGGATGGCCTCCATCAGGCTCTTCGATTCTTCGGCATCAACGCACAACTTATGCATTCCTAGATGACCTCTTTTATACAGTTTACCCCCACAGATAATGAACTGAGTAGCCATTCTTCTGATTGCCCTTTTATCCTTGGCATTTGCCCCTGGTGGATACGCTTCTTTTTCCAAGAAGTTCCAGACACCGTAATACCAGGGGTTCTCATCTTGAACCTCTTCTATGGCAGTGATTGACTCGTAGGCCGGCGCAAACTTCTGGTCAATGATGATCGGACGCATCCAGACTCCAAAAGGAATGTCTATCATGGAAGATAGAGTTGCTAGTGCATCTGCGAACCTGTTGTTCTCTCTTAACAGATGAGCAAAGTTTAGTTTCTCGAACCGAGGAATTAACAAGTCCAAGGTCTGGTGATACATTATCATCTTTTCTTCTTTGACTTTCCAATCTCCTTTCGCTTGAGATACAACAAGGTTCGAGTCCCCGATGACGTCCAACCGTTTTGCCCCTAGTTCCAGGGCTGCTTCTAAACCAGCAATGCATGCTTCATATTCTGCTCCGTTGTTCGAGACCTTGAACCGGAGTTTAAATGCTAGAAGGATACGGGACTTGTCGGGTCCTATCAGCAACACTCCTACCCCATATCCATACTGGTTTGACGCTCCGTCAAAAAACTCGTCGTCGATATGCAAAATGGCCTCATCTGGGAATAAGTACTCAACTGTTTCACCTCCTTCCACTGGATGATCGGCTAAGAACTCTGCTACCGCTCTTCCCTTGACTGACTTGCGCGTCACATATTTCAAATTGAATTCGGAAAGCAACAGCAACCAACGAGCTAGCCTACCCGTAAGTGCCGGTTTCTCGAATAGATATTTGATGGGATCTAATCTTGAAACCAACATTACAGAGTGAGCTAACAGGTAGTGCTGCAGCTTCCTGGTAGCCCATACCAAGGCTAAGCAAGCCTTTTCCAATGGTGTGTAGCGGGCTTCATACTCCAGCATCTTCTTGCTCAAATAGTAGATAGCCCTCTCTACCTTATCCTCTAATTCCTGCGCAAGCATGTAGCCCATCGTGGTTTCAGTCACTGAAAGGTACAAAATCAACGGTTTTCCCAACTCAGGTGGCGACAGCACGGGTGGGTTCTGTAAGTATTCCTTGATCTGTTCAAAAGCAGCTTGGCATCGGCCGTCCCATTGGAACTTCTTTCCTTTCTTCAGGAGACCAAAAAGTGGTTCACAAGTCAAGGTTAATTTTGAGATAAACCATCTTATGAATTGCACTTTACCCAGAAAGCCTCGCACCTCCTTTTCAGTCCTTGGTGGTGGCATTTCTAATATGGCCTTGATTTTGGAAGGGTCGACTTCGATACCTCTCTGTGTAATCAAGAACCCCAGCATTTTCCCTGCTGTAACACCGAACGTACACTTCTGAGGATTTAGCTGCAATCGAAATTCTCTGATCTTTTGGAAGAACTTTTGCAAGGCGGTGTAGTGGCCCTCTCTTTCTTTGGACTTGACAATCATGTCGTCCACATACACCTCAACCTCTTTGTGGATCATGTCGTGTAATATTGTGGTCGCGGCTCGTTGATATGTAGCTCCAGCGTTCTTCAACCCAAATGGCATCACCCTGTAACAGTAAGTCCCCCACAGGGTGGTGAAAGCAGTCTTCTCGCAGTCTTCAGGTGCCATCACTATCTGATTATAGCCCGAGAATCCATCCATGAACGAAAGCAAAGCATGCCCCGCTGTGAAGTCCACTAACTCATCAATATACGGCAAGGGAAAGTCGTCCTTCGGACTGGCTCTATTCAAATCCCTGAAATCCACGCATACCCAGATCCTGCCATCTTTCTTCAGCACTGGAACAATGTTGGCCAACCAAGTTAGGTATTCGGATACCAGCAGGAACCCTGCATCAATTTGCTTGGTGACCTCTTCTTTAATCTTGAGGGCCCAGTTCGGGCGGATCCTTCTGAGTTTCTGTTTAACGGGTCGGGCCTCGGGGTCAAGTGGGATCCGGTGCTGTACAATCTCAGGATCGATTCCAGGCATGTCTTCGTAGGACCATGCGAAAACATCTTTGAAATCTTTTAATAAAGCGACTAAGCGCTCGCGTTCCTCCGAAGACAACGTGGACCCGATCTGGACCAGCCGGGTCCTCCTCAGTACCAACATCAACAGTAGTGATTTCATCAACTAAAGGTTTAACAAATCTTTCTTGCTCTTGATCAATTAAGCGTTGCAAAATCGGAGGAATTTCTTCCTCATCGTTTTCATCAAAATTTTGAAAGTCCTGATTAATACAATAAATCAAGGGCACAGAAAAGTACTCAGAAACCACATCCATTCCATTCTAATTAAGCATTTCCAAATCGTCCGATTCTTCTGTTACAACAGACTCAACAGAGAAAGAAAAAGACGACCTAGACAGGACTGTGGCATCTGGGTTATCACCCCCAGGAATACCGAACTCAGACTCAGTCGACCTGGAACCTGATTCCGACTCAACAGATTCGGAGGAATCAGATTCCGGCTCACTACCTGACCCGGTGCTGCTTGACAAAAATCCCTCCTCGTATTGCCAGATGAGAGAGGGTGTGATGGATGTATCCAAAATGTTTAACGGTGGGCTCGCAGCCGTTTCATTCCCAATCATGGACACCGAGAAGTTATCCCCCAAGCACTTCTGTACGATCGGAGGATCTGAAAGTAGTCAAGCCAGCGCTACCCCCATTTCAATTCCAGCGCTCTCGGAATCCACATTTTTACACTGCTCAACCTCAACTGATGGGTCTGTCTACTCCTCAGCAACATCATCCCCGGATAATTGCAGGTCGAAGAAGATCTCAAACCCCGACAGGCGCTTCCTCTTCGCATTCAGCCATGGCTCTAGGAAGCCACAAAATGGAAAGTCCTCCCCCTCCCGGACGAAGCGTCCATTTAGGGTACCCTGAATGGGTCGGTGCATTAACTCAAAAGGCTTCCCCGCCTTCCGCCTTCTTTGCTCTGGCTCTTCCAGCCATCTCCTTACCCTTCCTTACCCAATCCTCTTTGGTGGGCAGATAACCCAAACCAAAGATATGCGGGTTGTGCGGCACTTCGGCCGATACTATAAGGCCCTTCCGGCCACTCTTTCCCAATCCCATCCCAGGGATGTGTTGAAGCTTGTTCATGAGGTATATTGATTGTGCGCTGACATACACCCCCTCATCAACAGCTAAAATGTTCTGCACGACCCTGGCCTCAGCTAGAGTAAACCCCGATAAGAACACATCCTCCGTGCCGTGTTCGTTTTCCAAGACTGGTGTAGACACCTCCGGCGGTGGATGGATTGACGAGTTCCCAAAAACAATAGCTACCCCCTTCCCGTGAGGGTACTTCAACATCTTATGCAAGGTGGAAGAGACTGCCTTCACTTGGTGCAACCACGGCCGCCCCAAGAGTAGATTAAAGGTTGCGGGAACGTCCAAGACATGGAATTCAATGTTGTGTTGTCCTGGACCAACCTGGGTCTGAATTTTGACAGTCCCCATCACCTCTCTGCTTGTGTTATCATAGGCTCTGATCACTTGAGTAGTCGACACGAAGTCTGCGGGCTTCAACCCGATTGCATATACCGTCCTTGACGGGCATACATTAATAGCGGATCCCATGTCGACAAGAACCACCGGTATCCATTTGCTTCTACATTCCACAGAGATGTAGAGCGGTTTGTTATGATTCGCGCCCTCAGGCGGCAGTTCTTTGTCAGAAAAGGTCAACGTCGGGGAACCTCCTCCCGGAAAGACCAATCCCACCAGTTGTTCAGGCGTGGTGTCTATCGAGAGTTTGGCCTTGTCCATTGCTGATAGGACAGCCTGTCTATGCACACGTGAAGCCATAAGCAGTCCCCAGATGGAGATGTCTGCTTGTATCTTTTTCAACTGTTTTAGCACGGCCTCTTCTTCAAGTTGCTTCTCTTTCTGTTTCTCCACCTCCTTGTCCTTCCCGGACACCTCTGGCTGATCTAGGTGCGGGGGCTTGAAACACCGCCCACTCCTAGTCATATGGTCGACTTCACTAATATACCAGGTATCATCCAATTGATTGCTCCCCCAATCCTCATCCGTGTGGGCCAGACATAGATCATCGTCTTCCCACCACATTCCATCGGCAGGCAACAGATACCTGTCCGGCTCTAGTATGACTGTCCTTGTACTCGCAGTACCTTCCGTCCACATGCTCACAGCATTCTCTGTCCTCGTGCACACAGCACTTTCAGTCCCCTCAAGGGCTTTAGCTTTCCTGATTCTCTCAGAATCCTCAAACCTTTCCTGTTCCAACTGCGTCAATACAGCTGGCTGTTCAATAATTCCTGTATACAAAATGCCCAGATCCCGAGCGAAATTCTTAGCACCGGCGCTCTCCGGCAATGCATTCTGACTTCCGGCCCTTCCAGCCACAATTGATGTCCTTGCCCCTGACGGGCCCCTTTCCATCTGAGATTCTTCAACAATATCTGGTTGGTCGTCAAGCCACCCTGTGACCTCTACTGACTCCTCAAAATCGAACGAGTTGATTGTGCTGTCCCCCGGGTCTTGTTCGTTGAAAATCTGAAGGTCAGCAATGTCCCCTTCTAGAACTGCTAAGTCATCTATCCTCTGATCAAATCCATCCTCCCGCAGCACACAAATTTCTGCCCCTGCCGGCAATTCCACATTTGGCCTAATCTGACCCGCTGATGCAATGTAGCCACTTGGATTGTACACCCCCTCAGCTAAGCTCACAACTTCCTCAGACTCTGACTCAACAATCCCATTCTCCTCCGAAGTCATCCCTGTTCCATCTTCGGTGGTCACCACCTTTGGTTCGGGTTGGGTTCGGGAGATGTCCAACATGCACAAGTCAGTGCTGTCGGGAAGGAACACCTCCGGCTTAGGTAGGTGAGAAGGAGTGATATAGATGCTAGGATCGTAAGACACGACCCCAGTCTGGATAAAGTTGACGCGTTTGGGAGGTGGAACTTGGTTGTGTGGAGGGAGAGGGTTGGTTGTGACATTGGGTTTCTCTAGTGGCACAATCACCCTGTTGTCAACGAGATCCTGAATCTCATGACGCAATCTAAAACAGTGGTCAGTATCATGACCATGTTGTTGGTGAAAGGCGCAATACTTCGCCGGGTTATGAGAGGGAGGTAGTGGATTAGGCAATGGCCTTGGCTCCAGGGGCTTCAAGTGCCCTTTCCTGATTAATACCCCCAAAGCCTTGAACAGGGGCATATATAAAGGCGTGAAGGTTCTTTGGCCTTGAGGTTGGAATTTGGTTGTTTGTGTGTTGCTTCCGGATGCACCGGAGAATGGTGTAACTGCCGGGGGTTTTGGAGGGGTGGTGGTGACCATGCTTACCTTTGAAGCTCTAGCAGTTGCAGCACTACTTGTGCCTGCATTGTTGTTTTGGTTGAAGGTTCTTCTGGGTTGCTCTCTGTCATTATCAATCAAGCCCTGCTTCAAGGCATCCTCGATCTGTACTCCCATCTCATGCAGATCTAAAAAGGTAGGGAAGGGGAGTACGATCATTTTCTGCATAAGCTTAGGCTGGAGATTGCGCACAATCATCTGGATTTGATCTTTGTCAGTGGGCCTAAGGGTCATCATTAAGGCCTTGGCCCTCCAGCGGGCTATGAATTCAAAGAAGCTCTCCTTAGGCTCCTGCCTTGTCGTTTCAAGATCACGAGTTGTAATCTCGATTTGCGTGTTATAGGAGTACTGTGCAATGAAAGCCTCGGCCATCTCAACCCAGTTCCGCTTGACATCATCTTCCAATTTTGCGTACCAGATGGCCGCCACACCCAATAGGGTTCGGCCAAATAATAAAAGCTTCTGTAACCCGGTGAGGCCCATCGGCCTTAGTATGTCTGAGAACAACCGTAGATGCACCATGGGATCCCCGGATCCGTCAAAGCGGTCAATTTGGGGCATCTTGAAACGGTCTGGCAGCGTCACAGCCGCGTCAGTATAACTGTCCTCGATGTCTGGGATGGACTTTACCCCTCGGGATTTCTTGAACAACTTCTCAAGCTTGCTCAACTTTAGCGCTGTATGGTCCACCTCGAACTCAAAGTGGAAATGAATGAAAGAGATGTGAAATCTCTGAAAAATCTTTCAAAACACCTTGCTTAGGGGTTTGGAGTTGAAGAAAAGAGGAGAAGAGGGAAGAAACCTAGTGGAGGAAGAAGTTGGCCATGAACAGTTAAGAGAGAGAGTCGAGCAGCCCTCGTTAAATCAAGCCTATCCTTTTTAACACTTGCATTTCAGCTATGAGGCCACCACTGTTGGAAAGCTTACTTCTGGGGCTTCATTTTTCACTTAAGAATCTCTTAAAGCCGAGTCCAGATGGGGGAGATATGATTGGCTGAAGTTGGGCATCATTCCGGTTGGACCGAAATTGAGCAGCCTTCACTAAAAGAGGGATATCTCTTAGCACACATGGAATTTTGATGTGAGGTTTGCATAATTGGAAAGAAGACTTCCGGGGCTATAGTTTAGGCTCAAGAATGTCCTGAAAAGGAGTTCAGATGAAGGAGCTAGGTTTTTTTCAAGTCAGGGACCAGGATTGATTTTTGCCATCAGCCTCTATGGAAGTGCATCGGCCACAATCTGACCTCGGCAGCTATAGGTCGGCCAAAAGTGAACCTTATCTGCCACAAATGTTGGCCGATCGGCCAAAAATGTCCAGAAAGCCCTGAATTGGCAGATATTTCTTCTCCAGCTGTTTCCAGCTTGTACCACCTGTCCCAGCTCAGATATTTTCGGCCAAACTTGATATTTTGCTATATAATGAGGCCTTATATCTCATTTTCAAGGGTTAGAACATTTAGAGAACATTTTTGGCAAAAGGTTTCGGAGTTTCTCACACTAGAACCTCTCTCTCTACAATCCTCTCTTGAGCATTTGTGCTAGAAGGCTTGCATACAACCATCTTCAACCTATCAACCCTTAAGAAGACTTGATCACCATTGGGCTGAGGTCTCTTGGAACTTGGTTTGAGCTCCAAAAGGTGGTTTTTGACTCAAGAAAAGTGCCTGTTTTTGCTGCTGTGCTCCAAAGGTAATCACTCACCCCTTTTACCTTTGATTTGCATGCTTGTTTTACCACCTTTGCAAACAGTTTTTGGCTTGGTTTTGAACTGTGAAAATCTCTATTTTTTAGTCCTAAAAATGATGGTTTAGGCCTATTTTGCGTTAGGAGGTTGTCTCTCCCTTTTGTTCCTTAGCTTGTATAGCTTTTGAGCCATCTTCTAAGGCCTTTCAAAACAACTTTTCGTGGCCTTTTAACCACTGAAATCTAGAGGATTTTTAGTGGTAAAAACCTATTTTGAGGGCCCAAATAGGAGAGGGTGGTCCCCTCTCCTCTTGTCTTGCTTGCTAGTGTTGATGGCCAACCAAATGAGCATGTGTTTTTACTTCTTTATGGCTTTATTTAGGCTCATTTTTACGACTTATCAGACCTTCCATGACTCTGTTTTTGGCTGTCTTTGTCACCTCTTGCATGCTTTATACACTTGTAGTGTAATCCATGCTTACTAGTCTAACATGCTTGATGTTTTGGCCAATCATACTAGCTTATTTTGGCTATACTCCATACATGTTTTAGCATTATTTTGACATGATTTAGGACTATTTTGGGCTACCTTGGTCATATGACCCATGTTTTGTATGGCTATAGTGCAAATGCCTTGACTAGTCTTGAGTTTTGAGGCCCCTACCATGCTATACTTGTGATGTTTGCATGCCTTGGCATCATTTGGAATGATATTTCAGAGCATATAGTGTTTTTACACTTCCATGTTTTCCACTCTTTAAGTGCTCTTGAGAGTTGTACCTTTATGCCTTATTTGTGAGCCATTGCATGAGCCTCATTTTCTTGCCTTTCCAGCCATCATCTCAGTCCATTTTGGCTACTGTTTTGGCCTGCATAAGGTCTGTTTGGGGCTGGTTTGGCCATTTGAGCATTGTCTTGCATGCCTCTAGTGTAATACACTTCACTAGCTTTGACGCTTAAGCCTTGCAATATGCATCACATGAGTTGTTTGCATGATTTTAAGTCATTTAGCATGACATTTCAGTGCTGGAACATATCCCATTGTACTCCATGTTTCATCCTTTCAATGCCTTTCGAGAATTGTGTCTTGTGCCTTAATCTTGCATTAACATGTATGCATGCTTGGCTAGTCCTTGGAGTCTCCATTTCAGCATGTTTTGCCACTGTTTTTGGTATGGTGTAACTCTATTTTGAGTTGGTTTGGATGTTTGAGCATTGTGATGCATGCTTATAGTGTTATCCTCTTCACTAGCCTTGGTGTTCTTGGCCCCTTAACGTGTTGTGCATGAGTGTTTGCCTGATAGAGTCTTGCATACCATCTTAACATGTCAAGATTAGCATGAGAGTTTTGCATGTCATGTTGTATGTGTGCATTGTATTGTGTTCAACATGGTGTTGTGTTTGGACACAAGGTCGATTAGCTCATTTCATACTTGAAGTGATGAAATGAGCCAATCTCCCTTAGTCTCCATTGCCTTTGATTATCCATGATAAGGTGATGGTCCAAGTGTCTTGTTTGTCATGCATTTATTGAGTTTGTGCAAGCTTGACCCTTTGGCCATCATGCATTGAGATGTGTGATTGATGGCTCGAGAGCCGAGCACTACACACCTTTGAGCCTTAGACATGATAAGGCGTGTAGTTGCACAACATTTTCTTGCAAATACATTGCCATGCCTCTGTTTGTGCTTTGTTGCAGCAAAAGGAGCAGTTTGCAGGAAGAGATGGCCGATCGGCTATCTAGTGTGCCGATCGGCTAACAATATTTGGCCAATAGTCTACAAATTGGTCAATGACCATTATCCACTGGCCGATGGCCACCCCTCTTGGCCGATGACCTCTCAGAGTGTCCATGAGGTGGTTCAGAAGCATCACAGAAGTTGGCATAATTTTCAGAGGTGCAGAACAATGCAAACAGAGGCAACAAGAGGCATGGCAATGGATTTCCGAGCGAAGTCGATCGAGCATGCATATGCCCCTCTTCTCGAGGCCGTTTTAACTGCTTTGTACAGTTAGTTAATTTGTAATTAGTTAGTTAATGTGTTAGCTAATTTAATTCATCGTTGTAAATTCTTAATTAGCTTAGCTTAGCTAGTATTCATTTTGATTATGTAATAATTAGTCTAATTAGATTATTAGATTAGTTAGGATAGCTTAGCGTAGCTAGGTTGTATTATTCATTCGGACCATCCGTCAAAAGGGCGAATTTTGCAATAAGTGTGCATGAGTGTGTGAATGTCTTCCAACCCCACGT
This sequence comes from Camellia japonica, assembly GCA_030407325.1. Taxonomy (NCBI): domain Eukaryota; kingdom Viridiplantae; phylum Streptophyta; class Magnoliopsida; order Ericales; family Theaceae; genus Camellia; species Camellia japonica. Next base: position 109,144,271 of record JAPPVO010000019.1, read on the forward strand.
CTTTCTCCCTTTTACTTAGCTGCTTACGATGGTTAGTTCTAGTTCATGTTTTGATTAGCATCCTTATGCTTGCATGTTTACATTCATTCATCTGTATTGCATGCACCGGGCTCGGCGCATCATACTAACTATATTGTATTTCAATACCGATTTGAATACATGTATCCAACGTCGCATTCATATGACATCGTAGAATAGCCGAGCCTATCTTAGTTGCATTTTTGCATCTGTTGCATTAGCCATCTTAACATGACTAGGATCATGCATGATTTCTAACTAGTTATTGTTTTGGCTCGGAGTACACTGTAAAGTGTTTATGGTTTAGCATCTTGCATGAGTGTGAGTGCTGCCATGATAGCATGCTTGCCATGAGGCTAACTGCCTAAGTGATATAACTGCCTGAATGCCTGTGGGTGAAGGTTGGATTGCTTGAATTGGAACAATTCATCGAAATGCGAGTTTTAAGCCCACTTGAGGGTGGCAAAATCATATTTTCTAAGCCCACTTGAAGGTGGCAAATCCATGTCTTAGCCTACTTGCGAGTAGCACCTTCAAACCATTTTCAAACAAACATGAGATGTTTTGTTCCAACTTAGGTGATCTGGTCTATACTTGTATGATGTGCGCATCACGTAGTAAGCTAGCTAATTAACCGGAATAAGAGCATATGCGTTTTCAAAAAAGAAAATATCATGTTAGTAAAGGCCGATCTTTGATCGAGCGAGCGGGGGTGCTCATTGCATGACCTTCCCCTCTCGTACCCAAGTTCCTGAGCCGAGGTAACTTTGGTGATGATGGACACCTGGCCTTAAGCACGAGCCAGGGTTTCCTAAATTCCCCAAAACAAAACATTTAGGTGGCGACTCTGTATCTGGCAAAGCTGTCCATGTTTGGCACTTCTTTATAAAAATCAGTTTTCCAAAACGATTTGCCGGATTTGGACTCTTTGGTGATTTATCGGTCTTGCATCACACTTTGCGAGATTGGATTCAGAACCGTGACATTGAGTCCGAACTGTAGTAGCTAATGAACAAAACGGATTTCGCGTCTTCGCGCGAGGAGCCGGGACGTTCGGGACGTCTTCAGTTTCTGGGGACTCTGCTGGGGATTTAGAGAACTTGATTCGAACTCATGGTATCTTGCTTTGACTGCACTTATGTGTCTCTTTGCATTGCATTTGCATTGGTGCGCCTAGGATACCGTGTTTGTCGTATGCTATTCCTGAACAGTTTGTTGGAGGCCCACTTTGAGAAGCGTGCCATAAGGCTGACCGGTTGTGGGCTCTGCCACGACGGGAACACAAACCTCGATTTTTACCGAGGCACCCTTTTTGACCATTTGACCTAGTTCATATCGGAAACTATAGTGACCATTCCAAGCTTGGACAGGTTGCTTACCCGATTATAGGTTGTTCGAAACCGCTGCGTGCATAGTGAAACCCTAGTTCCTGATGAAAATAGGACAGGGAAACCCTACCCCACCATAGGGGTGTTTTGGCTCTCACTTGCTTGCTATGTGCTTTCGGAGTGTGTCTCTACCGAAATGCATGTATCAGTTTGCAAGTCGGGGTATCAGGCCTGAGGGCATCAGTATTTTGGGGGAATCAGTTTTATGGGGGAATCAGTTTTACCTGAGGGTATCAGTTTACAGGCAGAATTTTGGGGCAGAATTCAGCAAAGAGCGCAGTTATTCAGCTATGCTTATATCTGTTTTGGTGAAATCAGGCTGAGGTGCTGTCTGTATTCTTCTTTTGCTAGGTAGTCTAAGAACTATAGCTTCAGAAGGCTCCAATATCCCCCGAGTACACCGGACTTGTGTTGGTAGACTTTGTCACGTCAGAGATTCAGTTCAAGGGCAACCAGTGTTCCTTCGCCGAAGGCAAGGCAAAGAAAGGCCAGTCAGGGCTCACCGGTTCATCTGATCCGACAGTCACCAGTCACATCACCTTTGTTCAAACTCAACAGAGCACGATGGCACAGAATTCAGAAGAAGTTGAGACCATGATAGTGGTATTAAACAAGGGAATCGCCATGTAAGGTGAGACCGATGCTGAAATGCAATGCCCATCCGGGGCGCCTACCACACATCCAGTCTCGGGACCCCAGCCAAACTTGGACCCACACCCGCTAGCTGAAGATTTGCATGGTTCGGATCCCCAAGAAGGGTTGGCTCAAGCTTGAGTTTTTAGACCCTTGGCGCAGCCTACTGAGAGGCTTTATCCCCTTGATACTACTGATCTTGATCCGGGCTCGGAGAAAATTATGAACTTTGAGGAGCAGGTCAAAATGGCACAGGGCTTTAACTCCATTCATGACATTGAGGATGGGTATACCAAGATTGCCGTAAGGCTCCCAGATAGATTCAGAATGTCACATATTGATCGTTTCGACGGGTCTGGGGATCCTAAGGTACATATCCGACTTTTTGTGGATATCCTGAAACCGATGGGTCTGACTAAGCCGCAGAAACTCTCTTTGTATGCCAGAACCCTATCGGGTGCAGCCGCCACTTGGTATGTCGAGTTGGAGGATACAGTGAAGCAAAATTGGGAGAAATTGGCTGAGGCCTTTGTTGATCAATATTCTTACAACACCCAGGTTGAAATGACCTTGCAAGAGCTTGAAGCAACCCGCCAGAACCCAACAGAGCCTTTTGTGGAATTTGTTGCAAGGTGGAGAACAAAGGCAGCACAGATGACAAATCGCCCTTCTGAAAGGGACCAAGTGCGGATAGTGGTGCAGAACCTTGAGTCTGATATGTTGTAAAAGTTAATAGTCGTTCCACTATTCACTTTCCAAAGTTTGCATGAACTGGGGGTTCAGATTGAGAATGCGTTCAACAGAGGGATTATTCCCAGAACAAGTGAACCGATAATGAGGGTGATTTCTGGGAGTACCCATGCCAGTAGCACTGTTCCCAAACCCACTAAAATCAATACAGTCACCATAGCCGACCCTTTTGCCAAGGCCAGCCTACAAACAGCCAGCCCAGCCCGAGTTCAGGGCAGAACTTTCACCCCTCTCTATATGAGCCTAACCAGCGCACTAAAAGTCCTGATGGAGAGAGGGTATCTCAAACCCCTTAATCCTCAACCTTTGTCTGACCCACTCCCTGCCGGATATAACCCCACCAAATACTGCGTGTATCATCAGCAGCGCGGCCATGGCACCGATGGTTGCTACCGCCTTCGTCATGAGATCCAGAATCTTATCGACAACCGGATAACAACTCTACCTCAAAACCCCAAGGACCAAGTACCTCATCCACATTTCAACCTCGGCCATACACTGCCACTCACCAATAACCCCAGTATATACACCCGACCCATATACTCAAGCCCGAGGTGTTTATCCCGAAAAACATGGGCTTAAGCACGATGGATGCACTTGAACCCCAGTCATCTCAAACCCATGAACCCACTACCTCTGAGTTCGGGAGCATGATTGAAGATCTTCAGAGAACAGTGGCAGATCTAACCTTTGGGGTTTTGGGCCCATCATCAACCACATCACATACTAGGGATCTCATGTCAAAAGGCTCCCTAACCTTGGGACGGGCCGCATTCGAAGAAGGCCAATCCCTTGGCAAAATGGAGGCAAGTGGTAACAACAAGGTAGGGGCAGGCATTGGTCCCCATGAACACCTTCAGTGGGCTATTGAGGCTTTGAAAGCCGAAGGGCTGAACAAACAGCAAGTGCTCGCAATTGTTGCAAAAACTGTGGATGACACTTTCACCACTCAGAATGAGAGCAGTTTGAATCAAGAGGCAAGCTGGGAGAAGGGTCGTTGTACCAGAAACGTCCCTTTCAACTCTAATCCTGCATTCGGAAGAGATCATCAAACCCAGTCAGCGCCCATCAATCCCTTTGCTGGTGCATCCAGCAAAACTCCACAAACCTCGAAGTACCGACCCCGAGGTCAGAGGGTTTTCCATGCCCTCTACATGACTTTGTCCAAAGCTTTCCAAATCCTTATAGGACAAGGCCATCTCAAGCCCCTGAAGCCGCGGCCATTACCGAACAAACTTTCTCCCTCTCATGATCCGACCAAGTACTGTGCCTTCCATCAACAAACCGGTCATGGCACTGATAGTTGTTACCGTCTTCACCACGAAATACAAGATCTGATTGACAATGAGGTCATCGTCGCACTTGCAAAGTCTATCGGCACTTGGTCAGTGAACCTGGGGGATAATGTGATTATGTGATCGGGGGATGAACCACCTGCGGATGGCACTCAATTTACTCCAGATATGGGGATGGCATGCACTGTTTTGAGCATCTTGCGAATACTAGTTATTTTACCTTATGACTTGGGTATTGAGTCAGTTCCATTGTGTTGTTTTGAGTCTGTCTCGTTGTTTTGAGTCAGTCTTTTTGTTTGGGGTCTGTCTTGTTGTATCGAGTCAGTCCTGTTGTGTCGGAGTCGCGTGATTTCGGGGGTGTTACCTCGGACATCACTGTCTTTTGTGTTTGTCTTTTACACTCTTTTGAGTCTGTTTCTGCCATGGAGCCAGTTGCACTAGAAGATTTGAATGAAACAACAGTGATTTTCACACTCTTGAATTTGTATCTGCCTGAAGCCAGTTGTGCCGGAAGATTTGAATGAAACGGCAATGCTTTTCACCTACTTTTCTGTGCCTTGAAATCATTGCATTGACCTAAGTTTTTCAAAACTTTTTGAAAAATGTATTGAAAACAAAGAGGATGGAATTCCTCGGGATTTACAAAAATTTGATCAATTGAGAGAAAGAGTGGCGTGCTAAGCCCTTAATGAATGAGATCATGTTTGTTAATGTGAGTACTGAGAAGGATCCTGGCTTGATCCATATTGGTTCTACATTGTCTTCAGCGCGAGCGATTAGTCGTTTTCTTAAAAGATTTCAAAAAATGTTTTGCGTGGTTCTTCGAAGACATGTGTGGAATCGCTCTTGAGATTGCGCAGCCTAGGATCGCTCTCGGCCTCGAGACTCGTCCCCTCTCGTTTTCAAACCTTGGACTTGGATTCAGAATGTTCAATGATCAACAATCAAAGGAGGCCCGCCAGGCCATATTCGAAGCAGCCCTCGAACTAGGGGCAAGAAGGTCAAATATGATCAAAAGAAAGCTTGCAAAGCTGGATGAGAAGCATCCCTTGAACTAGGGGCACAAAAAAAATGTCAGATGTGCTCAAAGAGTCAAAAAATTGGGACATTGCTCAAGCTAGCGAAGATCGGCAAGAATGCCAAATCCCAGAAGGGGGGAAAGGAGAAAGTATTGCTGAAGGACAACCAAGTTCCTATCCACAACACTAGGGGCAAATTCGCCCCCCATTGGATGGACTTCCACATCATCAGTGAACAGCAGCCATTCTCCTGGATTCAGATGGCTTCGAGATGCTCAAACCATTCAACATGGACAAAGCTACACTTTTACCCTTGAGAGGCTCGCTGGGCCGAAAACCCAGAAGGGCGACCCAGGCAAAAGTTAGAGCAAGAAAAAGAAGAAAAAAATGCAAAAAATGAAAAAAAGAAGAAAAAGAAATGAAAAGAAGAAAAGAATTGAAAAGAAAAGAAAAACATAGCTCGCAAGGTTGAAAACCCGGAAGGGCGGCCTTGGTAAAAGTGAGAGCGCAAAAGGAGAGGTTAATACCCGAGTGTACCTTAAACCTGGAACTACGTTAGGCTTGATTCCCATGTTTGGCATACGTAGGCAAGTTCATTCTGAAGTCCAGCCATAAACACTTCCAAATCAACTATGTCCATGTAATGGTTCTCATTATCTTTGTCTTCTCCGCATCCGAGAGTTTGGTTGTGATCGCCACCTTGAGGACTGATTACAGTGCCCTGTGGTGCCATTCAGACAAGGGGCAACTTTCCGTTACCATGCAATGCCATTTAGACAAGGAGCAATTTCCCATTGTTTTGGATCTAAGGTTGTACATCTCAAGAGTAGATTCTATGTTGGTCGAGCAGTGGCCATTTGCAAAAACAGTTTTGAGGATTTTTAATGATGTTGACTAATTTTCTCGAAAATTTGCTCCATTTTTTCCAAAAAAAATTGGACCATATCTTGGATCCAAAAAAGGAAAATTTTCAGTGCTCATAACCTAACTTGCATGATTTTAAATCAGAAAATCGAACAGGCATGTTAATCTTACTCTCATGTTGGTCAAAATTGTTTTACTAGAAAGCCAAAACAAAAAAATGGTCAAAATGATGAACTAGGGGCACAGTTAAGTCAGGTTTCCTGTCTTTTCCCCGTTGTCAATGCATTTGCCAGAAATGGCACCATACTTGCCGAAAAGGGCACTCTACCTACCAGAAAAGGGCACAACTGAAGCTAACAACAAACGGCTGAAAGCTCTCTCATCCTCCAAGCAACGAGGTATCAAGCTAAGTGTGAAGCACAAACTAGAATGGATCAGGATATTTCACTCCCTCATCCGGACAGGTTTAATCGCATTCAAGCTAAACCAAGGGTATCGTCAATCGATGTCAGTTGCAGACCTGCTGCACACCCAGTTGTAGCGCAACCCCTCTGCGGGAAAATTCATTGTTGTGAGCAGAAGAAGAAGAATCTAGCGGAATGCTAGGGGCAAGAGCCCGCAACTTCCTGTTTATCCATCAACCACCCAGGGGAGGGATAAAAAAGAAGAGAGACTGAAGAATAGGGAGATGTGCGTTGAGAGAAAAAGTGAGAAAATGGCTTTTTCAGAAAAATAGAGATTGAGTGCTAGAGTGATGTGAGAATGACAACTAAGAAAGGATGGGAAACAATACCCGGAGAAAACTGGCTCCTCCTGAACTAAGAGGTCTCTCGCCTTTGTAACACGTCTGAGTGTCGTGTGGGTTGTTTTGTTTGTCTCGATTCTTGTTTTGAGTCATTTTGAGTGTTAATAGATGTGTTTAGGTTGTTTACCTTTGTTTTTCCTTTGTTGAGCCGTTTTTGCTGTGGTCAGTCGTAGGCTCAATACCTGGTTAAGAACTCGTTTCTCAATTTCAATTTCAAAAATGAATCGTTTTGTGCTCAGAGTGCTGTGCCGTTCTTCACATATGTGCAAAACAGCATTTGATCTTTCATAAAACCGCAAGGTTCAACCGAGGTCATGTGACAACAGTAGAACCAGGACCTATCTGAAGCTATATGGGTTCCAGACTGCAAAGCACAAGAAAAGAGGGAAAATTGAAGTATCTGTATCTGAGTTTGTTTCAACTTCAGAAATTTCCATGATTGTACTCCGGATGTACCTCCTCAGGCCTTGTAAATGCTCCGAAGTATGAGTGTGCCTCTACCTCAAGCTCAAGCCTGCTTCAAAGCCAGAATGCCGATCAGAAGTGCTCTCCCTGAGTACCATTCCCTGCCAGAGGCATATTGGCTGTGTTTGCAATGAGTTCCTAGGAGATTAACTGCGACGGTGGAAACTAGAGTTCGAATGGCTGATGCCTAGAACGCAAAGGTTCGGGATTTCTGAGACTAAAGCCTGGTTTAAATACCCAGGGGTGTATCCTCGGCTTGAAATCTGTATGGCAGCCCCATAGATTGAGATAACATGTGTATGCGCCTCAATTCTGGATACTGAACCAACCTAGTCTCTCACCCCGTTGGAGAATAGGGAAAGTTGTGAATGTGATCAGGAAGGAAAATGGCATTTGTGGTTTCTACATGCAGAAGTTACCCCTTGTCAGTAAATCCGGACCTTTGTACTGTGAATTGAAGGTAAGTGTCCGAAGAACACAAGGGGAGATCAGCGTCAAAGTAGAGTGGTTCACCACCACTCACCCCATGAGGTGCTTTTTTAAAGCACCGCTTTGTTTGTTTCTTGCATTCCCTAAACAACATGCTTTACATTGCTTGTAACATGTATCATATCATCACACTTATTGCATCTATTTGTATCTTGTGTTATCTCGAATCATTTATCCTTTTATGCTGAGCAGTGTTTAGGATCGTTGTCCCCCAGGGCTTTCTCAGGTTGCGTTGTGCGCGCACCTGGGCGGTTGTTTCTGACCTCTTCTCACGATTTCAGCGTGGTTAGAGTGGTCCTTTCCTCACTCGATTTTAGCGTGTTTGTAATTTATCTCAAGACGCGTGATGCGCGAGCCTGGGCGTGTTTTATCTCGGGACACGTGAAGCGCAAGCCTGATCAGTTTTTGACCTCCTCTCACCATTTCAGCGTGGCTAGAGTGTGCCCTTCCTCGCACGATTTCAGCGTGTTTGGAATTTGTTTTCCTCTTCTCACGGTTTCAGCGTGATTAGAGTATCTCAGGACGCGTGAAGTGCGGCCCTAGGCGGGTTGTATCTCGAGATGCGTGAAGCGCAAGCCCGAGCAGTTTTTTGAGCTCTTCTCACGATTTCAGCGTGGTTAGAGTGTTCCTTTCCTCACGTGATTTTAGCCTGTTTGGAATTTATCTCAAGACGCGTGAAGTGCGGCCCTGGGCAGGTTGTATCTCAGGACGTATGAAGCGCAGCCCTAGTCGGGTTTTATCTCGGGATGCGTAAAGCGCAAGCCCGAGCGGTTTTTGGACCTCTTCTCATGATTTTAGCGTGGTTAGAGTGTTCCTTTCCTCACACGATTTCAGCGTGTTTGGAATTTATCTCAGGACGCGTGAAGTGCGACCCTGGGCAGGTCTTATCTCGGGATGCGTGAAGCGCAAGCCAGAGCGGTTTTGGGACCTCTTCTCACGATTTCAGCGTGATTACAGTGTTCCTTTTCTTACACGATTTCAGCGTGTTTGGAATTTGTTTTCCTCTTCTCACGATTTCAGCGTGATTAGAGTATCTTAGGACGCGTGAAGCGCGGCCCTAGGCGGGTTGTATCTCGGAATGCGTGAAGCGCAAGCCCAAGTGGTTTTTGGACCTCTTCTCACGATTTCAGCGTGGTTAGAGTGTTCCTTTCCTCACACGATTTTAGCGTGTTTGGAATTTATCTCAGGACGCGTGAAGCGCGGCCCTGGGCGGGTTTTATCTCGGGATGCGTGAAGCATAAGCCCGAATGGTTTTTGGACCTTTTCTCACGATTTCAGCGTGGTTAGAGTGTTCCATTCCTCACACGATTTCAGTGTGTTTGGAATTTATCTCAGGACGCGTGAAGCGCAGCCCCGGGTGGGTTTTATCTCGGGATGCGTGAAGCGCAAGCCCGAGCAGTTTTTGGACCTCTTCTCACGATTTCAGCGTGGTTAGAGTGTTCCTTTCCTCACACGATTTCAGCGTGTTTGGAATTTATCTCAGGATGCGTGAAACGCGGCCTTGGGCGGGTTTTATCTCAGGATGCGTGAAGCGCAAGCCCGAGCGGTTTTTGGACCTCTTCTTACGATTTCACCGTGGTTAGAGTGTTCTTTTTCTCACACGATTTCAGCGTGTTTGGAATTTTCCTTTCCTCTTCTCACGAGTTCAGCGTGGTTAGAGTCTATCCTTCCTCACACAATTTCCGCGTGTTTGGAATTTGCCTTTCCTTTTCTCACGAGTTCAGCGTGGTTATAGTTTGTCCTTCCTTACACGATTTCAGCGTGTTTGGAATTTGTTTTCCTCTTCTCACGATTTCAGCGTGGTTTGAGTGTTCCTTTCCTCACACGATTTCAATGTGTTTGGACTTTATCTCGGGACGCGTGAAGCGCGAGCCCGAGCAGTTTCTGACCTCCTCTCACGATTTCAGTGTGGTTGGAGTGTGCCCATCCTCACACGATTTTGGCGTGTTTGGAATTTGTTTTCCTCTTCTCGCGATTTCAGCGTGATTAGAGTATCTCAGGACGTGTGAAATGTAATCTCGTATGGTTTTTGATTCTTAGTTTACCCTGAGCGATTGTTTTCAGGCCTCTTTTCACGATTTCAGCGGGGTTTGAGTGTTCCTTTCCTCACACGATTTCGGCATGTTTGGGATTTGTTTTTCCTCCTATCACGATTTCAGCATGGTTGGAGTATGTCAACCGTTGCATCTACTGTACTATCTGTTACATCGCATCTATTATCTATTGCATCATCTAGTACACCTACTGCATTGCATTGTCCATTTATCACTTGCATCCTTTCCATGTTAAGCTTAGTCTAGCATGTGCCCATACTTTTCTCGTTGAAGCATGGTTCTGTGATTATGTGTACGTGCCTATTCTGCTAAGAGAATTGTGGTCTGAGGGTGTCGGCACCATTTCTGTGTTAGACGTAGTCTGTTTTGTGTTTATGCCTTTTCTAGGAAAAATGTGGTTTGGCCCTACGCCTTATTCACTTCATCCATTGCATCCATTGCATCGTATTTTGTTTTGTTGCATTCAGCATGTAGGATCACGATCTTTTCTCAGCAGATCATTCCTCACTTATATCATGCCACCCAATTACTTGTATTCTTTCTGCGAAACACCTAGTTCTGTCTGTGCATGCACCTATTCCACTAAGAGAATTGTGGTTAGAGCGCTCCGGCACCTTTTCTATGTTACACGTAGTTTGATTTTGCATCTCCATCCTTCTATGATATTTGTGTGGTTTTGCACTGCTTGTGGTTTGATGATTCAAATACATTGTATATCATTTACACTGTTTTTTTTGTTATATTTTGTATCATTTGCATCCTGCCTCTGAATTACGCTGGTTTGATTCCTTGCAAAGGGATACGTAGGCAGCCTGCGGGCGCAACCATTTCCTTCTGTATCTGTATTTTGTTTGTTTGTCCAAGTCTTCGGCCTTGTCAAAAATGGGTCGTCTCTGGGCTTTGACATTCACTCGCGTCATTTCATGACTTCGAGCTCTGTCGAAGAGGGGCAACTGTAGACACCCCATTTTTCACCGTCTTTAAGACTTGGGCGCTACTGATGGTTTACTTGGTGATGGAAGATGTGCAGAGCAAAAGTTTGATTTCTTCGACAAGAGGAGAGTCAAATCCCAACCTCACACCCCATTTTGGACCAAAGCTATTTTGAATGGTTTTTAGACCTTAAAACCCTCTCTTTCAAAATATTTTTGAAATAAAGTTTCTACAATGTTCCGAGGCTCGCATTTTGTCAAATGTTGCGCTTTTCGGTAAACCGAGCAAGGACAAAGTGGAAATGAATGAAAGAGAGGTGAAATCTCTGAAAAATCTTTTAAAACACCTTGCTTATGGGTTTGGAGTTGAAGAAAAGAGGAGAAGAGAGAAGAAACCTAGTGGAGGAAGAAGTTGGGAATGAACAGTTAAGAGAGAGAGTCGAGCAGCCCTTGCTAAATCAAGAATATCCTTTTTAACACTTGCATTTCAGCTATGAGGCCATCACTGTTGGAAAGCTTACTTATGGGGCTTCATTTTTCACTTAAGAGTCTCCTAAAGCCGAGTCCGGATGGGGGAGATATGATTGGATGAAGTTGGGCATCATTCCGGTTGGACCGAAATTGAGCAGCCTTCACTAAAAGAGGGATATCACTTAGCACACATGGAATTTTGATGTGAGGTTTGTATAATTGGAAAGAAGACTTCCGGGCCTACAGTTTAGGCTCAAGAATAAACTGACAAGGAGTACAGATGAAGGAGTTAGGCTTTCTTCAAGTTAGGGACCAGGATTGATTTTTGCCATCGGCCTCTATGGAAGTGCATCGGCCACAATCTAACCTCAGTAGCTATAGGTCGGCCAAAAGTGAACCTTATCGGCCACAAATATTGGCCGATCGGCCAAAAATGTCCAGAAAGCCCTGAATTGGCAGATATTTCTTCTCTAGCTGTTTCCAGCTCGTGCCACCTGTCCTATTGTAACATGCCCGGGGGGTACCTGCGCGCGTTAAACAGTTCGGACCCCCCGAGATCTCTTTGATCTCAAGTTTCACGAGTGCAATGTGAAACGTAGATGAGAGTCCAGATTTGGCAACTTTTATTGAAAATCCATTTTATTGCAATTTTGTCAAAAATGGACTGCGTCATCAGATCTCAGAGTCGCCACCTAATATTTTGGGAAATTAGGAAACCCATGACTCAGTGCCAAGGCCACTGTTCGTCGTAACCAAGGATGCTTGGCTCGGAACCTTAGGTATGAGAGGGGAAGGTCAATAATGAGCACCCCACTCACCCGATCAAAAGATCGGCCTCTACTAAACCATGATATGACTTTTATTTTCTTTATATGTTTATGTTCTGATTATTTTAGTAAATCCTAAAATTTACTATGTGAAGCATACAAGTATAGACTAGTTTGCTCAAATTGGAACAATTCAACTTCATGTTTGTTTTCCGAAAAGGGTTTGATTTTGCCACCATCAAGTGGGCTTAACGCGTACAATCTTTGAATCATTCCAATTTAAGCAACAATCCTTCATCCACAGGCATTCAAACAGTTTTATCACTTAATCAAATAGCCACATGGTAGGATGCTAAACATAATAAGAAAATCACACACAGATGGGATGCTAAAGCATAAAAACTCACAGATTGACTGACGTCCCTCGAACAACTACAAAACAAAGTTAGTAAAATATGCATGATCTTATATACAGAATCCTAATGCAATTCATTCCTGAGATGCACTAAAGATTCGGCTTCTAAAATATGGCATGTGAATCATCTCAAAAACATGGGGTAGCGCATAGAATCACAGAAGAATTGATTAAATCCACACATGTAAATATAGCCGAATCTTAATGCATGAGACATAAATGTAGAGCATGGATATGCATGGCATGTCAGATATATACATACACACAGTTAGGGAAAGCGATAAAGAATGGGATAGAAAGAAGCGGGGTGGGGGAATTATTACAATTACAATACTTGAATTATTACAGATCCGAATGAGGGAGAGAGGAGAGAAAAACAAAATAATAAAACCTCACAACACTCAAAATCAAAATAAAATAAACAACTTCATCACTGGCACATGGATCCATATGTCTTCAAGCTCTTAGGTCTGCACACATCAGCCCATGTCAATTCATCTTCAATGGAGGCCCCATCTAGGCCTCCTATCCCAATGCCTCAACCTTTATAAAAACTCAAATTATGTCATGCCATTTACGTGGTGTCATGAAGCCATGTGAAGAAACCATGTGAAACCAACAACATTTATAAAAATTTTTTTGTTTTTTATTACCCACACCCATGACCATGTGAAACTAACATAAATATTTATAAAAATCTTATGTGAACCCAAAATAAACATTTATAACAATCTTTTTTTGTTTTTTTTATACCCACACCCATGACCAAACCAACATAAATATTTATAAAAAAATCCTATGTGAACCCAAAAAATAAACATTTTTTTTCTTTTGTTAAAAAAAATCATTTTTATTACCCACAACCCAAAAGTGTGTCACACCACCTCTCATCACCCACCTACCACCTTTTCTCTCTCTCAGCCGAGAGAGAGAGAGAGAGAGAGAGCCGTGGGGTGGTGCTGGGTGGTGCCGTGCATGGTTGTGATGGTATGTGGCCGTGGGTGGTGCCGTGCATGGCTGTGATGGTATGTGGCCGTGGGTGTGGTGAGCTATATGATCGGGGAGAGAGAGAAGAGAGAGTGGTGCCGAGTGATGTGCGAGAGAGAAGAGGGAGGGAGAGAGTTTAGAGAGAGAAGATGTGCATGCACGTGTGTGGAGTGTGAAGCTGTGTGTGCATGTGAGGGGTGGTGAGGTGAGTGCAGGGTGGTGTGTTCATCGGTGAAGATGGTGATGCTGCTGGGTTTGGTCTGTGTTTGGTGTGTGTTAGTGTTGTGCATGGTGAAGTGGTGCCGTGAGGGAGGGGTGAGAGATCACCGTGGGTTTGCATGTGAGGGAGGTCGGTGTATGGTGTGTGTCACCTTCCTCCTCTAACCCGTGTGATCCTCTGTGTGTATCTCAGTCTCAGTGGTGAGTTGTGGAATGTTAGAGAGAGAAGAGAGAGAGAGGTTGGTCCTCCTCTCCTCCTCCATGTGTGTGTATCTCAAGCTGTGTCTGTGTGTCGAGCTGCTGGGTTTGCTCCCTCTTCCTCTCCAAGCCGTGGCTGAAAAATGGGTCTCTCCTCTAGAGAGAGAGAGAGTGAATTATCTGTGCATGTGGGTGTCCATCCCCCTCCTCTAACCCATGTATGTGAGGTGATGGTGCTCCTTCCTCTCATCCGTCATCACTCAAACTTCTCTCCCCCTCTCACCAATGTGTCTCTTCTCTTTATCTTTTCAACAACCCCGAAGCCACTCACCCCATGTGCATCCCCTTTCTTTGATCAATGAGTGTCTTCCTCTCCCGTGAGCTGTGTCTCATCCACCCTCTTCTTTTTTAACACTCAAAAGACCCTCCACCTAACCCATCTCCCCTTTAAAAATATATCCTCCACCAAAAAACATTGATCAGTGCCTTCTTATCTTTGATTCCCCCACTCCCTCTCCCCTTTATTTCTCCACCATCCCTTTTTTTTTTCTTTTCTTTATATTTTTATTATATATATATATATATATTTTAATTTTCTTTTATTTATTTTTTTTATTTTCTTTTGCTTTAAAAATAGTTATCAATTTATATAAAACACACTTAAAAAATATGCACGTACCTAATTTAATATGTACACACACATAAATTATAAAACACTACAATTTAACAAAATATTAGTGATGGCCAAAATGGGTGAGGTTTGGAATTTAAAATTTCAATTTGATTTTTTTGGTGAGGGTGGTCAAACTAAAATGCCCAAGTCTTAGGGCCGGTCAAAATGGGGTGTCTACAGTTGCCCATCTTTGACAGAGCTCGAAGTCATGAAATGACGTGAGTGAATGTCAAAGCCAGAAGACGACCCTTTTGACAAGGCCGTAAGACTTGGGCAATCACACAAAATGCAATGCATGTACAAACCAGATGTAATGCAAGTGGTTGAACCCGAAGGTTGCCTACGTATCCCTTTGCAAGGAATCAAACCAGCGTAGTTCAGGGGCAGAATGCAAGTGACATGCTCAAAATGCAGTTTGAAAGTTGGACTTACACGCTTCGCGAAGCCGGTTGCTTGAAAATTCATGATTTATGCAAGAGAGGAAAGACCTCAACCAAGAGAAATCAACATCCTAACACGTCTCACGCGAAAGGAGGAAAGATGGTGTAAACGACAGGCGCACCTGATGTTTTTAACCGAGTGAGTCAACAACCTAACGCGTCTCACGCGAGAGGAGAAGGGATGGTGTAAACAGACAGGCGCACCTGCTGTTTTTAACCGATTTGGGTGGCCACGAATGCCGCTTTTCTGATCATATTTACAACTTTCCCTATTCTCCAACGGGGTGACAGACTAGGTTGGTTCAGTTTCCAGAGTTGAGGCGCATACAAAGCTACCTCAACCTATGGGGCTGCCATACAGATTTCAAGCCGGGGATACACCCCTGGGTATTTAAACCAGACTTTAGTCTCGGAAATCCTGAACCTTTTGCGTTCTAGGTCTCGGCCATTCGAAGTCTAGTTTCCACCGTCGCAGTTGGTCTCCTAGGAACTCATTGCAATCACAGGCAGGTGACTATACCAGACCACCTAAAGTCGTTCGGGCACGACAAACACCAAAGGAATTGCACCTTTAGAGGATTTAAGGTCTCCTAGACCATGAAAGGGGGGTTGCATCGCATACAAATGTGCATACCGCACAACTGAAAGGGGTTGCATCGCATACAGATATGCATACCGCACAACTGAAAGGGGGTTGCATCGCATACAGATGTGCATACCGCACAACTGAAAGGGGGTTGCATCGCATACAGATGTGCATACCGCACAACTGAAAGAGGGTTGGATCGCATACAGATGTGCATACCGCACAACTGAAAGAGGGTTGCATCGCATACAGATGTGCATACCGCACAACTGAAAGAGGGTTGCATCGCATACAGATGTGCATACCGCACAACTGAAAGAGGGTTGCATCGCATACAGATGTGCATACCGCACAACTGAAAAGGGGTGCATCGCATACAGATGTGCATACCGCACAACTGAAAGGGGTTGCATCGCATACAGATGTGCATACCGCACAACTGAAAGGGGTTGCATCGCATACAGATGTGCATACCGCACAACTGAAAGGGGTTGCATCGCATACAGATGTGCATACCGCAACAACTGAAAGAGGGTTGCATCGCATACAGATGTGCATACCGCACAACTGAAAGGGGGTTGCATCGCATACACATGTGCATACCGCACAAGTGAAAGGAGGTTGCATCGCATACAGATGTGCATACCGCACAACTGAAAGGGGTAATATCTACACAGATGTCCCTTTTCTTCCTGATCATATTCACAACTTTCCCTATTCTCCAACGGGGTGACAGACTAGGTTGGTTTAGTATCCAGAGTTGAGGCGCATACAAGCTAGCTCAACTTATGGGGCTACCATACAGATTTCAAGCCGGGGATACACCCCTGGGTATTTAAACCAGGCTTTAGTCTCGGAAATTCCAAACCTTTTGCGTTCTAGGCCTCAGCCATTCGAACTCTAGTTTTCACCGTCGCAGTTGGTCTCCTAGGAACTCATTGCAAACACAACCAAGATAATACACAAATATGTATAGACAAAATACAGACATATGCACAGATATATACGGTACATACGACACACAAATATATATAGCTATATACACAGACATATACAATATATATACAGGTATATACGACACAGACATATACGGAGATATACACAGACATATACGGATATATACACAGGTGGGGAATATTCTGTTTGGCTGCCGTCAGTGGGAAGATGCCGTTACTGAGAAGGCATATTCCGTTTGCTGACGTCAGCACACGCACGTAAAACACGCAAAAAGAAAGAAAAATCACAAAATGGATGGACATGGAATGCGGGGTTTCGAACCCCTGACCTCAAGCTCGGCCTCCGAGTCCTTAACCACTGAGCCGCGTCACTCTTGTGACAACATATACAAACAAATATATATAGATACTATACAAGACATATATATACATAAAACCAAAACAAACCAAAAGAAACACTCAATGTGGGGTTCGAACCCCTGACCTCAGGCTCAGCCTCTCACTCTTCAACCACTGGTCCTAACCATTGAACCCAAGCCACTCGGGTGACAGAAACAATTCAAACAAATATATATATATATATATATATATCTATATATAGGTGGACAAAACATATATATATCAAAACCAAAACAAAACAAAACAAAGAAAGACTCGATGTGGGGTTCGAACCCCTGACCTCGGACTCAGCCTTTCAATCCTTAACTCACTAGGCCAAACCACTGAACCCGAGCCACACCTGTGACTCAAATGTTCAAACAAATATATATGACATATTTATACATAAAATGAAAACAAAACAAAAGAAACACTCAATGTGGGGTTCGAACCCCTGACCTTGAGCTTAGACTTTCCGAAGCCTGAACCCATTGGGCCAAACCACTGAACCCAAGCCATACCTGTGACACAAATGTACAAAACAATACCTATATTACATAGCTATACAATATATATACATATATGCATACACAACTCTCCCGCGTCTCTCTCTTCGCGTTTGACACGAGGCCCGGCTTTTGCGTCAGCTGGCCGACAAAAGCAGGCCTCGATTTGCAGGCTCTCCTCGGCTCTCTCCCTCCTTTGTCTTTCTCTCTTGTCTTCTTCTTCTCTTCAGTATCCGTCTTCTTCTTCTTAACCATTCTTTTCTTCTTCTCCTTCTCCATTATTGCTCTTCCATCGTCTTCCTCCTTCTTCTTTTTCTCTTCTGTTTTCTGTCACTCTTCTGTGACTGTCTTCTTTTCTGCCATTTCTGCCTTCTCTTCTCTTATACATGGCTTCGTCTCGCCCCTTCTCTCTCTTTCCGGATCTTAATGGTCCATCGAGCTCCTCTGGGCCAAGTGCCCCTGCTCTTACTCAACCTAGTCTTCCACACTAACGGTTGAGCAAGTGATGGCTACTCAAAATGATATCGAGGCCAACCACTATACGTTGAGGTCCTGCATGGAGACAGTGGCGGCGGTCACCAACCTGTCTCACCGTCTGCAGAGCAAGGCGTGTGAGGTATACCAGCTCAATGCCCAACTCTCCCTACTCCAGTGCATGTACAGAGATGCACGGGCAGAGATTTGTGCCTTGAAGGCCGAAAACAAGGAGCTGAAGGCTGAAAACAAGGAGCTAAAAAGGCATGCCACCTCTATGACCCGATTTGGGGGACCTTCGTACCTCTCCTTTGATAGCCGGCGGGGAGCCGACTCTCTCGGCGGAAATGCCGTGGTCGTTCTTGGTGGAAGTACTGGAGCGGGGCCTTCGAAGGCTGACGACAAAAAGAGGAAGAGCTCGGCGACGGAAGAGCCGAGTAAGTGAAGTTGGCATGTGGCCGGCACCGGCGAAGAAGAAGAAGAACAAGATCTTTTTTGTTTTATTTCTTTTTCTGGACTTTATTTTATTTTTATTTTTTTGGGCTTGTTTTTTTTTTTGTATTTCTGTTTTTTTTTTTTTTTCTTCTTCTTTTTTCTGTATTTTCTGTTTCTTTTTTTTTTATTTGTTTTTTTTTTTTGTTTTTGTTTTTGAGTCTCTGTAATCGGGGATGTCCTCCCCTGACTGCAATACAATTAGTTTAGTTTTTGCACATCAATGGCGTGACTGGCATATCATTTTGAATTTGAAAACAATTTTGTTTGAATTTGATAATGATTGAATTTGAACTCTGAATTGGCCATTGATCCATACTGGCCTGAATAAAAATAAAACGGACTCAATGCAAGAAAAAAACGAAGCCAAAATAATCCAAAACACTCCTATACGCTGACTGGTATGAATACCCTAACTGGTATAAATACACTGACTGGTATGAATACACACTGACATACTCTGACTGATATGAATACACTGACTAGTATGAAGACACACTGATATACACTGACTGGTATGAATACCCTGGCTGGTATAAATACACTGACTGGTACGAATACACGCTCATATGAAGACACACTCATATACATTGACTGGTATGAATACACACTCATATACACTGACGAGTTGACTCGAGCGGGGAGAAGATAGAATCACTGACTCGACTATGCCCCTAATTCATTGCCTTGATTTTTTTTATTTCTTGATTTTTTTTTTTTTTTTTGTAAAATGTTTTGATCAACATGAGAGTTAGATTAGCCTACTTATTCCATTTTCTGTTTCAAATCATGTAAGCTAAACTGTGAGCACTGAAAATTTTCCCTTTTCAAATCCCAAGAATGGTCCAAGTTTTGCAAAAAATGGAACAATTTTCGAAAAAAATTAGTCAGCTTCATTCAAATTAATCAAAACCTATTTTTTGCAAATGGCCACTACTCAACTCACATGGAATCAACCATTGGGGTGCATAGTCCCAAACCAGATAATCAATGGTGATATCCGAACCAAGCCAACCGAACCAAGCCAAACCGAACCGAATGAAGCCGAGCAAAACCGGACCGAACCGAACCAACTGAACTGAGCAGAATGAAGATACACCAATCAAACACGGATAGGACAACCAAGTCAACTAAAGATACACCAATCAAACATGGACAAAATGAATGAGTTGAAAAATTATTAGGGCCGAACTTCGAGATGAAGCTACCTACGTATCCCAAAGATAGGAATCAGGCCATCGTAGTTCGGGCAAAGGTTCACTCGGGTATTGACACTCTCCTTTTGTGCTCTAACTTTTGCCAAAGCCACCCTTTCGGGTTTTCAACCTTGCGAGCTTTTCATTTTTTCATTTTGTTCATTTCATTTTTTTTTTTGTTTCATTTTCATTTTTTCATCATTTTTTTAAAATTTTTTGTTTTTCTGCTCTAACTTTTGCCTGGGTCGCCCTTCCGGGTTTTCCGCCCAGCGAGCCTCTCAAGGATTACTTTCAGTGTAACTTGTCCATGTTGATTGGCAAATCTCTAGGCCATCTATAAGAACGACTACTACACTTGATCAGTAGATATGATGATGTAGGGACTAGGCTAATTGGGTCTGAATTTGCCCCTAGTGTTGCCCCTAGTGTAGTGGATAGGAACTTGACTGTCCTTCAATAATAAAATTCATTCTCTCAAATTCTGGGTTTGGCCTTTCTCGGTCTTCATTGGGAAACGATTCAGTTTTAACTCTTTGATCACATCCAACATTTTGCCCCTAGTTCAAGGGCTGCTTCAAATCTAAATCACATCCGACCTTCTTGCCCCTAGTTCAAGGGTTGCTTCCAATCTGAATCACTGGCCCTACATAGTTTTGGCTAAGGTTCACTCGGGTATTGACACTCTCCTTTTGCGCTCTAACTTTTGCCAAAGCCGCCCTTTCGGGTTTTCAACCTTGCGAGCTTTTTTATTTTTCCTTCTTTTTTATTTTTTTTTTTATTTTTTTTGTGCTCTAACTTTTGCCTGGGTCGCCCTTCCGGGTTTTCAGCCCAGCGAGCCTCTCAAGGGTGGTACCTTATTGCCCCTAGTTCAAGGGCTGCCTCCATTTCAGCTATGCAAGCCTCACACTTTTGCAACTAGTTCAAGGGCTGTTTTAAATTGAAATCACATTCTCTGCCCTGAGTTCAAGGTCTGTTTCTAATCTGGATCACATCATTGCCCCTAGTTCAAGGGCTCTTTCCAATCTAAATCATATTCGACCTTATTGCCCCTAGTTGAAGGGTTGCCTCCATTTGAATCACATCATGGCCCCTAGTTCAAGGGCTATTTCCAATTCGGCTATGCAAGCCTTACACTTTGAATGATCATTGAATACTTCGGATCAAGGTTTGAAAGATTGAAAGCTAAGGAGCTAAGAAGGTCGGACCTCGAGTCAAGAGGGATCCTATGCTGTATAATCAATTCCAGGCCTGTCTTCGTAGGACCACGCAAAAACAGTTTTTGAAATCTTTTCACAAAGTGACTAATCACTCGTACTTTCACGAAGATAAGATAGAACCAATTTGGACCAAGCCAGGATCCTTCTCAGTACCCACATTAACAAAAATGATTTCTTCATCAAAGGCTTAGCACACCTCTCTTCCTCTCAGTTGATCAAAATTTGCAAATCCCGAGGAAATTCTTCCTCTTCGTTTTTATCAGAGTTTTGGAAAAAGTTTTGAAAAACTTTGGTCAATGCAATGAATTAAGGCACAGAGAAGTAGGCAGACTCTATGGCATTTTGTTTTTTTTTTTGTTTTTCTGTTTATTGAAAAGAGACTATGACTCAGAAATGACAACAGACTTTTGACAACATACTCAAAAGAAAATGACAAAGATGACCTAGACAGGACAGAAATGTCTAGGTTAGCACTATCGAAATCAACAGACTCTGACTCATTAGGCTGACTTGAGCCTGACTCTAACTCTACAAACTTGGTGGAGTCAAACTTAGACTCAATACTCAATTCAGAACTCAGAATAAAACCATTCTCAAATTGCCAGTCAAAGTGTGGGCCAGCCACAACATTCAAAATAAAGCCCGCTCAATCAACAGGTGGTCACTCCCCAATCACAGAGATGGTCGGATACCCTACAAGTTCTATTTATTTACAAATGGTCGACTTTGTGGGATATCGGATTTTTTTTTTTTCTTTTACAAATTTTTTGTGATTTTATGTTTTTGTTATTTTTTTTGTTGTTTTTGAAGTAATGGTGCTAAACTGAACAACCTGAACCACTCATTCGAATTTGAGAACCCCTGTATAGATCCAATACATTGCACATAACACATAGCAGGAAAGAGAACAAACACCCCTATGGAGGGTAGGGTTATCATGTCCTAGCTTGAAATGATCTAGGGTTTCACTATTCAGACAAGCGGTATCACACATCCTAGAAATAGGAGAGCATCCTGTCCTAAGTTTGAAAGGTACTATAGCTCACTATATGTACAAGGTTAGCTCTATCCTAGGGGTTGAAGTCAAGGTGACGTTACCAAAGAGTCCTTTGGGTCATAACCAATAAAGATCCCAGGAAATCAGAAGAGTCAAATAGCCTCTCTTCAGAGTCTGAGAACCTTAGATAGCAAAGCTAGATAGCAGGGCTACATAGCAAAGCTACCCTTTTGACAAATCTCAAAAGGTTATAACACAAGGCCTCTAAAGTAACGTAGAGATAGGTGTAGTGTCACAAAAAGTATGCCTGTGTTCCCACCAGTATCTGGGCAACACAGGAACTTTAAGTACACCAATGCATGCAATGCAATAAACATATAACTGAAAATAAAAGTCATATCATGGAGTTCGAGTCAAGGTTTCATAAATCCCCAGCAGAGTCGCCAGAAACTGTAACATGCCCGGAGGGTACCCGCGCGCGTTAAACAGTTCGGACTCCCGAGATCTCTTTGATCTCAAGTTTCACGAGTGCAATGTGAAACGTAGATGAGAGTCCAGATTTGGCAACTTTTATTGAAAATCCATTTTATTGCAATTTTGTCAAAAATGGACTGCGTCATCAGATCTCAGAGTCGCCACCTAATATTTTGGGAAATTAGGAAACCCATGACTCAGTGCCAAGGCCACTGTTCGTCGTAACCAAGGATGCTTGGCTCGGAACCTTAGGTATGAGAGGGGAAGGTCAATAATGAGCACCCCCGCTCACCCGATCAAAAGATCGGCCTCTACTAAACCATGATATGACTTTTATTTTCTTTATATGTTTATGTTCTGATTATTTTAGTAAATCCTAAAATTTACTATGTGAAGCATACAAGTATAGACTAGTTTGCTCAAATTGGAACAATTCAACTTCATGTTTGTTTTCCGAAAAGGGTTTGATTTTGCCACCATCAAGTGGGCTTAACGCGTACAATCTTTGAATCATTCCAATTTAAGCAACAATCCTTCATCCATAGGCATTCAAACAGTTTTATCACTTAAGCAAATAGCCACATGGTAGGATGCTAAACATAATAAGAAAATCACACACAAATGGGATGCTAAAGCATAAAAACTCACAGATTGACCGACGTCCCTCGAACAACTACAAAACAAAGTTAGTAAAATATGCATGATCTTATATACAGAATCCTAATGCAATTCATTCATGAGATGCACTAAAGATTCGGCTTCTAAAATATGGCATGTGAATCATCTCAAAAACATGGGTAGCGCATAGAATCACAGAAGAATTGATTAAATCCACACATGTAAATATAGCCGAATCTTAATGCATGAGACATAAATGTAAAGCATGGATATGCATGGCATGTCAGATATATACATACACACAGTTAGGGAAAGCGATAAAGAATGGGATAGAAAGAAGCGGGGTGGGGGAATTATTACAATTACAATACTTGAATTATTACAGATCCGAATGAGGGAGAGAGGAGAGAAAAACAAAATAAAATAAAACCTCACAACACTCAAAATCAAAATAAAATAAACAACTTCATCACTGGCACATGGATCCATATGTCTTCAAGCTCTTAGGTCTGCACACATCAGCCCATGTCAATTCATCTTCAATGGAGGCCCCATCTAGGCCTCCTATCCCAAATGCCTCAACCTTTATAAAAACTCAAATTATGTCATGCCATTTACGCGGTGTCATGAAGCCATGTGAAGCAACCATGTGAAACCAACAACATTTATAAAAATCTTTTTTTGTTTTTTATTACCCACACCCATGACCATGTGAAACTAACATAAATATTTATAAAAATCTTATGTGAACCCAAAATAAACATTTATAACAATCTTTTTTTGTTTTTTTTATTACCCACACCCATGACCAAACCAACATAAATATTTATAAAAAAAATCCTATGTGAACCCAAAAAAATAAACATTTTTTTTCTTTTGTTAAAAAAAATCATTTTTATTACCCACAACCCACAAAGTGTGTCACACCACCTCTCATCACCCACCTACCACCTTTTCTCTCTCTCAGCCGAGAGAGAGAGAGAGAGAGAGAGAGAGAGAGAGAGAGAGAATTATGTATCTCCCGTGTATTCATGGTGCATGGGTCTTAAAGAGAGAGTCTTAGAGAGAGAGAGCCGTGGGGTAGAGAGAGAGAGAGAGAGAGCCGTGGGGTGGTGCTGGGTCTTTAGAGAGAGAGAGCCGTGGGGTGGTGCTGGGTGGTGCCGTGCATGGTTGTGATGGTATGTGGCCGTGGGTGGTGCCGTGCATGGCTGTGATGGTATGTGGCCGTGGGTGTGGTGAGCTATATGATCGAGGAGAGAGAGAAGAGAGAGTGGTGCCGAGTGAGGCGAGAGATGGGTGCGTGGGTATGCATGGTGAAGAAGGTGATGCTGCTGGGTGTGTTTAGTGTGGAGTGTGCCGTGAGAGAGAGAAGAGGGAGGGAGAGAGTTTAGAGAGAGAAGATGTGCATGCACGTGTGTGGAGTGTGAAGCCGTGTGTGCATGTGAGGGGTGGTGAGGTGAGTGCAGGGTGGTGTGTTCATCGGTGAAGATGGTGATGCTGCTGGGTTTGGTCTGTGTTTGGTGTGTGTTAGTGTTGTGCATGGTGAAGTGGTGCCGTGAGGGAGAGGTGAGAGATCACCGTCGGTTTGCATGTGAGGGAGGTCGGTGTATGGTGTGTGTCACCTTCCTCCTCTAACCCGTGTGATCCTCTGTGTGTATCTCAGTCTCAGTGGTGAGTTGTGGAATGTTAGAGAGAGAAGAGAGAGAGAGGTTGGTCCTCCTCTCCTCCTCCATGTGTGTGTATCTCAAGCTGTGTCTGTGTGTCGAGCTGCTGGGTTTGCTCCCTCTTCCTCTCCAAGCCGTGGCTGAAAAATGGGTCTCTCCTCTAGAGAGAGAGAGAGTGAATTATCTGTGCATGTGGGTGTCCATCCCCCCTCCTCTAACCCATGTATGTGAGGTGATGGTGCTCCTTCCTCTCATCCGTCATCACTCAAACTTCTCTCCCCCTCTCACCAATGTGTCTTTTCTCTTTATCTTTTCAACAACCCCGAACCACTCACCCCATGTGCATCCCCTTTCTTTGATCAATGAGTGTCTTCCTCTCCCGTGAGCTGTGTCTCATCCACCCTCTTCTTTTTTTAACACTCAAAAGATCCTCCACCTAACCCATCTCCCCTTTAAAAATATATCCTCCACCGAAAAAACATTGATCAGTGCCTTCTTATCTTTGATTCCCCCACTCCCTCTCCCCTTTATTTCTCCACCATCCCTTTTTTTCTTTTCTTTATATTTTTTATTTTATATATATATATATTTTTTTTTTTTAATTTTCTTTTATTTATTTTTTTATTTTCTTTTGCTTTAAAAATAGTTATCAATTTATATAAAACACACTTAAAAAATATGCACGTACCTAATTTAATATGTACACACACATAAATTATAAAACACTACAATTTAACAAAATATTAGTGATGGCCAAAATGGGTGAGGTTTGGAATTTAAAATTTCAATTTGATTTTTTTGGTGAGGGTGGTCAAACTAAAATGCCCAAGTCTTAGGGCCGGTCAAAATGGGGTGTCTACACCTAGCTCAGATATTTTCTACCAAACTTGATATTTTGCTATATAATGAAGCCTTATATCTCATTTTCAAGGGTTAGAACATTTACAGAACATTTTTGGCAAAAGGTTTGGGAGCTTCTCACACTAGAACCTCTATCTCTACAATCCTCTCTTGAGCATTTGTGCTAGAAGGCTTGCATACAACCATCTTCAACCTATCAACCCTTAAGAAGACTTGATCACCATTGGGCTGAGGTCCCTTGGAACTCGGTTTGAGCTCCAAAAGGTGGTTTTGGCTCAAGAAAAGTGGCTATTTTTGCCGCTGTGCTCCAAAGGTAATCACTCACCCCTTTTACCTTTGCTTTGCATGCTTGTTTTACCACCTTTGCAAACTATTTTTGACTTGGCTTTGAACTGTGAAAATCTCTGTTTTTTAGTCCTAAAAATGATAGTTTAGGCCGATTTTGTGTTAGGGGGTTGTCTCTCCCTTTTGTTCCTTAGCTTGTATAGCTATTGAGCCATCTTCTAAGGCCTTTCAAAACAACTTTTCGTGGTCTTTTAACCACTAAAATCCAAAGGATTTTCAGTGGTAAAAATCCTATTTTGAGGGCCCAAATAGGAGAGGGTGGTCCCCTCTCCTCTTGTCTTGCTTGCTAGTGTTGATGGCCAACCAAATGAGCATGTGTTTTTACTTTTTTATGGCTTTGTTTAGGCTCATTTTTGTGACTTATCAAACCTTCCATGACTCTATTTTCGGCTGTCTTTGTCACCTCTTGCATGCTTTATACACTTGTGGTGTAATCCATGCTTACTAGTCTAACATGCTTGGTGTTTTGGCCAATCATGCTAGCTTATTTTGGCTATACTTCATACGTGTTTTAGCATTATTTTGACATGATTTAGGACTGTTTTGGGCTACCTTGGTCATATGACCCATGTTTTGTATGGCTATAGTGCAAATGCCTTGACTAGTCTTGAGTTTTGAGACCCCTACCATGCTCTGCTTGTGATGTTTGCATGCCGTGGCATCATTTGGAATGATATTTCAGAGTATATAGTGTTGTTGCACTTCCATGTTTTCCGCTCTTTAAGTGCTCTTGAGAGTTGTACCTTTATGCCTTATTTGTGAGCCATTACATGAGCCTCATTTTCTTGCCTTTCCAGCCATCATCTCAGTCCATTTTGGTTACTGTTTTGGCCTGCATAAGGTCTGTTTGGGGCTGGTTTGGCCATTTGAGCATTGCTTGCATGCCTCTAGTGTAATACACTTCACTAGCTTTGATGCTTAAGCCTTGCAATATGCATCACATGAATTGTTTGCATGATTTTAAGTCATTTAGCATGACATTTCAGTGTTGGAACATATGCCATTGTACTCCATGTTTCATCCTTTCAATGCCTTTGGAGAATTGTGTCTTGTGCCTTAATCTTGCATTAACATGTATGCATGCTTGGCTAGTCCTTGGAGTCTCCATTTCAACATGTTTTGCCACTGTTTTAGGTATGGTGTAACTCTGTTTTGAGTTGGTTTGGATGTTTGAGCATTGTGATGCATGCTTATAGTGTTATCCTCTTCACTAGCCTTGGTGTTCTTGGCCCCTTAACGTGTTGTGCATGAGTGTTTGCGTGATAGAGTCTTGCATACCATCTTAACATGTCAAGATTAGCATGAGAGTTTTGCATGTCATGTTGTATGTGTGCATTGTATTGTGTTCAACATGGTGTTGTGTTTGAACACAAGGTGGATTAGCTCATTTCATACTTGAAGTGATGAACTGAGCCAATCTCCCTTAGTCTCCATTGCCTTTGATTATCCATGATAAGGTGATGGTCCAAGTGTCTTGTTTGTCATGCATTTATTGAGTTTGTGCAAGCTTGACCCTTTGGCTATCATACATTGAGATGTGTGATTGATGCCTTGAGAGCCGAGCACTACACACCTTTGAGCCTTAGACATGATAAGGCGTGTAGTTGCACAACATTTTCTTGCAAATACATTGCCATGCCTCTGTTTGTGCTCTGTTGCAGCAAAAGGAGCAGTTTGCAGGAAGAGATGGCCAATCGGCTATCTAATGTGCCGATCGGCTAACAATATTTGGCCGATAGTCTCCAAATTGGTCGATGACCATTATCCACTGGCCGATGGCCACCCCTCTTGGCCAATGACCTCTCAGAGTATCCATGAGGTGGTTTAGAAGCATCACAGAAGTTGGCATAATTTTCGGAGGTGTAGAACAATGCAAACAGAGGCAACATCAGGCATGGCAACAGATTTCCGAGCGAAGTCGATCGAGCATGCATATGCCCCTCTTCTCGAGGCCGTTTTAACTGCTTTGTATAGTTAGTTAATTTGTAATTAATTAGTTAATGTGTTAGCTAATTTAATTCATCATTGTAAATTCTTAATTAGCTTAGCTTAGATAGTATTCAATTTGATTATGTAATAATTAGTCTAATTAGATTATTAGATTAGTTAGGATAGCTTAGCATAGCTAGCTTGTATTATTCATTCGGACAATCCGTCGAGAGGGCGAATTTTGCAATAAGTGTGCGTGAGTGTGTGAATGTCTTCCAACCCCACGTCTTTCTCCCTTTTACTTAACTGCTTACAATGGTTAGTTCTAGGTCATGTTTTAATTAGCATCCTTATGCTTGCATGTTTATATTCATTCATCTGTATTGCATGCACCGGGCTCGGCGCATCATACTAACTGCATTGTATTTCAATACCGATTTGAATACATGTATCCAATGTCGCATTGACATGACATCATAGAATAGCCGAGCCTATCTTAGTTGCATTTTTGCATGTGTTGCATTAGCCATCTTAACATAACTAGGATCATGTATGATTTCTAACTAGTTATTGTTTTGTCTCGGAGTACACTGTAAGTGTTTATGCTTTAGCATCTTGCATGAGTGTGAGTACTGCCATGATAGCATGCTTGCCATGAGGCCAACTGCTTAAGTGATATAACTGCCTGAATGCCTATGGGTGGAAGTTGGATTGCTTGAATTGGAACAATTCATCGAAATGCGAGTTTTAAGTCCACTTGAGGGTGGCAACATCATATTTTCTAAGCCCACTTGAGGGTGGCAAATCCACGTCTTAGCCTACTTGCGAGTAGCACCTTCAAACCATTTTCAAACAAACATGAGATGTTTTGTTCAAACTTAGGCGATCTGGTCTATACTTGTATGCTGTGCGCATCACGCAGTAAGCTAGCTAATTAACCGGAATAAGAGCGCATGTGTTTTCAAAAAACAAAATATCATGTTAGTAAAGGCCACTCTTTGATTGGGCGAGCGAAGGTGCTCATTGCATGACCTTCCCCTCTCGTACCCAAGTTCCCGAGCCGAGGCAACTTTGGTGATGACGGACACGTGGCTTTAGGCACGAGTCAGGGTTTCCTAAATTCCCCAAAATAAACATTTAGGTGGCAACTCTATATCTGGCAAAACAGTCCATGTTTGGCACTTCTTTATAAAAATCAGTTTTCCAAAAAGATTTGCCGGATTTGGACTCTTTGGTGATTTATCGGTCTTGCATCGCACTTTGCGAGATTAGATTCAGAACCGTGACGTTGAGTCCGAACTGTAGTAGCTGACGAACAAAACAGATTACGCGCCTTCGCGCGGGAGCCGGGACGTTCGGACGTCTACTGTTTCTGGCGACTTTGCTAGGGATTTAGAGAACTTGACTCGAACTCATGGTATCTTTTTTTTACTACACTTATGTGTCTCTTTGCATTGCATTTGCATTGGTGCGCCTAGGACACCGTGTTTGGCGTATGCTATTCCTGAACAGTTTGCTGGAGGCCCGCTTTGAGAAGCGTGCCATAAGGCTGACCGGTTGCGGGCTCTGCCACGACGGGAACACAAACCTCAGTTTTTACCGAGGCACCCTTTTTGACCATTCGACCTAGTGTATATCGGAAACTATAGTGACCATTCCAAGCTTAGACAGGTTGCTTACCCGATTATAGGTTGTTCGAAACTGCTGCGTGCGTAGTGAAACCCTAGTTCCTGATGAAAATAGGACAGGGAAACCCTACCCCACCATAGGGGTGTTTTGGCTCTCACTTGCTTGCTATGTGCTTTCGGAGTGTGTCTTTACCGAAATGCATGTATCAGTTTCCAAGTCGGGGTATCAGGCCTGAGGGCATCAGTATTTTGGGGGAATTAGTTTTACCTGAGGGTATCAGTTTACAGGCAGAATTCAGCAAAGAGCGCAGTCATTCAGCTATGCTTATATCTGTTTTGGTGAAATCAGGCTGAGGTGCTATCTGTTTTCTTCTTTTGCTAGGTAGTCTTGGAACTATAGCTTCAGAAGGCTCCAATATCCCCCGAGTACACCGGACTTGTGTTGATTGACTTTGTCAGGTCAGAGATTCAGTTCAAGGGCAACCAGTGTTCCTTCGCCGAAGGCAAGGCAAAGAAAGGCCAGTCAGGGCTCACCGGTTCATCTAATTCTACAGTCACCAGTCACATCACCTTTGTTCAAACTCAGCAGACCGTGATGGCACAGAATTCAGAAGAAGTTGGGACCATGATAGTGGTATTAAACCAGGGAATCGCCATGTAAGGTGAGACCGATGCTGAAATGCAACGCCCATCTGGGGCACCTACCACACATCCAGTCTCGGGACCCCAGCCAAACTTGGACCCACACCCGCTAGCTGAAGGTTTGCATGGTTCGGATCCCCGAGAAGGGTTGGGTCAAGCCTGAGTTTTCAGACCCTTGGCGCAGCCTACTGAGAGGCTTTATCCCCTTGATACTACTGATCTTGATTTGGGCTCGGAGAAAATTGCGAACTTTGAGGAGCAGGTCAAAATGGCACAGGGCTTTAACTCCATTCATGACATTGAGGATGGGTATACCAAGGTTGCCGTAAGGCTCCCAGATAGATTCAGAATGCCACATATTGACCGTTTCGATGGGTCTGGGGATCCTAAGGTGCATATCCGGCTTTTTGTGGATATCCTGAAACTGATAGGTCTGACTAAGCGGCAGAAACTCTCTTTGTATGCCAGAACCCTGTCGGGTGCAGCCGCCACTTGGTATGCCGAGTTGGGGGATACAGTGAAGCAAAACTGGGAGAAATTGGCTGAGGCCTTTGTTGATCAATATTCTTACAACACCCAGGTTGAAATGACCTTGGAAGAGCTTGAAGCAACCCTCCAGAATCCAACAGAGCCTTTTGTGGAATTTGTTGCAAAGTGGAGAACAAAGGCAGCACAGATGACAAATCACCCTTCTGAAAGGGA
Source organism: Camellia japonica (assembly GCA_030407325.1). Taxonomy (NCBI): domain Eukaryota; kingdom Viridiplantae; phylum Streptophyta; class Magnoliopsida; order Ericales; family Theaceae; genus Camellia; species Camellia japonica. The sequence continues at coordinate 109,174,818 of JAPPVO010000019.1, forward strand.
CCAAGTGCGGATAGTGGTGCAAAACCTTGAGCCTGATATGTTGTAAAAGTTAATAGTCGCTCCACTATTCACTTTCCAAAGTTTGCACGAACTTGGGGTTCAGATTGAGAATGCGTTCAACAAAGTGATTATTCCAAGAACAAGTGAACCGATAAGGAGGGTGTTTTCCGGGAGTACCCATGCCAGTAGCACTGTTCCCAAACCCACTAAAATTAATACAGTCGTCATAGCCGACCCTTTTGCCAACGCTAGCCTACAAACAGCCAGCCTAGCCCGAGCTCGGGGCAGAACTTTCGCCCCCCTCTATATGAGCCTAACCAGCGCACTAAAAGTCCTGATGGAGAGAGGGTATCTCAAACCCCTTAATCCTCAACCTTTGTCTGACCCACTCCCTGCCGGACATAACCCCACCAAATACTGCGTGTATCATCAGCAGCGCGGCCATGGCACCGATGGTTGCTACCGCCTTCGTCATGAGATCCAGAATCTCATCGACAACTGGACAATAGCTCCACCTCAAAACCCCAAGGACCAAGTACCTCATCCACATTTCAACCTCGGCCATACATTGCCACCCACCTATAACCCCAGTATATACACCCTGACCCATATACTCAAGCCCGAGGTGTTTATCCAGGAAAGCATGGGCTTAAGCACGATGGATGCACTTGAACCCCAGTCATCTCAAACCCATGAACCCACTACCTCTGAGTTCGGGAGCATGATTGAAGATCTTCAGAGAACAGTGGCAGATCTAACCTTTGGGGTTTTGGGCCCATCATGAACCACGCACATACTAGGGATCTCTTGTCAAAAGGCTCCCTAACCTTGGGACGGGCCGCATTCAAAGAAGGCAAATCCCTTGGCAAAATAAAGGCAAGTGGTAAGAACAAGGTAGGGGCAGGCATTGGTCCCCATGAACACCTTCAGTGGGCTATTGAGGCTTTGAAAGCCGAAGGGCTGAACAAACAGCAAGTGCTCGCAGTTGTTGCAAAAACTGTGGATGACACTATCGCCACTCAGAATGAGAGCAATTTGAATTAAGGGGCAAGCCGGGAGAAGGGTCGTTGTACCAGAAACGTTCCTTTCAGCTCTAATTCTGCATTCGGAAGAGAGCAGCAAACCTAGTCAGCGCCCATCAATCCCTTTGCTGGTGCATCCAGCAAAACTCCACAAACCTCGAAGTACCAACCCCGAGGTCAGAGGGTTTTCCATGCCCTCTACATGACTTTGTCCAAAGCTTTCCAAATCCTTATAGGACAAGGCCACAAGCCCCTGGAGCGTGGCATTACCGAACAAACTTCCTCCCTCTTATGATCCGGCAAAGTACTGTGCCTTCATCAACAAACCGGTCATGGCACTGATAGTTGTTACCGTCTTCGCCATGAATACAAGATCTGGTTGACAATGAGGTCATCGTCGAACCAGGCCCTACAAAGTCTATCGACACTAGGTCAGTGAACTTGGGGGATAATGTGATTTTGTGATCGGGGGATGAACCACCTGAGGATGGCACTCAGTTTACTCCAGATATGGGGATGGCGCGCACTGTTTTGAGGATTTTGTGAATACTGGTTATTTTACCTTCTGACTTGGGTATTGAGTTAGTTCTGTTGTGTTTTTTTGAGTCTGTCTCGTTGTTTTTGAGTCTGTCTTTTTGTTTGGGGTCTGTCTTGTTGTATGGAGTCAGTCCTGTTCTGTCAGAGTCGCGTGATTTCGGGGGTGTTACCTCGGACATCACTGTCTTTTGTGTTTGTCTTTTACACTATTTTGAGTCTGTTTCTGCCATGGAGCCAGTTGCACCAGAAGATTTGAATGAAACAGTAGTGATTTTTGCACTCTTGAGTTTGTTTCTGCCTGGAGCCAGTTGTGCCAGAAGATTTGAATGACACGACAGTGCTTTTCACCTACTTTTCTGTGCCTTGAAATCATTGCATTGACCTAAGTTTTTCAAAACTTTTTGAACAATGTATTGAAAACAAAGAGGGTGGAATTCCTCGGGATTTGCAAAAATTTGATCAATTGAGAGAAAGAGTGGCGTGCTAAGCCCTTAATGAATGAGATCATGTTTGTTAATGTGAGTACTGAGAAGGATCCTGGCTTGATCCATATTGGTTCTACATTGTCTTCAGCGCGAATGATTAGTCGCTTTTTTAAAAGATTTCAAAAAATGTTTTGTGTGGTTCTTCGAAGACCTGTGTGGAATCGCTCTTGAGATTGCGCAGCCTAGGATCGCTCTCGACCTTGAGACTTGTCCCCTCTCATTTTCAAACCTTGGACTTGGATTCAGAATGTTCAATGATCAACCATCAAATGAGGCCCGCCAGGCCATATTCGAAGCAGCCCTCGAACTAGGGGCAAGAAGGTCAGATATGATCAAAAGAAAGCTTACAAAGCTGGATGAGAAGCATCCCTTGAACTAAGGGCACAAAAAAAATGTGAAATGTGCTCAAAGAGTCAAAAAATTAGGACATTGCTCATGCTAGCGAAGATCGGCAAGAATGCCAAATCCCAAAAGGAGGGAAAGAAGAAAGTATTGCTGAAGGACAACCAGGTTCCTATCCACAACACTAGGGGCAAATTCACCCCCATTGGATGGACTTCCACATCACTAGCGAACAGCAGCCATCTCCTGGTTCAGATGGCTTCGAGATCCTCAAACCATTCAATATGGACAAAGCTACACTTTTACCTTGAGAGCCTCGCTGGGCCGAAAACCGAAGGGCGACCAGGCAAAAGTTAGAGTAGAAAAAGAAAAAAAAAATGAAAAATGAAAAAAAAAGAAGAAAAAGAAATAAAAGAAGAAAGAATTGAAAAGAAAAGAAACATAGCTCGCAAGGTTAAAACCCGGAAGGGCGGCTGGCAAAAGTGAGAGCGCAAAAGGAGAGGTTAATATACCGAGTGTACTTAAAACCTGGAACTAAGTCAGGCTTGATTCCCATTTGGATACGTAGGTGTAGACGTCCCCGAACGCATCCCGGGGAAGGAGTGCGAGTCCCCCCGTTCCGGTTCGATATTGGGTCACTACAGTTCGAAGGACTCAAATGTCACGGTTCTTAATCTTGAACCAAAGAGTCCAAATCCGGCAAATCGTTTTGAAAACAGATTTTTTGAAAGAAGTGCCAAACATGGACTGCTTCGCCAGATACAGAGTCGCCACCTAAATGTTTTAAATGGGAAATTTAGGAAACCCTGACTCGGTGCCAAAGGCCACGTGTCCGTCATCACCAAAGTTGCCTCGGCTCGGGAACTTGGGTACGATTGGGGAAGGTCACTTCGTGAGCACCCCCGCTCGCCCGGTCAAAGACCGGCCTCTACTAACCATGATATCTGTTTTTGAAAACATTGTATGTTCTTATTCCGGTTATTAGCCTAGGTTACTATGTGATGCGCACAGCATACAAGTATAGACTGAGTCGCCTGAATTGGAACAAAACATTTCATGTTTGTTTTTGAAAATGGTTTTGGTGCTACCCGCAGGTAGGCTTAAATGGCGGATGATTTGCCACTATCTAGTGGGCTTAAAACACTTGATGAATTGTTCCAATCCAAATAACACCAACCTCCACCCACAGGCATTCAAGGCAGTTATATCACATAAGCACATAGCCTCATGGTAAGCATGCTATTCATGGCAACACTCACACGCATGCAAGGATGCTAAAGCATAAAACTCACCGAGTACTCCAAGCCAAAACAGAAGCCATTAGAAATCATGCATGATCCTAAATATACAGAAATGCCTAATGCAACACATGCAAAAATGCAACTATAGCAGGCTCGGCTATTCTAAACATGGCATATGAATGCTACAGCTAACAAGTATTCAATTTGGAATTGAAATACAAATGCAGTTTGTATGATGCGCCGAGCCCGGTGCGTGCAAAACAGATGAATGATGCAAACATGCTGTCATACTGTATGCTAATTGAAATATGCCCTAATCTAACCATCATAAGCAGATAAATAAAAGGGAAGAAAGACGTGGGGTTGGAAGACATACATCACACTCACCCACACTTATTACAATTTGCCCTCGCGCAGAGGGTCCGAATAAATATACAGTCCCAAATGAAAGAATAATACAGTCCGAATAATACAGTCCGAATAATCAAAATCCCTAATTAATTAACAAATTAACTAAAAAAAACTGTAAACTGGCATGCAAGCCAGGGACTGCCTTGATTCCGCTCCGGATAATGAAATGATGCATGTTTGGGCTGCTTTGCGCGGAAATCCACTGGGATGCCCCAATTAGCCTCTGTTTGCAATGTTTCTCGAAATGCGTGCCAAGACCCCGAAAAGTTGCTGATTCTTCATTTGCTGCAACAGAGAGCAGGAAAGGGGCATAGCAATGTATTTCACAAATATATGCATGCCTCGATCCTCGTGCCACCAATCACGCATATCGATGCATGATGGCGAGGAGCCGAATTGCACAACTCAATATAGAATGAATGCATATGAATGCTACAACAAAACCTAACTCCATCATGGATAATCCGGAGTGTCGGTGACTTGGGAATTGAGACCCGTTCCGTCGCTCGGAGTACGAAACGTGCCTCGTTTCCCGTGCCCGGGCTAACTCCTATCCCGAACACGATGCAATATGCATGATATGCATGAAATGTAGCTAATATGCAACCTAACATACACAATGTCATGGAATGGCATACACGCTATACGAGGTAATACACAACCGGGCATACACAATGCTATGGATGAAATGGCATACGCAATGCAATAATGGGCTTACACCAACATGAGAGAGCCTCAGCCACACTCACATAGGAGGCCATCAGATGAAAACAAGATACCTCGAAGTGCGTGCCCGCGGGCACGCAAACCGAGAACGGATTCTCAGGTACCAAAATGCCACTCTAATGAGACATGGCAAAGACATGGAATATAGTATGCAAACATGAAAAAATCAGTGGCAAGATGAGGGGCAAAACAGCCCCGAAATGAGGCGAAATAATACCCGATGCATGAAATGATCCCGAAACATGGATTTCAATGCACAAAATGGCCTACAGCTATACCATACATGCATAATTGATACATGACATAAAAAAACAGAAGCAAGGCAGCCCCAAAAATCACATTTTTACAGTACAAAACATGGCCAAACAGCAATCACAAGTAGGGCTAAAATGGCATACAAAAATGGCTCCGCAAGGGAGGCAATGAAGCAAGTGGTATATGCAATGCCCAAACAGAAAAATACCCTTCTACAACTTGAAGAGGGACTAAAATATGAACATTTACAGTAGATGACAAGCCTCAAATCAGTATGCAAACATGCTCAAAATGCAATGCAAGAAATAGGCAACAAGAGGCTATAACATGAAGTGTACAAAAGAATTCACAAAACAGCCAAAGACCCTTAATGAAATATGCCAAGAAGGTCAAAATATGGCCATTTTTAGTTCTGATCATGGCCGAAAACAGAAGCTAGATAAGCTTAAAAAAGCATGCAAAAATGGGGGCCAAAGAGGGGTATAATGGTAAGTACAACATGGAGGCCCCAACAGTGTTGAGCCCTTCTACAATGTTGTAGAGGGGCTCAAAATAAGCCAACTACAGTTTATATCATGCTCAAAACAGATCACACATAGGCTAGAAATAACATGCAAAATAATGGCATACAAGAGGGTATTGAAGCAAGTACCAAATGGGGGCTCAAACAGGGTTTAGCCCTTAAACAAACATGAAGAATGGCTCAAACAAATGACCCTTTCAGTTAGGGTCGGAGCCCAAAACAGTAAGAAAATAGGCTTAGAAATTGTTGCAAAAAAGTGCTACAAAAGAGGGAAAGATGAACTTACCCTTGAAGACCAAACTTTTGCTCCCTTTTGGCTTGAGAAATGTTGCTTCCTAGTTGCTGGAAAGCTCCCCAAGCTGCTGGAAATGGAGTGGTGGTGGTGGTGCTTGGTGGTAGTGAAGAAATGGAGCCAAAACTTGAGAAAATGAGAGAGAAATGGAGAGATATGTATGTGTATGCTCAAAGCAAGTTTTTTTAACCCTCAAAACAAGAGCTTGAGCTGCTGTGTGTATGCAAGGATGGATGAGCAATGGAGGGAAAATGTGGTTTTATGGGATTAAGTTCCCTTCTCTACAAAAGTCCCCCGAAATCAGATATTTTGGGGGGCTATACAGCTGCAAGGCAAGGATCACCTGCTATTTTTGTTGCAGGTGGCCGGCCGGCCTATGGGCCGGCCAAGGGGCAAAATGGTCCAAAATAATTTCTGGCCGGCCACCAGATATTGGTGTCCTCCCAGGTCTCCTCAACACAACCCTGTGGTTGGAAATTGGCAACTCTAAAACAGGAGAGAGAATAGGCCACTTTTCAAAGGAGAGGTTCAAAAGGAACAATGGAATTACTGGCCGGCCATAGACTTTTAGGGTCCTCCCATGTGTGTACAACACAAATATGTGGTTTGGGCTTGAAGAAAATGCTCCTAGGGTGGTCAACATTGGCTCGGAAGTGAGAAAAGGGCGTCGGAGGGCGCCGGAGGAACATAACTGGTTGCTGAGACAATTGCTGGCCTCCCACCCTTCAGTGACCTTCCTGGTGATAAAACAGAGGTACCTGCCAAAAATGAACGAAAACCGATGCAAAACGAATGCTCGGGGGCCAAAACACACAGTTCGGGGTCCCGAAAATAGGCTGTTAAGCACCGAAAGTGGCATTCGACCACGAAGTGGGTCTCTCAGACCTCAGTGTCCCTCAAAAGGGAGTAAATAGATGCATGCCAAAACCGGAGGAATCGGAGATGGTTAGACGTCCCGAACCGAGGCACACGGCCTGACGGCTCCGAAAACCGGGAACCGGCTCCGAAATGGGCAAAATGGCCTACGGCCACTGAGAGATGGTCTACGGGACCTCTCCCTCCCTTCAGGAAGAGAAACAGAGAAAACGAGTCTGGTTCGCAAACCGAGGCAAGGCACAGAAGAGGGTTCGGAAGTCCGGAGGCAGGGCTCACGGCCGCGACTCTGAGACTTCTGAACGAGCACAATATGCAACATCACCGAGCGCTCAATCGGTGACGTCTGAGTCTTAAGGTCGGTCAAAAATGGGGTGTCTACAGTTGCCCCTCTTTGACAGAACTCGGAAGTCATAAGTGACGGGAGTGAATGTCAAAGCCCAGAGACGACCCATTTTTGACAAGGTCGAAGACTTAGACAATCATACAAGATGAACAGAGATATGCCCGCAGGCGGGCCCGCAGGCAAAGGGGGCAAAATGCAAAGCGATATGCACAGAGCCAGATGTAACTTAATGATCATGCAAGTGCAGCAAGCTGTAATGAAGCAAGTATTCGCAAATAGATGCAACAGTTTTAAGCAAGAATGCAAAGCAACAACTACATTTCATGCAGTTAGGAATGCGGAGAATTATTCAATTCTCGTTGCGTCTCACACGGAGAAGATACGATACCTGCGCGATTCGTCTGGTCGCACCAGCCTCAAATGAACCGTACATACAATATCGTGCCTGCAAAAGAGAGAAATTCAACAAGAACAATATGCTAACAACATATATTCAATGTGATTCCTGTGATTCCGAAAGTTTGACACACGCAGTGCCGGCGAGTGAATGCATCACAATGCGAGAAAGGAACGTGCGTGACAACGCATACTCAAGCACAGAGGTATGGTACACCAAGAAAACATGCATGACAATGCAAAATGCTCATGAGAATGCAAGTTATGTGCACAACAATGCAAAACGAGCATAAATCAGGGTACCCGTTTGTTGCGAAACAACGAGTAAGGAAATGCGCATTTCGGCGAAGGCGACTCGATCGCGGCCTCTGGTTCACCTCTCGGAGAGGTTACAACATGCTCAAAAAGGATACACTTGATTTTGATGAGTAATGATGAGACACATGTCAGAAATTGCAGCTGAAGTTCCGGCGGAGCAATTTCGCGCCAGAAAGTACACTTTTCTTGAGCTTTTTCAGGTCCCGGGAACTCCAATCTTCCTCAAAATTTGCAGGGAGCTAGGTGGGCATGTGGGGAACACCACCGGCCAGGTGGTTGCCCAAGGGGAGGCCACCGGCCAGGCTCAAAAAAGCAAATGGCCGGCCAGCAAGAAAAGGTGGGTGGCCGGCCGGCCACCTGTCCAAAATAGGGGGCAATTTTGTCTTTTCGCCTCATTTTCTTTATATTCTCTCATCCATTCACTTCGAGATCACACCCACAGCTGCGAAAACTTCTCCCCTTGCTTCCCAAACCATTTTTTCCTTCAGATCTGCACTTTATACGCGCTTTTCAACCTCCCACGCAAGTTGTTTTCGCAAAAACATTCGATTTTAAGCACTTTGGACCGATTAAATTTTGATTTCGGGGCTTCTTTTCTCATTTTCACCACTTGAGGTAAGTTTGTCTCAATATTTGGAAGATTTTCTCGGGAGTTGACTTTTGTTGACTTTTTCATTTCCCGAGAGTTGACTTTTGTTGACTTTTTCCAATTTTGGCTCATTTTTGCTCATTTTTGCTCCTTTTGCAGATTTTTCGATATGGCGGATAATTTCCCTCATGGTGGAGGTCCTCCAGGTGCCGGGGATGATTTCGATATCATGACGCTGCCCCCGAGGGTCCGCCCCTTTATTCCCGAGAGATACGCCCCGTCGGTGCACATTCTTCCGCGGGCCATTTTTCGTCATTTTACTGACTTCAATGATCGGGCACCCGGAGATCTACTTCTGCGAGAGCCGGAGCATCACCTCTCTTACGAGGCACGAGAGGTATTTTACGTCATTTTCTGTATTTTTCGTGCATTTCATACCTTTGCCATGCTTGAACACACAGTTTAGCTTATAACATAGTACTTTGCTTGCATCCTGAACATGTGGCTTAAACACTTGAATTTCTGAACACTAGGCTCATTGATTGATTGTGAACGCATGGTACACATTAGTTAAGAATTGAACACACGACTCAAACACTGATTTGTCGAACACACAGCCCGAATTTGAAGGTGAACACACGGCACACACGGCACACACTGACTAAGAGTAGAACACGCAGTCCCAAACTCTAATTTTCTGAACACACAGTTCTAGTTGATGGTGAACACACGGCACACACTGATTGAAAGTAGAACACGCAGTCCCAAACTCTGATTTTCTGAACACACAGTCCAAGTTGATGGTGAACACACAGCCCACACTGATTGAGAGTAGAACACATAGTCCCAAACTCTGATTTTCTGAACACACAACTCAAATTGATAGATTTTTGAACACACGCCCACACTAATTGAGAGTAGAACACACAGCCCTAAACTCTGATTTTCTGAACACACAGTCCAAGTTGATGGATTTTTGAACACACGGCCCACACTGATTAAGAGTAGAACACACAGTCCCAAAACACTGATTTTCTGAACACACAGCTCAAGTTGATGCTGAACACACAGCCCACACTGATTAAGAGTAGAACACACAGTCCCAAAACACTGATTTTCTGAACACACAGCTCAAGTTGATGGTGAACACACAGCCCACACTGATTAAGAGTAGAACACACAGTCCCAAAACACTGATTTTCTGAACACACAGCTCAAGTTGATGGATTTTTGAACACACGGCCCACACTGATTAAGAGTAGAACACACAGTCCCAAAACACTGATTTTCTGAACACACAGCTCAAGTTAAACCGAACACGCAGCCCACTGATTAAGATTTGAACACGCAGCCCAAAACACTAATTTTCTGAACACACAGCCCAGATTAAAGCGAACACGCAGCCCACTGATTACGATTTGAACACGCAGCCCAAAACACTGATTTTCTGAACACACAGCCCAGATATTTGAGATGAACACGCAGCCCATATTTTGATTTTCTGAACACACAGCCTATTTACTTGCGTTTGCACACGGCTCATTCATTTCATTTGCACACAGCTCATTCATTTGATTTGCACACAGCTTGTTCGTTTGATTTGCACACGGCTTGTTCGTTTGATTCGCACACGGCTTGTTCGTTTGATTCGCACACGGCTTGTTCGTTTCATTCTGACACATGCATTGATTCTGAATGCAGGTTGGCTCTCGTACTGTGCGAGGATACGGCTCCACTGCTGCGAGAGAGTGGTATACCGAGCTCCCGGAGGCTGTCCGGGATTTGGTTGATTTAGCAGGGTTCGGAGCATTCTGCATGGGGTTATCACATTGTCCTGCCAGTAGGACGCTATTAGCTGCTTTGGTGAGAGATGGTGGGACACCACTAATTCTTTCCATTTTTCCGCCACCGGGGATTTGACCATGACCCCGCTAGATTTTGCTGTACTTACTGGCCTAGACATAGGAGGTTGGCCCATTCCTTATGATGAGGATATGGGCGAATGGGAGGCCGCTTGGGTACATCTGTTGGGGGCCCGCCCGCCTGTGGACAGAGCTTCTGGGAGAGTCCGGTACACCTGGTTCTCTTCCCGTTTTCGGAGGCCGGAGATGGAGCCCGAGTCTCCTGAGGAGGTTGAGCAGTACACCCGCGGTTTCCTTATGTTCCTCTTTGGCACCACTCTGTTTGCTGATAGGGGGAACACTGTCGAGTTGTATCTTTTGAGTGCCCTAGTGGACCTATCACAGGTCAATCGGTACGACTGGGGTGGCGCCGGCCTGGCTACCCTCTATTGCAATATGAGCGCGGCCTCTCGCGGGCGGGGAGACTTATGTAGACGTCCCCGAACGCATCCCGGGGGGGGACCCCGTTCTGGTTCGATGTTGGGTCACTACAGTTCGAAGGACTCAAATGTCACGGTTCTTAATCTTGAACCAAAGAGTCCAAATCCGGCAAATCGTTTTGAAAATAGATTTTTTGAAAGAAGTGCCAAACATGGACTGCTTTGCCAGATACAGAGTCGCCACCTAAATGTTTTAAAATGGGAAATTTAGGAAACCCTGACTCGGTGCCAAAGGCCACGTGTCCGTCATCACCAAAGTTGCCTCGGCTCGGGAACTTGGGTACGATTGGGGAAGGTCACTTCGTGAGCACCCCCGCTCGCCCGGTCAAAGACCGGCCTCTACTAACCATGATATCTGATTTTGAAAACATTGTGAGTTCTTATCCCGGTTATTAGCCTAGGTTACTATGTGATGCGCACAGCATACAAGTATAGACTGAGTCGTCTGAATTGGAACAAAACACTTCATGTTTGTTTGTTTGAAAATGGTTTGATGGTGCTACCCGCAGGTAGGCTAAGACGCGGATTTGCCACCCTCGGGTGGGCTTAGAAAACATGATTTTGCCACTATCTGGTGGGCTTAAAACAAACATTTGATGAATTGTCCCAATTCAAATAACCCAATCTCCACCCACAGGCATTCAAGGCAGTTATATCACATAAGCACATAGCCTCATGGTAAGCATGCTATTCATGGCAACACTCACACGCATGCAAGGATGCTAAAGCACAAAAACTCACCGAGTACTCCAAGCCAAAACAGAAATTTATTAGAAATCATGCATGATCCTAACTATACAGAAATGCCTAATGCAACACATGCAAAGATGCAAACTATAGCAGGCTCGGCTATTCTAAACATGGCATATGAGATGCAACAACTATCACGTATTCAATTTTGGAATTGAAATACAAATGCAGTTTGTATGATGCGCCGAGCCCGGTGCATGCAAGACAGATGAATGAATGCAAACATGCTATCATACTGTATGCTAATTGAAATATGCCCTATATCTAACCATCATAAGCGGGTAAATAAAAGGGAAGAAAGACGTGGGGTTGGAAGACATACATCACACTCACCCACACTTATTACAGTTATGCCCTCGCGCAGAGGGTCCGAATAAATATACAGTCCCAAATCGAAAGAATAATACAGTCCGAATATTACAAATTCCTAATTAATTAACAAATTAAACTAAGAAAAACTGTAAATTGGCATGCAATCCAAGGGGCTGCCTTGATTCTGATGAATGCTGCATGTTGAGCTGCCTTGCGCGGAAATCCACTGGGATGCCCCAATTAGCCTCTGTTTTGCAATGTTCCTCGAAATGCGTGCCAGACTCTGAAAAGTTGCTGATTCTCTATTTTGCTGCAACAGAGAGCAGGAAAGGGGCATAGCAATGTATTTCACAAATGTATGTATGCCGCGATCCTCGTACCACCAATCATGCATATCGATGCATGATGGCCGAGGAGCCGATTTGCACAACTCGATATAGGATGAATGCACATGAATGCTACAACAAAACCTAACTCCATCATGGGTGATCCGGAGTGTCGGTGACTTGGGAATTGAAACCCGTTCCGTCACTCGGAGTACGAAACGTGCCTCGTTTCCCGTGCCTGGGCTAACTCCTATCCCGAACACAATGCAATATGCATGATATGCATGAAATGCAGCTAATATGCAATCCTAACATACACAATGCTAATGAAAACAAGATGTCTCGGAATGCGTGCCAGACGAGCACGCTAACCGAGGAAACGTTCCTAAGGTATAAAATGGCATACGCAATGCCAATGGACTTACACTAACACGAGTGAGCCTCAGCCACACTCACATAAGAGGCCGTCGGATAAAAATGAAGTGCCTCGAAATGCGTGCACACTGACACGCAAACCGAGGCAATGGCGTATACGATGCAAAATGGACTTACACTAACATGAGTGAGCCTCAGCCACACTCACACAAGAGGCCGTCGGATGAAAATGAGGCGCCTCGAAATGCATGCACACGGGCACGCAAACCGAGGCAATGGATTAAAGCATGAAATAACATAGGAAATGATATGCAAACATGCCAATGGATTTTCAGCATTCACAAATGATGCAAAACAGTCCCGAAAGGTGGGGGAATGACACCAAATGCACGGAATGGTCCCGAAATGCGATATTAAGCGCCCGAAATGGCCTACAGCCATACTAAACATGCATAATTGGTACATGACATGCAAAATAGTAGCAAGGCAGCCCCAAGACAAGCATTTTTACAGTATAAAACAAGGCCAAACAACAAGCATAGATAGGGCAACAATGGCGTACAAAAATAGGGGCCAAGTGAGGGGTATTGAAGTAGATGGTAAATGCAAAGCCCAAATGGAAAAATTCCCTTCTACAACACTGATGAGGGACTAACAATATGAACATTTACAGTAGATGACATCCCCCAACTCAGTACGCAAACATGCTAAAAATGCCATGCAAGAACTAGGATACATAAGGCTATAACATGAGGTACCCCAAACATTCATCAAACCAGAAAAGACCCTTAATGAAATGTGTCAAGAAGATCAAAATATGACTCTTTCCAGTTCTGATCATGGCCGAAAACAGAAGCTAGATAAGCTTAACAAAGCATGCAAGAATGGGGGTCAAAGAGGGGTATAAAGACAAGTATAACATGGAGACCCCCAACAAGGTTGGTCCCTTCTAAAATGTTGTATAGGGACACAAAATAAGCTTACTCACAGTTCATTACATGCTCCAAAATAGACTACATGTAGGTCAAACAAATCATGCAAACTTACGGTAAATATGAGAGATTATGAAGCAAGTGCATGATAGAGAGGCCAAACAGGGTTGATCCCTTCTTCAATGTTGAAGAGGGGCTCAAAATAGGCCCTCTTACAGTTTACCTTATGCTCGAAAACAGATCACTCTTAGGCTAGAAATAGCATGCAAAATATTGACATACAAGATGCTATTGAAGCAAGTGTGCCATAGAGGGCTCAAACAGGGTTGAGCCCTTCAACAAAGATGAAAATGAGCTCAAAAGAGGACCACTTTCAGTATTGGTCGGAGCTCAAAACAGTATGGAAATAGGGTTAAGAAAAGAGGCAAGAAAGTGGTGTAAAAGAGGGATTTGGAGACTTACCTTGAAGACAAGTTCTTGGCTACCTTTTTGCTTGAAGAAAGTTGCTTCTAAACCTCTTAAGGACCCCTCCTTGCTGCTGGAAATGAAGTGGTGGTGGTGGTGCTTAGTGATGGTGAAGAAATGGAAGCAAACTTGAAGATTTGAGAGAGATGGAGAGAGAGGTGTGTATGTATGCTTGAAGGCAAATTTTCTAACCCTTCTAGGAGAGTGTTGGAGCTTGTATGGAAGCAAGGAAGGAGGAGCAAGTCAAGGCAAAAGTGTGTCCAAGTGTGTAGCCTTAAGGGATTAAGTTCCCTTGCACCAAAAATATCCCCCGAAATCAGATTTTTTGGGGGAAAAAGTCACACAGCTGTAAAGTACACAGCATGGGGATCAGGGCCGGCCATGTGTTTGGGCTGCAGGTGGCCGGCCGGCCACCCCCTATGGCCGGCCGGCCAAAGGGCAAAATGGGCATGTTGAATTAATGGCCGGCCATAGTACATTAGGGTCCTCCCATGTGTCCTCAACACAACCCTGTGGTTGAAAATTGACAACTCTAAAACAGGAGAGAGAACAAGCCACTTTTCAAAGAGGTTCAAAAATGGAAAAAGGAATTAATGGCCGGCCATGTGTTTTTAGGGTCCTCCCATGTGTGTACAACACAAATATGTGGTTTTGGCTCGAAGAAAATGGCCCTAGGGTGTTCAACATTAGCCCGGAAGTGAGAAAAACGGGCGCCGGAGGAGCATAATTGGTTGCTGGGAAAATTGCTGGCCTCCCACCCTCCAGTGACCTTCCTGGTGATAAAACAGAGGTACCTGCCAAAAATGAACAAAAACCGATGCAAAACGAATGCTCGGGGGCCAAACCGCGAGGTTCGGGGTCCCGAAAACCGGCCGTTAAGCACCGAAAGTGGTGTTTGGCCACAAAGTGGGTATCTAAGACCCCAGTGTCCCTCGTTATGATAAAACAGAGGTACCTGCCAAAAATGAACAAAAACCGATGCAAAACGAATGCTCGGGGGCCAAACCGCGAGGTTCGGGGCCCGAAAACCGGCCGTTAAGCACCGAAAGTGGTGTTTGGCCACGAAGTGGGTATCTAAGACCCCAGTGTCCCTCGTTAGGGAGTAAATGAGATGCATGCCAAAAACCGGAGGAATCAGAGATGGTTAGACGGTCCCGAACCGAGGCACACAGCCTGACGGCTCCGAAAACCGGGAACCGGGCTCCGAAATGGGCAAAATGGCCTACGGGCACGAAATGTAGCCCACGGCCACTGAGAGATAGTCTACGGGACCTCTCCCTCCCCTCAGGAAAGAAAACAAAGAAAACCGAGTCTGGTTCGCAAACCGATACAAGGTATAGAAGAGGATTCGGAAGTCCGGAGGCAGGGCTCGCAGCCGCGACTCTGAGACTTCTGAACGAGCACAATATTCAACATCACCGAGCGCTCAACCGGTGACGTCTGAGTCTTAAGGTCGGTCAAAAATGGGATGTCTACAACTTACTCGGCGGCTATTGGAGAGCCTGGAAGGTACGTTCTGTCCTCTTGATTTACATTTCTGCTCCTCATTACTTGTTCATTGCACACACGGCGCACTTTACATTCTGTATTTTGCCCTCAGCACTTTGTATTTACATTCCGCACTGCTTTTCTCAGCTATGGGTCTACGTATATTTTCCGACGTTAGCCCCAGAGATGGAGGTGGCAGGGCCCCTTATGACCCCATTTTCATTGGTATTCGAGGGCCAGCACTGACCGAGGCCTCGAGAGACTCTCTTCTACCTGCGACAGTATTTTGACACTGTTCGGACGACAGAGGTATTTCAGAACTCTCAGTTCTTTTCCGTTTTCATCTTTGATTTGCCCTGTATATTCTCGATTTCTGATTGATTTATGCACTGGTTATCCGCAGATTACGTGGCAGCCCTGGGTGGTCTTGGGCGATGGTCTCCGATTCCAGTATCTCGGAGGATCGGGCACCTCCCAGTATAGGGTCCTGCTCGAGGGACCGGTTGGTAGAGCATGGTTCCTGGGGGAACGCTTTCTGCGTCAGGTATGGGGGTATATTTCTCAGGACCCTCCTGCAGCACCTCCAGCCACTATGCGGACTGCTGATAGACTCTTTACCCAGGAGGTCGTTAGTGCTATGCAGGGCACCGATGCTTTGCTACACCTTACGGACGGGGACTACGCCACTTATCGTCACACATATCTGATGCCTCCCTTGACGGGAGTGCGTGCTCCGCCACTGAGGCCTGCTGATGCACCATCTTCGAGTCGGGCTCGTGCTACGGATATCCCCTCCTCCAGCAGGGCTGGTACGTCGCGAGGTGGGGGTGGGTCTATTCCCCCGATCCCTCCGACTCTTCATCATCCTGGGTGGCCAGATATGCCGACCGAGTTGACGAGTTGGCGATTTGGGACTCCTTACCAGGTCTCGCTGGAGCCTCCTCTTCCTGACCACAGATATGTCAGAGATCCTGATTCACCCCCGGTATGTTTTACAGCTTTGATTTATCAGCCAGATACTTGGGCATTCATTCCCTCACTGATAGTTTTTGCATTTGCATCTGTAGCCTCCAGTTGAGTACATGGATGAGATGCTTGGGATGCTGGCCACATTCGAGGGTATGATCCTACGGAGGGAGGCACAGCTAGCCATCATGGGCGTGCAGGTACTGTCCATCTTTCCTGTATTTAGCATATTTCTGATGACGTGCTGGTTTTGAACATTCTACTGCATTGATAGGCTGCGTAGAGCACATCTGACACACACCCCACTCACATATTGTACTTGCATCTGCTTTTCATATTTGAACTGATGTATTGAACTCTTCACTTTCAGGTGCCTCCTGTATATGCACCGCCGCGGGCCGGGCCACCCGAGCCTTCTCAGAGAGGTCGAGGTGCTGGGCCATCTGGGCCCTTCCGAGGAGCTGGGCCATCCAGGCCTTCTCAGGGAGCAGGGCCATCTAGGCCTTTCCGAGGAGCTCGAGGAGCGGGGTCGTCTCGCAGACGTAGAGCACATGTTATAGAGGCAGAGCCCGATGAGGAGGATGAGGAGGAGGTCGCAGATCGTGAGTCAGAGACATCTGCTGAGGATGGGGGCTCCGGCCTTGGTTTCGGGAGTGGAGGCGAGGCTGAGGGGGATCCTAAGGATGACAGCTCCGACCCGGATGGTGATGATGGTGCAGAGGTTGTCCCGCAGAAGAGGATGAGGGGGCCCCCTCATTCCCGCTCCCGAGGATATTGATGCTATTTCCTGCTTTATTTTACTTTTTGCTAGTAGTTTGTAGCACTTTGCATATTGTTAGGCAGTTTTATTTTCTGTAAAACGTGTACCTTTGTTTGTTGTAAAACATGATGGAATGAAACAGCTTTTGAAAAGGTGTTTGTATTTGAAACTCTTAGCATCGCATCGCATCATTTTGCACAAAAATGAAATTGAATGGGAATGTGCCTTGTGTATTTACCGGGTCAGGTAATGAACCGACGCAACAAATCAAACAACTCGACTTACTAAGAAATAACAGAATCTTAGCAAGTTTACAACTCGATAAGCAAAATACAACAATGTTAACGACTCGATAGACAAGACTTAACAAAATTGCGTAAACAAAAAGTAACAACTCAGAACACAAAATACGACAGCTCGACAAAACTTACAACTCGATAAACAAAACGACAACTCGATAAGCAAAATACAACAAAGCATACTTCGGACGGACGATCTGGATGACGAAACACATCCGAAACTAAGAGAAATGGTGACCTTCGACATCCCCGATGCGTAGAAATGCCTCAAACTTCCTTCCGGAGGGCAAAACAGGACCAATGGATGGCCGGCCACATTTTGCATCTGGGGACTGAAAGGTGGCCGGCCGGCCAGTTTTTGGAACAAAGATGGCCGGCCTGCTAGAATAGGTGGCCGGCCGGCCACCTTTCCTGCAACTTTTAGAATTGTGACACTTGTCCCCGAATAGTGTTTTACCCCCCCTATAAAGCTCCAACTTTGGAACTCTTTCATCTCATCACTGTTTTGCACAAAAATGGAGGCATTTCTCGCAGAAAATCTCACATCTTGGATCTCTTCTTTAGATGGCTCGGAAAAGTTGAATTTCCGGGGTTTCGGCTTGAATACACTATTCACGCTGGGCCGGACTTCACTGCATCTTCCTTTCCTCCACGCCGCGGCGAGGTTTTGGAACCCAGTGACGCACGTCTTCAGCTTCGGAGGGCAAGAGGTATGTCCCACTTTTGAAGATTTTCAAGTTTTGATAGAATCCGAGCGAGGTGAGGAAATCTTGCCCCAACTCAATTTTGGCTATGCCCAAACCCTAGGGCGGATGTGCGGACTCAACGCTCATGATGCTCGATCTCTGATTTGTAACGGAATGTTGGATATCCCGAGCCTGATTTACCGGTTCTCCGATGCTGGTGACCGCAGCGACCATCATTGGCAAGGCTTCCGGCGACATGCCCTCTGTTTATGCATGTTATCTCATTTTCTGTTTGCCTTAAGCTTTGGAGGATCCAGCGTCCATCTGATTGAAGTGGCTCAAGGCTTGAAAGAAGGAAAGAGTTGTATTGCCATGACCTTGGCTGAGACACTGATGGGCTTGGATGCTTTCCACCGCCGGGAGACAACCAGATTTGCGGGGAGCCCACTACTGCTGCAGGTAATGTTTCCCACCCAAGCTCACATATGTATTTGCTCACATCACTCGGCCCTCGGGCTCGATTTTTCTCACAAACCCCCTTTACTTTTTCTCTCATCGCACATCTCTCTGTTCTTTATTCTCTCATTTTTCATCCCTCCCCAGATATGGTTGATGGATAAATTGCAAGTTGTGGACTCTTGCCCTACTTACTCAGCCCGCGGCTACTTCTTTCGACCTCGTCTAGTCGATGCTCTCGATGAGGGATGGTGGTTCGCCTGGATGTGCAATCTGTCGGCAGATCGCATTGCTTGGCGCTGTCCTTGGCTCAATCTCCCGGCAATGAGCTACAGCATGTCTCGGCAGGTCGGGATTCGATTGATCGGCTTGACTCACTGCATATTCTATTTCCCATTCTGTATCCTGCGCCAGTTCGGCCATGATCAGACTTGCCCTCCGGAGGGGATAGAGTATCCGGCTACATTCCCTGTTCGAGGCGCACAGCTGGCTCGGCAGGCCGCAGCGTGCAGAATTAGAGAACTCCTGGCTCCCGTCCCACTTTTAGTTGCAGTTTGTCTGATGAGTACTGGGATTGGCTCAACGAAGAGGCGCAGGTTGGGCCCAGGTTGGCATCGGAGGCTTCAACCAGCTCTGGAAGGGGGCGCAGGGACACCTGACTTGACTATGCCCCGGATCTATTGCTTTACTAGTACTTTCAAGTTTTCATTATGAGTATAATAAAAAGAAACTTCAATTGTATGCAAGAGCAAGAGAACTCTATTTTGAAATCAATGAAATTGAAGGTTGTGGTACTGAAAATTCTCCGCTTTGGTCCAAAAATGGTCCTAGTTGTGAAAAGATTAATTTGAACAAAGTCAACTTTTATTAAAACTTTTTCAAAACTATTTTCGATGTGGATCAGAACTGGACACGCCTGAGATCTGTCACTGAGATGCACAACCCAGATTCTAGTAACTGGAAAGTTTGCCCCTAGATAGGTACCGCAGCACTTCATTGCAACGGAAAGTTGCCCCTAGTCTGAATAGCACTGTACCGGAGATCACGATAAATGCTGATGAATAGAGATGACTGAGATGATCAAATGGACAAAGTTGATCGGGGAAAAGATTATGGTTGAACTTCGGGATGAAGTTGCCTACGTATCCCAAAGATGGGAATCAAGCCTTACGTAGTTCAGGCTTGGGTTCGCTCGGGTATTTTCACTCTCCTTTTGCGCTCTAACTTTGCCAAGGCCGCCCTTTGCGGGTTTTCAACCTTGCGAGCTCAGTTTTTATAATTTCAAAATTTTTGTGCTCTGAGTTTTGCCTAGGTCGCCCTTTCGGGTTTTCGGCCTAGCGAGCCTCTCAGGGGTAGTATTTCTTCAACTTGTCCATGTTGATCGGTTGGGAAAACTCTAAGCCATCTAGATCCATCAAAACCACAGCTCCACCAGACCAGATTGACTTGATGATGTAGGGACCAGTCCAATTGGGTCTGAACTTGCCCCTTGGGTCGTGGATGGGAGCTCGGTTGTCTTTGAGTACCAAATCTCCTTCCTTCAAATTCCTGGACTTAACCTTCTTGTTGAAAGCCCGGGCAATTCTGCATTGATAACCTTGGACGTGGTACAGTGCTTTCAGCCTTCTTTCATCGAAGAGCATGAGTTCCTCAAATCTGCTCTGCTGCCAATCCGCTTCGGCTATCTGACACTCAGCCAATACTCGTAATGACGGGACCTCAATCTCAATAGGCAGAACGGCCTCCATCCCATAGACCAGAGAATACGGAGTCGCCCCAGTAGAAGTTCTGATTGAAGTCCGGTAGCCCCACAGAGCGAACGGCAGCTTATCTGGCCAGTCCCGATAGGTTTCCACCATCTTCTGTAGTATGCGCTTGATATTCTTGTTGGCGGCCTCAACTGCTCCATTGGTTTGCGGCCGGTAGGTAGACGACTTATGAAAAGCCACATTGTATTTCTCCAACAAGTCTATCACTTCCTTCTTGAAGTGGGAACCATTGTCTGAAATTATTTCGTTTGGGACCCCGTAGCGACAGATGATGTTGTTTCTGATGAATTTTGCGACGTGCGAAGCCTTCAACACCGCATAAGATTGGGCCTCAACCCACTTTGTAAAATAATCTATCGCTACCAAGATGAACTCATGCCCATTCGACCCCTTTGGCGTAACGGCTCCGATTACATCAATTCCCCAGACTGAAAATGGCCATGGCGAAGTCATGTTGTACAGCTTTGACGGCGGAATGTTCATGCGATTTGCATGAATCTGACATTTGTGACATTGCCGGACGAAACCAATACAATCCTCCTCCATGGTGGACCAGTAATAACCCTGTCTGAGGATCTTCCGTGCCAACATTACCCCATTCATGTGCGCACCACATTCTCCCCCGTGGATGGCTTCCATCAGACGCTTTGACTCTTCGGCATCAACGCACAGTTTATGCATTCCCAGATGACCCCGTTTATACAGTTTACCCCCGCAGATGATGAACTGAACTGCCATTCTCCTGATTGCCCTTTTGTCTTTGGCATTTACCCCTGGCGGGTATGCTTCTTTCTCCAAGAAATTCCAGATGTCGTAATACCAGGGGTGTTCGTCCTGAATTTCATCTGCAATCGACTCATAGGCAGGTGCAAATTTCTGGTCATGATGACTGGACGCATTCGGACTCCACACGGGATGTCTATCATAGAGGATAGAGTTCTAAGAATCTGCGAACCTGTTGTTCTCTCTTAGTAGATGAGTAAAACTTGCTTCTCAAACCGAGGAATCAGCAAATCCAAGGTCTGGTGATACATCATCATCTTTTCCTCTTTCACTTTCCAGTCTCCTTTAGCTTGAGACACAACAAGGTTCGAGTCTCCAATGACGTCCAATGACGTCCAACGCCTTGCCCCTAGTTCCAGGGCTGCTTCTAGACCAGCGATGCACGCCTCTTATTCTGCTTCATTGTTCGAGACTTTGAATCGGAGTTTGAAGGCGAGAGGGATACGGGAATTGTCGGGTGCTATCAGCAACACTCCTATCCCATACCCATGTTGATTTGACGCTCCGTCAAAGTACATCGTCCAAGTTTCATCGTCGATATGCAGAATTGATTCATCGGGGAATAGGTACTCAACTGCTTCATCCCCCTCAACCGGGTGGTCGGCAAGGAACTCTGCCACTGCTCTTCCTTTCACTGACTTGCGTGTCACGTACGTGAGATCAAATTCGGAGAGCAACAGCAACCAACGAGCTAGCCTACCTGTAAGTGCTGGTTTCTCGAAAAGATATTTGATGGGATCAAGTCGTGAAACCAACATTACAGAGTGAGCTAACAGGTAGTGCCGCAGCTTCCTGGTAGCCCATACCAAAGCTAAGCAAGCCTTTTCCAGCGGTGTATATCGGGTCTCATACTCCAGCATCTTCTTGCTGAGATAGTAGATGGCTCTCTCCACCTTGTCTTCTGATTCTTGTGCAAGCATGCAGCCCATTGTGGTCTCAGTCACTGACAGATACAAAATCAACGGTTTCCCCGGTTCTGGCGGTGATAAAACGGGCGGGTTCTGTAGATATTCTTTAATCTGTTCAAATGCAGCTTGACATCGGCCGTCCCATTGGAACTTCTTTCCTTTCTTCAGGAGACCAAAAAGTGGTTCACAAGTCAAGGTTAATTTTGAAATAAACCGTCTTATGAATTGCACTTTACCCAAAAAGCCTCGCACCTCCTTTTCAGTCCTTGGTGGTGGCATTTCTAAGATGGCCTTGATTTTGGAAGGGTCGACCTCGATGCCCCTTTGTGTAATCAGAAACCCCAGCATTTTTCCCGCTTGTAACACCAAACGTACATTTTGAGGGTTCAGCCGCAACCGGAATTCCCTGATCCTTTGAAAAAACTTATGCAAGGCGGTGTAGTGGCCCTCTCTTTCCTTGGACTTGACAATCATGTCGTCCACATACACCTCAACCTCCTTGTGGATCATATCATGTAGTATTGTGGTCGCGGCCCGTTGATAAGTAGCTCCAGCGTTCTTCAACCCAAACGGCATTACCCTGTAGCAGTATGTCCCCCACGGGGTGGTGAATGCAGTCTTTTCCCGGTCTTCTGGTGCCATTACTATCTGGTTGTAGCCTGAGAAGCCATCCATAAATGAGAGCAAAGCATGCCCTGCTGTGAAATCTACCAACTCATCGATGTGCGGCAAGGGAAAGTCGTCCTTCGGACTAGCTCTGTTCAAATCCCTAAAGTCCACACACGCCCGGATCCTACCATCTTTCTTCGGCACCGGAACAATGTTGGCCAACCAAGTCGGGTACTCTGATACCAGCAGGAAGCCTGCGTCGATTTGCTTGGTGACCTCTTCCTTAATCTTGAGAGCCCAGTCCGGGCGGATCCTTCTGAGTTTCTGCTTGATAGGTCGGGCCTCGGGGTCAAGGGGGATCCGATGCTGTACAATCTCAGGATCGATTCCAGGCATGTCTTCGTAGGACCACGCGAAAACATCTTTGAAATCTTTTAATAAAGCGACTAAGCGCTCGCGTTCCTCCGAAGACAACGTGGACCCGATTTGGACCAGCCGCGGGTCCTCCTCAGTACCAATGTTCACGGTAATGATTTCATCCATTAATGGTTTAACAAATCTCTCTTGCTCTTGCTCAATTAAACGTTGTAAAACCGGAGGAACTTCGTCCTCGTCGTTTTCATCAAAGTTTTGAAAGTCTGAATTAATGCAATAAATCAAAGGCACAGAAAAGTACTCGGAAACCACAGATATTTCATTCTCATTAGGCACATCCAAATCGTCCGATTCATTTACAACAGACTCAAATGAAAAGGAAAAAGACGACCTAGACAGGACTGTGGTATCCGGGTTATCATCCCCAAGAGTACCAGACTCAGACTCAGTCGAGCTAGAACCTGAATCCGACTCACAGGACTCGGTGGAATCAGATTCCGGCTCACTACCTGACCCGGTGCTGCTGGACAAAAATCCCTCCTCGTATTGCCAAGTGAGAGAGGGTGCGATAGATGCATCCAAGATAGCTGCTGGTTGGCTCACAGCCGTTTCATCCCCAATCATGGAAACCACGAAGTTATCCCCCAAGCACTCATGGTCGATCGGAGGATCAGAGAGTAGACATGCCAGCGCTACCCCCATTTCAAATTCTGTGCCCTCAGGATCCACTGTCTTGCACTGCTCAATCTCGGCTGATGGGTCTGTCTGCTCTGTGGCAACGTCATCCCCGGATAGTTGCAGGTCGAAGAAGATTTCGAAGCCTGGCACGCGCTTCTTCTCCGCGTTTATCCATGGCTCTGGGAAGCCGCAAAATGGAAAATCCTCCCCCTCCCGGACAAAGCGTCCGTTCAGGGTACCCTGGATGGGCCTGTGCATTAATTCAAAAGGCTTCCCAGCCTGCTTTGCTCTGGCTCTGCCGGCCATTTCCTTTCCTTTCCTCACCCAGTCTTCTTTGGTGGGCAGATAACCCAATCCAAAGGCATGCGGGTTATGTGGCACTTCGGCCAATGCTGCGACTCCTTTCCTGCCGCTCCTTCCTAATCCCATCCCGGGGATGTGTTGTAGCTTGTTCATGAGGTAGACGGATTGAGCACTGACGTACACACCTTCATTCACAGCCATAATATTCTGCACCACCCGGGCCTCAGCCAAAGTGAACCCCGATAAGAACACGTCTTCTGTGCCATGTTCGATTTCTAGGACCGGCGTAGATACCTCCGGAGGTGGATGGATTGATGAATTCCCGAACACGATGGCTACTCCCTTTCCATAGGGGTATTTCACCATCTGATGTAGAGTGGAAGAGACTGCCTTCACTTGGTGCAACCACGGCCGCCCCAAGAGTAGGTTGAAGGTTGCGGGAACGTCCAAGACATGAAATTCAATGTCGTGTTGTCCTGGACCAACCTTGGTTTGAATCTTGACAGTCCCCATCACCTCCCTGCTAGTATTATCATATGCTCTGATCACCTGAGTAGTCGGTATGAAGTCCACGGGCTTCAACCCGATTGCATATGCTGTTCTGGCTGGGCAGACATTGATAGCGGACCCGGTATCAACAAGTACCACCGGTATCCACTTGTCTCTACATTCCACGGAAATGTAGAGAGGTTTGTTATGGTTTGTGCCCTCAGGCGGTAGTTCTTTGTCTGAAAAGGTTAATGCCGGGGAACCTCCTCCCGGAAAAACCAGCCCAACCAGCTGCTCTGGTGTAGTGTCTATAGAGAGTTTGGCCTTGTCCATGGCAGATAGGACGGCCTGTCTGTGCACCCTCGATGCCATAAGCAGTCCCCAGATGGAGATGTCTGCTTGTATCTTCTTCAATTGCTTAAGCACAACTTCTTCTTCAATCTGTTTCTCTCTCTGTTTCTCAGCTTCTTTGTCTTTCCCAGAGGCCTCAGGTTGATCTAAGTGTTGGGGCTTGAAATACCGCCCACTTCTTGTCATATGAGAGATCTCGTCAATATACCAGGTATCATCCGGTTGATTACTTCCCCAATCCTCATCTGTGTGGGCAAGACATAAGTCATCGTCTTCCCACCACATTCCGTCGGCAGCTGACAGACACCTGTCCGGCTCCGGTATAATCGTACTCGCAGAACCTTCAATCCTCATGCCCGCAGCATTTTCTGTTCCTGTGCACACAGCACTCTCGACCTCTACATGGGCCTTAGCTTTTCTGATTCTCTCGGAATCCTCAAATTTTTGTTGTTCCAACTGCGTCAGTACAGCTGGTTGTTCAATACTCCCTGCATTTACAATCCCCAAATTTTGAGTGAAATTCTTAGTGCCGGCGCTCTCCGGCGGTAGATTCTGACTCTCGGCCCTTCCGGCCATCACTGATACTCTTGCCCCTGCCGGGCCCTGTTCTGGTTGATATTCTACAACGTCTGGTTGATCATCTAACCATCCGACAACTTCTGCCGACTCCTCATATTCGAACCAGTTGATTGCTGCATTCGCTGATTCTTGGTCACTGCAGAACTGGAGGTTGGCAAGGTCCTCCCCTACGGCTGTTAGATCATCTGTTTCCCACTCAAATCTGTCCCCCTGAATCACACATAACTCTGCTCCTTCTGGCAGCCCTATGCTCAGCTCAGACTGGCCCACTGACTGGATGTATTCACTTGGATCACAGGCCCCTTCAGCAAGATTCCTAGACTGTTCAATCTCAGACTCAGCAACCCCACTTTTCTCTGAAATCTGCCCTGTCCCATTTTCGGTGGTCACCACCATCGGCTCAGATCGGGTTGTAGAGATGTCCATCATGCACAAGTCAGTGCAGACAGGAAAGATCACCTCCGGCTTAGGTAGGTGGGATGGGTGATATAGATACTAGGATCGTAAGACACGACCCCAGTTTGGATGAAATTGATTCTGTTAGGAGGAGGGGCTTGGTTATGTGGTAGGAGAGGATTTGTCGTGACGTTGGGTTTTTCGGGAGGCGCAATCACCTGCTTGTCAAAAAGATCCTGGATCTCATGACGCAATCGAAAACAACGGTCGGTGTCGTGACCGTGCTGTTGGTGATACGCGCAGTATTTGGACGAGTCATGAGAGGGAGGGAGTGGATTTGGTAGTAGCCTCGGCTCCAAGGGCGTCAAATGCTTCTTCCTGATCAATATCCCCAAAACTTTGGACAGGGGCATATATAGGGGTGTGAAGGCTCTTTGGCCTCTGGGCTGATATTTGGCGGTTTGGGTGTGGCTTCCAGATGCGCCAGAGAAAGGCGTGGCTGTTGTGGGTTTTGGATGGGGAGGGGGAATGGTGGTGACCATACTGACCTCCGAAGCTCTTGTATTTGCAGCGCCACTTGGGCCTGCGTTGTTGTTACGATTGAAAGTCCTCCGGGGTTGCTCCCGGTCCTGGTCAATCAGACCTTGTTTCATGGCATCCTCGATCTGTACCCCCATCTCGTGTAAATCTGAGAAAGTTGGAAAGGGGAGTACAATCATCTTCTGCATCAATTTCGGTTGGAGATTGCGCACAATCATCCTGATTTGATCTTTGTCTGTAGGCCTCAAGGTCATCATCGATGCCTTTGCCCTCCATCTGGTTACGAATTCTGAAAAACTCTCTTTAGGCTCTTGCCTAGTCGTCTCGAGATCACGGGTCGTAATCTCGATCTGTGTATTATATGAGTATTGCGCGATGAAAGCCTCAGCCATTTCGTCCCAATTCCTCTTAACGTCATCTTCTAGCTTAGCATACCATATGGCCGCCACACCCGACAGGGTTCGGCCAAATAAAGACAACTTCTGAAGCCTACTGAGGCCCATTGGCCTTAGGATATCTGAAAACAGTCTTAAATGCACCATGGGGTCCCCGGACCCATCAAATCGATCAATATGAGGCATTTTGAATCTGTCGGGCAGCGTCACAGCTGCATCGGTGTATCCATCTTCAATATCGGGGATAGTCTTGACCCCCTGTGATCTCTTGAACAGCTTTTCAAGCTTGCTCAACTTCAGTGCGGTAGGATCAGTCTCGAACTCAAAGGGAGAGTCCGGTAGGTTGGTGGGTGTTTTTGATAATTGAGGCTGGACCTGAGGTAGGACCGGAGGCGGGGGTGGTCCTGTGGGAAGTTCTGTATTACTCTGAGCATTGGCCGTCCTCCCGAGGTTCGGAACTCCTGGTGAGGGAGGAGCTTGACGCGAAGCAGATGCTCCGGTTTGCTGCTCTAGCCTGGCAATTGTCTCTGCCTGTTCCTTCACAACTGTGGCCTGTTGCCTGGCGAATTCTGCCTGACGGACGGCATCCTGCCTGCATTGCTTTCATGCTCTCTTGGAGGTGGCGCACCATTTCCTCTAAACTGGCCATACTATTCTGCTCTGGTTGAATTACCGGTATATATTCTCTTTCTGTTGGCGACACGGAACTCTGATCCCTACTGAACACAGGTGGGGTAGATAAGGCCCTCTGAACTGACTGCTGTACTGATGTCCTCTGCCTGACTGTCCTCCGTCTAGTAACCGGGGGTAGAGAGTAGTACACTGGTTGTCCGTCTACCAGATCCTCAGATCGATGGAGTCGACGACCTCTAGTCCAGATTGCTTGGGGAATATCTACTGGTTCGGAAGCAATCGTGCTAAAAATTGCCCCTAGCAAAAAGATAAATAAAGCGAAAAGGAAATAAATAACCAGATAAACTTACAGCATAACAGCTTAAATTAAATGCACAACACACAGTCGGGCATATAACACACGGTCGATAAACTGAAAAACACACTGTCCTCAATCACTGATCACTGTTCCTGTATCACTATTCCCAAAACTGAATCTGATATCCGCAGGCAACTGATTCTCAGATACTGATTGATGCCCGCAGGCCTGACGCCCAAACTCATATGCTGATACATGCATTCCTGTAGAGACGCACTCTAAAAGCACATAACAGATAAGTGAGAGCCAAAACACCCCTATATTGGGGTAGGGTTTCCCTGTCCTATTTTGTCAGGAGCTAGGGTTTCACTACGCATGCAGCGGTTTCAAACAACCTATAAACGGGTAAGCAACCTGTCCTAGTTTGGAATAGTCACTATGGATCCGAATATGCACTAGGTCGAATGGTCAAAAAGGGTGCCCCGATAAAACCGGGGTTTGTGTTCCCATGCTGTCAGAGCCCAGAGCCGATCAGCCTTATGGACATGCCTTGACAAGACAAGCCTCCGGCAAATCGTTCGGGAATGGCATATGGCAAACACGGTGTCCTAGGCGCACCAATGCAAATGCAATGCAAAGAAACACGCAAATGTAATCAAAACTAGATATCATGAGTTCGAGTCAAGTTCTCTAAATCCCCAGCGGAGTCGCCAGAAATTGTAGACGTCCCCGAACGCATCCCGGGGAAAGGAGTGCGAGTCCCCCCCATTCCGGTTCGATATTGGGTCACTACAGTTCGAAGGACTCAAATGTCACGGTTCTTAATCTTGAACCAAAGAGTCCAAATCCGGCAAATCGTTTTGAAAACAGATTTTTTGAAAGAAGTGCCAAACATGGACTGCTTCGCCAGATACAGAGTCGCCACCTAAATGTTTTTAAATGGGAAATTTAGGAAACCCTGACTCGGTGCCAAAGGCCACGTGTCCGTCATCACCAAAGTTGCCTCGGCTCGGGAACTTGGGTACGATTGGAGAAGGTCACTTCGTGAGCACCCCCGCTCGCCCGGTCAAAGACCGGCCTCTACTAACCATGATATCTGTTTTTGAAAACATTGTATGTTCTTATTCCGGTTATTAGCCTAGGTTTACTATGTGATGCGCACAGCATACAAGTATAGACTGAGTCGTCTGAATTGGAACAAAACATTTCATGTTTGTTTTTGAAAGATGGTTTGCTACCCGCAGGTAGGCTTAAAATGCGGATTTTGCCACCCTCAGGTGGGCTTAAAACACTTGATGAATTGTTCCAATCCAAATAACACAACCTCCACCCACAGGCATTCAAGGCAGTTATATCACATAAGCAGTTAGCCTCATGGTAAGCATGCTATTCATGGCAACACTCACACGCATGCAAGGATGCTAAAGCATAAAACTCACCGAGTACTCCAAGCTAAAACAGAAGCCGATTAGAAATCATGCATGATCCTAAATATACAAAAATGCCTAATGCAACACATGCAAAAATACAAATATAGCAGGCTCGGCTATTCTAAACATGGCATATGAAATGCTACAGCTATCAAGTATTCAATTTGGAATTGAAATACAAATGCAGTTTGTATGATGCGCCGAGCCCGGTGCGTGCAAAACAGATGAATGATGCAAACATGCTGTCATACTGTATGCTAATTGAAATATGCCCTAATCTACCATCATAAGCAGATAAATAAAAGGGAAGAAAGACGTGGGGTTGGAAGACATACATCACACTCACCCACACTTATTACAACTTTGCCCTCGCGCAGAGGGTCCGAATAAATATACAGTCCCAAATGAAAGAATAATACAGTCCGAATAATATACAGTCCGAATAATACAAATCCCTAATTAATTAACAAATTAACTAAGAAAAACTGTAAACTGGCATGCAAGCCAGGGACTGCCTTGATTCCGCTCCGGATAATGAAATGATGCATGTTTGGGCTGCTTTGCGCGGAAATCCACTGGGATGCCCCAATTAGCCTCTATTTGCAATGTTTCTCGAAATGCGTGCCAAGTCCCGAAAAGTTGCTGATTCTTCATTTTGCTACAACAGAGAGCGGGAAAGGGGCATAGCAATGTATTTCACAAATATATGCATGCCTCGATCCTCGTGCCACCAATCACGCATATCGATGCATGATGGCCGAGGAGCCGAATTGCACAACTCAATATAGAATGAATGCATATGAATGCTACAACAAAACCTAACTCCATCATGGATAATCCGGAGTGTCGGTGACTTGGGAATTGAGACCCGTTCCGTCGCTCGGAGTACGAAACGCGCCTCGTTTCCCGTGCTCGGGCTAACTCCTATCCCGAACATGATGCAATATGCATGATATGCATGAAATGTATCTAATATGCAACCCTAACATACACGATGTCATGGAATGGCATACACGCTATACGGGGTAATACACAACCGGGCATACACAATGCTATGGATGAAATGGCATACGCAATGCAATAATGGGCTTACACCAACATGGGAGAGCCTCGGCCACACTCACATAGGAGGCCATCAGATGAAAACAAGATACCTCGAAGTGCGTGCATGCGGGCACGCAAACCGAGACCGTACCCTCAGGCACCGAAAGGCCACTCTAATGAGACATGGCAAAGACATGGAATATGATATGCAAACATGAAAAAATCAGTGGCAAAATGAGGGGCAAAACAGCCCCGAAACGAGGCGAAATAATACCCGATGCATGAGACGATCCCGAAAACATGGATTTCAATGCATAAAATGGCCTACAGCTATACCATACATGCATAATTGATGCATGACATGAAAAAGCAGAAGCAAGGAAGCCCCAAAACTCACATTTTTACAGTACAAAACATGGCCAAACAACAATCACAAGTAGGACTAAAATGGCATACAAAAATGGCTCCGCAAGGGAGGCAATGAAGCAAGTGGTATATGCAATGCCCAAACAGAAAAATACCCTTCTACAACATTGAAGAGCGACTAAAAATATGAACATTTACAGTAGATGACAAGCCTCAAATCAGTATGAAAACATGCTCAAAATGCAATGCAAGAAATAGGCCAACAAGAGGCTATAACATGAAGTGTACAAGGAATTCACCAAACAGCCAAAGACCCTTAATGAAATATGCCAAGAAGGTCAAAATATGGCCATTTTCAGTTCTGATCATGGCCGAAAACAGAATCTAGATAAGCATAAAAAAGCATGCAAAAATGGGGGCCAAAGAGGGGTATAATGGTAAGTACAACATGGAGACCCCCAAAAGTGTTGATCCCTTCTACAATGTTGTAGAAGGGCTCAAAATAAGCCCAAATACAGTTTACATCATGCTCAAAATCAGATCACACATAGGCTAGAAATAACATGCAAAATAATGGCATACAAGAGGGTATTGAAGAAAGTACCAAATGGAGTGCTCAAACAGGGTTGAGCCCTTAAACAAACATGAAGAATGGCTGAAAAAAATGACCCTTTCAGTTAGGGTCGGATCCCAAAACAGTAAGCAAATAGGATTAGAAATTGTTGCAAAAAAGTGCTACAAAAGAGGGAAAGATGAACTTATCCTTGAAGACCAAACTTTTGCTCCCTTTTGGCTTGAGAAATGTTGCTTCCTAGTTGCTGGAAAGCTCCCCAAGCTGCTGGAAATGGAGTGGTGGTGGTGGTGCTTGGTGGTAGTGAAGAAATGGAGCCAAAACTTGAGAAAATGAGAGAGAAATGGAGAGATATGTATGTGTATGCTCAAAGCAAGTTTTTTTAACCTTCAAAACAAAGCTTGAGCTGCTGTGTGTATGCAAGGATGGATGAGCAACGGAGGGAAAATGTGTGGTTTTATGGGATTAAGTTCCCTTCTCTACAAAAAGTCCCCCGAAATCAGATATTTTGGGGGAAAAAGCTATACAGCTGCAAGGCACACCTCCCAAGGATCATGGACGGCCTGCTTTTTTTGTTGCAGGTGGCCGGCCGGCCACCCCCTATGGCCGGCCGGCCAAGGGGCAAAATGGTCCAAAACAATTTCTGGCCGGCCACCAGATATTGGTGTCCTCCCAGGTCTCCTCAACACAACCCTGTGGTTGGAAATTGGCAACTCTAAAACATGAGAGAGAATAGGCCACTTTTCAAAGAGGTTCAAAAATGAACAATGGAATTAATGGCCGGCCATAGACTTTTAGGGTCCTCCCATATGTGTACAACACAAATATGTGGTTTGGGCTTGAAGAAAATGCTCCTAGGGTGGTCAACATTGGCTCGGAAGTGAGAAAACGGGCGTCGGAGGGCGCCGAAGGAATATAACTGGTTGCTGAGGCAATTGCTGGCCTCCCACCCTTCAGTGACCTTCCTGGTGATAAAACAGAGGTACCTGCCAAAAATGAACGAAAACCGATGCAAAACGAATGCTCGGGGGCCAAAACACGCAGTTCGGGGTCCCGAAAATAGGCTGTTAAGCACCGAAAGTGGCATTCGGCCACGAAGTGGGTCTCTCAGACCTCAGTGTCCCTCAAAAGGGAGTAAATAGGATGCATGCCAAAAACCAGAGGAATCAGAGATGGTTAGACAGTCCCGAACCAAGGCACACGGCCTGACGGCTCCGAAAACCGGGAACCGGGCTCCGAAATGGGCAAAATGGCCTACGGCCACGAAATGTAGCCTACGGCCACTGAGAGATGGTCTACGGGACCTCTCCCTCCCTTCAGGAAGAGAAACAGAGAAAACCGAGTCTGGTTCGCAAACCGAGGCAAGGCACAGAAGAGGGTTTGGAAGTCCGGAGGCAGGGCTCACGGCCGCGACTCTGAGACTTCTGAACGAGCACAATATGCAACATCACCGAGCGCTCAATCGGTGACGTCTGAGTCTTAAGGTCGGTCAAAAATGGGGTGTCTACAGTAGGCAACTTCATTCTGAAGTCTAGTCATAAACACTTCCAAATCGACTATGTTTATGTAATGGTTCTCATCATCTTTGTCTTCTCTGCATCCGAGAGTTCGGTTGTGATCGCCACCTTGAGGGATGATTACAGTGCCCTGTGGTGCCATTCAGACAAGGGGCAACTTTCCGTTGCCATGTAGTGCCATTTAGACAAGGGGGAATTTTTCATTGTTTTGGATCTGAGGTTGTACATCTCAAGAGTAGATTCTATGTTGGTCGAGCAGTGGCCATTTGCAAAAACAGTTTTGAGGATTTTTAATGACGTTGACTAATTTTCTCGAAAATTTGCTCCATTTTTTTCAAAAAAAAAAACTGCACCATATCTTGGACCCAAAAAAGGAAAATTTTCAGTGCTCATAACCTAACTTGCATGATTTTAAATCAAAAAATCGAACAAGCATGTTAATCTAACCCTCATGTTGGTCAAAATTGTTTTAGTAGAAAGCCAAAACAAAAAATGGTCAAAATGATGAATCGAGGGCATAGTTAAGTGAGGCTTCCTGTCTTTTCTCCGTTGTCAATGCATTTGCTAGAAAGGGCACCATAGTTGCCGGAAAGGGCACTCTACCTGCCAGAAAAGGGCACAACTGAAGCTAACAACAAAGGGATGAAAGCTCTCTCATCCTCCAAGCAGCGAGGTATCAAGCTAAGTGTGAAGCACAAACTGGAATGGATCAGGATATTTCACTCCCTCATCCGGACAGGTTTAATCGCATTCAAGCTAAACCAAGGGCATCGTCAATCGATGTCAGTTGCAGACCTGCTGCACACCCAGTTGTAGCGCAACCCCTCTGCGGGAAAATTCATTGTTGTGAGCATAAGAAGAAGAATCTAGCGGAATGCTAGGGGCAAGAGCCCGCAACTTCTTATTTATCCATCAACCACCCAGGGGAGGGATAAAAAGAAGAGAGATTGAAGAATAGAGAGATGTGCGTTGAGAGAAAAAGTGAGAAAATGGCTTTTTCAGAAAAATAGAGATTGAGTGCCAGAGTGATGTGAGAATGACAAATAAGAAAGGGTGGGAAACAATACCCGGAGAAAACTGGCTCCTCCTGAACTAAGAGGTCTCTCGCCTTTGTAACACGTTTGAGTGTCGTGTGTGTTGTTTTGTTTGTCTCGATTCTTGTTTTGAGTCATTTTGAGTGTTAATAGATGTGTTTAGGTTGTTTACCTTTGTTTTTCCTTTGTTGAGCCGTTTTTGCTGTGGTCAGTCGTAGGCTCAATACCCGGTTAAGAACTCGTTTCTCAATTTCAATTTCAAAAATGAATCGTTTTGTGCTCAGAGTGCTGTGTCGTTCTTCACATATGTGCAAAACAGCATTTGATCTTTTATAAAACCGCAGGGTTCAACCGAGGTCATGTGAGAACAATAGAACCAGGACCTATCTGAAGCTATATGGGTTCTAGACTGCAAAGCACAAGAAAAGACGAAAAATCGAAGTATCTGTATCTGAGTTTGTTTCAACTTCAGAAATTTACGTGATTGTACTTCAGATGTACCTCCTCAGGCCTTGTTAATGCTTCGAAGTATGAGTGTGCCTCTACCTCAAGCTCAAGCCTGCTTCAAAGCCAGAATGCCGATCAGAAGTGCCCTCCCTGAGTACCATTCCCTGCCAGAGGCATCTTGGCTGTGTTCGCAATGAGTTCCTAAGAGACCAACTGCGACGGTGGAAACTAGAGTTCGAATGGCTGATGCCTAGAACGCAAAGGTTCGGGATTTCCAAGACTAAAGCCTGGTTTAAATACCCAGGGGTGTATCCTCGGCTTGAAATCTGTATGGCAGCCCCATAGATTAAGATACCATGTGTATGCGCCTCAATTCTGGATACTGAACCAACCTAGTCTATCACCCCGTTGGAGAATAGGGAAAGTTGTGAATGTGATCAGGAAGGAAAACAACATTTGTGGTTTCTACATGCAGAAGTTACCACTTGTCAGTATATCAGGACCTTTGTACTATGAATTGAAGGTAAGTGTCCGAAGAACACAAGGGGAGATCCGCGTCAGAGTAGAGTGGTTCACCGCCGCTCACCCCATGAGGTGCTTTTTTAAAGCACTGCTTTGTTTGTTTCT
Source organism: Camellia japonica (assembly GCA_030407325.1). NCBI lineage: Eukaryota > Viridiplantae > Streptophyta > Magnoliopsida > Ericales > Theaceae > Camellia > Camellia japonica. Next base: position 109,209,472 of record JAPPVO010000019.1, read on the forward strand.
TGCATTCCCTAAACAACATGTTTTACATTGCTTGTAACATGTATCATATCATCACACTTATTGCATCTATTTGCATCTTGTGTCATCTCGAATCATTTATCCTTTTACGCTGAGCAGTGTTTAGGATCGTTGTCCCCCGGGGCTTTCTCAGGTTGCGTTGTGCGTGCACCTGGGCGGTTGTTTCTGACCTCTTCTCACGATTTCAGCGTCGTTAGAGTGGTCCTTTCCTCAGACAATTTTAGCGTGTTTGGAATTTATCTTAGGACGCGTGATGCGCGAGCCTGGGCGTGTTTTATCTTGGGATGCGTGAAGCGCGAGCCCGAGCGGTTTTTGACCTCCTCTTACGATTTCAGCGTGGCTAGAGTGTGCCCTTCCTCACACGATTTCAGCGTGTTTGGAATTTGTTTTCCTCTTCTCACGATTTCAGCGTGATTAAAGTATCTCAGCACGCGTGAAGCGCGGCCCTGGGCGGGTTGTATCTCGGGATGCGTGAATCGCAAGCCCGAGTTGTTTTTGGACCTCTTCTCACGATTTTAGCGTGGTTATAGTGTTCCTTTCCTCACATGATTTCAGCATGTTTGGAATTTATCTCAGAACGCGTGAAGCACGGCTTTGGGTGGGTTGTATCTCAGGACGCATGAAGCGCGGCCCTGGGCAGGTTTTATCTCGGGATGCGTAAAGCGCAAGCCTGAGCAGTTTTTGGACCTCTTCTCATAATTTCAGCGTGGTTAGAGTGTTCTTTTCCTCACACGATTTCAACGTGTTTGGAATTTATCTCAGGACGCGTGAAACGCGACTCTGGGCGGGTCTTATCTCGAGATGCGTGAAGCGCAAGCCCGAGCGGTTTTTGGACATTTTCTCACGATTTTAGCGTGGTTAGAGTGTTCCATTTCTTACACGATTTCAGCGTGTTTTGAATTTGTTTTCCTCTTCTGATGATTTCAGCATGATTAGAGTATCTTAGGACGCGTGAAGCGCAGCCCTGAGCGGGTTATATCTCGGGATGCGTGAAGCGCAAGCCCGAGTGGTTTTTGGACCTCTTCTCACGATTTCAACGTGGTTAGAGTGTTCCTTTCCTCACAGGATTTTAGCGTGTTTGGAATTTATCTCAAGACGCATGAGGCGCTGCCCTGGGTGGGTTTTATCTCGGGATGCGTGAAGCGCAAGCCCGAACGGTTTTTGGGCCTCTTCTCACGATTTCAGCGTGGTTAGAGTGTTCCTTTCCTCACACGATTTCAGCGTGTTTGGAATTTATCTCAAGACGCGTGAAGCGCAGCCCTGGGCGGGTTTTATCTCAGGATGCGTGAAGCGCAAGCCCGAGCGGTTTTTGGACCTCTTCTCATGATTATAGCGTGGTTAGAGTGTTCATTTCCTCACACAATTTCAGCGTGTTTGGAATTTATCTCAGGACGCGTGAAACGCGGCCCTAGGCGGGTTTTATCTCGGGATGCGTGAAGCGCAAGCCCGAGCGGTTTTGGGACCTCTTCTTACGATTTCAGCGTGGTTAGAGTGCTCCTTTTCTCACACGATTTCAGCATCTTTGGAATTTGCCTTTCCTCTTCTCACGAGTTCAACGTGGTTAGAGTCTATCCTTCCTCACACGATTTCAGCGTGTTTGGAATTTGCCTTTCCTCTTCTCACGTGTTCAGCACGGTTAGAGTCTGTCCTTCCTTACACGATTTCAGCGTGTTTGGAATTTGTTTTCCTCTTCTCACGATTTCAGCGTGGTTTGAGTGTTCCTTTCCTCACACGATTTCAGTGTGTTTGGACTTTATCTCGAGACATGGGAAGCGCGAGCCCGAGCAGTTTCTGACCTCTTCTCACGATTTCAGCGTGGTTGGAGTGTGCCCATCCTCACACGATTTCGGCGTGTTTGGAATTTGTTTTCCTCTTCTCACGATTTCAGCGTGATTAGAGTATCTCGAGACACGTGAAATGTAATCTCGTACGGTTTTTTATTCTTAGTTTACCCTGAGCGGTTGTTTTCGGGCCCCTTTTCACGATTTCAGCGGGGTTTGAGTGTTCCTTTCCTCACACGATTTCGGCGTGTTTGGGATTTGTTTTTCCTCCTCTCACGATTCCAGCATGGTTGAAGTATGTCACCGTTTGCATCTACTGTACTATCGGTTACATCGCATCTATTATCTATTGCATCATCTAGTACGCCTACTGCATTGCATTGTCCATTTATCACTTGCATCCTTTCCATGTTAAGCTTAGTCTAGCATGTGCCCATACTTTTCTCGATGAAGCATGGTTCTGTGATTATGTGTACGTGCCTATTCCGCTAAGAGAATTGTGGTCTGAGGTTGTCAGCACCATTTCTGTGTTAGACGTGGTTTGTTTTGTGTTTATGCCTTTTCTAGGCAAAATGTGGTTTGGCCCTACGCCTTATTCACTTCATCCATTGCATCCATTGCATCATATTTTGTTTTGTTGTATTCAACATGTAGGATCACGATCTTTCCTCAGCAGATCATTCCTCACTTATATCATGCCACCCAATTACTTGTATTCTTTCTGCAAAACACATAGTTATGTCTGTGCATGCACCTATTCCACTAGGAGAATTGTGGTTAGAGCGCTCTGGCACCTTTTCTATGTTACACGTAGTTTGATTTTGCATCTCCATCCTTCTATGATATTTGTGTGGTTTTGCACTACTTGTGGTTTGATGATTCAAATACATTGTATATCATTTACACTGTTTTTTTTTTTTTTTTGTTATATTGTGTATCATTTGCATCATGCCCCTGAACTACGCTGGTTTGATTCCTTGCAAAGGGATATGTTGGCAGCCTGCAGGCACAACCATTTCCTTCTGTATCTGTATTTTGTTTGTTTGTCCAAGTCTTCGTCCTTGTCAAAAATGGGTCGTCTCTGGGCTTTGACATTCACTCATGTCATTTCATGACTTCGAGCTCTGTCAAAGAGGGGCAACTGTAGACACCCCATTTTTTACCGTCCTTAAGACTTGGGCACTACTGATGGTTTACTTGGTGATGGAAGATGTGCAGAGCAAAAGTTTGATTTCTTCGGCAAGAGAAGAGTCAAATCCTAACCTCACACCCCATTTTGGACCAAAACTATTTTAAATGGTTTTTAGACCTTAAAACGCTCTCTTTCAAAATATTTTTGAAATAAAGTTTCTAATATGTTCCAAGGCTCGCATTTTGTCAAATGTTACGCTTTTCGGTAAATCGAGCAAGGACAAAGTGGAAATGAATGAAAGAGAGGTGAAATCTCTGAAAAATCTTTCAAAACACCTTGCTTAGGGGTTTGGAGTTAAAGAAAAGAGGAGAAGAGGGAAGAACCCTAGTGGAGGAAGAAGTTGGGCATGAACAGTTAAGAGAGAGGGTCGAGCAGCCCTCGTTAAATCAGGCCTATCCTTTTTAACACTTGGATTTCAGCTATGAGGCCACCACTGTTGGAAATTTTACTTTTGGGGCTTCATTTTTCACTTAAGAGTCTCCTAGAGCCGAGTCCAGATGGGGGAGATATGATTGGCTGAAGTTGGGCATCATTCTGGTTGGACCGAAATTGAGCAGCCTTCACTAAAAGAGAGATATCTCTTAGCACACATGGAATTTTGATGTGAGGTTTGCATAATTGGAAAGAAGACTTCCGGGGCTACAGTTTAGGCTCAAGAATGACCTTAAAAGGAGTCCAGATGAGGGAGCTAGGCTTTCTTCAAGTCAAGGACCAGGACTGATTTTTGCCATCGGCCTCTATGGAAGTGCATCGGCCACAATCTAACCTCAGCAGCTATAGGTCAGCCAAAAGTGAACCTTATTGGCCACAAATGTTGGCCGATCGGCCAGAAATGTCCAGAAAGCCCAGAATTGGCAGATATTTCTTCTCTAGCTGTTTCCAGCTTGTGCCACCTGTCCCAACTCAGATATTTTCGACCAAACTTGATATTTTGCTATATAATGAAGCCTTATATCTCATTTTCAAGGGTTAGAACATTTAGAGAACATTTTTGGCAAAACGTTTGGGAGCTTCTCACACTAGAACCTCTCTCTCTACAATCCTCTCTTGAGCATTTGTGCTAGAAGGCTTGCATACAACCATCTTCAACCTATCAACCCTTAAGAAGACTTGATCACCATTGGGATGAGGTCCCTTGGAACTTGGTTTGAGCTCCAAAAGGTGGCTTTGGCTCAAGAAAAGTGGCTGTTTTTGCTGCTGTGCTCCAAAGGTAATCACTCACCCTTTTTACCTTTGCTTTGCATGTGTGTTTTACCACCTTTGCAAACTGTTTATGGCTTGGTTTTGAACTGAGAAAAGCTCTATTTTTTAGTCCTAAAAATGATGGTTTAGGCCTATTTTGTGTTAAGGGGTTGTCTCTCCCTTTTGTTCCTTAGCTTGTATAGCTTTTGAGCCATCTTCTAAGGCCTTTCAAAACAACTTTTCGTGGCCTTTTAACCACTAAAATCCAGAGGATTTTCAGTGGTAAAAACCCTGTTCTGAGGGCCCAAATAGGAAAGGGTGGTCCCCTCTCCTCTTGTCTTGCTTGCTAGTGTTGATGGCCAACCAAATGAGCATGTGTTTTTACTTCTTTATGACTTTGTTTAGGCTCATTTTTGTGACTTATCAGACCTTCCATGACTCTATTTTCAGCTGTCTTGGTCACCTCTTGCATGCTTTATACACTTGTAGTGTAATCCATGCTTACTAGTCTAACATGCTTGATGTTTTGGCCAATCATCCTAGCTTATTTTGGCTATACTCCATACATATTTTAGCATTATTTTGACATGATTTAGGACTGTTTTGGGCTACCTTGGTCATATGATCCATGTTTTGTATGGCTATAGTGCAAATGCCTTGACTAGTCTTGAGTTTTGAGGCCCCTACCATGCTGTACTTGTGATGTTTGCACGCCTTGGCATCATTTGGAATGATATTTCAGAGCATATAGTGTTGTTACACTTCCATGTTTTCCACTCTTTAAGTGCTCTTGAGAGTTGTACCTTTATGCCTTATTTGTGAGCCATTGCATGAGCCTCATTTTCTTGCCTTTCTAGCCATCATCTCAGTCCATTTTGGCTACTGTTTTGGCCTGCATAAGGTCTGTTTGGGGCTGGTTTGGCCATTTGAGTATTGTCTTGCATGCCTCTAGTGTAATACACTTCACTAGCTTTGATGCTTAAGCCTTGCAATATGCATCACATCAGTTGTTTGCATGATTTTAAGTCATTTAGCATGACATTTCAGTGCTGGAACATATGCCATTGTACTCCATGTTTCATCCTTTCAATGCCTTTGGAGAATTGTGTCTTGTGCCTTAATCTTGCATTAACATGTATGCATGCTTGGCTAGTCCTTGGAGTCTCCATTTCAACATGTTTTGCCATTGTTTTAGGTATGGTGTAACTCTGTTTTGAGTTGGTTTGGATGTTTGAGCATTGTGATGCATGCTTATAGTGTTATCCTCTTCACTAGCCTTGGTGTTCTTGGCCCCTTAACGTGTTGTGCATGAGTGTTTGCGTGATAGAGTCTTGCATACCATCTTAACATGTCAAGATTAGCATGAGAGTTTTGCATGTCATGTTGTATGTGTGCATTGTATTGTGTTCAACATGGTGTTGTGTTTGAACACAAGGTGGATTAGCTCATTTCATACTTGAAGTGATGAAAATGAGCCAATCTCCCTTAGTCTCCATTGCCTTTGATTATCCATGATAAGGTGATGGTCCAAGTGTCTTGTTTGTCATGCATTTATTGAGTTTGTACAAGCTTGACCCTTTGGCCATCATGCATTGAGATGTGTGATTGATGGCTCGAGAGCCGAGCACTGCACACCTTTGAGCCTTAGACATGATAAGGCATGTAGTTGCACAACATTTTCTTGCAAATACATTGCCATGCCTCTGTTTGTGCTCTGTTGCAGCGAAAGGAGCAATTTGCAGGAAGAGATGGCCGATCAGCTATCTAGTGTGCCGATCGGCTAACAATATTTGGCCGATAGTCTCCAAATTGGTTGATGACCATTATCCACTGGCTAATGGCCACCCCTCTTGGCCGATGACCTCTCAGAGTGTCCATGAGGTGGTTTCGAAGCATCACAGAAGTTGGCATAATTTTTGGAGGTGCAGAACAGTGCAAACAGAGGCAACATGAGGCATGGCAACGAATTTCCGAGCGAAGTCGATCGAGCATGCATATACCCCTCTTCTAGAGGCCGTTTTAACTGCTTTGTATAGTTAGTTAATTTGTAATTAATTAGTTAATGTGTTAGCTAATTTAATTCATCGTTGTAAATTCGTAATTATCTTAGCTTAGCTAGTATTCAATTTGATTATGTAATAATTAGTCTAATTAGATTATTAGATTAGTTAGGATAGCTTAGCGTAGCTAGCTTGTATTATTCATTCGGACCCTCCGTCGAGAGGGTGAATTTTGTAATAAGTGTGCGTGAGTGCGTGAATGTCTTCCAACCCCACGTCTTTCTCCCTTTTACTTAACTTCTTATGATGGTTAGTTCTAGGTCATGTTTTGATTAGCATCCTTATGCTTGCATGTTTACATTCATTCATCTGTATTGCATGCACTGGGCTCGGCGCATCATACTAACTGCATTGTATTTCAATACCGATTTGAATACATGTATCCAATGTCGCATTGACATGACATCATAGAATAGCCGAGCCTATCTTAGTTGCATTTTTGCATGTGTTGCATTAGCCATCTTAACATAACTAGGATCACGCACAATTTCTAACTAGTTATTGTTTTGGCTCGGAGTACACTGTAAGTGTTTATGCTTTAGTATCTTGCATGAGTGTGAGTGCTGCCATGATAGCATGCTTGCCATGAGGCTAACAGCTTAAGTGATATAACTGCCTGAATGCCTGTGGGTGAAGGTTGGATTGCTTGAATTGGAACAATTCATCGAAATGCGAGTTGTAAACCCACTTGAAGGTGGCAAAATCATATTTTCTAAGCCCACTTGAGGGTGGCAAATCCACGTCTTAGCCTACTTGCGAGTAGCACCTTCAAACCATTTTCAAACAAACATGAGATGTTTTGTTCAAACTTAGGCGATCTGGTCTATACTTGTATGCTGTGCGCATCACGTAGTAAGCTAGCTAATTAACCGGAATAAGAGCGCATGTGTTTTCAAAAAACAAAATATCATGTTAGTAAAGGCCAATCTTTGATCGGGCGAGCGGCGGTGCTCATTGCATGACCTTCCCCTCTCGTACCCAAGTTCCCGAGCCGAGGCAACTTTGGGGATGACGGACATGTGGCCTTACGCACGAGTCAGGGTTTCCTAAATTCCCCAAAATAAAACATTTAGGTGGCGACTCTATATCTGGCAAAGCAGTCCATGTTTGGCACTTCTTTATAAAAATCAGTTTTCCAAAACGATTTGCCAGATTTGGACTCTTTGGTGATTTATCGGTCTTGCATCGCACTTTGCGAGATTCGATTCAGAACCATGACATTGAGTCCGAACTGTAGTAGCTAACGAGCAAAACGGATTTTGCGCCTTCACGCGGGGAGCCGGGACGTTCGGGACGTCTTCAGTTTCTGGCGACTCTGCTAGGGATTTAGAGAACTTGACTCGAACTCATGGTATCTTGCTTTGACTACACTTATGTGTCTCTTTGCATTGGTGCGCCTAGGACACCGTGTTTGCCGTATTCTATTCCTGAACAGTTTGCCGAAGGCCCGCTTTGAGAAGCGTGCCATAACGCTCACCGGTTGGGGCTCTGCCACGACGGGAACACAAACCTCGGTTTTTACCAAGGCACCCTTTTTGACCATTCGACCTAGTGCATATCGGAAACTGTAGTGACCATTCCAAGCTAGGATAGGTTACTTACCTGATTATAGGTTGTTTGAAACCGCTGCGTGCGTAGTGAAACCCTAGTTCCTGACGAAAATAGGACAGGGAAACCCTACCCCACCATAGGGGTGTTTTGGCTCTCACTTGCTTGCTATGTGCTTTCGGAGTGTGTCTCTACCGAAATGCATGTATCAGTTTGCAAGTCGGGGTATCAGGCCTGAGGGCGTCAATATTTTGGGGGAATCAGTTTTACCTGAGGGTATCAGTTTACAGGCAGAATTTTGGGGCAGAATTTAGCAAAGAGCGCAGTCATTCAGCTATGCTTATATATGTTTTGGTGAAATCAGGCTGAGGTGTTGTCTGTTTTCTTCTTTTGCTAGGTAGTCTAAGAACTATTGCTTCAGAAGGCTCCAATATCCCCCGAGTACACCGGACTTGTGTTGATAGACTTTGTCAGGTCGGAGATTCAGTTCAAGGGCAACCAGTGTTCCTTCGTCGAAGGCAAGGCAAAGAAAGGCCAGTCAGGGCTCACCGGTTCATCTGATCTGACAGTCACCAGTCACATCACCTTTGTTCAAACTCAGCAGACCGTGATGGCACAGAATTTAGAAGAAGTTGAGACCATGATAGTAGTATTAAACCAGGGAATCGCCATGTAAGGTGAGACTAATGTTGAAATGCAACGCCCATCTGGGCACCTACCACACATCCAGTCTCGGGACCCCAGCTGAACTTGGACCCACACCCGCTAGCTAAAGATTTGCATGGTCCGGATCCCCGAGAAGGGTTGGCTCAAGCCTGAGTTTTCAGACCCTTGGCGCAGCCTACTGAGAGGCTTTATCCCCTTGATACTACTGATCTTGATCCGGGCTCGGAGAAAATTAGGAACTTTGAAGAGCAGGTCAAAATGGCACAGGGCTTTAACTTCATTCATGACATTGAGGATGGGTATACCAAGGTTATCGTAAGGCTCCCAGATAGATTTAGAATGCCACATATTGACCGTTTCGACGGGTCTGGGGATCCTAAGGTACATATCCGGCTTTTTGTGGATATCCTGAAACTGATGGGTATGACTAAGCTGCAGAAACTCTCTTTGTATGCCAGAACCCTATTGGGTGCAGCAGCCACTTGGTATGCCGAGTTGGAGGATACAGTGAAGCAAAACTGGGAGAAATTGGCTGAGGCCTTTATTGATCAATATTCTTACAACACCCAGGTTGAAATGACCTTGCAAGAGCTTGAAGCAACCCGCCAGAACCCAACAGAGCCTTTTGTGGAATTTGTTGCAAGGTGGAGAACAAAGGCAGCATAGATGACAAATCGCCCTTCTGAAAGGGACGAAGTGCGGATAGTGGTGCAGAACCTTGAGCCTGATATGTTGTAAAAGTTAATAGTCGCTCCACTATTCACTTTCCAAAGTTTGCATGACCTTCCCCTCTCGTACCCAAGTTCCCAAGCCGAGGCTACTTTGGTGATGACGGACACGTGGCCTTAGGCACGAGTCCGGGTTTTCTAAATTCCCCAAAATAAAACATTTATGTGGCAACTCTATATCTGGCAAAGTAGTCCATGTTTGGCATTTCTTTATAAAAATCAGTTTTCCAAAACGATTTGCCGGATTTGGACTCTTTGGTGATTTATCGGTCTTGCATCGCACTTTGCGAGATTAGATTCAGAACTGTGACATTGAGTCTGAACTGTAGTAGCTAATGAACCAAACGGATTTCGCGCCTTCGCGCGCGGAGCCGGGACGTTCGGGATGTCTACAGGTGTACAGAGTGGGTACATGTAGAAGTCAGATGCGGTATGTGAATGCAATGTGTCAGATATGATCAATACATGCAGTGTATCAGTGAAGTGTGTGTAAGTGTGCAGTTAAGATGTCAGTTTCAGTATATCTACAGAAATATGATAACCGAAATGCAAGAAAATTGGAGAATTACCTGAATACTGTAGGAGCTGATGATCAACTCCCTCCTCAAGATCATGCCCTCGAATGAGGCCAACATCTCGAGTAACCCTTCGACATACCCTATGGAGGGCTGCAGATGCAAGTTAAAATGATCAGCATCTTGAATCAATGAATGTCGGAGTATCTAAGTGAGAATGGAAAAATGAAAGCTGTAATCCATACTGGTGGTGAGTCAGGTGTCCTGACATATCGGTGACCAGGCAACGGAGGCTCAATCGGGATCTGATAAGGCTCTTCAGAGTACCCCCAACCCGTCAGCTCGGTCGAAAGATTTGGCCATCCAACACTCTGCCTAGCGGGAGGCATCCCTCTAGCCCTGCCGCTCGGTGCTCGGGCCCTGCTCGTCGAAGGGGCATCTGCTGCTCGGGCCCTGCTCGACAAAGGGACATCAGCTGCCCTCCCTGTGTGAGCACGAATACCTGTCAAAGGAGGCATGAGGTACGTCTGGATGTAAGTCGTATAGTCCCCCTCCCCAATGAAAAGGTCTGCATCTCTACCTCGCATGAAGTCAATGATCTCCTAAGGGGAGAGACTCTTTGTGGCTCACATGGAAGGTGGAGGTAGTAAGGGAACTGACTGTAATAACAGACCCAGCGTCTGGCGCATGAAGCGCTCGCCTAAAAACCAGGCTCAGCCTATTGGTCCCTCAAGCACGAGCCGATACCGGGAAGCACCCCAAGCTCTGGCGAACTGAAATCTGACACCCTCTGGCATCATCGCCCAGGGCTGCCATGTGATCTGCAAACAGCAAGTGCATAGATTGATAAGTTGCCATTGGAAATGTAAAATGAATTGGAGCTGAAAGCAGAAAGAACTGCGAGTTTTGAGTTACCTCTACCGCCCTCATTGTATCGAAATACTAGCGAAGGAATGAAAGGGTCTCCCGGGTCCTTGGCTGGCACCGACCGTCGTATCGATGTGAGTATGGCACTCCAAGAGGCATCTCAACCTCCGGCTCTGGAGCAAGCGTTGGGAAATAGGCATACACCCATAGTTGTAAAAAAGCAAGAGGACGACAATGAGAATACAGATGAATACAGATAAGGCAGAAAGTAGAGTATGTGTGCAATGTCTAGAAAATGCAGAATGCAGAGAATACAGAATACAGATAAGGTGGAAAGAAAAATGTGTAGTGCAATGTATAGAAAGTACAAATGCAAAGATTAGACTATGTGTGTGTAGTGTGCGATGTGTGCATTGTCCAGAAAATGCAAAGCAGAAAGCACGACAGAGAATGTAAAGCAGAAAAGTAAAGTATACCTCCCAGGCTCCGCTCTTGCGGGAGGTCGAGCTCATATAGCAGTATAGGGTAGCTAGGCTGGCGTCGCCCCAATCATAATGCTGAACCTGAGATAAGTCCACCAAGGCGCTCAAAACGTATAGTCCGACTGTGTTCGCCCTGTCGGCGAACAAGGTGTTACCGAAAAGGAATATGAGGAAGCCTCTGGCGTACTGCTCTTTCGCCTCGATCGTCTCGAGCTCAGTCCCTCTGTAATGGTCTGCAAACTAGGTGTACCGGACCATCCCTGCTCGGAAGATAGGTGGGTGTGCTCCCAGCAAATAGGTCCATGCGGCCTCCCACTCACCCATATCGGTATCATATAGGATCGGCCAGCCTCCTACCTCGAGGCCCGTCAACATGGCAAAATCATATGGGGTCATCGTCATATCCCCGGTGGTAGAGAAGTGGAAAGAGTTGGTAGTATCCCACCATCTCTCTACCAGCGTACTCAGAAGGGTGCTGCTCGCCATGAGGTGCAACAGCCCCATGCAGAACAAACCAAATCCCGCCTTATCAATGATCTGGCAGACACCGTCGGGGAGGTCCATGTACCACTCCCTCGCTGAGGTAGACCCATATCCTCGGGTAAAACGAGAGTCTACCTATGTTCAGAATGGGCAGAAGAAATACAGTGTGTGAATGTGTTCAGAATGAGTAGTGTGTCAATACAGTGTGTGAATGTGTTCAGAACGGGCAGAAGAAATACAGTGTGTGAATGTGTTCAGAATGAGCAGATGAAATATAGTGCAAAAGTACGAGCTATGCAAGAAATGTAAAGTACATCGCAGAAAATGTAAGAATACAGTGCATACCTTGGAGGCACCATGAGACAAGTGAGACTCTGGCTCTCTCAGCAGGAGATCTGCTGGTGCGCCTCGTGCAAATTCGTTGAAGTGACGGACTGTACTGGGTGGTCGTGCATGCGCCTCGGGGCGGTACCTCTCCGGGTCGAAAGGTGAGAGACTCTAGGCGGCAGTGGTATGTACTCAGGCTCTCCCTCCATCGTGAGGAGCGTCGTTTGCCATCTGGAAAGAAGGTGAGAGAGTAGGTGAAAATGAGCAAAATAGGTGAAAATGCCAAAAGTCAACTCTCGGAGAGAGAAAATGGGAGAAAAAATCAAAGCCTGGGAAAAGGCGTCAAACTCAAGATAAACTTGAGAGAAACAAACCTCAAGTGGTGAAAATGGAGAAAAAAGCGTCGAAAACAAATTTCAATCAGTTCAAAAGGGAAGAAATCGAAAGGTTTTAGTGAATTAACTTCGCGAGGGGCATTAGAAAACGCGTGTGAAGCACGAATCTAGGAGGAAAAAGTGTCTAGGGATGAAGAGCAAGTAATTTTGGCACTGTAGGTGTGACGAAATGTGATTTGGAAATGTGTTTTTAAAGATCTCCATGCAAAAAGACCGAAATGGCCTAGATTTACCACAACTGGCCGACCGGCCAGTTTTTGTGGCCGACAGTATGTGCAACTGGCCGACACTTCTTTAGGGTGGTCGGCAGGTGTCCAGTGTTCTCCCTATGTGTTTTTATGCTGTTTTGTGTCCTTGGCTCTCGAGAAAGTGCAAGAAAAGTTCATTTTTCAGCTCAAAGTGTCTCTGCGGAAGTTTCAAATCATGTCTTCAATGCATGACTCATCATCAGCTGGCATGAACGAGGTGTATCCTTCTGAAATATATTGTAACTCCTCCGAGAGGTAAGCCAGAGGTTGCAACTGAATTGGTTCTGTTAAGGCACATTCTGTTTTTCATTACATAGAACGCGCATTTCTTTATTCGGTGTTTTGCATCGAACATGCTATTGATGTTACATCGAATATGCATTGTTCTTATTATGTACAGAATGTGTATGTTGCATTGCATTGCATTTCACATGTTCTCATGTTTGCATAGAATATGCACGTCGCGTTGTATTGCATTGTACATGCCCTTACATACGCATAGAAAATGTCCGTACCTGTTAAATTGAACATGCATTTGGTATTAAGCATAGAACATGCTGTTAATCTTGCATAGAATATGCATTCCTATCTTGCTATATCTGTTAAGTTTCTTTCTTATGTAGGCACGATATTGTATGTACGGTTCATTGAAAGCTGGCGCAACCAGAAGATATTGTATGTACGGTTCATTCAGAGGAACTCCAGGTAAGATCATTCCTGTCCCTTGAATACTTTGCTTTGGTTAGAAACATTGGGACATGTGCCCGATGTTTATACCACCCCCCCCCCCGGTTAGAAGTGTTTAGGATGTGTGCCCGATGCTTATACCACCCCGTTGATTAGAAACATTGGGACGTGTGCCCAATGTTTATACCACCCCCTCGGTTAGAAGCGTTTGGGATGTGTGTCCGATGCTTATACCAACCCGTTGGTTAGAAACATTGGGACGTGTGCCCGATGTTTATACCACCCTCCTGGTTAGAAGCGTTTGGAACGTGTTCCAACGCTTATAACATCTCTTGTTGGTTAAAAACATTGAGACGTGTGCCCGATGTTTATACCACCCTTCCGGTTAGAAGTTTTTGGAACGTGTTCCGATGCTTATACCACCTTGTTTTGGTTAGAAACATTGGAACGTGTTCCGATGTTTACACCACCTTTCGGTGTTTGCACCGTTCCCTTTTCCCTCTCGCGCGCAGCGCGTTAGGACGTTTCGGTTAAAGGCATCCGGATGGATTCCAATGCTTATACCACTCTTTGTTTTGGCTACATAATATTTGGATGTGTTTCACTTGTTATCACTGTTCTCTGTGGTTCGGAGCCTTAGGGTGTGTCCCTGGGTTCACAGCATTTCTCTCCTCGTGTGTGCCACGTGTTAAAATCTTGTTTCACGCCTCGGGTGCTCCCGAGGGTTGTGTTGTTCTTTACCTTTCCTACGTAATGCGCAGTTAAAATTGCATAATTTTCTTACATCCTTTCTGCATGAAGTGTGGTTTGCTTCATGTTTACTTGCTTATGTATGAGTTTGCTGTAGCGTTTCTTTGCATAACATTTTCATCTAGATGTTTCATTACATCCCTCATTGCATGATCATGAATTATGTTTTGCATCGTGCATATCATTTGCGTCTTGCCCTAGAACTATACTGGTTTGATTCCTTGCAAAGGGATACGTAGGCAGCCTGCGGGCGTAACCGTTCTTCGTTTTGTTTGCTTATTTGTCTAAGTCTTCGGCCTTGTCAACAATGGGTCATCTCTGGGCTTGGACATTCACTCCCGTCATTTCATGACTTCTGAGTTCTGTCAAAGAGGGGCAACTGTAGACACCCTATTTTTGACCGAGCTCAAAACTTAGACGTCATCGTTTGTGCACTCGATGATTGTGCTTGTTTGTGCTTATTTGAGCGCCCGAAGTTCTCGGCGGAACGCCTTGTCTTTGGGCCTCTAAATCCTTTTGTTTTGTGCTTGTTTTTGGGCCAAACCTTGGTGCCTCTTGCCTAGAAGGGGGAGAGGCCTTGTCGGCCACTTTTCCCTCTTGTCGACTACTTGAAATGGTCAGTCGGCTAGTTAAGGTGGCCGGTCGGCCACCTAAAATGGCCGACGGCCATTTTTCTCTTTTTTCAAATATTTATTTGCCAGCTATGCCAGCTGTTGTTCACTGATGCTCATCTCCATACGCATGTATGGAGGGATGAATACAAGCCTTTAGCTTGATTTTCTATATATAGGGGGGTCACTCCTCCATTTTAGAGGGTTGGATATTTTTGAGCAAATTTCTCCATCTCTCTCTAGAATTTTCTATCTCTCCTCTTGTTTTGTGCTTGATAGTTAGAATTTTATACACATTTGCACACTAGCCCTTAACCAAATTGAACCACCTTGGAGCTGAGGCCTCTTGGAACCTATTTTGGGTTGTTGGAAGGTTGTTTGAGCCTAAAAGAGTGGTTGTTTAGTGTTGTGCTTCAAAGGTATAAGACTTACCTCATTTAAGCTCTTTGTACATACTTGCTTGGCCATCTTTTTCTACTGTTTTGGGCCTAATTTTCAACTACAAAAAGTTCTGATTTTTGGGCCTTAACATGTTGGTTTGAAGTCATTTTGTACTAAGGGGTTGTCTACTCTTCTTGTTGCTTATTTGTGTGAGCCTTTACACCATCCTTGAGCATATTAAAGTCAAACTTTTTGGGCCTTTAAACCACTGAAATTTAGAATTATTTCAGTGGTAAAAAGTATGTTTTGAAGTCTAAAAATGGACGGGTTAGCCTCCCCTTCTTGTGTCTCACTTCCATGCCTAGTTAGCATCACATGATAGCATGATTTTGTGGCTTAACTTAGCTTAATCTCAGCATGTTTTAGGCTCTGTTTTTACATGTTTCAACTCTGTTTTGGGTTGGTTGGAGCATTTGTTGCTTGCTTTTTGTACTTGTAGTGCAATTGTGCTTACTAGTCTAGCATGCCTAATGGTTTAGCCTATTATTCTAGCTTGTGTTAGCTTAATCTCAGCAAGTTTTAGCCGCTGTTTTGGCATGTTTTAACTTTATTTTGAGTTGGTTTGGCCCTTTGAGGCTTGCATTGCATGGCTATAGTGTTGTGATCTTCACTAGCTTAAT
Source organism: Camellia japonica (assembly GCA_030407325.1). Taxonomy (NCBI): domain Eukaryota; kingdom Viridiplantae; phylum Streptophyta; class Magnoliopsida; order Ericales; family Theaceae; genus Camellia; species Camellia japonica. The sequence continues at coordinate 109,225,073 of JAPPVO010000019.1, forward strand.
GCTTTTGGCAGTTAAGCATGTATTGCATGAGTTGCTTGCATGATTTAGTGTTATTTTGCATGCCATTTCAACACTATAACATCTCCAACCTCCCTCTATTTTTCACTCTTTACTTTGTTTTGAAAGTGGCTTTGAACCTCTAGTCGGCTTGAGTGTGGAATTGAGGCTCTCATACCTAATGGTTTTAATCCTCTCTTGAGGGTTTCTACTAACCAACAGCATGAGGCCTCTTTCATGCTCAAGGCACTTGTGGTTCAAGCCCTCTTTGCAGTAGAGGACAATCACCTTGGACTTAATCGATTAAAGGACTAATCGGTAATGTAAAATGTGTAAACAAAATGAACAAAGTAAAAGAGGCAAGATAAGCATGTTGTGTTGCACTGCATGTGTTTGGATCAGACGTTCATCCAAACATAAGAAAAATGGGACGTTTCATACTCAAAGTGATGAAACGTGTCATTTTTCGTGGTCACCGCCACCCTTGATTATGCATGATAGGGTGGTAGTTGTATTGGTCTTGTTTGTGCATTCATTAACCTTGTACAAGCTTGGTTCTTAGGCTATCATGCAGTGAAAATGCTTGGTTGATGGCTTGAGAGCCAAGAGCTACTCTTCTTTGAGCTTGAGAGATGACAAGGAGGGCAGCAGTACACACATTTCTTGAAAATGCATTGTTTTGCCTCTGTTTTCTCTCTGTTGCAGCAAAAGTAGAAGTCCAGAAAAGGGAGTGGCCGACCGGCCACTTGAAGTAGCCGACCGGCCAGTTAAGGTTTTGTGGCCGACTGGCCACCAGTGAATTTTTGTACAAATGTGTTCCTATGTTAGAGCAGAGGCAATCTGGAAGTTGGTACAATTTTCAGTGATTAAACGAATGCAAACCGAGGCATCTGATGGCAAGGCAAGGGCACTTTTGGGTGGAGCAATTGAGCATGCATTCGTCCCTAACCTTCGAGGCCATTTACTTGCTTTGTTTAAATTGCTTTAGTTAGTTAGCATAGCTAATTATTCAATACAAGTGTTGTAATTAATTAGTTTTATTTGGTTTGTAATATTTTAGCTAGCTTAGAATAGTTAGCTAATTTATTTCAATTGTTGTAAATTAACTAGAATAGTTAATTAGTTTCGTTTTGTAATAGCTTAGCTTAATTAGCTTAGCTTAGTGTAGCTTAGCTTATTCATTCGGACCCTCCTTTGAGAGGGCACAATGTTGTAATAAGTGTGCGTGCATGTGTGTATGTCTTCCAACCCCACGTCTTTCTCCCTTTTATTTAACCGCTTTCGATGGTTAGTTTAGAGACATATTTTGATTAGCATATCTTATACTTGCATGTTTGCATCATTCATTTGCATTGCATGCACCAAGACTTGGCGCATCATTCAAACTGCATCGCTATTTCAATACTTATTTGAATACGTGTTTCATAGCATGTTGTTCAAATTGTATCATATGCCATGATTAGGTAGCTGAGCCTATCTTATTGCATTACTACATGTGTTGCATTAGGCATCTTATATAGTTAGGATCATGCATTTTTTCTAACTAGTTTTTGTTTTGGCTTGGAGTACTCGATGAGTTTTATGCTTTAGCATACTTGCATAAGTGTGATTGCCATATTGCCATGTTTCGCATGCTTGCCATGAGGCTATGTGCTTAAATGCTAAACTGTATGAATGCCTGTGGATGAAGGCTTTGTTGTTTGAATTGGAACAATTCGACGAATGTGAGTTTTAAGCCCACTTTGCGAAGTGGCAAATCATGTTTTTAAGCCCATCATGTTTGATGGCAAATCCGTGTTTTAGCCCACTTGAGGGTGGCAAATTCAAACCATTTTTGAAAAAAAACATGAGTTGAATTCATTCCAATTCTTGCGATTTTAGTCTATACTTGCTTGTGTGCGTCACGTAGTAAAGTTAGCTAATAACCGGAAGTAAAGTTAGCTAATAACCGGAATAAGAACACATGTGTTTATAAAACAACATATCATGCTTAGTAGAGGCCGATCTTTTGATCGGACGAGCGGGGGTGCTCATTTCAGGACCTTCCCTTCTCGTATCCAAGTTTCCGAGCCGAGGCAACTTTGGTAATGAAGGACACGTGGCCTTTGGCACGAGTCAGGGTTTCCTAAATTTCCCAAAAACAAAATATTTAGGTGGCGACTCTGTAATCTGGCAAAGCAGTCCAGTTTTGGCATTATTTGATTCAAAATCTAATTTTCCAAAATGATTTACCAGATTGAACTCTTTGGTGTTTATCAGTTTCACATTGCACTTTGTGAGATTAGATTCAGAATCGTGACAGGAGTCCGAACTGTAGGACCAATTTGAGCTCTCCGAAAGGGGGCGCGAAGAAGTCGAGCTACAATCACTTGTAATCTATTCATCTGTTCTTCATCTTCATAATTGTTCTGAAGTATGGATTGCACTACATAGACAATTCACCTTTCTCTCTCTTGATCTCATGTTCATTAATTAAAGAACAAGTTAAATAGTATTACAAAGAAAACTAATTCAATGGAGGATTATCTGTCTAAGATCAAAGATCTAGTCAATTAATTGGCCCTTGCTTCAGCCTTTATTGATGATGAAGAACTTGTTCTTCTCACTTTGAATGGTCTCCCAGATGAGTATGATGCTTTTAAGACCACAATTCGAGCTTGATTAGAACCTATTTTTATGGATGAACTGACTTCTCTTCTCATTTCTGAAGCCATACATGTTGAGTGTAAACATCACAACCTTCATATTGAGCCTATTGTGGCCTTTTCTTCTGTTCATGGTTCTTCGAGTTCCAATTACAGAGGTCATTCTTCTGGATTCAGAGGTCGATCTTACAAAGGAGGTCGAGGTGGTCGATCTCATGGATCGAATTCCTTCAATAACTATTCTAATGTCTCAAGTGCTCAAATTGTTTCTGGTTTTCCAGATCTCATAATGGTTGGGGTTTCTCTAGAGGTAAAGGTAGATCTGCTTCTTCTCTGACTTGTCAAATTTGTGGTGGACATGGTCATTTCGCATTAGATTGGTGGTATAGAATGGATCCACAGTTTCATTCTTCCAGTCATCAGCATAATCATTCTAGTTCTCCTCGACACAATTCTCAAGCTTTTGTTGCCTCAACTTAGTCAATTTCTTCTCCTCCACATGCCACTTGGTACTTAGACTCTGCTGTTACAGATCATATAACTCATGATCTGCGTAATCTCAGTTCTTCGCAGCCTTATCAGGGATCTGATCAAGTCACTATAGGCAATGGCACTACAGTCCCTATTCACAACACTTGTAAAAGGCTTGCTTCCTACTCCTCATTTTTCATTTAAATTGAACAATATTTTGCATTCTCCTTCCATCTCTTCTAATCTTGTTTCAGTTCACAAATTAACTAAGGATAATAATTGTCTTGTCACTTTAGATGCCCTTAAATTTGTGATTTAGGGCAAGGATTCGAGGAGAATTCATTATCAGGGTTCTAATACCAATGGCCTGTATCAGTTCCATACTATATCTTTATCTATTGCTGGTGTTCCACCTGCTTTGCATGCTTACTTACTTTAGTGCATCTCATAATTCTACATTTGTGCCTTCCTCTGTTTGGCATAATAGGTTAGGTCATCCATTTTTAGTGAAGTTTAATCATCTCAAGCCTTGTTTGGCTATTTCTAATAATAAAATAAACATTGTTTGTACTGATTGTTGCATAGCTACGAGTCATAGACTCCCATTTCAATTGTCCTATTCCATTGTAAATGCACCTTTTTCTTATTCATAGTAATGTGTGAGGGCCATATACTTCTAGTTCTAGTTACAAATATTATTTGCTTTTTGTTGATGACTATAGTAGGTTCACTTGGCTTTATCCATTAGCCTATAAAAGTGAAGTGTGTGACAAATTCATTGAGTTTAAGGCTTATGTTGAGAAACAATTTCACACTCATTTACAAATACTGCGAACTAATGGAGGTTCAAAAAATTTTACCTCCAAAATGCAAACATTTTTGCGAACTCAAGGTGTTCTTCATCAACACTCTTGTCCTCACACTCCTTCTCAGAATAGCATTGTTGAGAGAAAGCACAGGCACATTATTGAAACTGTAACTGCTCTTCTTCATCATTCATCTATGCCATTGAAATATTGGTTTGATATTGCAGCCATTACTACTTTTCCTATAAATAGATTGCCATCCTCTAAACTTGATCATAGATCACCATTTGAAATGCTCTTTCAATCCATTCCAGATTATTTTTATTTTCAAATATTTGGATGTCAATGCTTTCATTGGCTTAAGCCTTACAATCCACTCAAATTACAACCAAACTCTATGTCTTGTGTTTTCCTTGGCTACCATCCTTTTGCTAAAGGATATAAATGTCTTGATCCTCTCACAGGTATAATCTACTTGTCTAGGCATGTAATCTTTAGTGAACATGTTTTTCCTTTTGCTTCCTCATCATCATCTTCTTCTTCTTCACAGTCTACATCACTATCTTCCCTTGCTTCCATATAGTCATTCTTCTAGTCTTCTCCCTCCCAGTCTTCTTTTTCTCTTTCTGAGACTTCAGCCTCAACTCATTCCTCTTTCCACAATTCATATTTTCCTTCTTTTCCTCCTTCTTCTTCTCTTCCATTAGCTTCCTCTTGTTCTCTATTAGTGTCTTCTCCATAAGGTCTTGCAGTTCCTATTACATCCATTGTTGCTGAGTCACCTCTTTCACCCCCTCCACCTTTGTCTTCTAATACGCATCCCATGGTTACAAGGTCTAAGTCTGCAACTACCTCTCACTGTTTGGTTACTACTTGTTCTTTCTCTGCTTCCCTCTACTCTGACTCAGAACCACCTTCTTACAAAGAAGCTTTGCTCTCTCCTATGTGGCATAAAGCTATGATTGAAGAATTCTTTGCTCTTCAAAAGCAACAGACTTGGTCCTCAGTTCCTCTTTCATTTGCCAAAACTACCATAGGATGTAAATGGGTTTTCAAAGTTAAAAAGAACTTTGATGGCACAATTGCTAGGTACAAAGCTCACCTAGTGGCCAAAGGGTACCTGCAGCACGAGGGTGTTGACTTTCATGAAACATTTAGCCCAATGGCTATGCAACCAACCATCATAGTTCTACTTTGTCTTGCCTTTCACCACAATTGGTCTCTCAAACAGTTGATATTTCCAATTCTTTTCTCCATGGCATTCTTGAGGAGGAAGTGTTCATGCTCAACCACCAGGATTTGTGGATTCATCTTCTCCTAGTCATGTATGTGAGCTTTACAAGGCCTTATATGGCTTAAAACAAGCTCCGAGAGCTTGGTATTCTACATTTTCTGCATTATTGTGGTCTCAAGGATTTACCAATAGCAAGTGTGACTCCTCCTTATTCATTCAAAGAACATCCACCTCAGTGACTTATCTGTTAATCTATGTGGATGATATTTTGATCACTAGGAACAACTCCAATCATATTCATACTCTCATTACACAAATGCATAGTGCCTTTTCTATGAAAGAATTGGGAGGTATTTCCTATTTCCTTGGAATTTTTGTTCAACTAACAGCCTCAGGTTAGCTCTTATCTCAATCAAAATATGCCAAAGATATTCTCGTTAAAGCTAGACTATCCTCTTGTAAGCCTTGCCCCTATCTTGTATCTATCAAGCCTAGTAATCCTCCTAATGCTTCACTTCCATTTCACAATCCTGCTCTTTACAGAAGTACTGTTGGGGCATTGCAATACCTGACTATCACTAGACCTGATCTCTCTCTAGTTGTCAACCAAGCTTGTCAATATATGCATTCTCCTACAGTGGCAATTTTACTACAGTCAAGATAATTCTCAGATTTGTTTAGGGCACCCTTACTCATGGCTTGACTTTTACTCCCAGTACTTTTAATGTTCATGGGTATTCAGATTCCAGCTGGGCAGGTGATGTTGATGATAGGAAGTCTACATCTGGTTATTGTGTTTTCTTAGGCTCCAATTGGGTGTCTTGGTCTGCTACGAAGCAAGCAACTATGTCTAGATCATCTATTGAGTTGAGCCTTAGCTTTTGCTGCTACAGAACTAAGTTGGATTTCAATGCTCCTTACTGAAATGCGCATTTCTTGACCTATTACACCCATCTTTTGGTGTGTCAACATCTCTACTATAGCCTTGGCCTCAAATCTTGTCTTCCACTCTCGATCCAAACATATAGAAATCGATTGTCACTTTGTGTGAGATAAAGTTCTTGTTAAGACTTTTCAGCTTAAGTACATTCCTACCATTGAGCAGATAGCGGATCTGTTCACAAAGCCATTATCTGTTTCTTGATTTCAGTATCTTAAAACCAAGCTCATGGTTCTTGATTAGCCCATCATCTTGCGGGGGAATGTTGAGTATATTGATGCAATGGCTTCGAGTTTAGCTTTAGCTCTAAACTCAACTTCGGTTGCAGCTCTAGGTGCAGCTCCATTTGTAACTGCTTCAACTGCAATTCCAGCTTATCAAATCTATTAGAAGGTGGTTATAACTAACTAAAACATAGCATGTGTAGATTGTATCTTGAGAGAATGTAAAGTACAATATTTAGGAGATGTATTACTCTATTTTTGTATTATCTTGAATAATAAAATATTGAGCATTGATTCATGACTTTTTTCACTATAAGACAAGAACAACAACAACCACGCCTCAATCACCACAACACGCACAACACTCCCGAGTGTTTATTACTCGAATACGGAAGAAAATCCTCACAATAAAATTCTTGGTCAACTTGCACATAAGGAAAGAACTTATAACAAAACACGGCCAAAAGATAATACCCCGACATAACAAGCCTCAACAACGCCAAAGCACTCCTCAAACCAAGGCTAATGGTTAAACAAAGTTGCTATGCAATCCATCCATTCCAAGTAAAACAATTAACAATATGATTCTTGTTAGAAAAATGTTTTCTCAATTCTTTGAAAATCAATCTCTTGCATATAAAACATTTCTCAAAAGGGTGCTCAACTAGCACCGTCCACAACTAAAATATATTTTCTGCTTTTCTCCATATAGAACTCAAGAGTTTTGTAAGCATTTTTTGAAAACAAGGTGTTACTCATAACACATAATCATCCACAATTTAGTTGCACAAAAACTACCCATTAAAATTTCTCATTACCAATTAAATTAAATCTGTAACACTTCCATGTAACAAGGACATCCGAGGCCATACCACCAGGAAAATTTCATTTCCCAAATCCTTTTAACAACATAATCGTTGAACTTCCATCGTCACCCAACAACACCCATCACTCTTATAGGGATGCCACAACAAACATTTATGCAACACTTCTATAATGATAATTAATAGAAATAACAACAGTACTATCAACACAATAAAGTGCACGTAAAACAAAAGTTCACAATATGTTACTCCAACTTAGAAATTTCCTGTAACTCAAGATGAGCTTCACACAAGATTCATAACCATATACACGAGGCCCAACGCTCGCAAAGCCATTCTAAGGCACCCAAAATCTCTCGATCCTTATACACAAGCCCAAGCTATTCCCAAGGTGACTACCTGCCAACCAAACCCCAATATCAACTAACAGACTAACCGACTCGATAAAACTCCATACTAGGTACCAAACACCAACATGCCACCCAACATCCTTTACTCCAAAATGAAGTTTCACACACGATCCCTCATATTCCTTGAATCCACCCCGGATTCCTCAAGATTAGACCACCATACTATTGTCTCCAAGGAAATCACCACTCATATGACTATATGGCAAACATATCCTTACATCGCGAACACCAGACCGACAAGGTCAACAAAGATCACACAATCCCGGACACACAAAATAATCTTCACCAAGGCTACACTCGTTACTCGGTAACACAAACCGTACTTCTTCCCATGGAATACGTCTAGCTTCTAACCACTAAGTTCTCCTCACGCTCATATCCTTTGCATAATTTCTAATAATATCACTCAACGCTTGAATACCTGTAGACACCCCATTTTTGACCATCCTCAAGACTTGGACATTATCGTTTGAACACTCGATGATCATCCATGCTCGTGTTCGTTTTGAGTTCTCGGAGCTCTCGGCTACGCGCCTTGCCTCAAGATCTCTCAACTTGTCTGTTTTGTGCTTGGTTGTGGACCAAACACTTGTGTTTTTGCTTCTAAGGAAAGAGGGTGGCTTGTTTGCCATCCCCTCAACCCACCGGCCAGGGCATGATGCCATCGGCCTCTTTTTCTTGCCATCGGCCAAGAGTGTTGGCCGATCGGCACTATATTTGGTCAGCCGGCACTTATGTTGGTCGATCGGCCATTTTTGGTGGTCGAGCCTTGTTCATCTACTTTATGCAGATATTTTGTGCCAGCTGGTGCAGCTGGCATCCACAATTCACCCCTTTGCCCTTGGCTTAGCTTCTCTTGGAAGCTTTAGAATTTGAACTTCTATAAAGAGGGAGCCCCTCCTCTCTTCTCAAGGGTTCAGAAAAAATTGTTCTTGAGAGGATAGATATAGTATTGTATCTATTTTTCTTTGTTTAGCCTTATTTTGTGTCCAAAAGTGTTGTATTGTCTTACTATTGTACACAAACACACACTATAACACCATCCTTGGTTGCTGAGGTGCTAGGAGGTTGATTTCAGTGTTCTTGGGTTGGTGTGAACTCAGAAAATCTGCTGGAGCTTCCTTCTTGAAGAGGTTCTACAAGGGTGAGTTCCTTACTTTAGATACCCCTTTCTTGCTTAAGCTTTTAGCCCTTCTTGCTTATTGTTTTAAGCTTAACTTATAACTGATAAAAGTTTTGATTTTTTTCGCTTTAGAACTTTGTTTAAGGTCATTTTGAGGTTTGGGGTTGTTTCCCCCCTCTTAATCTTTGTTAGGCCTTGTTTTAGGCCATCCCTTTTGGCCATTGTTCTTGTCTTTGTATGACCTCTCTACCACTGAAATCCAGAGGATTTTCAGCAGTGGAGTGGTGGTTTTGGTGTCCTAAATAGGAGAGGGTCATCCCCTCTCCTTATTGTCTTGAATGTTAGCATAAATGGCTTATGTTTATAGCATGTGTGCTTAGCTTGTTTGAGCTTCATTTCAGCAAGTATTTGGTGTTATTTTTCCATGATTTACCTCTGTCCAAAGTTGGTTTAGTGGTCTCTTACATGCACCATATACTTGTCTTGTAATCCCTTGAGTTGCCTTCACATGCATCATGTTGTAACATGTCATTTTAGCATGATTTTGGCTCAACTCCATGAAGCTTTTAGCCTTGTTGTAGCATGCTTAAGCTCTGATTTGAGTTGTTTTAACCATGTATGCCATGCTTTGTATAGCCACCATACATTTTAGCTTGTTAGCTTTGGGTGTCCAAGTCAGTAGCATGCTTTACTTGGGCCATTTCAGTGATTTGGAGTCACTTGCTATGTCATTTCAGTCCATATAGTATGCTCATATACTTGCACTTATCACTCCTTTAATGTTTTAAGGAGTTGATGTTTTATGCCTCATGAATGTATCATTGTGTATGCCATCATGCTTAGGCATTTGGGATGCCATCTAAGTGGGTTTTTGGACTCATTTTGACATGCCATAACTTTGTTTTTGGTTGCTTAAGTCATGCCATGTTTGGCTTTGATAGGTGTAGTGTAACACCTCTTTTATGGCCTTGTTCGCTTCGTGCTTTTGGTCCTTTGTTCTAGCATGTTTTGGCTTCATTCCTCGCATGTTTTAGAATCATCTTGACATGATTTAGGACTGTTTTGGGTTATGTTTGCCATATGCTCCTTGTTTTGTGTAGCTTTGGTTCAAGTCCCTTCACAAGCCTTAGGCTTTGAGCCTTATGCATGCTATGCTTGATTTGTTTATGTGATTTGGCATCACCCCTAGCATCATTTCAGAGCATGTAATGTTGCCACATTTGCATGTTTTTTCACCTCTTTTAAGTGTGCTTAAAAGTTACCCTTTTATGCCTTAGTCTTTAGGCCAATTAGCATGCATGTTTGTATGAGCTTTTGTCCTCATTTCCGTACCATTTTGGCCGCTGATTTGGACCTATTTGAGAGCTATCCATTTTGGTTTAAGTCCATCCCCTCATGTTGTTGCATGCTTGCCTTGCATGTTGTCGCATGCTTGTTGCATATTTGGTAAATTGCATGTTATAACATGCTAGTTCAATTGTGCCTTGTCGTATACTTAGTCCTTAACATGTTATTGCATGTTTAAGTGGTATTGCATTTGGCATGCTTTTGTTAAGTAGCTTTGCATGTTTGCATATCTTGTCCCTTTACATGTTGTCACATGTTTGCCTTGAATGCTTGAATGTCCATGTTGCATTTTGCATGCTTGTCTAAGTTGCATTGCATTTGGCATGCTTGTTACCATTAGCCTTGTATGGCATTGTCATTAACATGCTCATGTTGCATTAGTCTTGCTTGCATGCATGCATCCTTTGCCTCTTGATCAATCATGATAGAGGTTTGGGGGCCCATTATGTGTTATGTGCATTTCATTCCATATTGATTTGCACACTTGGCTCATTTGGCCATTATGCATTGAAATGCGTGATTGATGGCCCGAGGGTCGAGAGCCATACTCCCTTGAGTTTATAGCATAATAGGGAGAGTGGTTGTGCACACATTATCTTGTAAATTCCTTGCCATGCACTATCTGTCCTCTCCTGCAGCAAAGACAGAATTCTGCAGGAAGATATGGCTGGTCGGCCATCTTCAGTGCCGGTCGGCTACCAAAATCTAGCCGAGAGCCTTATAAATGGTCGATAACCATTTTCCAATAGCCGGTGGTCCTATCTCTTGGCTGGTGACATCACGCAATGCTTAGGGAGTGGTTCAGAAGCAACCTTGGGACTTGTGCAGTTTTCAGAGGAGCAAAACATTGCAAACAGAGGCAACATGTGACATGGCGATGGATTTCCGAGCGACGCCGTCCGAGCACGCATGCATCCTTCTTCCCGAGGCTGTTTTTACTGTTTTCATAGCTTAATTGATTTGCTTAATTAGTTAAGTGTTGTGTAATAATTAATTAGCTTGTTAGTTAGTTAATTATGTAATTTGTATTATTCTTTCGGTCCCCCCGTCGAGAGGGCGCAATTGTGTAACAAGCGTGCGTGTGTGTGATGCACGTCTTCCAACCTCCACTTCTTTTCTCCCTTTTACTTAACCGCTTACGATGGTTAGTTCTAGGGCACGTTTCAATTAGCATCCTTATACTATGCATGTTTGCATCATTCATCTGTATTGCATGCACCGGGCTCGGCGCATCATACTAACTGCATTGTATTTCAATTCTAAGTTGAATACATGTATCGAATTGTCGCATCTCACATGCCAGTTTAGACTAGCCGAGCCTATTCTAGTTGCATTTTGTATGTGATGCATTAGCCATCTTAACATGGACTTGGATCATACATTTGATTACTAACATGCTCTTTGTTTTGGCTCGGAGTACACTGTGAATGTTTATGCTTTAGCATCTTGCATGTGTGTAACTGTTAACATGACAGCATGCTTGCCATGAGGCTAATTGCTTATGTGATATAACTACCTGAATGCCTGTGGGTGAATGTTAGATTATTTGAATTGGAACAATTCATTGAAATGCGAGTTTTAAGCCCAATTAATTGTGGCAAAATCATGTTTTCTAAGCCCACTTGAGGGTGGCAAATCCACGTCTTAGCCTACTTGCGAGTAGCACCTTCAAACCATTTTCAAACAAACAAGCATGAGATGATTTGTTCCAACTTAGGCGATCTAGTCTATACTTGTGTGTTGTGCGCATCATATAGTAATTTTAGGCTAATAACCGGAATAAGAACGTATGTGTTTTCAAAAACGAGATATCATGTTTAGTAGTGGCCGATCTTTGATTGGGCGAGCGGGGGTGCTCATAGCTGACCTTCCCCAATCGTACCCAAGTTCCCGAGCCAAGGCAACTTTGGTGATGACGGACACGTGGCCTTAGGCAACGAGTCAGGGTTTCCTAAATTTTCCCAAAATAAAATATTTAGGTGACGACTCTGTATCTGGCAAAGCAGTCTATGTTTGGCACTTCTTTCTTAAAAATCAGTTTTCCAAAACGATTTGCCGGATTTGGACTCTTTGGTGATTTATTATTCTTGCATTGCACTTTGCGAGATCAGATTAAGAACCGTGACATTTGAGTCCGAACTGTAGTAAGCCCAAATGAACAAAACGGGGTTTTTTCGGGGACGTTCGTGGACGTCTACAGTTTCTGGCGACCCTACTGGGGATTTAGAGAACTTGACTCAAACTCATGATATCTTGTTTTGATTACACTTATGTGTTTCTTTAGATTGCATTTGCATTGGTGCGCCTAAGACACCGTGTTTGCCGTATGCTATTCCTGAACGGTTTGCCGGAGGCTTGCTTTGAGAAGCGTGCCATAAGGCTGACCGGTTGCGGGCTCTGCCACGACGGGAATACAAACCCCGATTTTTACCGGGGCACCCTTTTTGACCATTCGACCTAGTGCATATTCGGAATCCATAGTGACTATTCCAATCTACGACAGGTTGCTACCCGATTATAGGTTGTTTGAAACTGCCGTGTGCGTAGTGAAACCCTAGCTCCTAACAATAGGACAGGGAAACCCTATCCCAACATAGGGGTGTTTTGGCCCTTACTTGCTTGTTATGCACTTTTTGAGTTGGCCTCTACAGGTATACACATATTAGTCTGCAAGTCTGAGTATCAGGCCTGCGGGTATCAGTGTTTTGAGAATCAGTTATATCTGCAGGTATCAGATTCAGTTTTGGGGCAGTAATTTGAGGAACAGTGATCAGTGGTCAAATACAGTTATTCAGCCATGCTTATGTCTATTCTGGTGAAATTGGGCTGAGATGCTACCTATTTTCTCTTTCAGGGGGGGGGTTTAGAGATTCGGTTCCGAGCAATCAGTGTTCTCCTCTGCTGAGGCAAGGTAAAAAGGGCCAGTCAAGGCTTACCGGTTCATCAGATCCGTCAGCCACCAGTCACATCACCTCCACTCACCAGATTCGTGATAACACAGAATTCAGAAGAAATTGTGGTTATGGCAGCGGCACTAAACCAAGGAATTACCATACAGGGTGGGACCGATGTTGAAATACAACACCCACCCAGGTCACCGACCACACGTCCAATCTGGGAACCCCAGTTATTTCAAGCCCGTGAGCCCATAACGTTTGAGCTGATGGAAATGATTGGCGATCTCCAGAGATCTGTGGCTGATTTAGCCTACGGAATGTCGGCTCCACCACCGATTGCATCGTATGCCGGGAATTTCATGCTAGAAAAGCCCCCGCTATTGGGGCGAATTGTGATTGAGCTCAGCCAACCTGAAGCCATCCCAAGTTCTGACAATGGCATGTCGACAACAACGGGGCTCTGCTCTAAAATAGCAACCCAAACCGTCCACCAAGCTGAGGCTAGTGGAAAGAACAAGATGAAGGCGGACATTGATCCCTATGAACAACTCCAGCAAGCTGTTGAGGCTCTGAAAGTCGGGGGGTTAAATAAGCAACAAGTACTCGCAGTTGTGGCTAAGACTGTGGATGACATTTTCCCTGCTCAGACCGAGAGCAGTTCAAGCCAAAGGGAAAATCGGGATAGGGACCATCGTACCAGAACAGTTCCTTCCTACCCTAACCCTACACCCGGAAAAGTTCAGAAAACTAAGTCAGCACCGGCCGACCCTTTTGCTAGTGCGTCCAGCAAAAATCCGCAAACCTCGAAGTATTTACCCCGAGGTCGTAGGGTCTTTCATGCCCTCTACATGCCTTTGTCCAAGGCGCTTCAGATCCTCACTGAAAAAGGTCATCTCAAACCTCTTGAGCCTCAGCCTCTCCCGAGTAATCTCCCTCTCTCACATGATGCTGCCCAGTACTATGCGTACCATCAACAGACTGGTCACACCACCGACAACTGTTTCCGACTTCGCCACGAAGTACAGGATCTGTTTGACGATGGGGTCATCCTCTCACCGAGTTCAGCAAAGTCTTTCATCACCGGGTTGGTGGACTTCGAGGATAATACAAGTATGTGATCAAGGGTTGAACCACCTGTGGGCGGCACTCAATTTATTCCAGATGTGGCGTATGGCACGCATCATTTTGAGCATTTGCGAATGCTAGTTTTTGAACTTTCTGACTTGGCATTTTGGGTCAGTCTTGTTTTGTTGTATATAGTCAGTCTTTTTGTACTATGTCAGTCGGGTCTGTCTTATTGTATCGAGTCAGTCCTGTTGTATAGGAGTCGAGTGATTTCGGGGGTGTTATCTCGGATATCACTGTTTTGTTTTGTATTTGTCTTTTTGCTTTCTTTTGGGTCTGTTTCTGCCATGGACCAGTTACACCAGAAGATCTAAATGAAACAGCAGTAAATTTTCATACCCTTGTGTTCGCTTCTGTCTTGTGCCAGTTGTGCCAGAAAGTTTGAATGAAACGGCAGTGCTTTTCACCTACTTCTTATGTGCCTCGAAATCATTGCATTGACCTAAGTTTTTCAAAAAACTTTTTGAACATTGTAACGAAAACGAAAAGGGAGGAATTCCTCGGCTTTTGCAAAATTTGATCAACTGGGAGAAAAAGAGGCATGCTAAGCCCTTAATGAATGAGATCATGTTGGTTAATGTGGGTACTGAGAAGGATCCTGGCTTGATCCAGATTGGTTGCACACTGTCTTCAGCGCAAACGATTTGTCACTTTCTTAAAAGATTTTCAAAAAATGTTTTGCGCCGTCCTGCGAAGACCTGTGTGGAATCGCTCTTGAGATTGTGCAGCTTAGGATCGCTCTCAGCCTCGAGACTCGACCCCCCTTACCTTCAAACCTTGAACCTGGATTCAGATTGTTTGATGGTCAACCACAATGTGAGGCCTGTGTGGCCAGATTCGAAGCAGCCCTCGAACAGGTGGCAAGAAAGTCAGATCAAGAAGATCAGACGTCGTCAAAAGAAAGCTTGCAAAGCTAGATCAGAAGCACCCCTCAAATTAGGAGCAAAAGAATTACAGATGTGCTCGAAGAACGGAAAATTGGGACATTTCTCAAGCTAACGAAGATCGGCAAGAATGCCAAATCCCAAAAGGGAGGAAAGGAGAAACTATTGTTGAAGGACAACTGAGTTCCTATCCATAACACTAGGGGCAAATTCAACCCCCCATTGGGTGGACTCTTACATCATCAGCAAACAGCAGCCATCCTCTTGGATACAGGTGGCTTCAAGATCTCAACCGATCAACATGGACCCAGTTACAACTTTTACCCTTGAGAGGCTCGTTGGGCCGAAAACCCGGAAGGGCAACCCATGCAAAAGTTAGAGCAAGAAAAAGCAAAAAAAAAAAGAACGAAAAAAGAAGAAAAGAACTGAAAAGAATTGAAAAGAAAAGAAAAACAGAGCTCGCAAGGTTGAAAACCTGAAAGGGCGGCCTTGGCAAAAGTTAGAGCGCAAAAGGTGAGGGTTAATACACAAGTGTACCTTAACCCGGAACTACGTAAGGCTTGATTCCTATGTTTGGAATACGTACGCAACTTCATTTTGAAGTCCAGCCATAAACACTCCAAATCGATTGTGTCCATGTAATGGTTTCGATCATCTTTGTCATTTCTGTATCCGAGAGTTCGGTTGTGATCATCGCTGTGAGAACTGGTTACAGTGTGCTGCGGTGCATGTCAAACAAGGGGCAACTTTCCGTTGCCATACAGTGCGCTGTGGTGCCATTCAAACAAGGGGCAATTTTCCATTGCCGTACAGTGCCGTTCAGACAAGAGGCAATTTTCCATTGTTATGGATCTGAGGTAGTACATCTCAAGAATGGGTTCCATGCTCGTTGAGCGGTGGCCGTTTGCACAAATAGTTTTTGAGAATTTTTACTGAGGTTGACTAATTTTCTCAAAAATTATTCCATTTTTCCAAAACTGGACCTTTTCTTGGACCCGAAAAGGAAAATTTTCAGTGCTCATAGCCTAACTAGCATGATTTCAAATCAAAAATTGAACAAGTATGTTAATCTAACTCTCATATTGGTCAAAATTGTTTTAGTAGAAAGCCAAAACAAAAAATGGTCAAAATGATGAACTAGGGGCACAGTTGAGTCAGGCTTCCTGTCTTTCCCCTGTTGTCAACATACTTGCCAGAAAGGGCACTCTACCTGCCAGAAAAGGGCACAACTGAAGCAAACAGAAAAATGCCAAAAGCTATCTCATCCTCCAAGCAACGAGGTATCAAGCCAAGTGCGAAGCATGAATTGGAATGGAACAGGACATTCCACTCCCGCATCTGGACACATCTTATCACGTCCAAACTCCCCAGCAGGCATCATCAACCGATGTCAGCTGCAGATTTGCTACACACCCAGTTGTAGCACAACCCCTCCGTGGGAAAATTCACTGTTGTAAACAGAAGAAGAAGAATCTAGCGGAATGCTAGGGGCAAGAGCCCGCAACTTTCTGCTTATCTGTCAACCACCCGGGAGAGGGATAAAAAATAAGAGATTGAAGAATAGAGAGATGTGCACTGAGAGAAAAGTGATGGAAAGGGATTTTCAGAAAAACAGAGCCTGAGGGCCAAGTGATGTGAGAATCACAAATAAGAAAGGGTGGGAAATAATACCCGAAGAAACAGGCACCCTGTGCACGTCTGAGTGTCGTGTCTTTTGTTTTGCCTCGATTCTTGTTTTCCCTCGATTCTTGTGTTTCTTGATGTGTTTAGGTTGTTTACCTTTTGTTTGTCTTTGTTGAGTCGTTTTGACTGGGGTCAGCTGTAGGCTCAATACCCGGTTGAGAACCCTTTTCTCATTGCAATTTCAAAAATGAATCGTTTTGTGCTCAGAGTGCTGTGTCATTCTCCACATTTGTGCAAAATAGAATTCATTCTTTCATAAAACCGCAGGGTTCAACCCAGGTCATCTCAGAGCAGTAGAATCAGGACCTATCTGAAGCTATAGGTTCCAGGTTGCAAAGCAAAAGAAAAGAACGAAAATGTGGAGCATCTTAGCATGTTTCAACTCCAGCAAATCCCGAGACTGCATTCCAAGTGCACCTCCTTAGGCCCCGCCTTTCTTGAGAGTATAAGTGTATCTCGACCCCAAGTGTAAGCCTGCTTCAAGTCAGAATGGTAGTCCGAGCAGGACCTATGGTTTTCACATGCAGATGTTATGTCTTGCCAATATAAACAGGGTGTACCCTTTTTGAGCTGAGTGTGTTGCAAAGCCCTCTGAGAGATGAATCGGAGGCACCAAAGTACATGTTTGATGCCCCCCCTACTGCATAGAATGTGCACTTTCATCTACACTTTTGTTGCATGCGTGCCGCGCATCGTTATAATTCATGCATAGAATATGCTTTCAATGTTGCATATAATATGCCTGTCTATTGCGTAAAATGTGTTTGCTTTCAATTTTGCATAGAATATGCTTTGCTTGTCTCATGCATAAAAAAATGTGTTTGCATAGCGAGTTGTTGCTCATTTGTCTATCGAGTTATTGCTCATTCGTTTATCGAGTTGTTGCTCATTTGTTTATCAAGTTGTCGCAATTTTGTTTATCGAGTTGTTGCTCTTTGCTTACCGAGTTGTAAACTTGTCAAGGTCTTATTGTTGCTATGACGCCCCGAACCTACACTATTGGTTGCAGTCAAGGGAGAGTCACTAATGAATCCTATGGTCAATAACCAAGTAAGATCCCAGATTGCCGGAGGAGTCAAATTAGCCTCCCTTCTAAGTCCGGCTTTCTTAGGCAGCGCACTACCCTTTTGACAGATCTTAAAAGGTATTGACACAAGGTCTCATAAGCAGCGATAAGGTGTATACGTATAAATATTAAAATATAAGTACATAACAACCACAAATATCATTAATTTCAAAAGCTTGATCCATTACATTACATTCCAAGAGAAAACTTAAATCTTCATATGAGTCTTACAAAATATCAAAAGGAATTTCTAACTTTTCTAAGATAGCCAAAAGTCTTCGAAGGTTTCAGGTTTGTCGTCTCCAGCTATAAGCTCCTCTTCGGCACCTGGCATGACATGCCGTGAGCTTTGAATGCCCAGTAAACACACACACACCCCGTCCCTCTTTCCCAGTCCAATACACAATCACAAATATAACATCAAATAGTAAAGCATGATACTCAACTAAGGGGTTACAAGTTAGATGTTAGTAAACTAGAAATCCCCCAAAGAGATTTCGTCCTCCCAACCACAAGAATTGGACACCAGACTATTCGGAACTCCCCCTTTTGCTGCTTTGTTGTAGAACTAACCTCGGATGCCTACCAACGGTTATATACCGCGTAGCACCAACCGCAGGGCCTCAAAAGGGATAGTGAAAAGAAAAAGTTTTCTCTCCTGAATCCAACCTCATCCTTCCAGAAAAAGTTTTATCATCCTGAATGTCCCATCCGGACCCAACCTTATCTCACCATTCAAACCGTCGCAAGGAGTCCGAATACGTCCGTTCCATTCCAGGGTTTACGCGACAATTGCTTGCGCAAGACTTTAACTTTCAAATAGGGAACGCATCCCAAAAATCCATATATCACATATTCTCATCTTTTCATTACTCAAGTTCTCGAAAACCCAATACCCTCCCAATTAGAGTTCCCGTTGAAGTTAAATGTTTTACATCAAGGTTAGTCTAATTGATAAGACAATAATATCCACATAAGCATGCATCCTTAAGACGAGGAAGATAATAACATAACCATAACACATATAATATCATGCCAAGATATGCTCATAAGTAAGTAGGCAATTTCATGAATTCAAGGGCATAAAACATCCATGCATAACACAGTTTCCAGATTTAACATCACATAAAGATTAAAATGAAAGGACTATTTTAGATCTTCCACCGGACTCGGTCTTCCTACAGTTCGTAGAGAATTTGATCTAGTTTCTATAACATTTTTCAGAAATGGGATTGCTTTTCCAGATTTTAAGTTATTTAGAAAACATTCCAGCGCTGTCCAGATTCTGTCCAGATCCGTCGAATGTTACGAAAATTTGATTTTCTTGCAAATCGCTTAATGTTTTTCGATGAAACCAATTTTAGTTGAAAGCTAACTCCTTAAGGAAGGTTTTGACATAAAATAGAGGTCCAGAATAATTTTATACATTTTTCTAGAATTTCTGGAAGTGGGCTGCAAAAATAGTTCTAGGGTAAAATGTCCAAAACAAGACGATTTATGAGAAAAGGGTTCCACCAAGGGAAAGTTTTCGTTTATTTTGTGAATAAAACATGCTAAATAACATATATTTAACTCAGAAAGTTTTCTTGAAGGTGTGCCTTTGGAAAGTTTGAGAGATTGGTATAAAAAGATGGTTTTGTGCCAAAATGGGGAAAATACAAGAGAGATGGAATCAATGCTCAACTTTTAGCATTTTTAACACAAGTAACTCATCAATAACAGATATGAAAACATTATTTAGAACCCTTAGAAACATGTATTTGAAAAAGGAAAATGAAAGAGAAGGTTGTGTTGTGGCTTACCTACTAAGCTTTGCACAAGAAGGCTCTCTTCTTCCTCCCTCTTCATCTCTTAGACTTTTCTCTCTTGCTCTCCTCCCTCTCTCTAGCCAAAATGTGTGTGTAGGTGTGGTGTTTGTGCTTGCCAAGCTAGGGGAGGTTGGTATTTATAGACAAGTTTTGATACAAAAAGTCCTAAAAGCCCATTAGTTGGAAATGGATGGAAAGGTTAGAATTTGTTTGAAGTTTAAAGGAAAAGGGATGGTTTGGGAGGCTCACTCATAGGTTTAGGCAACAATTGGTTGATTCTTAGTTGGAAGAAAACTAGTTTTGAAAACATCACCCTAGGTCTAGGGTACTAGGTCTTGAGTTTCCTAGAATATCATGATCATAAACCTTGAAAATTGGCTCTTCACTTCTCCCTATGGTGGCTGGCCCTTGGGAAGGGTGATGGGGTTATTATTTTAATGATTTTAGGTATTAGGGGAACAGTTCTCAATGTATGCATATATAGAGATTTCAATTGATTGATGGTACTAATAATATTAAGGTACATGTACTATTTTTGGGGTAATTCTTAATAAAAGAAATGAGGGCTTGGAATTAAACTCATGTATTGGAACCTTATTTATGTATTTACTTATGATCTAGTTAGGTTTAGGGCTAATTTAAATACTCATAGCAAATCTTTATTGGTACCAAAGTCATTATTGCTCCAAGATTCAAAGGATTTGTTTGTACTAAAGTATAATGATGACGGCTAGTCATGTCCTCGAGATTTGGGGAGATTTCCCTATTTATTTTGTGTACAAATCTTGGAAATTGTAAAACATAATGTTAAAAAAAGATTTTAGGGTACAAGTGTATATATAAATATATAATGGTACTTATTTGAGGTCAATTTGTGATTTAATAAAAATGTGAGGGCTTGGTGTAGACGTCCCCGAACGCATCCCGGGGGGGGACCCCGTTCTGGTTCGATGTTGGGTCACTACAGTTCGAAGGACTCAAATGTCACGGTTCTTAATCTTGAACCAAAGAGTCCAAATCCGGCAAATCGTTTTGAAAACAGATTTTTTGAAAGAAGTGCCAAACATGGACTGCTTTGCCAGATACAGAGTCGCCACCTAAATGTTTTAAAATGGGAAATTTAGGAAACCCTGACTCGGTGCCAAAGGCCACGTGTCCGTCATCACCAAAGTTGCCTCGGCTCGGGAACTTGGGTACGATTGGGGAAGGTCACTTCGTGAGCACCCACGCTCGCCCGGTCAAAGACCGGCCTCTACTAACCATGATATCTGATTTTGAAAACATTGTGAGTTCTTATCCCGGTTATTAGCCTAGGTTACTATGTGATGCGCACAGTATACAAGTATAGACTGAGTCGTCTGAATTGGAACAAAACACTTCATGTTTGTTTGTTTGAAAATGGTTTGATGGTTCTACCCGCAGGTAGGCTAAGACGCGGATTTGCCACCCTCGGGTGGGCTTAGAAAACATGATTTTGCCACTATCTGGTGGGCTTAAAACAAACATTTGATGAATTGTCCCAATTCAAATAACCCAATCTCCACCCACAGGCATTCAAGGCAGTTATATCACATAAGCACATAGCCTCATGGTAAGCATGCTATTCATGGCAACACTCACACGCATGCAAGGATGCTAAAGCACAAAAACTCACCGAGTACTCCAAGCCAAAACAGAAATTTATTAGAAATCATGCATGATCCTAACTATACAGAAATGCCTAATGCAACACATGCAAAGATGCAAACTATAGCAGGCTCGGCTATTCTAAACATGGCATATGAGATGCAACAACTATCACGTATTCAATTTTGGAATTGAAATACAAATGCAGTTTGTATGATGCGCCGAGCCCGGTGCATGCAAGACAGATGAATGAATGCAAACATGCTATCATACTGTATGCTAATTGAAATATGCCCTATATCTAACCATCATAAGCGGGTAAATAAAAGGGAAGAAAGACGTGGGGTTGGAAGACATACATCACACTCACCCACACTTATTACAGTTATGCCCTCGCGCAGAGGGTCCGAATAAATATACAGTCCCAAATCGAAAGAATAATACAGTCCGAATATTACAAATTCCTAATTAATTAACAAATTAAACTAAGAAAAACTGTAAATTGGCATGCAATCCAAGGGGCTGCCTTGATTCTGATGAATGCTGCATGTTGAGCTGCCTTGCGCGGAAATCCACTGGGATGCCCCAATTAGCCTCTGTTTTGCAATGTTCCTCGAAATGCGTGCCAGACTCCGAAAAGTTACTGATTCTCTATTTTGCTGCAACAGAGAGCAGGAAAGGGGCATAGCAATGTATTTCACAAATGTATGCATGCCTCGATCCTCGTACCACCAATCATGCATATCGATGCATGATGGCCGAGGAGCCGATTTGCACAACTCGATATAGGATGAATGCACATGAATGCTACAACAAAACCTAACTCCGTCATGGGTGATCCGGAGTGTCGGTGACTTGGGAATTGAAACCCGTTCCGTCACTCGGAGTACGAAACGTGCCTCGTTTCCCGTGCCCGGGCTAACTCCTATCCCGAACACAATGCAATATGCATGATATGCATGAAATGCAGCTAATATGCAATCCTAACATACACAATGCTAATGAAAACGAGATGTCTCGGAATGCGTGCCAGACGAGCACGCTAACCGAGGAAACGATCCTAAGGTATAAAATGGCATACGCAATGCCAATGGACTTACACTAACACGAGTGAGCCTCAGCCACACTCACATAAGAGGCCGTCGGATAAAAATGAAGTGCCTCGAAATGCGTGCACACTGACACGCAAACCGAGGCAATGGCGTACACGATGCAAAATGGACTTACACTAACATGAGTGAGCCTCAGCCACACTCACACAAGAGGCCGTCGGATGAAAATGAGGCGCCTCGAAATGCATGCACACGGGCACGCAAACCGAGGCAATGGATTAAAGCATGAAATAACATAGGAAATGATATGCAAACATGCCAATGGATTTTCAGCATTCACAAATGATGCAAAACAGTCCCGAAAGGTGGGGGAATGACACCAAATGCACGGAATGGTCCCGAAATGCGATATTAAGCGCCCGAAATGGCCTACAGCCATACTAAACATGCATAATTGGTACATGACATGCAAAACAGTAGCAAGGCAGCCCCAAGACAAGCATTTTTACAGTATAAAACAAGGCCAAACAACAAGCATAGATAGGGCAACAATGGCGTACAAAAATAGGGGCCAAGTGAGGGGTATTGAAGTAGATGGTAAATTCAAAGCCCAAATGGAAAAATTCCCTTCTACAACACTGATGAGGGACTAAAAATATGAACATTTACAGTAGATGACATCCCCCAACTCAGTACGCAAACATGCTAAAAATGCCATGCAAGAACTAGGATACATAAGGCTATAACATGAGGTACCCCAAACATTCATCAAACCAGCAAAGACCCTTAATGAAATGTGTCAAGAAGATCAAAATATGACTCTTTCCAGTTCTGATCATGGCCGAAAACAGAAGCTAGATAAGCTTAACAAAGCATGCAAGAATGGGGGTCAAAGAGGGGTATAAAGACAAGTATAACATGGAGACCCCCAACAAGGTTGGTCCCTTCTACAATGTTGTATAGGGACACAAAATAAGCTTACTCAAAGTTCATTACATGCTCCAAAATAGACTACATGTAGGTCAAACAAATCATGCAAACTTACGGTAAATATGAGAGATTATGAAGCAAGTGCATGATAGAGAGGCCAAACAGGGTTGAGCCCTTCTTCAATGTTGAATAGGGGCTCAAAATAGGCCCTCTTACAGTTTACCTTATGCTCGAAAACAGATCACTCTTAGGCTAGAAATAGCATGCAAAATATTGACATACAAGATACTATTGAAGCAAGTGTGCCATAGAGGGCTCAAACAGGGTTGAGCCCTTCAACAAAGATGAAAATGAGCTCAAAATAGGACCACTTTCAGTATTGGTCGGAGCTCAAAACAGTATGGAAATAGGGTTAAGAAAAGAGGCAAGAAAGTGGTGTAAAAGAGGGATTTGGAGACTTACCCTTGAAGACAAGTTCTTGGCTACCTTTTTGCTTGAAGAAAGTTGCTTCTAAACCTCTTAAGGACCCCTCCTTGCTGCTGGAAATGAAGTGGTGGTGGTGGTGCTTAGTGATGGTGAAGAAATGGAAGCAAACTTGAAGATTTGAGAGAGATGGAGAGAGAGGTGTGTATGTATGCTTGAAGGCAAATTTTCTAACCCTTCTAGGAGAGTGTTGGAGCTTGTATGGAAGCAAGGAAGGAGGAGCAAGTCAAGGCAAAAGTGTGTCCAAGTGTGTAGCCTTAAGGAATTAAGTTCCCTTGCACCAAAAATATCCCCCGAAATCAGATTTTTTGGGGGAAAAAGTCACACAGCTGTAAAGTACACAGCATGGGGATCAGGGCCGGCCATGTGTTTGGGCTGCAGGTGGCCGGCCGGCCACCCCCTATGGCCGGCCGGCCAAAGGGCAAAATGGGCATGTTGAATTAATGGCCGGCCATAGTACATTAGGGTCCTCCCATGTGTCCTCAACACAACCCTGTGGTTGAAAATTGACAACTCTAAAACAGGAGAGAGAACAAGCCACTTTTCAAAAGAGGTTCAAAAATGGAAAAAGGAATTAATGGCCGGCCATGTGTTTTTAGGGTACTCCCATGTGTGTACAACACAAATATGTGGTTTTGGCTCGAAGAAAATGGCCCTAGGGTGTTCAACATTAGCCCGGAAGTGAGAAAAACGGGCGCCGGAGGAGCATAATTGGTTGTTGGGACAATTGCTGGCCTCCCACCCTCCAGTGACCTTCCTGGTGATAAAACAGAGGTACCTGCCAAAAATGAACAAAAACCGATGCAAAACGAATGCTCGGGGGGCAAACCGCGAGGTTCGGGGTCCCGAAAACCGGCCGTTAAGCACCGAAAGTGGTGTTTGGCCACGAAGTGAGTATCTAAGACCCCAGTGTCCCTCGTTATGATAAAACAGAGGTACCTGCCAAAAATGAACAAAAACCGATGCAAAACGAATGCTCGGGGGCCAAACCGCGAGGTTCGGGGCCCGAAAACCGGCCGTTAAGCACCGAAAGTGGTGTTTGGCCACGAAGTGGGTATCTAAGACCCCAGTGTCCCTCGTTAGGGAGTAAATGAGATGCATGCCAAAAACCGGAGGAATCGGAGATGGTTAGACGGTCCCAAACCGAGGCACACGGCCTGACGACTCCGAAAACCGGGAACCGGGCTCCGAAATGGGCAAAATGGCCTACGGGCACAAAATGTAGCCCACGGCCACTGAGAGATAGTCTACGGGACCTCTCCCTCCCCTCAGGAAAGAAAACAGAGAAAACCGAGTTTGGTTCGCAAACCGAGACAAGGTATAAAAGAGGATTCGGAAGTCCGGAGGCAGGGCTCGCAGCCGCGACTCTGAGACTTCTGAACGAGCACAATATTCAACATCACCGAGCGCTCAACCGGTGACGTCTGAGTCTTAAGGTCGGTCAAAAATGGGGTGTCTACAGTTGCCCCTCTTTGACAGAACTCGGAAGTCACAAGTGACGGGAGTGAATGTTAAAGCCCAGAGACGACCCATTTTTGGCAAGGCCGAAGACTTAGACAATCATACAAGATGCACAGAGATATGCCCGCAGGCAGGGGCAAAATGCAAAATGATATGCAGGGAGATTTTGATAATTGGACTTACACGCTACGCGAAGCCGGTTTGAAGATTGGACTTATACGCTACGCGAAGCCGGTTTGAAGATTGGACTTATACGCTAAGCAAAGCCGGTTTGAAGATTGGACTTACACGCTAAGCGAAGCCGGTTTGAAGATTGAGGATTCATGCAATGCACTGTAATGTAGCGGCTAAAATGCAATGTGATAACTAGGAAAAGGGAGGTACCTTACAGGGGCAATTGGCAATGACTTACCTCGGCGATGTCCTACCTTATGCTGATGTGAGAATCTTCCGCTTCTTCTTGGTTGAACCACAGGTACTACTTTTCTCCCTGACTATGGTCGCAGCTTTCCCTATTCTCCAACAGGGTGACAGACTAGGTTGGATCAGTATCCAGAATTGAGGTGCATACAGATGCTATCTCAATCTATGGGGCTGCCATACAGATTTCAAGCCGAGGATATACCCCTGGGTATTTAAACCAGACTTTAGTCTCGGAAATCCCGAACCTTTGCGTTCTAGGCATAAGCCATTCGAACTCTAGTTTCCACCGTCTCAGTTGGTCTCCTAGGAACTCACCGCTAACATAGGCAGGTGGCTATACCAGACCACCGGAAGTCGTTCGGGCACGACAAACACCAAAGGAATTGCACCTTTAGAGGATTTAAGGTCTCCTAGACCGGAGAGTGCACAAGATAGTGCGAAGGAAGATACAGGATTTAAGGTCTCCTAGACCGGAGAGTGCACAAGACAGTACAATGCAGAGTGAATGCTCAAAACAGCACGATACAGATAAAGTGCGCAAGATAGCGCGATGCAATGCACTAACAAGTGCAGGTAAGGTGCGCAAGATAGCGCGATGCAATGCACTAACAAGTGCAGGTAAGGTGCGCAAGATAGCGTGATGCAATGCATGCACAATGCAAGTAATGTGCACAAAATAGTGCGATGCGCAAAATAGCGCGAGTGAAATGTAATGCACTAACAAGTACAGGTGAGACACGCAAGATAGCGCGAATGATACAATGTACAAAATAATGCGATTGAGGTGCGCAAAATAGCGCGAATGATAAACTGCACAAAACAGTGCGATGCGCAAAATAACGCGAATGTAAACTGCACAAAACAGTGCGATGGAGGTGCGCAAAATAGCGCGAATGATAAATTGCACAAAACAGTGCGATGCGCAAAATAACGCGAATGTAAACTGCACAAAACAGTGCGATGCGCAAAATAACGCGAATGTAAACTGCACAAAACAGTGCAATGCGCAAAATAACACGAATGTAAACTGCACAAAACAGTGCGATGCGCAAAATAACGCGAATGTAAACTGCACAAAACAGTGCGATGCGCAAAATAGCGCGAATGTAAACTGCACAAAACAGTGCGATGCGCAAAATAGCGCGAATGTAAACTGCACAAAACAGTGCGATGGAGGTGCGCAAAATAGCGCGAATGATAAATTGCACAAAACAGTGCGATGCGCAAAATAGCGCGAATGTAAACTGCACAAAACAGTGCGATGCGCAAAATAGCGCGAATGTAAACTGCACAAAACAGTGCGATGCGCAAAATAACGCGAATGTAAACTGCACAAAGCAGTGCGATGTGCAAAATAGCGCGAATGTAAACTGCACAAAACAGTGCGATGCGCAAAATAGCGCGAATGTAAACTGCACAAAACAGTGCGATGCGCAAAATAGCGCGAATGTAAACTGCACAAAACAGTGCGATTGATTTGAAATGCACAAGACAGTGCGATACGCTAAACAGCGCGATACGCTAAACAGCGCGAGTGATTTGAAATGCACAAGATAGTGCGAGTGAGATACAACCACAAGATGCACAAGACAGTGCAAGCGAGATACAAAGTGTAAGTGCACAAGACAGTGCGAGCGAGATAAAATGCACAAGAAAGTGCGATAAAATGCATCTTCTATGCAAGTATGGGGGCATTTTCCATGCAATATCGAAAGCAAGCATATTATCATAACGATGTGCGGTACGCATGCAACAACAGTGTATATGAAAGTTCACATTCTATGCAATAGAGGAGCATCAAATATGTACTCTGGTGTTTCCGATTTACCTCTCAGAGGGTTTTGCAACACACTCAACTCGAAAAGGGTACACCCTGTTCATATTGGCAAGAGATAACATCTGCTGCTGCTTTAATTGCCGTTCTGACTTGAAGCAGGCTTACACTTGAGGTAGAGGCGCACTCATACTTCGGTAGCATTGACAAGGCCTGAAGAGGTACATCCGGAGTACAATCACGGAATTTGCTGAAGGTGAAACACACTCAGATGCTTCAATTTTCCCTCTTTTCTTTTGCTTTGTAGTCTGGAACCCCTATTGCTTCAGATAGGTCCGGGTTTTACTGTTCTCACATGACCTGGGTTGAACCCTGCGGTTTTATGAAAGAACAAATACTGTTTTGCACAAATGTGGGGAATGGCACAGCACTCTGAGCACACAACAAATCATTTTTGAAATTGAGAAAATGAGTTCTCGACCGGGTATTGAGCTTACGACTGGCCATAGCCAAAAAGACTCAACAATAGAAAACAAAAGGGATACAACCTAAAGACATCGAGTAACACTCGAGACGACTCAAAACAAGAATCGAGACAAAACAAAAAGACACGACACTCAGACGTGCGCAGGGAGCCTGTTTCACCGGGTAGTGTTTCCCGCCCTTTCTCATTTGTGATTCTCACATCACTCGGCCCTTAAGCTCTATTTTTCTGACAAAGCCCTTTTCTCACTTTTTCTCTCAACGCACATCTCTCTATTCTTCAATCTCTCATTTTTTATCCCTCCCCTGGGTGGTTGATGGATAAACAGGAAGTTGCGGGCTCTTGTCCCTAGCCCTCAGCTAGATTCTTCTTCTTCTGCACACGGCCAGTGAGTTTCTCCCACAGAGGGGTTGTGCTACAAATGAGTGTGTAGCGAATTTGCAGCTGACATAGGTTGAGGGTGCTATGCCGGGGAGTTTGGATGTGATAAGATCTGTCCAGATGATGGAGTGGGATATCTTGCCCCATTCCAGTTCGTGCTTCGCACTTGGCTTGATACTTCGTTGCTTGGAGGGTGAGAGAGCTTTCAGCCCTTTGTTGTGCCCTTTTCTGGCGAATACGGTGCCCTTTCCGCAAGTAGAGTGCCCTTTTTAGCAAGTATTTTGACGAAGGGGAAAAGACAGAACACCTGACTCAACTGTGCCCCTAGTTCATTATTTTGACCATTTTTGTTTTGATTTTTCTACTAAAACAATTTTAACCAAAATGAGAGTTAGATTAACATGCTTGTTCGATTTTTGATTTGAAATCATGCAAGTCAGGCTATGAGCACTGAAAATTTTCCTTTTTTGGGTCCAAGAAATGGTCCCGTTTTTGGAAAAGATGAAACAATTTTCGAGAAAATTAGCCAACCTCAGTAAAAATTCTCAAAAACTATTTTTGCAAACGGCCACTTGCTCAACGAGCATGAAACCCACTCCTGAGACGCACAACTTCAGATCCGAAAGAAAAATGGCCCCCCTGCTTGAAGAGAGCTTCTTGGCAACGGAAAGTTGCCCCTTGTTTGAACGGCACTGCAGCGCATTGAATGGCAACGGAAAGTTGCCCCTTGTTTGAATAGCGCCGCAGCACACTGAATGGCAACGAAGAGTTGCCCCTTGTTTGAAATGACACCGCGCGGCGTTTTGAATGGCAACGGAAAGTTGCCCCTTGTTTGATGGTGCCGCAGCGCATTGTAGTCAGTCTTAGAGCGACGAACACAACCAGACTCTCGGATACAGAGAAGGCGAAGATGATCAGAACCATCGCATGGACACAATCAAATTTGAATTGTTTTACGGCTGGACTTCAGGATGAAGTTGCCTACGTATCCCAAAGATGGGAATCAAGCCTTACGTAGTTCGGGGTCAGGGTACACTCGGGTATTTAACCTCTCCTTTTTATGCTCTAACTTTTGCCAAGGCGCCTGTTGCAGGTTTTCAACCTTGCGAGCTATGTTTTCCTTTTCTTTTCAATTCTTTTCATTTCTTCTTCTTTTTTTTTTCTTTTTCTTTTTCTTTCCCTTTTTTGCATTTTTCTTCTTTCTCTTTTTTTTATTTTTATTTTTCTTGCTCTAACTTTTGCCTGGGTCGCCCTTTGGGTTTTCGGCCCAGCGAGCCTCTCGAAGGGTAAAAGTGTAACAAGTCCATGCCAAATGGTTTTGAGATTGAAGCCCTCTATATCCAGGAGAGTGGCTGTTGTATTGATTTGCAGAAAGGATCCACCTTGGCTCTTCGAGCACATCGGATTATTTTTGCCCCTAGTTCGAGGGGTGCTTCTGATTTAGCTTCGCAAGCTTCTTCTGATGAGGTCTGATCTTCTTGATCTGACTTTGGTGCCTCTTGTTCGAGGGCTGCTTCAAATCTGGCCACACAGGCCTCACATTCGTAGTTGACCGTTGAACTTCTGAATTCAAGTTCAAGGTTGGAAGCAAAAGGGGTTGAGTCTCGAGGCTGAGAGCGATCCTAGGCTGCACAATCTCAAGAGCGATTCCACACAGGTCTTCGCAGGACTGCGCAAAACATTTGTTTTTGAAAATTTTTAAGAAAGCGACAAATCGCTCGCGCTGAAGATAGTGTGAGAAACCAGTCTGGATCAAGCCAGGGTCCTTCTCAGTACTCACTCTAACAAGCATGATTTCATTCATTAAGGGCTTAGCACGCCTCTCTTTCTCTCAGTTTGATCAAAGTTTTGCAAATCCCGAGGAATTCCTCCCTCTTTGTTTTACCGCAGTGTTCAAAAGGTTCGAAAAACTCAGGTCATACAATGACTTCAAGGCACAAGAGAGCAGGTGGAATGCACTGCCATTTCATTCAAATCCCGGCACAACTAGCACACGGCAGAAGCAAATGTGAGAGTGTGAAAATCACTGCTGTTTCATTCAAAATGTGAAAATCACTGCTGTTTCATTCAAAATCTGTTGGCATAACTGGCTTCCTGGCAGAAACAGACTCAAAACAAACAAAAAGACAAACGCAAAACAAAATGGTGACGCCCGAGGTAACACCCCCGGAATCACCCGACTCCTATACAACAGGACTGACTCGATACAACAAGACAGACCCAAAACAAAAGAGACTGACTCAAAACAAAAAGACAGACTCAAAACAAACAAAACAAAACTGACCCAATACCCAAGTCAGAAAGCACAAAAACTGCATTTGCACATTGCTCAGAACAGTGCATGCCATTCCCACGTCTGGAGTAATCTGAGCGCCATCCGCAGGTGGTTCATCCCCCGATCACATAACACATTATCCCCAAGTTCACTGACCCAGTGCCGATAGACTTTGCTGAGCTCGGCAGGAGGATGACCCCGTTGTCAAATAGATCCTGTACTTCATGGCGAAGACGGAAGCAGTTGTTGGTAGTATGGCCAGTTTGCTGATGGTATGCGCAGTACTGGGTAGCATCATGCGTAGCCGGAAGAGGGTTCGGGAGAGGCCGAGGCTCAAGGGGTTTGAGATGGCCTTGTCCAACAAGGATTTGGAAAGCTTTGGATAAAGGCATGTGGAGGGCATGGAAGACCCTCTGACCTCGGGGTTGGTACTTCTGGGTTTGTGGATTTTTGCTGGACGCACCAGCAAAGGGATTGGCAGGTGCTGGCCTGGTTTGCTGATCTCTTCTGAGTGGAGGATTATAGCTGAAAGGAACGTTTCTGATACAACGACCCTTCTCCCGGCTTGCCCTTCGATTCAAACTGCCTCCAACTTGAGTGGCAAAAGTGTCGTCCACAGTTTTTGTGACAACCGCGAGCACTTGTTCTTTGTTCAGTCCCTCGGCTTTCAAAGCCTCAACAGCCAACAGAAGATGCTCATGGGGATCCATGTCCGCCCCTATCTTGTTCTTTCCGTTCGCTTCCACTTTGCCAAGGGATTTGCCTTCTCCCAATGCAGCCCGTCCCAAGCTGGGGAGCCTTTTGACATGAAACTCCCTGGTAGGCGATGTGGTTGATGATGGAGCCAAAACTCCAAAGGCTAAATCCGCCACTGTTCTCTGAAGATCTTCAATCATCCTCATCAGCTCAGAAGTAGTGGGTTCATGGGTTTGAGATGATTGGGGTTCAGGTGCACCCATCATGCATAAGTCCATGCTTTCTGGGATAAACACCTCAGGCTTGGGTAGATGGGCCGGGGTGATGTATATGCTGGGGTCATAGGTGGATGGCAGTGTATGGATGAGATTGAGGTAGGCGGGAAATGTTTGGTCATTGGGGTCTGAAGGTGGGCTATCGTCCGGTTATCGATGAGATTTTGGACCTCATGACGAAGGCGGTAGCAACGGTCGGTGCCATGACCGCGCTGCTGATGGTACATACAGTACTTGGCGGGGTTATGTCTGGCTGGGAGTGGGTTGGGAAGAGGTTGAGGATCGAGGGGTTTGAGATGCCCTCTTTCCATCAGGAGTTTTAGTGCGCTAGTCAGGCTCATATAGAGAGGGGTGAAAGTTCTTCCTTGGGCTCGGGCTGGGTCGGCTGTTTGTAGGCTTGGATTGGCAAAAGGGTTGGCTGTGGCGACTGTATTGATTTCAGTGGGTTCGGGAATAGTGCTACTTCCGGCATTGGTACTCCCTACAATCGCCCTCCTTGTCGGTTCACTTGTTCTGGGAATGATCCCTGTTGAACGCATTCTCGACCTGACCCCCCAGTTCATGCAAACTTTTGAAAGTGAATAGCGGAGCGACTATCAATTTCTGCAACATATCATGCTCGAGGTTTCCGCACCATCATCTGCACTTGATCCCTCTCAGAAGGGCGGCGATCTGTCATCTGTGCTGCCTTTGCTCTCCACCTCGCAACAAATTTCACAAAAGGCTCTTTTGGGTTTTGGCGGGTTGCTTCAAGCTCTTGGATGGTCATTTCAACTTGGGTATTGTAGGAATACTGATCGACAAAGGCCTCAGCCAATTCTTCCCAGTTTTGCTTCACTTTGTCCTCCAACTTAGCGTACCAAGTGGCTGCTACACCCGGACAGGTTCTTCCATACAGAGAGAGTTTCTGTGGCTTAGTCAGACCCATCGGCTTTAGGACATCCAAGAAAAGTCGGATATGTACCATTGGATCCCCAGACCCGTCGAAACGGTCAATATGTGGCATTTTGAATTGTCTGGGAGCCGGACGGCAGACTCAGTGTGCCCATCCTCAATGTCGGGAATGGAGTTAAGGCCCTGTGCCTTTTTGAATTGCTTCTCAAGGTTCGCAATTTTCACTGCGGTCAGATCGAGGTCATTAGCATCAAGGGATAACGCCTCTCATTAGGCTGCACCAGGGGTCTGAAAACTTGGGCTTGAGCCAACCCTTCTCGAGGATTCGGACCCTGCAAATCTTCAGCTGGCGGAAGTGGGTCAAAGTTCGGCTGGGGTCCCAAAGCTGGATGTAAGGCAGATGCCCCAGATGGGCGCTGCGTTTCAATACTGGTCTCAGCCTGCATGGCAGTTCCCTGATTCAACCTGCTACCACACACAAATTCTTCCGAACCCTGTGCCATCACGGTCTGCTGAGTCTGAACAAAGGTGATGTGACTGGTGACTGACGGATCAGATGAACCGTGAGCCCTGACTGGCCTTTCTTTGCCTTGCCTCAGCGAAAGAACACTGGTTGCCCTTGAATTGAATTTTTGACCTAACAAAGTCTATCAGCACTAGTCCAATGTACCCGGGGGATTTCGGAGCCTTCTGAAGCTATGGTTCCAGGACTACCTAGCAAAAGAGAAACATGCAGCATCTCAGCCTGATTTCACCAAAACAGATATGAGCATAAAGGATGACTGTGCCCTCTACTGAATTCTGCCCCAAAACTTTGCCTCAAACTGATCCCTCGGTAAAACTGATTCTCAAATACTGAACTGGTGCCCGCAGGCCTGATGCCCAAACTCATGAACTGATACATGCATTCCCTGTAGAGACGCACTCTAACCCACATAACAGATAAGTGAGAGCCAAAACACCCCTATGTTGGGTAGGGTTTCCTGTCCTATTTTGTCAGGAACTAGGGTTTCACTACGCACGCAGCGGTTTCAAACAACCTATAAACGGGTAAGCAACCTGTCCTAGTTTGGAATGGTCACTATGGATCCGAATATGCACTAGGTCGAATGGTCAAAAAGGGTGCCCCGGTAAAACCGGGGTTTGTGTTCCCATGCTGTCAGAGCCCAGAGCCGATCAGCCTTATGGACATGCCTTGACAAGACAAGCCTCCGGCAAATCGTTCGGGAATGGCATATGGCAAACACGATGTCCTAGGCGCACCAATGCAAATGCAATGCAAAGAAACACACAAGTGTAGTCAAAACCAGATATCATGAGTTCGAGTCAAGTTCTCTAAATCCCCAGCAGAGTCGCCAGAAACTGTAGACGTCCCCGAACGCATCCCGGGGGGAGACCCCGTTCTGGTTCGATATTGGGTCACTACAGTTCGAAGGACTCAAATGTCACGGTTCTTAATCTTGAACCAAAGAGTCCAAATCCGGCAAATCGTTTTGAAAACAGATTTTTTGAAAGAAGTGCCAAACATGGACTGCTTTGCCAGATACAGAGTCGCCACCTAAATGTTTTAAAATGGGAAATTTAGGAAACCCTGACTCGGCCAAAGGCCACGTGTCCGTCATCACCAAAGTTGCCTCGGCTCGGGAACTTGGGTACGATTGGGGAAGGTCACTTCGTGAGCACCCCCGCTCGCCCGGTCAAAGACCGGCCTCTACTAACCATGATATCTGATTTTGTGAAAACATTGTGAGTTCTTATCCCGGTTATTAGCCTAGGTTACTATGTGATGCGCACAGCATACAAGTATAGACTGAGTCGCCTGAATTGGAACAAAACATTTCATGTTTGTTTGTTTGAAAATGGTTTGATGGTGCTACCCGCAGGTAGGCTAAGACGCGGATTTGCCACCCTCGGGTGGGCTTAGAAAACATGATTTTGCCACTATCTAGTGGGCTTAAAACAAACATTTGATGAATTGTCCAATTCAATAACCCAATCTCCACCCACAGGCATTCAAGGCAGTTATATCACATAAGCACATAGCCTCATGGTAAGCATGCTATTCATGGCAACACTCACACGCATGCAAGGATGCTAAAGCACAAAAACTCACCGAGTACTCCAAGCCAAAACAGAAATTTATTAGAAATCATGCATGATCCTAACTATACAGAAATGCCTAATGCAACACATGCAAAGATGCAAACTATAGCAGGCTCGGCTATTCTAAACATGGCATATGAGATGCTACAACTATCACGTATTCATTTTGGAATTGAAATACAAATGCAGTTTGTATGATGCGCCGAGCCCGGTGCATGCAAGACAGATGAATGAATGCAAACATGCTATCATACTGTATGCTAATTGAAATATGCCCTATATCTAACCATCATAAGCGGGTAAATAAAAGGGAAGAAAGACGTGGGGTTGGAAGACATACATCACACTCACCCACACTTATTACAGTTATGCTCGCCCTCGCGCAGAGGGTCCGAATAAATATACAGTCCCAAATCGAAAGAATAATACAGTCCGAATATTACAATTCCTAATTAATTAACAAATTAAACTAAGAAAAACTGTAAATTGGCATGCAAGCCAAGGGGCTGCCTTGATTCTGATGAATGCTGCATGTTGGCTGCCTTGCGCGAAAATCCACTGGGATGCCCCATTAGCCTCTGTTTTGCAATGTTCCTCGAAATGCGTGCCAGACTCCGAAAAGTTGCTGATTCTCTATTTTGCTGCAACAGAGAGCAGGAAAGGGGGCATAGCAATGTATTTCACAAATGTATGCATGCCTCGATCCTCGTACCACCAATCATGCATATCGATGCATGATGGCCGAGGAGCCGATTTGCACAACTCGATATAGGATGAATGCACATGAATGCTACAACAAAACCTAACTCCATCATGGGTGATCCGGAGTGTCGGTGACTTGGGAATTGAAACCCGTTCCGTCACTCGGAGTACGAAACGTGCCTCGTTTCCCGTGCCGGGCTAACTCCTATCCCGAACACAATGCAATATGCATGATATGCATGAAATGCAGCTAATATGCAATCCTAACATACACAATGCTAATGAAAACGAGATGTCTCGGAATGCGTGCCAGACGAGCACGCTCCGAGGAAACGATCCTAAGGTATAAAATGGCATACGCAATGCCAATGGACTTACACTAACACGAGTGAGCCTCAGCCACACTCACATAAGAGGCCGTCGGATAAAAATGAAGTGCCTCGAAATGCGTGCACACTGACACGCAAACCGAGGCAATGTGCGTACACGATGCAAAATGGACTTACACTAACATGAGTGAGCCTCAGCCACACTCACACAAGAGCCGTCGGATGAAAATGAGGCGCCTCGAAATGCATGCACACGGCACGCAAACCGAGGCAATGGATTAAAGCATGAAATAACATAGGAAATGATATGCAAAAATGCCAATGGATTTTCAGCATTCACAAATGATGCAAAACAGTCCCGAAAGGTGGGGGAATGACACCAAATGCACGGATGGTCCCGAAATGCGATATTAAGCGCCCGAAATGGCCTACAGCCATACTAAACATGCATAATTGGTACATGACATGCAAAACAGTAGCAAGGCAGCCCCAGACAAGCATTTTTACAGTATAAAAAACAGGCCAAACAACATAAAACAAGGCCAAACAACAAGCATAGATAGGCAACAATGGCGTACAAAATAGGGGCCAAGTGAGGGGTATTGAAGTAGATGGTAAATGCAAAGCCCAAATGGAAAAATTCCCTTCTACAACACTGATGAGGGACTAAAAATATGAACATTCACAGTAGATGACATCCCCCAACTCAGTACGAAAACATGCTAAAAATGCCATGCAAGAACTAGGATACATAAGGCTATAACATGAGGTACCCCAAACATTCATCAAACCAGCAAAGACCCTTAATGAAATGTGTCAAGAAGATCAAAATATGACTCTTTCCAGTTTTGATCATGGCCGAAAACAGAAGCTAGATAAGCTTAACAAAGCATGCAAGGATGGGGGTCAAAGAGGGGTATAAAGACAAGTATAACATGGAGACCCCCAAAAAGGTTGGTCCCTTCTACAATGTTGTAGAGGGACACAAAATATTCTTACTCACAGTTCATTACATGCTCCAAAATAGACTACATGTAGGTCAAACAAATCATGCAAACTTACGGTAAATATGAGAGATTATGAAGCAAGTGCATGATAGAGAGGCCAAACAGGGTTGAGCCCTTCTTAAATGTTGAAGAGGGCCTCAAAATAGGCCCTCTTACAGTTTACCTTATGCTCGAAAACAGATCATCTTAGGCTAGAAATAGCATGCAAAATATTGACATACAAGATGCTATTGAAGCAAGTGTGCCATAGAGGGCTCAAACAGGGTTGAGCCCTTCAACAAAATTAAAATGAGCTCAAAGGAGGACCACTTTCAGTATTGGTCGGAGCTCAAAACAGTATGGAAATAGGGTTAAGAAAAGAGGCAAGAAAGTGGTGTAAAAGAGGGATTTGGAGACTTACCTTGAAGACAAGTTCTTGGCTACCTTTTTGCTTGAAGAAAGTTGCTTCTAAACCTCTTAAGGACCCTCCTTGCTGCTGGAAAATGAAGTGGTGGTGGTGGTGCTTAGTGATGGTGAAGAAATGGAAGCAAACTTGAAGATTTGAGAGAGATGGAGAGAGAGGTGTGTATGTATGCTTGAAGGCAAATTTTCTAACCCTTCTAGGAGAGTGTTGGAGCTTGTATGGAAGCAAGGAAGGAGGAGCAAGTCAAGGCAAAAGTGTGTCCAAGTGTGTAGCCTTAAGGGATTAAGTTCCCTTGCACCAAAATATCCCCCGAAATCAGATTTTTTGGGGGAAAAAGTCACACAGCTGTAAAGTACACAGCATGGGGATCAGGGCCGGCCATGTGTTTGGGCTGCAGGTGGCCGGCCGGCCACCCCCTATGGCCGGCCGGCCAAAGGGCAAAATGGGCATGTTGAATTAATGGCCGGCCATAGTACATTAGGGTCCTCCCATGTGTCCTCAACACAACCCTGTGGTTGAAAATTGACAACTCTAAAACAGGAGAGAGAACAAGCCACTTTTCAAAGAGGTTCAAAAATGGAAAAAGGAATTAATGGCCGGCCATGTGTTTTTTAGGGTCCTCCCATGTGTGTACAACACAAATATGTGGTTTTGGCTCGAAGAAAAATGGCCCTAGGGTGTTCAACATTAGCCCGGAAGTGAGAAAAACGGGCGCCGGAGGAGCATAATTGGTTGCTGGGACAATTGCTGGCCTCCCACCCTCCAGTGACTTCCTGGTGATAAAACAGAGGTACCTGCCAAAAATGAACAAAAACCGATGCAAAACGAATGCTCGGGGGCCAAACCGCGAGGTTCGGGGTCCCGAAAACCGGCCGTTAAGCACCGAAAGTGGTGTTTGGCCACGAAGTGGGTATCTAAGACCCCAGTGTCCCTCGTTAGGGAGTAAATGAGATGCATGCCAAAAATCGGAGGAATCGGAGATGGTTAGACGGTCCCGAACCGAGGCACACGGCCTAACGGCTCCGAAAACCGGGAACCGGGCTCCGAAATGGGCAAAATGGCCTACGGGCACGAAATGTAGCCCACGGCCACTGAGAGATAGTCTACGGGACCTCTCCCTCCCCTCAGGAAAGAAAACAGAGAAAACCGAGTCTGGTTCGCAAACCGAGACAAGGTATAGAAGAGGATTCGGAAGTCCGGAGGCAGGGCTCGCAGCCGCGACTCTGAGACTTCTGAACGAGCACAATATTCAACATCACCGAGCGCTCAACCGGTGACGTCTGAGTCTTAAGGTCGGTCAAAAATGGGGTGTCTACACTTGGGCTCAATTAAAATATCTATTTCAAGTGAAGAGTTAATAAATTAGTGTTTAGGAAAAATAATTCGGTTTGTATTATCTTGCTTTGAATTTAAAGGTAAATAACTGAATGAAGACTGTAAAAACCGGAAGTTAGGGTTTAGAGCAATTAATCTAAAATTTGAGAGTTAAATAATTAATATCAGAGTGTTATGATTCTAAGCTTCCAGGGTCGATTTGGGTTTGTATGGGTTCGTCCATGATACGTTTTCGGCTCTAGGATTTAATTTGCGAGCAATCAACGAATTAAAGGCTTTGTTATAGTAACTCAAAATTTTGGGACCTAATACGGTTTACAAAAGTTAGAGGTCTCACAGTTGCTTAGGGCCTGTTTGGTAACGTTTACGTTTTCAGTTTATATTTACAAAAATTTTATAAACTGGTTTTTGTTTATTTTTTGTTTATTTTTAGAAAAACATAAACTACAAACGCGTTTGGTTTTGACAAAATGTTTAAAAAAATTTAAAAATATAAAAAAGAGTGAGAAATGGCAAGTGGTGGCGGGTGGTGGGTGGTGACGAGTGGTGGCGGCGGAAGACGGTGGTGGAAAATGATGGC
Source organism: Camellia japonica (assembly GCA_030407325.1). Taxonomy (NCBI): domain Eukaryota; kingdom Viridiplantae; phylum Streptophyta; class Magnoliopsida; order Ericales; family Theaceae; genus Camellia; species Camellia japonica. Next base: position 109,263,770 of record JAPPVO010000019.1, read on the forward strand.
GGGTGGTAGTGGCGGAAGACAGTGGTGGAAAATGGTGGCAGGTGGTGGGTGATGGTGGCAGAAGACGGTGGTGGAAAGTGGTGGCAAGTGGCGGGTGGGTGGGTGGTGGTGGCAGAAGACAGTGATGGAAAGTGGTAGCAAGTGGCGGGTGGTGGCGGCGGAAGACGGTGGTGGAAAACGATGACGGGTGGGTGGATGGTGGTGGCGGTGGGTGGATGGTGGCGGGTGGGTGGTGGTGGTGGTGGTGGGTGGTGGTGGTGGCGGGTGGTGGTGGTAGGTGGGTGGTCGGTGGTGGTGGCGAGTAGATGGTGGGTGATGGTGGTGATGGTGGGTGGCAGGTGGGTAGTGTGGTGGTGGTGGCGGCGAGGGGTGGGTGGTGGTGGCGAGTGGGTGGCTGGTGGGTGGTGGTGGCAGGTGGGTGGTGAGTGGTGGTGGCAGGTGGTGGTGGGAGATGGGTGGTGGTGGCGAAAGACGGTGGTGGAAAATGGTGACAGGTGGTGGCTAGTGTTGGGTGGTAAAAAAAAAAAAAAAAACTCAAAACTCAAAACGGAAACATATTTTTTGAGTTTACATTTTTTTGCCAAATTTATAAACTGAGATACTGATTTATAAATCAAAAATTTACCAAACAAGTTTTTATTTGAGTTTTTAAAATTTTTGTAAATATAAACTGAAAACGTAAGTGTTACCAAACAGCACCTTATTGAGTTAATTTGTTTTGTTTGTTGCGTTGGTTCACTACCTGACTTGGCAATACATGCATGTTCAATTTCCATTCAATCCCATTGTTATGTAATATGATGCGATGCGATGCGATGCATAAAATGTACAAATGTAACACTTTTTCACCAAAACAGCTGTTTCATTTCATCATACGTCTTTTGCAAAAAGTACACAGTTTTGAGGAAAGTAAAACCTGCATGAGGCAGTACAATGTGCTCAATCTACCAGCAAAAAAGAAAAGTAAAGCAAAAAAGAAAGAAAAACAACAAATGTCTGAACAGAGCAAAGAAAAGAAAAACAATAGAAAGTCTGGATCAATATCGGTCATCTCAAGTGCGGGAGTCAGTCCTGGTCCTCTTCCTGGACGAGGGTCCAGGGTCACCACCGCCATCTCCATAGTCAGAATCTGAGTTGTTGTCATGACCCAAACCCGCCCCCATAGGTTTGACACCGTAACCGGCCAGTAATCCGAGGATTACCTACGGCCTCTGAACAGATTAACAAAATATAAGGGGCTAGCGGAAGCAAATATATAAAGTAAACAAGGTCCAATGAGCTGTGATGACGTACATGGGACGGAAAATACAAAACTTATTTATATACATAAACATGCTAGTCAGGTACACCCATATGTACAGAATATTTACATACGTACGTCCCAAAATCCAACGTTACAAAACACAAACAGTGACTAGCACGAAGACAAAACTGCCAAGGCTCGGGAGGCACAACAGGTGGCTGACCAAAAACAAAACAGAGGGCCATCAACTCTGGCCTGGGTCTTGTGCCGGCTCACCTACATATATATAATAAACTGTGAGCGAAAGCCCAGTGAATAATAACAGAGTAAAGGAGTTTAATGAATGATGTCCATCATAGAGTTAAAAAGCAGATTCATATCAGAAATAGAGTCTTATGCTCATACAGATTTCAAATCAGGAACGTAGTCATGTTTATGTTCATATTCGTATCAAAACAGTTTCATGTACTTGTTCGTAATCATTCCCATATTCGGTTTTTCACATATTCATACGTGGTACATCCAATAGCGTTACCAAATCTGATGACCCATCAAGGGACCTGATGACCCATAAAGGGACAGCCTTGAAGGCTTTCTGATGACTCATGTGCACAGAGACGTTCTGATGACCCATAAAGGGACCTGATGACCCATAAAGGGACGCATATCATGTAGTGCTAAGGATGCCACGGATAACTTTCAGAATCTTGGACAATCATTCATTCATTTCAAAACATAGCGTAGCATTTCAGAAGACAAATCATTTCATGTCATAACGTTCAGAAATATTTAACATTGAACATAACTTTACAAAGTTATTACTCACAGTGGGCGTTGATACACGTAGACGAAATCAAAGGGTCAAACAGGCTGCGGCACGTGACCTACATAACACATCACGGATACACACTTTGAAACATGCACTCCAATTGTACAAAACTTACATCAACAATTCCAAGTGTGTACCTAACCCCTTAACCTTAGTATGGAGCCTTAAACATGGCCTAGGAATGCCTAGGATGGAATGAGGGTGTAAAAAATGCCTTAGAAAATGTTTCACAAAAGTTGCTGAAAACAGGGGTCTCGCTCGAGCGAGCCTTCCTTCGCTCGAGCGAGCTCGCAAAATCAAAGGGTTTGCTCGAGCGAGAACTCCTTCGCTCGAGCGATCTGCAAAGATGAAAAAGTACTGGTTGTTGATTTTTTCCGCTCGATGCTCGCTCGATGCTCGCTCGAGCGTGAGACACAGCTCTTCGCTCGAGCGTAGGTCTCTTCGCTCAAGCGTACGCCTGCGCGCACCAAGATTCTGAGAGCTTGAAATTTACGCTCGAGCCACCATCTCTTCGCTCGAGCAGAGCTCTGAACAAACGATGGTCGCTCGAGCGAGGAATCCTTAGCTCAAGCGAGGAAGCCAAATTCTGGAATTTCCAGATTTGTCTTCCAAGTTCGAACCAAGCATTCTTCAACCAAAAACTCCACCTCTTGGGCCCAAATTCTGGAAAAACACTTTAAACACATAGTATATCAAGTTTCAAAAGCCAATTTGTAAATTCAAGGGCCAAGAGTGAGTCAATTTGAGCACCATTTCCAAAAATCTTCAAGAACAAGATGTAATCCAACATGCATGAGTTCAAGTGCATTTCAAAGCTCCAAAACATGATCCAAAGCAAAGTTAAACTCAGATTTTCGATGAATTCATGGACTTTAGCAAAAATATGCACATGCATGTGGAAATTTGATACCAAACAACTTCAATCTCTATGAACATGTACATGCATGCATGCTATGGACTTCAATTCCACATGCAAGACCCAATTCAAGCTCCAAACACTAATCTAACTATGAACCATACAAGAGGTGATCTAGACTCACAATTAAGAGAAGAATCTCCTACCTTAAACCTTGAAATCAAAGTGTGTGCTAGCCCAATTTGTTTGCTATCCTCCAATTCTACCAAGTTTCCAAGCTAAAACTTGTTGTAACCAAGTCCTCTCTTCTCCCTATTTCTCCCCCACGTTTGGTCTCTCAAAGAAGATGAAAGCAAAATGTTTTAAGGTAAACCCCCAAGTGGTCTTAGATAGTGGCCCTCAATGGAATTATCGTAAATAAGCTAGGTTCACTAATAAAATGCTATTTAATCAGATTTAAACATTCCAAATCGAATTTTAATTGAACCTACCATAAAATCACATAAAATCTAACTGGTCCAAGACACTAATCAATTTCGAAATCGGGCGCCGATAAGGCTTCCAATTTGCAGTTTAAAGTTTAAAATGCGAACAGATATTCCGACACCGAACAGATAAGGACACATAATTCATGCAATACACATGCAAATTAATTCCAGATTTCCTCGTAATTATTATCAGACATAATTAAGTTCCTATTAGCGTTAATCAGGGTCGGGGTTATTACAGTTGTCTCCGGCCTCGCCCTGGGACGACGCCACCTCCTCGTCAAAATCATCGAGGGAGGGCTCTCGTGAACTGCTCTCAGCACGGGTGCACCTATGTCTGCCTCGGCTGTGGATAGTCATCCTCCGCCTGACTCCCTCCCCTCCTCGAGTAGGAACAGATAGTCCAGCTGGAGCACCTCCCGCGGCCAGAATCTGGAATGGAGCCTGAAAAGGACAAATGGCAAATGCATCAGTTACAGAACGTAAAGCAGAGTATCAGTACAGAATGCAATGTGTGAGAACAGTGTATGAATGCTGTGAGCAGTATATCAGTACAGAATGCAATGTGTGAGTACAGTGTATGAATGCCGTGAACAATGCTGTGAACAATATGTGGGTTACAGTGTATCAATACCGTGAGTGCTGTGTATCAAGTGCCGTGCTGATAGTGTGATGCATCAGATTATGTATCAAATAGATTAGACAAAGTTTGAGACTGCGGTTGAAAGAACTTATCGGGATATTGTAGATGGTCAACAAGTCGATGCACCGCTGCAGCATCCCTACCGCTGAGGCCGTCAACTCCAGGGACTACCGAGTGTACTCAACGGAAGCCTGCAAAAATGTTGAAGTCATTAGTATTCTGCGGGGTATCAAATGAATTGAAATGGTTGTACAGAATGCAAAGTGTGGTAGTACATATCGGGGTCGAGCCATAGACTCCGACAAGCTCATGATCAGCCGGAGGAGGAGTGAAGGGAATCTGATAAGTCTCCCCACCCTGCCCTCGGCATGTGATCGTCGCAGGCAGCTCTGCTATCCAGCTCCCTGCCCCCTCCGAGACCCACTCCTCTCTCGGGCCTGAGGTGCCCTCGATGCTCCTGCTCCTGCCGCTGGCGCCGCCGGCCTCTCTCGCTCAGCTCGACGAGCACTAGTCAAAGGCCGCATGATATAAGCCTAGATGTACTCGATGTAGTCGCCCTCGTCTCTGAAACGGTCGGAGTCCCAGCCGATGGTATACTCAGTCATCTTCCGCAGAGTGTACCGCTCAGTGTGCCTCGTGTGAGTAAGAGGAGGTGCTGGAACTGTCTGCTCTGGCACGCCCAAGGTCTGCCGCAAGAAGCGCTCCCCAAAGTACCAAGCCCGGCAGACTGGGCCCTCTAGCAGAACTCTGAACCGGGCGGTCTCTCGAGCACTGGCATACCGCTCCCGAACTGCGTCAGGCAACGGGGCCCAAGGCTGCCAGGTGATCTGCAAATAATACATAGTTTGTTATCTACTGTTATTGAGAGTACAATATAAAGCGAAGCTGAAATGAACTGTAATGTTTGACATACCTCGGCCGCGGTGATGGTGTCAAAGTAGCGGCGGAAGAACATGAAGGACTCCCGTGGACTCTGCTCGCATCTCACATCAAAGCGGTGAGAAAATGGAACACCGAAAGGGATCTCCTCATCTGGCACTGGGGCAAGCCTAGGGAAGTAGGCATACACCCACAACTACAGAATGTAACAGATCAGATATGAGTATGCTTATCAGATAAAGCAGTATACAGATAAAGCAGAGTGCAGTACGTGCAGTGTATTGTGCAGTGTGTGTAGTGTACAACCAGTGTAAAGCAGATTGCGTGCACATAGTGTGTGTGATGTACAAATAATGAAAAATAGAATTGAAAAGACAGAAAAGGGAACATGTACCTCCCAAGCTCGCCAGTAGCCTCCAAGCAACTGCTCGTTGCAACGGGAGGATGAGCTCATATATCCATAAAGAGTGGCCAGGCCGACACCACCCCAGTTATAGCCTTGGATCCTGGTCACATTCACAAGCGCGCTCAGCAGGTAGAGGGCGACGGTGTTCGCCCGATCGGCGAAAAGTGTGGTCCCCAACAGGAACATGATGAAGCCACGGGCATACTGCTCCTCTTCCTCCCGAGTCGTAGCCGCCTGGATCCGGAAGTGATCCTCGAACCATGAGTACCTCACAAACCCTGCCCGGGCAAGAGGTGGCTGAGTGCCAAGCAAGTATAGCTGAGCGGCGTCCCACTCTTCCATATCTGTCTCAAAGGGGATCGGATCACCCCCCACTCCGATACCTGTGAGCATGGAGAAGTCAAAGGGAGTCATCGTCATCTCCCCGGTGACAGAAAGGTGGAAGGAATCGGTGGTGTCCCACCACCTCTCCACCAGAGCAGCAAGAAGGGGCCTACTCGCAATAAGGCACGAGAGTCCCATACAGAAAGTCCCAAAACTGGCCTGGTCGACAATATGACGGACCACGTCAGGCAGCTCCATATACCAACCTCGAGCGGCAGTGTTCCCGTACCCCCGGAAGGCATGGGAATCTCCCTGTGTTCAAAATAAACAGTTGCAAAGCAGTGTTAGAGATACAGTGTGTTTGAATTGTTTAGTTGAGAATGCAGCGTGTGTGCATGTGTTCAGATTTAAATAGATATCGGGTGTGGGTGTGCTCACAGTGAACTACAGCATGTGATGTATCAATGTGTCTGAGTTAAGCAATTAAAGAACAGAATCGACTATCGTAGTTATATGTTCTACATTGCAGAAAATGAACAAAGGAAGAGTGCACCTCAGAAGCACCGTAAGACAGATGTGACTCTGGCTCACGCAGCAAAAGCTCCAGTGGCGCGCCCCGCGCATAGCTCCTGAAGTGGCGGATGCCATCGAGAGGCAACACGTGTATCGCCGGCCTGTAAGTCGCCGGATTGAATGGCCGAATGTGAAGAGGTAGGAGCTCGACCTCGGGGTCCACGTCCATCTCCGGGGGAGTCCCACCACGTGGAATGTCATCCGCCATCTCAAAAGGAGCGTGAAAATGGCCGAGAATGTGAAAAACAGGCAAGAATGCGAAAGGTCAACCCAAAAGTCAACCCCGAGAGGATGAAAAATGGGAGAAAAGGTCAGGGCGTGGGAAAGGCACAAAGATCGAGGTATGACTCAGGGAAAACAAACCCCAAACGATGGAAACCAAGAAAAGAGCACCGAAACCAAGATTTGTTCGGTTCAAAGTGTGCGAATCGGGGAGGGTTTCGCAAATCGAACAATGGAAAAGTGTCGAAAACAAGAGAAAAACACGGATTGAAGGAAGAAAAATCACCTAGGGAGAGAGAGGAGGGATTTTCGAGCTAGGGTGAAGTGGAAATATAAGGTTTGGAACCTTATATTTAAAGACCCGTGGCCAAAGGATAAAACTGCCTCGACATTGCCATTTTTGGCTCGTCGGCCAAATTGTTAGCCGATCGGCTAAATAGTTGGCCGATTATCTCCTTTTGTGGCCGATGGATGGCCGGTGGCCTCCCCTTGTGGTTGATGCACCTCCCACACCCTTGTTTGGGTCAGTTATGTGGTTTGGGACCTTCATTACTCAAGACAGTGCAAGGAAGTGGACTTTTGAAGTTTAACCAGCTTCCATGTTGACCTCGAACCATGTCTTCTGTATGCGATGATCGATACGCGCAAGGTGTATCCTTTTCGTATCTTTTTGTATCTTGCGAGATTCGGAAACTGCTTTAAATACGTTGCATTGCAATACTTTGTCATGTTCATAATGAGCACCACCATCGGCTTGCGTTGTCGCGCATGTCCTCCTTACATTGTTATGATTGTTTCAAATTGCATTGTCATGCACCCCTTTGCTTGCGTTGTCGCGCATGCACCACTTGCATTGTCATGCATTTCAACAACTCGCATTGTCATGCATCTTTCATTTGCATTGTCATGCATTTCAACAACTCGCATTGTCATGCATCGTTCATTTGCATTGTCATGTATTTAAATCTCTTGCATTGTCACGCATTTCAGTTCATTTGCATTGTCATGCATTTCAATCTCTCGCATTGTCATGCATCTTTCATTTGTATTGTCATGCATTTCAACAACTCGCATTGTCATGCACCTTTCATTTGCATTGTCATGCATTTCAGTTCATTTGCATTGGCATTCATTTCAACAACTCGCATTGTCATGCATCTTTCATTTGCATTGTCATGCATTTCAACAACTCGCATTGTTATGCAACTTTCATCTGCATTGTCATGCATTTTAATCTCTCGCATTGTTGCATATTTCATTCGCATTGTTTTTCACCCCTCTAACCTGCATTGTTTTGCAAACTTATCTAACTTGCATTGTTTTGCAAACTCATCTAACTTACATTGTTTTGCAAACTTCTCTAACTTGCGTTGTTTCGCATACCCTTAACTTGCGTTGTTACGTTCGTTATTTACATTGTTATGTACGTCTTTAACTCGTGTTGTTTTGCATGTTCTACCTGCATTGTTATACACACTTTACTCGCGCTGTCACACAGTTTTAAATTGCATTGTTATGCATGTTTCTAACAAAATTGTACCTGTTAAGTCTCTTTCTTTTGCAGGCACGTTATTGTATGTACAGTTCATTTGAAGATCGTGAAACCAGACACGATACTGTATGTACGGTTCATTCAAGAGAAGCTCCGGTTCAGTTTTACTACGCACCCTTTCTCCACTCACGTGCCGCGTTTGGACGCATCCTTTCTCCACTCGCGTGCCGCGTTTGGACGTATCCTTTCTCCACTCGCGTGCCGCGTTTGGACGTACCCTTCCTCCACTCGCGTTACACGTTTGGACATATCCTTTCTCCACTCGCGTGCCCCGTTTGGACGTATCCTTTCTCCACTCGCGTGCCGTTTGGACGTACCCTTTCTCCACTTGCATGCCGCGTTTGGACGTATCCTTTCTCCACTCACATGCCGTGTTTGGATGTACCCTTTCTCCACTCGCGTGCCGCGTTTGGACGTACCCTTTCTCCACTCGCGTACTGCGTTTGGACGTGTCCTTTCTCCACTCGCGTGTCGCGTTTGGACGTACCCTTTCTCCACTCGCGTGCCGCGTTTGGACGTATCCTTTCTCCACTCGCGTGCCGCGTTTGGACGTATCCCTTCTCCACTCGCGTGCCGCGTTTGGACGTACCACCTCTCCTCTCGCGTTTGGCGCGCGTTTGGATGACTGCACTTTCTTGCACAGTCCTTTCCTCTCATGCGTGTGCCACGCTGAGAGATACTCCCTTCCCTCTCATGCGTGTGCCACGTTGAGAGATGCTCTCTTGCCTCTCTTGCGTGTGCTACGTTGAGAGATGTTGTGTTTGAGACTCCGGGTGTCCTCGGTAGTCGTTTTTAATCTTCTCTGCGTAAGGCGCAGTGAGAATTGCATAATTTTCTTACATCCTTTTTGTGGGAATGTGTAGGGCTGTTATCTCTTATTCGCTTGTTTAAATTGTTGTATTTATTTTGCATAAATGCTTCATTACAGCTCTCTTTGCATGATCATAAGTTATGCTCGGCACCGTGCATGTCACTTGCATCTTGCCCCTGCCTTCGGGCACATATCTTGCTATCTTGCATGCTTGTCTAAGTCTTCGGCCTTGTCAAAAATGGGTCGTCTCTAGGCTTTGACATTCACTCCCGTCATTGTTATGACTTTCGAGTTCTATCAAAGAGGGGCAACTGTAGACACCCCATTTTTGACCGTCCTCAAGACTTGGATGTCATCGTTTGAACACTCGATGATCATCCATGCTCATGTTCGTTTTGAGTTCTCGGAGGTCTCGGCTACGCGCCTTGCCTCAAGATCTCTCAACTTGTCTATTTTGTGCTTGGTTGTGGACCACACACTTGTGTTTTTGCTTCTAAGGGAAGAGGGTGGCTTGTTTGCCATCCCCTCAACCCACCGGCCAGGGCATGATGCCATCGGCCCCTTTTTCTTGCCATCGGCCAAAAGTGTTGGCCGATTGGCACTATATTTGGTCGGTCGGCACTTATGTTGGTCGATCAGCCATTTTTGGGGGTCGAACCCTATTCATCTGCTTTATGCAGATATTTTGTGCCAGCTGGTGCAGCTGGCATCCACAATTCACCCCCTCCATACACGTGTATGGAGGGATTTGCCCTTGGCTTAGCTTCTCTTAGAAGATTTAGAATTTGAACTTCTATAAAGAGGGAGCCCCTCCTCCCTCCTCAAGGGTTCAGAAAAAATTGTTCTTGAGAGGATAGATATAGTATTGTATCTATTTTTCTTTATTTAACCTTGTTTTGTGTCCAAAAGTGTAGTATTGTCTTACTATTGTACACAAACACACACTAGAACACCATCCTTGGTTGCTGAGGTGCTAGGAGGTTGATTTTAGTGTTCTTGGGTTGGTGTGAACTCAGAAAACCTGCTGGAGCTTCCTTCTTGAAGAGGTTCTACAAGGGTGAGTTTCTTGCTTTAGATACCCCTTTCTTGCTTAAGCTTTTAGCCCTTCTTGCTTATTGTTTTAAGCTTAACTTATAACTGATAAAAGTTCTGATTTTTCTTGCTTTAGAACTTTGTTTAAGGTCATTTTGAGGTTTGGGGTTGTTTCCCCCCTCTTAGGCTTTGTTAGGCTTTGTTTTAGGCCATCCCTTTTGGCCATTGTTCTTGTCTTTGTATGACCTCTCTACCACTGAAATCCAAAGGATTTTCAGTGGTGGAGAGGTGGTTTTGGTGTCCTAAATAGGAGAGGGTCATCCCCTCTCCTTATTGTCTTGAATGTTAGCATAAATGGCTTATGTTTATAGCATGTGTGCTTAGCTTGTTTTAGCTTCATTTCAGCAAGTATTTGGTGTTATTTTTCCATGATTTACCTCTGTCCAAAGTTGGTTTAGTGGTCTCTTGCATGCACCATATACTTGTCTTGTAATCCCTTGAGTTGCCTTAACATGCATCATGTTGTAACATGTCATTTTAGCATGATTTTGGCTCAACTCCATGAAGCTTTTAGCCTTGTTGTAGCATGCTTAAGCTCTGATTTGAGTTGTTTTAACCATGTATGCCATGCTTTGTATAGCCACCATACATTTTGTCTTGTTAGCTTTGGGTGTCCAAGTCAGTAGCATGCTTTACTTGGGCCATTTCAGTGATTTGGAGTCACTTGCTATGTCATTTCAGTCCATATAGCATGCTCATATACTTGCACTTATCACTCCTTTAATGTTTTAAGGAGTTGATGTTTTATGCCTCATGAATGTATCATTGTGTATGCCATCATGCTTAGGCATTTGGGATGCCATCTAAGTGGATTTTTTGGCTCATTTTGACATGCCATAACTTTGTTTTTGGTTGCTTAAGTCATGCCATGTTTGGCTTTGATAGGTGTAGTGTAACACCTCTTTTATGGCCTTGTTCGCTTCGTGCTTTTGGTCCTTTGTTCTAGCATGTTTTGGCTTCATTCCTCGCATGTTTTAGAATCATCTTGACATGATTTAGGATTGTTTTGGGTTATGTTTTCCATATGCTCCTTGTTTTGTGTAGCTTTGGTTCAAGTCCCTTCACAAGCTTTAGGCTTTGAGCCTTATGCATGCTATGCTTGATTTGTTTATGTGATTTGGCATCACCCCTAGCATCATTTCAGAGCATGTAATGTTGCCACATTTGCATGCTTTTTCACCTCTTTTAAGTGTGCTTAAAAGTTACCCTTTTATGCCTTAGTCTTTAGGCCAATTAGCATGCATGTTTGTATGAGCTTTTGTCCTCATTTCCGTACCATTTTGGCCGCTGATTTGGACCTATTTGAGAGCTGTCCATTTTGGTTTAAGTCCATCCCCTCATGTTGTTGGATGCTTGCCTTGCATGTTGTCGCATGCTTGTTGCATATTTGGTAAATTGCATGTTGTAACATGCTAGTTCAATTGTGCCTTGTCGTGTACTTAGTCCTTAACATGTTGTTGCATGTTTAAGTGGTATTGCATTTGGCATGCTTTTGTTAAGTAGCTTTGCATGTTTGCATATCTTGTCCCTTTACATGTTGTCACATGTTTGCCTTGCATGCTTGAATGTCCATGTTGCATTTTGCATGCTTGTCTAAGTTGCATTGCATTTGGCATGCTTGTTACCATTAGCCTTGTATGGCATTGTCATTAACATGCTCATGTTGCATTAGTCTTGCTTGCATGCATGCATCCTTTGCCTCTTGATCAATCATGATAGAGGTTTGGGGGCCCATTATGTGTTATGTGCATTTCATTCCATATTGATTTGCACACTTGGCTCCTTTGGCCATCATGCATTGAAATACGTGATTGATGGCCTGAGGGTCGAGAGCCATACCCCCTTGAGTTTATAGCATAATAAGGAGAGTGGTTGTGCACACATTATCTTGTAAATGCCTTGCCATGCACTGTCTGTCCTCTGCTGCAGCAAAGACAGAATTCTGCAGGAAGATATGGCCGGTCGGCCATCTTCAGTGCCGGCCGGCTACCAAAATCTAGCCGAGAGCCTTATAAATGGTCGATAACCATTTTCCAATAGCCGGTGGTCCTATCTCTTAGCCGGTGACATCACGCAGTGCTTAGGGAGTGGTTCAGAAGCATCCTTGGGACTTGTGCAGTTTTCAGAGGAGCAAAACAGTGCAAACAGAGGCAACATGTGACATGGCGATGGATTTCCGAGCGACGCCGTCCGAGCACGCATGCATCCCTCTTCCCGAGGCTGTTTTTACTATTTTCATAGCTTAATTGATTTGCTTAATTAGTTAAGTGTTGTGTAATAATTAATTAGCTTGTTAGTTAGTTAATTATATAATTTGTATTATTCTTTCGGTCCCTCCGTCGAGAGGGCATAATTGTGTAATAAACGTGCGTGTGTGTGATGCACGTCTTCCAACCTCCACTTCTTTTCTCCCTTTTACTTAACCGCTTACGATGGTTAGTTCTAGGGCACGTTTCAATTAGCATCCTTATGCTATGCATGTTTGCATCATTCATCTGTATTGCATGCACCGGGCTTGGCGCATCATACTAACTGCATTGTATTTCAATTCTAAGTTGAATACATGTATCGAATTGTTGCATCTCACATGCCAGTTTAGACTAGCCGAGCCTATTCTAGTTGCATTTTGTATGTGATGCATTAGCCATCTTAACATGGACTTGGATCATACATTTGATTACTAACATGCTCTTTGTTTTGGCTCGGAGTACACTGTGAGTGTTTATGCTTTAGCATCTTGCATGTGTGTAAGTGTTAACATGACAACATGCTTGCCATGAGGCTAATTGCTTATGTGATATAACTGCCTGAATGCCTGTGGGTGAAGGTTAGATTACTTTAATTGGAACAATTCATTGAAATGCAAGTTTTAAGCCCACTTGATTGTGGTAAAATCATGTTTTCTAAGCCCACTTGAGGGTGGCAAATCCACATCTTAGCCTACTTGCGAGTAGCACCTTCAAACCATTTTCAAACAAATAAACATGAGATGATTTGTTCCAACTTAGGCGATCTAGTCTATACTTGTCTGTTGTGTGCATCACATAGTAATTTTAGGCTAATAATCGGAATAAGAACGCATGTGTTTTAAAAAACGAGATATCATGTTTAGTAGTGGCCGATCTTTGATCGGGTGAGCGGCGGTGCTCATAGCTGACCTTCCCCAATCGTACCCAAGTTCCCAAGCCGAGGCAACTTTGGTGATGACGGACACGTGGCCTTAGACAACGAGTGTCAAGGTTTCCTAAATTTTCCCAAAATAAAATATTTAGGTGGCGACTCTATATCTGGCAAACCAATCCATGTTTGGCACTTCTTTCTTAAAAATCAGTTTTCCAAAACGATTTGCCGAATTTGGACTCTTTGGTGATTTATCAGTCTTGCATTGCACTTTGCGAAATCAGTTTAAGAACCGTGACATTTGAGTCCGAACTGTAGTAAGCCCAAATGAACAAAATGGGGTTTTTCCCGGGACGTTCAGGGATGTCTACAATACCACAAACCCATTTCATCCACACATAATTACTAACTCACAACTAACCACAACATAACACTACCCTTATCAGGACTAATAGAATTAAAACAAACTTACTGTAGACACCCCATTTTTGACCGTCCTCAAGACTTGGACGTCATCATTTGTGCACACGATGATTGTGATTGCATGTGTTTGTTTCGAGTGCTCGAAGTCCTCGGCGGAGTGCCCTGCTTTTGAGCCCTAAAACCGTATCTGTTTTGTGCCTTGTTTTGGACCAAAGCCTTAGTATTTCAAACCCAAAACTTTAGTGCTTCAAGCCTGCAACCCCTGGTGGCCAGCTGGCCACTGTTTGAGGCTGTCAGCCACCAATTGTGCTCTGCCGGCCACCTTTGTGCCTTGCTGGCCACCAGTGACTTTTTTTGCAGATATTTTCTTGACAATTGTTCCACTTGTTGGCACAATGGGCTTGATCACCATACACGTGTATGGATTGATATAACTCAGTTGAGAGCTTGTTTTTCTATAAATATGGGACCTTCTCCCCCATTACAAGAGGTTAGAAATTTTGGAGCAAAATTCTCTCTCTCTCTCTCTCTCTCTCTCTCTCTCTCTCTCTCTCTTGTAATTTTGTATACATTTGCTCACAAATCCTATACTTTTGCATATACACCCTTGACCAAAGTTACTTCTCTTTGGGCTGAGGTTGGTTGAGACCCTCTTTGAGCATTGGAAGGTGGTTGTGGCTTGCTTTGTTGCCTAATTTGTGCCTTGGCTTCAAGAGGTATAACTCTTGCTTTGTTAGCTTGTTTTACATACTTGCTTTGCCATCTTCTTCTACTATTTTTGGGTTGTTTTGGGACTGGTTTTGAACTATAAAAAACTCTATTTTTATGGCCTAAAGGTTGTGGTTTGAGGCCATTTTCAGTTAGGGGGTGGTTCACCCTTCTTACTTCTTTATTTGTAAAGCTTTGGTACCTTTGTTCACCACTTTCAAACCAACTTTTTGGGCTTTTTAACCACTGAATTTCAGAGGTTTTCCAGTGGCAAAAAACTCATTTTAAAGTCCAAATTTGGAGGGGTTAGCCTTCCCTCCTTGTGTCTTGTTTGCATGCTTAGTTAGCTTTATATGTTAGCATGTTTTTCTAGCTTAACTTAGCTGAAGTCCAGCATATTTTAGCCTCTGAAATAGCCTGCTTTAGCTCTGTTTTGGGTTGGTTAGTTCATTTGAGTCTTGTTTTGCATAGTTGCAGTGCAATAGTCCTCACAAGTTGGTATTTTAGGGTCTTAGACACCTCTTGTTTGGGTTGATAGCATCTTTTGGTGTTGTTTTTTACTCTATTTCAACACTATAAACTCTGCAACCTCCCTCTTTGCTTCACTCTTTCATTTGCTTTTGAGGGTTGTTTCAAGCTTGGGATCCTTTAAGCTTGAGATTGAGGTCATGCTTAATGGTTTAATCCTCTTTGAGGGTTCATTATCAACGGCATGATCTCTCTATTGCCTTACATTATCCCTTGGTTAACACTTCTTTTATCTTAAAGGACACTCACCAATGGACAAATTGATTAAAGAATAATTTGGTAACTAAAATGTGTAAACAAAATTGGCAAGTAAAAATGGCAAGATAAACATTTCTTTGTGTTGCATTGCATGCGTTCAAATCGGACATTAATTTGAACACAAGGAAAATAAGACATTTCATACTCAAAAGTGATGAAATGTGGCACTTTCCTAGGTCTCCATTGCCCTTGATCATGCATGATAGGGTGATGGCATTTGAGTCTTGTTTTGTATTCATTGAACTTGTACGAATTGGTCCATTAGCCATCATGCATGGAAATTGCTTGATTGATGGTTTGAGGGCCAAATGTATCACTCCTTTGAGCTTGTGTTGATGATAAGGGGTGATACATGGTACAAACAACCTGTGAGACCACCCTTTCTTACTCTATTTTGTCCTCTATTGCAGCAAGGAAAGGCTTGGCTTCAGTGGCCGGTAACCCCTCAGTGTTGGCCGACAAACCCTCATCTGTGGCCAGCCGGCCACCAACGGAAAATTCAGTATTGTGCTTTTGAAGCAAAGCAGTGTTAATCAGGAGGAGGAAAACAGTGTAAGTGTTGTGCAACAGAAGCAATCAGTGGCAGATAGTGGATGTTCTTTGGGTGAAAAACCGAGCATGCATGTATCCCTCGTTTCCCGAGGCCATTTAGTTAATTTGCTTAGTTAATTAGTTGTAGCTAGTTCATGCAAATGTTGTAATTATTTAAGTAGATTAGTTAATTAATTCATGTTGAAATTAATTAGCTTAGTTGCTTTGTAATTAATTAGTTAAGTATTTAGCTAATTAGTTTGCTTTGTAATATTTAATTAGCTTAGAATAGTTAGTTAATTCATTTCAAAGTGTTGTGATAATTAGTTAAGTAGTGTAGTAGTGTAGCTTAGCTAGTTTTATTCGGACCCTCCTTCGCGAGGGCGTAATGTTGTAATAAGTGTGCGTGTATGTCTTCCAACCCCACGTTTTTCTCCATTTTACTTAAATTACTTTTGATGGTTAGATTAGGGACATGTTTCAATTAGCATACCTTATGCTTGCATCCGTTCATTCGTATTGCATGCATCGAGGCTCGGCGCATCATTCAAACTGCATCGTCATTTAAATACTTCGTTGAATACATGTTTAACCGCATGTTATCAAATTACTTCATATGTTATATTAGTAGCCGAGCCTATTAATTGCATATTGCATATGTTGCATTAGGCATCTTGTATAGTTAGGAATCATGCATTTTTTTTCTAACTTATATCTTCTTGGCTTGAAGTACTAGGTGAGTTTTATGCTTCAGCATACTCGCATGAATGTGAATGTTGCCATGATTAGCATGCTTGCCACGAGACTAAATGCTTACTTGCTAAACTGCTTGAATGCCTGTGGATGGAGGCTTGTTGTTTGAATTGGAATGATTCAATGAATGTATGTTTTAAGCCCACTTTGTTGAGTGGCAAATCATGTTTTAAACCCACTATGTTTGGTGGCAAAATCCGCAAACTTTAAGCCCACTTGAAGTGGCAAATTTAAACCCTTTTCGCAAAAACAAACATGAGTTGAATTGTTCCAAATTGAGCAAACTAGTCTATACTTGCTTGTGCGCATCACATAGTAAAGCTAGTTTAAATAATCAGAACAAGAACACATAATGTTTAGAAAAAATCATATCATGATTAGTAGAGGCCGATCTTTGATCGGGCGAGCGGGGGTGCTCAATTCATGACCTTCCCCTCTCGTACCTGAGTTTTCGGACCGAGACAACTTTGGTGATGATGGACACGTGGCCTTTGGCACGAGTCATGGGTTTCCTAAATTTCTCCAAAAATAAAATATTTAGGTGGCGACTCTATATCTGGCAAAACAGTCCAATTTTGGCACTTTTTGATTCAAAATCAATTTTCCAAAACGATTTGCTGGATTTAGACTCTTTAGTGTTTATTAGTTTCACATTGCACTTGTGAGATTAGATTCAGAACCACAGGAGTCCGAACTGTAGGGCTTCTTTTCGAGCTTCCGAAAGGAGGCGCGAAAAAGCCGGGCTACACTCACTAACCAACTAAACCAAAACGAACACACACATAAGCACAATTTTCATTACTTCAAGAAACAAATCCCACACTCCATTGAAACATTCTTACATAACCTTGCAAATTCTACAAGACTCTGAAGTCTCATTTTCCCTTAGACTCAACATATTCAAAGTCTTATAACTCGGCCCTTGCAATACCGCCTCACCAATCACAATGCACACAAATTTTCCATTCTCAACAAACAACTTCCAAACAGAACAAGGCTCACAGGCCATCACATAATCATCTCTTAAGATATACAACAACATTAGGATTGTTGATTCCATTAACAACTTCTCATTACATACATATAAGAGAGTTCAAAATCCAATACGTGCCCCCAATACATGAGGATAAACAAACAACAACGTATATATACAACACATAATTATGATGCCTCAAATCCAACCGCAAACCTGTCAACAACAACAACAAAAATTCAGATATTATATCACTAGTCTCTAATACAAAAGTCCCTCTTAAGGGTAATGTAGACGTCCCCGAACGCATCCCGGGGAAAAGGGAGTGCGAGTCCCCCCCGTTCTGCTTCGATATTGGGTCACTACAGTTCGAAGGACTCAAATGTCACGGTTCTTAATCTTGAATCAAAGAGTCCAAATCCGGCAAATCGTTTTGAAAACAGATTTTTTTGAAAGAAGTGCCAAACATGGACTGCTTCGCCAGATACAGAGTCGCCACCTAAATATTTTATTTTTGGGAAATTTAGGAAACCCTGAGTCGGTGCCAAAGGCCACGTGTCCGTCATCACCAAAGTTGCCTCGGCTCGGGAACTTGGGTACGATTGGGGAAGGTCACTTCGTGAGCACCCCCGCTCGCCCGGTCAAAGACCGGCCTCTACTAACCATGATATCTGTTTTTGAAAACATTGTATGTTCTTATACCGGTTATTAGCCTAGGTTACTATGTGATGCGCACAGCATACAAGTATAGACTGGGTCGCCTGAATTGGAACAAAACATTTCATGTTTGTTTGTTTGGAAAACGGTTTGCTACCCGCAGGTAGGCTTAAAATGCAGATTTTGCCACCCTCAGGTGGGCTTAGAAAACAAGATGATTTGCCACTATCTAGTGGGCTTAAAACACACAGTCAATGAATTGTTCCAATCCAAATAACACAACCTCCACCCACAGGCATTCAAGGCAGTTATATCACATAAGCAGTTAGCCTCATGGTAAGCATGCTATTCATGGCAATCACTCACACGCATGCAAGGGTGCTAAAGCATAAAACTCACCGAGTACTCCAAGCCAAAACAAAAAGCTCATTAGAAATCATGCATGATCCTAAATATACAGAAATGCCTAATGCAACACATGCAAAGATGCAAACTATAGCAGGCTCGGCTATTCTAAACATGGCATATGGAATGCTACAGCTATCATGTATTCAACTTGGAATTGAAATACAAATGCAGTTTGTATGATGCGCCGAGCCCGGTGCGTGCAAAACAGATGAATGAATGCAAACATGCTGTCATACTGTATGCTGATTGAAATATGCCCTATATCTAACCATCATAAGCTGGTAAATAAAAGGGAAGAAAGACGTGGGGTTGGAAGACATACATCACACTCACTCACACTTATTACAGTTTTGCCCTCGCGCAGAGGGTCCGAATAAATAATACAGTCCCAAATTGAAAGAATAATACAGTCCGAATATTACAGTCCGAATAATACAAATTCCTAATTAATTAACAGATTAACTAAGAAAAACTGTAAACTGGCGTGCAAGCCAGGGACTGCCTTGACTCCGCTCCGGATAATGAAATGATGCATGCTTGGGCTGCTTTGCGCGGAAATCCACGGCGATGCCCCGATTAGCCTCTGTTTGTAATGTTTCTCGAAATGCGTGTCGGACTCCGAAAAGTTGCTGATTCTTCATTTTGCTGCAACAGAGAGCAGGAAAGGGGCATAGCAATGTATTTCACAAATATATGCATGCCTCGATCCTCGTGCCACCAATCACGCATATCGATGCATGATAGCCGAGGAGCCGAATTGCACAGCTCAATATAGGATGAATGCACATGAATGCTACAGCAAAACCTAACTCCATCATGGATAATCCGGAGTGTCGGTGACTTGGGAATTGAGACCCGTTCCGTCACTCGGAGTGCGAAACGTGCCTCGTTTCCCGTGCCCGGGCTGACTCCTATCCCGAACATAATGCAATATGCATGATATGCATGAAATGCAGCTACTATGCAACCCTAACATACACAATGCTATGAAAAATGAGATGCCTCGAAATACGTGCACACGTGCACGCAAACCGAGAAAATGATCCTAAGGCATGAAATGGCACACGCAATGCAATTGGACTTACACTAATATGAGTGGACCTCAGCCACACTCACATAAGAGGCCGTCGGATAAAAGTGAAGTGCCTCGAAAGGCGTGCACACGGGCACGAAAACTGAGGCAATGGCATACACGATGCAAAATGGACTTACACTAACATGAGTGAGCCTCAGCCACACTCACATAAGAGGCCGTCAGATGAAAAATGAAATGCCTCGAAATGCGTGCACACGGGCGCGCAAATCGAGGAGATGGCATACGCAATGCAAAATGGACTTACACTAACATGAGTGAGCCTCAGCCACACTCACATAAGAGGCCGATGGATGAAAATGAGGTGCCTCGAAATGCGTGCACACGGGCGCGCAAACCGAGGCAATGGTACTAAAGCATGAAATGGCACTCCAAATGCAAATTGGACTTATACTAACATGAGAGAACCTCAGCCACACTCACATAAGAGGCCGTCAGATGAAAAATGAAATGCCTCGAAATGCGTGCACACGGGCGCGCAAACCGAGGCGAGGGCCGTAAGGCATGAAATAACATGGAAATGATATGTAAACATGCAAATAGAATTTCAACACTGAAATGTGGGGAAAACAGTCCCGAAACATGGCCAAAGTGCACACGAAGCATGGAATGATCCCGAAATGCGATATTAGGCGCCCGAAATGGCCTATAGCTATGCAATGCATGCACGATATGGACATGGAATGAAAATACAGTAGCAAGGCAGCCCCAAGACAAGCATTTTTCAGTCATAAAAAGGGCTAAACAGCAAGCATACATAGGATTAAGCAAGAATGCAAAAATGGCCCCGCAAGAGGGGTATTGAAGCAAGTGATACATGCGATGCCCAAATGGAAAAGTACCCTTCTACAACACTGATGAGGGACTAAAAATATGAATATTTACAGTAGATGACATCCCCCAACTCAATATCCAAACATGCTAAAAATGTCGTGCAAGAACTAGGATACACAAGGCTATAACATGAGGTACCCCAAACATCCATCAAACCAGCAAAGACCCTTAATGAAATATGTCAAGAAGATCAAAATATGACTCTTTCCAGTTCTGATCATGGCCGAAAACAGAATCTAGATAAGCTTAAAAAAGCATGCAAGAATGGGGGTCAAAGAGGGGTACAATGACAAGTATAACATGGAGACCCCCAACAAGGTTGATCCCTTCTACAATGTTGTAGAGGGACACCAAATAAGCTTACTCACAGTTCATGACATGCTCCAAAACAGACTACATATAGGCCAAACAAACCATGCAAATTTACGGTAAATATGAGGAATTGTGAAGAAAGTGTAAGATAGAGAGGCCAAACAGGGTTGATCCCTTCTTCAATGTTGACGAGGGGATCAAAATAGGCCCACTTACAGTTTACATTATGCTCGAAATCAGATCACTCATAGGCTAGAAATTTCATGCAAAATAATGGCATATAAGATGGTATTGAAGCAAGTACCTTATAGAGGGATCAAACAGGGTTGAGCCCTTGAACAAACATGAAGAATAGCTCAAAAGAAGGCTCCTTTCAGTTAAGGTCGGAGCCCAAAACAGTGAGCAAGTAGGCTTAAGAAATGAAGCACGAAAATGCTACAAAAGAGGGAAATGGAGACTTACCCTTGAAGACCCCTTCTTCTCTACCTCTTGGCTTGAGGAATGTTGCTTCTAAGCCTCTGAGAACCTCTCCTTGCTGCTGGAAATGGAGTGGTGGTGGTGGTGCTTGAGGATGATGAAGAAATGGCACCAAACTTGAAGAAAATCAAAGAGATGGAGATGGATATGTGTGTGTATGCTTGAGGCAAGTCTTCTAAGCCTTGAGGGAAAGAGAGAGAGATGTATGGATGCCAGGAGGGAAGAGCAAGTGTGTCCAAGAGTGTAAGCCTTAAGGGATTAAGTTCCCTTGCATACAAAATATCCCCCGAAATCAGATCTTTTGGGGGATACAGCTATACAGCTGTGAAACACACCTCCCAAGAAGCATGGCCGGCTAGGCACTTTTGCTGCAGGTGGCCGGCCGGCCACCCCCTATGGCCGGCCGGCTAGGGGTCAAAAAGGTCATGAAGAATTAATGGCCGGCCATAGGAGAAAGGTGTCCTCCCATGTGTGCTGAACAAGACCCTATGGTTCAAATTTGACAACTCTAAAACAGGAGAGAGAATAGGCCATTTGAAAGAGGGGTTCAAAAGGGTCAAGTTGAGTTACTGGCCGGCCATGTGTTTTTAGGGTCTTCCCATGTGTGTACAACACAAATATGTGGTTTTGGCTCGAAGAAAATGGCCCTAGGGTGTTCAACATTAGCCCGGAAGTGAGAAAAACGGGCGCCGGGGGGCGCCGGAGGAGCATAACTGGTCGCTGAGACAATTGCTGGCCTCCCACCCTCCAGTGATCTTCCTGGTGATAAAACAGAGGTACCTGCCAAAAATGAACAAAAGCCGATGCAAATCGAATGCTCGGGGGCCAAAACACGCAGTTCGGGGTCCCGAAAATAGGCCGTTAAGCACCGAAAGTGGTGTTTGGCCACGAAGTGGGTATCTAAGACCCCAGTGTCCCTCGAAAGGGAGTAAATGAGATGCATGCCAAAAACTGGAGGAATCGGAGATGGTTAGAAAGTCCCGAACCGAGGCACACGGCCTGACGGCTCCGAAAACCGGGAACCGAGCTCCGAAATGGGCAAAATGGCCTACGGCCACGAAATGTAGCCCACGGCCACTGAGAGATGATCTGCTAGACCTCTCCCTCCCTTCAGGAAAGAAAACAGAGAAAACCAAGTCTGGTTCACAAATCGAGGCAAGGCACAGAAGAGAGCACAATATGCAACATCACCGAGCGCTCAATCGGTGACGTCTGAGAGGTCAAAAATGGGGTGTCTACAGGTAATACTACTGTGCTGGCTGAAAAGTCGACCCTCGAGAGGCCCTTGAAGCCTAGCTTGCTTGGGTCTGGTACCGCTACTAGCCCCGACTGGACTAATGAGACTGAGTCTGACTGGTTTCCAAGACACTCGAAGAATTCACACGCATAGGGCACAAACGTCTAACATGGCCTAGATGACCACAATCAAAACAAGCAATAGACTCCCTACTCTGTGACTGATCTGAAGCTTGAACCTCACTAGACCTCCCAACGAAGACAAAGACTGAGCTTGGATTGAGTATGCGCTCGCCTCTACCTCTTATTGAGCCCAGAGTCCTTATGAATAGTTGAAGTTACCGAAATGGCCTCCTCCCTAACTTGACCAACACGCACAACCATGGCCTCCAAATGAGTTGCTGCCTCAACTAGAGCATAGTAATTCTTCCATATAGATCCGACTACCTTCTCTCGGATATCATCATGCAACTGTCTCTTAAACTCATAACAATGACGCTCCTCCATTGCCACAAACTCTAGAGTGAACCTCGATAAATTTGTGAACCGCATCTCAAATTGTGCCAAAGGAGTAGCATCTTGACGCAACTTGACAAACTGTTCCCATAACCTTTCCTAAGCAGAAAGAGAGAAGTACTTGGCCAAAAAGGTCATTGTGAAAGCAACCTATGTATTAAAGACACTGTGAGACTTTGATATTATTTCACAATGACTGAATTACAAAGATGATGAATCAGTTATATATAAATCCAACAAGTGCCTTAACCTAACCATAACCACCTAACCTAACTCTTAACTGCCTATAGTTAACTCCTAACAAACTAACCACTCAATTATAACAAACTAACAATCCAATTACACATGTGCTAGAATATTAGCAATGTTGAAGCTTAGACTGCTCTGTTCTGAGCTACAACCTTGACAACAACTATGGCCTGTGGACTATGGCTTGTGGTTGTAGCATTAGCCCGTGACTGTGACCTTGGTTGCACGACTATAGCCTTGGCTTATGGCTGCTGCTCCTGAAGCTGAGTGCTAGACTCTAGCTTAGGATTGGATAGCTTATCACGTGTTACCTATAGTGTTCTTAGCATACTTCTACCAATAACCCATGTCTCCTTTCAATTGAAAACTTGCCAAAGAAATCCTCTACCCCTCGTTCTCTACTCTGAGTATATAAAGAGTCTTGGTAATCTATTCCAACCAATCATCTGTCTCTAGCGGTTTAGCCTCCTCCAAAAACTCCGATGGATTGGATCGAAGAAACTCCTTAGTAAGCTTAAGGGTACGCCCATTGTCACCCTTATTGCGAGCTAGAGCATCTTGCACCGCTCTCACAATCTCACGTGCAACTTCCTCGCCGACAGTCGATGTTGCGATGACAGGTGCTAAAGGAACCGTTGTGTCTCTACTGACACTCCTACTCCCTATCTGTCCTCTATTCTCTCATGTAGATATCCTATAAAACAAAACAAAACAAAAAAAAAACCATATTTAGTGCACAACACAACGGCCTTCCCTAAGGTACACACTCACCATCTTTAAGCTACAAGACACACTTTGCCCAAAGCTCACAGTCATTTTACACATAACAATTTAAACATTTAATCATATAATTGAGTCAAGTCTATAAAGATAGTTACTCGTCCCAGAACTCTTAAGGAATTCTCATCAGAAACCACCTTGATCAGGTGTGTTTCCAACAAGACCTGAAAGCAAGTTCACCGGCAACAAGTATTATCCAGGAAACTTAATCCCATGCTCACATAAATGCAACACATAAGTCCGAACACTTATCCTAACTATATGCAATGTCCTCACCACAATGACACGTAGCAAACTTGTGGTAAAAATCACTTCCCACGAGCCCAAAGTATTCAAACCCGGCTCGCTTTTATACCAAGTTGTCACGCCCCACATTTTTATTACCCGGTTAAAATTACCAAATCCATTGTTATAGTCCATTTTCATTAATACAATACGGAAATGAAATCCACAAACATCAATAAATAAATAAAGATTACCTCAATCGTATAAACAAATTGAAATGCAACATAAGTTACATATAAATAAATTGCTTGTAAGCTTACACTATTACATAAAAGAGAAAGGGTTCAACCCTCTTTACAATAAAAGCGTTTTGCCAACAAATAAAGGCCTCATGACACATAAAGAAGATCACCAATCTTGTATCACTTATCAACTTGTACCTAAAAAAGGATTAACAATGTGGGATGAGCATAAAGCCTAGTAGGGATCCCAACATGATCCTTAACAATAACAACATTCGAATAGCTATGATCATGAATGCTTCATATCACACATTATAAATAATGTGACGGTTTATTAATCAAAATATCTTTGCATATATAAACTTTTTCAAAAATTCGTCTAATTTTCTCAACCATACATAATGTTCTCTCTTCCTCCTCTTACATTATCCATTTTATAAAAAAACATATATTAACAACGCGTTTTCGATAACGTATTCACAAAACTAAATCACCTTTCATTACTTGCATTCCCAACCCATCACATACACCCATTTCTAATACATAAATGACATTTCCAAGCCCTAAGCCAAGGGTAATGAGACATTTCTACAATCCATTTGACACACAAATTTACATATAATACCTTTGACACGAAAAGAAAATAATGTACATGCCAAGACTACGACACAATCATATGAGACAACCTGACTTTGTCAACTAGAACCGCTACCACATATGATATACACAGATAAACCGATTTAACACTGAAACCCCCAACCCATGCCCTACCTACCTCAAGCACGGTAGGCTAAGGATACACCTTTCCACAATGAGACGATAGTTTACTAGACACAAGTTGGAAGGGAATGGTACCTCTGCCAATTTACCATACATAAGCTGGAAGGTATTGGTACCTCTCATTCTAAGCGCAACCAATTCTCTAGGCGCTAACTAGAAGGTAATGGTACCTCTTATTCTCAACATAGTATACATTACGAACCATCATGACATGCTAAAAGCATAATAACACAAGCATAATACATATGCATAATCTATTCAACACATCAATGTCATCCTCTACTGATAACCAAGGATAAAACGTCTAAGTACATATATTTATTACGCATATCTACAATTGTCCAAATCCTGTGTAACATAAGCCCAACAACAACAATAACATACAATTTCACTTTTCACAACTCAAACCCCAAAACCCTTTATATGAATTTGATATCACATAACTAAATCATACTTTTTATGTAATAGAAATATACCACATGTCTATCTATAAGGAAATATTGAGAATGAGTAAAGAAATGCCTACCTCTAGCAAGAAAATGGGAAAACCCGAAAATCCAACTTCGACGAAAACATGATCCGCTCAGATTACCAGAAAGCTCTCTTTGTGCTCTATATTTTGGTGGGTAGAAAGTGAGTCGAAATATGTGAAAACCAAGCTAGAAAGCTTGAAAACCTCAAAAATGGAGGAAGAGAGAGAGAGAGAGAGAGAGAGAGAGAGAGAGAGAGAGAGAGAGAGAGAAATGAGCTAGATTCACCAAAAATGACTTTTTAAAGTGTTGAACTCGAACAGACCGCTTGAGCGATAAAATTTGTGCTCAAGCATCATAGACATAAGATCGCTTGAGCGATAAAACTTTCGTTCAAGCACAGAATGCAAACTCCCAAAAGCTCAAACTTGCAAAAATACTGGATGATGCGCAAGACTGCTCGAGCAAACAATTCATTACTCAAGCAATGAAGAAGAAAAAAAACTTTCAGGTTGTCACATTTACAGTTTTGAATCATTGAATTACATAATAATATATTATTATTTGTTACTCTAAACAGAGGAACTAATTGTGAATATTCATAGGCTATGGATCCCTTGTACCAATTTGTTGTCTCGGCTTCTTGTACCGTGCATCTCCGCTCACCACGTGACCTAATATTTTAACAAAACTTAACTCTGTTAACTTGACATAAAGAATTATATATTTTATAATTAAAATAAAATAAAAATCTAAAGAACCCAAGTGGGCCTATTCTTTCTACCTACTCTCTCTATTGTACCTTTTAGATTTCCAAGAACAACACTCCACATTCGACAATAGAGATAGAGAGAGAGAGAAAGTAGTAAGAGAAACAAAGAAAACTTTGCTGATTCAGCATAGCACTCACAAGTTGCAGAGGTGAACTCGTGCTGAGAAGCTCTGTATTGGGTTTGTGACACAAGCCGCGAACGATTCCACAAGCATGGATTTCTTTATTCTTCTTCCTCTAGTTCTACCTAATTCCTTAACTTCTTTGTCAAGTTCCGCAAGCATGGAATTCAAAGTATCATGTTTTGAGCCACACTACATGTTCGATACAATTAGTTTCTTGAAATTTCTTATGTGAGCTGTTTTGTTTGCAATTTTAGTTTTTCATCTTTTCCAAACCCTGTTCAGTCATGGTGTTAAAAAATAAGCAATAGATTTCCCATATTATGTTGTTTGATTTTTGTTTTTTTATAATTTTTTTAGGGAAAACTTCACTTTACCCCCTTATGGTTTGGGCCGGGTACAGATCACCCCCCTGATATTCAAAAATCACCACATAACCCCTATGTGGTTTGTGGACTAAAACGCACACTAACTTTTGTTAACAGAACGTGTAATTTTGCCTTTATGTCCCAATTTTCTTCCTCTTCTCTCTTTTAAATTAAACCTGCAAATATACATTCATGCATACATATATACACACACCTGTTTTCTTTCTTTTTCCTTTCATGCTACCAACTCTAATATAGATATATATATATATAAACCTGCAAATCGCATATATATAATCTGTATATATACCAACTCTAACATATATATATATATATATATAAACCTACAAATTGTACCACAAACATATATACATATATGCACAGTGAATAATATATATCACAAACCTGGTTGATTAACATACATATATATATAAACCTGCAAATTGTATCACAAAAATATATACATATAAGCACAGTGAATAATATATATCACAAACCCAATTGATTAAATTACAAATACAAGCTAGTGGAAGATGAACTTCACCAAATAGAACTAGAAAGATATAAGCAAATCAGAGAGAGAGAGAGAAGCAAATGGTAATTGCACAATGAATGTAGAGAGAGAGAGAGAGAGAGAGAGAGATAGATTTTCTACTTTATTGGATTTGAATTTTTCTACCTCGAGTCAATGATCAGCATCTAGGTTATCCAAGTCTGTTGATTTGATTTCATTTTCCTCTCCTCCCTAGCACACATTTTGTTCCCTCTTGAACTTTAATTTTCTTTTTTCCCAATATATGCAGCAAGTTTACATGTACTTCCGAGGTAGTGGCAACGCTGTAGAGATGGAAACTAGAGGGGTTGTAGAGAAATATACCTTTGGGTTTTGAAATTTGAGTGATTTAGTCTTCAAAATCTTATCTTTTTGAAGAAATTTTCATGGTTTGATTTATGAAATTGATCCTTTTTCCAGGGAGATTTTGAGTGTTTAGTCGGTTTGGGGCCATCACCGTTGCTTGGCCTTGCTGCCACCGCCTGGCCTCACTATTGTCGCCATGGCGTATGGGTTAGGGTCCAAATCATCGACCAAACTGCCTGGGATCATAAGAGGTAAAGGAATGGTAGGGTTGTAATTTTAGAGAAAGACGGAGGAAGAACCATGGCATGCCATTGCAAATTTAAAGATGTTCAAGGGGTATTTTGGTCTTAAAATGTAGCTTACTTAACTTGGATGGAAAAATGGACAGTACGTTTTAGTCCACAAACCACATGGAGGTTATGTGGTGATTTCCGAATGTCAGGGAGGTAATCCGAACTCGGCCCAAACCACAAGAGGGTAAAGTGAAGTTTGCCCATTTTTTTATTTGTTTTGATAATGAAAAACCCTAACCTCACCTTTTATGATCGAAATACCCAGATATATGTGGCAACCAATATTATTTGTAATATATTTGGTTAATTGGAATGAATGTGAATTGTAATGGGTGATCATACTTTCAGTCTAAGCATCTCCAATCCTTCACATTTTCTATTATTAAATTTAAATTTAATTTAAAGATGTTCAAAAACTATCTCAAATTCTTTCAAAAAAATGTTCATCAAATCAAAGGAGAGTATTTTTTTATTTTATTATCAAATTGACAACTTATCAAATTTGAATTTTATTTCAGACATATTCTATTGTCGAACTCTTATGATCGGCGCTGCTTAACAGGACAAGCACTCGCACGAGTTGTGCATCTAGATATTTTCATATTTTTTTCTCCTCTGTGCTTCTTGTACTATCTTTCCTTTGTTTGGTGTAAATGTTTTTGTTGGATGGGCTTTGTAAGTGTCGTTTGGCTTTCCTTAATGGACTTTTTATTGATCAAATTTTTTTTTGTAATTTCATGAAAATTTAAGAAGATGAAGTATTAGAGTTTTTTTTTTTTTTCCCCGTCAAATTTGATGAAAAAAGAAATTTGAGATAAGTTAGAATTTTTTTTTTAAAGATTTTGATGAAAATTTGACCCCCAAAAAATTGAATTACTTATATCAAATTAAGTTTTTTTATGAAATTTAAAATCAAAATAGATAAAAATAAATAAATAAATAAATAAATAAATAAATAAAAATAAAAATTGTGAAAGGTTGGAGATGGGCTTATGAAATTCCCATTCTCTTAAACTAGTGAATAATGATTTCATTTACAATATATTTTCTATTATCTTCTTAGTAAATCAAAAGTAAAAATTTTATTTCAATGAACCAAACATAAAATATTTTTGTTTGACTATATGTCTAGGTGGTTGCATTTTGTCAAAATACATCGTTCCTCAAGTAATCATACGGTTAGCTTGTGATATTTTTAATCAGAATCATAATTTGTTCAGGAAAATCAAATCTTTGCTCAAATTAGGTTCAACAAGGAGCCTTTACAACATGATTTGTGTGAAAAATCAAGAATCCACTACAAGAAAAGGGGTTAAATAACACATAACTTTTTGCGACGACAATTATCTCGTTGCAAAAAATGGTCTTTTGCGACGACATTTTCAACTGTCGCCAATAAATACCTTTTGCGACTGCAGTGACCCGTCGCAAACAAACATACAAAAAAAGGTATGTTTAAATACGAAAGTATTTGTGACGCCTTATGTTACGTCACGTCACAAAACCAGCCTTTTTTAGACGGAAAAATTTACTATCGCAAATAGAGGACAAATTGTGACGGCAATTGTCCATCACAAAAAGCTCCTATTAAAAGAGCGTCGTTTTATTTGTTAGATTTATCGTTTGTGACGGTTGAAATATGCCATCGCAAAAAATAATGAAAATTTTCTATATGCCGCTCCTTTAGCCCATTTGCGCTCATTTTCCCCAAAATCCCTAAAACCTTTGAAGCAAAAATCCCAAGTGAGCGATGACGGTGGAATTTTGCTACCTTTGAGGCGTATTAACTGTGACAACGGTGGAATTTTGCTCCGAGCAGGGAGCAACGAGCGACGACGGCTAGCAGCAGTTAGTCTCAATCGCATCTCTCTCACTCACTCAGCGAGTGACAACGCCTGTATGCTCTCTCTCTCTCTCTCTCTTTCTCTCTCACACATTCCTTTCCATTGCATCAATCGTCCTCTCCTTTTCCATTTTCCTTCCAATTCTTCGCAAACAAGGTGTCATTATTGCCATTGTTCCTCCACATTTGCAGAGAGACAATGGAAACAGATGAAGCTCAAAGGGTTCTTCCATTTCAACTTCAGTTCGAAAAGCCACTCCCTTCTCAGGTATCTCATATGTCTCTATATATATATATGCAAGTGTAAAGTATATGATTAGAAGTATATTGTATAGTCTGTGACACCAGTTGTTTATTTTTCAATTAATCCATTTGTAAATTGACAGATTAAAATAGCAGAATGGAACCCAGAAAAGGATTTACTCGCCACGGTTACTAAGGATTCTAAAATTCTTCTCCATCGTTTCAATTGGCAGTGTTTATGGACTGTATCCCCAGGTGAACTCTCTCTCTCTCTCTCTCTCTCTCTCTCTCTCTCTCATGTTTCTGTTGTCATTGTGCTTTTTAGACCAAGTAGAAATGTTTAGTATTGGAGAGAAATCAAATGCCAACAACTTTATGTTTTGTATGGAATGTAAGTGGTGTGCAATCAAGGAGTGTTGAGTTGAGATCAATAGTTTACACATTGGGATGCTTGGTAGCTAGTTAGAGTGTAGGGAATATGGATAGGGTTCAAATGCCTGCTTTGGGAGTGGGATTGTCGTAGTGTTGTGTTCAAGGTGGTGTTGTGTGCAAGATGTTTGATGAAATGACAATATAGGCATTTGGGATAACAAACAAATGTTGGGTGGCTTGCTTGTGAAGACAAGCAGGGGAGAGAATACTAAGGCAGAGCCAACACTCCAAAGATGGAAGGTATGGGGTGGGTTAGGTTAGGTTTAAACTATTTAAATAATTATTTAATATAGGTTAGTTGGACCAGTCAAAAATTATAAAGACCGATGATTGTCTCAATTTTGACATGCTACGCATTTCTCATAAACCACATAATTATTTGAACATTACCTTTGGATCATGAAGCTTTATAAGTGGTCCAATTAAAAAAATTATAAGAATCTATATAAGAGGCCAATTTATTTTCATAGTCCATATACAAAAGTGTGCTTTCTCTAATTTTAGAGGGGCCAGGACCCCCTTGACCCTCCCTCCCTCCCTAATACTAGGCATTTGGTTTATGGTGGAGATTTGGAGGGGAAAAAGACTTGCAAATCATAGAATTTCTATACTACTTTTTTTACTTCAAAAGTTTTTTTTTTTTTTTTAACTTCTTATGGACTTGAAAGAATTATTTTATATTTTATGTAGGAAAATGCATAATATTCCTGTGTTGGCGTCCCAAATCTGATGAAGACCAAGAAGCATCAAGTTTCCACTTAAGGTCAAGATTTCTCATTTGAAACCCAATAGCAGCTTCTTTCAATCTTCCCATTGTAAGGAATAATGCCATCTGCAATTTATTTCAACATGTTGTTGACATCTGATATGTGTTTCTGCTCCCATTGTGACAAAATCATTTTCAAACTTCCTCACTTTACCCTTTCAACCATCAAAAACTTTCATAATAAATCTTTATTAAAAAAACATGGCAATTATATGTAAACTTTGTAGGGGAAAGCAAGTGCTTAGGTTAACATCTAAGGATCACCTTTGTGAAGGTAGTCAACTAAATGAGTCATAGACGAGGGCATGGAAGATCCATTTGCAATGCTATAGATATCTAGAATTTTCAACTGCACCATGGCTGTATTGACCAATTTTTAAAGAGTTCACTTCTTTAATGAAAAATGAGATCAGTAGACAAATGATAGACATCCTGTTTGGTGTGTGGGTTGTATGTGCATTAGAGAGAGACATGGAGCTAAAAATTTTGAGAAGTTTTGTTTGGGGTAGCGTTGCAAATGAAGGTTAATTGATGGTTGACACAGACAGCATACCAGAAAGAAAGTTCGTCTTTGCCATATTTCAACTTACAGAATGAAGCTGCAAATATTATATTCTGAGTGCTAATCGCATTCTCCTAAGTCCAAAATATTGACAGTATGTTCTAAAGTCATTTTTTTTCTTGTTTAGAGAAGTGATGCTAGTTTATAATATGTGAGCCTTTTAAATGTTGCTAAAGCATAACCTTAAAGATGCATATTTTGGGAAATACAGATGATATTGATACGTTTTTCTGTTGACTCTTCTTGTACTTGTTTACGTATGACTTTTGTCATAGTGATGAAAGTTTTCCCTTTTGAACCTTAAGAATTTTAATGTATGTCTGATTATGAGTTTCGATTGATCCAATTGAGGAAATGTACATAAGTCAGTGGTTGCTTCTCTAATAGTTTTACTGGGACTCTGAAATTCAAGGCAAGTTAACCTCTATAGTATACATGTTTTTTTTTTTTAATGTCTTTTATTCACTGCAGAATGGAAAGCTGTTGCAAAGCATAAAGTCCCATACTGTTGTTGTTGTGTGCCTTAACTGGAAGGAAGATGGAACAAAGAATAGAGTATGCATTTCCTTAACTTTTGTCCATATGGCTTTTGTAGAGCATCTAACCATTATGTATACATAAAGTAATACTGCATTTCTATTATCTACTTATAGTATAAACATTTTACAAAAAAAATTGAACTGGTTTGTTCCTGTAAGATTCTTTAGGATTTGGCCTTAATTGATGGAAGTTCATGGATCATTAAAATCAGAGAAAGGAACTTTAATGTAGAAATTTATTACATCAGCTTTTAGATAATTACAGTCAATTGAGCCTTATAATTGTTTGTTGGAAAATTAAGATTGTTTAAACTGCTGCTTGTTGTGATGAGAATCATGAGATATCAACTATGCAAGGTAGCTTGGCTTCCTAAAACAAATTAAATTGGCATTCTCATTCCCTTTGTCTGTAGCTATTTGATCCTGAATGCATTTTGATTGCTTTCCTACTCACAGGTAATGTCATGACCCGAACCCGCCCCTATGGGTTAAGGCCGTAACCGGCCAGTAATCACAAGATTACCTACGGCCTCAAACCAAATAAAACGAAACTCATCAGAGTAAAGGGGCCAAACGGAAGCAATTTTAAAACTTTGTCCATAGAGCCGTGCTTATATGCACATCATAACATTCCATATATACATATGTTAATAACTCACAACAGAAAATATAGTAACATAAAGTTCTATACAGACAGGATCATTCAAATCTAAGTCAGCCAAAACAAAGCTACATACAGACGTGCACCAAATTCCTCGCCAACATGACAAAATGACATAGAATGCCAGAAGGGCGAAGACGTGTCTCGTGCGTGAGACGCAAGGGTTGACTCTTCAAAACCTTAATTGTTCCATACAGACTTCACTGGGGCTGGGTTTGGACTTCTCCTGGCTCACCTACAAACACATGAATGAGCGTGAGCGATAGCCCAGTGAATAATATCAAATAAGGAATATACATTGGAACAATATACATCAAACAGCCTTGGGCCCAATTTATTTTTCTAACTAATACATACATTCATAGATATATGTAAGTTAAGTAACTGCAGTTCCAAACACATCATACAGCCTCGGGCCCAATCCATTCGTATCATTCATGTCAAACTGGCCTTTGGCCCATTCATACTTTCAGGTCAAACTGTTACTCATGTCAAACTATCATTCGTGTCAAACTGTTATTCGTGTCGAACTATCGTTCATGTCAAACTGGCCTCTGGCCCATTCATTTATGTCAAACTGGCCTCTGGCCCATTCATTCATGTCAAAAACGGCCTTCGGCCCATTCATTCATGTTAAAACGGCCTTTGGCCCATTCATTCATGACAAAATGGCCTTTAGCCCATTCATTCATGTCAAAACAGCCTTTGGCCCATTCATTCATATCAAAACGGCCTTCGACCCATCCATTCATGTCAAAACGACCTTTGGCCCATTCATTCACGTCAAAACGGCCTTTGGCCCATCCATTCTTTCTTGTCAAAATGACCTCTGGCCCATTTATACTTTTGTATCAAACTAGCCTTTAGGCTTTTCAAACTTTCATATCAATCTGGCCTTTAGGCCTTTCAAACTTTCATATCAAACTGGCCTTTAGGCCTTTCAAACTTTCATATCAATCTGGCCTTTAGGCCTTTCAAACTTTCATATCAAACTGGCCTTTAGGCCTTTCAAACTTTTTCCACCATTCAAATTAATGAACTTTACAAAACCTACATAGAAGTAAGCAATTGGACAACAACATATTTCAGATATTACTCACAGTGATCGGCTTGTGGATTTGCCCTGGACCTTGACCCTACATATCATATAACACATATGGGTCACAAATAATTCAATCCATTCTTTAATTCACATATTCCTCTTTAGGCTTCATTCTTATCTCTTTAATTCAATCATAATGCTCAATGTATGCCTAAGAGTGCTTAGCAGTGAAAGGGAACAGAAAACAGAACACATAATGCATTTTCAAAATTTCAGAAAACAGGGTCCCCGCTCGAGCGTGTACTTCCCCGCTCGAGCGGACCCAATGGGCCTGCAAAAGTGCTGGTTGCATCAAATTCACGCTCGAGCGTGAACCCGGGCGCTCGAGCGGAAGGTCTGTCTACATAGCTCCCCGCTCGAGCGTGGACTTCCCCGCTCGAGCGAACCGATGCCTGCAAAAAAATACTGGGAGCATGAATTCCCCGCTCGAGCGTCGGTTCCCCCGCTCGAGCGGACATCATAAATTCTGGGTTTTCCAAAATGGTTTCTTGAGTTCAATTTCGACATTTCAACCACATTTCTTGCATATTATGGCTCCAATTTCACACATACATATACCCACATGATACCAACACCAAATCATAACACAATGAAGCTCCATTTCTTGAATTACTTACATGCATGCCTCAAATTAACCCAAACTCATCACCAATACATCAAATTCAAACATGCAAAGCTCATACCTCTATGATCTACTCTTGCATGTAAGAAATATTTACTCATATCAACTAAATTGGTGAAGAGATGATCAAATACATGGATTTCAAACAAGGTTCAACATAGATTATACACATTGTGTTCAAATATGGAAATTCATAGTAATTTCCTACATACATGGATCTATTGACTTTAAATTCAACACATACAACTCAAATTATGTCAATTCTCACTCTTGATTACCCAACTAGCTTGAATACACAAAATCACAAGTCCAAACTTATGAATCAAGGGATGATTACTCACCTAGGAGCTTAATCCTTACAATCTATGGTAAATTCTTGAGTGTGCCTTCAAGATCACCAAGTTTTGAGGCCAAAACTTCAATTTTCCTTCACCCTCTCTCCCTCTAGCCGACCCTCCCTTTTCTTTAGTGTTTATGATCAACCAAGTAAAGCTTAAAAGAGAGAAATTGGGTGTGTAGTGCCCATATTAAAAGCCCCTCTTGTTATATTATTTTAATATCAAATAATAGAGCACTAAGTCACTAATTAAATCAATTTAATTTGATCCGAATCAGTTTTCAATTAAATTTCACCGTAGGCTCTAAAAATTATGCCAATCACAATGGCGCAATCAATTTCGGGTTCTGTGGCCGATAAGGCCTTCAATTTAATTTCCAAAGCAGATAATCAAACAGATATTCCTACGGTGAACAGATAGAAATTCAAAACCATATATTTTCACATAATGACACACAAAATCATACTAGACACATAATCTTACTCACATTAAGGACCAATTAACATAATACAGAACAGGGGTCTTACAGGTAATATAGTAGTCAATTTGAGAGAACAAACGAAAAGTGTTTTTATAATTGACAAAATACATGAAAAACTTAATTCGCGTTTACATGTATGAGTTTTAGCATTCTCATGTCTCTATTCCCTTTCCATTATGTGTCATTCCAATTTTTTTGGGCAAGTGTGCCATTCCATTGCCGAACGCTCTGGAAATATAGCTTTTATTTAAGTTTCATGAGTGGACATACAGGATAATATCTCTTAATTTCTTGGCAGATTGAATGATCATGTGCCATAGGGTTTTATTAAATATTTTCTTCATGTTTGGTGTCATTCATTCAATAGCATTTATGAAATTCTAAGGTACATGTTGAATTTTTTCAGCTTTTTTAAGGCGTGGCTAGAAGAAGAATGAGTAAATCTTTTGAAACATGAATAGATCTTTTAGCAACTTCCCACACAGAGGGCTTAGAATTGCTGTGATATTGTTCACTTTGAGCCATGGATAATTATTTTTCAAGGAGGGAGGATGGCTGTGGTGGTCATGAGGGTAACAAACTCACGTGGAGGAGGAGGTTGCAACAGTGGCTGGGAGGGAGAAGGGCTACAGCAGTGGTGGGGAGGAAGGGTGCGGAGTTGATACAGTGGTAGGAAGAGAGGGGACTGCGATGGTGGTGGGGCTGGTAATTGTTTGGTGGTGTTGGTTAGGAAAATCATGGGCAAAAAAGACTTATTATCATATTTTTGACTGAATTGTAAATAAGCTCCTATGATAAAGACTAGAGAAGAAATTTAAACTTCTCTAAATTTAAATACCAATGAAACTTCACTAGATTAAGGTTTGTAGACTAGGACCAAATGAGCTAAGAAACTTCATTCTATTTCAACTTCATCATCTTGATGTCGGATTTCGGTCTCGATAAACTAGTTCCTTAAGAAGCATAGAATTCGAGGTGTCAACGCCCCAAAATCTCCAAACGACGCCGGATTAGCACGAAACTTGGCACACACGACCACCAAAGCACAAGAGACTTGTGGTAGAAGATGGGACTCGAATCGGGTGCCCAGTTTGGGAGTAAGAGCCGGATTTTGGTCTCAGCAAACTAGTTTCTTAAGAAACTTAGAATTCAACGTGTGGATGCCCCAAAATTACCAAACGGTGTCGGATTAGCATGAAACTTGGCACACACGACCGCCTAGGCACGAGAGACTTGTGGGAGAAGACGGGACTCGAATCAAGTTCCTGGTTTGGAAGTTAGAGCCGGATTTCGATCTTGGTAAACTAGTTCCTTAAGAAACTTAAAATTCGACATGTTGACACCCCAAAACAACCAAACGGTGTCAGATTAGCACAAAACTTGGCACACGACTGCCTAGGCATGAGAGACATGTGGGAGAAGATGGGCCTCAAATCGGATTCCCGATTTGGGAGTTAGAGCCAGATTTCGGTCTCCGCAAACTAGTTCCTTAAAAAACTTAGAATTCGAGGTATTGACATCCCAAAATTAACAACAGGGGTCGGATTAGCACGAAACTTGGCACACACGATTGACTAGGCACGAGAGACTTGTAGGAGAAAACAGGACTCGAATCGGTTTCCTGGTTTGTGAGTTAGAGCAGGATTTCGGTCTCGACAAACTAGTTTCTTAAGAAACTTAGAATTCGAGGTGTTGACGCCCCAAAATCACCAAAAGGCGTCGGATTAGCACGAAACTTGGCACACGCGACCGCCTAGGCACGAGAGACTTGTGGAAAAAGACGGGACTCGAATCGGATTTTCGGTTTGGGAGTTAGAGCCGGATTTCGGTCTCGACAAACTAGTTCCTTATGAAATTTAGAATTCGAGGTGTTGACGGCCCAAAATCACCGAACAGTGTCGGATTAGCATGAAACATGGCACACACAACTGTCTAGGCATAAGACACTCGTGGGACAAGACGGGACTCGAATTGGATTCTCGGTTTGGGAGTTAGAGACAGATTTCGGTCTCGGCAAACTAGTTCCTTAAGAAACTTAGAATTCGAGGTGTTGATGCCCCAAAATCACCGAACGACGTCGGATTAGCATGAAACTTCGCACACATGACCGCCTAGGCACGAGAGACTTGTGGAAGAAGACGGGACTCGAATCGGATTCCCAGTTTGGGAGTTAGAACCAGATTTCAGTCTCGGCAAACTAGTTCCTTAAAAAACTTAGAATTCGAGGTGTTGATGCCCCAAAATCACCAACCGGTGTCGGATTAGCACGAAGCTTGGCACACATGATCGGGTAGGCACGAGAGACTTGTAGGAGAAGACGGGACTCAAATCGGATTCTTGGTTTACGAGTTAGAGCCGAATTTCAGTCTCGACAAACTAGTTAATTAAGAAACTTAGAATTTGAGGTGTTGACTCCCCAAAATCACCAAAAGGCGTCGGATTAGCACGAAACTTGGCATACGCGACCGCCTAGGCACGAGAGACTTGTGGGAGAAGACGGGACTCAAATCGGATTTTCAGTTTGGGAGTTAGAGTTGGATTTTGGTCTCGATAAACTAGTTTCTTAAGAAATTTAGAATTCAAGGTGTTGACGCACCT
Source organism: Camellia japonica (assembly GCA_030407325.1). NCBI lineage: Eukaryota > Viridiplantae > Streptophyta > Magnoliopsida > Ericales > Theaceae > Camellia > Camellia japonica. The sequence continues at coordinate 109,301,862 of JAPPVO010000019.1, forward strand.
AAATCACCAAACGGTGTTGGATTACCACGAAACTTGGCACACACGACCGCCTAGGCACGAGAGACTTGTGGGAGAAGACGGGACTCGAATCGGATTTCCGGTTTGGGAGTTAGTGCCAATTTTGGTCTCAGTAAACTAGTTCCTTAAAAACTTACAATTTGAGGTGTTGACACCCCAAGATCACCAAACGGCGTCAGATTAGCACAAAACTTAGCACACACGACCGCCTAGGCACGAGAGACTTGTGGGAGAGGACGGGACTCGAATCGAGTTCCCGATTTGGGAGTTAGAGCCAGATTTCGATCTCAGCAAACTAGTTCCTTAAGAAACTTAGAATTCAAGGTGTTGACGCCCCAAAATCACCAAACGGCGTTGGATTAGCACGAAACTTAGCACACACGACCACCTAGGCACGAGAGACTTATGGGAGAAGACGAGACTCGAATCGGGTTCCCAATTTGGGAGTTAGAGACGGATTTTGGTCTCGGCAAACTAGTTCCTTAGGAAACTAAGAATTCGAGGTGTTGATGCCCCAAAATCACCAAACGGCATCAGATTAGCCCAAAAGACGGAACTCGAATTGGGTTCCCGGTTTGGGAATTAGTGCCAGATTTCGATCTTAGCAAACTAATTCCTTAAGAAACTTAAAATTTGAGGTGTTGACACCCCAAAATCACTAAACGGTGTCAGATTAGCACGAAAGTTGGCACACACAACCGCCTAGGCACAAGAGAGTTATAGGAGAAGACGGGACTCGAATCGGATTCCCGGTTTGGGAGCTAGAGACGGATTTCGGTCTCAGCAAACTAGTTTCTTAAGAAACTTAGAGTTTGAGGTGTTGACACTCCAAAATTACCAAACGGCATCGGATTAGCATGAAACTGGGCACACACGACCACCTAGGCACGAGAGACTTGTGGAAGAAGACGAGACTCGAATCAGATTTCCGGTTTGGGAGTTAGAGCCCGACTTCTATCTTGCAAACTAGTTCCTTAAAAAACTTAAAATTCAAGGTGTTGACGCCCGAAAATCACCAAACATGTCGGATTAGCACGAAATTTGGCACACACGACTGCCTAGGCACGAGAGACTTGTGGGAGAAGACGGGACTCAAATCAGATTTTCGATTTGGGAGTTAGTGCCGGATTTTGGTCTCGGAAGACTAGTTCCTTAAGAAACTTACAATTTGAGGTGTTGACACCCCAAAATCACCAAACGGCATTGGATTAGCACAAAACTTATCACACACGACTGCCTAGCCACAAGAGACTTGTACGAGAAGACAGGACTTGAATCGGGGTTCCCGGTTTGGGAGTTCAAGAAGGATTTCGGTCTCGGTAAACTAGTTCTTTAAGAAACTTAGAATTTGAGGTGTTGACGCTCCAAAATCACCAAACGGCGTCAGATTAGTGTGAAAGACCAGACTCGAATTGGGTTCCCGGTTTGGGAGTTAGAGCCAGATTTCGATCTCAGCAAACTAGTTCCTCAAGAAACTTAAAATTTAAAGTGTTGACACCCCAAAATCACCAAACAGAGTCGAATTAAAACTTCCCACACACGACCACCTAGGCACGAGAGACTTGTAGGAGAAGACGGGACTTGAATCGGATTCCCGATTTGGGAGTTAGAGCCGGATTTCAATCTCGGCAAACTAGTTCCTTAAAAAACTTAGAATTCGAGGTGTTGATACCCCAAAATCACCAAACGACATCAGATTAGCACGAAACTTGGCACTCACGACCGCCTAGGCACGAGAGACTTATGGGAGATGACAGGACTCAAATCAGATTTCTGGTTTGGGAGTTAAAACAGGATTTCGGTCTTGGCAAACTAATTCCTTAGGAAACTTAGAATTCGAGGTGTTGACGCCCCAAAATCACCAAAAAAAGTCGGATTAGAGTGAAACTTGGCACACACGACCGCCTAGGCATGAGAGACTTGTGGGAGAAGACGGGACTCAAATCGGATTCCTGGTTTGAGAGTTAGAGCCGAATTTTAGTCTCGGCAAACTAGTTCGTTAAGAAACTTAGAATTCGAGGTGTTGACGCCCCCAAATCACCAAACGGTGTTAGATTAGCTCGAAACTTAGCACACATGACCACCTAGGCATGAGTGACTTGTTGGAGAAGAAGGGACTCGAATCAAGTTCTTGGTTTGGGAGCTAGAGCCAGATTTCGGTCTCGGCAAACTAGTTCCTTAAGAAACTTAGAATTCGAGGTGTGGAAGCCCCAAAATCACCAAACGGCATCGGATTAGCATAAAACTCGGCACACACGACCGCCTAGGCACGAGAGACTTGTGAGAGAAGACATGACTCGAATCGGGTTCCCAGTTTGGGAGTTAGAACCAGATTTCGGTTTAGGCAAATTTGTTTACTTAATTATCTTTGTAATTGTATAATTGTTAAATTTTTATGTTTTTTGTAATTAACATATTAACACATTATATTGTCATTAATTATTTTTGTTTTTTGTTTTCAGATGTTGCTTGAGTAGGAGTTTGCTTCTTGTGGAATGTATGCCCGTGAAGAATGCGACTAACTTTTTATTTTGTGACCCACGGAGAATGACGAGGAAAACTTTTGTTTTTGATTTATATTATTTTGAATTGTGAACAACATTATGTATTTAAACATTATATATGTATTACGCAACATTATATAGTGGGGTAATTTGCTAATGTTTAGTTATAAATGCAAGAATATTTTTATTATGGTGAAATTGTTATTTCTATACCGGAATTTTTATGTTATTATGCAATTATTGGGTTTTTTTTTTGAATTTTTTTTCATTTAATACAGGTAATTTTCATATTTTTAATAATTTTATTGCAATTTTTTTTTTTTTTTTTTTTTTTTTTGGCAATGGTACCATATCGTCGCAAAAACATTAGACCTAAAATGTAAATTTTTTGGCAGCATAGATAATGCCGTCACAAAATAGTTTTTGGCAACAGAGGTAATGTCGTCTCAGGAAAAAAAAAAAAATCGTGACAGCTTCTTTTGCCGTCTCAAATAAAACTTTTAGCGACGATAGAAGCATTGTCGTTGCAAAAGGTCTCATTTTTTTACATATTACAGGCGATAGTAAAACGCCATTGCGAAAGCCAGCATTTGCCATCGCAAAAAAAAAAAAAAGGCGACGGCAGTATTTCATCGCTAAAACTTTTTTTGCAACACCCTCTGTTGTGATCCCTTCTTTGCCGTCGCTAAAATTTTTTTGAGACGACATTGGGTGTATTAAAAACCAAAATTTTTGTAGTGATCACAAATAAGATAATAGCTTTCAATGAGAAATTAAATAAAAACTAGAGATAATTTTATATTGCTTAAACTCTTTCAAAAACAAAGTGTTACTAATCAATTATCTTGCCACCAATTCATAATAACCAGAAAAATAATAAAAACAAATGTTGTCAATCTTTACATAAAAATTCAGTCACATGCGTTAACCAAAAGGAATTTGTAAAATTGTTTGAAACTTCAGCTTCCCCACATAAAAACCAACTTCTGAATATTGCTAAATAAAGCTATCATCTTAAACTTCAATGTTGGTCCTCCTTTCATTGGCCTTTGTCATGAAAGCTATTGAAGTAAAATCCATCATATCCTTGTGCTGGTAGTTGTGCCTGTAAATACCAAAAATTATGTTATCCTTGTGGTATATTCTTTTTAAATAGAATATATATATATATATATATATATATAAATCATGTAAGAAACACCAAATTACTTGTAGTAATTCAGTCATTTTAGTAGGTCTTCGTTGATTTTTGACTAGAGTGTAAGTACAAAGATAATTTTCCTGGTACATATTTTATTTAAAAATTGTAGGAATGAAACATTTAAGTTATCCTGCTAATAAAAACAAAACAAAGCACAAAATTAATAATAAAAAAATGTAAGTTTAATAATGAGAACTTATGAGAGACTAAATTTACCTGCCCATATTGAGATGTTTGTGTTAGTTGTGACGTGTACAGTAGGAACATCCAAACTTGAGTGAGCATTGAGTTTTTATTGGTTTTTTGAGTTTAATCATTCCACACACACACACACACACACACACACACACAGAGAACATATCAATTACATCACTTGTAAAATAGGAAGACAAATTATTTTATAGTACATATGACTATATTAAAATAAAAGGAAGACAAATGATTTTATATAATAATAATGATACTTGTGTGAAGTGCGCTGATGGAAAAAATTCACTTTGTTCAACAGGATCATACATTGGGTTAATATCATTTGAGAATGGACTTTCATGAGATTTTTTCTTCTTAGTAGCCCTTTTAAGAGCACTTTTTGGCCTTTTGCTAGATTTGCTATTAGTTCTCTCTTTAACTTTAATACATCTAACTCTTTCATCAATGCCATCAATGTATATGGTTTCATTTTACTTGAACAAATTATTGTTGGCATGTGAAGTCCCAAGACAAGTTTTCTCAATTACAACTCATCTTAAACTCGCATTCACCTCTTTCAATATCTTGTTAAGGCCATCTAATGCAATTTTATAGGTTTTTTCTATTTCAGCAGCTCTAGTTGCCAATTAAGTCTACAAATGACACAACTATTTGTATTGTCTTTCAATCATTGCCTTTGGATCTTCATAGCTTATACAAGTAACTTCTATGCTCTCTGATTTTGCATTCTTTGTCCACCTCTTTAAAATGTACTGATCAGGTATCTTCATAACATTTTCTTGAAGAAAGAACTTTAAGTGCATGTGAACATAAAATTCCCATGAACTCAAATTTCTTATAGCTACACACCACTATACCTTTTGATGAGTTGTAAATAAGAATATGATCATGATGCTTACAGTAAGGAATGATCTTATATTCAGTCACTATTCCATCCTCACCACATAGATGCATATTACAATCATAAACCTTGCACAACTCAGCTTGAAATAATTCAAAGACCTCAGATAAGTATATACTTGATGCATGCTTTAAAATTTCAACCAGAAATATTAAACGCAAGGTACTTTGACTTGCTCTAAAATCAGCTTTGAGCTCTTCGTAATGGTGATCATCAATTAACCTTTGGAAGTATTGGAAAAAAAGTAACAAGTCATGCTTGTAGTTGACATATTTTTTTACAACACTATTTATGCTCTCACTGAGATGGGTGGTGGTCATGTTTGCACAAAAAGTCTGTCTGCCATAAACTAAAGCCCATTCACTACAACAAAATTGACTTTTTATGGCACCACATCAATGGCATACAATAAATGCACGCTGTAGTTTCTCACTTTTACGACTTGCTTTTTTTGCACGTCGTAAATACTTTTCCAACCACGGCTCATCTATTGCGTAGGCCGTGAATGGTAATAACGCTGATTTTTTTACGGCTTGCAATGCACGCCATAAATAATAAAACTTTCTACGACATGCCTATGACGTGCCGTTAATACAGTAATTATAAACGACGCACATACGTTAGTCGTGAAAAGTGAATACTTTTCATGACGCACACAACATATGCCGTTAAAAGCATTACACTTTTTACGGCACACATCGCCTGTCATTAAAAATATTATCTTTTTACGACGCACAATGCATGTCGTAAATTATATGATAAAAAGAAAGAAAAAAAAAAGCGCCAAAATAAAATTTTGTGGCGCTAATCCACCAATATATATATATATATATTAGAAAAAGAACATATACATCTTCAGCCCCAAATTAATAAAAGCAACTGATGGAATGAATCTCTTACCATCGATGCTCCTCCATTGCCGATCTACATCCTCACCCTTCTCATCTCCGATCTGTCCCTCCCCCCTTAATCTTCCCAGCATTGATCTACTTGACTTCACCATTTTGAGCCCTAATTTGAGAGAAAATTCCCATTTGAAAAGAAAGAAAAAAGGCTCTCTCTCTCTCTCTCTCTCTCTCTCAATACCCCTCTCAAATCATCCACTTCCATCCTCTCTACAAGGCCCTTCGATTTCCCTCAAAGCCCCTCTCCGACCCCAATTTACAACGATTTGGATGTGAAGTCAAAGCCTCGGAAGCGACTCATCAAGAAGAACACGACGGCTGAGGAGAGCACTCTTGATTTTGGAATCGAGGAAGAGGATGATAGGGAAGAATTGGGGGATTTTGTGAGGGGAGAGTCGGACTACGATGATTTCAGGGATGGAAAGAGGAAGAAGTTTGAGAAAAATGGTATTAGTGGTAGTAGGAAGAGGGACAGACACTGAGAAACACACATTCACTCTCTGCCCTCCTCGCTCTCTACCCTAGCTACTCCCTCTTCAGCGCCGCCGCCGACTTTGCCCATTCTCCTTCTTCAGCGCTACTACCGACATCGTATCTTCGAGCTAGCGTTAGCGCCGCCGTCGTCTCTTCGAGTATTCAAGAATCAAAAACAGACATTGAGAAACATCACGAGGTATTTTTTATCCCTTCTCTATCTCTATTGATTCGGTTTTGGCTATGAATATACTTTTCATCTTCTCTCTCTAGGTTTGGTTTTGAATATTTTGAGTCCTTTCCTTTTTATGATTGCCATGACAACTCTAGGGAAAACTTGGGCCGCAGATGAGTCACCAGTAAATGCCTCTTTGTAAGTCCTTTCATTTATTTTGATTTTGATTTAGGTTTTGTTTATAGTGTCATTCTGTTCTTATTTAAGTCTGTTCATTTATCCAAGTTATTAGACGTGGAATGTGCATTATTGAATTGATTGTAGAGATGTGCTCAACTCAACTCAACAAGCCTTAGTTCCATTGAATTCTTTGGAGTGATGCAATGCCTAGATATAGAGAATTAGTATAAAGCTGCATCTATGGAAAAGTAATCTATCTTGTAGTATTATATGATTTATAATCATCATGTACAGAGCTGTTTGTGTTTGCCAATACGTTTGTAGCAAGATGTTTTCAGAAAGTTTTTCCACATATTCTTTTCATTAGTATTGGACACAGCTTCAGCACTCTTCTTTTTCAAAGGACTAAATTGCTAATGATGGTGATGTTTTATCATCTATGATGTGTTGCTGACATAAATGTTCTATGAGATTTTAACTTCTGGTCACAGTGAAAAAATAATACTTGCATTGCACAAAATACATGCTATGTTTTCATAACTGAACACTGCATTGTTAGTTATTTTGGCACATCTTCTTCATCAATTTATGTATTGCATGTTTCAGGGCATTGACTGACAGTTGAACTTTTTGTTTCTTTTAAAGAAATGGAAACCGCTCTCTTGTTGGAGATCTTTTTGGTCTTCTCTCAGCTGTGACATACGGGTTATTCACTAGTCAGGCATCATTTTTTTTTCTTTACCAAGTAATGAAGTATGGTTGATGATATTATGCTAATATTCATTTTTCAAATAATTGTGCAGTACTACTCAAAAAGTTTTCTGGTGAGGAAGGAGAAAGAGTTGATGTGCAAAAGTTGTTTGGTTATATTGGATTGTTTACACTTGTAGCACTGTGGTGGCTTGGTGAGAATTGTTTTATTACTTATGATTTTTACCTAATTCATCAAAGTTGATTATATGATTCATCTAAACAATTATAATTCTATGTTATGCTTTTTGGTTTCTGTGGTTTCATTTTGCTTGGTTCTGTTGCTTTATTTTGAACTAATCTCTTTCTTATCATAGTACAAATACACTTTTAGAAGCAACTATTGTCATTTTTGGGGGCTCCTGTAGGGATTTTGTAGTGTTGTTGGGATAAGGGAGAAGAAATAACGGATCTTCTCTTTTCATGCATTCACTGATTAGCCATATTCTTCTGAATTAGACTGTCATGTGTCTTTATTTTCTCGATAATGAGTCTAGAAGTAATTTTTTTTAAAAGCAAATTATCATACTAGGATAGAAAATGAAGGTAGCATACTTGAGTTATGCAAAAACCCCATGTCTATTCATGATTAGTTTGTTGATCAACTTTAAAAGGTACTTTTGGGCTTGGCTCGATGTTTGTTTGACGACAACATAAAAGTTTTGTTTTGGCACCATTATACACCTCAACTTCTTAGGTGGAGGCTCACACCATAATTCATTTTCCTCGTATAATTTGATTATATTAAAGGCATTTAACCATGTTTTTAATTTCATTTTGTTATATTAATCATATTATTTTTACTGAATGGTGCCTGTATTACTCTCATGCTTATGTCCTCGTTTTCTGCAGGATGTTCACAGAAGCAATATCTTCTTTTGTTTCTGTCCCCTGGCATGCCCATTATGTTCAAATTTGTGGTGGTGTTTATGTGAGGTTGCTTTTGTTCTTTATTTTGTTCTTTATTTTTTTTATTTTTAATCTTTGCAATATCGTTTCTGCTTCATTGGAAGATATTCAATCTATTTTTATTTGCAGTTGGACCTCATTTATTCAATTTCTATCAATGCTCAGAAATTGTTTTGCATTTCTTTTCCTATGCTTGTAAAAAAACAGAATAACTGTATTCTTATCTTTACTAATATTGTTGCTTCCTCCAGATACATGCATGATGAGCTAATTCATTGCAAGGTATCCATTGTTGAACTAGGAGAGTAACAAGAGTTGCTGAGGTCATATTCGAATCATTGATATGATTAGCATATACCCCACACTGAAGCTCCTCATGAAGCTCCAATCCATGATTAGATGATATATAATTGATTTTTATGTGATGAGGTCAATTATTTATTTATTTTAAAATTATGACTCTCTCATTAGGCTCATTCTTTTGTCATTGTGTTGGTTTTGACAAAAATGGATTTTGATTTTACTCTATTTGATAATCTTTTGATTTGCTTATGATTGTGTATGCTAAGAATTGGCACAAGTGGGAACCAAACTTAAAAAATTGGGTACTAATTGATTAGGAATGCTTCATGATATGTTATGACAACACTCTTGATTTCCTTTTAATAAATGAAGTACTGATTTTTGAAACCATGATGATTTAATTATGAGTCAAATAAATGTAATACTTGGGAAATATTTCAACGATAAGAGCTGTAAATTTGATTGTAAGAAGAGTTGGTCATTGTCTTTTATTTGGCAATGGACAGGTATACAGGGAGGTGTTTGAACCCCTTGCTGATTTCTATGCAAGGAGGGTGGTGTAGGAAGGGATAAAGTCTTAAGACTCTATCATTGAGCTCTATCCCTCTCTTGCTCTCCCTTGACTTCTATGCCATGCAAGTTATACATTTTCTCATGTTCTCTTTTGCATTCCCAGTGGCTATATATATGCCTTGTTTTCCTTTGAAAATAATCTAGAATAGAAATTGTATCCCTTAGCCTTTTTGTAACTTTGCTGATAGTTGTGAAGTTTCTATGATATAATTGTGCTTTGAAGCAAGCTTTTCAGTTGGCTAATGTTTCAATTCTTCTGGTTAAACTCACCATTTTTCTCCTACATTATTTATTTATTCAAAGCTAATCTTCTTTTCAAAGAAGCATGGTCCTTGATCCATCCAAATTTCTACTTAACCAATGCCATAGGTTTTAAGCCATCGGGATTATGATAGTGTTACAGCAGATGTCTGATCATGTGGAGTCATTCTTTATGTTTTGATGGCTGGATATCTTCCATTTGATGACATAGACCTTCTAACCTTGTACAAAAAGGTTACTTGCTCTTATTCTTCTACATGCAATTTTGCTTCTCGCTAGTTGAATTAATTTCAGTGTGTGAACACATTGCTCAACTGATCATAGAAAAAAAATATTATACTTGACAGATTGAGATAAGTCCAGTTATCTCCATCCTAAACGAAACCCACCTTAGCTTCCATAACTATTGCTTAATCTTTCATTGTTCTTTAACTTGTTCTTGATCGTTAAGAAATTAGAACATGGTCAAAGCAATTCTTTTCAACTTAGCAAGTAAAGTTTTGGACAAGTTATTCTTTTCAATTGGAGGAAGAGACATGTAAACTTATATGTTAGGTATTATAGAGCTTAGAATGCATTGTTTGGTCGTTGAGAATCTGGGAAAAATATGAGGAAAATAGGGAATTACTAGTCTTTAGGTGGGTTGGAATTTGTTGGATCCTAAATGAAGTATAATTTGCTCCTATATTGTTAGTTTAAACAGATTTATCTCATCTCACGCTTATGTTTCTTGTATAATTGTATTGTTTACTTCAATAGGTCAGATCACCATATTTCTATATGCTAATAATTCAATGGTTGCACATCCTGGGTTCTTCACAATCTATTGAATATGGTTTCTGCTAAATGCTAATAGCGAGAGCTTAAACTATTTTCTCCTTTTCATCTTCCCTGGAGAGCAGATAGAATGGTTTTATTGGTTTGTATTGCAATCTAGATATTTGCTTGTGTGGTGTTTGACTAGACTGTGCATTATTGTCTTGTGCCTTTAGGTACAACAGTAGCACTTTAAATCTTTCGGGTTTCTATTTTTATGGCTATGAAAATCCTGGCAGAGAAGTGTTTCTATTGGATATTTATTTCTTGGTGGTGATGTGAGTTTAGGGTGCATTGCGAAGAAAGTGGTGAAGAAAGCTCAGAGATGGAATCGGTGTATGCACTGAAGTGCCACATATCACATGAAGTGAACCATTTACATGAGGGGCTTAAGCATGTAAGTGCTATTGCTGAACTGATGTAAGGCTTCTCCTTCTTTGGGCCATAGTGCGATTTACATTAAAGATTCACGTATCACTGGCTTGCCAAGGTAAAAACTGGCTTTAACTTTTCTTGATTGTTGGCTTGAAACACGAAGCATTAGGTCTCAAATAGTACTTGATTTGTTTATTTTTTTATTTTTGTTCCCCCCCCCAAATAAACAGGTACTTGACCATTCAATTTGTGCGGTTTTTCTGGAAAAGGGAATCAAATCAGAAGGCCAAGATTTTGTGGGTAACTTCAGTTTTCAACATGCTCATATTTTTTAAGGAGAATGCATCCCTGCACTGTACCCCTGTTTACTGTGGCATGGTTAGGTCTTATCTGGTGAAGTTGGTGGTCAAGCTCCCAGGAGGACAAAAACCTTGACACTAAGAGAAGTCCTTGGTAAAAGCTTAAATGCTTGGATAATGGGTGGTCCATCAATCTAAGTTCATGCAACTTGGGCCTGTGACCACCTCTCTTGTGCTTCATTGTAAAATAAATGTACTGTATTCTTTGAATTTGGCCAGGAAAACTTTACAGATATTTTGATCATACTTTTGTATGCCCTTTTAATGATATTCTTTTTGGACGGTTTTGTAGTTGAGGATAATTTTTGATGTTTAGGAATATAGTTTTTGGATGGTTTGGAATGTACAGATAGTTTTTGGATGTTTGAAATTTATGTATTGTTTTTTTTTTGTATTTGAAATAATATTTTGGTGGTTGATTGATGTTTTGTAATGCTTGTTTGTAATATTTGTTACATTGTACAAAATTGGTCAAATAGAATTTGTTGAATTATTATTTTTTTTTTTTTAAAAAAAAACTGCATATTCTACGGCAGGCATAATAAGTCGTTGTATTACATATTTTACGACACACAATCAGCGTCGTTATTTGTCTCACCAATTAACGGCGTGCAAAAGTAGTAGAAAAAGTAACAACGACACACAAAATCTGCCGTTAAATAGTTTTTAACGGCATACGAAGCATGTCGTTGAAAGTGAATGACTTTCCATGACTGGTCATAATATGACGCGCGCTAGCACGTCATAGAAGGGTTTTCACGGCTATACATTCGCTTCAACTAATCATTATCTTCAAGACTATTTTTCAAGCATCACATTCCATGCATTGACAAAATCAGCTTCCTCCTCATAGTTGTATATGCAGTCACTAAAGTCTTTTGTGCATTGTTTGAACCTTGCAAATACACCACTAAGTTTCATAGCTGCATTTCGGTAGATGTGCCAAATACATAAATGGTGAAATGTATTTGGCCACTAAACAACTAATACTTTTGCCATTGCTGGATCCTGATCTGTTGCAAGGATAGTTCTTGGTGTTTTTCCAGACATGACCTTAGCAAAAGCATCAAATAACTGCATAAAAAATAAAAAAAATAAAAAAATTAGTTGTCTCGTCGTATAACAATGCAGCACCAAAAATTGCATACAAGAGGTGATATAACAAAAAACTCAGTAACATAATATTTCTCTAATATAAAAAAATTGATGACACATAGTAATATATTAAACAAGTTTTCTTAAAGAGAAAATGTAAAGAAAATTATGATTTAAAATTTTAATATCATATTTGAATGTATTCAATTAAAACTTTTCTTTTCTTTTTATTAGAGGCAAAAGTGTAATTTTTCAAAAGTTGAGGGGGGCACGTGCTCCCTGGTCCTTGTTTTCGTCACTGGAGATCAATGTAATTTTAAAAAAATGAGCAAAGACTAGTGTAATTGTTAAAAACCTCAAAGGATGTGAGTGTAATTTTCCTTCTTTTAATGGATGGAAAAATGCAACTTCTACCTCCCTCAAATCATTGCATTCTTAGATGTTATTTAAGTTCCATTTTGTCGACACTCCACTAGTTTCACACCCAAGGTCTTGTTGACACCTGCTTACTAAATTACAACTGTTTGCATCTCCTTGTACATGTTGTTGTCTCTACTAACCCGTGGAAAATATTAAACATTTACTGAAAAAGCGGCATTACGGAGTGTAACCGTTACATAATGATTGTAGTGGTAGGTGTTACTCGTTATATCTATTTTTATGGTATGGCAGAAATTTACATATGTAATACTTGTTTTGGTGTTATATAACGGCTGTAGCAGTACCGTAATGGCCGTAACAGCCTGATACATACCATTACACACTTTTATAATATTTTGAATAGTTTCATTTTCCGAAGAGAAAAAAAAAAAAAAAAAAAACACCACAACTTTACAAAAAAAATAACGAATACTCAAATGATTCAAACCCAAAAAAAAAATTTTGTATGAATTTTTTTTTAAAATTTTTTTTCATTACATTAGCATGTAAAATAAAAAATATATAATAGTAGTTGTATTTATTTTTATAATTATTTCATTTAATATTTAATTGTAAATATTTTTTATTTTGTTGTTGTAATGTGTTGCCTAAAAAATATCTTTTAAAAGAATAAATAAAATCAATAGCTCAAAAATAATTTTTATTTATGGCACAATTTTTATTTTTATAATAATTTCATTTAATACTTAATTGTAAAGAATTTTATTTAGTTAGCTATAAAGTATTGTCTAAAAAATGCCTTTAAAAAAAAAAAAAAAATCAATAGCTCCAAAATAATTTTTTTATGACACAATTTTTATTTTTATAATCATTTCATTTAATAATTGTAAATATTTTTTATTTAGTTAGTTCAGGTATTGGTAAAAAAATAATTTTGTATACATTATAAAATCAATTATTTTTAAAGCCATCAACTATTGAAATAAAATGAAAAAAAAAATTTCTTTTATAATAATTTAAAAATATGAAATATATTGGATCATACTTAAAAACTAACAAAAATAGATCAAAACCCATTTTGAATCCCAATAAATATGATTTTGGAAGAAAAAAAAAATGTGTCTCAGTAAATTTTTTCAAATTGTGTAAAAAATAAAAAAAAAATTTACAATTCCGATTACCGCAACTGTTACGCTATAGCCTTTACACTCCGCAACTACAACCGCAACCGCACCACCATAATCATTACTGTGTTTCCGAAACCTTGCCTAGAACATTTAGTCAACCAAGAAATGTCTGCATATATGTGTCTGATTAGGCATCCATCTGTGTCATAGCTAAGCAAGAAACACAAAGAGAAAAATAGTGAGTAAGAAAGAAAAGGGAAGAGATGGAGGCTGGAGGAGGGAAACCAAAACAGAGGATTCATGAAGCGGCAGTTGAAGGAGGAGGGAGACAAGAACAGAAGCTTCATAAAGCGGCAGTTGCAGGAGATGTAGACACATTGACTGAAATATTAGACGGCAATCCAAACTTTCTTGATATGGTTAAGGTGGGTTGTTTCGTTCACACTCCTCTGCATGTGGCAGCATACCATGGGCATTTAGAATTTGTCGAAAAAATTCTAGAGAAAAGTCTGGGACTCGTTGAAGTGATGGATTCGTGACGATGGTCTCCTCTTCACTTGGCATCTGCTAGAGGACATAAAGATATTGTACAAGCACTCATATCGAAGAACTGTGATATGTACACATCTCTTGATGGAGATGCTAGAACCCCTCTCCATCGTGCAGCCATGAAGGGTAACTTGAGGTCTTGGACAAGTTGTTTAAAGCTAGCCTCCATGGCCCCCATGAGTTTATGAATGCTAAGGATGTTGCTGGTAATACCATATTGCATCTAGCTGTGAGGAACTAAAAATTCGCAGTGTGAGTAATACTTTAGTTTCAAAATTTTTATTCTCAATTTTATCCAAAATCATTAATTTATGACTCACATTCATTTCATATTTGAACTCACACAATACCAATTTAATCTCCACCACACCATCACAATATTTTTAGGACGGTAAGATTTTCCTTCAAGGTATGCCAATAATTTAGTCAGTTTTTATTTTTTTATTTTTTTTGGTATTAATGGGGACGAAGCCAGAACTACACTTTCACAAGGCGAGGATAGCCCACACCCTTCTTGTCACTATCTAAATATAAGGCCAAAAAGGAGGGCGCATCTATCAAGACAACATCCACATAATCAAATTGCAGGGCTTCCTTGGCAAATTTGTTTGCACGGGAGGTAGCTTTACTGTGACAACCCCAATCTGTATTATGCTTTTAATTCCTTGTTGCGTGTGTGTTTATGTGGTAAATGTGTTATTAGCATGTTAATGACTTTATATCTGTTGACCGTAAAAAAATCTGTTAAGAATTCTGCTTTAATCTGAACATTGAAGGCCTTAATGGCGTTAGAAACCGAAATTGGTTAATTTATTGTGATCAACATAATTTTTGGAGCGTAATGAGAAGTTTAATTAAAATTTGATTCAATCTAATTTAATTAGATTAAATTAATTGAATTAAGTGTAATTAGTTAATCCCAAGCCAAGATTAACACCTTAATTTAATCCTCAAGTATAAATAGGCTATAATTAAGAGCTTGGACTTAATTACAAGTTTGAGCTCAGAAATTTTGAAGTAGAGAAGTTTAGAGAGAGAAAATGCAATTGTAAAGAGAGAAAGGGGTTGAGATTGAAGAATTGTGAAAGGGAGCTCAAGTTCTTGAAGAATTTACTTGATTGAAGGCCTTGGGTAAGCCTTTGAACTTTAATTCATGAGATTAAGATATCAAATATGTGAATTCAAATAGATTGTGTGCTTCAATGAAATAATTGAGCTAGAATTGTTAGAATCAAAGTCAATTTGTACATGCATGCATAGTTTGATAGAGTTTCATGAGTTTGAACATAATTCATGTCATCTAAGTTGAGTTTTGAAGCCATCTTTCACATGCACTCATGAATTATGAAGTTTTGGAACCTTATTTGTATGGTTTACAAAGTTTGAAGTTTAGTATCATATTTTGAAGGCTAAGAGAAGGAATTTGGGAAAAGATTTCTACATGCATGGAAGTTTGAGTCTCTAATTGCTTTGACTATAAAGTTTCAAGTTTTAACTTTACTAAACTCATAGAATTTTGAGTTGAAGGTTGTGATTGATCATGGTTCTTGCCATCTAAGGTTGAATCAACTATGCATCCACGATTCATAAAGTTTTAATGTTGAATTTCATGTTTTGAGCTTTAATTTTTCAAATTGATTATGTATCCATGTTTTTGGAAGACTTTCTAAGTGTTTTCAAAGTATTGTCAAGCCATGCAAGAATTGCAATGGCCCGGACATGCATCTGATTAATTAGTCATCTAATTACATTGTTATATGGTAATTGATTATGTGTTTGATGAGAAACTGCATGTGAATTAGAAGGATTTGAATTTATATCTATTAATTATAGGAAAACCTATTGAAATTACAACTTTAAACTAAAAATTGAAGGTCTTAGAGGCACCAGAAACCAAAACCGATTAAATATTTGTAATCAGCATGATTTTTAGAGCCTAATATGAAGTTTTGTAAAAATCTGATTCAAAATGAATTAATTAGATTTAATTGAATATTATATATATATATATATATATATATGAGCCTTAGTTGAGCCACAGGTTCAACAAAATATCTTCTAAGAGAGAGGAGGATCAAGAGAGTTCTAGAGAACTCAAGAAGGAAAGAAGAGATCATGGGAGAAAGAAGATTGATCCCAAAATCAACAAGTTAATGTAAGAATTTCCGCCTAATCTCTTGAAATGGAGCTAAAGCACTCATAAACTCATGGTTAATTAGGGAGTTGGTGGTGTTAGTTTGAAATATCAACATGTGTAGCATATTGTTCATGGAATTCTTGTTGATACACATGATCTATTGCATGTACATATGATTTGGAACATGATTGTTAAGGATTGAGAAGGAAACTCCATGGATTTTCAAGACTTGGAACTCAACATTTATGTGTTATGATTTTACCCTTTTGATCTTTTATTTGGAACCTTGGTTTTGATGTGAAGCTATGGTTTGAGTTTGAAGTTAAACATGGTTAATTCAACATGTTTTTAAGGGTTTTGAGCCATGAATTGCATAAAATTGGAGTTGGATTTTGAGAAGAATGAGTTTCATATTTCAGTATCATTTTCGGATTGATTTTTGGCCCAGACCGCACGTGTGGCCTGAGGTCCCACACATGTGGCCAAACCTCCCCTATTCCGAGCTACTTTCTGCAAAAATTGCATGTGCGGGTGCATGTGCGGTGGAGGTTCCGCACACTGCACATGCGGCCAGGACCTCTGCACGTGTGGTTTTTAGAGTAGTGGACTATTTTATTTTCTCGTCATTTTTCTAGTGCATGGGTCTTCATTCGCATGATTCTAGCATGTATTTTGCACTCGTGTGCATATCATGATAATGAAATGAAATAAGAAAGAATAGAAAGAACTAAGCAAATAAGTAACAAATGACCCGACTAAGCGGCGTGAATTAAATGTGTTTTGTTGTGCTTGGTTATGTTTTTGCAGGTTAAGTCGTTAAGGTGTATCACCGACCAAGTACTGTGAGTAATATTTTTGTAAAGATATGTTCATATAAAATATATTTGAAATGCTATTTGATATTTCATGTTTTTGAAACGTTATTTGCTCAAGTGAATGAATATCTGATTTTGAATCTATTATGGCATCCAAAGAATGGTCCCAAGCCATGGGGGATTGCCTGTTAATGCGGGTCCATGACATATATGTTCTGTTTTGTTGGATGTACCATTATTATGTTCAGATATGAGAATAATTATGATATGATTTGTTTTACGGATATGATATATTTGGAATTTGTTCACTAACTCGTTTACTTTAATATTATTCACTAGACTATAGCTCACTGTGTATATATATATAGGTGAGCGTCATGAAGAGCAAGCCCAGAAGGAAGCCTTTAGCTGAGCCACTGTTTAAAGCCTTTAGAGTTTTGTTTTGGTGCCTTCTAGTTGAGGCTAGGTCTAGAAGACTGTTGTCAAGTTTTTGATCATGTTGTTGACATTTTGATATATGTGTATATGTATATAAATGTTTTTTGTACTAGATGTGATGAATGTGATATAGGGTGGGTAAATTAACGTTATGTGTATGTGTTATTTCATATAAAATCACAGCTCATTGGATTACTGGCCAGTTATGACGCTAAACCTATAGGGGCGTGTTTGGGTCATAACAAAAATAGTCTTTGAAATTGCAAGTTTTAAAACTCAACCTTGTTCTGGAAATTCCAGAATTTTGTCTCATCGCTCGAGCAAACAATCTATCACTCGAGTGCACTTTGTAAGCATCCAGTACTTTTTCAGACATTTGGCTGTTGGCTCGAGCGACCAAGTGTACGCTCGAGCGAACTCACTCTGCACTTGGCTCGAGCAACCATCGAGCGTAAAATTTGAGCATCTAGTACTTTTACATTCCTTATAGATGGCCCGAGTGACCAAGTGTGTACTCAAGTGAACCCCTTACATATTGTTGAACTGCTCAAGCAACCAAGTATGCACTTGAGCGAAGACCATGTTTTCAACAAAATTTGACTAATACCTATAAGTGCATATTTGCATCCTCATGCTTCCTTAGGCATTCTTTTTCACCATTTGAACATTCTAAGTGAATTAAAAGGATAGAACGAAGCCTAAAAGAATGGAATAAGTTAATAGAACAATCCGATTAAATAAGATGATTAAACGTGTGTTATGGTTGTGTAGGATCATTTGCAAGGACAAGTCAACAACCAGATCACTTTGAGTAATATCTTAGTAAAGATATTTTCTTACTCTATTTTCTGTATATCCTACTGTGGTAATTTTTCTGAAGCTGCGAATTTATAAAAGTGAATGAGCTTTTATCTATTTGATCCATGTGATATCCATAAATGTGATCGATGTGACACAAATGTGTATGATGGACCCAAGGTCATTCTATATATCTAAATTGGACCTGAGGTTGTTCCGTACATTTGATAAAATGGACCCAAGGTCATTCTGAACATCTGATAAGTTTGGTTATCTGTTATGAGTTGATCAAATGGCTTTTACATAGCTATAAATGATTAGACCCCAGGTCGTTCCATTATGATATGATCAACTCCACTCTGTACATCTGTTATACGTTAGACCTGAGGTCGTTCTATTATCCATTGGACCCATGATCTTTCCATTATGAAATGCTTATGATACAGAAATGTTTATACCATTTACTAGATCTCATTCACATAAACCCTTTACTCTGATATTATTCACTAGACGTTAGCTCACTTTGTTTATATATATATATATATATATATGTGTGTGTATGTGTGTATATAGGTGAGCAGCGGGATGTCCAGCCCCAGCCTTAGTGAACTTGAAAATGATACCAAGTTTTGAGGAGTCTGTTATGAGCGCCTCACGAGTGAGGCTTGTGTTCTTCTATTCTTTTGTCTTTTGATTTTTTGTTTCTTTCTTTTGTCAGTCACGCCTAACAGTTTCTATATATAAGTTCTGGTTAATATAATAGTGATGTTTGAAAGATCTTGGACATATGGAATCTTATTATGTATGTCTAAGCGTGAGTTATTAATGTTTAAAAAGTTTTTTGTTTATGCCATTTATGCACAGCTCATTAGACAACATTTATAATTCTGCTGCCGCTTTTGGCCCACTTATTATTAAATATGTCTGTTATCTGTTTGAGGCCGTAGGTAATCTCATGATTACTAGTCGATTACGATCTAAACCCTTAGGGGCGAGTATGAGTCGTGACATCTACACTAGATTAGCTAGAGATCCCACTACTATTCTTGATTTAGTAAGTCCCAAATTTCCTGACAGAGGTTAGAATTAGGATGCAATGGACTTGAGACTTTGATAGCTTGAATATCATTTGTAGAGTCTGACTCAATAACAACACATTGGTGTTCAGAAGACCAAGCCAGCTTCAAGCCATGCCAAATACCCTAAAGCTCTGTAATTCCTGGATGGTTTTGATATATGGAATATGGTATAACAGTGTATATTGAAAATGAAGGTTTATAGCTCAATTTTGATTAACTCTTAATTCAAGCAAGACTTCAATCAATCTTTCCTCTCTCTCAATCAATCTTTCTAACCTCTCTCTTTTCAACAATCTGATGTTCTCCTTATAGGTAAAGCAAGCGGAAGAGATGGTGGAAGACATGGTGGAGGACAAGATGGAACACAATGGTTAATGGAGAATAAAGAGAGATGATTAAAGCTTGCTTTAATCCTCTCTTTTTTTAATAGGTGTAGACACCCCATTTTTGACTGTCATCAAGACTCGGTTGTGCTTGCAGGTACATCCGGACACAAGTTCGATTGCTCGTCGGGCATTCGACATTTGTGGCGGAACGTCACAGGTTCGAGCTTTCCAGACCCTGTATCCTTTCTGTCCCATTATTGGACCATGACTTGGTCCTTTCAGAATGTGTTTCTTGGGGCACTGCCGGCCCCCTTTTGGACCTGTCAGCCCCTACTTTGTTGCTGCCAGCCATTGATTGAGCCTGTCGGCCATTAATGAGCCACTGCCGGCCATCCCTGATGGCCGGCAACACCCCTGCCGCAGCAGGTTTCACTCCAGATCTTTTGAGCCAGCTGGAATCCTTTTATCTGCCCTCCATACACGTGTATGGAGGGATGAAGCTCTTGCCAAGCTTCTTGAAGAAGCTTTGCATTGCTTTTCTTCTATATAAGGAGAGAGCCTCTCTCCTTAGCAGAGGTTCAGCATTTTTGAGAAGAAATATCTCTCTCTCTATATATATATTGTTGTTGATTTGTGCCTTGAAGTCCATTTTCCTTGCACTTTTACACTACAACACTTAGAGATACACCACCATCTTTGGATTGAGGTTCTTGGGAGGACTTCTTGAGCTCTGAAAGTGAGGTTTTACCCCCTGAAGTTGCTGGTTTCGAAGTTGATCTTCAAGGGTGAGCTTCTTTCCCTTTTTAGCACTTTTTTGTACCTCATTTTGGCCATCCTTGCATATTGTTTTAGGCCTTGATTTCAACTGAAAAAAGTCTTGTATTTAAGTTCTTTTGAAGTTTGTTTAAGGTCTTTTGGCTGTTGAGGGTCTTCAACCCTCTTGTTGGCCTTGTTTTGAGCCATGCCTTAAGGCCTCCGAGCTAGCCTTGGTTTGGCCTTCTAACCACTGAAATCCAGTGGATTTTCAGTGGTAGGCATGTGGTTTTGAGGCCTCAAATCAGAGGGGGTGGCCCCCTCTCTTTTGGTTTTTGTTTGCTTGCATTTTTGGCCTTCCAAAGGAGCATGCCTCTCTGTACTTTTGAGGCTTGGTTCAGGCCCTTTTTTGTGACTTTTAGGACCTTCCTTGGCTCTTTTCATGGCTGGTTTGGTCACCTTTTGCATGCATCTTGTATGTGTAGTGTAATCCCATTTGTGGCTCATCAAGGTAGCATGTTTTCCTAGCTTGTGTTGAGTCCATTTCAGTAGGTTTTTGGTGATGTTTTACCATGCCTTAGATCTGTTTTGGGTTGGTTTTGTCACTCCATGCATGTATGATACACTTGTAGTGTAAATCTCATAAACTAGCTTTATATGCTTCTTGCTTTAGCATGTCATCCTAGCTTATGTTGAGTCCATTTCAGCATGTTTTTGGTGATCATTTGGCATGTCATGACTCTATCTTTTAGCTGGTTTGGTCATCCTTTGCATGCTCCATATACTTGTATTGCTTACTAGCTTTATGTGCATGATGTTTTGACTCATCATCCTAGCATATTTTGGCTTTGCTCCAGCATGATTTTGTTCTTATTTTGGGCTGTTCTTGGACTGTTTTGGGCTTCCATGGCCATATCACTCATGCTTTGTATAGCTATAGTGTAAATGCTTAGGCTAGTCTTGGGTTTTGAAGCCCCTACCATGCCATACATGTGATGTTTGCATGCTTTGCCATCATTCTAAGTGTTATTTCAGTCCATGAAATGTGGCCATACACTTGCATTTGACATGCTTTTAATGCCTTGGAGCCTTGGCTCTTTATGCCTCAAGAATGAACTTTTGTGCATGCCATTAAGCCTAAGCCTTTGGCTCATCATATCAGTGCATTTTTGGTCTTGTTATACCATGATGTAACTCTGTTTTATGCTGTCCAAGTCATGCCATGTTTGGTTTCAATAGGTGTAGTGCATTGCCTCTTTTGTAGCCTTGCATACTCCATATTTTTGGCCTCTTGTTCTAGCCCGTGTTGGCTAGCTTCGAGCTTGTTTTTAGTCTTGTTTGGACCTTCCTTGGGACTGTTTTAGGTTCCCTTAGCCCTTTGGGGCTTGCCTTGCATGGCCATGGCTTAAGTCCCGTTGTTAGTTTCGAGCTTTGAGCTTTCTAACATGCTATGCTTGCGTTGTTTAGTTGATTTGGCATCAATTTACATGAGATTTCAAAGCTTATCTTGTTGTCACATATCCATGCTTGTCACTCTTTAAGTGTGCTTAAGAGTTGCATCTTTGTGCCTTAATCCTTGAGCCAATTGGCATGCATGTTTGCCTTGCCTTTTCATACTTTTCATACTATCAATTCATCACTTATGGCCACTGATTTGGGCATATTGAGGTCTGCCCATCTTGGTTTAAGTCCATCCCTTGCATGTTGTTGCATGCTTGTCTTGCATATTGTTGTATGCTTGCTCCATCTTTGCATGTTTTCACATGCTAGTTCCATTACATGTTGCTGCATGTTTATTACACTATATTTTGCATGCTTAAGTCATATTGCATGATTGCATGTTCAAGTTAGCATTGTGTATGCCATCCTTGCATTGCATTGTTGTTTGGATTAAGTATTAATCCGAGCACGAGGAACGAGGGGCGTTTCATACTTCAAGTGATGAAACGTGTCTCAATTCTCGGTCGCCGACGCTCTTGATGATTCATGATAGAGTTTTAGGCTTTATGTGTTTATTTGTGCATTCATTTCATATTGATTTGCACAAGTTGGATCTTTGGCCATCATGCATCGGGATGCGTGATTGATGGTCGTAGATCCGACTATGCCTCTCCCTTGATGTTTTGAGATGATATGGGGTGGCATAGTGCGTACATATCCTTGGGAGACCCTCCATTTTCTCTGTTTTGTGCTCTACTGCAGCTTGGTGTCCCAGCACATCAGTGGCCGGCAGTGCCTTGCAGATGGCCGGCAGTGCCTTGTTGTTGGCCGGCACCCCTTCATTTTTGGTCGGCAGTGGCTCCCCATGGCCGGCAGGCCACTGATGCACTCCCCAGCATGTTTTTGGTAAGGTTCAGCAGAAGTTTGAGGACACCCTGCAGACAGAGCCTCTAAAGAGCAACCGGAGAGCGTTTCGAGGCGAGAAACCGATGCGAGCATGCATCCTTCTGCTTCTGTGAACAGAGCTGGAGCAGCTTTATTTGTTGCTTTTCATTTTGTAGTTAATTAATTTGTTAATTAATTAAGTTTTGTAATAATTAGTTGTAGCTAGTTATTCAATTCGGTTATGTAATAATTAATTAGCTTGTTAGTTAGTTAATTAGTTGGCATGTATTATTTATTCGGACCCTCCGTCGAGAGGGCCAATTTTGTAATAAGTGTGCGTGCGTGTGTGCATGTCTTCCAACCCCATTTCTTTCTCCCTTTTACTTACCTGCTTTTGATGGTTAGTTTCTAGGTCATTTTCAATTAGCATACTTATGCTCGCATGTTTGCACCATTCATCTACATTGCATGCACCGGGCTCGGCGCATCATACTAACTGCATCGTATTTCAATTCCAAGTTGAATACATGATTATCTAAATTGCATCTCATATGTCATCTTAGAATAGCCGAGCCTATTTCTAGTTGCATTTTGCATGTGTTGCATTAGCCATCTTAACATGAACTAGGATCATGCATTGATTTCTAACTAGTTCTTTGTTTTGGCTCGGAGTACTAGGTAAGTGTTTATGCTTTAGCATACTGCATGTGTGTTATTGATTGCCATGATAGCATGCTTGCCATAAGGCTATTTGCTTAATTGATTTAACTGCCTGAATGCCTGTGGGTGAAGGTTGGATTACTTGAATTGGAACAATTCATTGAAATCCGCATTTTAGCCTACTTACGAGTAGCAAACTTCAAACCATTTTCCAAACAAACGGATATGCGATGCTTTGTTCCAAATTAGGCGATCTAGTCTATACTTGTTTTGCTGTGCGCATCACATAGTAATTCTAGCTAATTAACCGGAATAAGAACACATGTGTTTTCAAAAACTAGATATCATGTTTAGTAGTGGCCGATCTTTGATCGGGCGAGCGGGGGTGCTCATAGC
The DNA here is from genome assembly GCA_030407325.1 of Camellia japonica. Lineage (NCBI taxonomy): Eukaryota > Viridiplantae > Streptophyta > Magnoliopsida > Ericales > Theaceae > Camellia > Camellia japonica. Next base: position 109,325,655 of record JAPPVO010000019.1, read on the forward strand.
TGACCTTCCCCAATCGTACCCAAGTTCCCGAGCCGAGGCAACTTTGGTGATGACGGACACGTGGCCTTAGGCACGAGTCAGGGTTTCCTAAATTCCCCCAAAATAAAATATTTAGGTGGCGACTCTGTATCTGGCAAAGCAGTCCATGTTTGGCACTTTTTTACAAAAATCAGTTTTCCAAAACGATTTGCCGGATTTGGACTCTTTGGTGATTTATCAATCTCACATTGCACATTGTGAGATCAGATTAAGAACCGTGACAATTTGAGTCCGAACTGTAGCATGAGGCCCTCGGGGCGCGTCTACAGTTTCTGGCGACTCTGCTGGGGAGTTAGAGAGCTTGACTCGAACTCATGATATCTTGTTTTGACTACACTTGTGTTTCTTTGCATTGCATTTGCATTGGTGTGCCTAGGACACCGTGTTTGCCGTATGCTATTCATGAACGGTTTGCCAGAAGCTTGCTTTGAGAAGCGTGCCATAAGGCTGACCGATTGCGGGCTCTGCCACGACGGGAACACAAACCTCGGTTTTTACCGAGGCACCCTTTTTGACCATTCGACCTAGTGCATATCGGAATCCATAGTGACTATTCCAAATTAGGACAGGTTGCTTACCCGATTAAGTTGTTTGAAACTGCTGCGTGCGTAGTGAAACCCTAGCTCCTGATAAAATAGGACAGGGAAACCCTACCCCAACATAGGGGTGTTTTGGCTCCCATTTGCTTGCTATGTGCTTTTAGAGTTGGCCTCTACAGGAATGCACATATCAGTTTGCAAGTCTGGGTATCAGGCCTGCGGGCATCAGTATCAGTATTTTGAGAATCAGTTATATCTGCGGGTATCAAATTCAGTTTCGGAGCAGTAATTTGGGGAACAGAGATCAGTGGTTGAGGACAGTTTCTTTCATCTTGTGTGTGCCAACTGTGTGTTGTCTTTATTTACGCTGTTATGCTGCCCGTTTTTCTGCTTATTGTTTCCTTATTATGCTTTATTTATCTTTTTGCAAGGTAGTTTAGCACAATTGCATCCGACCAGGTAGATATTCCCTGAGCACTCTGGGTTAGAGGTTGTAGACTTAATCGATCCAGGGATCTGGTAGACGGACAAGTAGTGTTCCTTTCTTTACCCTCGGTTGCTAGACGGAGGTCAAAAAGGCGTAGTATATCAGTACAACGGTCGCCAGATCAGTGGTCTACCCCATTAGTGAACAGTCAGACTGAGGTCTCAGTTTCTATTGCAGGGACAGATATACCGGTTATTCAGATAGATCGTACAATATGGCAAGCTTAGAGGAAATGGTGCGTCACCTCCAAGAAAGCATGAAAACTATGCAGCAGGACGCTGCCCGTCAAACGGAATCTACCAAACAACAGGCCACGTTCGTGACCCAACAGGCAAAATTAATCACTAGGTTACAGCAGCAAACTGGAGCATCTGCCTCGCACCAGGTTCCTCCTCCACCAAGAGTTCCATACTCGGGGAGACAACCAACGTCCAGGATAATATGGACATTCCAATCGGGCCAGCTCCGCCCCCGGTTCTACCCCAGCTGTCCAAAACACCTACCAACCTACCGGATTCTCCCTTTGAGTTCGAGACGGACCCCACAGCACTGAAGGTGAGCAAGCTGGAGAAATTGTTCAAGAAGTCTCAAGGGGCTCATTCCATCCCGGACATTGAGGATGGGTACACTGATTCGGCCGTGACGCTGCCGGACCGTTTTAAGATGCCACATATTGACCGCTTTGACGAGTCGGGGGACCTTATGGTGCATTTGCGGCTGTTTTCAGACATTTTAAGGCCGATGGGCCTCTCTAGATTACAGAAGCTTTCCTTGTTTGGCCGGACCTTGTCAGGTGTAGCGGCCATTTGGTATGCAAAATTGGAAGATTCCGTCAAGAGGAGTTGAGAGGAGATGGCCGAGGCCTTCATAGCTCAATACTCATACAATACACAGATCGAGATTATGACCCGTGATCTTGAGACAACCAGGCAAGAGCCGAAAGAGAGTTTCTCTGATTTTGTGACCCGGTGGATGGCCAAGGCCTCGATGATGACCGTCAAGCCTGTTGACAAAGACCAAATACGAATGGCTGTGCGCAACCTCCAACCCAAGCTCATGTAGAAAATGATCGTTCTCCCCCTCCCCACCTTTGCAGAACTACACGAGATAGGGGTGCAGATCGAGGATGCTATGAAACAGGGTCTGATTGACCAAGACCGAGAGTAGCCCAAGAGGGCATTCAACCGCAGTTCAAATGCAGACACAAGCAGTGCTGCAGCTGCCAGAGCTTCAGATGTGAGTATGGTTACCACCACCAATACCCCAAGAACCCTTGCAGCTACACCATTCACCGGTGCGTCCGGAAGTAGCTCGCAAACAACCAAGTATTCCCCCCAAAGCCAAAGAACCTTCACCCCACTGTACATGCCCCCGCCCAAAGCTCTGGGGGTTTTGATCAGGAAAGGGCACTTAGAGCCCCTGGAGCCGCGGCCGCTACCAGACAGACTCCCTGCTTCCCATAACTCGGCCAAGTACTACGCCTATCACCAGCAGCATGGTCACGACACCGACCAGTGCTTTCGATTACGTCATGAGATTCAAGATCTCATCGACAACAGGGTGATCATGCCCCCGGAAAAACCAAATGTCATAACCAATCCTCTCCCACCACACAACCAAGCTCCACCTCCCAAACGCATCAATTTCATCCAAACTGGGGTTGCGTCATACGACCCCAGCATATATATCACCCCTTCTCACCTACCCAAGCCGGAGGTGTTCATTCTTGACAGCACTGACTTGTGCGTGTTGGACATCTCCCAAACCCAACCAGAAACGTGGTGGTAACTATCGGAGATGGAACTGGGTCAACTGTGAGAACAGACGAGGACGAGCAGTCAGAACCTGAGGGGTCTACAAGTTTCAAGTACAACCCGAGCGGTTACATTACATCAGTAGGCCATGCTAGGCCGAATGTAGAATTGCCAGTAGGGGCAGAGATTTGTGTAGCACGAGAGGATGGACCTGATCAAGGGCTAGATGACCTACAGGATCTGGAAAAAGACCTTGTAAATCTGCAATTCTTTGAATAACAAGATTCAAGGGATGTGACAGTCAATTGGTTTGATGGGTCAGCAAAAACTACTGGATGGCTTGACAACCAACCAGATGTTGTGGAACAACCTCAGTTAGAGCAGAGTCCGCTAGGGACGGAGACATCAACAGTGGCCGAGAGGGCCAGGAATCAGAATGCACTGCCGGAGAACACCGGTGATAATAATTTTGCTCAGGACCAGAGCATTTCGAGTATAGAGGACATCGAACAGCAAGCCGCATTGAAACAGTTCGAGCGAGAAAGGACCGAGGATTCTGAAAGAGTCAGGAAAGCCAAAGCCCCTGAGGGGACAGAACGTGTTGTGAGCACGGGAACGGAAGGTACTGTGGGTACAGGAATAGTTGTAACGGAGCCGGACAGGTGCCTGTCGGTTGCCGATGGCATGTGGTGGGAAGATGACGACCTACGTCTTGCCCACACAGATGACGACTGGGGACAAAGCCAGCCAGATGATACCTGGTATGTGGGTGAAGTAGACCACATGACTAGGAGCGGGCGGTATTTTAAGCCCCCGCACTTAGATCAACCAGAAGCGTCCGGGAAGGACAAGGAGGTGGAGAAACAAAAAGAAAAGTTACTCGAAGAAGAGGCTGTGCTGAAACAGCTGAAGAAGATACAGGCAGACATCTCCATCTGGGGACTGCTTATGGCTTCACGAGTTCATAGACAGGCTGTCCTTTCGGCAATGGACAAGGCCAAACTCTCAATAGATACCACACCTGAACAGCTGGTAGGGCTGGTCTTTCCGGGAGGAGCTTCCCCGACGTTGACCTTTTCTGACAAGGAACTGCCGCCTGAGGGCGCAAATCACAACAAACCACTCTACATCTCTGTGGAGTGTAGAGACAAGTGGGTACCGGTAGTTCTTGTCGACACGGGATCCGCCATCAACGTGTGCCCGTTAAGGACAGCATATGCAATCGGGTTGAAGCCCGCAGACTTTGTGCCAACCATCCAGGTGATAAGGGCATATGACAATACAAGCAAGAGGTAAGGGGGACGTGCAGATTCAGACCCAGGTTGGTCCAGGACAACACGATGTTGACTTTCATGTCTTGGACGTTCCCGCAACCTTCAATCTACTCCTAGGGCGGCCGTGGCTGCACCAGGTGAGGGCGGTCTCTTCCACCCTGCATCAGATGTTGAAATATCCCCACGGGAAGGGGGTAGCTATTGTTTTTGGGAATTCGTCAATTCATCCGCCACCAGAAGTGTCCACGCCGGTTTTGGAAATCGAGCATGGCACGGAGGATGTGTTCCTATCAGGATTCACCTTAGCCGAGGCCCAGGTCGTTCAGAACATCTTAGCCATTGATGAGGGATTGTATGTCAGTGCACAGTCAGTGTACCTCATGAACAAACTCCAGCACCTCCCCGGGATGGGACTAGGAAGAAGTGGCCGAAAAGGCATTGCAGTATCGGCCGAAGTGCCGCACAACTCGCATACCTTTGGTTTAGGCTATCTGCCTACCAAAGAGGACTAGGTAAGGAAAGGCAAATAAATGGCTGGAAGAGCCAGAGCCAAGCAGACCGGGAAGCGTTTTGATTTGATGCATCGGCCTATTCAAGGCACCCTAAATGGACCCTTCGTCCGGGAGGGGAAAGACTTTCCATTCTGCGGCTTCCCAGAGCCATGGTTGAACGCAGAAAAGAGGCACATGCCAGGATTTGAGATCTTCTTCGACTTGCAGTTATCCGAGGATGATGTCGCCAAGGAGCAGACAGGTCCATCAGCTGAGGTTAAGCAGTGTAAGGAAGTGAATTCCGAGAACACCGAGATTGAAATGGGGGTAGCACTGGCCTGTCTACTATCAGATCCTCCGATCGTCATGAGTGCTTGGGGATGATCTCTCAGTGTCTACGATCAGGAATGAAATGGCTACGAGCCCACCTTCAAACATTTTGGATGCATCCGTCGCACCCTCCCTCGCCTAGTAGTACGAGGAGGGATTCTTATCGAACAGCACCGGGTCAGGTAGTGAGCCAAAATCTGATTCCACTGAGTCCGTAGGGTCAGAATCAGGTTCCAACTCGTCTGAGTCTGAGTCCGGTATTCTTGGGGGTGATAACCCAGATGCCACAGTCCTGTCTAAGTTGTCTTTTTCTTTCTCTTTTGAGTCTGTTGTAACAGAAGAATCAGATGGACTGGATGAAGTGATTAATGAGAATGGAATAGCTGTGGCTTCTGAGTACTTTTTTGTGCCTTTGATTTATTGTATTAATCAGGACTTTCAAAATTTTGATGAAAACGACGAGGAAGAAATTCCTCTGGTTTTGAAATATTTGCTTGAACAAGAGCATGAGAGGTTTGTAAAACCGCTGGTTGATGAAATCACCCAAATTAATGTTGGTACTGAGAAGGACCCGCAGCTGGTCCAGATCGGGTCCACGTTGTCTTCGGAGGAGCGCGAGCGCTTAGTCGCTTTATTAAAAGATTTCAAAGATGTTTTCGCGTGGTCCTACGAAGACATGCCTGGAATTGATCCTGAGATTGTACAGCACTAGATCCCTCTTGACCCAGAGGCCCGACCTGTTAAGTAGAAACTCAGAAGAATTCGCCCAGATTGAGCTATCAAGATCAAAGAAGAGGTCACCAAACAAATTGACGCAGGGTTCCTGCTGGTATCTGAATACCCAACTTGGTTGGCCAATATTGTTCCAGTGCCGAAGAAGGACGGCAGAATTCGGGTATGTGTGGATTTCAGGGATTTGAATAAAGCCAGTCCGAAGGACGACTTTCCTCTGCCGCATATCGATGAGTTAGTGGATTTTACTGCGGGGCATGCATTGCTCTCATTCATGGATGGCTTCTCAGGCTACAACCAGATTGTAATGGCACCCGAAGACCGGGAGAAGACTGCTTTTACCACCCCGTGGGGGACCTATTGTTATAGGGTAATGCCATTTGGGCTGAAGAATGCTGGAGCTACATATCAACGGGCTGCGACCACGATATTGCATGACATGATCCACAAAGAGGTTGAGGTGTACGTGGACGACATGATTGTCAAGTCCAAAGAAAGAGAGGGCCACTACACCGCCTTGCAAAAGTTCTTCCAAAGGATCAGAGAATTTCGGTTGCGGCTGAATCCTCAGAAGTGTACGTTTGGTGTTACGGCAGGAAAAATGCTGGGGTTCTTGATCACACAAAGGGGCATCGAAGTCGACCCTTCCAAAATCAAGGCCATCTTAGAAATGCCACCACCAAGGACTGAAAAGGAGGTGCGAGGCTTTCTGGGTAAAGTGCAATTCATAAGACGGTTTATCTCAAAATTAACCTTGACTTGTGAACCACTCTTTGGTCTCCTGAAGAAAGGAACGAAGTTCCAATGGGACGGCCGATGCCAAGCTGCTTTTGAACAGATTAAGCAATACTTACAGAACCCACCTGTGTTGTCACCACCTGAGCCGGGGAAACCGTTGATTTTGTATCTTTCAGTGACTGAAACTACAATGGGCTGCATGCTTGCACAAGAGTCTGAGGACAAAGTGGAGAGAGCCATCTACTATCTGAGCAAGAAAATGCTGGATTACGAGACCCGCTACACTCCGTTGGAGAAGGCTTGTTTGGCCTTAGTATGGGCTACCAGGAAACTGCGGCACTACCTGTTAGCTCACTCTGTAATGTTGGTTTCAAGATTAGATCCCATCAAATATCTCTTCGAGAAACCGGCACTTACGGGTAGGCTAGCCCGTTGGTTGCTTCTGCTTTCCGAATTCGATCTGAAGTATGTGACGCGCAAGTCAGTGAAGGGGAGAGCGGTAGCAAAGTTCCTAGCCGATCACCCAGTTGAAGGGGATGAAGCAGTTGAGTACCTATTCCCAGACGAAGCCATTCTGCATGTCGAAGAAGAGTTTTGGACGATGTACTTTGACGGAGCGTCAAACCAATACGGGTATGGGATAGGGGTGTTGCTGATAGCGCCCGACAATTCCCGCATCCCTCTAGCATTCAAACTCCGTTTCAAAGTATCGAACAATGAAGCAGAATATGAGGCATGCATTGCTGGTTTAGAAGCTGCCCTAGAACTAGGGGCAAAACGGTTGGATGTCATCGGGGACTCGAACCTTGTTGTATCTCAGGCTAAAGGAGATTGGAAAGTCAAAGAAGAAAAGATGAGAATATACCACCAGACCTTGGACTTGTTGATTCCTCGGTTTGAGAAGCTGAACTTCGCTCATCTGTTAAGAGAGAACAACAGGTTCGCAGATTCACTAGCAACTCTATCTTCCATGATAGACATCCCTTTTGGAGTCCGGATGCGTCCGATCATCATTGACCAGAAATTTGTGCCGGCCTACGAGCTGATTGCTGTCATAGAAGAGGTTCAAGATGAGAACCCCTGGTATTACGATGTCTGGAACTTCTTGGAGAAAGAGGCGTATCCACCAGGGGTAAACGCCAAAGATAAGAGGGCAATACGAAGAATGGCTGCTTAGTTCATCATCTGCGGGGGTAAACTGTACAAGAGAGGTCATCTGGGAATGCATAAGTTGTGTGTTGATGTTGAAGAATCGAAGCGCCTGATGGAGGCCATCCATGGAGGGGAGTGCGGAGCGCACATGAACAGGGTGATGCTAACCTGGAAGATCCTCAGACAAGGTTACTACTGGTCCACCATAGAGGAGGATTGTATTGGTTTTGTCCGGCGATGCCACAAATGTCAAATCCATGCAAATCGCATGAACATTCCGCCGTCGAAGCTGTACAACATGACTTCGCCATGGCCGTTTTCAGTTTGGGGATTGACGTGATTGGAGCTGTCACTCCGAAAGGGTCCAATGGGCATGAGTTCATTCTGGTAGCGATAGACTATTTTACAAAGTGGGTTGAGGCCCAATCTTATGCAGTACTGAAGGCATCACATGTCGCAAAGTTCATCAGAAATAACATCATTTGCCGCTACGGGGTCCCGAATGAGATCATTTCAGACAATGGTTCCCACTTCAAGAAGGAAGTGATTGACTTGTTGGACAAGTACAACGTGGCTTTTCACAAGTCATCTACATAGCGGCCACAGACCAACGGAGCAGTTGAGGCCGCCAACAAGAACATCAAGCATATTCTGCAGAAGATGGTGGAAACCTATCGGGACTGGCCAGATAAGTTGCCATTTGCTCTGTGGGGCTACCGGACTTCAATTAGAACTTCTACTGGAGCGACTCCGTATTCCTTGGTCTACGGAATGGAGGCTGTTTTACCTATCGAAGTTGAGGTTCCATCATTGCGAGTATTGGCTGAGTGTCAGATAGCTGAGGCAGATTGGCAGCAGAGCAGGTTCGAAGAACTCATGCTGTTTGATGAGAGAAGGCTGAAAGCACTGTACCATGTTCAGGGTTATCAACGCAGAATCGCCAGGGCTTTCAACAAGAAGGTTAAGTCCAGGAATTTGAAAGAAGGGGATTTAGTGCTCAAAGACAACCGAGCTCCCATTCACGACCCTAGGGGCAAGTTCAGACCCAATTGGACTGGCCCTTACATCATCAAGTCTATTTGGTTTGGTGGAGCTGTCGTTCTGATGGACCTAGATGGCCTAGAGTTCTCCCATCCGATCAACATGGACAAGTTGAAGAAATATTATCCCTGAGTGGCTCGCTAGGCCGAAAACCCGAAAGGGCGACCTAGGCAAAAGTTAGAGCATGAAAAATTTGAAACTATAAAAACTGAGCTCGCAAGGTTGAAAACCCGCAAAGGGCGGCCTTGGCAAAAGTTAGAGTGCAAAAGGAGAGAGTTAATACTCGAGTGAACCCAAGCCGAACTACGTAAGGCTTGATTCCCATGTTTGGGATACGTAGGCAACTTCATCCGAAGTCCAGCCATAAACACTTCCCGATCAACTTTGTCCATGTGATCATGTTTGGTCATCTTTGTTCAGCATTCAAGAGCTCGGTGTGATCTCCAGTGCAGTGCTATTCAGACTAGGGGCAACTTTCCAGTTGCTAGGATCCGGGGTTGTACATCTCAGTGATAGATCTCGGGCATGTCCAGTTTGATCCATATCGAAAATGGTTTGAAAAGTTTTAAAAAAGTTGATTTTGCTCAAATTAATCTTTTTACAACTTAGACCATTTTTGGACCAAACGAAAAATTTTCAGTACCCACAACCTTCAATTTCATTGATTTCAATACAGAGTTCTCCTACTCTTGAATACAAATTGAAGTTGCTTTTTATTACATTCAAAAGAAAACTTGAAAGTACTGATAAAGCAAAATAAATCCGGGGCATAGTCAGGTGTTCCTGCGTCCCCTCCCAGAGCTTGTGGAAGCCTCTGATGCCAAAGTGGGCCCTACCTGTGCCTCTTCATTGAGCCAATCTAGGCACTCATCAGAAAGGGTGCAGCTGAAAGCAGGAGCAGGAGCCAGAAGCTCTCTTATCCTCCAGGCTGTGGCATACCGAGCTAGCTGCGTGCCTCGGACCGAAAATGTAGCAGGGTACTCTATCCCCTCCTCCGGGCAAGTCTGATCATGTCCGAACTGACGTTAGAATCGGAATGGAAAGTAGAACACGCAGTGTGTCAGGCCAACCAATTGGATCCCAGGCTGACGTGTCATGCTATAACTCATCGCCGGTAGATTGAGCCAAGGGCAGCGCCAAGCAATGTCTGTAGCAGACAAACTGCACATCCAGTTGAACCACCATCCCTCATCCGGAGCATCGACTAGACGTCGTCGGAAGAAGTAGCTGCGAGCTGAATATGTGGGACAGGAGTCCACAATCTTCAATTTATCCATCAACCACATCTGGGGAGGGATAAAAAATGAGAGATTAAAGAATAGAGAGGTATACGTTGAGAGAAAAGTAAGAAAAGGGTTTTGAGAGAAAAACCGAGTTTGAGGGCCGAGTGATGTGAGAAACATATGCAAGAGGGGGTGGGAAACATTACCTGCAATAGTAGTGGGCTCCCTGCCAATCTAGCCGTCTCCCGGCGATGAAAAGCGTCCAAGCCCATCAATGTCTCAGCTAAAGTCATGGCAATGCAGTTTTTGCCTTCCTTAAGCCCTCGGCAACTTCAATCAAACGAGTGCTAAACCCACCAGAGCCTGGGGCAAGCAAGAAGTAAGACAACATGCACAGGCAAAGCGCATGCCGTCGATAACCCTGCCAATGATGATCGCCGCGGTCTCCGGCATCAGAAAACCGACAAACCAAGCTTGGAATGTCTAACTCTCCATCATGAATCAATGATCGAGCATCATGCAAAGTGAGCCCACACATCCGCCCCAATGCTTGGACATGGCCGAAACGGAATTGTGGCAAGATTTCTTCATCACGCTCGGATTCCATTAAAACTTGAAAATCTTCAAAGGTGAGACACATCCCTTGCCCGCCAAAGCTAAAGACGTGTGTCACCGGATTCCAAAATCTTGCCGCGGCATGAAGAAACGCAAAACGCAGCGGGGTGCGACTCAACGTGAATAGTGCACTTATGCCAAAACTCCGAAAATTAAGCTTTTCCGAGCCATCTAAATTGGCAATCCAATTTGTGAGGTTTTGAGCAAGGAATGCTTCCATTTGGTGCAAATTTGAGCTGAAATGAAGAGAATCCCGAAGCTGGAACTCATATAGAAGATAAGGCAGTGAGTGGAGGACAAATGTCACCGTTTCGGAGAGTCTACCATCGATGGCCGGCAGTGGCCCATCAGTGGCCAGCAGTGGCACACTGATGGCCAGCAGGCCTTCCTATGTGGCTGGCAGTCTCTCCCTCATTCTCACTGACCTTCTTGTTGAAAACCCAGTAGTTTGTTGCAGAGAAGTCCTGTTACCTAGGTTTTTTAAGGTCTTGTTTTGTCCTGTTGGACTCTGTCGTGTCTCGTTTAAGACGTATTAGTTTCTTTTTTTGTGTCAGGTTGTGATCATCTTCCTTTCATTTATCGAGTTGTGGTAATTTGCTTATCGAGTTGTAAACTTGTTAAGCTTTGTTTTGCTTATCGAGTTGTTTTTGTTGTTAGTCGGTTCACTACCTGATTAATGCAATTCGAGTGTTTGGTTTTCAAAACAAAAGTTCGAACTCATTTACATTGTTGTGTAAAATGATGCGATGCGATGCGATGCATAGAATGTACAAATGAAACACTTTTTCAACAAAATGTTGTTTTCATTCCATCATAGATTCTTTTTACAAAAGCGTATAGTTTTAATAAAAGTAAATCTGCCTGACGCAGTATAATGTGCAAAACTACTAGTAAAAAAGAAAACAAAGCAAAAAGAAGAGCAACGCCTGGATCAGCAAAATGTCTGGATCGGCGCCAATCACCTCAAGACTGAGAAGTCCTCCTCGTCCTCTTCGTCCTCTTCCTCGACCGAGAGGACTTTGGAACATCGCCACCGTCAGCACCTGACTCTGAACTCGAGCCATCCCCAGCTCCATCTCCATCCTGAGAAGACTCTGACCGCGGACTAACTGCCTCCTCGTCAGACTCATCATCACCTGGGGCAGGCCTCCGTCAACTAGTCCCTCGTCCTGCTCCCCCTGCTGCTCGAGGAGGTGCTGAAGGACCCACCCCCGCTCCTGTTGAGGCACTGGATGGGCCTGGCGTCAAGAAAGGAATCTGAAAAAGGGAATCCACCAAAATGCACTAGTAATCAAGATGTATCAGATGCAAAGAATAATGTGCTGTGAGCAGTGAATGATTTGCAGTGAATGTGTACCGTGAGCGGTGTATGGGAGCGATGTATCAGATCAGTGTAGTGTGCAACTATGCAAATGATGGCATCTCGAGAAAAGACTGTGTGGCATGAAGTGTAGTTTGAAAGAACTCACCGGAATACTATAAATACTGAGCAAGTCCATGCTCGTCTGCAGCATCCCCATCACCGAAGCCGTCATCTCCAGAGACTGACGAGTGTACTCAATGGGAGCCTGCAAAAATGTTGAAGTCATTAGTATTCTGCGGGATATCAAATGAAATGACTGTGCAAAATGAAAAGTATAGCACATACCGGGTCGAGCCGTAAACTCCGACAAGCTCATGACCAGCTGGAGGAGGAGCGAAGGGAATCTGATAAGTCTCTCCAGCCCGCCCTCGGCATGTCATAGTAGCAGGCAGTACGGGCCATGCAGTCCCCTGTCTCCCCTCAGGACCTCTCCTCCTACGAGACCTGGTCGCTCCGCCTCTCCCTCTCGCAGCTGGAGCCCTCGCTCCCTCTCCTCCTCGGACACCAGTCAAAAGGCATCAGATGCGTCTGAATAAAGGTCGCGTAGTCGCCCTCTGCGCGGAAGTACTCTGTCTCCAGTCCTACCATGAACTGAATCACCTGGTCGGCGGACAACATGTGTGTCTCCCTCATCGATGGTGGAGGTGCCATCGGTACAAATGGAGCAGGCGCTCCCAAAGTCTGACGCACGAAGCGCTCACTCAAAAACCAGGCGCGACAGATCGGGCCCTCAAAGAGAATATGAACTAATGGTGTGCGCATTCGAGTTAATTGACAAATACATCTTAATTATAGGCTTACAAACTCGTGCGCCATGACCGTGTCGAAATACTGCCGAAAGAACATGAAGCTCTCTCGGGTCCTACGACGGAGCTGGCCGTCGTATACATCAGAAAATGGGACTGTCGCTGGGGTCTCCTCCACAGGCACTGGAGCAAGTGTCGGGAAGTATGCGTATACCCACAGCTGTTAGGAAGATGTGATCAGTACAGTGTATGAACAGATTGTTGAACATGCAGAAAGCAGAACGCAGTACAGTGCATAACGGATGCAGGCCTAGAGCGGACATTAGATCCTGTGTGTGCAGTGTATGGTATGTAGTGTGCAGCATGTATGGTGTACAGAAAATGCAAAGCAGAAAGCATACAGTGCAAGAGCAGATACAGAAAATACAGAAAGTACAAGTGTCGAACAAAGCAAAAGTACAAATGCTGAGTAAAGCAATGAAAAGGGGAAACTAGGTTGTGTACCTCCCAAGCTCGCCAGTAGCCGCCGATCAACCTCCCACACATCCGAGAGGTGGAGCTCATGTATCCATAAAGAGTGGTGAGGGGGCGTAGAAACGGACTCGCTGGAGTACCACCAGAGCGCCCAAGAAGTATAAACCCACGGTATTCCATCTGTTCGAAAACAAGGTGGTACCGAAAAGGAACAAGAGGAAGCCCCTGGCATACTGCTCTGCCTCCTTATCAGTATCGGGATCCTCCCCTCTGTAGTGCTCCTCGAACCAAGTGTATCTAACCATGCCTGCTCGAAGAGTAGGTGGACGTGCTCCAAGCAATGTGTCCCATGCAGCCACCCACTCCCCCATGTCGGGATCAAGGGGAATCGGATCACCTCCTACGCCCAGGCCGGTGATCATGGCAAAGTCGAAAGGAGTCATGGTCATCTCTCCCGCAGTGGAGAAGTGGAAAGAGTTGGTGGTGTCTCACCACCTCTCCACAAGAGCCCCTAGGAGAGGACGACTCGCTGTAACCCGCGTCAAGCTGCAGCAAAATACGCCAAAGCCGGTCCCGTCGATGATCCAGCGGACCCTCAAGGGAAGCACATCATACCAATCTGGAGCAGTTGTAGCACCATAACCTCGGAAGGAGCTGGATCCATCCTGCAACAGTAAATGCAGTTCACGTCAGATCAGTAGTGTATTGAAAATACAGTTCAAGACAGATCAACGGTGTATTGAAAATACAGTTCAAGACAGATCAGCGATTTATTGAAAATGCAGTTCAGATCAGATCAATGATGTATTGAAAATACAGTTGCGTACAAATTAGTGGTGTATCGAAGATACAGTTGAATTCAGAATAGTGACGCCTGAGGTGCGCTCGTGCACAGCACATACAGGGCAGTGATACGCGAAGTACAGTTAAATGCAGAGAAATAATGTATGAAATACAGTCAGATCAAAGCATGTGATGCGATCAGATCGAAACAGTGCAAGAAATGCAAATAGTTGAAAGTAATACTGCAGAAAAGCAGAGTTGGTACCTCCACAGCAATGGCCGACAAGTGAGACATCGGCTCTCTCAGTAAGAGGTCGTCTGGTGCGCCCTCATCAAAATCGGTGAAAGTATGGATGCCTCCCGCCACTGGAATAATGTGAGTCTCTAGGTGATACCTCGCGGGGTCGAAGGGACGTACGCTCAATGGTAAAGGCTGAGGCTCAACCTCTGGCTCAACCGCAAAGTCTGCCGCCAACTCTACTGGAGGAAGTGTGGGGAAGCCCTCATCATGTGGGACATCGTCAGCTATCTAAGATAGATGCAAAAACGAGCAAAAATGAGCAAAATGGTGGAGTTTTGAACAAACCAAACCCTAAGAAAGAGAAAGTTCAAATAAAGTTGAAAACCCGTGAAGAGTGAACTAACCTCGAAAGAAATCCGAGGGAAATGATCCTTGAATGGGGGAAATGATGAAAGGCATCTCAGATTCAATTTCTGATCAGTTCAAATCGAAGAAAACCAAGAGGTTTTAACGATTCAAGATTGTTTAGGGTGTTGGGAAACGCGTAGAATGCACGAATCTAGAGAGGAGGCACACCTAGAGGGCAAGGAAAATGTTTTCTATGCAAGGGTTTGTGAGGAAATGGAGTAATTTTGGGCCTATTTAAAGACCCGTGGCCGAAAAGACCATTTTGCCCGAATCTGCCACCGATGGCCGACAGGGGCACATCAATGGCCGGCACAACTCTATCGATGGCCGGCAGTGGCCAATGATGGCCGGCAGCAGCCGGCGGCTCTCTCTGATGGCCAGCAGTCCTCCACCAGCTTCCTCTGCCTATTTGATCTTAGTATGTGTCCCTGGGTTCCAATAGTCCCGAGGAATGCTCAAGATTTGATTCAAAACGCCTCCGTGGAAACCCGGGAATCATGGTCTCAATGTACGGTGGTCGTCGCCCATCAACGCGCACAAGGTGTATCCTTTTTGACGCATCACAAACCTTCCGGGAAGTAAACCGGAAGTCCCCTTTCAAGATGTCTTCATTAAACATGTTTGTTTTTGTTGTTGTTGTCACCTAGCATTCGCTTATTAAATTAAACACTCATTCTTTATATTTGCATTGTCTTGCATCTAGTTCATATTTGCATTGTCTTGCATATAGTTTATGTTTGCATTGTCTTGCATCTAATTATATTTGCATTGTCTTGCATCTAGTTCATATTTGCATTGTCTTGCATCTAATTATATTTGCATTGTCTTGCATCTACTTTATATTTGCATTGTTTTGCATCTAGTTTATATTGGCATTGTTTTGCATCTAGTTTATAGCTGCATTGTCTTGCATCCAGTTTAAACCTGCATTGTTTTGCATCTCATCAAACTTGCATTGTTTTGCATCTCATCAAATCTGCATTGTTTTGCATCTCATTAAATCTGCATTGTTTTGCATCTCATCAAATCTGCATTGTTTTGCATCTCGCATTACTTATTATTTTAACTTGCGCTGTTACGCAGGTTATGTGCACTGTTACGCACTTCTTTTCTTAACTTGCGCTGTTACGCAGGTTATGTGCGCTGTTACGCACTTATTTTCTTAACTTGCGCTGTTACGCAGGTTATGTGCGCTGTTACGCACTTATTTTCTTAACTTACGCTGTTACGCAGGTTATGTGCGCTGTTACGCACTTATTTTCTTAACTTGCGCTGTTACGCAGGTTATGTGCGTTGTTACGCACTTATTTTCTTAACTTACGCTGTTACACAGGTTATGTGCGCTGTTACGCACTTATTTTCTTAACTTGCGCTGTTACGCAGGTTATGTGCGTTGTTATGCACTTCTTTTTTTAACTTGCGCTGTTACGCAGGTTATGTGCGCTGTTACGCACTTCTTATTTTAACTTGCGCTGTTACGCACTTCTTATCTTAACTTGCGCTGTTACGCAGGTTATGTGCGCCGTTACGCACTTCTTATCTTAACTTGCGCTGTTACGCAGGTTATGTGCGCTGTTACGCACTTCTTATCTTAACTTGCGCTGTTACGCAGGTTATGTGCGCTGTTACGCACTTCTTATCTTAACTTGCGCTGTTGCGCAGGTTATGTGCGCTGTTACGCACTTCTTTTTTAACTTGCGCTGTTACGCAGATTATGTGCGCTATTACGCACTTATTATTTTAACTTGCGCTGTTACGCTTGTTATTTTGCGTTGTTTCGCACTTATCTTCTTAACTTGCGCTGTTACGCAGGTTATGTGCGCTGTTACGCACTTATTATTTTAACTTACGCTGTTACGCTTGTTATTTTGCGTTGTTTCGCACTTATCTTTTTAACTTGCGCTGTTACGCAGGTTATGTGCGCTGTTAGGCACTTATTATTTTAACTTGCGCTGTTACGCATGTTTACTTGTTTTACCTGTGCTGTTACGCATGTTTACTTGTTTTATTATCTTAACTTGTGCTGTTACGTAGGTTATGTGCGCTGTTACGCACTTATCTGTTTTACTTGCGCTGTTACGCATTTTTTTACTTGCGCTGTTACGCATGCTCTTCTTCTTTTAACCTGCGCTGTTACGCATGTTTATCTCTTCGACCTATGCTGTTACGCATGTTTTATTTCTTCTACTTGCGCTGTCACGCATGTTTTACTTGTTTAACCTGCGTTGTCTCGCATGTTTTATTTGCGTTGTTTCGCATTTCTTTAACCTGCGTTGTCTCGCATGTCATATCTTTAACTTGCGCTGTCACGCATGTTTTATTTCTTTAACTTGCGCTGTTACGCATGTTTTACTTGTTTTACTTGCGCCGTTACGCAGGTTATGTGCGCTGTTACGCACTTTTCTATATCTTGCGCTGTTACGCATACTATCTTTACTTGCGCTATCACGCACACACCTCTATCATGCGTTGTCACGCACTTCCCTTTAACTTGCGCTGTCACGCATGTTTTACTTGTGTTGTCACGCACTTTTCACTTGCATTGTTATGCATGATTCTACCGATATTGTACCTGTTGAGTTTCTTTCTTTTACAGGCACGATATTGTATGTACGGTTCATTTGGAGTCGGCACGACCAAACGAACCGGACAGTATTGTATGCACTCCACGATAGACGTGATGAGAATTGCATAATTTTCTTACATTCTTTCTGTTCAAATATGTAGGACTGTTATTCATTCGCTTAAAATGTTGCATTTATTTTGCATAACTGCTTCATTACAGTTTTCCTTTGCATAATCATAAGTTATGCTCTTGCATCTTGCATATCATTTTCATTATGCCCCAGCCTATGGGCACATCTCTGCATGCTTATATTGATTGTCTGCCTGAGTCTTCGGTCTTGATAAAAATGGGTCGTCTCTGGGCTTTGACACCCACTCCTGTCACTTTGTGACTTTCGAGTTCTGTCAAAGAGGGGCAACTGTAGACACCCCATTTTTGACTGTCCTCAAGACTCGGTTGTGCTTGCAAGTACATCCGGACACAAGTTCGATTGCTCGTCGGCCATTCGACTTTTGCGGCGGAACGTCACAGGTTCGAGCTTTCCAGACCCTGTATCCTTTCTGCCCCATTCTTGGACCATGACTTGGTCCTTTCAGAATGTGTATCTTGGTGCACTGCCGGCCCCTTTTTGGACCAGCCAGCCCCCACTTTGTTGATGCCGGCCATTGATTGAGCCTGTCGGCCATCAATGAGCCACTGCCGGCCATCCCTGATGGCCGGCAGCACCCCTGTCTCAGCAGGTTTCACTCCAGATCTTTTGAGCCAACTGGAATCCTTTTATCTGCCCTCCATACACGTGTATGGAGGGATGAAGCTCTTGCCAAGCTTCTTGAAGAAGCTTTGCATTGCTTTTCTTCTATATAAGGAGAGAGCCTCTCCCCTTAGTAGAGGTTCAGCATTTTTGAGAAGAAATATCTCTATATATATATATATATATATACTGTTGTTGATTTGTGCCTTGAAGTCCATTTTCCTTGCACTTTTACACTACAACACTTAGAGATACACCACCATCTTTGGATTGAGGTTTTTGGGAGGACTTCTTGAGCTCTAAAAGTGAGGTTTTACCCCCTGAAGTTGCTGGTTTCGAAGTTGATCTTCAAGGGTGAGCTTCTTCCCCTTTTTAGCACTTTTTTTGTACCTCATTTTGGCCATCCTTGCATATTGTTTTAGGCCTTGCTTTCAACTAAAAAAAGTCTTGTATTTAATTGCTTTTGAAGTTTGTTTAAGGTCTTTTGGCTGTTGAGGGTCTTCAACCCTCTTGTTGGCCTTGTTTTGAGCCATGCCTTAAGGCCTCCGAGCTAGCCTTGGTTTGGCCTTCTAACCACTGAAATCCAATGGATTTTCAGTGGTAGGCATGTGGTTTTGAGGCCTCAAATCAGAGGGGGTGGCCCCCTCACTTTTTGTTTTTGTTTGCTTGCATTTTTGGCCTTCCAAAGGAGCATACCTCTCTACACTTTCAAGGCTTGGTTCAGGCCCTTTTTTGTGACTTTTAGGACCTTCCTTGGCTCTGTCCATGGCTGGTTTGGTCACCTTTTGCATGCATCTTGTTTGTGTAGTGCAATCCCATTTGTAGCTCATCAAAGTGGCATGTTTGCCTAACTTGTGTTGAGTCCATTTCAGTAGGTTTTTGGTGATGTTTTACCATGTCTTAGATCTTTTTTGGGTTGGTTTTGTCACTCCATGCATGTATGATACACTTGTAGTGTAAATCTCATAAACTAGCTTTATATGCTTCTTGCTTTAGCATGTCATCCTAGCTTATGTTGAGTCCATTTCAGCATGTATTTGGTCATCATTTGGCATGTCATGACTCTATCTTTTGCTAGTTTGGTCGTATTTTGCAGGCTCCATATACTTGTAGAACAAATCTTGCTTACTAGCTTTATGTGCATGATGCTTTGACTCATCATCCTAGTATATTTTGGCTTTGCTCTAGCATGATTTTGTCCTTATTTTGGGCTGTTCTAGGACTATTTTGGGCTACAATGGCCATATCACTCATGCTTTGTATAGCTATAGTGTAAATGCTTAGGCTAGTCTTGGGTTTTGAAGCCCCTACCATGCCATACATGTGATGTTTGCATGCTTTGCCATCATTCTAAGTGTTATTTCAGTCCATGAAATGTGGCCATACACTTGCATTTGACATGCTTTTAATGCCTTGGAGCCTTGGCTCTTTATGCCTCAAGAATGAACTTTTGTACATGCCATTAAGCCTAAGCCTTTGGCTCATCATATCAGTGCATTTTTGGTCTTCTTATACCATGATGTAACTCTATTTTATGCTGTCCCAGTCATGCCATGTTTGGTTTCAATAGGTGTAGTGCATTGCCTCTTTTGTAGCCTTGCATACTCCATGTTTTTGGCCTCTTGTTCTAGCCCGTGTTGGCTAGCTTCAAGCTTGTTTTTGGTCTTGTTTGGACCTGCCTTGGGACTGTTTTAGGTTCCCTTAGCCCATTGGGGCTTGCCTTGCATGGCCATGGCTTATGTCCCTTTGTTAGTTTTGAGCTTTGAGCTTTCTAACATGCCATGCTTGCATTGTTTAGTTGATATGGCATCAATTTACATGAGATTTCAAAGCTTATCTTGTTGTCACATATCCATGCTTGTCACTCTTTAAGTGTGCTTAAGAGTTGCATCTTTGTGCCTTAATCCTTGAGCCAATTGGCATGCATGTTTGCCTTGCCTTTTCATGCTTTTCATACTATCAATTCATCACTTATGGCCACTGATTTGGGCATAGTTGAGGTCTGCCCATCTTGGTTTAAGTCCATTCCTTGCATGTTGTTGCATGCTTGTCTTGCATATTGTTGTATGCTTGCTCCATCTTTGCATGTTTTCGCATGCTAGTTCCATTACATGTTGCTGCATGTTTATTACACTATATTTTGCATGCTTAAGTCATATTGCATGATTGCATGTTCAAGTTAGCATTGTGTATGCCATCCTTGCATTGCATTGTTGTTTGGATTAAGTATTAATCCGAGCACGAGGAACGAGGGGCGTTTCATACTTCAAGTGATGAAACGTGTCTCAATTCTCGGTCGCCGATGCTCTTGATGATTCGTGATAGAGTTTTAGGCTTTATGTGTTTATTTGTGCATTCATTTCATATTGATTTGCACAAGTTGGATCTTTGGCCATCATGCATCGGGATGCGTGATTGATGGTCGTAGATCCGACTATGCCTCTCCCTTGATTTTTTGAGATGATATGGGGTGGCATAGTGCGTACATATCCTTGGGAGACCCTCCATTTTCTCTGTTTTGTGCTCTACTGCAGCTTGGTGTCCCAGCACATCAGTGGCCAGCAGTGCCTTGCAGATGGCCGGCAGTGCCTTGTTGTTCGCCGACACCCCTTCATTTTTGGTCGGTAGTGGCTCCCCATGGCCGGTAGGCCACTGATGCACTCCCCAGCATGTTTTTGGTAAGGTCTAGCAGCAAGTTCTCAAGGACACCCTGCAAACAGAGCCTCAAAAGAGCAACTAGAGAGCGTTTCGAGGCGAGAAACCGGATGCGAGCATGCATACCCTTCTGCTTCTGTGAACAGAGCAGGAGCGGCTTTATTTGTTGCTTTTCATTTTGTAGTTAATTAATTTGTTAATTAATTAAGTTTTGTAATAATTAGTTGTAGCTAGTTATTCAATTCAGTTATGTAATAATTAATTAGCTTGTTAGTTAGTTAATTAGTCGGCATGTATTATTTATTCGGACCCTCCGTCGAGAGGGCCAATTTTGTAATAAGTGTGCGTGCGTATGTGCATGTCTTCCAACCCCACGTCTTTCTCCCTTTTACTTACCTACTTTTGATGGTTAGTTCTAGGTCATTTTCAATTAGTATACTTATGCTCGCATGTTTGCACCATTCATCTACATTGCATGCACCGGGCTCGGCGCATCATACTAACTACATCGTATTTCAATTCCAAGTTGAATACATGATTATCTAAATTGCATCTCATATGTCATATTAGAATAGCCGAGCCTATTTCTAGTTGCATTTTGTATGTGTTGCATTAGCCATCTTAACATGAACTAGGATCATGCATTGATTTCTAACTAGTTCTTTGTTTTGGCTCGGAGTACTCGGTGAGTGTTTCATGCTTTAGCATATTGCATGTGTGTTATTGATTGCCATGACAGCATGCTTGCCATGAGGCTATTTGCTAAATTGATAGTAACTGCCTGAATGCCTGTGGGTGAAGGTTGGATTACTTGAATTGGAACAATTCATTGAAATCCACATTTTAGCCTACTTACGAGTAACAAATTTCAAATCATTTTCCAAACAAACGGATATGCGATGCTTTGTTCCAAATTAAGCGATCTATTCTATACTTGTTTTGCTGTGCGCATCACATAGTAATCCTAGCTAATTAACTGGAATAAGAACACATGTGTTTTCAAAAACTAGATATCATGTTTAGTAGTGGCCGATCTTTGATCGGGCGAGCGGGGGTGCTCATAGCTGACCTTCCCCAATCGTACCCAAGTTCCCGAGCCGAGGCAACTTTGGTAATGACGGACACGTGGCCTTAGGCACGAGTCAGGATTTTCTAAATTCCCCCAAAATAAAATATTTAGGTGGCGACTCTGTATTTGGAAAAGCAGTCCATGTTTGGCACTTCTTTACAAAAATCAGTTTTCCAAAACGATTTGCCGGATTTGGATTCTTTGGTGATTTATCAATCTCACATTGCACATTGTGAGATCAGATTAAGAACCGTGACAATTTGAGTCCGAACTCTAGCATGAGGCCCACGGAGCACGTCTACAATAGGCAAGTCCTTTATGCAATGGAGGCTGAGTGTATATGCATTTCAAGCACGAGTGGATTAGAAAATGGAAAAGTGGAGTGTCCCACACGCACTAAACAAGAATTCTGCCGAAACTGCCATAGTCCTAGATAAATTAATCGACTGACCAATTTCTTGGCTGGCCAGCCAAAACATTAACCAACCAGCCAATTTCTTGGTCAGCCAACTAATTAGTTGGTTGATTGGCCAATTAAGTTGGCTGGCCAGCCAAAATATTGGCTTTGGCCTTACAATTTTCCATGAAATAGGATTTTTCAACAGAATTATTATCCTTTCCTCCTATTTCCATATCGTTCTTTACTCAATTTCCTAAGAGAACATTTCATTTTGAAGTTTGAAAATGAGACTCAAAACATTACAGAAATACTCAGAACAAAGCACGAAAAAAAAGTTTCGAAAGAGAGTTTTGAATGAGTTTTAAACATTTGGGCAAAACATGCTTAGGGTTAAGATAAAAGCTCAAAATCCATCTTTTTTATTGAGGCTTTTTATGAGAAACACATTCTTGTTTTCATCATCGTGTAATCAAAAGAAAGCGCCCAAGTGTAGACACCCCATTTGACCAGCCCTAAGACTTGGGCACTTTATTTTGACCACCCTCACCAGAAAAATCAAATTGACATTTTAATTCCAAACCTCACCCATCTTGGCCATCACTAATATTTTGGTAATTTGTAGTGTTTTATCATTTTATATGTGTGTATTAAATTAGGTGTGTGCATATATTTTAAGTGTGTTTTATAATTGAAATTGATTAAAACAAAAAAATAATAATAATAAAACAAAAAAAATAAAAAAATAGAAAATCAAATAAAATAACAAAAGTTTTGGTGAGTGTGTTTTTTAGGTAAGAAAAGCAAAAAAAGAAAAAAAGATGGTGGAGGAATAATTGAGAGTGGGTGGAGAGAGGGAAGAAAAAGAAAAGAAAAAGGATTCACAAATATATATATCCGGGTGGAGGAGTTGGTGAGGTGGAAAAAAATGAAAAAGAAAAGGAAGTGGGGAAGAAAAGGAGAGATACAGCATAATGAAAAAGCCACTACCGAGGAATCTGATGAGTGTGCTGCACTTGAGTCCAAGAAAATGGGCCATAACAGGCTAATGGCTCTCATCAAGTTTTTAAAAAGAGAGATACAGAGCAGAAGGAGGGGAGGAGGCACTAACTCTCTCTCTCTCTCTCGGCTTAGAGAGAGAGAGAGCACAACATACACTACAACACATATGCATGATAGCTTCACACACACACTACAAGGGGGCGGGTTCTCCAGAGGGAGAGACTTCATACACAGAACACTTCTCTCTTTCTCTCTCTCTCGGACAGCATTTAGACACCACTCAACACCTATCACAGACCATGACACACACTAAGATATCACACACCCACGGCCAACCAACTTCACCAAACCCACCATGCACCACCGTGGCCACCATGCATGACACAAACCCATGCTCACAGCAACTCCACCAAACCCACCTCTCACACTTCAACCCTCACATGGCACCTCTCTCTCTCTCTAGAAACCACCGTGGCCACCCATAGATACACCAACACACACACCTCAACCATGCACACACTCACATCCGACCAACCCAGCATACACCAACCCTCCACCCTCTCGGCACCTCTCTCTTCTCTCTCATGCAAACACCTCTCAACACACACATACCATATACACTGTAGCACACATGCATGATTCACACACCACCACCTTCATCTTCATGCATACACTCACTCTCCAAACCACCATCATCCCATGCACAAACCCAGCTCTCGGCAACACACCACCACCACCATGGCCACCCAACTCCACCCTCCCTCTCGGCCCAGCACCAACCCAGCCACCTAACCCACCTCGGCACGTCCCTCTCTCTCTCTCCCCGATGACACACCTAACCCACATCACAAGACACCCACGGGCTCTCTCTCTCTCTCTCCTTCTCTCTCTCTCGGCTTAGAGAGAGAAAGGTGGTAGGTGGGTGTGTATGTTGGGTGATGAGAGGTGGTGTGACACACTTTGTGGGGCCCTCCATTGAAGATGAATTGAGTACATGGGCTGAGGTGTGCAAGTCTGCTGAAGATTTTATTTTATTTTATTTTATTTTATTTTATTTTGAGTGTTTTGTGAGGTTTGGTTTTATTTTATTTTATTATTTCTCCCTCCTCTTTTATTTGGATCTGTAATATTTAAGGTGTTGTAATAATTCCCCCACCCCGCTTCTTTCTATCCCATTCTTTATCGCTTTCCCTAACTGTGTGTATGTATATATATCTGACATTCATGCATATCCCTGCTTTACATCCATGATCCAGGCATAAGATTTGGCAAAATTTGTATTTTTACGCTTCAATTGATTATCCCATGATTCTGTGTGCTATCGTATGTTTTGAGATGATTCACATGCCATATTCTAGAAGCCAAATCTTTAGTGCATCTCATGAGTGAATTGCATTAGGATCCTGTATATAAGATCTTGCATATTTTACTAACTTTTGTTTTGTAGCTGTTCGAGGGACGTCGGTCAATCTGTGAGTTTTTATGCTTTAGCATCCCGTTGTGTGATTTTCTTATTATGTTTAGCATCTTACCATGTGGCTATTTGTTTAAGTGATAAACTGTTTGAATGCCTATGGATGAAGGCTTGTTGTTTGGATTGGAATAATTCAATAAATGTACGTCTTAAGCCCACTTTGTCAAGTGGCAAATCCAAACCCTTTTCGACAAACATACATGAAATTGAATTGTTCCAATTTGAGCAAACTAGTCTATACTTGTATGCTTCACATAGTAAATTTTAGGATTTATTAACTAATCAGAACATAAACATAAAAGAAAATAAACGTCATATCATGGTAGTAGAGGCCGATCTTTTGATCGGGTGAGCGGGGGTGCTCATATTGACCTTCCCCTCTCAAACTAAGGTTCCGAGCCAAGCATCCTTGGTTACGACGAACAGTGGCCTTTGGCACCGAGTCATGGGTTTCCTAATTTCCCAAAATATTAGGTGGCGACTCTGAGATCTGATGACGCAGTCCATTTTTGACAAAATTGCAATAAAATGGATTTTCAATAAAAGTTGCCAAATCTGGACTCTCATCTATGTTTCACATTTGCACTCGTGAAACTTGAGATCAAAGAGATCTCGGGAGTCCGAACTGTTTAACGCGCGCGGGTACCCCCCGGGCATGTTACAGTTTCTGGCGACTCCGCTGGGGATTTATGAAACCTTGACTCGAACTCCATGATATGACTTTTATTTTCAGTTATATGTTTATTGCATTGCATGCATTGGTGCACTTAAAGTCCCTGTGTTGCCCAGATGCTGGTGGGAACACACACACATTTTTTTGTGCCACTACACCTATCTTTACGATACTTTAGAGGCCTTGTGTTGTAACCTTTTAAGATCTGTCAAAAAGGTAGCTCTGCTACGTAGCTCTGCTATTTGGCTTTGCTATCTAAGGTTCTCAGACTCCGAAGAGAGGCTATTTGACTCTTCTGATTTCCTGGGATCTTTATTGGTTATGACCCAAAGGACTCTTTGGTAACGTCACCTTGACTTTAACCCCTAGGGTAGAGCTAACCTTGTACATATAGTGAGCTATAGTACCTTTCAAATTAGGACAGGATGCTTTCCCATTGTTAATGTGTGATACCGCTTGTTTGAATAGTGAAACCCTAGATCATTTCAAGTTAGGACAGGATAACCCTACCCTCCATAGGGGTGTTTGTTCTCTTTCCTGCTATGTGTTATGTGCAATGTATTGGACCTATACAGGGTTCTCAATGTCGAATGAGTGGTTTAGGTTGTTCAGTTAAGCACCATTACTTCAAAACAAAAAAAAAAAAATAACAAAAACATAAAATCAAAAAAATCAAAAATCAAAAAAAAAAAAAAAAAGGGCCGATATCCCACAAAGTCGACCATCTCTGTAATTGGGGAATGACCACCTGTTGACTGCACGAGCTTTATTTTGAATGTTGTGGCTGGCGCACACTTTGACTAGCAAAATTGAGAATGGTTTTATTCTGAGTTCTGAATTGAGTATTGAGTCTAAGTTTGACTCCACCAAGTTTGTAGAGTTAGAGTCAGGCTCGAGTCAGCCTAATAAGTCAGAGTCTGTTGATTTCGATAGTGCTAACCTAGACATTTCTGTCCTATCTAGGTCCTCTTTGTCATTTTCTTTTGAGTATGTTGTCAAAAGTTTGTTGTCATTGCTGAGTCATAGTCTCTTTTCAATAAACAGAAAAACAAAAAAACAAAATGCCATAGAGTCGGCCTACTTCTCTGTGCCTTAATTCATTACATTGACCAAAGTTTTTCAAAACTTTTTCTAAAACTCTGATAAAAACAAAGAGGAAGAATTTCCTCGGGTTTGCAAATTTTGATCAACTGAGAAGAAGAGAGGTGTGCTAAGCCTTTGATAAATAAAATCATTTTTGTTAATGTGGGTACTGAGAAGGATCCTGGCTTGGTCCAAATTGGTTCTATCTTATCTTCGTAAAAGTATGAGTGATTAGTCACTTTGTGAAAAGATTTCAAAACTGTTTTTTGCGTGGTCCTAGGAAGACATGCCTGGAATTGATTATACAGCATAGGATCCCCCTGATTCGAGGTTCGATCTCCTTAGCTCCTTAGCTTTCAAACCTTGATTCGAAGTATTCAATGATCATTCAAAGTGTAAGGCTTGCATAGTCGAATTGGAAATAGCCCTTGAACTAGGGGCCATGATGTGATTCAAATGGAGGCAGCCCTTCAACTAGGGGCAATAAGGTCGAATATGATTTCGAATGAAAATAGCCCTTGAACTAGGGGCAATGATGTGATCCAGATTGAAAATAGCCCTTGAACTAAGGGTCATGATGTGATTCAAATGAAGGCAGCGCTTCAACTAGGGGTAATAAGGTCGAATGTGATTCAGATTTGAAACAGCCCTTGAACTAGGGGCAAAAGTGTGAGGTTTGCATAGTTGAAATAGAGGCAGCCCTTGAACTAGGGGCAATAAGGTACCACCCTTTGAGAGGCTCGCTGGGCCGAAAACCCGGAAGGGCGACCCAGGCAAAAGTTAGAGCATAAAAAAAAAAAAATAATAAAAAGAAAAATGAAAAGCTCGCAAGGTTGAAAACCCGAAAGGGCGGCTTTGGCAAAAGTTAGAGCGCAAAAGGAGAGTGTCAATACCCGAGTGAACCTTAGCTAAAACTATGTAGGGCCAGTGATTCAGATTGGAAGCAACCCTTGAACTAGGGGCAAGAAGGTCGGATGTGATTTAGAGCAGCCCTTGAACTAGGGGCAAAAGGTTGGATGTGATCAAAGAGTTAAAACTGAATCGTTTCCCAATGAAGACCGCCCAGAAAGGCAAAACCCAGAATTTGAGAGAATGAATTTTAGTATCGAAGGACAGTCGAGTTCCTATCCACTACACTAGGGGCAACACTAGGGGCAAATTCAGACCCAATTCAACCTAGTCCCTACATCATCATATCTACCGGTCAAGTGTAGCAGTTGTTCTTATAGTTGGCTTAGAGATTCCCCAATCAACATGGACAAGTTAAACTGAAAGTAACCCTTGAGAGGCTCGCTGGGTTGCAAACCCGGAAGGGCACCCAGGCAAAAGTGAGCAGAAAAACCAAGAAAAAAAAAATAGAAATTCAAAAGAAATAAAAAATAAATAAAATGAACAAAATGAAAAACAAAAATAAAAAAATGATGAAAAGCTCGCAAGGTTGAAAACCCGAAAGGGCGACTTTGGCAAAAGTTAGAGCACAAAAGGAGAGTGTCAATACCCGAGTGAACCTTAGCCCGAACTACGATGGCCTGATTCCTATCTTTGGGATACGTAAGTAGCTTCATCTTGAAGTTCGCCCCAATAATTTTTCAACTCATTCATTTTGTCCATGTTTGATTGGTATCTAGAGTCGACTTGGTTGTCCTACCCGTGTTTGATTGGTGTATTTTCATTCTATTCAGTTCAGTTGGTTCGAGTCAACTTGGTTCGATTCAACTCGGTTTAGTTCGGTTCGGTTCAGCGGTTCAGTTCGGTCTGGTTTTGCTCAGTTTCATTCGATTCGGATCGGCTCGGTTCGGTTATCATCGTTGCTACAAAACGAATTCGGGGTTATCTGGTTTGGGACTATGCATCCCAATGGTTGATTCCATGTTAGTTGAGTTGTGGCCATTTGCAAAAATAGGTTTTGATTAATTTGAATGACACTGACTAATTTTTCCTCGAAAAAATTGTTCTATTTTTGCAAAACTTGGACCATTCTTTGGATTTGAAAAGGGAAAATTTTCAGTGCTCACAGTTTAGCTTACATGATTTGAAACAGAAAATGGAATAAGTATGCTAATCTAACTCTCATGTTGATCAAAACATTTTTACAAAAAAAAAAAAATCAAGAAAAAAAAAAAATCAAGGCAATGAATTAGGGGCATAGTTGAGTTGGAGATTCTGTCTTCTCCACCACTCGAGTCAACTCGTCAGTGTATATCAGTGTGTCTTCATACCAGCCAGTGTATTTATACCAGTCAGTGTATTTATACCAGTCAGTGTATATAAGTGTGTTACTTTCATACCAGTCAGTATATTTATACCAGTCGGTGTATTTATACCAGTCAGTGTATATACGTATGCTTGGATTGTTTGGCTTCGTTTTTCTTTTGTTAAGTCATTCTGTGATGAAGGTCAGTATGGGTCAGTATGGATCAATGGCCAATTCAGAGTTCAAATTTCAATCATTCTCAAATTTGATCAAAACAAAATTATTTTCAAACTCAGAGTGATATGCCAGTCACACCATTGAGTTATAAAACTAAAACTTTTTATACAGTCAGGGGAGGACATCCCCGATTACAGAGACTTCAGAAAATACAAAAAAAGAAAACAACAGAAAAAACAGAAAATATAGAAAAAAAAAAAGAAGAAAACCAGAAATAAAAAAAAAACAAAAAAACAAAAAAACAAAAACAAAAAAATACAAAGTCCAGAAAAAGAAATAAAAAAAAAAAAAGATCTTGTTCTTCTTCTTCTTCGCCGGTGCCGGCTACATGCCAACTTCACTTACTCGGCTCTTCCGTCGCCGAGCTCTTCCTCTTTTTGTCGTCAGCCTTCGAAGGCCCTGCTCCAGTACTTCCGCCAAGAACTACCACGGCGTTTCCGCCGAGAGAGTCGGCTCCCCGCCGGCTATCAAAGGAGAGGTACGAAGGTCCCCCAAATCGGGTCATAGAGGTGGCATGCCTTTTCAACTCCTTGTTTTCAGCCTTCAGCTCCTTGTTTTCGGCCTTCAAGGCACAAATCTCTGTCCGTGCATCTCTGTACATGCACTGGAGTAGGGAGAGTTGGGCATTGAGCTGGTATACCTCACACGCCTTGCTCTGCAGACGGTGAGACAGGTTGGTGACCGCCGCCACTGTCTCCATGCAGGACCTCAACGTGTAGTGATTGGCCTCGATATCATTTTGAGTAGCCATCACTTGCTCAACCATTAGTGTGGGAAGACTAGGTTGAGTAAGAGCAGGGGCACTTGGTCCAGAGGAGCTTGATGGACCATTGAGATCTGGAAAGAGAGAGAAGGGGCGAGACGAAGCCATGTATAAGAGAAGAGAAGGCAGAAATGGCAGAAAAAAAAAGGAGTCACAGAAGAATGGTGGAAAACAGAAGATGGAAGAGCAAGAAGAAGGCGGAGAAAGCTGGAAGAGTAATGGAGAAGGAGAAGAAGAATAGAATGGTTTAGAAGAAGAAAAGAGATACGGAAGAGAAGAAGAGAAGAGAGAAAGACAAAGGGAGGGAGAGGGTCGAGGTGAGCGTCGATTGAGGGGGCTGCTTTTGTCGGCCAGCCGACACAAAAGCAAAGCCCGCGTGTCAAACGCGGCAAGGGACGCGGCAGAATTGTGTAGGCATATATGTATATATATTGTATAGCTATGTAATATAGATATTTGTTTGAACATTTTGGTCATATGAGTGGTTTGGGTTCAGTGGCGTGACTCAATGGTTGAAGGCTGAAAGGCTGAGTCCGAGGTCAGGGGTTCGAACCCCGCATCGAGTCTTTCTTTGTTTTGTTTTTGTTTTGTCCACCTATATATATATATATATATATATATAATATATATATTTGTTTGAATTGTTTCTGTCACCCGAGTGGCTTGGGTTCAATGGTTAGGCCCAGTGGTTGAAGAGTGAGAGGCTGAGCCTGAGGTCAAGGGTTCGAACCCCACATTGAGTGTTCCTTTTGGTTTGTTTTGGTTTTATGTACATATATGTCTTGTATAGTATATATATATATATATATATTTGTTTGTATATGTTGTCACAAGAGTGACGCGGCTCAGTGGTTAAGGACTCGGAGGCCGAGCTTGAGGTCAGGGGTTCGAAACCCCGCATTCCATGTCCATCCATTTTGTGATTTTTCTTTCTTTTTGCGTGTTTTGCGTGCGTGTGCTGACGTCAGCAAACGGAATATGCCTTCTCAGTAACGGCATCTTCCCACTGATGGTAGCAAACAGAATATTCCCCACCTGTATATATCCGTATATGTTTGTGTATAGGTCTGTATATGTCTGTGTCGTATATACCTGTATAATATTGTATATGTCTGTATATATATCTATATATATTTGTGTGTCGTATGTACCGTATATATCTGTATATGTCTGTATTTTGTCTATACATATCTGTGTATTATCTTGGTTGTGTTTGCAATGAGTTCCTAGGAGACCAACTGCGACGGTGAAAACTAGAGTTCGAATGGCCGAGGCCTAGAACGCAAAAGATTTGGAATTTCCGAGACTAAAGCCTGGTTTAAATACCCAGGGGTGTATCCCCGGTTTGAAATCTATATGGTAGCCCCATAGGTTGAGGTAGCTTGTATGCGCCTCAACTCTGGAAACTGAACCAACCTAGTCTGTCACCCTGTTGGAAAATAGGGAAAGTTGTGAACATGATCAGGAAGTAAAGCGGCATCCATGGCCATTCAATCGGTGAAGAACAGCAAGTGCGCTTTGTTCTTTGTAGGGTCTAGGAGACCTTAAATCCTCTAAAGGTGCAATTCCTTTGGTGTTTGTCGTGCCCGAACGACTTCAATCGGTCTGGAATAGTCACCTGACTGTGTTTGTAATGAGTTCCTAGGAGATCAACTGAGACGGTGGAAACTAGAGTTCGAATGGCGATGCCTAGAATGCAAAAGGTTTGGGATTTCCGAGACTAAAGTCTGGTTTAAATACCCAGGGGTGTATCCCCGGCTTGAAATCTGTATGGCAGCCCCATAGGTTGCGATAGCTTCTATGCGCCTCAACTCTGGAAATTGAACCAACCTAGTCTGTCACCCTGTTGGAGAATAGGGAAAGTTGCAAACATAGCCAGCATTCCATTACATTGCATAAATCCAATTTTCAAATCGGCTTCGCGTAAGCGTATAAGTCCAATTACCCCGGTTAAAAACATCAGATGCGCCTGATGTTTACACCATCTTTCCTCATTTCGCGTGAAACGCGTTAGGTTGTTGATTCAATCGGTTATCAACAGTCAGGTGCGCCTGTCTGTTCAACACCACCCAAATCGGTTATCAACAGTCAGGTGCGCCTGTCTGTTCAACACCACCCAAATCAGTTATCAACAGTCAGGTGCGCCTGTCTGTTCAACACCACCCAAATCGGTTATCAACAGTCAGGTGCGCCTGTCTGTTCAACACCACCCAAATCGGTTATCAACAGCAGGTGCGCCTGTCTGTTTACACCACTCCTCTTCCTCTCGCGTGAGACGCGTTAAGTTGTTGATGTCACTCGGTTAAAAATAGCAGGTGCGCCTGTCTGTTTACACCATCTTTCCTCCTTTCGCGTGAGACGTGTTAGGATGTTGATTTCTCTTGGTTGAGGTCTTTCCTCTCTTGCATAAATCATGAATTTCCAAACAAACCGGCTTTGCGAAGCGTGTAAGTCCAACTTTCAAACTGCATTTTGAGCATGTCACTTGCATTCTGCCCCTGAACTACGCTGGTTTGATTCCTTGCAAAGGGATACGTAGGCAACCTTCGGTTCAACCACATGCATTGCATTCTGTGTGATTGCCCAAGTCTTACGGCCTTGTCAAAAGGGGTCGTCTTCTGGCTTTGACATTCACTCACGTCATTTCATGACTTCGAGCTCTGTCAAAGAGGGGCAACTGTAGACACCCCATTTGACCAGCCCTAAGACTTGGGCACTTTATTTTGACCACCCTCACCAGAAAAATCAAATTGACATTTTAATTCCAAACCTCACCCATCTTGGCCATCACTAATATTTTGGTAATTTGTAGTGTTTTATCATTTTATATGTGTGTAAATTAGGTGTGTGCATATATTTTAAGTGTGTTTTATAATTGAAATTGATTAAAACAAAAAAATAATAATATAAAACAAAAAAAATAAAAAAAAGAAAATCAAATAAAATAACAAAAGTTTTGGTGAGTGTGTTTTTTAGGTAAAGAAAAGCAAAAAAAAAAGAAAAAAAGATGGTGGAGGAATAATTGAGAGTGGGTGGAGAGAGGGAAGAAAAAGAAAAGAAAAAAGGATTCACAAATATGTATATCCGGGTGAGGAGTTGGTGAGGTGGAAAAAAATGAAAAAGAAAAGGAGAGATACAGCATAATTGAAAAAGCCACTACCGAAGAATCTGATGAGTGTGCTGCACTTGAGTCCAAGAAAATGGGCCATAACAGGCTAATGGCTCTCATCAAGTTTTTAAAAAAAGAGATACAGAGCAGAAGGAGGGGAGGAGGCACTAACTCTCTCTCTCTCTCTCGGCTTAGAGAGAAGAAGCACAACATACACTACAACACATATGCATGATAGCTTCACACACACACTACAGGGGGCGGGTTCTCCAGAGGGAGAGACTTCATACACAGAACACTTCTCTCTCTTCTCTCTCTCTCGGACAGCATTTAGACACCACTCAACACCTATCACAGACCATGACACACACTAAGATATCACACACCCACGGCCAACCAACTTCACCAAACCCACCATGCACCACCGTGGCCACCATGCATGACACAAACCCATGCTCACAGCAACTCCACCAAACCCACCTCTCACACTTCAACCCTCACATGACACCTCTCTCTCTCTCTAGAAACCACCGTGGCCACCCATAGATACACCAACACACACACCTCAACCATGCACACACTCACATCCGACCAACCCAGCATACACCAACCCTCCACCCTCTCGGCACCTCTCTCTTCTCTCTCATGCAAACACCTCTCAACACACACATACCATATACACTGTAGCACACATGCATGATTCACACACCACCACCTTCATCTTCATGCACACCTCACTCTCCAAACCACCATCATCCCATGCACAAACCCAGCTCTCGGCAACACACCACCACCACCATGGCCACCCAACTTCACCCTCCCTCTCGCCCGCACACAACCCAGTCACCTAACCCACCTCGGCACCTCCCTCTCCTCTCTCTCACCGATGACACACCTAACCCACATCACAAGACACCCACGGGGCTCTCTCTCTCTCTCTCTCTCTCTCTCTCGGCTTAGAGAGAGAAAGGTGGTAGGTGGTGTGTATGTTGGGTGATGAGAGGTGGTGTGACACACTTTGTGGGGTCCTCCATTGAAGATGAATTGAGTACATGGGCTGAGGTGTGCAAGTCTGCTGGATGGAAGATTTTATTTTATTTTATTTTATTTTATTTTGAGTGTTTTGTGAGGTTTGGTTTTATTTTATTTTATTATTTCTCCCTCCTCTTTTATTTGGATCTGTAATATTTAAGGTGTTGTAATAATTCCCCCCCCGCGTCTTTCTATCCCATTCTTTATCGCTTTCCCTAACTGTGTGTATGTATATCTCTGACATGTCATGCATCTCCCTGCTTTACATCCATGATCCATGCATAAGATTTGGCAAAATTTGTATTTTTATGCTTCAATTGATTATCCCATGATTCTGTGTGCTATCGTATGTTTTGAGATGATTCACATGCCATATTCTAGAAGCCAAATCTTTAGTGCATCTCATGAGTGAATTGCATTAGGATCCTGTATATAAGATCATGCATATTTTACTAACTTTTGTTTTGTAGCTGTTCGAGGACGTCGGTCAATCTGTGAGTTTTTATGCTTTAGCATCCCGTTTGTGTGTGATTTTCTTATTATGTTTAGCATCTTACCATGTGGCTATTTGTTTAAGTGATAAACTGTTTGAATGCCTGTGGATGAAGGCTTGTTGTTTGGATTGGAATAATTCAATAAATGTACGTCTTAAGCCCACTTTGTCAAGTGGCAAATCCAAACCCTTTTCGACAACATACATGAAATTGAATTGTTCCAATTTGAGCAAACTAGTCTGCTTGTATGCTTCACATAGTAAATTTTAGGATTTATTAACTAATCAGAACATAAACATATAAAGAAAATAAACGTCATATCATGGTTTAGTAGAGGCCGATCTTTTGATCGGGTGAGCGGGGGTGCTCATTATTGACCTTCCCCTCTCAAACCTAAGGTTCCGAGCCAAGCATCCTTGGTTACGACGAACAGTGGCCTTTGGCACCGAGTCATGGGTTTCCTAATTTCCCAAAATATTAGGTGGCGACTCTGAGATCTGATGACGCAGTCCATTTTTGACAAAATTGCAATAAAATGGATTTTCAATAAAAGTTGCCAAATCTGGACTCTCATCTATGTTTCACATTTGCACTCGTGAAACTTGAGATCAAAGAGATCTCGGAGTCCGAACTGTTTAACGCGCGCGGGTACCCCCCGGGCATGTTACAGTTTCTGGCGACTCCGCTGGGGATTTATGAAACCTTGACTCGAACTCCATGATATGACTTTTATTTTCAGTTATATGTTTATTGCATTGCATGCATTGGTGCACTTAAAGTCCCTGTGTTGCCCAGATGCTGGTGGGAACACAGGCACATTTTTTTGTGCCACTACACCTATCTTTACGATACTTTAGAGGCCTTGTGTTGTAACCTTTTAAGATCTGTCAAAAAGGTAGCTCTGCTACGTAGCTCTGCTATTTGGCTTTGCTATCTAAGGTTCTCAGACTCCGAAGAGAGGCTATTTGACTCTTCTGATTTCCTGGGATCTTTATTGGTTATGACCCAAAGGACTCTTTGGTAACGTCACCTTGACTTTAACCCTTAGGGTAGAGCTAACCTTGTACATATAGTGAGCTATAGTACCTTTCAAATTAGGACAGGATGCTTTCCCATTGTTAGAATGTGTGATACCGCTTGTTTGAATAGTGAAACCCTAGATCATTTCAAGTTAGGACAGGATAACCCTACCCTCCATAGGGGTGTTTGTTCTCTTTCCTGCTATGTGTTATGTGCAATGTATTGGACCTATACAGGGGTTCTCAATGTCGAATGAGTGGTTTAGGTTGTTCAGTTTAGCACCATTACTTCAAAACAAAAAAAAAAATAACAAAAACATAAAATCAAAAAAATCAAAAATCAAAAAAAAAAAAAAAAAGGGCCGATATCCCACAAAGTCGACCATCTCTGTAATTGGGGAATGACCACCTGTTGACTGCACGAGCTTTATTTTGAATGTTGTGGCTGGCGCACACTTTGACTAGCAAAATTGAGAATGGTTTTATTCTGAGTTCTGAATTGAGTATTGAGTCTAAGTTTGACTCCACCAAGTTTGTAGAGTTAGAGTCAGGCTCGAGTCAGCCTAATAAGTCAGAGTCTGTTGATTTCGATAGTGCTAACCTAGACATTTCTGTCCTATCTAGGTCCTCTTTGTCATTTTCTTTTGAGTATGTTGTCAAAAGTTTGTTGTCATTGCTGAGTCATAGTCTCTTTTCAATAAACAGAAAAAAAAAAACAAAATGCCATAGAGTCGGCCTACTTCTCTGTGCCTTAATTCATTACATTGACCAAAGTTTTTCAAAACTTTTTCTAAAACTCTGATAAAAACAAAGAGGAAGAATTTCCTCGGGTTTGCAAATTTTGATCAACTGAGAAGAAGAGAGGTGTGCTAAGCCTTTGATAAATAAAATCATTTTTGTTAATGTGGGTACTGAGAAGGATCCTGGCTTGGTCCAAATTGGTTCTATCTTATCTTCGTAAAAGTATGAGTGATTAGTCACTTTGTGAAAAGATTTCAAAAACTGTTTTTGCGTGGTCCTAGGAAGACATGCCTGGAATTGATTATACAGCATAGGATCCCCCTTGATTCGAGGTTCGATCTCCTTAGCTCCTTAGCTTTCAAACCTTGATTCGAAGTATTCAATGATCATTCAAAGTGTAAGGCTTGCATAGTCGAATTGGAAATAGCCCTTGAACTAGGGGCCATGATGTGATTCAAATGGAGGCAGCCCTTCAACTAGGGGCAATAAGGTCGAATATGATTTCGAATGAAAATAGCCCTTGAACTAGGGGCAATGATGTGATCCAGATTGAAAATAGCCCTTGAACTAAGGTCATGATGTGATTCAAATGAAGGCAGCGCTTCAACTAGGGGTAATAAGGTCGAATGTGATTCAGATTTGAAACAGCCCTTGAACTAGGGGCAAAAGTGTGAGGTTTGCATAGTTGAAATAGAGGCAGCCCTTGAACTAGGGGCAATAAGGTACCACCCTTTGAGAGGCTCGCTGGGCCGAAAACCCGGAAGGGCGACCCAGGCAAAAGTTAGAGCATAAAAAGAAAAAAATAATAAAAAGAAAAATGAAAAGCTCGCAAGGTTGAAAACCCGAAAGGGCGGCTTTGGCAAAAGTTAGAGCGCAAAAGGAGAGTGTCAATACCCGAGTGAACCTTAGCTAAAACTATGTAGGGCCAGTGATTCAGATTGGAAGCAACCCTTGAACTAGGGGCAAGAAGGTCGGATGTGATTTAGAGCAGCCCTTGAACTAGGGGCAAAAGGTTGGATGTGATCAAAGAGTTAAAACTGAATCGTTTCCCAATGAAGACCGCCCAGAAAGGCAAAACCCAGAATTTGAGAGAATGAATTTTAGTATCGAAGGACAGTCGAGTTCCTATCCACTACACTAGGGGCAACACTAGGGGCAAATTCAGACCCAATTCAACCTAGTCCCTACATCATCATATCTACCGGTCAAGTGTAGCAGTTGTTCTTATAGTTGGCTTAGAGATTCCCCAATCAACATGGACAAGTTAAACTGAAAGTAACCCTTGAGAGGCTCGCTGGGTTGCAAACCCGGAAGGGCAACCCAGGCAAAAGTGAGCAGAAAAACCAAGAAAAAAAAAATAGAAATTCAAAAGAAATAAAAAATAAATAAAATGAACAAAATGAAAAACAAAAATAAAAAAATGATGAAAAGCTCGCAAGGTTGAAAACCCGAAAGGGCGACTTTGGCAAAAGTTAGAGCACAAAAGGAGAGTGTCAATACCCGAGTGAACCTTAGCCCGAACTACGATGGCCTGATTCCTATCTTTGGGATACGTAAGTAGCTTCATCTTGAAGTTCGGCCCCAATAATTTTTCAACTCATTCATTTTGTCCATGTTTGATTGGTGTATCTAGAGTCGACTTGGTTGTCCTACCCGTGTTTGATTGGTGTATTTTCATTCTATTCAGTTCAGTTGGTTCGAGTCAACTTGGTTCGATTCAACTCGGTTTAGTTCGGTTCGGTTCAGCGGTTCAGTTCGGTCTGGTTTTGCTCAGTTTCATTCGATTCGGATCGGCTCGGTTCGGTTATCATCGTTGCTACAAAACGAATTCGGGGTTATCTGGTTTGGGACTATGCATCCCAATGGTTGATTCCATGTTAGTTGAGTTGTGGCCATTTGCAAAAATAGGTTTTGATTAATTTGAATGACACTGACTAATTTTTCCTCGAAAAAATTGTTCTATTTTTGCAAAACTTGGACCATTCTTTGGATTTGAAAAGGGAAAATTTTCAGTGCTCACAGTTTAGCTTACATGATTTGAAACAGAAAATGGAATAAGTATGCTAATCTAACTCTCATGTTGATCAAAACATTTTTACAAAAAAAAAAAAAATCAAGAAAAAAAAAAAATCAAGGCAATGAATTAGGGGCATAGTTGAGTTGGAGATTCTGTCTTCTCCACCACTCGAGTCAACTCGTCAGTGTATATCAGTGTGTCTTCATACCAGCCAGTGTATTTATACCAGTCAGTGTATTTATACCAGTCAGTGTATATAAGTGTGTTACTTTCATACCAGTCAGTATATTTATACCAGTCGGTGTATTTATACCAGTCAGTGTATATACGTATGCTTGGATTGTTTGGCTTCGTTTTTCTTTTGTTAAGTCATTCTGTGATGAAGGTCAGTATGGGTCAGTATGGATCAATGGCCAATTCAGAGTTCAAATTTCAATCATTCTCAAATTTGATCAAAACAAAATTATTTTCAAACTCAGAGTGATATGCCAGTCACACCATTGAGTTATAAAACTAAAACTTTTTATACAGTCAGGGGAGGACATCCCCGATTACAGAGACTTCAGAAAATACAAAAAAAAGAAAACAACAGAAAACAACAGAAAATATAGAAAAAAAAAAGAAGAAAACCAGAAATAAAAAAAACAAAAACAAAAAAACAAAAAAAACAAAAACAAAAAAATACAAAGTCCAGAAAAAGAAATAAAAAAAAAAAAAGATCTTGTTCTTCTTCTTCTTCGCCGGTGCCGGCTACATGCCAACTTCACTTACTCGGCTCTTCCGTCGCCGAGCTCTTCCTCTTTTTGTCGTCAGCCTTCGAAGGCCCTGCTCCAGTACTTCCGCCAAGAACTACCACGGCGTTTCCGCCGAGAGAGTCGGCTCCCCGCCGGCTATCAAAGGAGAGGTACGAAGGTCCCCCAAATCGGGTCATAGAGGTGGCATGCCTTTTCAAC
The DNA here is from genome assembly GCA_030407325.1 of Camellia japonica. Lineage (NCBI taxonomy): Eukaryota > Viridiplantae > Streptophyta > Magnoliopsida > Ericales > Theaceae > Camellia > Camellia japonica. Next base: position 109,364,314 of record JAPPVO010000019.1, read on the forward strand.
TCCTTGTTTTCAGCCTTCAGCTCCTTGTTTTCGGCCTTCAAGGCACAAATCTCTGTCCGTGCATCTCTGTACATGCACTGGAGTAGGGAGAGTTGGGCATTGAGCTGGTATACCTCACACGCCTTGCTCTGCAGACGGTGAGACAGGTTGGTGACCGCCGCCACTGTCTCCATGCAGGACCTCAACGTGTAGTGATTGGCCTCGATATCATTTTGAGTAGCCATCACTTGCTCAACCATTAGTGTGGGAAGACTAGGTTGAGTAAGAGCAGGGGCACTTGGTCCAGAGGAGCTTGATGGACCATTGAGATCTGGAAAGAGAGAGAAGGGGCGAGACGAAGCCATGTATAAGAGAAGAGAAGGCAGAAATGGCAGAAAAAAAAAGGAGTCACAGAAGAATGGTGGAAAACAGAAGATGGAAGAGCAAGAAGAAGGCGGAGAAAGCTGGAAGAGTAATGGAGAAGGAGAAGAAGAATAGAATGGTTTAGAAGAAGAAAAGAGATACGGAAGAGAAGAAGAAGACGAGAGAGAAAGACAAAGGGAGGGAGAGGGTCGAGGTGAGCGTCGATTGAGGGGGCTGCTTTTGTCGGCCAGCCGACACAAAAGCAAAGCCCGCGTGTCAAACGCGGCAAGGGACGCGGCAGAATTGTGTAGGCATATATGTATATATATTGTATAGCTATGTAATATAGATATTTGTTTGAACATTTTGGTCATATGAGTGGTTTGGGTTCAGTGGCGTGACTCAATGGTTGAAGGCTGAAAGGCTGAGTCCGAGGTCAGGGGTTCGAACCCCGCATCGAGTCTTTCTTTGTTTTGTTTTTGTTTTGTCCACCTATATATATATATATAATATATATATATATATATATATATTTGTTTGAATTGTTTCTGTCACCCGAGTGGCTTGGGTTCAATGGTTAGGCCCAGTGGTTGAAGAGTGAGAGGCTGAGCCTGAGGTCAAGGGTTCGAACCCCACATTGAGTGTTCCTTTTGGTTTGTTTTGGTTTTATGTACATATATGTCTTGTATAGTATATATATATATATATATATTTGTTTGTATATGTTGTCACAAGAGTGACGCGGCTCAGTGGTTAAGGACTCGGAGGCCGAGCTTGAGGTCAGGGGTTCGAACCCCGCATTCCATGTCCATCCATTTTGTGATTTTTCTTTCTTTTTGCGTGTTTTGCGTGCGTGTGCTGACGTCAGCAAACGGAATATGCCTTCTCAGTAACGGCATCTTCCCACTGATGGTAGCAAACAGAATATTCCCCACCTGTATATATCCGTATATGTTTGTGTATAGGTCTGTATATGTCTGTGTCGTATATACCTGTATATATATTGTATATGTCTGTATATATATCTATATATATTTGTGTGTCGTATGTACCGTATATATCTGTGTATATGTCTGTATTTTGTCTATACATATCTGTGTATTATCTTGGTTGTGTTTGCAATGAGTTCCTAGGAGACCAACTGCGACGGTGAAAACTAGAGTTCGAATGGCCGAGGCCTAGAACGCAAAAGATTTGGAATTTCCGAGACTAAAGCCTGGTTTAAATACCCAGGGGTGTATCCCCGGTTTGAAATCTATATGGTAGCCCCATAGGTTGAGGTAGCTTGTATGCGCCTCAACTCTGGAAACTGAACCAACCTAGTCTGTCACCCTGTTGGAAATAGGGAAAGTTGTGAACATGATCAGGAAGTAAAGCGGCATCCATGGCCATTCAATCGGTGAAGAACAGCAAGTGCGCTTGTTGTTCTTTGTAGGGTCTAGGAGACCTTAAATCCTCTAAAGGTGCAATTCCTTTGGTGTTTGTCGTGCCCGAACGACTTCAATCGGTCTGGAATAGTCACCTGACTGTGTTTGTAATGAGTTCCTAGGAGATCAACTGAGACGGTGGAAACTAGAGTTCGAATGGCGATGCCTAGAATGCAAAAGGTTTGGGATTTCCGAGACTAAAGTCTGGTTTAAATACCCAGGGGTGTATCCCCGGCTTGAAATCTGTATGGCAGCCCCATAGGTTGCGATAGCTTCTATGCGCCTCAACTCTGGAAATTGAACCAACCTAGTCTGTCACCCTGTTGGAGAATAGGGAAAGTTGCAAACATAGCCAGCATTCCATTACATTGCATAAATCCAATTTTCAAATCGGCTTCGCGTAAGCGTATAAGTCCAATTACCCCGGTTAAAAACATCAGATGCGCCTGATGTTTACACCATCTTTCCTCATTTCGCGTGAAACGCGTTAGGTTGTTGATTCAATCGGTTATCAACAGTCAGGTGCGCCTGTCTGTTCAACACCACCCAAATCGGTTATCAACAGTCAGGTGCGCCTGTCTGTTCAACACCACCCAAATCAGTTATCAACAGTCAGGTGCGCCTGTCTGTTCAACACCACCCAAATCGGTTATCAACAGTCAGGTGCGCCTGTCTGTTCAACACCACCCAAATCGGTTATCAACAGCAGGTGCGCCTGTCTGTTTACACCACTCCTCTTCCTCTCGCGTGAGACGCGTTAAGTTGTTGATGTCACTCGGTTAAAAATAGCAGGTGCGCCTGTCTGTTTACACCATCTTTCCTCCTTTCGCGTGAGACGTGTTAGGATGTTGATTTCTCTTGGTTGAGGTCTTTCCTCTCTTGCATAAATCATGAATTTCCAAACAAACCGGCTTTGCGAAGCGTGTAAGTCCAACTTTCAAACTGCATTTTGAGCATGTCACTTGCATTCTGCCCCTGAACTACGCTGGTTTGATTCCTTGCAAAGGGATACGTAGGCAACCTTCGGGTTCAACCACATGCATTGCATTCTGTGTGATTGCCCAAGTCTTACGGCCTTGTCAAAAGGGGTCGTCTTCTGGCTTTGACATTCACTCACGTCATTTCATGACTTCGAGCTCTGTCAAAGAGGGGCAACTGTAGACACCCCATTTGACCAGCCCTAAGACTTGGGCACTTTATTTTGACCACCCTCACCAGAAAAATCAAATTGACATTTTAATTCCAAACCTCACCCATCTTGGCCATCACTAATATTTTGGTAATTTGTAGTGTTTTATCATTTTATATGTGTGTATTAAATTAGGTGTGTGCATATATTTTAAGTGTGTTTTATAATTGAAATTGATTAAAACAAAAAAAATAATAATAATAAAACAAAAAAATAAAAAATAGAAAATCAAATAAAATAACAAAAGTTTTGGTGAGTGTGTTTTTTAGGTAAAGAAAAGCAAAAAAAAAAAGAAAAAAAGATGGTGGAGGAATAATTGAGAGTGGGTGGAGAGAGGGAAGAAAAAGAAAAGAAAAAAGGATTCACAAATATGTATATCCGGGTGGAGGAGTTGGTGAGGTGGAAAAAAATGAAAAAGAAAAGGAGAGATACAGCATAATTGAAAAAGCCACTACCGAAGAATCTGATGAGTGTGCTGCACTTGAGTCCAAGAAAATGGGCCATAACAGGCTAATGGCTCTCATCAAGTTTTTAAAAGAAGAGATACAGAGCAGAAGGAGGGGAGGAGGCACTAACTCTCTCTCTCTCTCTCGGCTTAGAGAGAGAGAGAGCACAACATACACTACAACACATATGCATGATAGCTTCACACACACACTACAGGGGGCGGGTTCTCCAGAGGGAGAGACTTCATACACAGAACACTTCTCTCTCTTCTCTCTCTCTCGGACAGCATTTAGACACCACTCAACACCTATCACAGACCATGACACACACTAAGATATCACACACCCACGGCCAACCAACTTCACCAAACCCACCATGCACCACCGTGGCCACCATGCATGACACAAACCCATGCTCACAGCAACTCCACCAAACCCACCTCTCACACTTCAACCCTCACATGACACCTCTCTCTCTCTCTAGAAACCACCGTGGCCACCCATAGATACACCAACACACACACCTCAACCATGCACACACTCACATCCGACCAACCCAGCATACACCAACCCTCCACCCTCTCGGCACCTCTCTCTTCTCTCTCATGCAAACACCTCTCAACACACACATACCATATACACTGTAGCACACATGCATGATTCACACACCACCACCTTCATCTTCATGCATACACTCACTCTCCAAACCACCATCATCCCATGCACAAACCCAGCTCTCGGCAACACACCACCACCACCATGGCCACCCAACTTCACCCTCCCTCTCGGCCCAGCACCAACCCAGTCACCTAACCCACCTCGGCACCTCCCTCTCTCTCTCTCACCGATGACACACCTAACCCACATCACAAGACACCCACGGGGCTCTCTCTCTCTCTCTCTCTCTCTCTCTCGGCTTAGAGAGAGAAAGGTGGTAGGTGGGTGTGTATGTTGGGTGATGAGAGGTGGTGTGACACACTTTGTGGGGTCCTCCATTGAAGATGAATTGAGTACATGGGCTGAGGTGTGCAAGTCTGCTGGATGGAAGATTTTATTTTATTTTATTTTATTTTATTTTGAGTGTTTTGTGAGGTTTGGTTTTATTTTATTTTATTATTTCTCCCTCCTCTTTTATTTGGATCTGTAATATTTAAGGTGTTGTAATAATTCCCCCACCCCGCGTCTTTCTATCCCATTCTTTATCGCTTTCCCTAACTGTGTGTATGTATATATCTGACATGTCATGCATCTCCCTGCTTTACATCCATGATCCATGCATAAGATTTGGCAAAATTTGTATTTTTATGCTTCAATTGATTATCCCATGATTCTGTGTGCTATCGTATGTTTTGAGATGATTCACATGCCATATTCTAGAAGCCAAATCTTTAGTGCATCTCATGAGTGAATTGCATTAGGATCCTGTATATAAGATCATGCATATTTTACTAACTTTTGTTTTGTAGCTGTTCGAGGGACGTCGGTCAATCTGTGAGTTTTTATGCTTTAGCATCCCGTTTGTGTGTGATTTTCTTATTATGTTTAGCATCTTACCATGTGGCTATTTGTTTAAGTGATAAACTGTTTGAATGCCTGTGGATGAAGGCTTGTTGTTTGGATTGGAATAATTCAATAAATGTACGTCTTAAGCCCACTTTGTCAAGTGGCAAATCCAAACCCTTTTCGACAAACATACATGAAATTGAATTGTTCCAATTTGAGCAAACTAGTCTATGCTTGTATGCTTCACATAGTAAATTTTAGGATTTATTAACTAATCAGAACATAAACATATAAAGAAAATAAACGTCATATCATGGTTTAGTAGAGGCCGATCTTTTGATCGGGTGAGCGGGGGTGCTCATTATTGACCTTCCCCTCTCATACCTAAGGTTCCGAGCCAAGCATCCTTGGTTACGACGAACAGTGGCCTTTGGCACCGAGTCATGGGTTTCCTAATTTCCCAAAATATTAGGTGGCGACTCTGAGATCTGATGACGCAGTCCATTTTTGACAAAATTGCAATAAAATGGATTTTCAATAAAAGTTGCCAAATCTGGACTCTCATCTATGTTTCACATTTGCACTCGTGAAACTTGAGATCAAAGAGATCTCGGGAGTCCGAACTGTTTAACGCGCGCGGGTACCCCCCGGGCATGTTACACCAAGTCTTATGGCCAGTCAAAACTGGGTGTCTATAGTTGCCCATCTTTAACAGAGCTCAAAGTCATTTCATAACGTGAGTGAATGTCAAAGCCTGAAGATGACCCTTTTGACAAAGCCGTAAGACTTAGGCAAACAAACAAAATGTGAATGTAGTTAGTTGAACCTAAGGGTTGCCTATGTATCCTTTTGCAAGGAATCAAACTAGCGTAGTTCAGAAGCAAGATACAAATGATATGTATGGAATGCAATTGAAAGATGGACTTACACGATTCGCGAAGTTTATTTTGTTTGAGTATTCACGATTCATGCAACACAATGAAATCACAATAAATATAGCAAGATGATAGCATATGAAACAAGCCTCAAGCTTAATTAAAACAGGTTCAACTATGTCTCACACAGAAAGGAGCAAGCAAACATCAAATCCGAACACGTTTCACATGAAAGAAAAGATGGTATAACCAACAGGCATACCTAACTGTATTTCATACAGAGAGGGGGAAGGTTTTAACCGAGTAAATTTGAAATCCTAACGCATTTTATGCAAAAGGAGGAAATGTGGTGTAACCAACAAGCATACCTACCCGTATTTCATACGGAGAGGGGGAAGGTTTTAACCGAGTAATCTTGAAATCCTAACACGTTTCACGTAAAAGGAGGAAAGGTGGTGTAACCAACAAGTGTACCTAACCGTATTTCATACGAAGAGTGTGAAGGTTTTAACCGAGTAAACTTGAAATCCTAACGTGTTTCACGTGAAAGGAGGAAAGGTTATGTAACCAACAAGCGTACCTAACCGTATTTCATACGAAGAAGAAGAAGGTTTTAACTAAGTAAACTTGAAATCCTAATGCATTTCATGCGAAAGGAGGAAAGGTGGTCTAACCAACGGGCATACCTAAACGTATTTCATATACGGAGAGGGGGAAGGTTTTAATCGAGTAAACTTGAAATCCTAACGCGTTTCACGCAAAAAGAGAGAAGGTAGTGTAACCAACAAGAGTACCTAACCGCATTTCATACGAAGAGGCGAAATGTTTTAACCGGGTCCAAATCAGTGTTAAAACACCAAACCATACATTCCAAATGCTATTTTTTAGTTTCTGACAGCGAAAGCAATTTGGGCGTGCCATTTGATCGTCTTTGGATGAAAATAAGAACACTCGGCCTTATCACATGAATCCAACCGTACAAAACAAGAGTGACCCAGACAATTTTTGAACTTCTCATACAAAAACAGAGCAACCCAGCCAAATTATGAGCTAAACGACCAAAAAATGATCTGCCCAGCCAAAAACTTGGCTAGTCGGCTAACAAAATTTTCACACGACTAAAAACTTAGCCATCCAGCCAAAAAAGGTTTCAGCCAGCCAATTTGTTCGACTACGGGGTAGAAAATGGGTTTTAGAGAGCCGATTTCTTTAAAACATGTTCAAGTGTTCATTTCCTCATACACCCATGTTCGAAAAACATATCCCCTACTCCCGAACCTCTTTCTCTCTCTCTAGATTTCTCTCCATTTTTTGTTTTCCCTAAACCCACGTCATTCCTCACTTCTGCCATTGTTCTCATCATTTCGTATTGATTGGAATCCGAAAAGGTAAGGTTTTAGCACTTTGTGTTTAATTTTGCATGACTTGAGTGTTCATTCCATGACTTGGGCTCGATTATTGAGTGATTGTCACGAATTTATGCAATTTCTCACCATTTTTCTTGATTTTGTATTTTCTTTCACTGTTTTTTGCAATTTTGGTCTTGAATTCTCACAATTTGGACTGATTTCTTGGGATTCCTTATAGTTAAGGTAATTTTTTGAATGTACTTTGAACACTTGTTGATTCCCCATCATTTAGACAAATTTCCCCACATTTGGCTTCAATTCTTGAATTTCTCACAATATTTTCACTGTTTGATCAAATTTCTCATTGTTTGTTGTTGGTTGCATACCACTTAGGCAATATTCTGGCTATTCTTATGTGATCTTCTTGAACACAATTTTGAACCATGTCATTCATGAATTTAGACCTTTCTTTCGATTTGGTTTGAATAGGCTATTATCCACGACTTGGCACAAAACTCTCCTCAGATATAGCCTTTAAATTCACATTGCCTATATTTGATTTCACACTGTTAGGCCTTAGTTTCATGCTTTCCTTTATCGTTCCTCATGATTCATTGCAAATTAGCCTTGATTTGGCACTGTTGGATTGAATTCTCGAATTTCTCAATGATTGATTACAGCTTGAATTGAATTTTTCACACTTTTTTCTTTGATTCCACAGATTGCTATGGCTAGCGACGACGGTCCTCATGATGACGTGCCACCTATCATTGTCACAGAGAGTGATGTACCATCACCGGTACTTGAGGTTGATATCCTCGTGTCCGCCACGGGCGTTGAGGGCCATGGCAAGGATTCTATGGTTGAAGACATTGAGGTAGAGCCAGAGCCACTCTCCTTAAGAATGAAGCGATTTGATCTTCTGACCTACAGGCCACGCACACATACGATGGCCCCCGAAGGGATGCTGCAATTCACAGAGTTCTCCCGATGGGTTGCAGAGGACGTATTGCTTTGGGAGCGCACGAGGCACCTCTCCCACGAGTCCTTCATGGTATTCTTTCTCTTTTTTGTTTCTTTATTTAGCATACCATGCTTTGAACTCATTGATAGCTTCATTCTCCTATATGCTAACAACCTTCTTGTCACAGGTCACCGATCGATTGATGAGGGGGGTATGGAAGTGTCCACGACCTTCGCTAGTGGTACAGAGTTCTCCCCACTAAGGTCCATATCCTGGTGAATAGAGCCAGCTTCAATCCATTCTACTTAGGGATCTCATCATTGCAGGCGGACCGGTCAATCTACGATGCCTTGGTGGAGAGGTGGTAGGACACAACCAACTCCTTCCACTTCTCATCTACTAGGGAGATAAATGACCCCCTATGACTTCTCCATGATCACTAGTCTCTCAGTGGGAGGTGATACGATCCTTTTCGACCTCAACCTGAGCCAGTGACATACCGTTCAAATCTTCCTTCCTGGGGCTGCCCCACCCCTTACTCACTATGGAATGATTCGATACAACTGGCTTTGAAAGCACTTCTATGAGACAGACCTAATGACTCCAGAAGAGATAGCCCAGTATGTCCATGGGTTCCTTACCTATGTCATCAGTACTACCCTGTTTGTGAGCAAGGTAAATACTGTAGGACTCTATCTATTGAGCGGCATGGTAGAGCTCTCACAGTTGAGGGAGTACAACTGTGGTAGAGCTAGCCTCGTAACCCTCTATGGATGCATAAGCTCCATGTCCCGCCGAAAGGCAGATCTGCTTGGAGGCTATTGGAGGACATAGAAGGTACATTCTGCACTTTCTTTCAATTCAGTTGTATTTCATCGCCTATTTTATTTCCATCTTTTCCTGTTAATTTTTTGACATGCTTTTCCGTATAACTACAGCTTTACACTTACTTTTCCTCCATCGCTCCCATTCCGAGGCTCGAGATAGCCATGGCGGTGCCTTCCTCCTCTTGTATCAAGCTTTATTTTGTATTTTGTATTTTTTTTTTTTTTTGGAGGTAATAAAAAAAAGGGCACTCGGTTGAGAAATCCAATTTTGAATTTTCTTAGTCTAAAGATGTAGGTGCTGATTTTCTTTGCCCATAAGGACAAGCATATGTAAAATGACCAACATACTCTTCTGTATATAAACCATATACAATATTGTCCAAACCCTAAACATTCACACTTCTCTCTTTCTTTCTCTCCCTCTTTCTCCTCACACACAATGACGACGACACCGACACCGACACCGACACCGACACCGACTTCGTTGCCTCAGTTACTGCCACCGTCGTCACCTCCACCTCCGTCGCCGCCATCTTTCTCTTCTCCTCTTTACCTCTACCTCCATCTTTACCTCTAGTCTCATCACCGTCATGCACTTCTCTCTCTCTCACGCCATCGATCTCCCTTCTCTCTTTCTCTCTCACTCCGGCTATAAGTCCCACCGTCGCCGCCATGACTCCATCGTCGATCACCACCATGACTCTATTGTCGATCACTGCCATGGCTTGCGCACCTGAATCTTTGGCTTTGAATTTTCGTTGTTGTTGACAATCAGCTCTCCTCCACGTCATCGAATTCCTCCGCCTTGCTCCGCGACCGAAGCTACCTAATCTACCGGATTTGGACTCCCCTGTCCTCGAATCTAGACTCCTCCGCATGGAAACTTCCACTCCCATTTTTTCCTCTTCATTTTCTTTTCTTAATTCTTCTACATAGATAACATATATATATATATATACACACACACACACACACAAGAAAATGTGTTTATTTATACATATATAGATCCATATGTATGTATAAGTATATATGTGGCTTTTGGAAATAGTGATAACATCAATGAGTTCAAACTGAGACATTATTGAAAAAGAATTAGAGAGAGATGAAGAGAAAAGAGTCGGAATTAACTAACATAAAGTAGTATTCACCAATCTGGTGGAGGAATTGCACAAGTGTTAGATTCACTGATCGTCTCTCTAGGGCTTTTGAAGAAGAACAAGTACTTGTTTTATGTTTATCAATAAATAATAAGAAAGAATTATTATTTTTTTATTTCTTATTTTTATTGAGTATTTTAATTGAATAATGAATTTTTTTCACTCAATGCTTCACCAATTCTTTTATCAAATTCAAATATTTATCCATTTGTATGTATAGGTATTGTTGTTATTATGTGTTTATTTAAACTGTTTGATGATTTGTATTTGGAGAGATAGAAAATTGATAATGATGATGAAACATATGTAAATGATTTTTATCCATGCAAACCAAATTTTTGCAACTAAAATTTGTATATATAAAATGTTGTCTCTAATCTATCCAAATTAAATAGAGATTTTTTCAAGAGAGAAACAGATAAGGAAAAAAAAAGAAATTAAACAGATAAAAAATAGAACAGATAGAAAAAATAAATTATAAAAATTCAACAGATAGGTTAAAAAAATTCAACAGATAAAAAATATTTAAACAGCTAGACAAAAAAATTCGAACAGGTAGTCAATAGATAAAAAAGTCAACAAGGTGAAAATTGAACACAAAATGTCCTTTAAAACCAATAAAATGACTTTTCACCAAATTATTTCACAAAAGGTGGATATATCACCAACAAAAAATATTCACTGAATCTATTGTCTTAGATACTCTCTAAACTGGATTTATCACCAATTTTCTCTAAAAAAAAATAACAATAATAATTCTCTCTCTATATATATATATCATTACTCTTATCCAAAAATTGCTAGTTAATTATATCCAATGGAATATAAAGACTGCAGGTTGCGGATTATTTGATTGAAAAAATAGAAAAAGCAGAAAAGACAGAAAATCAAATGAAGGTAGTAAATGCAGTAAACAATTGTGGGTACACAGCATATGACATTGTAATGGAAATTGAAAAGAGAGAGAAGAATTGATAGACATTAAAGCCACCTTTCGAAGAGTGAAAGCAATGAAAGCAAAAGATCTCTCCCAAGGTGAATGGTTGTCAAAAAAACGAGACATATTAATGGTCGTGGCACCACTTATCGCGACATTGGCTTTCCAAGCTGGGCTAAATCCTCCAAGAGGTTTCTGGCAAGACAATACATGAAAATACTACATGTCATTTAATATCAGGGATTTTAAATTAAAAACTCCTCATTCTAATCTCTAATTTTTAAAGTGTGTTAATTTAATTTTTAATGCCACTACAACAAATTAAGATTTTAGAGGTAAAAATTTATGGAGAATCACTTTTTAGAGATGAAATATTTTAGTTGTCGAAAATATCATTTTTTTATTTTTCGTGAACGAAATTAGATATTTAGTGATTAATTATTATCTTTTTTAGACTTTTTTTTTTGTTTTAAAATAAACTTTTTTTCACCAAATTATTTTATTTTTAAAAATACATTTTATTGGCAATATTTTTAAAATTTTGTCGCTAAAAGTCATTGTTTGACTTTTTGAAACGATTTTTTAGCAACTATCCTCACCACGGTAAGAATTGGTCCCCAAATATTTTTTACAACAAAATTTTCACTTTTGAGAACAAAAAAGTTTGATCCCCAAACTCTTGTATGTTGTAGTGTGTATTAAAATATTTCGATTTTGGTTCCTATTAATGTTTAAATTGTGGCAATCTGATCTCTCAATATATAAAAAGTGCTTCATTTAGTCAAATGTATAAAAGGTATTTCAATTTAGTTTCGCAATAAAAATTAGTGTTTCAATTTAGTCTAATATATAAAAAGTATTTCAATTTAGTCAAAATATTTTACTAAATTGAAATACTTTTTATACATTAAAAATTAAATTGATACAATTTAAATATTAAAAACTAAATTAACATATTTTAAAAGTTGGGAACTAAAATATCACAAGCCTCTAAAAGTGTAATTTGCCGTAAACTTAAAAAGCATGAAATAGACATTGCTAGAAAGGCTCAAAAGTTAAGGCTGCTTTAGAGGTATCTGGGAAAGGTGTATCTCAATGCAATTACGCTTTCATGGAACACTTTTTTAAAAATTTATTTTATATTTGGTTTTATTTTAATGATTTTTTATTTATTTATGTCGTCGATGAGTGAATATTTTATATCCATCTTTTTAGGTATAAAGTGTAATGTGATTCCCATAAAAATAAATAAATAAATAAATAAAAAGTGTAATGTGATGTGTGGTTCTAATTCCTATAATTTTATGGACAAAAGTTCACTATAAACAAAACAAAATAAAACAAAACAAAACAAAAAAAAGCCCCTTCCCAAGACACCCATCTTTCATGTTATTCCAAAATATCTCACACTATCCTCATATTTGTTGCATAATTTAATATTTAAAAAATAAACTCTCATAATTAAATTTCAGTTAATTTTTTCATCGCCTTATGGTCTATTTCTTTCTTTCTTTGGTCTATATTCAATTCTTTGTATTTGATAGTGATTTATGGGAGATGTTATAATGTGCACCCTCAAATAGGTACATATGATATGTTTTTAAAAAAAATGTTGTCATTGAAAAATATCATGACAAAACTCTATAGTGTCATAACAAAAATTACAAAGTGTCACAACATTATCATTCTTAATTTTTTGGATGCACACCATAAATTCATTATTCATTCATAACTTTACTACAAAATGTCATAACACACATCACAAACAACATAACATTCATCATAGAAAAACACAACTTTTTACAAATGTGCACCATTTTAAAGGATCCACATTGTAAATTTCTAAAACAACAGTGATTTATTCCCCTAAAACTAGAGCTCTAATTGAACTCTAGTAATGTAAAAAATCAAAACAAAAAAAAAAAAAAGAAAAAAAAACCAAAACAAAACAAAGCCAATGCATCACATCAAATAGGATCCACACACAAATTAGAGCTATTACAGCTCTCTCCCTAGAGCTCTCAAACATTTCTCTTTGTAAAAATAGAAACTCACACATTAAACATAAAGCTCAAACGGTAGAATGGTTACCATTAAATGAATTTATATCTCCTCTTTATTGTTGCATGCCTTGTCTACTTGAGTTGAATTTGAAGAACTTCACCATTACTTGATTGTTGTAGGCCTTGTCCACTTAGCTCAATTTGATTAACATCACCATTACTTGAATTTGTACCTTGTCTACTTGTGTTGGATTTGAAGAACTCTTTAATCTGTGGCCAAACATTTATTCCTTTGTTGGTTTTCAACCACCAATTTATGACGCGAATTGTGTGAGCTATGAGGAGGCTCACCATCACACAGCACCACACTATGGCTCCAACTACAATTGTATGAAAAAGTGGTTCCCTTTCCCCTTTTGGAGAGACAACTACGATCGAAAATGCATAAGTAAAAGCAATTGATGTAATTGTCACCCACATGATCACGACCAGAAGCCACATGAAAAACTTTTTCTTGAACGGCCATCCAGTTATGAGCAATAAGATTGTACTCACAGATGCAACGAATCCTGTCGTGTTAGCACGAATGAAATACGGATATGTATTTGGATAGTTATAAGCCATTATAGCTTCCCCTGCTCTATGTGGAGGAGTATTGTCTTGCCAGAAACCTCCTGGAGGATTTATCCCAGCTTGGAAAGCCATTGTCGCGATAAGTGATGCCACGACCATTAATATGTCTCGTTTTTTTGACAACCATTCACCTTGAGAAAGATCTTTTGCTTTCATTGCTTTCACTTTTCGAAAGGTGACTTTAATGTCATTGAATTCCTGCTCATTTTTACTGTCCATTACAATGTCATATGCTGTGTACCCACAATTGTTTACTGCATTTACTGCATTTATTCTGTTTTCTGTCTTTTCAGCTTTTTCTATTTTCTTAAGCAAATAGTTCACAACCTGCAGTAGTTATATTCCATTGTCAACATTGGGTTGGAAGTAATTAGCTAGCAATTTCCCATATATATATATAGAATTACTCTTTTGGGTAAATGAGTGTTTCATTATATAGAAGAAAGAATGTAAAACAGAGCTCCATACAAAGCCTATATCAGCTACACTAGGGCCAAGGAAATCGTGGCTCCCAACTTTAAAAAAAAGAAAAAAACTTTTAAGTCATGTTTGAATGATAGTAATTTTATGGGAGATTGAGAATGTGACTCTGAATTAACATAATTCTAGTGTTTGGAACATATTGAAATGAGAAAGTGATTTCTGATTATCTATTCACATTCCCAAATTTAATAAGAATTTAATTTCCTCACTCTACAATGAGAATCTCACATTCTTGGAAGAATGTTAAAATTTTAAAAATTAAAAAATAATAATAATAATAATAATAATTAGGTTATTTTATTATTTTTCCATTAAGGATAATTAAACCAACACTACAACATATAAAAGTTTTAAGGACTAAATTTTTGTCTCTAAAAGTGAAAATTTTATTGCAAAAAATATTTAGGAACCAATTTCTTTAGTCATGAGGATAGTTGCAAAAAGATTGTCCTGAAAAGTATAAAATATGACTTTTAGTGACAAAATTTTAAAAATATCAATAATAAATAGACTTTTAGGGACAAAATAATTTACTCTCAAAATGGTTTATTTTTTTAAACAAAAAATTTAGTCCAAAAAAGATAATATTTCATCACTAATGTTCAATTAATGACGATATTTTTCGTAACAAAAAATTTAGTTCCTAAAAAATAAGTTTATCTCTAAATTTTAATTTTTAAAACCTTAATTTTTTATAATGCACACACCGAAGTAACATTAACACTAAAAAATTATTACTAATAATCTCATTACTATGGAAACTTCAAAATTTGATATTCAAAATTTGATAAATCAAAAATTTTACCAAACAAGTTTTTGTTTGAGTTTTTTAAATTTTTGTAAATATAAACAGAAAATTGAAAACGTAAGTGTTACCAAACGGCACCTTAAGAACCAATTTCTTTAGTCATGAGGATAGTTGCAAAAAGATTGTCCTGAAAAGTATAAAATATGACTTTTAGTGACAAAATTTTAAAAATGTCAATAATAAATAGACTTCTATGGACAAAATAATTTGCTCTCAAAATGGTTTTTTTTTTAAACAAAAAATTTAGTCCAAAAAAGATAATATTTCATCACTAATGTTCAATTAATGACGATATTTTTCGTAACAAAAAATTTAGTTCCTAAAAAATAAGTTTATCTCTAAATTTTAATTTTTAAAACCTTAATTTTTTATAATGCACACACCGAAGTAACATTAACACTAAAAAATTATTACTAATAATCTCATTACTATGGAAACTTCAAAATTTGATATTCAAAATTTGATAAATCAAAAATTTTACCAAACAAGTTTTTGTTTGAGTTTTTTAAATTTTTGTAAATATAAACAGAAAATTGAAAACGTAAGTGTTACCAAACGGCACCTTAAGAACCAATTTCTTTAGTCATGAGGATAGTTGCAAAAAGATTGTCCTGAAAAGTATAAAATATGACTTTTAGTGACAAAATTTTAAAAATGTCAATAATAAATAGACTTCTATGGACAAAATAATTTGCTCTCAAAATGGTTTTTTTTTTAAACAAAAAATTTAGTCCAAAAAAGATAATATTTCATCACAAATGTTCAATTAATGACGATATTTTTCGCAACAAAAAATTTAGTTCCTAAAAAATAAGTTTATCTCTAAATTTTAATTTTTAAAACCTTAATTTTTTATAATGCACACACCGAAGTAACATTAACACTAAAAAATTATTACTAATAATCTCATTACTATTTAGCACTACGGAAACTTTAAAATTTGATTATGGTAGAAATACTATTTAGCACTACAGAAACATCAATGATATATTCATCACCAATCATTAACTTCAATAATGGCTAAAGGAAAATTAAAGGAGCGTTTGGAATGACTGTGAAACTCTTTTTAAAAAGTAACTTGTAAAAAATTAATAAAAAGAAATGCATTGGAACCCAATCTAAACAAACTTAATAGTTGGCATACCTGCAATTTTTTATTCCTGACAGCTAGATGCAATATGGTGTTACCAGCAACATCCTTAACATTCATCAACTCATGGGGACCATAGAGGCTGGCTTCAAACAACTTGTCCAATACCTCAAGGTTGCCTTTCATGGCTGCAAGATGTAGAGGGGTTCTAGCATCTCCATCAAGAGCTGTGCACATATCTGGATTCTCCGATACGAGTGCTTGTACAATGTCAAGATGGCCTTGAGCAGATGCCAAGTGAAGAGGAGACCATCGTCGCGAATCCAGCACTTCAACAAGTCCTGGACTTTTCTCTAGAATTTCTTGGACAAATTCTAAATGCCCGTGGTATGCTGCTACGTGCAGAGGAGAGTGAATGAAACAACCCACCTTAATCCTATCAAGAATCTTTGGATCATTATTCAGTATTTCTTTGAATGCTTCTAATTTATGATTCCCTTCGACTATCGCTTCATGGAGCTCCTGGAGCTTCTGTTCCACTCTCCCTCCTCCACTCTCCACCTCTCCCTCTCTCTGGCTCATTCTTTCTTTTTCTCTCTCTTTCTGTCTCTTCTATTGTTTAGCTGTGACATGGATCGAGCCCTAATCAAACACATATATATATGCATACATTTCTTGGTTGACTAGCTGTTCTAGGTCAATCTTTAATATTTTCTCCAGATTAGTAGGGACAACATATACAAAGAGATGTAAACTATTGTCAGTCAGAACATGTGAACAAGACCTCTAGTGTGAAACTAGTGGAATGTCTTTATAGACAGACTCTACAACAACCTTAATAATATTTAAGAATGCAATGATCTGAGGGAGGTAGAAGTCACCCATATAAATATATAATTAGGTACAAGTTGCATTTTTCTATTCTTGAGATTTCCGACAATTATACTGTGCTCTCCTCTTCATTTTGAAATTACATTGTGAGGTTTACTTTTAATTTGCAGGTTTTCTCAGTCTGCCAGTTTACCGTTAGTTTGACTAACAGTTTTTTTCCTCTTATTTTTTTTTTTTTTGATAAAAGTTAGTTGTTAATTGCTAAATTAGTACATAGCGAGATTTCAGTTTAGTTTGTATAACATTTGAAGTGATTATTTGTAAATTAATAATAAAAGAAATCAATTAATTATTTTTTAGGCAAACAAATTAGTATAAATTACTGAAACGAAATGAGAAATGCATGAACTTGTATATATATAAAGCAATAAATTATATGTATTTTTATAGGCACACCATGTGACTATTTAAAATATTATTTAATACTATTTAAATAAATACATTTAGTGTCCCAATTTATTTTTTATTAGTTTAGATAGTGAAACTTATTAATTTTATTTTATTTTTTAGAAAACAACTTAACTATATATAATGTCAGGTATAGATTAAAAACTACTAAAAAACTTATCTTACATTTGTGTAATTATAATTTTTTAATTTTTTCATCATCACTTTTGTCATAATAATAGTTTATTCTAGAAGAGTCATGATAGAGACCCCCTCCAATCACCACCCCACAACCCCACACACACGTGGCGGGTGGTGATTGGAGGAGCAGGAAAAAAAGAAAAAAGAAAAAGAAAATGTAACTAATGAGAGAGAGAGGGGGTCAAAGGAGTGGTGGGAAAAGGGGACAGGAAACATTTTTGATCAACAAAAATATCTCTAATATTAAAATTATTAAATTAACCCTCTCATTAACGCTGTTAGTCGCAGGGAAGTCGGTGTAATTTCAAAAAAAAAAAGAAAAAAAAAAAGAAGGGAGGCCAGTGTAGTTGTGAATTTTAAGGAAAGTGATTGTAATTTATCCATTAAAATATAAATTTAAAAATGTTTTACTTTAAATTTTTTTAGAAAAGTACTCATATTTAAATACACTTGTTAGTTAGGTAGAGGCAGACCTGTCCACACGATGTGATTTTTCTATGCCGGTGGTGGCCACTACTTTGGGAATTTTATGGCTGGTTTAGCAATATTCCAATTCACTAATGTTACGGATTATGAAACAATATTATTAAATATTTTATAAAGGTAATTTAATATTGTGTTTAGTTGAAAATTTTGGAAAAGAATTTAGAAAGGAAAAGAGAAAAAGTATATGAAATGAAAATAAAATCTATATAATAAGGGAAGAGGGTTTTTGAATTTATCCTATAGACAATTGTCCTACTAGGACATTTTAACGGTCATGATTCATTTATGCTTGAAGATGAATGGTAGAGATGAAAGCCTTCTCACTCACTCTAGAACTTTCCGCCCAAGAGCCACAAACTTTGCAACCACCCATCTTCATCTGTTGCACTTCACTTTTTCAAATTTTAAATTTCAAAACGCACCCATCCACTCCCTACAGAAGAGAGACCCACGCTCATCAAACCCTCTCCTCTTTCATCTCTGCCCAAATCCTCCCTCTTTCTCATTTCAAAGAAATCCTCCCTCTTTCATACGCTCTTCTCTCTTTCCCTCTCCTCTCACGACGACATCGTTACTCATCGACTACCAACCACCGACCACCTCTCTTCGTCTCTTGCTGTCATCACTCCTCTCAACCACCGACCAGCGACTCTTTTCTCTCGCCCTCTTGTTTCGCCTCTCCCCTCTTGCGACGACATCGCAACCATTTAGAGGTAAACTACAACTTACAAATTTGCAATCCATGATATTTTTGTGGGTTTCTCTCCTCTTGGATTTGGGTTACAGTATTTTTGGTTCTTGCTTGAGTTTGGTGATGGGTTTGATATGTTCTTTTTGGGAAATGGATTTCAGAATTTTAGTGTTTCTTTTTGAATTATTTTTCATATGGGTTATAGAATTGAGGGTTATAGGAGGAACATTGATTGGAAGAGAATTGACGGTTATAGGGAGGAACATTGATTATTATGTATGTTTGATGAGTTTTGTGGTGTGAAAGATTAAATCTTGGGGTCCAAAATGAGCACCCAAAAGCCGGCTGTGATGATTCAGGACCTGGCTGAGGAAGCCAAGAAGCGGATTGTTTATCTGATCATATGCATGGTTGGGTTGTCTTATCTCATGTCCTGTAAGTTTTGGGTTTTTTTGTTTCACTGAATTTTGTTGCAGATTCATCATACTTTTTATTGATTAATGGTGAAGATTCATCTTTTTTAATTGGTTCAATTGGGTTATTTATTCTGGATTTTGAATTTGATTGTTGTGTTCATTTGGTTGATGGTAATTTATTCATCATGCACAATATCTTGGCCATTCTTTCCAATTTTTGTATTGATAATATATCTTTTTGTCAGTTCTTTGGAATTTAGGTATATTTTGATGTACAGATAGAAATGGAGAATGTCATATATGCAGGTTCAAGAAGAACTTGCATTGGTGGATGTAACTAAAATTTGAAGCACCTTTTTACATGATATGGAAAAATGAGGCTACACATTCATGAGTTTGAAATGGTAAAAATCATTAGGTTCCAGATGTAATAGTCTGTTGAAAATTTGCTATGCATATTTAAGACATTTGCACTGATCATTATAAGATCAACTCATGTTATGTTCAAGTCATGAATCCAGTGATATCTTAGATTGGCAATGAGCTTTTACTTTGTTCACTTATTCTTTCTTTTTATTTTTATTTTTCCACAAATTTAATATCCCAATACAACATCAAGGAACCCGCAAGGATTGCTTAATATGTAGCTAAAGTCTTATTTGGGGTTAGACCCAAATGGTGCTCTGCTGAATGGAACCATTAAGAGCACTACAATACATTTCGTAATTTATATATAGAAAAATTAATGTGGTTTAAATTCATTATGGTTGTAGTCTTCACATTACCTAGAATCAATTTGCATATTGATTTTGCATGCATGTTTTTGTGATTTTTATGCGTACATGGAATTATTGTCGTATTTAATTTAGTTTTGGGATTTTCCCAATTATATAACTCTCCATAAGAAAATGATGTTTTATTTTATATATTTAAATTTATTATTAGCAACACATTTAATTATCTATTTCTTGGCAAATTTTAATTGAAAGAACAAGAATTTTGTTTACGAAAGATAAGGGTAACTCTTCCAGATTAATGTTAAAGACTTGCACTTTTGTATTTACAATTCATTTGCAATGACATCACAATGGAGTTGAGTTACATGATTGAATTTGTAATAAATCAAAAGTTAATATGTAATTTGTCATATCATTACGTATAAAATTAGAAGAGATTTTTTTTATTGATGTGAATTCTTTTTCCAATTATTATTATTATATTATTATTATTATTATTATTATTATTATTATTATTACTATTTTATTTATTTATTTATTTTTATTTTTTATTTTTTTGGGACGTATACAATCGAACCATCATTTCTCCTCTTATTTTATTAAGGGTAGCTCTAATTTAATGGATAAATAAAAAATATTGGAAATAGCATATTAGTTACTTTTTAAGAACAATAATTACGAAATTGAGGTGATTCACCTAGAAAGTGACTTATCAAGTAATGTCAGCTACTTCATACATAAAAAAATACTAAGAAAAATAATATATGGATCAAGAATTCAAACACAAAACAAATGTTAATAAAAGTATTGTATGTTTTAAATTCACTTCACATGTGAATTCGACTATAACAGAGTTAAACCACACACTACTTGATTTTGATTTTTTTTTTTTTTTGGATATACTATTTAGGGCTATATTTGTTTGGGTATACTACATAATTTCTTTTAAGTAGTTTTACGAAAAATCATCTAGCCTTTGTAGGTCAATTAATTGATCCTAAACATTTTTGGTTGTTTGATCACAACTTTGAGACACTTTTCATAAAACATTTTTATAGTCGTTAACATTTTTGCAACAGATAGATTGTAATATAAGAATTTTATTAGATAGTGCCTTCAGGCACGGGCATTCTCTAGTATACTTATTGTGGGAACCGAATAACTAGCAGAATCAGAAGCATACGCTCTAGAAGATAGACATTATTTGGCTCTAACCTGCACGATCAGGAGGCCAAATACAATAAATAGGCCGAGTAACTATTGAACTATGGGGCCGAATAAATAAGAGAATAGTGAGCGAAAAGTGGACCGGACCCCGAGGCCCGGGAAACGAGTATAAATAAAGGAACAGCAGTCGAAGAAAGGTATGCGAGAACTAGTATGCTTAAATTAAAATACAAGTAACCCAGAGAGACTAGAGAGTGACTTGTCCATCGGAGTGCTAATTCCGGCACCCCCGACTGGAGTGTTCATTTCTTTTCAGGTGTCTATTTGAGGATCACGAGCGTCTCCCAAGATCGGAAGAGTATTTCCAAACCACTTTCCCACAATTGGCGCCGTCTGTGGGAATACTCAAATACATCCATGGCGGGTGTAACAGAAGACCCTCCGATAGTCACTGATGAAACCACACAAAGAGACGACCTCACCCCGACAAACATGCTTGGACCAGAGACTATCGCCGCAAGACGCGCCTTGAACTTCGCCTCACCCTCGACTTCAGAGCATGAGACAATGCAAGCAATCATGGAACAAGCTAAGCAAAACGAACAGAGGTTGGAGAACATGATCGCTGAGAACGAACGTCGCCGTCAAGATTTGGCCTTGGAAGTGGCAAAGTCCAAACAAGCTGTCCGCTCAGAGGCGGGACGACCTCTGAGGGCAGGTGGTTGACGACCTCGAGCCCGACAACAAGACACTGATAGCGACTCCGACTCATTGTCCCCGGTGCCCAAGAAGAAGGAACGACACGAAACCACCAGTTCCTCCGAAGAGAGTCCACGTGTAAGGCATAAGCGACGAAGAAACAGTTCAGACGAACAAGACCAGCACGATTCGTTTGTACGAAGGATTGCAACGGAAGTGCTACCCAAGAAATTCAAAGCACCGTCATTCACCTTGTACGACAGTAAATCAGACCCCACCGATCACATCCGCCATTACAAGCAAGCTATGACGCTGCATGCAGACGACGACGGTCTCATGTGCAGAATATTTCCGAGCAGTTTGGGACCACTAGCTGTCAGGTGGTATTATAAACTGGAGCCGGCTTCGATCAAGAGCTTCCACCAACTCCAAAAATCCTTCAAGGTAAGGTTTATCACTAATGAGGTCCAGCCAAAGCAAGCCGATTCCCTGTGGGCAATGCAGATTCAACCGGGGGAAACCCTTCGTGCGTATTCGGCGCAATATTGGGAATGTTTTAATCTGGTAAATGATGCTTGCAACGACTCCATGGCCATTACCGCCTTCAAGATGGGCCTGCATCCCGACAGTGCCCTCCGCAGCTCTTTGACCAGACGGCCCCCCAAAACAGTCTGGTCTTTGATGAAGAAAGTTGAAGAATACTGTAAAGTGGAGGATGATGCCTTGCGGGTTAAAGCCGTAAATGTAACAACCCCCATACCGTTTACCGATAAATTACTGAATTACCTACTGATTATTGCTAAACTGGACTGCTTATGACAGATAATTGAACTAACTGAAGTACTGAACGGACTGATTAAAAAAAAAAAACTGGAACTGAATTGACTGAGCATATCTATTGTATTGCATTTTTATCTTTTCGATTAATTGATTATTTGTTCGTGTTTTTATGTTTAAACTGCAAATTGAAGGCCTTATCGGCGGCCGAATCGAAAATAGATTGATGTTTTGGAATCATTGGAAATTATGTGATTTAATGGTATATTTATCTAAAATGTGATTAGGTGTGACTAAATTAGATTAAATATTGTTATATTGCAAGCTTTGGTTTATTTACCAAAATGCCACCTAGTGGCCACTACCTCACACACTTAGAGACTTGTATATGCTTGATCAAAAACCATTTCCTCAGCCCCTTATTCTTGCTTATAGCCGACCAAAGTTAGGGAGAGGGAGAGTTAAGAGAGAATTGAACTCATCTTGTGAATGGGCTTGAAGAATTAAAGAAATTGTTAGAGAATTGTCAAATTAGACTCTTAAACCTTGAATACAAGACTAAGGTAGGACATTCATCTTCTTGTTGTGGTCATTGAGCTTGCTCTTGCTTGATTCATGCTTCATTATAGAACTAAGTCATGTTGTAGCTCATATATGGTGAATTATACTAGAATTCATGCATGCATGGGTGAAATGTTGAAATTTGAGTTGAGTTCATGGTAAATTGCACATGCATGTTCATAATTAGGCTTGAGTCCATGATTTCACCATGTTCTTGCAGAAATGAGTTCATTTGAACAAGCATTGGAGCTTTAAAATGGTTGGATTTCATGCATGTTGCATTTCTCCATGTTTATGAAAAATGGGTTTGAAAAATGGTTTTAATTGACTCACCTTTGGGGCTTGAATTCATAAATTGAGCTTTGAAACTTGTTATACAATGAATTTAGATATGTTTTCCAGAATTTGGGCCCAAGAGGTCGAGTTTGGAGTGGTAGAATGCTTGGTTCGAACTTGGGAGACAAATCTGGAAATTCCAGATTTGGCTTCCTCGCTCGAGCGAAGGATTCCTCGCTCGAGCGAGCACCTTTGTCCAGGGCTCCGCTCGAGCGAGCATCGAGCGACCATCGCGCGTAAAATCACAGCATCCACTACTTTTACTGTTCGACAGACCGCTCGAGCGAAGGATTTCTCGCTTGAGCGAAGCCTTTGATTTTGGAAGCTCGCTCGAGCGAAGGAAGGCTCGCTCGAGCGAGGCTCCTATTTTCAGCAAACTTTGCAAAATGTTTTCTAAGTGTATTTTTGCATCCTCATCCCATTCTAGGCATTCTTAGGCCTAGTTTACGGCATCTTAATGAGGATATAGATGTAGAACACACCAAGGCAAATTAGGGATTAAGTTATGATATTTCCCAACTGTGTAGCTTAGTGTGTGTACAACCTGTGAACTGTGTAGGGTTGGCGACTGGGGAGACACGCTCTAGCATACTGTAGCCCAAACTCTGTGAGTAATAATTGTGTAAAGATATGTTCAACTGAAAATGTTTTCTGACTGTTTAACGGAACTGTTTTCTGAAGTAATTATTGTTAATTGATTGAATGTATGTCCTATATTCTGAAATGTATTGTGGCATCCTTAGCAACTATTGTATACTGTTATTGCTACTGATATAGAGATCTCTGTCGGTTTCCCTCGTGGAACCACTACCGTTTACTGATTGATGGCCATCATTACTGTTCGGTCTTTCAGACCTACTGTTTACTGCTATGCTAATGGATGAACCACATATGACTGAATAACTGCTTTGACTGAAAGACTGAAATACTGTTTAATGAACTGTTTTCATTACTGTAAGGACATTTCATTCTTAACCTCTTTACGCATTATGTTATTCACTGGGCTTTAGCTAGCTGTTTATATATATATATAGGTGCTCAGCCACCAGATCGGAGCTAGGAGCGTGGGTTAGACTCCAGTTTTGTCAAGCCAGCCTATGTGCCTCACTGCGAGGTTCCGAGTTGCCATGCTATGGCTTTGGGGTGTTTTGTTTTTCCCCCGTCTGTCTCCGTACTGTTTTGGATTACTGTATAGACTGTCAGCTACTAACTGTACTGTTATCAAGGGATTAGGTCCCTGTACTGTGTGACTGTAAATTTTGTATAGACTGTACTGTTCTGAACGTGTGAATGCATGAAAAATCTTTTTGGCATACAAACTGTCACAGCTCAATGGACATTATTTATTTACTGTATTGGTTTCCGCCAGGCCCTGAACTCTGTTTTACTGTACTACTGTTAAGCAGGCCTTCGGTAATCTCGGATTACTGGTCGGTTACGGTGCTAAACCCATAGGGCCGAGTTTGGGTCGTGACAGTAAATGTGACCAACAAGACAGCTGCTACTGAAGTTGCTCAGCCATTAAATTCTATACCACCTCAGAGCCCTGAACCACGGCATCGGGCTAAACGAGAAAAGAGACGGGATTCTCGCCGATCAAACGACCAATGCTCCCATCGAGCAAATGAACAGCTACAAGTCGATAGCAGGCGCACAAGGCGCGCCGATAAGAAATATACGAAGTTGACAGAGCCGATCAGTGCGGTCCTGACCAAAATCCAACACCTTTCGTTCTTCAAATGGCCATCCAAAATGGTGGGACCTCCTAACACGAGAAGACGAGATAGACGGTGTGAGTATCATAAGGACCATGGCCACGATACTGAAAGTTGTTATGCGTTGAAGGATCACCTGGAGGAATTGGTACAAGATGGTAGGCTACAACAGTACGTTCGAAAAGGCAACTCAACCAAAATAATAGCCTTAAGACAGGACTCCCCTCCACTCGGCGTGATCCACATGATATAGAGCCTGCCAATATCATCCACGGTGCATACGATTCAGTCGAATCCCAACCCTCAAAATCAGCTTACTCCGGCAAAACGTCCCCGTGAAGCTGCGAGCATTACTTTTGATGATTCGGATTTGGCCGGAGTGACACTTCCCCACATTGATCCCTTAGTAATTCAGTTGCGCGTCAACCGATTCACCGTTGAGCGCGTACTCATTGACCTAGGGAGCACATCGGAAGTTATGTATTACAAGACATTCACCAAACTCGGCCTCTCCGAATCGGATCTCTCTCCTTCTCCCTATCCGCTATTCAGCTTTAACGCCAATCCAGAATACCCGTTGGGAAAAATTACACTACCCGTTCGAGCGGGCTCCCGAACAGTGGAAGTGGAATTCTTGGTCGTTAAGCTGCCGTCACCGTATAACCTCATCATGGGGCGAAATTGGTTGCACACCATGCGGTCCGTGCCGAGTACCTATCATCAGCTGCTTCGCTTCCCGACCGAACGGGGCATTGAGCAAATCTGTGGCTCCTAGAAATCGACACAAGCATGTTATCTCCTTGCTGGAAAGACGTCAAAAGATTTGCAAGTGAATTCCATTGAGATGCCGGATCAGGAGAGCCTCGACGATGTTGGGCGGCTCCCAAGTGAAAAGGCCACGGAAGCCCTAGATCAAGTTGAAATCGACGGAAGCCCAGGCAAGTTCTTCATGGTCGGCGCCTCCCTAAATCAAGCCGATAGACAGCAGCTAATTTCATTCCTGCTCAGCAACCTTGATGTCTTTGCGTGGACTCCATACGAGATGTCGGGTATAGATCCGTCCGTTTCACAACACAGTTTGAATATTGACCCTAAGTGCAAGCCGATCATTCAGAAAAGCCGGCGGTCAGCCGCAGAGCACACTGTCGCCGTTGTCAAGGAGGTTGACAGATTGCTTGACGCTGGGGCAATCAGGGAGGTGACCTACCCTACATGGCTCTCTAATACAGTAGTTATGAAGAAGAAAAATGGGACTTGGCGAATATGTGTCGATTTCACGGACTTAAACAAAGCCTGCCCCAAGGATTGTTTTCTCCTACCTAGAATTGACCAACTTGTAGATGCGACGGCATGCCATCAGCGTATGAGCTTCCTCGATGGCTACAGAGGTTACCATCAAATCGTCATGCATCCAGAGGACCAAGAAAAAACTGCATTCCTCACCCTAAAAAGAACCTACTGCTACAAGGTTATGCCTTTTAGGCTGAAGAATGCAGGGGCAACCTACCAAAGACTGGTCACTGCCATGTTCAAGGAGCAACTCGGCCACACTATGGAAGTGTACATCGACGATATGGTGGTCAAGTCCAAGGAAGAGCAGAATCATATAGCCGATCTGGAAGAGACATTCGGCATTCTACGTAAATATAGAATGAAGCTGAACGCTTCCAAATGTGCGTTTGGGATCGGCTCTGGCAAATTCTTGGGTTACATTGTCAACCACCAAGGAATTGAAGCCAACCCAAGGCAAATCACAGCAATCCTAGAACTCGGCTCCCCTCGATCGGTCAAGGAAGTTTAGAAGTTAATGGGGATGGCCGCCGCACTCAATAGGTTCATCAGTCGTTCCACGGACCGCTGCCGACAATTCTTTCATACACTATGGCAGGGCAAGGCTTTTGAATGGACCGCCGAGTGCGAAGCTGCTTTTAACGGCCTCAAGACCTATCTCCGATCAGTTCCACTCTTGTCAACACCTTCGGCCGGTGATCCGCTCATTTTGTATCTGATAGTTTCCGACCGGGCCGTCAGCGCCATACTGATAAAGGAAGAACTAGAGGAGCAGCGGCCAGTGTATTATGTGAGCAAGGCAATGGTTGATGCCGAAACATGCTACCTTCCGTTGGAAAAACTCATTCTGGCCCTTGTCATGGCAGCAAGAAAACTGATGCACTACTTTCAGGGGCATAGCATCGGGGTGCTAACAGATTACCCTCTCCGATCAGTACTACAAAGTGCAGAAGCATCATGACACGTTTCAAAGTGGGCTCTTGAACTCGGCCAGTACGATATTCAGTTTCTACCCAGAACCTCAATCAAGGGACAGGTGCTTGTCGACTTTGTTGCCGAATTCACAAGGGGTCTTATCGACTTCAGGTCTGATGAAATTCAACCTAAGCCGAACTGGAGAATTTATGTTGGGGACATTTGGCAGTTGTACTGCGATTGATCGTCCAATCAACGGGGCAGTGGAGCCGGAGTAGTAATCATGGCTCCCGATGGTGCAATAATTGAGCAGGCCGTCAAGCTCGGCTTCGAAGTATCAAGCAACGAAGCTGAATACGAAGCCCTTCTAACCGGTTTGCGTAATGACATCTTCTGGGTGCTCGGCGTTTGCTTGTATTTTGCGATTCAAAACTGGTGATCAACCAGCTAAAGGGGGAGTACGCGGCAAGAAATGACCGTATGGTGACTTACATGAAAATGGCTAACTCCTTGCTGGCCAAATTTAACCATCATGAATTGAATCAGATAACACGTGATCAGAACACACATGCAGATGTCCTGGCTTGCCTAGCCTCCGCCATTAACTCAGAGATTAAACGGACCATCGAAGTTGGTTTCATCCCGGAGCCAAGCATTGGGCCCTTCGAAGAAGTCCAGGTCATTGTCATAGAAACTAGACCAAGTTGGATGATCCCATTGTACATTCCTGTCTTCTGAACAGCTCCCAGAGGACAAGAAAGAAGCACATAAGCTGCGAAACAAAGCCCTGCGATACTACTTGGATCCGCAAGGAAAACTTTATAAAAAATCCCTTTCTGGTCCATATTTGGAATGTGTGCATCCGGACAAAGTCGAAGAGCTTCTGACTGAAATACATGAAGGCAGTTGTGGCGCCCATTCTGGAGGGCTCTCTTTGGCTCATCGAGCCGTGACTCAGGGGTATTACTGGCCAATAATGAGGGCCGACGCCGAATGTTTACGTGAAAAAGTGTGAACAGTGCCAAAAGTTCTCTTCTTTAAACCCACTTGCCTGCTGAAGAGCTAAGCTCCATAACCAATCCTTGGCTGTTCGCCCAATGGGGACTTGACATCATCGACCACTGCCTCGTGCCCCGGGTAACAAGTGGTTCTTGATTGTCGCGACAGATTATTTTACAAAATGGGTAGAAGCGGAGGCACTAACGCACATCCGAGATACCGACGTGAAGCGTTTTGTTTGAGAAATATCATAACATGATTAGGCATTCCAAGAGCACTCATCTCAGACAACGGCACCCAGTTTGATTGTGGCGTCTACCGAGAATTGTGCAGCAAGTATGGTATCCGGCCTTACTTTTCCACGCCAGCTTATCCGCAAAGCAATGGTTAGGCTGAAGCCTCTAACAAATCCATCCTGGACGGCATCAAGAAGAGACTCGAGAAAGCTAAAGGCAAATGGGTCGAAGAATTGCCGAGTGTGTTGTGGGCTTATCGAACTACGCCAAGGCGATCTACTAGGGAAACGCCGTTTGCTCTATGCTTTGGAACCCAGGCAATCATACCCCTGGAGATTGGCCTCCCAACTTTGAAATCGAAAGTTTTTGATATGGGCCAAAACGACATGATGCTAGCCTTGGATTTAGTTCTAATTGAAGAACGAAGAGACCGTGCCTTGCATCTGTGGTGCGGTATCAACAGCAGCTTGCTAAGTCGTATAACCAACGTGTCCACCTGCGCTGCTACACACCGAGAGAGTTGGTCCTGAAGAAAGTACTTCCAGTGCCAGGAAACCGGCCGATGGAAAATTGGGTCCTAACTGGGACGGCCCCTATCAGGTCGACTCGATCGCGAGAGTAGGGGTGTATCGGCTAAAAGACATGTCTGGAAGGAGTCTTCCACAGCCCTGGAATTCAATGCATGTACGTAAATTCTATCATTGACCCGACTTGTGGGGCTTGATACTTGTACATATTTCACTTTTGCAATGCAAAGTTTCTTATTTCTTCATCGCGCAATTCAGTTCACAAGTCTCCAGATTCGAGCCCCATTCGGTGCATGACGCATTTGGGCCGATTAAAGCCTCCGAATTCGGAGCGCCCTTCGTGGATATCACGATTGGCCAGACTCCGGATTCGGAGCTGCATTCGGCGCATGACGCCTTTGGGCCGATTAAAGCCTCCGAATTCGGAGCGCCCTTCATGGATATCACGATTAGCCAACTCCGGATTCGGAGCCCCATTCGGCACATGACGCCTTTGGGCCGATTAAAGCCTCTGGATTCGGAGCACCCTTCGTGGATATCACGATTGGCCAAATAAAGACTCCGGATTCGGAGCCCCATCGGCACATGATGCCTTTAGGCCGATAAAGCCTCCAGATTCGGAGCGCCCTTCGTGGATACCACGATTGGCCAAATAAAGACTCCAGATTCGGAGCCCCAACGATGCATGAAGCCTTTGGGCCAATTAAAGCCTCCAGATTCGGAGCGCCCTTTGTGGATACCACGATTGGCCAAATAAAGACTCCGGATTCGGAGCCTCATTGGCGCATGACGCCTTTGGCCTGATTAAGCCTCTAGATTCGGAGCGCCCTTCGTGGATATCCGATTGGCCAAATAAAGACTTCGGATTCGGAGCCCCATGGGCGCATAAAGCCTTTGGGCCGATAAAGCCTCCGGATTCAGAGCGCCCTTCGTGGATATCACAAATAAAGACTCCAGATTCGGAGCCCCATGGGCGCATGATGCCTTTGGGCCGATTAAAGCCTCCGGATTCGGAGCACCCTTCGTGGATATCATGATTTGCTAAACTCCGAATTCGGAGCCCCATTCGGCGCATGACGCCTTTGGGCCGATTAAAGCCCTCGGATTCGGAGCGCCCTTCGTAGATATCACGATTGGCCAAATAAAGACTCCGGATTCGGAGCCCTATCGGCGCATGACGCCTTTGGGCCGATTAAGCCTCCGGATTCGGAGCGCCCTTCGTGGATATCACGATTGGCCAAATAGACTCCAGATTCGGTACCCCATTCGGTGCATGATGCCTTTGGGCTGATTAAAGCCCCCGGATTCGGAGTGCCCTTCATGGATATCACGATTGGCCAAATAAAGACTCCGGATTCGGAGCCCCATCGACGCATGACGCCTTTGGGCCGATTAAGCCTCTGGATTCGGAGCGCCCTTCGTGGATATCATGATTGGCGAAATAGACTCCGGATTCGAAGCCCCATGGGCGCATGACACCTTTGGGCTGATTAAATCCTCCGAATTCAGAGTGCCCTTCGTGGATATCACGATTGGCCAAGACAAGTCTCCGGATTCGGTGCCCCATTCGGCGCATAACGCCTTTGGGCCAATTAAAGCCTCTGAATTCGTGGCGCCTTCATACAAGCTGTATAAAAAAGGCTGAAATATGCCTGTATTCAAAATGGAAAATTAAGTGTACTAACATAAATAAAAGTATGCTACAAATTGAACATTCAAAGAATGTGTCCTTAGATAAATCGATTGGCATCAAGTGTACTAACATAAATAAAAAGTATGCCACAAATTGAAAATTAAGAGTTTTATTAAAATCAGCCAATAAATACATAATTTCACTCTCAATCTACATAAGCATTACAAGGTCTTCTTCTCTTCGGCGGCTCCCTCACCATCACTCTTCTCAATTTCGAAAGAAGAGAAAGGGAAATTATTCTATTGGTACAACGGCAATGCCGAATTCACACCTGCTGCCTGGAGAGCCTCAGTTTCCAACCGTGCCTAAACCCACGATTTTCACATCGACAAACTTCTTCGGCGAGTTTCTCCTTGGTCTTCTGAATTCCAACCTTTCGTCCGTCATGGAAGCCTTTTTCATAGGGCGCGGCCCTCGCAGTCTCAATCGTGAACATGCTAGCCGTGTTCCGATCGGCAATAGCATCACTTATCAGCCTTTTAGTCACCCTCTCATCCACAACCGGGTTGGGATGGCTGGCTGATTGAGATTCGGCGGACTTGATTTTCCTTAGCTCACGCTAGGCCTTCTCCGCATGAGCTTCTAACTTCCGAATGCGTTCATCTCTCTGCTCTATATCACGCCGAGCGGCGCGAAGACACATGCCGATTTCATAAGTGGTATACAGCCCCTTCACCGCCCCATGAACGCTTTCACGAAACACTTCGAAGTCCTGCCGACCTACCATCGACTGCTGGACCTCGGGTGGAAAAATCTGTCGAGCGAACTCGACTGCCATATTTGGATCTCGAACGATCGAATCCGCCTCTGTCATTGGTCTATTCCCACGAAGACCGCAAAACTCAATGGGCGTAGATTTGCGTCGGATTCCCTTCCAGAACGGGGTTGAAGAGACTTGCCCTGTGGCTGCTTGTCCCTCCTGGGCGACCTACTTCAACGACGAGGAGATTGGTGTCTCTCCCGATCCCTCGAAGTCCTACTTCCCGTGCGTGAAGGTTCACCACTTCAACTTATATCTCCTCCTAGCTCAGCTAGCGTCCTCGCTTCCCCTCTGCTATTGAAAAAAAGTATATTCGACATTCGCACTTGTTTAATCTTCCTCAAAGAGCTGGACTGAGTTGTTGACTGAGCACATAGGACCTTCGTTCACGAAGTACATGCCCATTTATTCCCTACGAGGGCAGTACCTCCGAGGTAATCTCATTAAATATTGAAACCTCAACAGCCCAACGCCGACTGAGTCATATGCCCCAATCGCCCCATCAACCTCAACAGTTCATGAACCAGTTGGGAAAGGGCAGATTCATCAATCTAGTCGGCTTGAGTGCTCCAGCCGCTCCACAAATAAGTTCATGTTATTCGGCGTTCTATGTTCATGAACCAGTTGGGGCAAGGGCAGATTCATCAATCTACTCGCTTGAGTGCTCCAGCCGCTCGCGATCATGAATTCATCATTACAATATTCATAAGTTCATGTTATTTGGCGTTTCTATGTTCATGAACCAGCTGGGGCAAGGGCAGATTCATCAATCTAGTTGGCTTGAGTGCCCCAGCCGCTCCACGCTCCACGAATAAGTTCATGTTATTCGGCGTTCTATGTTCATGAACCAGCTGGGGCAAGGGCAGATTCATCATCTAGTCGGCTTGAGTGCCCAGCCGCTCACGAATCATTTCATCATTACAATATTCATAAGTTTTTGTTATTCGGCGTTTATGCTGTTTTCATTCGCCGTTCTTATTCACGAACCAGCTAAGGGCAGGTTCGTCAAGCTAATCAGTTTATGTACCCTAGCTGCCTTATGAGCTGACCTATCAACACCTCATGAATTCATTTTTTCAATCATAAATCAAATTCATTAATTTAATCGGGTATTAAGTTTGCCGCCTCACGTAGTCGTGACATCTTTAATTATGTACTCATATAACAAACAATACAAGCAATAACTTGAGAGCATAAAAATTTTCATTCATAAATTGGGCGCTAACAGCGGACATTTTACACGTGAAAATCCAAAAAGATGAAAAATCAACTAACAAAGAACATACATTGAAATAGAAAATACCTAATAAAACTAAAATGTCTCCCAAATCAAGCCTTAGGATCAGACTCAAGCGGCTCAACGTCCACTTGCTCATATGGAATTGGCATGGCCAATGTAACTCCAGCGGTAGCAAGGGCTTTGAGCCATCCATGTTTGAATCCCCGATTCTCGAATTTGGGGACTTCTTCTACGTAGTTTTCAAGGGCCGCGCCCTTTCCAGCCTCAAACGCCGCAGAAGCCGCAGAGTCGGCTTTTTCCTTGGCCTTCCTTAACTCTTCTAACTCGGTCTTTACCTTGGCAAGCGCCTCCTTGGCTAACCTGAGCGATTCCTTTCTCGTGCTTTCCCTCTGCTCGGCGACCAATCTCTGCTCTTCAGCATTTTTCGCTCTTTCCATCTCGGCCTCCGTCCTTGCACTCTCCATCGTCGCCCTTGCCACTTCGAAGTTGACCTTACTCCTTTCTCCCTCCACCTCCGATCTTAAACATCCGATTTCTTTGACGGCGTCGTGCTGGCGCCACCCTATCTTGGCTATCCTTCCGACTGTCTGCAAAACAGAAAATTAAAACCAAAACAAATATACGCAGAAACACAAAAGACAAGATCAAGCTATATACCAGAAGAGCTGTCTGAGTGGCCAATGCAATTGCTAACACGTCCGGCTCCGAG
Source organism: Camellia japonica (assembly GCA_030407325.1). Classification (NCBI taxonomy): domain Eukaryota; kingdom Viridiplantae; phylum Streptophyta; class Magnoliopsida; order Ericales; family Theaceae; genus Camellia; species Camellia japonica. The sequence continues at coordinate 109,397,780 of JAPPVO010000019.1, forward strand.
CGGAAAGCCTCCTTGTCGGCCAGCAACGAGACCGACGAAGCCAGGCTCAACGCCACGACTGGGTCTTTTCACAGCCGATGCGTCCGAGGAGATTGGCACGTTTTTTTATCTTCGGCTGAACGACAAAAGGAACAACCACGTCCGACTTCTCTAAGCGCGGCCGTTTTTCGATTGGGTTTTCTTCAAAGACGGCCTCGAAATCGGTCACTTCTCCCTCCCTTATCGGCCTCTAGGAGTCAAACGCCCAACTGACCATTCCGTCTCGACAGAAATAATTTGAGCCGTTTCAACTACGACAACCGGCTCGGATGATTCAGGGAGGGCAGGTTTGGAACTAATGGCCTCGGCTTTCTGACAGGCGGCCAAACGCTCAGCATTCTTCTTTCGTGCCAGTTGAGAAAGAGATTCCTTCGCCATACTCTTGAAATAGGAGCCAGGAAGATCTGCCAAACCAGTAAAAATATCTCCAAAGGAAAACTCCGCCCGACCCGAAGTGGACGGTGAGTTAGGCTTGTTAAGACCGGCTGCCTCAAACATTGAGTTTAGAGCCTCTTCGGCCTCCGCAGCGAACTCTCTCGTTGGTTCGACAATTACCTCGACCACTGGCTCTACGTCTTGCCCCGAATCAGAAGCTTCGAAACCAATTTGCCTAAGGGTCTTGAAGCTGGGGAAGATAATAGCCGTAAGGTTTTGTTTGCCAGATGGGATCGGAATGTTGTTCGTGGCCGAGAACGTGGTATAGTTAGGCTCATACCGCAGGAGTATATAGGCGGCTCTTCCTTGCTTCTGTACATTTGGACGGCCAAAATACTTGAGTGCAATCTTAATTTCCGCAAGGACTGCGTCGTCAGCCGAGGTCAGAATCTTCTTCAACTTATTGCCTGCATAAACAAAGGATTAGACTTGGAGAAAAAGCCGAATAAAAGAAAGATCAATAAATACAAGGAGTTACAAGCAACCTGGTTCACCCCTCCGTCTGGGAATAAGGTCTAGGCGATCTTCGCTTTCGCTGAATTCCCAGTTGCCTCGGACATTGACCATTACATCGTCAACTCGTTTACCAGAGCTGGCAAGCATGGTTACCAAGTGATGGTCAATGTCCTTGGCCCTGAGAAAGTAGTGCCCGACCCGACCGGAGGATTTGGCTAAAGCGTAGCAGTGTCGAATCGCCGGGATGCCAAGGTTGATCCTAAGGCGCCGGTTCAACTCTACGATTCCCATTATGATTTGAAAAAAATTCACATTGGGTTGGGAAGGAATCAGACCCCAATGGTGGAGGACGGCCCTAAGAAATGGGTGTAGGGGAAAGCGAACTCCGCCCTCCGCAATGGACAGGAGAGGAAAGACGATTGTATTTTGGTCATCCCTCTCCATATCAAGAGTATTGTCCGTCACTAGAGATAGATGGACATCATCAGGGATAGAAAAATATCGTCGGAACCCAGAAATACGACCCTCGGAAAGGAGGTCTTTCAAATGCTTAGCCATTCTAGTAAGGACTCAAGGGTGTTCTAAATCAAAAATGAACACGGAAAATAGGATTGCAAAGAGAAAAGAAGAAAACTTACGAAAGGCAAAGAAGACAAGAAGAGACGGGAAGAAGTTGCAGAAGACGCGAGATAGAGGAGAGATACCGGCTGGCAATCCAGGAGGCTCAAATATTCAAAAAAGCATGCATTCGAAGAGACTGGAGTTTCAAATCATAATAAATGCAAAAGATGCACGAATGAGGCGGGAATGTATAATGATGACCGAAAGGCGTGTGCATTCTGACATTCACATTGGGATAGGTGAAGCCGTCTAACTTATGTTTCTCTTGACTTTTCAAATTCGAAACCAAACACACCGATTAACTGCCGTCAATGGGTGTTTGGAGAGCAATTGTGGGAACCGAATAAATAGCAGAATCAGAAGCGTACACTCTAGAAGATAGACATTATTCGGCTCTAACCTGCACGATCAGGAGGCCGAATACAATAAATAGGCCGAGTAACTATTGAACTATGGGGCCGAATAAATAAGCGGATAGTGAGCGAAAAGTGGACCGGACCCCGAGGCTCGGGCAACGAGTATAAATAAAGGAACAACAGTCGAAGAAAGGTATGTGAGAACTAGTATGCTTAAATTAAAATACAAGTAACCCAGAGAGAGTAGAGACTGACTTGTCCGTCGGAGTGCTAATTCCGGCACCCCCGACCGGAGTGTTCATTTCTTTTCAGGTGTCTATTTGAGGATCACGAGCGTCTCCCAAGATCGGAAGAGTATTTCCAAACCACTTCCCCACACTTATATTTTACTTAATTTCACACACTTTTTCCCTTTCTATTACCAAATTCCTCCTTAAATCTTCCCACCAAATACAACATAAGGGTGTAGAATCTTCATGAAGTATTTTATAATTTTTTTTTTCATTATTTCTAACATTACTCTTGTTTTAATTTGATTCCTACACTTTCAGTGTATTTTTAATTTGATTTTTTTGGTTCAAATTGGAGGTTAAATACTAATTTTAGGACACTTGTTAATTTTATAAGATGTACATATAGACAAAATTAATAAAAATTTTGACAAAATGACCAAATTCAAAATTGGACTTAAAGTGCAGGAATCAAATTATGCAAATTGCAACAATAGGAATTAAAGTGAAATTTAAATTAAACTATAAGAGTGAAAAATATAATTAACTCATAATTTGCTAAGAATTTTTAATTCCTCAAATTTGATTTGAAGTTTATTTTGACCTCTATTATTTTAAAAAATCATTAACTACGGACAAAAATGAAAATATACACTGGCCAAGTCATAACACATTGTTGGTTTGACAATAAATTATTTTAATAATTTTTTAATTTTTTAACTGAAATGCAAAGTGAAAAAAATTAATATATGTTTGGCATATTTTTTGATTTTTTATTATTTTTAAAAAAAAAAAAGTGCCGAAAGCTTAGAGGAAATAAATTAAGTTTTTTTTTGTGTAATTCTTTGACTTTTTTAAAAATATTTATTATTCCCCCAGTTCTAAAATATTAATCACTTTTAGGAAAAGATTTTTTTTTTTTTGGTATATAATTATTACATTTTAACAATATTAACTTTTCAATACTACCCTTTGGTAGGACAACTATTGCACTTCAAAAATATTACTAATGAATTTAGAAGAAGAACAAAATAAAAAATTCATATTATTTTATTCACACTAACGGTTCCTATAATTTAGGATGCGTCATTTTGGTCTCGGATTTTTCAATTGTGATCCATTTGACTCTAAATTTTGAATCTCATTCCAAAATAAGGACAATTAAACACACTGTTTCATTTCTAAACGGAAAATGCTCCATTTCAAGGGCAAAGTCGTCAATTTGATAAAATATAAAGTAGTTTGACAAAAATAAATGTCAAAGGTTATTTTTGAATTTTTAAAAATTATTTCTATCCACCAAACATAAAATTATATAAAAATGATAAATTTTCTACATTTTTATTTTTTATTTTTTTACCAAATTAATTTTTAATATGTGTTTGGATGATAATCATGTAATGAGTAGTTATTTTTGTTAATGTTTTTGGATGGTTATCACATAATAGATGGTTGTTTTTGCTGTTAACAAATATTTTTTTTATTGTTATCATGTAATGGATGGTTATTAGGTTTTCAATGTGTAATCGATATGTTTAATATATGAAATACTTTTAGTTTTATATTTTTTGATTTAATGGATTTGTTTAATAATATAATCAAAATTGTCGTCATATTTAACTTTTGAAAAAAGAAAAACTAAGGAATATCAAAAAAAATTATCTTAAAAATTATTTCTACCCATTCAAAAGATAAAATTATATAAAAGTAATGTGTTTTAATTTTTTTTTACCAAATTAATTTTTTGTTTCTTAAAAAAAAAATTCTAAAAAAAAATTATGAAAACCAAACCAAACCAAACTAAACAGAACTTTATAACTAAGAAAGTGGCGCATTATCCATTAAAAAAAATGACATTACATTTCAAACAAAATATAAGTTGACCAACATAAAATAAGTTATATGACGACTTTACTTTTGAAATAAACCGTTTACAAATGAAGTATCTTTGATTGTCTTTATATGGAATAAGATTCAAAATTAAAAATCAAATATATTACAATTAAAAAGTCAGTAATCAAAGTGACACAAGTCCCAAACTATAAGGGCGATTAGTATAATTCGCACTATTTTAAAATAATAAAAAATAAAACAAAAATCTAATATTTTGACACGGAATATTATAAACTTGCGCTGAGTTTCACTCATTTTCCTGTCAAACTATTAAGTTGACTACACTCATCATCATCTCAATGACCAAACCAACGGGAAAATGTTGAAAATTCGTAAAAATGTCTTACAATTATATTTATAATAATGTGATATTATATATATTAATTTTTAATTTATTATACATCTAATAATATAAAATCTTACCCCTTTATCACATTATTAAGAATAAATTTGTGAATTAAAAATGTGGGTCTGTAATATTATTTAACCAAACCCACACCATTCACCACCTGCAACTACTCACAATAGCCACCATAAACACAGCCGCTACCAAAGCATTACCACCATTAACCAATCCACCTCTTCCATCCCCACACTCAAAGTGCTTTGCGAAATCCAAATCTATCCCATATAATCTCTGAAACGCATCCCCTCTGTAACAGCACCACAAACCACTTTGCTTCAATTTCGAAAAAACTCCAAAAATCCAAGCTTCTTTTAAAGAGAAAATTATTTTTATTCCTATACTTTGCCTTGATTTTCAATGACACTCTTAGACTTTTAATAATTTTAATTTTAATCTCAAAATTTTTGAAATCTTATCAATTTTACCCCGTCGTCACATTTGAAACAGAAAAAGTTGAAAATTTATATTTTAGTCCCAAATTTCAAATGATATATGCAAACTCATCCTCTCCTATCCAAACCCACAATCTCTCTCTTCTCTACACCTTTACAACTCCGCCGGCCACCACCGCTGGTGGCTAGCCCTCCTCCACTGCAACCCCTCGCTTATGAAACCCCTAATTGGGCAAGTTTTCTTTCACAAAATGACCCATAATTAGCAAGTTTTCCTAAGGTGTATCTCAATGGAATTATGCTTTCATGGGACATTTTTTTATTTAAAATTTATTTTATATTTGGTTTTATTTTAATGATTTTTTATTTTTTATGTCATCTATATGTGATGAGTGAATATTTTATATCCATCTTTTTACGTATAAAGTGTAATGTGATTCCCATAAACAAAATTAAAAATAAAAAAATTATAATGTGATGTGTGGTTCTAATTTCTATAATTTTATGGACCGTTTAATGTTATTCTAAATGGAGATTTTCTTTTTAAGCTCCCTGATATTAAGATTTTATAGCATAAAGGACACCCAATATTTTCATAATGTTTAAGGTCTCTCAATATCAATCCAGAAAAAATTCAATCTAAAGAATTTCTCTGGACTTCCAAACATCCACAGAAAATTTAGACATCCAGAGAAAATTCAGATAGTCCAGAGAAAATTTAGATATCTAGAGAAATAGATAATTCAGAGAAAATTCACACAATCCAAGAAACTCTGCATCATCGTGCATTTTATATGTTCTCTTACAAATATCTTTTCATGGAGAGTTGCTATCAAAATTCTGTTTGCTAATCCCAGTGCTCCTTGCAGGTCAAGTCCAACAAGATGTGGTGGTTGACAGACAAGAAAGAGAAGAAGTCATTGGGCGAGCTTGAACAAGAATTTCTTCAAGCACTACAAGTAATAAAAACAGATTATTTTTAGTTTGTTTTGTTTTTTTAAATACACAAATTTATTGTGTCTTAGAATTCTACTCAGACTATGGTTCTACAGTGATTAAAATACTTCTGATTGTCCTACTGATTGTAGAATCAAAAGTATTATGCATCGTTCTAGATTTTGGACAAAAAAAAGTAATGATCCAGAGAAAATTCACACATCTAGAGAAAATTCACATCCAGAGAAAATTTACACAGTCTAGAAAAAAATCACACAATCCAGAGAAAATTCAATCTGATTTCCTCACATACTCGACATGATTTGAGCAACATAATTGATATTTACTTTCATGTCTGTTCACCTTTTAGTTAAAAAATCTGCAATATAAATTTGGGATCTTGGATGTCTCATTTTTTATTGATAATATGACATTCATCAAAGTAAATAAAGAAACAGAAAGCTTCTGGCATGAGAAAGCTTTGTACTTACATGCTATGTATATATTGAGAAAGTTGCTTTTTGTTTCTGCACGATTTGTAGTCCCAGAACCCCAGCTGGACACATATGTCATCTGTAGATTTTGGGAAAAAAAGAGTAATGATCCAGAGAAAATTCACGAGTCTAGAGAAAATTCACAGTCCAGAGAAAATTCAGAGATCTAGAGAAAATTTACACAGTCCAGAGAAAAATCACACAGTCCAGAGAAAATTCAATCTGATTTCCTCACATACTCGACATGATTTGAACAACATAAATTGATATTACTTTCATGTCTGTTCACCTTTTAATTAAAAAATCTGCAATATAAATTTGAGATCTTGGATGTCTCATTTTTTTGTTGATAATATGACATTCATCAAAGTAAATAAAGAAACAGAAAGCTATTGGCATGAGAAAGCTTTGTACCTGCATGCTATGTATATATTGAGAAAGTTGCTTTTTGTTTCTGCACGATTTGTAGTCCCAGAACCCCAGCTGGGCACATATGTCATCTGTAGAGCAAAGAGATCCATAAGTTTCAGAACCAGAAAACTTGTCAGGCCAAGTCCTCGGTGACATTTGAAATTTCAATATTCAGATTTGAAGAAGATACATTCTTGACTTCAATCTTCGGATCTCTGGAAATGTTTACAAATTCTCTACTGCCCGCGACTCAGATTGTGGTGGTCCGGCTCACATCGCGGCATTCTGGCGAAGGCGTGATAGAGACAAAGGCGAAGGTGAAGCCGGCGAGGTCGGAGATGAAGATTGAGAGAGGAGAAAGGAGCAGAGAGAGACAAGAATGTGCACAAAGAAAGAGGGTTTGGTTTGGATAGAATAAAGATCGGAAAGAGAGAGAGAGAGAGAGAGAGAGAGAGAGAGAGAGTCAAATTTCTCTGATTTGATATACTAATATGGGTTTAGGGACTTTAGACATCAAAATATAATATTTTAGATCTCTTTCATTACTAAAAATGAGAAAGGGACCTTAGTCTAATTTTCCCATCCTAAATACGATTTTGGCAATGGGAAAAAAAAAAAAAAAAAAAACTCTTTTTTGAATTTTTTTTGTCTTTAGTGTGTTTTTTTTTTCAAAATTATGTCAAAATTTTTTACTTTTCCAATTTGTCTTGTCAAGACAAATCTAAAAAGTATATTTCTTTTGAAAATTTATAAAAAAAAAAAAAATCATTAAAGACAAAAATAAGACAAAAAAGATAATTTATTTATGCTTATTTTTGTCTTTTCTAAATTATTTTTGAATTTTAAAAAAAAAATTATAATTTTTCAATTTTGTCTTATTGAGCTGAATTTAGAAATTTAAAACTTTTTGAAAAGTTTTAAAAAACGTTCACTAAAAACCACAAAAAAAAAAAAAAAAAAAAAAAAACAAAAAAGAAAAAAGGCGCTTCCCAAAACACCAATCTTTCATGTTATTCCAAAATATCTCATACACTATCCTCATATATTTGTTGCATAATTTAATATTTAAAAAGTTAGACCTCTCATAATTAAATTTTCAGTTAATTTTTTCATCACCTTATGCTCTATTTCTTTCTTTCTTTGGTCTATATTCAATTCTTTATATTTGATAGTGATTTATGGGAGATGCTACAATGTGCATTCTTAAAAAAGTGCATATGATATGTTTTTTAAACTTTTTTTGTCATTGAAAAATGTCATAACAAAAATCACAAATGTCATAACATTATCATCCCTAATTTTAGGATTCACATCATAAATTCATTATTCATTCATAACTTTACTACAAAATATCATAATATTCATCACCAACAATTATAAAATTTATCATAGAAAATCATAACTTTTTACAAATGTGCACCATTTTAAAGGGTGCACATTGTAAATTTCTATAGAAACCCACGCATTAAACATAAAGCTCAAACGGTGGAATGGTTACCATTAAATGAATTTATATCTACTCTTCATTGTTGCATGCCTTGTCTACTTGAGTTGAATTTGAAGAACTTCACCATTACCTGAATTTCTATCTGTTCTTGATTGTTGTAGGCCTTGTCCACTTAGCTAAATTTGATGAACATCACCATTTTTTTATTATTTTTTTTTTCTGATAAGCAAAAAAGAAGGAAACTTTATTGATGAACCAAGAGAATATTACATCAACAAAGAAAAGAAATGAGTGCAAATAATATCATAACGAAACAAATTAATCCCAACTAAATTGGCACCGATAAGTCCGTCCAATCATATATTAGCACACCATCAAGAGTCGGTGAGTAACCAACCACAAACACAGAAACCAACCACACCCAAATAATAGCTAAACAAAACCAAAAACAACAGAAACAGAAAAAGAGAAAATTACAGAGCTCAAATTTTCTCTGCTCCACAGATCTCTGCCCAAACAGACCAACACCAGCAAACAGCAGCAAAAAGACCAGCATCAAACCCAAACAGACCAACAGCAAACAGCAGAGGCAATAGCCATCCTCAATAGATCACCTCTGCTCACAACTCCACCTCAGACCAACACCTAATAGATACTCCTTGAATTTTTATCTTGTCTACTTGTGTTGGATTTGAAGAACTCTTTAATCTGTGGCCAAACATTTATTCCTTTGTTGCTGGTCTTCAACCACCAATTTATCCCACGAATCGTGTGAACTATTATGAGACTCACCATTACACAGCACCACACTATGGCTCCAACTATAATTGTATGAGTAAGCGGTTCCCTTTTCTTTTTTGGTGTGACAACTACGATCGAAAATGCATAAGTAAAAGCAATTGATGTAATTGTCACCCACATGATCACGACCAGAAGCCATATGAAATACTTTTTCTTGAACGGCCATCCAGTTATAAGCAATAAGATTGTACTCACAGATACAACGAATCCTGTCGTGTTAGCACGAATGAAATACGTATATGTATTTGGATAGTTACACGCCATTATAGCTTCGCTTGCTCTATGTGGAGATGTATTGTCTTGCTAGAAACCTCCTAGAGGATTTATCACAGCTTGGAAAGCCATTGTCGCAATAAGTGATGCCACGACCATTAATATGTCTCGTTTTTCTGACAACCATTCACCTTGAGAAAGATCTTTTGCTTTCATTGCTTTCACTTTTCGAAAGGTGACTTTAATGTCTTTCAATTCCTGCTCATTTTTACTTTTCATTACAATGTCATATGCTGTGTACTCACAATTGTTTACTGCATTTATTCTATTTTCTGTCTTTTCTGCTTTTATTTTCTCAAGCAAATAGTTCACAACCTGCAATATTTGTATTCGATTGTCAACATTAGATTGGAAGTAATTAGCTAGCAATTTCCGGTAAGAGTAATGATATATATATATAAAAAATTATAGAATTACTCTTTTGGGTAAATGAATGTTTCACTATAAAAAAAGGAAGAATGTAAAACAGAGCTCAATACAAAGCCTATATCAGCTACACTAGGGCCAAGGTAGTAGTGGCTCCCAACTTAAAAATAAAAAATAAAAAAAATACTTTTAAAGTAATTTTTAAGGGAGATTGAGAATGCAATTCTGGATTAACATGTTTGAAATATATTGAAATGAGAAAGTGATTCATGATTATCTATTCACATTCTCAAATTTAATACGAATCTAATTTCTTCACTCTACAATGAGAATCTCACATTCCTAGAAGAATGTTGAAATTTAAAATAATAATAATAATAATAATAATAATAATAATAATAATAATAATAATAATTAGGTTCAAAATATTTCCAATTTTATTATTTTTTCATTAAGGATTCATAACTAAACGAAACACCCAAGTAACATTAACACAAAAAAATTATTACTAATAATCGCATTACTATTTAGCACTATGGAAACTTCAAAATTTGATTACGGTAGAAGTACTATTTTGCCCTACAGCAACTTCAATGATATATTCACCATCATTAACTTCAATAATGGCTAAAGGAAAATTAGAGAGGCATTTGGAATAACTGTGAAACTAGTTTTAAAAAGTAACTTGTAAACAATTAATAAAAAGAAATGCATTGGAATCCAATCTAAAACAAACTTAATAATCGGCATACCTGCAATTTTTTATTCCTGACAGCTAGATGCAATATGGTGTTACCAGTAACAACTTGTCCAAGACCTCCTCCTTACCTTTCATGGCTGCAAGATGTAGAGGGGTTCTTGCATCTCCATCAAGAGCTGTGCACACATCCGGATTCTCCAATACGAGTGCTTGTACAATGTCGCCTCGAGCAGATGCCACGTGAAGAGGAGACCATCGTCGCGAATCCAGGACTTTGCTTTAGAATTTCTTTGACAAATTCTAAATGCCCGTGGTACGCTGCTACGTGTAGAGGAGTCTAAATGAAACAACCCACCTTAACCCTATCAAGAATCTTTGGATCTTTTTTCAGTATTTCTTTGAATGCTTCTAATTTATTATTCTCTTCAACTATCGCTTCATGGAGCTCCTGGTCTTGGAGCTTCTGTTCCACTCTCCCTCCACTCTCCACCTCTCCCTCTCTCTGGCTCATTCTTTCTTCTCTCTCTCTCTCTCTCTCTTTCTCTCTCTCTCTCTGTCTCTTGTTTAATTGTAAGATGGATCGAGGCCTAACCAGACACATGTGTGTGTACATTTTTTGATTGACTAAATGTTCTAGGTCAATGTTTAATATTTTTCAGAGTTTGTAAGAGACATGTGCAAAGAGATGCAACCAATTGTCATTTTTTCGTATTTTATTGGCCAAAATTAATTGTTAGATTAGTATTTATGAAAATTAATTTCTTCACATGTTGTAAAGTACCAAAGTATTTGTCTCCTAAATTCAACTCATTTAGGAAGAGTTGAACTCATGACCATAACTAAAGAATAACGTCTTGTTTGGGGACTAAGTATTTTAGCAAAAAAAAAAAAAAAATCAAAAAGTCATTATAAGTTGTTACATTATTCTCTCTACTTTTTTGTATATCTTTTTGTAAAAAATTAAAAAATTGTTAAAATAATTTATTTCCAAACGAAGCCTACACCCTTAGAAAAATCATACTAAAGTCTATATGTGAACAAGACCTTAAGGTGTGTTTGATTGGACGGACTGGATAAGAAGAGATTAGAATCCATTGGACTTGAATCCTGAGACTGTGAATCCTCCGAACTATTTGGTTGGATTAGATGTGTATCCCGTGTTTGTTTTCTCATGGGATTAGATGTCTGGAAATGACTATTTTTAGTGAATCAAATATTTGGTTGGACGGATTAAATTAGATAAATGAGCAAAAGACGATTTTACTCTTTTTTCAATTGTTTACTAAGTAATAACAATATTAAACATATCTTCAATATTTTAATTATTTTTAGCTAGATTAAATAAAAATTTATTTTATTTTATTTTATTTTTTACACAATTAAATAAATTTATTTTTTAAAAATTAAATACATAAAATTATTTTATTTTTAAATTGAGACATTTAAATTTTACTAAATATAATACATAATTAAATAGTAGAGAATCAAAATGATCATTTTACCACCTAATCCCAACAGTAAATAATCCCATAAAAATAATCTCACTCCCTTAAGATACAATAGTCTCTTATATGAGGGAGATGGAGTCCGGCTGGAATCCATATCCGGCGGCCTAGAAAAAATAAACACCGAATAAAAAATTTTCATCGAATTATAATCCGAAAAATATTTAGTCCCCCTTAATCCCCCAATTAAACACGCCCTTAAGTGTCTTTATAGGACTAGACCTTGAGTGTTAAACTAATGGAGTGTCTTTATAGATGGACTAGAAGAACTTTAAAAGTCATACTAATCGACAAAGTCTAGATGTGAACAAGACCTTGAGTGTGAAACTAATGGAGTGTCTTTATAGGAGTACTAGAAGAGCTATGATAATATCTAAGAATGCAATGATCTGAGGCAGGTAGAAATCATCGTATTTCACACTCACCTCCTATATTCAATCCATTTAAATACATAATTAAGTGGAAGTTGCATTTTTCTATTTTTTTTTGGATACATCAGAAAAGAAAAGGAAAAATGCAGAAAAAAAGAAAAGAAATAAATAAAAAAAAAACAACAGAATGTTCAAGCTAGGGCCGGAGGTAACTCAGTCCCACCTATGATACACGGACACGGACATGAGACATGACACGGATAAATAAATACGCAAATTTTCAAAAAATGAGAGACATGATATGCTGGAGATACGTTTAATATATATAATTTTATTTATTTATTATATATCTAAAATTAAAAAAAAAATATTGGTTCCTATAAAATTACAATAATAATAAAATTAATAAATACATTACCTAAATTTTTTTAATAAAAATTGATTTTTTTCAAATAAAAATAATTTATTTTATAAATTTTAATAAAAACATGGATATAAATAACAAAACAAAAGAAATTTTAAAAAAAAAAGGAGAGAAGAGAATAAAAAAGGAAGAGGAGACAAAAAAAAGGAGGAGAGAGAACAAATGAAATCGGAAGAAGAGAAGAGAAGAGAAGAGAAGACGAAGACAAAAAGAAGAAGACGGAGACGAAGATGAAGTGAAGAAGAAGACAAAAGACAGAAGAACAGAGAAGAAGAAGAGAGAAGAATAGGTTAGGGTTTGTTTTCTCTTTTCTCGATCTGTCCCTCTCTTTTCCTCGATCTGTTTCCCTCTCTCTCCCTTCAATCTGTCTCTGGCTCTCTCTCTTTCTTCTCTCCAACAGTTCTAGGGCTTCTTCGATCCACTTGCATGTCTGAAACGTGCCCTTGTGTGTCCAACCACGTGTTTGACTGAAAAAATTTCAAAAAAAAGGACATGTAAGGGAGCATTGTCCATAACCACCATATCCGCAACCACCAGACCACGGATTTCTTCAGGAGCATTGTCCATAACCACCAAAGGTTCATTCTGTTTTGCTCCGCCCATCAGCATTTTTCTATCTATTAAAATATAAATTTAAAGATGCTTATTTTAAATTTTTTAGAAAAATGCTCATATTTAATTATAGTAGTTAGGTAGAAAAGAGCTACACGATGTGATTGCTATGCCGGTTGTGGACCACAAGTTTGGGAATTTTACGGCTAGTTTAGCAATATTTTCGGATTAGTTGCACCTTTTATTCTTATAATTTGATTTAAATTTAATTTTAATTTCTTTTGTTTTAATTTGTTCCCTACATTTTAAGTATATTTTTAATTTGATTCTTCTGTCTAAATTGAAAGCTAAAATTAATAATTTTGATATACTCATCAATTTTATAAGATGTACACATAGAAAAAATTAATAAAAATTTAGACAAAAAAATAAAATTAAAATTAGACTTAAAGTGTGGAGGTCAAATTGTTTAAATTAAAATAAAAGAGACTTACGTATAAGTCATAATAGATAGACTTATTGTCCAATAAGTCCTATGAAAATTAATGACATTTTTCATTAAACATTATTAAAAAAAGACACTAGTTGTTAATTTTCAGCAACAGTTTAAAAATTGTCACAAAAAATGTCACTAAATATAAGTTGTAACAACAATTTAAAAAAATATTACAAAGAGAAGTTGCTAATTTTCAACTTTCAACGACAGTTTAAAAAATTCATCACAAAAAAGTCACTAATTGTAAATTTTAATGACAATTTATAAAAATCATGACCAAAAAAGTCACCAAATTGTCAATTTTTAGCGACATTCAAAAAATCATCACAAAAAATTATTTTTAGCTACGATTTTATTAGGACTTATATATCTTTAATAAGACTTTATGGGAATTAAATCTAATTATTAGGACCTATTGGTAGTTTACCCCTTAAAAAAAAAATTAATAGTAGTTAAAGTGAAATTTGGCTTAGGTGAAAAATGTAATTAACCCATGATTTTTTAAGAATAAATAAATTACATTTTAATTCTTCTAGTTTGATTTAAATTTTATTTTGGTCTCTATTTAAAATTGAACAATTTGATCATTACCCTTTCAGTCTAGTTTAAATTCCGTTCTTTCAAGTTGGAGATTAAAATTTATAATTTTGAGACACTTGTCAACCTTCTAAAGTGTATACGTAGAAAAAATTAAAGGACATTTGAATGGAAGGCCCAAACTAAAGTTAGACTTAAAGTGTAATGATCAAATTATTTAAATTAAAATAATAAAAACTCAAGTAAAATTTGAGTAAAAAATTTAATTTATTCATTTACTATTATTATTTTTGAATAAGGCGATCTTGCCTCCAATCTTCATAGAGGACTAGATACTTTAATTTTGACTTTTAAGCCATCATAAATCGTGTTTATATGATTCGAATTGTTTAAATTTTAAGTATTTGTTTGTGGATTATTATTGAAAAGCATCATATTAATTCAATAAGTGTAGTCACTTTTTTTTAATGCATTTCTTTTCAAAAAAAAAAAAAAAAAGAAAAAAGATTATAAGGGTAATTTTTTTTTTAAAAAATGTCTATTTTTTTTTATTTTAAAAATACGATGAAATTATGTAACTACATTTATCTGATTAATATGAATTTTTTCAAACATGATTCACACACAAATACATGAAAGATAACTGATTCGAATCATTAAAATGATACTCATAACAGGCCTAGAAGCTCAGCCGACATATTTTTTAATATATATTTTTAAAATCTACAAAAATTGATATTTTTGGTAAATGTTAATAATTTTTTTGATTGAAAAATTGTGTGAGCTCTTCATTGTTTTTATCGTTAACTTTTCTAGCCAAAAACAAGTAATTTTTATTTTTATTTTTTTAAAAAACAAATTTTGGCTCCAAAAAATTACTTAGTCATATTGAAAATGTATTATGAATCATATAAATAACATTAATGACAATTATGAATGTTCACTCAAATAATAAAAATAATGTGGGAGGTAAAAATTGAGCTAAAACTGAGCGCCAGTTGCTCAGAGTCCAAGCGGACTAAGAAGCAGTTGTATAAACCAAGCAGCGACGGGACTGGTCAGAGTAGTCCGAGTAAGACCCAGTCCAACTGAGCATAATCAGTAAGACAACATCACAGACTGGACAGGTAGCAAGGCAAGGACACAAGAGGAAAAGAGACTTGGTTAATGTATGGTCCTATTTAGTTGGGTCATCCCCTCTTAGAAATTCATGCTAGTAGAACACGATCACACAAAAAATGGAGTTGACATGAGGAGTGGTGGGGGAATATAATTGCCTACAACGGCTAGTGGAAGTAAGGTATAAACAAGGAATCACACTAGGTCTAAGTACACAACAACTTCCAACTACTCTTACTCTCATATTCTAGCTCCATTGCTATTTCACTTACTGACTTTAGTATCGAAGAGTCTCTTGGCTACCCACCAACTGAGTTCTTCACTTTCTTTGAGTGTTTTCAGCTGAGGTTCAGTCCAACTTATGTCAGAGCACCGCCGCAATAAGATAGTTTAATTTTTTTCCACCCCAAATAATAATAAGCAAAAAAGTCTAAAAGTTCATTAACTCTCTCAGCTAATAAAAACCAATCTCTACTAAAGTTGTTTAGTATTTTTGGTGAGAAAATTATTCAGAAAAAGTGTAGTAAAGGAAAAATAAATTTTGTTTTCCTTGTGTCTTTATCTATCAGGAAAAGGAAAGTGTATTATTGGGATTAGTACAAATTTTTATATTTCTTGCATGGTATATTGGAAAATTAGGGATACATCCTCTATCTGTTTGGGTAAGAGCTTTAGGACATAAAAAATTGACTTGCAAGTTATAGTCCTTAAAAAAGGGTATAAAGACCAACTTTAACACAATGATCAAGAATGTCCTTTTCACCTCTAAAGTTTTCTCCGGCTTTTTTTTTTTGGAAAATGAAAAATCCCCCTAATTTTCCTCCCCCTAATCCCCTAATTTCCTTTTTTGGAAAACTGTTTTCTTTTTCTTTTTTTGTTTTCTTTTTTTTTTTTTTTTTTACCTAAAGTGGAATTTCGGGGGATTCGGGGCTCCCCCATTCGAGCCCCCAATCAATTCCCTTTTTTTTTTTTTTTTGGTTGACATTGACACATAAGTCTCATTTTGTGAATTTATATTTCATTAAAATCTAGATAAGATTTGTTACTCTTTTAAGTTCCATTAATTTTTAATAGATGAAATTACTCTTCAAAAAATAGTTGTTCATCATTTGTAATTGTTTATAAAAGAGTATAGTAATGTAACATTTATTTTAATTTTCAAAATTTCAAAACATCATAATTTTTATAATATACAATTATTTTTAATAAAATTTATATTTCTAGAAATATCAATACAACGAAATCTATCAAACAAGACTAATATTAATTTTTTATTTACAATTTTCTTAATTTCTAGCCATAAATTAAAATTTAAAATAAATAAAGTATTTCTTTCACACATAAACATACATAATAAAAAAAATTGAGAAATATTTCAATTACGGAATAAGAAAATTAAAAAAATTATTAGTTGACAAAATAATTATATGGAATACTTCTGTGCAAAACTAAGAAATTTCTCAATTTTTTCAAATTTTAAAATTGAGAATATTGTCAATTTTTAAATAGAAAAAACTCTCAATTTTTAAACTAGAAAAAAGTCCTAGGGATTGTTTGGGATGTTCTAAATAAGTGCACTTTTTGACTTTTTATAAAATATGTATTGGGTTTGAAGTCATGTGGTAGAGATGTGATGTGACTTAAATAAGATGATGTGACTTAAATAGGATAGTGACTTTTTGACTTTTTTAAGACACCCCAAACAAGGCCTTAGTTTTAAAATTGGAAAAAAAAATTAAGAAATTTCTCTATTTTATTGGATAATTTCACAAACTGAGAAATTGTTAGTTTCATATAGCTAAGAAAATAATATTATAAGACTGTCATGATTTTTGGAGCATGACATGGTGTTGCATGCATATTTATAAGACCGCATAAAATATATATATATATATATATATATATTGTTAAGATCTTTTTATTAGGTTTGGTGCTCAACCCTAGTGGATTTGTGTAGGAAATGATGTGGTGATTCCGCCTCAGTGAAGGCGGGTGGATTTTTGAGAGCCCAAGGCTCTTTTGTTTATTTGTTCTATGTTTGACAAGTCAAGGGCTTATGTGTATGGGTTTTTGAACCATTTATTTGTAACTAGGTTTAAATCTTGGAACTTGTGGCCCTAGGGGCTTATTTTGTAATTGTTTCTCTCATTATAGATTCATACCTTAGAGAAGACTGAATATGTAATTGCATGTGAACTTCTTTTGTAAATCTCTCATATATGAAGGAGTTCAACTATAGAGATTGATTAGTAAATGATGATTGGGGAATTGAGATTGTTTAATTGAGATGGATTTAAATTAGGATTATCACATGTTAATTATTTGGAGGCGTTACAATTGAGGAAGTCCAACTATTATGAAAATGTTACATGTCCTTTATTTTATAAAACTCTAATATCAGGGACCTTAAATTAAAAACTCCTTATTTTAGTCTTTAATTTTTAAAGTGTGTCAATTTAGTTTCTAATGCCACTACAACAAATTAAGATTTCAAAGATAAAAATTTAAGGACAATCACTTTGTAGTGATGAATTATTGTCTTTTTCGGACTAATTTTTTTTGTTTAAAAATAAAATTTTTTGCACCAAATTATTTTATTTTTAAAAATACATTTATTAGCATCATTTTTAAAATTTTGTCGGTAAAAGTCCTTTTTGACTTTTCGAAATGACTTTTTAACGACTATTCTCACCACGGTAAGAATTGGCCCCCAAATATTTTTTGCAACAAAATTTTCACTTTTGGGGACAAAAAAGTTTGTTCCTAAAAATCTTGTATGTTGTAGTGTGTATAAAAATATTTCAATTTGGCCCCCATTAATGTTTAGATTGTGGAAATTTGGTCTCCCAATTTATAAAAAGTGTTTCATTTAGTCTAATATATAAAAGGTAGTGTTTGAATTTAGTCTAATGTATAAAAAATATTATAATTGATACAATTTAAATATTAAAAATTAAATTAAAATACTTTTATACATTAAAAACTAAATTAACATAATTTAAAAATTAAGACCTAAATAGCACAAGCCTCTAAAAATGTAATTTACCCTAAACTTAAAAGATGAAATAGACATTGCTAGGAAGGCTATAAAGTTAAGGTTACTTTAGAGGTATCTGGGAAAGGTGTATCTGAATGGAATTATGATTTCATGGGACATTTTTTGTTATTTTTTAATTTAAAATTTGTTTTATATTTGGTTTTATTTTAATGATTTTTGATTTATTTATGTCATCTATATGTGATGAGTGAATATTTTTATATCCATCTTTTTAGGTATAAAGTGTAACGTGATTCCCATAAAATAAAAAAGAAAAAAGAAAAGAAAAGAAAGTGTAATGTGATGTGCATGTGGTTCTAATTCCCAATCTTTCATGTTTTTCTAAAATATCTCATACACTATCCTCATATTTGTTGCATAATTTAATATCTTTCGGAAAAAAAGATAGAACTCTCGTAATTAAATTTTCAGTCAATGTTTTCATCGCTTTATGCTCTATTTCTTTCTTTCTTTGGTCTATAGTCAATTCTTTGTATTTGATAGTAATTTATATGTATTTGAGTATTGGGCAAGTCTTGGTTCGTGCGTTCTACTTTGTTGTACACAAATGAATTTGAAGGTTGTTGTAGTCTTGGTAAAGAAATACCATTCAACTCAATGCAAAAGTGGGGTTGTGTATCATTCAAAACCCAATTTCATGTGCATCAACTATTCAACAAACACTATTAAAAAAATTACCTTTTGCTACTATATAATTTGCGACCACCTGATTAGAAGTCACAAATAGTCAATTTATTCCTTATTTTGTTTTATTTATTTATGATTGCTAAAATATTGTAGGCATTTTTTTTTGGTTTTTTTGCGACAGTAACAATATGGTCGTTGATACATTGTAGGCATTTTTTAATTTTTTTTTGTGACGGCAAAACATCAGTCACCATAAGTAGGTTAGGCAGTTGCAAATAGTTTGTAACTGTTGTTTTGTAGTCACAAAAAGTATTTGCTACCCTTACATTTGTGTCCTCCAATTGCCGTCGCATGGCTCGTCAAAAAAGGTTTTTTGCCACTATATTTCTATTATTTGCGATGGATTGTAGCGGTCGCAAAAATATACTTTTTTAAAGTAGTGATTATAGTTGGGGTTTCTCAACACTTTCACAGAGAAATTTCCATTTACAGCGAAATTTATTTTCGTGGAGAAATTTCAGCTTCAAAGAGAAATTTCAGTTTCACAGAGAAATTCTTGCTCGTCACATAGAAATTTCTCAGTGACCTTAACGAATAAAAAAAAATATTGGACCTCTTCCACCACCCAAAATTGGAAAGAGATGTTTCACTACTTTCCCCTAAAACACAAGACTCATAATTTAAGGACCAAAAATAAAATTAAACCTTACTTTTGCTTTGATCGGCAAAAGAACTTTACTGATGAAAAGTAGAATACAAGGTACAATACAAGTATCAATAAAGCAGGGGAGAGCCCTAGCATCATAACTAAAGCAAATGATCCCAACTAGGTTGGTATCATACACCTAGCCCAATCATGTGCTCGCTGAACCCCAGGTTGATGAGAAACCAACCAGAGGCAAGAAAAATAGCCAAAAAAAAAAAGAAGAAAAAAAAAGAAGAAGAAAACTAGCAAAAACCTCCAAACCACACCCAGCAAAACCACCCAAGAACTGATGCAATAGAACACACCAGGACCAGACCTCCCACCCTCAGATACCCCCTGACCCAGCTGCAGAAGCAGAACAACACAACCATAAGTGCACACACAAATTAATACATTAAAAGCATCTTAAAAAATCAAGCCTCACCCTCTCAAAATACATTGCCTCACCTATTGTAACCTTACCACCACCTAATTTATGGAATAAAAGCATCCCTTATCATGAGATTTCAACCAAATGGCTATCTAATCTTAATAAGATCACACAACTCCTCAATGTTTGGTTGTATGCCATTGAACACACAATCATTTCTATATTTCCACAATGACCAAACAACTGAAATGTGGATAGCCCTCCATACTTGCTTTTCCTTCATTCCGAACTACCACCCCAGCCACCATTGTAATAAGCTCTCCAATGAGCCTGGTACCACCTATTGCAGTCCCCACTAATCAATGATAATTGACCAAACCTTCTACACAAAAGGACAGAAAAGTAGGATGTGATGCAGTGTTTTCACATCAGATTTATAGACCACACAACAAAGATCCACATCGCATCTCAACACTCCAATTCTGTTTAGGAATTCAGTTGTTTTAAGCCTACCTCTCCAAGCTAACCAAGTTATAAACTTTGCTTTTGGTGGGTTTGTTCCACACCAACTCAGCAGCACTCAATACGGGACACTTTGATAACTCACACCAATTATACACAGTACTAACCTTAAAGATCCCTGTTTGGTCTGCCTTCCAATTTAGGGAATCCACAATGCCCATGTTCAAACTTGGGCCTGCCCCTAGTAGGTTTTGTAATCTATCAATCTCATCTCCTTCCCATCCATGAAGTGATATTCTAAAGTTGAAAGTCCACCTATTCATGCTAACTTTTTTTGGTTATTTGCATCCTTAAGACAATCTTTTTGTTAGTGCATAGCTGGTATAACCTGAGAAATTGGTGCAGAAGGCTTGCCTCCCCCACCCACTTATCCTTCCAAAACAAATTTCTGTTTCCATTCCCAATCCTTAGTTCATCATTCTCCATAGAAAAATCATAAAGCCTATCACTTTTAAGAGCAACAATTAGGACATCCTTCTAGATTTTAGATGTAGAGACAGGATCATTACTAAATCGGAACCACCTCCCCCCTTCTCCCACAAATCTCCATATTTGCTGCAGATTATTGATTTCCAAAGAGCATCATCCTCCAATGCATATCTCCAACATCATTTGTTTTGCAAGCACTCATTTGCAACCCTGATGTCTCTAATTCCTAACCCCCATTGATTCTTGTTCATTGACACCTCATTCTATCTTACCAGGTGGTACTTTCGTTTTTAGTTCTTCATGCAGCCCAAAGAAAGCTTGCTTGAATTTTGTTGAGATATCTTGCAACACATTCAGGGATTTTAAATAATGACATGTAATAAATTGGCAAACTAGAGAGAACAGATTTGATAAGAATCACTCTACCTGCAAAGGACAACTCCCTTCTGTTCCAGCCAGTAAGCTTCTTTTTGAAGTTCTCCACCACTGGTTTCCAAGTTTGTTTCCTGCTTGGAATAGCTCCTAATGGCATTCCCAGGTACTTAAGAGGCAGTTTTTGGCTCAAACAATTGAGCCTTTCTGCAAATCCAGCCACCAGTTCTTCATCTACATCCATTCCACACACCACACTCTTATGGAAATTGATCCTAAGCCCAAATACCACTTCGAAGCATCTTAAAAATCTTTTAACAGCCACAACTTCATTCCAATCTGCTTTGCAAAAGATAATTGTGTCATCCGTAAACTGAAGATGGGATATGTTTACCCTATTTGAACCCACTGACACTCCATTAATAATCGCAACTCCTTGGCTCTTAACAGCAACACATTAAGACCTTCAGCAGCAACATTGAACAGGAAGGGTGAGAGTGACCTTGTCTCAATCCTCTTTAGGGGCCAAATTCAGCCGTGGGGGATCCATTTACTAGTAGAGATACTCTAGAAGATGATAAGCATTGATTCACCCATGACAGCCATTTTGAGCCAAATCCAAAACTTGATAACATATTAAGCAAAAAATTCCAATTCACTGAATCATATGCCTCTCAAAATCCAGTTTTAGAATTAAACCCTTGCCCTTTGATTTCTTCCATCAATCTACTACTTTATTAGCAACTGGAACTCCATCCATAATATTTCTTCCACCCAGAAAGGCAGATTGCACTTTGTCAATCATATTAGGTAGTACTAGCTTGATTCTACTTGCTAGCACTTAGGATTACATTTTGTAGGAGTTAATTAAGGTGATAGGTCTATGATCAAGAATTGAAGATGGATTCTCTTTTTGAGGAATAAGAGTTACAAAAGAGAAGTTCACTCCATTACCTTACTGTTCCTGTGGAATTCTTGCATAAACTTTATAATGTCATTTTTCATGAACTTCCAACACTTCTGAAAACAGGTTAGGTTGAAACCATCTGGACCCGGGGCTTTGTTCCCATTGGGAACTTTGAAACTTGTGATTCCAACTTGAAAGATGAGACAAGACCTATTACTTGTGTTTTATGTTGAGTTTGGATTCAACACATCACATATTAGATCAAACGATTGTAATATATCACCTTTTTTTTTTCTTATATTTACTTTATATATTACTAAGTGCATGATAATATATTATTTACTTTTATTATTTTGTTAATAATTATTTTTAAATAAAAAACCAATCATAAATATTTATTTACATAGGTGATAAAAAAAAATGAAAGCATTTCTCATTGAATTATTAAAATTAGAAAAGAGTAGTACCTGATGTTACAGTCAACCCATTTTCACTGATGTCACAAACATTTTTTCAAATTTTAGTCACAATTTTTACTTTTAGATAAACTTAATCTAAATACACTTAAAAAGTATAATATTTATGAACAAAAATAATAATAAAAAAAAAAGCATTAAGACAAAAAATACGAAAATATACTTCTTTTTTCTTTAAAAAAAAGAAGGAAAAAAAAAAGACAAAGATAAAGAATTAGGGTAGATATCATGGTATCTTAGGTTCATTTCATAATTCCCTCAATTAATTGAAATATTGTGGTTTGACTTTTCGTGCTCCTTTTGGATACGACTAGTCCTACAGTTTGGACTCCCGTGGTTCTGAATCTGATTTCACAAATGTAATGTGAAATAGTGAAAACACAAAAAGAGTCCAAATCTGGCAATTCTTTTAAAAAATCGATGTTTGAATCAAATACAAAAAATGGACTGCTTTGCCAGATTATAGAGTCACTACTTAAATATTTTTGAGAAATTTAGGAAACTCGGGACTCGCGCCAAAGGCCATTAATCTGTCATCACCAAAGTGTCTCGGTTCAGGAACTTCGGTATGGGAGGAGAAGGTCATGAATTGAGCACCCTACTCGCCCAATCAAAGATCGGCCTCTACTAATCATGATATGATTTTTATTTAAATTATATGCTCTTGTTCTGATTATTAGATTAACATTACTATATGACGCACATAAGTATAGACTATTTTGCCAAAATTGGAACATTCGATTTCATGTTTATTTTTTAAAAGAGTTTGTGAATGTGCCACTTGAAAAAGTGGGCTTAAATGTACATTAATCAAACTATCCCAATTCAAGTAACTAGCCTTCATCCATAGGCATTCAAACAGTTTATCACTTAAGCATTTAGTCTCATGGTGAACATGTTTTGACATGGTAACAACAGCACTCATGCGATATGCTAAGACAAATAAAAACTCACCTAGTACTCCAAGCCAAAAAAGATGAAAGAGTTAGAAAAATGCATGATCCTAACTATGCAATATGACTAATGCAACACATGTGATATGCAATTACTAGGCTGAACTACTAATATGGCATATGAATCAATTTGATAGCATGCAGTCCAAGCACATATTCGAAGAAGTATTAACTAACAATGCAAGTTAGAATGATGAACTGAACCTCATGCATGCAAGACAAGTGGATGCAAACATGAGAAATGCTAAAAGAAACATGATGTTCTAAGCTAACCATCATAAGCAAGTAAATAAAAGGGAGAAAGACGTGAGTTTGGAAGACATACACATTATTACAATTGTGCCCTCACACAGGAAGGTCCGAATGAGTGTCCGAAAGTTTGAATTTAAACTAATTATTACAAAGCCGAACGAATTAAGTAAAGAATTAACTAGCTAGCTACTCTATTACAACAAGGATGATAATGAGAAATAAGCTAGCTATCTAAGCTAACTAGCTATAACAATTACAATAAATAATATAATAATAATTACAACAATAATCGGAGCATTAATTTACAACATTGATGTAAGCAAGGATGCACAAGGGTTGCATGCACAGTGTCCAAGAACTGCTCTGTTTGCCTAGGCCTGCTCTGTTTCACCTTCAGCCACTACCCTCTATTTTCTGCAAAACATACTGCTGACCAAACATTGATGGCTGGCCGGCTCCCAATGAAGCCCGGTCAGGCCTAAATAAGGCCGGTCGTGCCTTAATTTTATGCAAAATCCTTTTTTGTGCCCTGAAGTGAAAACAGTGCAAACAGAGTTATTCTGAACTCTGTTTGTTTCTTTCATACTTCTCTATTATGGGAAAGCCTCAAGAGAAGATTGGAATCATTTCCAAAACCATCAATGAGCAAGTTGATTGCTTGATGATTTCGGAAACAATTTGGACAAAGATCAATAAATGCAATGAATAACAACTATCCTCCATTTATCATGGGATGAGCTCAAAAGAGAGGGGAGTAAAGATGCTTCAAGGATCATCAAAAACTATGAATTGGTGTGTGACGACTCTTAACATAATAGACTCGGCATAACGTCCGGCTGAGCCCAAGCAATATAACTCATTTTCTTTATGTGGGTTGGTTCATTTTAAGCCAAATTCATTAATCTTTGCCATTCTTTAACCCAGTTGTCCAAGATGATTGTTACGTCCACTAAAGTTAAGTCCACTAAGTAAGAAACATGTCAAACGGGAAGTGATTCTCAACATGAAAAAAAGACTATGCCGTTGACAATAAATCTCCGTAGAGATTAAGCAATTAAGCATAGATTTTTATTTCATGCTTTGAATAACTGTCAACCGATCGAAACAACTCTCAAATGAAAGAAATGAATGGTGAGTTGATTATTAAAATGAGGCTCTTAAACAAGGAAATTAGACAAGGAAAGGCCAAGAACAATATGCAACAAGCTATATATGCAAACTTATGAGACAACAAGCAAACTAATCAAAGCATGAACTAATTAAACAACCTAGGAAAGCCCTAAAACAACCTCTAATAGGTGAAAAACAGTGGCTCAAAGTGCATGAAAAGGACCCAAAAAGCTAAATAACAAAGAAGGAAAACAAGGCTAATAATCAAGAATAAAGAGGGGTGGCTAACCCCTCCACTTTTGAAACCTCAAAGCATGATTTTTAACCTCTTTTAAACTGAAAATCAATTTAGAAAGCAAAGAAAATAGTGTAAAAACAAGGGTTTGAGCTATAGGTGAAGGTGTAAAAAAGAGTGTTAACTCTCTCTACTCTTTGGTAGCTCTCCAAACCCAAGCTTAGACACTTGAAAGAGAATCAAAACAACAGAAAAATACAATAACTTGATAGTAAATGATAGAAATGAAAGCAAGAGAGAAAATAGCAAACTTATACCTCTGGAAAAAGGTAGCTCTTTGTTTGTGAATCAAACTAAGTCCAAACACATTCTCAAGCTTGAATTGTGATGCTTAATGCACAACCAAGGTTCCTAGGCTAAGGTGTGAAGGTGTATATGGTGTATGGATATAGGTTCAAGGTGGTAAGCTTGCTCAAAGGTTGCTTGCACAAGAAGAAGGAGCTCTCAAGAAGGTGTATAGGCTTTTTAGAAATTCTTCAACCTTCAAAATAGAGATACAACTTCGTTTTTATAGAATTTGAGCAAGAGGGGTCATAAATATCTTCAAAAATGGACAGTTGGTGGGCTTCCGCCCAGAACAGTGTTTCTCGCTACTATGGCATGGCCGGCCATCAATAGCCACGGCCAGCTCTCAATGAGGCACAGCCGGGCCTCAATGTGATCCCTTGTTTTTTTGCTTCAGACTCAACATAGAGTGGCACAATGTGTAAAAATGGATTTATAGGGTATAAACAGTGGGAATATGGAAGGTTTGGGATTGTTTTGGAGCTTAAACATGGCCCCTTCGTTGAGACCTCGAACCATGCACAACACCACTTTCATCATCGAGTGTACTGGGCAAAGCGCTCGAGCCTTGCGGACGGTCAAAAATGGGGTGTCTACGGTTGCCCCTCTTTGACAGAGCTCGAAGTCATAAAGTGACGTGAGTGAATGTCAAAGCCCAGAGACGACCCATTTGATGAGGCCGAAAGGCTTAGGCAAGAAATCAAGACGTAAATGTAAAGATTGAACTCGAGAGCAAAATGCATAAACGAAATGCAACAAATAACTTATGATCATGCAATGAAACAATCAAATCAAACATTTGAATGCAAATGAAGCAATGAAGCAACGCTACAATCACAAGAACGCAACGCTTGAATGAAAATGTAAACTAAAGCAAAATAAACCCCGTTGTGTCTCACACGGAAAACAAGGCACAAACCAAACTACGTCTCACGTAAAAAAGATATAAGAAAATGTAGAACTAACTACGCCTCGCGTAGGAAGGGTGATGGGCGACGTAACCATTGAGCTCACCCGAAGTTTTCAACCGAAATCCTAATGCGTCTCACGCGATAGAATAAAGGGTGGTGTGGACAAACAGGCGCACCTGATGTTTTTAATCGAGAAAAGCACTCCTACCGCGTCACATGCGACAGGAGAAAAGATTAGTGTGAACGAATAGGCGCACCTATCATTTTTAACCGAGATGAGCAATCCTAACGCGTCGCATGCGAGAGGAGGAAAGGTTGGTGTGAACGAACAGGCGCACCTATCATTTTAATCGAGATGAGCAATCCTAACACGTTGCACACGAGAGGAGGAAAGGTTGGCGTGAACGAACAGGTGCACCTGCCGTTTTTAACTGAGATGAACATTCCTAACGCGTCGCACGCGAGAGGAGGGAAAGTTAGTGTGAACGAACAGGCGCACTTGCCATTTTTAACTGAGCACTCCTAATGCGTCACACGTGAGAGGAGGAAAGATTGGTGTGAACGAACAGGTGCACCTGCCGTTTTTAACCGAGCACTCCTAACGCGTCACATACGAGAGGAGGAAAGATTGGTGTGAACAAACAGGCACACCTGCCATTTTTAACTGAGCACTCCTAACGCGTCACACGCGAGAGGAGGAAAGATTTGTGTGAATGAACAGGCGCACCTGCCGTTTTTAACCGAGCACTCCTAACGCGTCACACGCGAGAGGAGGAAAGATTGGTGTGAACAAACAGGCGCACCTGCCGTTTTTAACCGAGATGAACAATCCTAAAGCGTTGCACGAGAGAAGAGAAAATGTGGATCAATGAAAGAACAAACAAATTTTTAGAATTTGGTAAAGTGAAACTAACTCCCTCCAGGAAGGCCTCGAAAAATGCAGTTCGTGGAGATAATTCAAACAAGACACAATGGCATAAACGTGAATTAGAAGTAAACACGGATTCTACACAGAGACACATAAGATCAAAACAATCAAAGTGATGTAGTAAGGCAAAAGCCAATTTGCCAATGTGTTAAAATAATGGGCTTTAATTTGAACACAACACACTGCGTTCCAATTGGTTGTAAAATGGATGATGATTTTATTGTGGTATGAATGATTTTATCTGGAACTCCTTTGAATGAATCGTACATACAACAATCGTTTGTTTATGGAAAAACAGAACAGATTGTGATTCAGGCAAAACAATTTGTAAGTGAACGAAACAGTTTAAACTAATTAAAAGTTTTAAATAAAACAAATCAAGTTGAGTTGAAACTATGAGTTAAACAAATTAGATCAAGAATCAAATAAATCAAATTATGCATTCACACAATAAAACAAAATAGAATGAACAAAATTCCTCTCTTTTCCTTCCTTTCTCCTTTTTATATTTTTTCGCTCACCTTTTTCTTCTCTCATTTTCCTTTGTTCTTTGTTTTTTTCCTCATTGTTTTCTCCTCTTATTTTCCTTGGTTCCTTTGTTTGTTTCCTCATTGTTATCTTTCTTTCTCTTTTTCCCCTTTTTCTCTTCTTTGTTTTTTTCCTGTTTGCTTTTGTTATATATATATATATATATATATTTTTTTTTTTTTTCAAATTAAAACTCCCCAAAAACTCCACAATACAAGAAATAAAAAGAATAAAAACTTATTGAACATCGAAAACTGGCCGAGCCTCGATGAAGCACGGCCGGGCTTCAATATAGTCAGTCGGGCTTCGATAGCAAGATAGAGGCAAATTGGACATTCTGCGAGCCACGCTTGTTTTAAGCAAAACTCAAACCTCATTTCTCACACCCTCTCATCTGAAACTCCCTCTCCTCTCTCTCTAATCTGCCTCTCTCTAAATTTTCCCTTTCCTTGAGTTACCCAACAATCCTCACAAAATTTGCCTTAAAACCTTTTAATCCTCTATATTTTGAATCGAACAAAACTTGATTTGGTTGAGTTTTGAATTTTTCTCTTGATTCCTCTCACATTTGCCCACACTTTTCTTGTTTCCCCCTTTGATTTTCCACCCCTCTTTATTTTCTCTCCTAGGGTTTGAATTTTGAGATTTTCACTCACTTTTACTCATCCCTTCACATTTTCTTCACTTTTTTCACTTTCTCTCTATGGCTAGCGACAAAGTCCCCCTTCTAGACCATGCCATCAGTATTGGGGCCATCTTAGGTGCAGATATGGAGGCCGAGGACACTCCCGCGCTACATTCCCTCATTGATAGGCCATTTGATGCGGCCACCTACCGACCACGTACACATGTTTCGTCCCCAGGCGGTATTTTGAGATTTGAGGGCTTTATCCCCGAGATAGATGAGGACATCCTGTTGCAAGAACCCGCAGAGCACTTGTCCACTGATGCCTCCATGGTAAGCAACTTTTCCTTCGTTTTGTACATATGTTGAATCTCTTAAGCAAACCACTCATTAATGCTACATACACTTCCCATTTACAGGTGATAGCTAGGAGGATTGGAGGCTATGGATCCATATCCGGTCCCTGACACTGGTATGAGAAGCTTCCTGTAAAGGTCCACACACTAGTTGATGCCGCCGACTTTGGGCCCTTCTGTTCAGGGCTCATATAGATGAGGGCTGAGTCATTGCTCTACGGGGCCCTGATAGAGAGATGGTGGGACACTACGGACTCGTTCCACTTCTCATTGATCGGGGAGTTGACTCTGACCTCGTATGATTTCTCAATGCTCACTGGCCTACGGGTTGGGATTGGCGGCCCGATCCCATGTGATCCTGATATGACGCAGTGGAGACCCGCACAGCGTCAGCTTCTCGGGGTGATCCCGGACACTACCAGTCATGAGATGGTAAGGTATAGTTGGTTCTTTGATCACTTCTCCAATTCTCAGCCCGCTACTCCAGATGAGGTCGCCGAAAACACCCGCGGTTTTCTTATGTATCTCTTCGCTACTAACCTGTTTGCGAACAGGGAAATTACTGTGGGGTTTTATCTTCTGGGGGCACTGGTGCACCTACCACAGGTGACAGAATATGACTGGGGTGGCGCCGGCCTGGCGACTTTGTACTGCTATATGAGCTCTGTATCCCGCCGCAAGGCTGATTCACTCGGCGGCTACTGGAGGGTTTGGAAGGTATGCCTCACATTTACTTTTTCTGTGCACTCTATTCAATTCTGCATTTCCTGCTAATCTTTGCTTTGAATTTCCTATTTATCTGCTCATTTACTTCATCCATCTTTTCTGCTTGTAGCTATGGGTTTACACATATTTCACCTCTCTGGCTCTAGTCCTGGTGAGGTCGATTGAGTTGTCAGTACCCTGTTCCCGGTACTACAACTCCCAATTCGAACAACGTCGCCCCATAGACCAAGACTTCCCTTACTTTCGCCGTTTCTTTGACACCATCACTGCGGATCAGCTAACAAAATACTAGTCTTTACATTTCCATACTATTATTTCCATACTATTGTTATTCTTATACTGGACTATTTCTATATTGCACTGTTTTCGCACTGCACTGCTATTCTCATACTGTTGCTTCTTATACCGTTGTCTCCATATTATTTAGATCCTTGACATCTGAAATCTGCTTCCACAGGTTGACTAGCACCCTTGGATGGCATCCCTCAGGCAGCGAGGGCGACCTACATTGCTGCATGGCACGCTTCTACCATGCAGATTCTGTTTGAGGGCCGCTTAGGTCGAGCTTATTACTTAGGGGAGAGGTTCATCTGCCAGACATGAGGGGTAGCAAATCTGGACACTCCACATCCTCCTCCTCCCGGCATGAGGGTGGTGGATGATCCTCACGACAGTCCTCAGATCGACTTCCTGATGTTGGGAGAGGATGGTGACCAAAATCATGAGCCTGGTGACTTCACCACTTTCTTACAAACTCAGGTGATAGCGCCTCTTACCCATGGCGTGGCCTATGTTGTTCCAGAGGTTGCTGCTGCTACTGCTACTGCCGCCGCCGGAGGAGTTCCTGCTACAGCTCCCATTATTGGGTTTTCAATGATTCCTACAGAGGTCGTATACATGTAGCTAGACAGGGTGATTGAGCAGATCCCCCTTGAGCACATTAACGAGAGGGATCGCAGATTGGTGTTTGCTCCAGCCATTGAGTAGGTACACACTTCTTCCTGTTTCTGCCTATTGTGTTACTTCATGTTTACACTGGCCTTTGTTATTTTTGTCCACTGTTCCTTGATGCTCTTCCTTTTGTAGGTACCCAGGGCACATGTTGATGACCTCCTCTAGACGATTAACCGACTGCTTCTAATGGTGCGGAGGAGACAGACTGCTTTGGCTACTCATGGGTTAAGGTATGCTTCTGCCCCTAGTTTATAGTCATGACAATCTTGCACATAACTTTGTTGGCCTCCTCTGATATCTGTACTTTCTCTCTCTTTTTAGCTTGAGCCAGCACCAGTTGCACCTGCAGGACCTCCTCCACCTAGGAGACGGAGATAGGGCCCAGTGAGGAGCAGAGGAGAAGCTGATCGAGGAAGAGGCACAGTGAGGCAGCGCTCACCTCTCAAGGAGTCCTTTGAGGAGTACACGACTTCTGAAGAGGAGGGGGAGACGGTTGACATGCAGTCTAGCAACCCTAGTGATGACAGCGACGCACCTTCTCCGCAGTCGAGGAGGAAGAGAGCGAGGATGGGTTGCTAATGATGTGATGATGATTTTCTATTTTTGTTTTTGTTTTTGTTTGTTTGTTTGTTTTGTTGTTGTTGTTGTTGTTGTTATTGTTGTTGTTGTTGCTTTGTAGTTAAAAACTAGCTTCAGATAGACCCTTTTGTTTTTGAAGGATTTTCTTTTGTTTTGCTACTTTGTAAAACGATGATCAAGGTTAGACCCGCTAGTTTATAAAAGACAAAATTTTGAATGATTTCCTTGTAGATGTGATGAATGGCGTAACCTTTGCATGGTAACTTCGCATAAGACTTAAACTAACGAATATCTGCTCTTGCATTCATTCTTGAATCGGATAACAACCCACAATCGAATAAAAAATATAAAATACAACTTGATAATAGGAAAACAAAATGAAAACAACTCGAAAATTCTAAAAAGCATTTGGTACAAACAAAACAAGACTCAAAACACAGCCGCGGTATGCCAAGACAAAGGCCAGCTTTTTCTGCAACTACACTGATCTGAGCCACCATTTAGACCCGGCCAGGCCTAAATATGAGGTAGGTCAGTGTTGCCCAGCTGTCATGCACTACTTCTTCTCAACCTCTATAAATGGTGCTCCTATGCTGTTTTTCTGGCAGAATAACAAGTCTTTGGTATTTTGCTTTTAAGATGGAAACAGTGTTCAACAATAGGCTCCGAGACTAGGTAGCCACTTTGGACGGCTTGGAAAAGGTAAACTTTCATGGTTTTGGCCTAAACGCCATTTTTTCCTCTAAGTCGCACTTCTCTTTGTTTTCCATTCCTCCATGCTGCTATTTGATGTTGGAACCCGATCACTCATGTATTTCAATTCGGATCACAAGAGGTGTGTCCGACACTCGAGGAATTTCGAGCTTTAATGGAGTCCCGGCACAACGAATAAATCATACTGTAGCCCCGTTTTGGCCATGCCCAAGCTTTAAGACAAACGTGTGGGTTAACATTACACGAGGCTCGATCCTTGGCACATGATGGGGAGCTAGACATCCCCAGCTTAGTTTATCGATTTTCCGCTATTGGAGACAGGAGTGACCTTTTTTGGCGAGGCCGCCGGCAACATGCTCTCTGTTTATGCCTTCTTGCGTAATTCCTCCTTGCCCCTAGTTTTGGTGGAGCTAGCATCTGGTTGATCGAAGTGGCCCAATGTCTGAAAGAGGGTAAGAGTTGCATAGGTTTTGGCTGTCATGACCCGAACCCGCCCCTATAGATTAAGGTCATAACCGGCCAGTAATCATGAGATTACCTACGGCCTCAAACCAAATAAAACATTTTACTAATAGAGTTAAGGGGCCAAAACGAAAGCAACTTGAAACTTTTGTCCAATGAGCTATGCTTACATGGCATAACAAACGTTTCACATATACATAATAATAATTCACACCATATATCAGTAGTTAACATCTTGTGTACCCAGGATCATTCAAACACATAGTCAGCTAAACCAAAAGCTTTATACCTATAAATGGTCTATCATGACCAACAACAATAGCAAAAGAAATACAAAAGATCATAAACAAAGCCTTTTGCGTGAGGCACCTGGGCTAACTTCACAAAACTCGGGTTCCTTTCTTAAATTCCACTAAGGCTGGGGTTGAACGTCCCTTTGCTCAGTGAATAATAGTGAGCTAACGCCCAGTGAATAATATCAAAATAAAGAGGTTAATGAATGAGATTTGTTCATAAATGAGTCATACTCATAATGTAAACATTTGAACCACCATTCTCATTCACATCAGATTTACCAATCTTAACAAAGCAAGACGACCTCAGGTCCCACACATCATATCCGTATGCAAAATGACCTCAGGTCCAAACCTTATATAAAACAAATGACCTTGGGTCCATCTATACAAAACGACCTTTGGTCCAACTAACTCTTTATTCAAAATGACCTTTGGTCCAATTCAAATATATCAAACGGCCTCGGGCCCAATTCAAACATATCAGGCATATCAAACGGCCTCGGGCCCAATTCAAACATATCAGGTGTATCAAACGGCCTCGGGTCCATTCTCTTTATCTTCATATCCATGCGTATTTCATATTCATGATCATGATCCCTTTCATTCAAACGGCCTTTGGCCCATCATGGTATTCAAACATATCAAATGACATATTCAAACGGCCTTTGGCCCATCTTTACATTTATGTCTAACGGCCTTTGGCCCAATCATTCATGTTCGACGGCCTTTGGCCCAATCATTCATGTCCAACGGCCTTTGGCCTAATCATTCATATCAAACGGCCTTAGGCCCAATTCAGATATATCAAACATATCAACGGCAAACAGCAAACGGTAAACGGCCTTAGGCCCAATTCAGATATAACAAACGTATCACACGGCCTTATACAAAATTAGGCATACAGAATACTCATTCATATTTCAAATCAACAAATCCATGAAGCTTATACAGAAGTAGCATTTGGAAAGTAACATACTTGAAAATATCTTTACTAAGATATTACTCACAATGTTCTGCCGGTGGATTTGCCCTTGAGCTCGACCCTACACATTACATAAAACATATGGGTCACAAACGATTCAATCCGTTCTTAATTCATATATTTCTCTTACGCTTCTTTCTTATCATTTTAAACTCATTCACAATGCCAAATGCATGCCTAAGAGTGCTTAGAAATGAAAGAGAACGGAAAATGAAACATATAGCTATTTTTCAAAATTTCAATAACAGGGCTCCCCGCTCGAGCGTGGCTTTGGCTGCTCGAGCGGACCCCTTTGGTCTGCAAAAATACTGGTTGCCTTATTTTTACGCTCGAGCGTGAATTCGGGCGCTCGAGCTGAAAGTCACACCACATGGCTCCCCGCTCGAGCGTGAATATCCCCGCTCGAGCGGACATCAATGTCTGCAAAAGTTCTGGGAGCTCGTATTTCATGCTCGAGCGGCGCTTTCCCCGCTCGAGCGGACATGCCAAATTCTGGGTTTTTCCAGCAACCATTTTGGGCTTCAAGCTCGACCCCAAGGCTCCAAAACTCATATTCTTGATATAAGAACATGGAGGAACATCATACAACACAAGGACATGGAGGAACATCATACAACACAAGGACATAAGTAATTGGGAGCCAATTGACTAAAGTCATGGTTCATTTCTCAAATCACTTCAAATTCTTCTTATTGATTTCAAAACTCATGTACTCATTTTCATGCAAATTCCGCATCCTTATCTATCATGCATGCATGTAAATTCTTGACTTCAATTCTATCCCAAATGGTACAAATGACACTTAAAATCATGAAACTCATGGAAATCATGCATGCATGTGAGATTTGGAGCTCAATTCTTCTTTTTCTTCGTGACTTATGCTTGAATGTATAAAATCATGGCAATTATGCTCATGCATGTACATATAAGTTTCAAATTCAACAAATTCAATTCAAATTTTGTTCTTGATCACCATCAAACCTTGAATTCACAAAATTACAACCTTAAGCTCATAAATCTTTGCTCAATTACTCACCTAGGAGCTTCCACTCTCACAATTGTAGTCAAATCTTGAGTCTAGCCTTCCAATTTCACAAACTTTGAGCCAAACACACAATTCTCCTCCTTTCTCTCTCTAGAGCTGGCCTCTCCCTCTCTCTCTAGAGTGTGACTTCAATTTGAGTTCAACCAAATGAATATAAGTGTATATTGGCCCCTTTTATAGTCTCACTCTTAATCAAATTGATTAGAGTTAAATAATAGAGCTTAATTAATCGTTCCGGATCTAATTATTTGATCCAAATCAATTTCTAATTAAATTTCACCATAGGCTCTAAAAATTACGCTAATCTCAATGGCGTGATCAATTTCGGTTTTTGTGGCCGATAAGGCCTTCAATTTTTAGTTCAAAGCACAGATTCTAACAGATTTTCCTACGGTGAACAGATACAAAACTAAAATCACATATAATCATGCAATTAACACCCAAATTCAAATTAAGCACATAATTACAAACATAATCATGATTAATTAACATAGTACAGGACACGGTTATTACATTGGCACTGGCCAAAACCTTGATGGGTTTAGATGCTTTCCGTCGATGAGAGACTACCCGATTGACAGAGAGTCCGCTACTTCTCCAGGTATTATTTCCCACCCTGCTAATTTATGATTCTCAGATCGCTCGACATTCACTCTCTGTTTTTCTCTTATAACCTTTTCCTTACTTTTCTCTCATTGTACACCTCTCTATTCTTTAATCTCTCTTATTTTTCATCATTCTCCAGGTATGGTTCATGGATAGACTGCAAGTAGTGGACCCTTGCCCCGAGTACTCAACTCGAGCTTACTTCTTTCACCAACGGCTGGTCAATTTCCCCTTAGAGGGGTTGTGGTGTGACTGGATGTGCAGAAGATTTGCAACTGGCATAACTTGGCGTTGCCCCTGGCTTAATTTGGCTGAGATAAGCTATAGCATGTCTCGACAGTCAGGTGTAGAGTTAATTGGCCTTACAGATTGCGTATTCTATTTCCCTCTCCGGTTCAGAAGCCAATTCAGGCATGATCAGACCTACCCAAAGGAGGAGGTAGAATACCTGGCTTCATTCCCGTTTCGTACTTCACACCTGCCCCGATACCTTACTGTCTGGAGACGAGAGAAATTCTAGCCCCTGCCATTAGTTTCAGTTACACCCTGGCAGAGGAGTTTTTGGCTTGGCTCGAAGAGGAGGCAGAGGTCGGGCCATCTTTGGCATAGAGCCACCTAACTTAGCTATGCCCCTAGTTTTACTACTTTGATACTTTCTTTTCAAGTTTTAAGATGTAAAAACAACTTTGATCTAAATCCAAGAGGGAGAATGTACTTGTGTTGAAATCAATAAAATTAAAGTTGCAAGTACTAAAAATTTTCCTTTCGATCCCAAAAATGGTCCAAGTTGTAAAAGGTTAAAATTTTGAACAAAATCAACTTTTATTAAAACATTTCAAAACGGTTTTTAGAAACGATCACTACCTGACACGAACGGAATCAACCCTCGAGATGTACAATCCCGAATCAAAAGATCATAACTACCCCTGATTGTATATCACTACTGCTTTGCATTGTAACCAGTTTTTCTTCCCAAAATGAAGATCACAACTGAACTAATAGATGATGAACAAAGATGATCTGATCAGGAAAATGGACAGTTGAGTCGGAGATAGTTACGGCCGCACTTTGGGGTGAAGTTGCCTACGTATCCCAAAAATGGGAATCAGGCCTTACGTAGTCCGGTTCAAGCTCACTCGAGTATTAACTCTCTCCTTTTGCACTTTAACTTTTTCCAAAGTCGCCCTTTAGGGTTTTCAACCTTGTGAGCTCAATTTTTCTCTGTTTCTAATTTTTCATGCTCTAACTTTTGCCTAGGTTGTCCTTTCGGGTTTTCGGCCTAGCGAGCCTCTCAGGGGTAATATTTCTTCATCTTGTCCATATTGATTGGTTGTGAGAACTCCAGGCCATCCAAGTCCATGAGAATAACCGCCCTTTCTGACCAGAGTGACTTGATGATGTAAGGACTAGTCCAATTGGGTCTGAACTTGCCCCTAGGGTCATGGTTGCGAGCCCGGTTGTCTTTCAGTACCATCTCTCCCTCCTTGAGATTCCTGGACTTAACTTTCTTTTTAAAAGCTCTAGCAATTCGACGTTGCTAGCCTTGGACATGATACAATGCCCTTAGTCTTCTCTCATCAAACAATATTAACTCCTCAAACCTGCTCTGCTGCCAGTCCGCCTTTGGTATCTGACACTTAGCCATAACCCGCAGCAATGACACTTCAATTTCAATTGGCAAAACAGCTTCCATCCAATAGACGAGAGAATAGGGGGTCACCCCTGTAGATGTTCGGATTGAGGTTCTGTTGCCCCAGAGCACAAATGGCAGTTTATCCGGTAGTCCCTGTAGGTTTCTACCATCTTCTGCAGAATTCTCTTGATATTTTTGTTGGCGGCCTTAACGGCTCCATTGGTCTGCGGCTTGTAGGTTGATGACTTATGGAAAGCCACGTTATATTTCTTAAGCAAGTCTATCACCTCTTTCTTGAAGTGGGACCCATTATTGGAGATAATCTCATTCAGAACTCCGTACCGGTAGATGATATTGTTCTCGATGAACTTAGCCACATGCGATGCCTTTAGCACAAAGTAGGATTGGGCCTCCACTCATTTGGTGAATTAGTCAATCGCTACCAAGATGAATTCATG
This sequence comes from Camellia japonica, assembly GCA_030407325.1. Lineage (NCBI taxonomy): Eukaryota > Viridiplantae > Streptophyta > Magnoliopsida > Ericales > Theaceae > Camellia > Camellia japonica. The sequence goes on from JAPPVO010000019.1 coordinate 109,435,205, forward strand.
TCTGTTTGACCCTTTTGGCGTAACTGTGCCGATAACATCTATCCCCCAAAGAGAGAATGGCCATGGTGAAGTCATGTTGTAAAGCTTCGACGGCGGAATGTTCATGCAATTGGCATGAATCTGGCATTTGTGGCAGCACCGAACAAAACCAATATAGGATTTTGCGGGCGAGCATCACACCATTCATGTGGGCTCCGCACTCTCTTCCGTGAATGGCCTTCATAAGGCGCTTTGATTCCTCTTCCTCAACACATAGTTTATGCATTCCCAAATGGCCTATTTTGTACAACTTGCCTCCGCAGATGATAAATTGGACGGCCAGACGCCATATTCCCCTTTTATCCTCGATGTTTGCCCTTGGCGGATATGCCTCATTTTCCAAGAAATTCCAAATATCGTAGTACTAGGGGTTCTTGTCTGAAGCCTCATCTATCGTGGCAATGGTTTCATAGGCCGGCGTGTATATCTGTTCAATAATGATCGGGCCCATCTTGACTCCTAATGGAATATCTACCAGAGAAGATAAATGTTAGCTTTTCAAACCTCAAAATTAACATATCCAAGGTCGGGTGGTAAACCTTCATTTTCTCCTCTTTAACCCTCCAATCTCCGTTGGCTTGAGAAATAACCACGTTTGAATCCCCGATGACGTCCAACTTTTTTGCCCTTAGTTCCAGGGTAGCTTTTAAACCAGCAATACACGCCTCATACTCTGCTTCATTGTTGGATACTTTGAACTGGACTTTGAAGGCTTAGGGTATATGGGAATCATCGGGTGTTATCAGCAACACACCGATCCCATAACCATATTGATTGGCTACTCCGTCAAAGTACACCATCCATGTTTTCTCTTCTATTTGTAGAATATCTTCATCTGGGAAAAAGTACTCCACCGCTTTATCCTTTTCTACTGGGTGATCTGCGAGGAATTCCACTACAGCTCTCCCTTTAACCGACTTGCGTGTAACATATTTGAGATCAAATTCAGAGAGAAGAAGCAACCAATGGGCTAGCCTACTCGTAAGTGCTAGTTTCTCAAAGAGATATTTGATGGGATCTAATCTCGAAACTAGAACTATCGAGTAAGCTAACAGGTAGTGCCTCAATTTCCAGGTAGCCTATACCAATGCTAGGTAAGCTTTATCGAGGGGAGTGTAACGGGTCTCGTAATCCAGCATTTTCTTGCTCAAGTAGTAAACGACTTTCTCTACCCTGGCTTTCGACTCCTGAGCAAACATACACCCCATGGTTGAATTTGTCACCGACAAGTACAAAATCAATGGTTTTCCCGGTTCTGGCAGTGATAACACTGGCGGATTTTGTAAGTACTACTTAACCTATTCAAAAGTGAACTGACAGCGATCATCCCATTGGAATTTCTTTCCTTTCTTCAAGAGACCAAATAGTGGTTCACAAGTCAAGGTTAGTTTTGAAATAAACCGTCTTATGAATTGCACTTTACCCAGAAAGCCACGCACCTCCTTTTCAACCCTCGGTGGTGGCATTTCTAAGATGGCCTTGATTTTGGAAGGATCTACCTCAATTCCTCTTTGTGTGATCAGAAATCCCAGCATTTTTCCTGTTGTTACACCGAAGGTGCATTTTTGCAGGTTCAACCTCAATCTATACTCTCTGATCCACTGAAAGAATTTCTCCAAGGCAGTGTAGTGGCCCTCTCAATTTTTGGACTTGACAATCATATCCACATACATCTGAACCTCTTTGTGGATCATGTCGTGTAGAATGGTGGTTGCAGCCCTTTGATAAGTAGCTCCAGCATTTTTCAACCCAAACGGCATGACTCGATAGCAGTAGGTGCCCTACGGAGTAGTGAAAGCTGTCTTCCCCTATCCTTGGGTGCCATCAGAATTTGGTTATACCTGAAAAATCCATCCATAAATGAGAGCAATGCATGGCTTGCAGTGAAGTCTACCAACTCGTCAATATGCGATAGTGGAAAATCATCCTTCGGACTAGCCTTATTCAGATCCCTGAAGTCGACACAAACCCTGATTTTGCCATCCTTCTTTGGGACTGGAACAATATTGGCCAACCATGTTGGATACTCAAATACAAGCAAGAACCCTACCTCAATCTGTTTGGTAACTTCTTTCTTGATCTTCAAAGCCCAATCTAGATGAACTCTGTACAGCTTTTGCTTAACTGGCCAGGCCTTAGGGCCAAGAGGGATCCGGTGCTGTACAATCTCAGGATCGATTCCAGGCATGTCTTCGTAGGACCACGCGAAAACATCTTTGAATTTTTTTAATAAAGCGATTGAATGCTCGCGTTCCTCCAAAGACAGCATGGACCCGATCTAGGCCAAGCGAGGATCTTCTTCAGTACCCATGTTAATTGATATGATTTCATCTATACAGGGCTTAACACGTCTCTTCTCCTCATGATCAACCAAATTTTTCAAAACCCGAGGAATTTCTTCATTTTCATTTATGTCAAAATTTTGAAAATTAAGATCAATACAACAAACCAAAGGCACAGTATAGCGATCCCGATTTTCCTTTTTTGTTTTTGTTGTATTCTGGACTCGGTTCCGTGGAGTTGGTGGTTGTGTCTATCGTGTTGTCATCCTTTAATTCCATTTGTTTGAGTTTTAGGATGTGTTGGGCATGTTTCGAGCAGGTAGGTTGAGCCTTGGTCTTAAATCTTGTTGCCAGGTTTTTGGTCGTTCCGCTCGAGCGGGTCTTAGGGCACTCGAGCGGAGATTGCACACTCCCAGTATTTTTGTGCCCTGCAAAAACTTCTGCAGGTGTGATTTCTACGCACGAGCGGGTTTCCTGCGCTCGAGCGGGTCGCGCTCGAGCGGGCTTGTTGGCGCTCGAGTGGGTAGTGCATTCTTGGTGTAAGTTCTGGGAGATGAAAATCTACGCTCGAGCGGACTGGTTTTCACACTCGAGCGGGTGTGTTTTGTCTTTGTGTCTTGGCGCTCGAGCGGGCCTTTTTGCACTTGAGCGGACCCAGATTTTTGTTCTTGACGCTCGAGCGTTGTGTTTTCCGCTCGAGCGGACTTGTCATATATCAGAAGGCAGTTGGGCATTTTTTAAATCACTTTTTACAACCTCACTCTCTCTCTTACTTTTCAAAAACGCCATTTGAGACCTTCTCTCTCTAAAACCTTGCCTTCTCTCTAGGTATTGATCTAGTAGGAGTTGTTTCCTCACCTTTGGCCTTTACAAAAAAAGTTGTTGATCGTCGAGGGCTATCTTTGGATCCGAGAAATTTGTGATTTGGAGCATTTTCGTTTTCTTCATCTTCTTCGTTGGGTGTCATCATTTGAGGTAGGGATTCCTACTCACTCTTATGGGTTTTAACCTAGATTTTGAGTTTGTTGTTTAAATGGTTTGATTTTGGGGATCTAGGGTTTCAAAATGTATAAAAGGAGGTTTGTTATTTTGATTCTAAAATGTGTATTTTGGGTTTCAAAATAATGATATTGTTGTTGATATATGGACCATTGGGTTATTATTGGAAAAATGGGTAGAAAACCCTAATTTGTTGTATAAATTAATTGGTATAATTGTGATTATACGGAATTGAGTTGGAAATAATGAAATTGGCTCATTATATTGTAAAATGGTGGAGTTGGATTTATTAATCGCTCATTTTTGAAAACATTGATATTTTATCTGTTGGAGCTTTTATTATCTGTTTAGAAATAATTGCTTTGGGCTACCGGTGGAGGGTAGTTATGATTGTTGTAGACAATGCATGATGATTAGGCAAACTAAAACTAATCAATGGGATGTGTCATAGAGTATGACGGTTGATAGAATACATTAATGTTATGTATTGATTGATTATGTATATGATCTATGTGTATATACGTTGTGTGTGTGAGAGGAGATAGGGGATGTACTCCATGGTTTAGGGGAAGATAGGGGATGGACCTCTAAACCGGATGTTGTTTGGGAGGAGATAGGGGATGGACTCCGCTGATACAGCTCGTATGCTTGTCAGTTAATGTGCTGATATAGCTCATATGCTTATCTTTGTAAGTGTTGATATAGCTCATATGCTTATCTGTTGAAGTGTGGATATAGCTTGTATGCTTATCTGTTGAGATGTTGATATAGCTTATATGCTCATCTATCGAAGTGTTGATATAGCTAGTATGCTTATCTATTGTGAAATGAGAAATGTTTAATATGAGTCACTGTCTCATGTAAATTGTTGGCCAGGTTCTGAGCCGTCGTTGTGAGTTGTGAATTTGATAAGAAATGGAAAATGAAATGAAACATGGACATAGTGGTCATGTAATGGAAATGGTTTATGAATTGATTTATGAGAGTCAAACATTTATCAATTACTAATGTCTTAGTTAATGCTCATACTGTGTTTAGCATATTTCTACTGGGCGTTGGCTCACCCTTTATGGGACATTATTTTCAAGTACAGGTAGCATGCCACCTCCAAGGACATAGCTTGGATGGTTATGGGAGTTGAAGACTCTTTTTTTTTTTTTGATTATTTTGTTTGTATTACATGTATATCAAGCCAAGGGCTTATTTTGTATAGAGTTAGTACTCTTTTTTTGTGTAACCAAGTGTTGACTTGGAAAGCTGTAAGCCCGTAGGGCATTTGCTTTAGTTGTTAACATGTAATACTGTTGTAAGAACTACTCTGATGAATGGAAAGGTGTTGATTTTCTTATATCACTGCATGTCTGAACGATGGGTATCATGTATTATTTTTTGAGGGCGTTACACACAGAGAAGTAGGCAAAGTCCACAGCATTCCCATTCAAAAAGTCTGGATCTTCAGTTATAGTAGACTTGAAAGAAAAGCTACAAGACGACCTAGATAGGACTTTGGTATCCGAGTTACCACTCCCAGAAGTACCAGACTCAAAGGAACTCGAATCTGACTCTGACTCTAACTCCACAGACTCAGTGGAATCAGATTTGGACTTACTATCCGATCCAGAACTGTTGATGGCGCCTTACTCAAACTTCTAGACCAGACGTGGAGCGTCAAACGCATCCACGATAAGATTAGAGAAATCCGCTGTTGGGTTATCCCCGATCATTGAGATAGTAAAACTATCCCCCAAGTTGGTGGTCTCAGCTCCAGCAGTAGAACTTATCAGTAGGTCAGCCAGTGCTTTTCCCAACAGTTCTTCCTCTTCAATGTCCAGGCTTGCAGTCCTGCCTTGATCTGTGCTAGGGTTCAGGTCTGCTTGTTCATCCTCTTCTTCTTGTAACTGGTGTCTGAAGAAGATCTCGAACCTCAGATAACTTGTTTTTGTTTCCTAGTTATACCAGGGCTCTGGGAACCCACAAAAGGGAAAATCTTTCCCTTGGCGGACAAAACGTCCGTTCAAGGTCCCCTGTATTGGTTTGTGGATTAACTCGTACTGCCTCCCAGTCCTCTTTGCTTTTAACCTTCCTTGCAACTCCTCATATTTTCTTTGCTAATCTGTAGCGGTGGGTTTATATCCCAATCCGAAAGCATGAGGGTTGCGACTCATCTCCTTAGCAACAGTACCTCCCTGCCTACCACTTCGGCCTAGTCCTGATGCGGGCATATGCCCCTATTTGTTTATCATGTAGATGGATTGGGCACTTACGTAGTTCCCATTGCCCTCTGCCATGATGGTTTGGACCACCTAGGCTTTTGCCAGAGAGAAGCTAGAAAGGAGCACGTCCTTCTCCCCATGTATGATTTCCAATAATGGTGCAGTGGTTCCCTGGAGAGGATGGATCGTAGAATTACCGTACATAGTGGCAACCCCACCTTTGAAGGGGTACTTTACTAATTGATCGACTGTTGATGATACAACCCTTATCTGATGTAGCCAGGGCCTTCCTAGTAGTAGATTAAAAGTGATCGGAACGTCCATGACATGGAATTCCACCTCATGCTCAAACGGGCTGATTAGGATATGGCTCTTGAACGTTCTCATAACATCCCGACTTATATTGTCATAAGCCCGGATGACTTAGGTCATGGGTATAAAGTCAACCGGCCTCAAACCGATAGCATAGGTAGTCCTTACTAGACATACATTGATCGTCGATCCGCTATCTACTTACACCACCAGAATCCACTTTTTCCTAATTTCCAGGGTTACATATAAGGGATGGTTGTGGTTGGCAACCTCAGGTGGTAACTCCTTATCTGTAAAAGATATCACCAGCGTAACGTCCCCAGATGTAACCAATGATACCAATTGGTCAGCAGTAGTATCGATAGGCAGTTTGGTCCGGTTCATTGCCTCTAACAATGCTTGCCTATGCTCCCAAGAAGCCATGATTAGCCCCCCATATTGATATGTCAGCCTGAATCTTCTTGAGCTATTTTAAGATCAGGTTTTCCATAGCATCCTTCTCTTTTGCTCTTTCCGCCTCCTTTTCAGAGGTCTCTGCCTGATCTAATGCCGCGGGTTTAAAGTACCAACCACTCTGGGTCATGTGATTGATCTTGTCATTATACCAGGTGTCATCCGTGGTATCGGCTTTCCACCCTTCGTCAGTGTACACATGACTTAGGTCGCTATCTTCTCACCACTCTCCTGCGGTCATAGCCGGGCTAGCATCAAGTTCTATCCAAAGCATGTTAACATCACGCGCTTCATCATCATACCATTCTTCCTCCACCACAATCTTGGTTTCTGCATCTCAATATTTTCTGGGTTTCCTCAGCATCCTTTTTTGGTCGGTGGGCTCCCATTCGACCTTTTTGGTAGTTTGGACATCATCCACCGTTGTCTCGGGTTCTTTTTTCTCTTTTCATTTTCCCTGCTCCAGAGCTATCTTTGTCTGGATCTCTTCTATCCTTTCCCTTTGAAATTGTTCGAGTGCCTGTTCTTTCTTGGTTAGAGGTGTAGCTTCAGCCTTGCCACTAGCACCAATTTCCTCTTCCTTCCCAATTTCTCCTATCTGTTCCTCCACATCTGACTCTTCCTCACTTAACCATCCATTACTTGTTTCTGGCTAGCTCGGGTCCCACCATCCCATCTGAACACTACTTATATCCTCCTTTTCGAAGAAGTAGAAGTCCTCTAGATCCTCCTCCAGATCAGCCAAATCCTCTTCTAAGTCAGCCAAGTCATTTAGGCCTTGTTTAGGCCAATCCTTCTGATTATACCTTAATTGGTCCTCTCCAATAGCATTAATGTTGAGAAAGTCTGATAGTATGACTACTGGCTTTGGCTGATCGATGGCCATAATGTATAAACTGGGATCGTACTCCTCTGTGAGTGAGACCTCCTTCTCTATGACACGGGTATCAGACGACCCTGTCTTTAGTGCATTCTTCTCTTTCTTCGTTTCTACTGCCACTGGCCTGGATTGGGTTTGTGGTGTTAGATCCATCATGCACATGTCTGTGCCTTCTGAAATAACCACCTCTGGTTTTGGTAGGTGGGATGAGGTAATGTATGTGCTAGGGATGAAGGTAGGCGGTAGTGTATGGATGTGGTTAATGTTTTTGGGTAGGGGAATTTGGTTATGTGCGGGAAGTGGGCTGGTTGTTATGTTTGGTTTGGAAGGTGGGGTGATGACTTTGTTGTCAATGAGATCCTGGATCTCATGACGTAAACGGTAACACAAATCTGTAGGATGGCCATGTTGTTGGTGAAAGATGCAATACTAGGTAGGGTCATGTTTGGGTTGCAATGGGTTCGGAAATGGACGAGGATCGAGAGACTTGAGATGCCCCTTTTCCATTAATAATTTGAGGGCCCGGGCTGGGCTCATATGGAGGAGAGTAAAAACTCTTCGGTTCCGAGATAGGATGGTATTTTGTGAAGGTTCGAGATTGTGGCAGTAGCAAAGAGATCAGCCATTTTGGCTGTTGAAATAATAGTACTGACATCCGCAGGCCTTGGAATAGTGTTATTGCTAGTATTGGTATTCCGAGAGAATGGCCTTCTTGCGGGTTCACTTGTTCTGTGGATGATACCCTTTTTGAATGCACTCTCAATCTGGACCCCCAACTCATGTAAGGAAGCAAAGGTAGATAACGGTGCCACAATCATCCTCTGCAGCATGTCTGGTTCAAGATTCTGGACCACTAGTCGAACTTGTTCTCTTTCGGCAAGTCTATTTGTCATTCGGGCTGCCTTGGCTCTCTACCGGGCTACAAAATCGATGAATGATTCTTTGGGGTTCTAGGTAGTAGCCTCCAGCTCACTAATGGTTACCTCTATCTAGGTGTTATATGAATATTGATTGACAAATGCCTCAGATAACTCCTCTCAATTCCGCTTTGTTGAGTCTTCCAATTTAGCGTACCAGATAGCCGCCACATCAGACTGGGTTCTCCCAAACAAGGAAAGCTTTTGTGCCCTAGAGAAACCCATGGGCTTTAATACATCTAAAAATAACCAGACATGCACAATCGGATCCCCATTCCCATCGAATTTGTCGATGTGGGGCATCTTAAATTTCTCTGGTAATTTGACTGAAGCCTCAGTGTACCCGTCTTCGATATCCAGAATGGAGTTGAAGCCTTGGGATTTCTTCAATGCTTTCTCTAATCTAGCAATCTTGACCAAGGCAGGATCAATTTTATTGATATCGAAAGGAAAAATTCCTGCAGGGGGTTGAATCGGAGGCCTACAAGCTGGAGCCAGGGGAAACATTTCCTGAAAATCTGGGATTTGGGAATTTTCTACTGGTGGGGGTAGATCTAGGTTTGGCTGAGCAGCCGAGATCGGATGCACGGTTGATGCGGATGCCTCAGATGTACATCGTAGATCGGCGATAATTTCATCCTGTGTAGCCATCCTCTGGTTTACAGTATCCATGGTCCTCTGGAAAGCCTCCATCATGGAAGCAAATTCCTCTGCGTTCTGTTGCTGTATTTTGTGCCATTGCTGGTCTAGGTGAACTAGATACTAGTGAACTGATTGAGTGAGAACGGATAGGTGTTTGCGAAGTGCTTTGTATTGGTGCTGCTGACTGTCTGTTCCTTTTTCGTTGAGTAGTTGGTGAAAGTGAGACTAACACTGGTTGGCCACCAATAAGGTCTTGAGCTTTGCAAAGCCTACCAAAACGAGTCCACACAACTTGGGGAATATCTGGTCTTTCTGAAGCTATGATGGTAAACTACCTACCAAAAGAAAGAAAGAAAAACATAATCAAAATCGAACAACACTTCGGCCCCAATTCACAACAATCATAACATACAGCTAAACTGTAATCCCTACTGAACTCTGTTCTCAAACTTATACTGATATTAACCATCCTATACAGTCTCACTGTAAAAGCACATACCAAGTAAAAGAACTAAAACACCCCTATGAGGGGATAGGGTTGCCCTATCCTAGATTTTGACATGATCTAGGCCACACTATTTCAAACAACGAGTTTCACAACATCTTGTAAATGGGTGACATCCTGCCCTAAGTTGGAATAGTCACTATAGCCCCACTATATGCAACTAGGTCAACTGGTCGAAAGGGTACCTCAACAAGATTACCTAATATACCTCTCACACCTAACACTGAGAAGTAAAATGAGGATCAAGCGGTACAACAGTATTGCAGATCCAAGGGTTGTGTTTTCAACATGGTAGAGCCCATGACCGGTCAGCCTTTAAGCAAGGATGCACAAGGGTTGCATGCACAGTGTCTAAGAATTGTTCTGTCTGCCTAGGCCAACTATGTTTCACCTTCAGTCACTGTCCTCTATTTTCTGCAAAACATACTGCGAACCAAACATTGATGGCTGACCGGTTCCCAATGAAGCCTGGCCGGGCCTAAATAAGGTCGACCGTGCCTTAATTTTATACAAAATCCTTTTTTGTGCCCTGAAGTGAAAACAGTGCAGACAGAGTTGTTTTGAACTCTGTTTGTCCCTCTCACATTTCTCTGTCATGGGAAAGCCTCAAGAGAATGTTGGAATCATTTCCAAAACCATCAATGAGCAAGTTGATTGCTTGATGATTTCAGATACAATTTGGACAAAGATCAATAAATGCAATGAATAACAACTATCCTCCCTTTATCATGGGATGAGCTCAAAAGGGAGGGGGGTAAAGATGCTTCAAGGATCATCAAAACACTATGAATTGGCGTGTGAAGACTCTTGACACAATGGACTCGGCATAACGTTCGGCTGAGACCAAGCAATATAACTCATTTTCTTTATGTGGGTTGGTTCATTTTAAGCCAAATTCATTAATCTTTGCCATTCTTTAACCCATTTATCCAAGATGATTGTTACGTCCACTAAAGATTATGTCCACTAAGTGAGAAACATGTCAAACGAGAAGTGATTCTCAACATGAAAAAGAGACTATGCTGTTGACAATGAACCTCCGTTGAGATTAAGCCATTAAGCATAGATCTCTAGTTCATGCTTTGAATAACCGTCAACCGATTGAAACAACTCTCAAATGAAAGAAATGAATGGTGAGTTGATTATTAAAATGAGGCTCTTAAACAAGGAAATTAGACAAGGAAAGGCCAAGAACAATATGTAACAAGCTATATATGCAAACTTATGAGACAACAAGAAAACTAATCAAAGCATGAAAACAACCTAGGACAACCCTAAAACAGCCTCTAATAGGTGAAAAACAGTGGCTCAAAGTGGATGAAAAGGACCCAAAAAGATAAACAACAAAGAAGGAAAACAAGGCTAGTAAGCAAGAACAATGAGGGGTGGCTAACCCCTTCACTTTTGAAACCTCAAAGCATGATTATTAGCCTCTTTTAAACTCTGAAAATGAATTTAGATAGCAAAGAAAAGGGTGTAAAAACAAGGGTTTGAGCTATAGGTTAAGGTGTAAGAAAGAGTGTTAACTCTCTATACTCTTTGGTAGCTCTCCAAACCCAAGCTTAGACATTGAAAGAGAATCAAAACAACACAAAAATACAAGAACTTGATAGTAAATGATAGAAATGAAAGCAAGAGAGAAAGTAGCAAGCTTATACCTCTTGAAAAATGTAGCTCTTTGTTTGTGAATCAAACTAAGTCCAAACACACTTTCAAGGTTGAATTGTGATGCTCAAGGCTGGTGTGAAGGTGTATATGGTGTATGGATATAGGTTCAAGGTGGTAAGCCTGTTCAAAGGTTGCTTGCACAAGAAGAAGGAGCACTCAAGAAGGTGTATAGGCTTTTTAGAAATACTTCAACCCTCAAAACAGAAATACAACTTCGTTTTTATAGAATTTGAGCAAGAGGGGTCATAAATATCTTCAAAAATGGACAGCTGGCGGGCTCCCACCCAAAACAGTGTTTCTCACTACTAAGGCACGGCCGGCCATCAATAGGCACGACCGACTCTCAATGAGGCACAGCTGGGCCTCAATGTGATCCCTTATTTTTCTGCTTCAGACTCAGCATGGGGTGGCACAATGTGTAAAAATGGATTTCTGGGATATAAACAGTGGGAATATGGAAGGTTTGGGATTGTTTCAGAGCTTAAACATGGCCCCTTTGTTGAGACCTCAAACCACGCATAACACCACTTTCATCATTGAGTGTACCCGGCAAAGCGCTCGAGCCTTGCGGGCAGTCAAAAATGGAGTGTCTACAAATATTAAATGCATGGAAACGTTAAAGTTTTCTCCCATAAGTTAAATTTTATGAAATTAATCTTTACTAAATGAAATTATTCACAAAATTTTTTAATTTCAAATCAATTTCATTTCTCTAGTTTCAAAAAACTAAATTCTATTATTGTCATTATTATTATTTGTTAGGTTTTTGTAACTGGGAATCCCTTTTGGCGAAACTCCTTTCAGTTGTAATTTATGCACTCTTATGTTTGGCGAAGATATGAGTATAGCGATTACGGTTTTGACCCGACTCATCTAGTATTCTGGACTCAGATTTTGTGATTTCTGAATGTTGTTCATGTCTTTTTCCTCTTATTCTTTCTTGAATTTAGCTATTGGGTTGTTGTGGTTATGTTTGGGACAAGTTGGTTGCTCGGTTTCCCAACTCTTGTTGCCCAGAATTTTACTCTTCTGCTCGAGCGGCACTTCTTGTGCTCGAGCGAGCTTTGCAAACTCTCAGTACTTTTGCAGGTTTGCAAAACTATTGGGAGAGTGTATTCTACGCTCGAGCGGTTCTTTCTACACTTGAGCGGGCTTAGCTCAAGCGGCCTTTCTTGCGCTCGAGCGTCGATCTATTTTTTGCAAAACTACTGGGAGTGTGTAATCTGTGCTCGAGTGTCACTTCTTGCACTCGAGAAGACTAACTTATTGTGTCTGACGCTCGAGCGTCACTTTTTGCGCTCGAGCGGACTGTGCGTATATCAGTTCGTAAAAAGGTCATTTTACATCACTTTTTTAGATCTATTTCTCTCCAAACCTTAACGTTGAGACCCTCTCTCTCTAACACTCACTCTCTTTCTACATTTTAATCTAGATCCATTGGGTTTCTACCCTAGTGTCTTTGAGAAAAAAGTTAGAGCATTCTAAGAGCTCCGTTTTGATCCGATTGAAACTCAGTTTCGGCATTGTTGAAGGTTCCACCTTGCCTTGTTCATCTCCTAACTTTGAGGTAGGGACTTTCTATTCTCTTCTATGAGTTTTAACTTAGTTATTCGTCGATGTGAAAGAAATATTGAAAATTATGGTTATTTTGAACAAACCGAGGGTTTTGGTTTAAAATCAAAAGAGAGATTTTCAAATGAATGTAGTGGAAATGGTTATGGGGGTAATTATGAGCTTGTGTTGGGTTAGAATGGTGTATTTTGGTGTTTGGGGTGAAATCAGGAAAAAGGAGAGTTTTTCTCTAAAACAACTCAAATGATTATTTTGTATAAATAATGAAATTAGTATTGAAAGTGTGAAATTGGGAGATTGTTTATACGAATGGCGCAGTCGGATATGTATTATCTCTCACCTATGGAAGCTTGGATAATTTATCTATTGTGAAATTGTATTTCTGTTTAGAAATATCTGGCTTGGGCTATCGGTAGAGGCTAACTATGATTGTTGTAGAAATTGCCTGAAGATTAGGCAAATTGAAACTAATCACCTAGCCGTTATCATTGAATATGATGATGAATTGTATATATTGTATATGTATGATATTTGGAAGGAGAAAGCGGATGTACTCCATGTTTGGGAGGAGAAAGGAGATGGAATCCATTAAATTAAGTTGGCCTGTGTGTCTAGGGTGAAAGTTCCAAAAACTGTGCGTATACATGGGTGCCGATTTTCATGGACGAAATTTTCTTAAAATGGCAAGTAAATGTATTTGTATGATAATTATATTGGTCGGAGACCAATGGGGTGTATCCTTTGTTTGGTTGATTAAATGAAGTAGGTATAACTAATGAACTGAGATAAAATAGATTGAGTTGTAAGTTTGGCATAACTTGGTTTTGGAAATGAGAGTTGTAAAAGGTTTTGTCATTGGGCATTGAACATGTGCATTATACTTATATCTTTGTTAAGATTCATATATTTTGATAGATTGTCTCTATTGGGCTTTGACTCACCCTATTTGAGAAAAACTATTTTCAGGTGTTGGTGACATGCCTCCGCCAAAGATTTAGCTTGGAAAGACTGTGGAGCTAAAGGCTCAATTTCAGTTTATTTTGTATCTACTTTCTTTTAAGCCTAGGGCTTTACTTGTGCTGAGCTGACGACTCATTTTGTTATAACCAAGCACGATCTTGGAAATATGTAAGCCCTTAGGGCACTTTTATCTGTTTATCTTCCTTCCTCTCCTTTAACTGGCAACATATGCTATAGATTTAGGGTTAGGCTTTATGAATGCATGATGCATATGTTTCTCTTTTGTGTATCATATTGAATTAATGGAAGATAACCTTAATATTGTTGTTGTCTTATATTGGATATTGTGGATAGATTATTGTAATTATTTTACATGAGTGTTTAAATGTGAATTCAACCCGAATTGTGTTTTTGTTTGCCACTTCATTGACCATGTACGGAGATCGAGAGGTCATTTATGCATTCGAGCGAAGAAAATGATCATCAAATATTTTTGCAGAGCGTCAGAACTTCTAGAAAGAAAGTTTTATTGCTCGAGCGGTGAAAGTTGCGCTCGAACGGTCAGCCTATATGTTTTGCACTGCCTTTACGTACACTGCTCGAGCAGTCTTCGCGATTCAATTTATTATAAAGTGCACCGTTTGCTTGTTTTAGGGTTGGAGTCGTCCAAATTTTCAAAGAGGAAGAAAAAACAAAGTGTTTTATTTGGAGGGTGTTTTATGAGTGTTTCCTTGGTAATTTAAGCGTGATCAAAGGATTCGTGAACTTTTTCCTATCATCATCATCATCAAGGGTTTGATTGTTGCCTTTTATTCACAAAAGAGAGAGTTGTTCTTCTGTGAATTTCGGGGAGTTTGCAACTGAAGCTTTGGTGGATTCTGTAGTGGCTCATCGTCGTGGATTCGACATCAACATTGTGGATTCAACGTTGGGCAAGACAATTCCGAGTAGAAGACAATGGTAGAAGAAGCACATTGGGTTTGGTTTAATTCAGGTATGGATTTGCTAGGTAATTGAGAGTACTCTTGTGTAATTCTTTTTTTGTATTCTTAGTGGATTGTTTTGTTGTTTTGGCCCGTGGTTTTTTTTTTTTATAATCATAATTGGAGGTGCTTCAATTCTGATTCTTTCTACGTTAAATCGTTGTGCCGATTTATCTTGGTTGTTTGATTGAGATTTTTAGTTATTATTTTAAATTGAAATATAATCATGAATCAATATTTCTGAAATTTTTAAATTTTTCATTATTATTATTATTATTGTTTTAATAGATTGACTCTAAAATAGTAAATGAAAAGATCAAATTATCAAAAATAGAAGCAAAGAGACTATATTATTCTCAAGATGCGATTTTACATAGTTTTTTTTTAATATTAAATTTAATAGAGTTACATGATGAAATTAAACATGTTATGACACACTTTGAAATTCTAACAATTATACTGGCCTCTCCTCGTTTTTTTTTTTTGAAATTATACCAACTCCCTAGGGATTAACGGCGTTCATGGAAGGATTAATTTAGTAATTTTAATATTAAAAATATTTTTGTTGATAACCATTAAGCTTGCAATTATTATTTTTGTTATATCTTATATTTCTAAACACTCACATGGTTTGACAATATATATATAATTTAATTTTTTACATATTTACAAGTTCATGTATTTCTCATTTGGTTTCAATTATTCATATTAATTTATTTACCTAAAAAATGATTAATTGATTTATTTTATTCTTAATTTATAGATAATCACTTCAAATGTTATACAAATCAAATTGAAATCCCTATATGTGCTAATCTAACAGCTAATTATTGATTTTTGTTAAAAAGAAAGAAAAGAAAAAAGAACCGTTAGCCAAACTAATGGTCAACTCACAAATTGGGAGAATCTGTAAATCAAAATTAAATCTCAAGTGAGATCAGTAGTGGTAGAACTAGAATTTTAGCTTAGATGGGACACAATTTAGTTGAAATCTTAACGAAAATCATAATCAAACTTTATCTAATTTTTATTTGATGGTAGGAATAAAAAGAGCTATAGTGCAAATGTTATATTTAAACATAAGCTTGAGTTAATTGATCTTAATCATTTTTTGTTTTTAATTTGATTTTATGTATGGGGATAACATGGTTTGAAAAATAATTGCATGCCTTATAAAATATGAAAACAAAATTATATTAAATTGCACACATAAAAGAGATGTAGATAGGAATAAATAATAATAATAATAAAAAAGAAATATGAATAAATAATACAAAGACATTGTTATATATCACCTAATTTTTTTTACAGTCACGCCCTACATTTTTATTACCTAGTTAAAATTACAAAATCCATTGTTATAGTCCATTTTCATTAATCCAATACGGAAATAAAATCCACTGACATCCATAAATACATAAAGATTCTCTTAATCATATAAACAAATTGAAATGCAACATGAATTACAAATAAATAAATTGCCCACAGGCTTACATTATTATATAAAAGAGAAAGGGTTCAACCCTCTTTAGAACAAAAGCGTTCCACCAACAAATAAAGCCCCCGTGGCCAACATGTAAAGAAGATCACCGATCTTGTATCACTTATCAACCAGTACTTGAAAAAGGATTAACAACGTGGGATGAACATAAAACCCAGTAGGGATCCCAACATGATCCCAAACAGATAGCTATGATTATGAATGTTTCATATCATACATTATAAATAATGTCACGGTTTATTAATCAAAATATCCTTGCATACATAAACTTTTTCCAAAATTCGTCCAATTTGCTCAACTATACATAATGTTTCTCTCTTCCTCTTCTTACATTATCTATTTCATAAAGACATATATTAACAATGTGTTTTCGATAACGTATTCACAAAACTAAATCACCTTTCATTACTTGCATTCCCAACCTATCACATACATCCATTTCTAATACATGAATGACATTTCCAAGCCCTAAACCAAGGGTAATGAGGCATTTCTACAATCCGTTCGACACACAAATTTACATACAATACCTTTAACACGAAAAGAAAATAACGTACATGCCAAGACTATGACACAATCATATGAGACAACTCAACTTCGTCAACTAGAACTACTACCACATATGATATACATAGATAAATCGATTCAACACTGAAACCCTTAACCCATGCTCTACCTCCCTTAAGCACGATAGGCCAAGGATACAAATTTCCACAACGAAACGACAACTTACCAGACACAAGCTGGAAGGGAATGGTACCTCTCCCAAGTTCTCCTGGTGCTTGTTGGAAGGTATTGGTACTTCTCATTCTAAGCGCAATCAATTCTCTACGCACTAGCTGGAAGGTAATGGTACCTCTCATTCTCAGTGTAATACACATTACCAACCATCACGACATGATAAAAGCATAATAATACAAGCGTAATACATACACATAATCTATTCAACATCAATGCCATCCTCTATCAATGACCAATGACAAAACCTCTAAGCACATGTATTTATTACGTATAACTACAACCGTCCAAATCCCGTGGAACATAAGCCTAACAACAGTAACATACAATTTCACTTTTCACAACTCGAACCCAAAAACTCCTTTACATGAATTTGATATCACATAACTAAATCATACTTTTATGCAATAGAAATATACCATATGTCTATCTATAAGGAAATATTGAGAAGGAGCAAAGAAATCTCTACCTCTAGCAAGAAAGGGAAAAAGCCTGAAAATCCAACTTCGATGAAAACACAATCTGCTCAGATTACTAGAAAGCTCTCTTTGTCCTCTACGTTTCGGTATATAAAACTAAAGGTAGAAAGTGAGTGGAAATAGATAAAAACCAAGCTAGAAAGCTTGAAATCCTAAAAAATGGCAGAAGAGAGGAAGAAGAGAGAAAGAGAGAGAGAGAGAGAGAGAGAGAGATCTAGATTGACCAAAAATGACTTTTTAAAGTGCTGATCGCGAATAGACCGCTCGAGCGATAAAACTTACGCTTGAGCGTCAGAGACATAATACTGCTTGAGCGATAAAACTTTCACTAGAGCTCAGAATGCGAACTCTAAGAAGTTCAGACCTGCAAAAGTACTGGGTGACCCCGCAAAACCACTCGAGCGAATAATCCATCGCTCGAGCGATGAAGAAGAAAAAAACTTTTAGGTTGTCACAATCTTCCCACCTTAGGGAATTTCATCCTTGAAATTAAAGATAAGTCCAAAACAATAGGCAACTCAATCACAACTAGAAGCACAACCCTCAACTCAAGGCTAGATCTATACTTGGGATAAATTCTAGGATCCCAACTCAACACTTCAGGGCTCCAAAGACACTCGATTGACAAAACTCAAGTAAGAGATCGCGGATGCCTTCTCGACCTACAATATTCGTTGGGCCTATGTGTTGCATATATTGATGCAATGGCTTCGAGTTTAGCTTTAGCTCTAAACTCAGCTTCGGTTGCAACTCCTAGTGCAACTCTACTTGTAACTGCTTCAACTGCAGGTCCAGCTCATCAAGTCTGTTAGGAGGTGGTTATGACTAACTAAAACAAAGCATGTGTAGATTGTATCTTGAGAGAATGTAAAGTACAATATATAGGAGATATATTACTCTATTTTTGTATCATCTTGAATAATAAAATACTAAGCATTGATTCATGACTTTCTTCATGGTATTAGAGCTCTCAACTCTTGGGAGATGATCCATGGCTTCTTCAACTCCAGGCTCTTTACCTTCTTTCATGGCTTCTACTTCTCTTCCTTCGAATCTCTTCTTGTTGATTTCTAATCTTTCCTCGTTTATCACAGTTAAACTTGATGCTTCAAATTTTGTGATCTAGAAAAATCAAATGCAGAATATTCTGATTGCAACTAGTCTTCTTGGCTTTGTTGATGGTACTCTACCATGTCCACAAATGAAAATTACAGATACTTCTGGTTCAGAGATTGATAATCATGCATATCCGTAGTGGAAGATTGTTGATGCTCACTTGCTCAGTTGCATTACTGTAACTTTATCACTTGCAATCTATTCATCTGTTCTTCATCTTCATAATTGTTCTGAAGTATGGGTTGCACTACATAAACGATTCACCTCTCTCTCTCTCTCTCGATCTCATATTCATCAGTTAAATAACAAGTTAAACAGTATTACAAAGAAAACTAATTTAGTGGAGGATTATCTGTCTAAGATCAAAGATCTAGTCAGTCAATTGGCCCTTGCTTCGGCCTTTATTGATGATGAAGAACTTGTTCTTCTCACTTTGAATGGTCTCCCAGATGAGTATGATGCTTTTAAGACCATAATTCAAGCTAGATCAGAATCTATTTCTATCAATGAACTGACTTCTCTTCTCATTTCGGAAGCAATACATATTGAGTCTAAACATCACAGCCTTCATATTGAGCCTATTGTGGCCTTTTCTTCTATTTTTGGTTCTTCGTGTTCTAATCACAGAGGTCATTCTTCTACATTCAGAGGTCGGAGGAGGTCGAGGTGGTCGATCTCATGGATCGAATTCCTTCAATAACTGTTCCAATGTCTTAGGTGTTCAAACTGTTTCTAGTTTTTCCAGATCTCATAATGGTTGGGGTTTCTCTAGAGGTAGAGATAGATTTGCTTCTTCTATGACTTGTCAAATTTGTGGTGGACATGGTCATTCCGCATTGGATTGCTAGTATAGAATGTATCCACAGTTTCAATCCTCCAGTCAACAGTAGAATCATTCTAGTTCTCCTCAACACAATTCTCAAGCTTTTGTTCCCTCAACTCAGTCAATTTCTTCTCCTCCACACGCCACTTGGTACTTCGACTCTGTCGCTACAGATCATATCACTCATGATCTGCATAATCTTAGTTTTTCGCAGCCTTATCAGGGATCTGATCAAGTCACCATAGGCAATGGTACTACAGTCCCTATTCACAACACTTGTAAAGGCTTGCTTCCTACTCATCATTTTTCTTTTAAATTGAATAATATTTTGCATTCTCCTTCTATCGCTTCTAATCTTGTTTCAGTTCACAAATTAACTAAGGATAGTAATTGTCTTGTCACTTTTGATGCCTCTAAATTTGTGATTCAGGGCAAGGATTCGAGGAGAATTCTTCATTAAGGTTCCATACTACTTCATTTGTTACTGGTGTTCCAACTACTTTGCAAGCTTACTTTAGTGCATCTCATAATTCTACATTTGTGCCTTCCTCTGTTTGGAATAATAGGTTAGGTCATCCATCTTTAGTGAAGTTTAATCATCTCAATCCTTGTTTGGCTATTTCTAATAATACAATAAACACGGTTTGTACTGATTGTTGCATAACTAAGAGTCATAGACTCCCATTTCAATCGTCCAATTCTACTATAAATGCATGTTTTTCTCTTATTTATAGTAATGTGTGAAGGCCATATACTTCTAGCTCTGGTTACAAATATTATTTTCTTTTTGTTGATGACTATAGCAGGCTCACTTGGCTTTATCCATTAGCCTATAAAAGTGAAGTATGTAATAAATTCATTGAGTTTAAGGCTTATGTTGAGAAACAATTTCACACTTATTTGCAAATACTGCGAACTGATGGATGTTTATAATTTTTTACCTCCAAAATGCAAACATTTTTGAGAACTCAAGGTGTTCTTCATCAACATTCTTGTCCTCACACTCCTTCTTAGAATGGCATTACTGAGAGAAAGCACAGGCACATTATTGAAACTATAACTGCTCTTCTTCATCATTCATCTGTGCCATTGAAATATTGGTTTGTTGTTGTAGCCATTGCTACTTTTCTTATAAATAGATTGTCATCCTCTAAACTTGATCATAAATCACCATTTGAAATGCTCTTTCAATCCATTCTAGATTATTCCTACTTTCGAATATTTGGTTGTCAACGCTTTCATTGGCTTAAGCCTTACAATCCACTCAAATTACAACTAAAATCTATGTCTTGTGTTTTCCTTGGCTACCATCCTTTTGCTAAAGGATATAGATGTTTTGATCCTCTCACAGGTATAATCTACTTGTCTAGGTATGTAATCTTTAATGAACATGTTTTTCCTTTTGCTTCCTTATGATCATCCTTTTCTCTTTCACAATCTACATCACCATCTTCCCTTGCTTCCATGCAATCATTCTTCTAGTCTTCTCCTTTTCAGTCTTCTTTTTCTCTTTCTGATACTTTAGCCTCAACTCATTCCTCTTCCGATAATCCATATTCTCATTCTGTTCCTCCTTCTTCTTCTTCTCTTCCATTAGCTTCCTTTTCTCCTTTATTAGTGTCTTCTCCATAAGGTCTTACAGTTCCTATTACATCCATTGCTGTTGAGTTACATTTTTCACCCCCTCCACCTTTGCCTTCTAATACACATCCCATGGTTACAAGGTCTAAGTCTGCAGCTACCTCTCATTGTTTGGTTACTAATTATTCCTTCTCTGCTTCCCTCTACTCTGACTTAGAACCGCCTTCTTACAAAGAAGCTTTGCTCTCACCTATGTGGCATAAAGCTATGATTGAAGAATTCTCTGCTCTTCAGAAGCAACAGACTTGGTCCTTAGTTCCTCTTCCATCTGCCAAAACTGTCATAGGATGTAAATGGGTTTTCAAAGTTAAAAGGAACTCTGATGGCACAATTACTAGGTACAAAGCTCAGTCAGCAAGAGGGTATTGACTTTCATGAAACATTTAGCCCAGTGGCTAAGCAACCAACCATCATAATTCTACTTTGTCTTGCCTTTCACCACAATTGGTCTCGCAAACAGTTGGATATTTCCAATTCTTTTCTCCATGGCATTCTTGAGGGGGAAGTGTTCATGCTCAACCACCAGGATTTGTGGATTCATCTTCTCCTAATCATGTATGTAAGCTTCACAAGGCGTTATATGGCTTAAAACAAGCTTCGAGAGCTTGGTATTCTACATTTTTTTGCATTTGTGGAGGAGTAGGTTTGGAAATACTCTTGGATCCTGAAAGACATCCCTGATCCTCTGATCGCCACCTGAAAGTGGGATTAACACTCTGGTCGGGGGTGCCGGAATTAGCACTCCAACGAACAAGTTAGTATAGGTCTCTTGTTTGCTTGAGTCTTAAGTTCCTTGGGTCTATTCTCACATACCTTTCTTTGGTTGATGTTCCTCTATTTATATTCACTTTTGGGCCCCAAGGTCAGGCCCCCTCTTAACCCATCGCATGATTGTTCATTCAGCCCATTCTGCCATATGCCAATTTCCACTCGGCTTTTTGTTCAACTGGTTCTATGGCCGATTAGACTATTCAACTTCTGAATCTTATAGGACGGAGCCGAATATAATATGTATCCTGATTTTCTAAGTGTGTACTTGGCCTCTCTGCATCTACCGATATTTGGCTCCCACAATTGCCCCCCAAACATCCTACTAACACCAGTTAGTCGGCGTGTTTGGTTTCGAACTTGAAAAGTCAAAACAAAAATTTGGCAGTTAACCTCATTCCAATGTAAGAGTCAGAACACATACGCTTTTTGGTCATCATTACAATTTCCCGCCCCTTCGTACACTTCCTTCATTTAATGCGATTTAAAACTTTGTCCCTTCGAATGTATGTTTTTTGAATACTCAAAGTTTCTGATTCGCCTTTCAGTATAACACCTTCATTTCGCGACCTCTGCAACTTCCTCCCATTTCTCATTGTCTTCTCTGCTTCTTGTAAGTTCTCTTTTCCCCCATTTTGAATCCCATTTCCTTGTTTGTTTTTAGTTTAGCATACTCCCTAAACTGGCTAGGATAGCCAAACATTTGAAAGCCCTTCTTTCTGCAGATCGAGTCACTGGTTTTTGATTCCATTTTGCCATTCTTGATGACGTCCACCTGTCACTCGTGGCAGAGAGCACACTTGATATGGAGAGGACTGATGAGAGTGCAATAATCTTTCCTCTCCTATCAATTGTTGAGGGCGGAGTTCGTTTCCCCCTTCACCCATATCTAAGGGCCGTCATTCGCCACTGGGGTCTAATCCCTTTCCAACCTAATGTAAATTTTTACCGAATCATAATGGGAATTGTAGAGTTAAACCGACGCCTTAGGATCAATCTTGGTATCCCTGCTATTTGGCATTGCTATGCCTTGGCCAAATCTTCTGGCCAGCAAGGGCACTACTTTCTCAGGGCTAAGGACACCGACCATCATTTGGTGACTATGCTTGCCAGCTCTGGCAAGCGAGTTGACGATGTCATGGTTGTTGTCCGCAGCAACTGGGAATTCGGCGAGAGCGAAGATTGCCTAGATCTTGTGCCTAGACGAAAAGGCAAACCAGGTGGCCGTATAGTTTCTTACATGTATTTTCTATATATTTACTCGGCTTTCCTTCTATGCACTTACCGCATTATTTATGCAGGCAACGATTTGAAGAAAGTTCTTATTTCGGCCGACGATGCTGTGCTTGCAGAAATCAAAACCGCACTCCAGTTCTTTGGCCGTCCAAACCTCCAGAAGCAAGGGAGGGCGGCTCATATACTTCTCAGATACGAGCCGACTTACGCAACCTTTTCGGCCGCAGACAACATTCCGATTCCGAGGGGCGAACAGCAGCTCACGGCTCTTATCTTCCCCAACTTCAAAAACCTCAGGCAGATTGGTTTGGAAGCTTCTGATTCGGAGCAGGCGGAAGAACAAGTAGCCGAAGAAGTCGCCAAATAGCCGAATCAGTCCACTTTGGAAGCCAAAGAAGTTGACGAGGCTCTGAACTTGGCTTTTGAAGAAGCTGGCCTTAATCAATCCAACCTTCCACCTACTTCAGGCCGAGGGGACGCCTCATTTGAAGACATTTTTACCGACTTAGGGGACCTTTCCAGCGCGTACCTTGAGAACATGGCTGGGGAGTCGCTCACGCAGCTGGCCAAGAGAAAAAATGCCAAGCAGATGGCCGCCTGAAGGAGGGCCGAGACTAACCAATCTGAACCTCCCCCTTTTGCCGTGGCTGAGTCTTCTCTGCCGGATACCAAGACGGAACAGGTTGAAATAGCTCAGGTCAAAATGGCCGAGACAGAGCAAATTATCGAACAATTAGATCAGGAGGCCGAGCAGAGGAGGGAAAAGCGTCCCGCCGAGCGCGAAGCCAACCCTAAGGAAATACTTACCGATAAACGGCCACACTTGGAGGAGTCGGACTCGGTTGTGCCGTTCATCGTCCAACTAAGGATAAAGAACATGGCAATTGCATCTGATGCGTCGGCTATGAAAGATTCGACTGTGGCCTTGAGCATGGCTTCCTCAATTTCCCTGCTGGCTGACAGAGCGACTTTTCGGGCGGAGCCAGATTTGCTGTCAATAGCATTAGCCGCTCAATCGGCCATATTGGTACATGACTTAACCTTATCTGTAGTCTTCCGCCTATATATTTTTTATTTTTATTATTAGTTTTTTTTAACTCTAATTCCTTGTTTTGTATCAACATGATGCTATTGAACAGATCGGCTTTTTGAAAACCGAAATTGAAAATGAGAAGAGCAAGGCCATGGAGTCCTCTCAAAGAGCCGAGTCCGAGGTGGCGAGAGTAACGAAGGAGCGTGCAAGAGCCGACGCGGAGGCAGAAAAGGCAAAGAGTTCTGACCAACTCAGATTGGCTGCCGAGGTAGCCAAGGAGGTGATTGCCAAACTGGAAGCCAATTTGGAAGAGTTGAAGAAGGCAAAGGAAATAGTCGACTCTGAGATTTCCAAAGCATTCCAAGCTGGGAAGAACGCCACCTTGGAGAACTATGTGGAGGAAGTACCCAAATTCGAGAATTAGGGCTTCAAACACGGCTGGCTCAAAGCCCTCACTGCCGCTAATGTGACATTGTGTAGACTCCCCATTTTTGACCGACCTTAAGCCTCAGACGTCATCGATTGAGTGCTCGGTGATGGTGCATGTTGTGCTCGTTTAGAGGTTTTGGAGTTTTGGCTGAGAGTCTTGCCTCAAGGCCTCTGAACTCTTTTGTGCTTCGGCTCGGTCTGAGGACTGAACTCTGTTTCTCTTCCCGGAGGGAGGGAGAGGTGTTGTAGACCATCTCTTTGTGGTCGTAGACCACTTTTCGTGGTCGTAGACTGCTTTTCCCGTTTGGAGACTAGTTTTCGATTTTTTGGAGCCTTCGGCCGTGCACCTTGTCTGGGGACCGCTTAACGTTCTCCGTTTGGCGTGGTTTTTGAACCACACCTTGTTTCCTCTATCTAGAAGGACACTGTGGTCCGGGAGACCATTTTTGTGGTTGTATACCACTTTTGGTGCTCAACAGCTGGGTTTCGAGGCTCCCGGCTGCGCGCTTTGCCTCCCGAACTCTCGTTTTGCATCCGTGTCAGTTTGTTTTTGGTACAAACCTTGTTTTCCTTGCTTGGAAGGTGGTACGAGGGTGGGAGACCAGTTTTTCCCCTTGGAGACCACTTTCCTTCCCGTCAGCCAATTTTCTGGTCGGAAAACTGGTTTTCTTGGTCTTTGGGCCACCTTTTCTGGTCTCCCACCCACCCATTGGCTTGCTTTCAGTGTGGAGGCCACCAATTCCCCTTGTCGACCACTTTTTTTTTCCTGGGAGACCACTTGAAGTGGTCGGCCGACCACTGCAAGTAGCAGGCCGACCACTTTAAGTGGTCGGCAGCTCTCTCCCTGTTTTGGCAGACTGTGTGGATGCCAGCTGTGCCAGCTGGAGGGCACAGACTGTATCCTCCATACACGTGTATGGAGGGATTGCATCCAAGTTTTAGCTTCTCCAAGAAGCTTGAACCTTTGTTTTTCTATAAGAGAGTCTCTCCCTCTCCATGGCAGGGGTTCTGAAATTTTCCTAAGGCATAAGCATATATCTCTCTATATCTCTATATTTGGTGCCTAAAGAGTGTGTTGTTCTTCACTTTTGCACCACAACCCTTAACCATACACCCCCCATCATTGAACTGAGGTTCTTGGAGGACATTTTTGGAGGTTAAAAAGCTGGTTCTTGGCTGAGAAATTTGCTGGTATTGCAGTGCTTCAAGGGTAACCTCTTTTCTCCATTTTAAGCTTTATTTTGATCAGTCTCTTAGCCATATTTGCATGCTTCTCTTGGCTAAACATTAAACTAAAAAAAGCTCTATTTTTTAGTCCTTAGCATGTTTGTTTAAGGCCCTTTTGGTGTTGAGGGCCTTCTACCCTCTTGCATGCCTTGTTTAATCTTGTTTTGTGCCATGCCTTAAGGCCTTTGGGCTAGTCCTTGCTTGGCCTTCTAGCCACTGAAATCTAGTGGATTTTCAGTGGTAGGCATGTGGGTTTGAGGCCTCAAATCAGAGGGGGGTGATCCCCTCTCTTCTTGTTTTGTTTGCTTGCATTTTTGGCCTATCAAAGGAGCATGCATCTTCATACTTTCAAGGCTTGTTTTAGGCACTTTTTCATGACTTTTAGGGCCTTCCTTAGCTCTGCCTATGGCTGGTTTGGCCACCTTGTGTTTGCTTCTTGTATGTGTAGTGTATTCCCGTTTGTGGCTCATCAAAGTAGCATGTCTTTCTAGCATGTATTGGCTCCATTTTAGTAGATTTTTGGCCATCATTTGACATGTCATGACTCTTTTTTTGGCTGTTTTGGTAGCCTCTTGCATGCTCCATATGCTTGTGGTGTAAATTTTGTTTACTAACTTTGTATGCATGATGTTTTGGCTCATTATCCTAGCATATTTTGGCTATGCTCTAGCATGATTTTGTTCTTATTTTGGGCTACCTTAGCTCTGTTTTGAGGCTTCTTGGTCGAATGAGGTTTGCCTTGCATGCCTTTAGTGTGATACACTTCGCTAGCTTTGACGCTTGAGCCTTTCAACATGCATTACATGGGTTGTTGGCATGATTCTAAGTCATTTTGCATGCCATTTTAGTGCTGGAACATATGCCATTGTACCCCATGTTTCATCCTTTTAATGCTTTTGGAGAGTTGTGTTTTAAGCCTTAAGCTTGGACCGATATGCATGCATGTTTGTATAGCATTTTGAGTTTCTATCTTAGCATGTATGGCCACTGATTTGGACATGGCTGAGGCCTATCCATTTTGGTTTAAGTCCATTGTGCATTGAGTATGCCATGTGGTTCATAGCATTGAGAATGCCATGTTGTTGCATGATCGATTATTGCATTTGTGCATGCCATGTCCATTGCCTAGCGTATGCTAGTTATCATGTGCATTATGTATACTAGTTGTCATGAGCATTGTGTATGCCATGTAATTCATAGCATTGTGTATGCTAGTATGTTAGTTGCACGTTTTCATGCTTGTCCCTTGCATCGTATTCATATGCTTGTTTCATCGCATTGAATGTTTGCATGCTTGAGCCGCATTGTGTATCCCATGCCATGTTATTTGTTACATCATGTTTGGAATAGGAGTTAGTCCAAACACGGGAAACGAGGGACGTTTCATACTCGAAGTGGTGAAACGTGCCTCAATTCTTGGTCACCGACACTCTTGACTATACATGATGGAGTTTTAGACTTTATGTGTTCGTGTGTGCATTCATTTCATATTGAGTTGTGTACTTTGGCTCCTCGGCCATCATGCATCGAGATGCGTGATTGGTGGCCCGAGGGTCAAGAACCACACCCTCTTGAGCTTATGTAATGAGAGGGAGGGTGGTTGTGCATACATGTGTTGCAAATACTTTGCCATGCCCCTTTTTTGCTCTCTATTGCAGCAAACTGAAGTCTGGCAGCAGAAACTGGTCGGCCGACCAGATAAAGTGGCTGGCCGGCCACTTTTTCTAGTTTTCAGCACAGAAAATGGTCGGCAGGTGGTCTCCAATGCCAACAACTAGTGGGCATCCCTCCTACAGATTCCCATGATGGAGTTTTAGCCTTCTGGAGCTTTTTGCAGTGTTCTGAGACCAGTTGCAAACAGAGGCAAATCGGGGCATCGCGGTGGATTTTCGCACGAGGTGACCGGGCACGCATCCTTCGTCATCCAAGGTAGAGTTGAGGCAGCCTATTTCATATAGTTTACATGCTTATTCAATTGCTAACTTAGTTGATTTTTTAATTAGTTAGAGTTGTGTAATAATTAGCTGTAGTTTGTTATTCATTCTGTTGTGTAATAACTAGTTTAATTAGATTAGCTTAGATTAGCTAGTTGGTTCTGTGTTATTCATTTGGACCCTCCGTTGAGAGGGCACAACTGTTGTAAATAAGTGTGCGTGTGTGTGATGCATGTCTTCCAACCCCCATTTCTTTCTCCCTTTTATTTACCAGCTTACGATGGTTAGTTTTAGGGCATGTTTTAATTAGCATCCTTATGCTCGCATGTTTGCATCCATTCATCTGTCTTGCATGCACCGGGCTCGGCGCATCATGCTAACTGCATTGTATTTCAATTCCTGTTTGAATACATGTATCAAATTGCATTTCACATGACATTTTAGAATAGTCGAGCCTATCTTAGTTGCATTTTGTATGTGTTGCATTAGGCATTCTTGACATAGCTAGGATCATGCATTGATTTCTAACATAGCTTTTGTTTTGGCTCGGAGTACTCAGTGAGTGTTTATGCTTTAGCATCCTTGCATGTGTGTGAGTGACTGCCATGATAGCATGCTTGCCATGAGGCTAACTGCTTACGTGATATAACTGCCTGAATGCCTGTGGGTGAATGTTGGATTACTGGAATTGGAACAATTCATTGATTACGAGTTTCAAGCCCATTTGAGAGTGGCAAATCACCATGTTTTCTAAGCCCACTTGAGGGTGGCAAAATCCGCATTTTAGCCTACTTGCGAGTAGCAAACCGCTTTCAAAAACAAACATGAGATGTTTTGTTCCAACTTAAGCGATCCAGTCTATTCTAGGTTAATAACCGGAATAAGAGCACATGTGTTTTCAAAAACAAGATATCATGTTAGTAAAGGCCGATCTTTGATCGGGCGAGCGGGGGTGCTCATTGCATGACCTTCTCCTCTTGTACCCAAGTTCCCGAGCTGAGGCAACTTTGGTGATGACGAACACGTGGCCTTAGGCACGAGTCAGGGTTTCTTAACTTCCCCCAAAATAAAATATTTAGGTGGCGACTCTGTATCTGGCAAAGCAGTCCATGTTTGGCACTTCTTTCTAAAAATTAGTTTTTCAAAATGATTTGCCGGATTTGGACTCTTTGGTGATTTATAAATCTCGCATTGCACTTTGCAAGATCAAATTAAGAACCGTGACATTTGAGTCCGAACTGTAGTGAGCCCAATGAACAAAACAGGATTTTCTCGGGACGTTCGGGCGCGTTTACAGTTTCTAGCGACTCTGCTGGGGATTTTAGAGAACTTGATTCGAACTTATGATATCTTGTTTTGACTACACTTATGTGTTTCTTTGCATTGCATGTGCATTGGTGCACTTAGGACACAGTGTTTGTCATCTGCTATTCCTGAATGGTTTGCCAGAGGCTCGCTTTGAGAAGCGTGCCATAAGGCTGACCGGTTACGGGCTCTGCCACGATGGGAACACAAACCCCAGTTTTTACCGGGGCACCCTTTTTGACCATTTGACCTAGTGCATATCGGAATCGATAGTGACTATCCCAAACTAGGACAGGTTGCTTACCCGATTATAGGTTGTTTGAAACCGCTGTGTGCATAGTGAAACCCTAGCTCCTGACAAAATAGGACAGGGAAACCCTATCCCAGCATAGGGATGTTTTGGCTCTCACTTACTTGCTATGTGCTGTTAGAGTGTGTCTCTACAGGAATGCATGTATCAGTTTGCAAGTCTAGATATCAGGCCTGTGGGCATCAGTATCAGTATTTAGGAATCGGTTATATCCGCGGATATCAGATTCAGATTTCGGGCAGTGATTTGGGAACAATGATCAGTATTTGAGAACAGTATATTCAGCTTACAAACGCCAACTGTGTGTTGTCATGCCAACTGTGTGTTGTGTTTATTTAAGCCGTTATGCTGTCCGTTTTTCTGATTGTTTATTTCCTTATTATGCTTTATTTATTTTTTTGCTAGGTAGTTTAGCACAATTGCTTCCGACCAAGCAGATATTCCCCAAGCACTCTGGACTAAACGTCAGAGACTCCATCGATCTGAGGATCTGATAGACGGACAACTAGTGTTCCACTCTTTACCCCCGGTTGCTAGATGGAGGTCAATAAGGCGCAGTGTATCGGTATCGCGGTTGCCAGATCAGTGGTCCTTGAGTAGTCAGGTTGAGATTTCCGAGTCTACTACAGAGACAGATATACCAACAGTTCAGTTAGATCAGGGCAGTATGGCAGGAATGGAGGAGATGATGCGTCAACTCCAAGAAAGTATGAGAACCATGCAGCAGGACATTGCCCGTCAAGCAGAATTTGCCAAACAACATGCCGAGGTCATGGCTCAACAGGCAGAGTTAATTGCCAGGCTACAACAGCAAACCGGGGCATCCGCTTCACACCAAGCTCCTCCCCTGCCAAGAGTGCCAATACTCGGGGAGACAGCTAATGTCCAGGAAGATACGAACATTCTAACAGGGCCGGCTCCGCCCCCAATCCTACTCCAGCTATCCAAAGCACAGGCCAACCTACCGGATTCACCCTTTGAGTTCGAGGTGAACCCTATAGCGTTGAAAGTGAGCAAGCTTGAAAAGTTGTTCAAGAAATCTTAAGGTGTGAAGTCCATTCCAGATATTGAGGATGGGTACACCGACTCGGCCGTGATGTTGCCGGATCGGTTTAAGATGCCACATATTGACCATTTCGATGGGTTTGGAGATCCCATGGTGCACCTACGGCTGTTCTCAGATATTTTAAGGCCGATGGGCCTCTCCAGATTATAGAAGCTTTCCCTGTTTGGTCGGACCCTGTCGGGTGTAGCGGCTATTTGGTATGCAAAACTGGAGGACTCCGTTAAGAGGAACTGGGAGGAGATGTCTGAGGCCTTCATAGCTCAATACTCCTACAATACACAGATCGAGATTACAACCCGTGATCTCGAGACGACTAGGCAGGAGCCGAAGGAGAGTTTCTCCGATTTTGTGACCCGCTGGAGGGCCAAGGCCTCGATGATGACCATTAGGCCGACTCACAAAGATCAAATACGGATGGTTGTGCGCAACCTCCAACCCAAGCTCATGCAGAAGATGATCGTCCTCCATCTCCCCACTTTTGCGGATCTACATGAGATTGGGGTACAGATCGAGGACGCTTTGAAGCAGGGTCTGATTGACAATGACAGAGAACAGCCCAGGAGGACTTTCAACCGCAGTACGAATACAGGCACAAGCAGTGCTGCAGCTACCAGAGCTTCAGATGTGAGCATGGTCACCACCACCACCCCAAGAACCTTTACAGCTACACCATTCACTGGCGCGTCCGGAAGTAACTCACAAACAACCAAGTACTTACCTCAAGGCCAAAGAACCTTCACTCCACTATACATGCCCCTGTCCAAAGCTCTGGGGGTTTTAATTAAGAAAGGGCACTTGAAGCCCCTGGAGCCACGGCCATTGCCAGAAACACTTCCCCCCTCCCATAACCCAACTAAATACTGCGCCTTTCACCAACAGCATGGTCACGACACCGACCACTGTTTTAGATTGCGTCATGAGATTCAAGATCTCATTGATAACAGGGTGATTGTGCCTCCGGAGAAACCTAATGTCACAACCAACCCTCTCCCACCACATAACCAAGCTCCACCTCCCAAATGCATCAACTCAATCCAAACTGGAGTTGTGTCATACGACCCTAGCATATATATCACCCCTTCTCACCTACCCAAGCTGGAGGTGTTCATTCCTGACAACACTAACTTGTGCATGTTGGACATCTCTCGAACCCAACCTGAACCAATGGTGGTGATTATCGAAGGTAGAATAGGGATGACTTCAGAGGAAAATGGGACTGTTGATTCAGGGTCTGAGGAATTTGGGAGCTTTGCTGAGGAGGTATACAATTCGAGTGGCTACATTATGTCAGCAGGCCAGGTTAGGCCAAATGTGGAATTGTCAGTGGGGGCAGAGATTTGTGTAGTATGGGAGGATGGATTTGATCAGAGGCTAAATGACTTAACGAATTTGGAAGAGGACATTGCTAACCTTCAGTTTTTCAACAAACAAGATCCAAGAGACATGACAGTCAACTGGTTTGATTTTGATGGGTCAACAGAGGCTACAGGGTGGCTTGACGACCAACCAGATATTGTTGAAGAATCTCAGCCAGAACAGGGCTCGTCAGGGACAAGGACATCAGCTGTGGCCGGAAGGGCCGGGAATCACAATGCATCGTCGGAGAGCGCCGGTGCCAAGAATTTCGCTCAGGATTTGGGCATTTTGAATACAGGAGATGTTAAAAAGCAGGCTGCACTGAAGCATTTTGAACGGGAAGGGATCGAAGATTCTGAGAGAGCCAGAAAGGCCAAAGCCCCTGTGGGGACTGAACGTGCTGTGTGCACAAGAACAGAGCATGCTACGAGCACATGGATGGAAGGTGCTGTGAGTACAGGGATAGTTGTAACGGAGCCGGACAGGTGTCTGTCGGCTGCCGATGGCATGTGGTGGGAAGACAATGACCTATGTCTTGCCCGCACCGATGAGGACTAGGGGAATAACCAGCCGAATGATACCTGGTATATTGGCGAAGTTGACAACATGACTACGAGCGGGTGGTATTTCAAACCCCCACACCTAGATCAACCAGAGGCATCCAGAAAGGACAAGGAGGCGGAGAAGCAGAAAGAAAAGCTACTCAAAGAAAAGGCTGTGCTGAAACAGTTGAAAAAGATACAGGCATGCATCTCCATCTGGGGACTGCTTATGGCTTCATGAGTTCATAGACAAGTTGTCCTATCTGCAATGGACAAGGCCAAACTCTCAATAGACACCACACCTGAGCAGCTGGTAGGATTGGTTTTTTCGGGAGGGGCTTCCCCGATGTTGACCTTTTCCGACAAGAAACTACCGCCCGAGGGCGCAAACCATAACAAACCACTCTACATCTCTGTGGAATGTAGAGACAAGTGGATACCGATGGTTCTTGTCGACACAGGATCCGCCATTAACGTATGTCCATTAAGGACGGCATATGCAATCAGATTGAAGCCCGCGGACTTCGTACCTACTGCCTAGGTGATTCGGGCATATGACAACACTAGCAGAGAAGTGATGGGGACTGTGCAGATTCAGACTCAGGTTGGTCCAGGACAACACGATATTGACTTTCATGTCTTGGACGTTCCCGCAACCTTTAATTTATTCCTAGGGCGGCTGTGGCTGCACCAGGTGAAGGCAGTCTCTTCCACCCTGCACCAGATGTTGAAATACCCCCACGGGAAGGGGGTGGCCATTGTTTTTGGAAATTTTTCAATCCATCCACCGCCAGAAGTGTCTACACCGGTTTTGGAAATCGAGCACGGCACAAAGGATGTGTTCCTATCGGGATTTACCCTAGCCGAGGGTCGGGTCGTACAAAACATCTTAGCTGTTGATGAGGGGTTGTACGTTAGCGCTTAATCAGTATACCTCATGAACAAACTCCAGCACATCCTTGGGATGGGACTAGGAAGAAGTGGCCGGAAGGGCATTGCAGTATCGGCCAAAGTGCCGCACAACCCGCATACCTTTGGCTTAGGCTATCTACCTACCAAAGAGGACTGGGTGAGGAAAGGCAAGGAGATGGCTGGGAGAGCCAGAGCAAAGCTGGCGGGGAAGCCTTATGAGTTAATGCACCGACCCATTCAGGGTACCCTAAACGGATACTTTGTCCAGGAGGGGGAGGATTTTCCATTCTGCGGCTTCCCAGAGCCATGGTTGAATGCAGAGAAGCATTGCTTGCCAGGGTTTGAGATCTTCTTTGACCTGCAGTTATCCGGGGATGACGTTGCTAAGGAGCAGATAGACCCATTAGCTGAAGTTGAGCAGTATAAGGAAGTGAATTCCGAGAGCACCGAGATTGAAATGGGGGTAGCACTGGCTTGTCTACTTTCAGATCCTCCGATCGTACAGAAGTGCTTGGGGGATAACTTCTCGGTGTCCATGATTGGGAATGAAACGGCTACGAGCCCAACTTCAAACATTTTGGATGCATCCATCGCACCCTCCCTCATTTGGCAGTACGAGGAGGGATTTCTATCAAGCAGCACCGGGTCAGGTAGTGAGCCGGAATCTGATTCCACCGAGTCTGTGGAGTCGGAATCAGGTTCCAGCTCGTCTGAGTCTGAGTCTAAGTCCGGTATTCCCGGGGGTGACAACCCGGATGCAACAGTCCTGTCTAGGTCATCTTATTCTTTCTCTTTTGAGTCTGTTGTAACAAAGGAATCTGACGATTTGGAAGTGATTAATGAGAATGGAATGGCTGTGGCTTCTGAGTACTTTTCTGTGCCTTTGATTTATTGTATTAATTAGGACTTTCAAAATTTTGATGAAAACAACGAGGAAGAAATTCCTCCGGTTTTACAACATTTAATTGATCAAGAGCAGGAGAGATATGTTAAACCTTTGGTTGATGAAATCACTACAGTTAATGTTGGTACTGAGAAGGACCCGCGGCTGGTCCAGATCGGGTCCACGTCGTCTTCGGAGGAACGCGAGCGCTTAGTCGCTTTATTAAAAGATTTCAAAGATGTTTTCGCATGGTCCTACGAAGACATGCCTGGAATCGATCTTGAGATTGTACAGCACCAGATCCCTCTTGACCCAGAGGCCCGACCCGTTAAACAGAAACTCAGAAGGATCCGCCCAGACTGGGCTCTCAAGATTAAAGAAGAGGTCACCAAGCAAATTGACGTAGGGTTCTTGCTGGTATCTGAGTACCCAACTTGGCTGGCCAACATAGTTCCGGTGCCGAAGAAGGATGGCAGGATTCGGGTATGTGTGGATTTCAGGGATCTGAACAAAGCCAGTCCGAAGGATGACTTTCCTTTGCCGCATATCGATGAACTAGTGGATTTCACTGCTGGGCCTGCACTGCTTTCGTTCATGGATGGATTCTCAGGCTACAATCAGATATTGATGGCACCCGAAGACCGGGAGAAGACTGCTCTCACCACTCCGTGGGGGACATATTGCTATAGGGTGATGCCATTCAGGTTGAAGAATGTTGGAGCTATATATCAACGGGCTGCGACCACGATATTGCACGCCATGATCCATAAAGAAGTGGAGGTGTACGTGGACGACATGATTGTCAAGTCCAAGGAAAGAGAGGGCCACTACACCGCCTTGCAAAAGTTCTTCCAAAGGATCAGAGAATTTCGGTTGCGGCTGAATCCTCAGAAATGCACATTCGGTGTTACAGCAGGGAAGATGTTAGGGTTCTTGATTACACAAAGAGGTATCGAAGTCGACCCTTCCAAAATCAAGGCCATCTTAGAAATGCCACCACCAAGGACTGAAAAGGAGGTGCGAGGCTTTCTGGGTAAAGTGCAATTCATAAGATGGTTTATCACAAAATTAACCTTGACTTGTGAACCACTTTTTGGTCTCCTGAAGAAAGGAAAGAAGTTCCAATGGGACGGCCGATGCCAAGCTGCTTTTGAACAGATTAAGCAATATTTACAGAACCCACCTGTGTTGTCACCACCTGAGCCGAGGAAACCGTTGATTTTGTATCTTTCAGTGACTGAAACTACAATGGGCTGCATGCTCGCACAGGAGTCTGAGGACAAAGTGGAGAAAGCTATCTACTACCTGAGCAAAAAGATGTTGGATTACGAGACCCGCTACATTCCGCTGGAGAAGGCTTGTCTGGCCTTGGTATGGGCTACCAGGAAGCTGCGGCACTACTTGTTAGCTCACTCTGTAATGTTGGTTTCGAGATTAGATCCCATCAAATATCTCTTCAAGAAACCGGCACTTACGGGTAGGCTAGCCCGTTGGTTGCTTCTGCTTTCCGAATTCGATCTGAAGTATGTGACTTGTAAGTCAGTAAAGGGGAGAGCGGTAGCGGAGTTCCTAGCCGATCACCCAGTGGAAAGAGATGAAGCAGTTGAGTACTTATTCCCAGACGAGGCCATTTTGCATATCGAAGACGAAACCTGGACGATGTACTTTAACGTAGCGTCAAACCAATACGGGTATGGGATAGGGGTGTTGCTAATAGCACCCGACAATTCCCGTATCCCTCTAGCATTTAAACTCCAATTCAAAGTCTCAAACAACGAAGCAGAGTATGAAGCATGCATTGCTGGTTTAGAAGCCGCCCTAGAACTAGGGGCAAAACGGTTGGACGTCATCGGGGACTCGAACCTTGTTGTATCTTAAGCTAAAGGAGATTGGAAAGTCAAAGAAGAAAAGATGAGAATTTACCACCAAACCTTGGACTTGCTGATTCCTCGGTTTGAGAAACTGAACTTTGCTAATCTGTTAAGAGAAAACAACAGGTTCGCAGATTCATTAGCAACTCTATCTTCCATGATAGACATCCCTTTTGGAGTCCGGATGCGTCTGATCATCATTGACTAGAAATTTGTACCGGCCTACGAGCTGATTTGCTGCCATAGATGAGGTTCAAGATGAGAACCCCTGGTATTACGATGTCTAGAACTTCTTGGAGAAAGAAGCATATCCACCAGGGGCAAATGCCAAAGACAAGAGCGTAATCCGAAGAATGGCTGCTTAGTTCATCGTCTGCGGAGGAAAACTGTATAAGAGAGGTCATCTGGGGATGCATAAGCTGTGTGTTGATGCTGAAGAATCAAAGTGCCTGATGGAGGCCATCCATGGAGGAGAGTGCGGAACATACATGAACGGGGTGATGCTAGCCCGGAAAATCCTAAGACAGGGTTACTGCTGGTCCACTATGGAGGAGGATTGTATTGGTTTTGTCCGGCGATGCCACAAATGTCAGATCCATGCAAACTGCATGAACATTCCGCCGTCAAAGTTGTACAATATGACTTCGCCATGGCCATTTTCAGTCTGGGGGATTGATGTGATCGGGGCTGTCACTCCAAAGGGGTCTAATGGGCATGAGTTCATTCTGGTCGCGATAAACTATTTCACAAAGTGGATTGAGGCCCAATCTTATGCGGCGTTGAAGGCTTCACATGTTGCAAAGTTCATCAGGAACAACATCATCTGTCGCTATGGGGTCCCGAACGAGATCATTTCAGATAATTGTTCCCACTTCAAGAAGGAAGTAATCGACTTGTTAGAAAAATACAATGTGGCTTTTCACAAGTCATCTACATATCGGCCATAGACCAACGAAGCAGTCGAGGCCGCCAACAAGAACATCAAACACATTTTGCAGAAGATGGTGGAAACCTACCGGGACTGGCCAGATAAGCTGCCATTTGCTCTGTGGGGCTACCAGACTTCAATTCGAACTTCTACTGGGGTGACTCCGTATTCATTGGTTTATGGGATGGAGGCTGTTCTACCTATCGAAGTTGAGGTTCCGTCTTTGCAAGTACTGGCTGAGTGTCAGATAGCCGAAGCAGATTGGCAGCAGAGAAGATTCGAAGAACTCATGCTCTTTGATGAAAGAAGACTGAAAGCACTGTACCATGTTCAGGGTTATCAACGAAGAATTTCCAGGGCTTTCAACAAGAAGGTTAAGTCTAGGAATTTGAAAGAAGGAGATCTTGTGCTCAAAGACAACCGAGCTCCCATCCATGACCTTAGGGGCAAGTTCAAACCTAATTGGACTGGTCCTTACATCATCAAGTCTATCTGGTCAGGTGGAGGTGTGTTCTGATAGACTTAGATGGCCTAGAGTTCTCCCAACCAATCAACATGGACAAGTTGAAGAAATATCCCTGAGTGGCTTGCTAGGCCGAAAACCCGAAAGGGCAACCTAGGCAAAAGTTAGAGCACAGAAAATTTGAAATTATAAAAACTGAGCTCGCAAGGTTGAAAACCCGCAAAGGGCGGCCTTGGCAAAAGTTAGAGCGCAAAAGGAGAGTGTTAATACACGAGTGAACCTAGGCCGAACTACGTAAGGCTTGATTCCCATCTTTGGGATACGTAGGCAACTTCATTCTAAAGTCCAGCCATAAAAACTTCCCTGATCAACTTTGTCCATGTGATCATGTTTGGTCATCTTTGTCTATTCTGTGTTCAAGAGCTCGGTTGTGATCTCCAGTGCAGTGCTATTCAGACTAGGGGCAACTTTCTAGTTGCCGGAATCCGGGGTTGTGCATCTCAGTGACAGATCTCAGGCGTGTCCAGTTCTGATCCATATCGAAAATGGTTTTGAAAAGTTTTAATAAAAGTTGATTTTGTTCAAATTAATCTTTTTACAACTTAGACCATTTTTGGACCAAACGGGAAATTTTCAGTACCCACAACCTTCAATTTCATTGATTTCAATACAGAGTTCTCCTGCTCTTGAATACAAAATTGAAGTTGCTTTTCATTATATTCATAAAGAAAACTTGAAAGTTCTGATTAAAGCAAATAAATCCGGGGCATAGTCAGGTGTTCCTGCGCCCCCTCCCAGAGCTGGTCGAAGCCTCTGATGCCAAAGTAGGCCCTACCTGTGCCTCTTCATTGAGCCAATCTATGCACTCATCAGAGAGGGTGTAACTGAAAGTGGGAGTGGGGGCCAGAAGCTCTCTAGTCCTCCATGCCATGGCATACTGAGCAAGCTGCGTTCCTCGAACAGGAAATGTAGTTGGGTACTCTATCCCCTCCTCTGGGCAAATCTGATCATGGCCAAACTGGCGCCGGAACCAGAAAGGAAAGTAGAACACGCAGTGTGTCAGGCCGATCAACTGAATCCCAGTCTGCCGGGACATGCTGTAGCCCATCACCGGTAGATCGAGCCAAGGACACCGCCAAGCAATACAGCCTGCAGACAAACTGTACATCCAATCGAACCACCATCCCTCATCAAGGGCATCGACTAGATGTGGTTGAAAGAAATAGCTGCGAGTTGAGTATGCCGGGCAGGAGTCCACCACTCTCAGATTGTCCATCAACCACACCTGGGGAGGGACGGAAAATGAGAGATTAAAGAATAGAGAGATGTACGATGAGAGAAAAGTGAGAAAAGGGTTTTGAGAGAAAAATCGAGCCTGAGGGCCGAGTGATGTGAGCAATATATATGTGAGACAGGGTGGGAAACATTACCTGCAGCAGTAGTGGACTCCCCGCGAATCTGGTCGTCTCCCGGCGATGGAAAGCGTCCAAGCCCATCAATGTCTCGGCCAGTGTCATGGCAATGCGGCTCTTGCCCTCTTTTAAGCCTTGGGCAACTTCGATCAAACGAGTGCTAAACCCTCCGGAGCCTGGGGCAAGCAAGAAATGGGACAGCATGCACAAGCAAAGCGCATGTCACTGAAAGCCCTGCCAATGATGGTCGCCGCGGTCACCGGCATCGGAAAACCGACGAATCAAACTTGGAATGTCCAGCATTCTATCACAAATCAATGACCGAGTGTAGATGTCCCCAAACGTCCCGGGAGGGAATCCCGTTTTGTTCATTGGGCTCACTACAGTTCGGACTCAATGTCACGGTCCTGTATCTAATCTCGCAGAGTGCAATGCAAGACCGATGAATCATCAAAGAGTCCAAATCCGGCAAATCGTTTTGAAAAATAGATTTTTAGAAAGAAGTGCCAAACATGGACTGCTTTGCCAGATACAGAGTCGCCACCTAAATATTTTATTTTGGGGGGATTTAGGAAACCCTGACTCGTGCCTAAGGCCACGTGTCCGTCATCACCAAAGTTGCCTCGGCTCAGGAACTTGGGTACGATTGGGGAAGGTCACTTCGTGAGCACCCCCGCTCGCCCGGTCAAGGATCGGCCTCTACTAACCATGATATCTAGTTTTGAAAACATATGTGCTCTTATTCCGGTTATTAGCCTAGAATTACTATGTGATGCGCACAGCATACAAGTATAGACTAGATCGCCTAATTTGGAACAATGCATCGCATATCCATTTGTTTGGAAATGGTTTCGAATTTTGCTACTCGCAAGTAGGCTAAAACATGGATGTCGATGAATTATTCCAATTCAAGCAATCCAACCTTCACCCACAGACAACCAGGCAATCATATCACATAAGCAATTAGCCTCATGGCAAGCATGCTGTCATGGCAACACTCACACACATGCAAGGATGCTAAAGCGTAAATGCTTACCTAGTACTCCAAGCCAAAACAGAAACTAGTTAGTAATCAAATGCATGATCCTAGTTCATGTTAAGATGGCTAATGCAACACATGCAAAATGCAACTAGAAATAGGCTCGGCTATTCTAAGATGTCATGTGAAATGCAACTTGATACATGTATTCAAATTGGAATTGAAATACAATGCAGTTAGCATGATGTGCCGAGCCCAGTGCATGCAATATGAATGAATGTGTGCAAACATGCTATCATTAGTATGCTAATTGAAACGTGCCCTAAGACTAACCATTGAAAGCAGGTAAGTAAAAGGGAGAAAGATGTGAGGTTGGAAGACATGCATCACACACACGCACGCTTATTACACAATTCGCCCTCTCTCGGAGGGGGCAAAAGAATAATACAAATTAATTAACCAGCAAGCTAATTAAACATTACAGACCCTTAATTAATTTAAACAAATTAATTAAACTACTGAAAGCAGTAAAACAGCCTCAGGAAGAGGGACAAAGGCATGCTTGAACGGTTTCGCTTGGAAATCCATCGCCATGTCACATGTTGCCTCTCTTTACACTGCTTTGCACTTCTGAGGACTGCACAAGTCTCAAGGTTGCTTCTGAACCACCTTCTGAGCACTGTGGAAGGTCATCAACCAAGAGGAAACACCACCGGCCATGGGAAACTGGTCATCGACCATGTGTGAGGCTCTCGGCCAACAATGCATAGTCGATCGGCAATAAAGATGGTCGACCGACCATCTATCCCTGCAGGAACCTGTTTTGCTGCAGCAGAGGACATACAAGGCATGGCAATGCATTTTCAAAGCAATGTATGCACGACCACCCTCCTTATCATGTTTGAGACTCAAAGGAGTATGGTTCTCGACCCTCGAACCATCAATCACGCATTTCAATGCGTGATGGTCCAAGAAGTCAAGTGTGCAATTTCAATATCAAATGCACAAAACACAAAACATACCAAGGGGCCCCCAACCTCAATCATGGTTGATCAAGAGGCAAGGGATGCACACACAATGCAATGCAACCTACGCAAGCAAACAAGCATGCAAATAACTCAAGTGTGCAACAAATCTAATGCAACATGAGCATGTTAACATGCAATATGCAATAGGCATACAACCTAGACATGTGGACATATATAGCATGCAACAACATGCAAAATGAAACAAGCATGCAACAACATGGTGAGATGGACTTACACTAACATGGGTAGCTCTCAAGCATGCCAAAAATCAGTGGCCATTATGGTGCAACAAAAGCATGGAATTGATATGTGAACATGCATGCACAAAGGTCTACCTGTAGACGTCCCCGAACGTCCCGGGAGGATGAATCCCGTTTTGTTCATTTGGGCTTACTACAGTTCGGACTCAAATTGTCACGGTTCTTAATCTGAACCAAAGAGTCCAAATCCGGCAAATCGTTTTGAGAAAAACAGATTTTTGAAAGAAGTGCCAGACATGGACTGCTTTGCCAGATACAGAGTCGCCACCTAAATATTTTTTTAATGGGGGAATTTAGGAAACCCTGACTCGTTCGCCTAAGGCCACGTGTCCGTCATCACCAAAGTTGCCTCGGCTCGGGAACTTGGTTACGATTGGGGAAGGTCAGCTACGAGCACCCCCTCTCGCCCGATCCGAATATCGGCCTCTACTAACCATGATATCCGTTTTTGAAAACGTTATGTGTTCTTATTCCAGTTAATTAGCTAGAATTACTATGTGATGCGCACAACACAAAAGTATAGACTAGATCGCCTAATTTGGAACGAAGCATTGCATGTCCATTTGTTTGGAAAATGCTTTGAGATTTGCTACTCGCAAGTAGGCTAAAACACGGATTTCAATGAGTTGTTCCAACTCAAACAATCCAACCTTCACCCACAGGCATTCAAGCAGTTTATATCACATAAGCATCTAGCCACATGGTAAGCATGCTGTCGTGTTAACATTCACACTTATGCGAGATGCTAAAACATAAAAGCTTACCTAGTACTCCAAGCCAAAACAGAAACTAGTTAGTAATCATATGCATGATCCTAGTTCATGTTAAGATGGCTAATGCAACACATGTAGGATGCAGCTAGGATAGGCTCGGCTAATCTATGGATGGCATGTGAAATGCGACAACTAACACGTATTCAACTTGGAATTGAGATACAATGCAGTTAGTATGATGCGCCGAGCTCGGTGCATGCAAGACAAATGTATGGATGCATGCATGCATAGCATAAGGTATGCTAATTTAAATATGCCCTAATACTAACCATCATAAGCTAGTAATAAAAGGGAGAAAGAAGTGGGGGTTGGAAGACATGCACACACGCACCCACACTTATTACAAATTTGCCCTCGCTCGAAGGGACCAAAAGAATATACAAATTAATTAACCTACAAGCTAATTAAATATTACAGACCGCTTAAAATTAACTAAGCTAAGAAAGCAGTGAAAGGCCTCGGGAAGAGGGTCCAATGCATGCGTGCTCGGGTTTGCTCGGAAATCCGTCGCCATGCACAAGCTGCCTCTGTTTTCCTTGCTCTGCTCCTCTGAAGATTGCCAAAGTCCCAGGGTTGCTTCTTTGACTGCTGTGGGACACCACCGGCTGAGAGGAATGGCCACCGGCCAAGGGGAATGGCCACCGGCCACTGATTAATTTATCGGCCATTGATGGATTGCCGGTCGGCACTGGAGATGGCCGGCCGACCAAAGCTTCTTGCAGAATCCTTGAAGACCTCTTTCAAGAACAGCACTCCAGCTGCTTCTTTGGCTCCAAACCAGTCTAAAAACTTCAAGAAAAGACCTCTGGCCCCTCAGCAATCAAGGTAAGGTGTGATGGTGGGTGTTTGTGTGCAATACTAAGGCTAAACACACACAAATACAAGAGAGAGAGATATAGATATAGGATAGATACACAACTCAAACCCTAAAACCAGAGCTCTTTATGAAAACCTTGTCTTTTTTTTGTAACCCTAATGGAGGAAGAAGAGGCTCCTTCTTATAGAGGGTTCAATCTTGCAAGCTTACAAGACAAGCTAGCCAAGAAGGAGATCCCTCCATACACGTGTATGGAGGGGAGCAAAGTGTATGCCAGCTAGCATACAAATATTTGCAAAGCAGATGCACAGTAGTCGGCCGGCCAAAAATGCAGTTTGACCAAAAAAGATGGCCGGTCGATCATCTATAGTGCCGGCCGGCCAAACATTTGGCCGGTGGCCTCAAGCCATGGCCGGTGGATTGTGGGGATGGCCCACAAGCCATTCCCTGCCCCTCAAAGGCAAAACACAAGTGTTTGGTGCAAAACCAAACACAAAACAGTCGAGTCGAGAGATCCTGAGGCAAGGCGCGTAGCCGAGACCTCCGGGAACTCAAGACAAACACAAACAAGGATGATCACCGGGTGTTCAAACGGTGACATCCAAGTCTTGAGGACGGTCAAAAATGGGGTGTCTACAGTTGCCCCTCTTTGACAGAACTCGAAAGTCAGAACAATGACGGGAGTGAATGTCAAAGCCCAGAGACGACCCATTTTTGACAAGGCCGAAGACTTAGACAA
The DNA here is from genome assembly GCA_030407325.1 of Camellia japonica. Lineage (NCBI taxonomy): Eukaryota > Viridiplantae > Streptophyta > Magnoliopsida > Ericales > Theaceae > Camellia > Camellia japonica. Next base: position 109,478,199 of record JAPPVO010000019.1, read on the forward strand.
AGCATGCAAGACAACAAAGATATGCGCCCGAAGGCAGGGGCAAAATGCAACCGACAATGCAAGAAGCCGAGCATAACTTATGATCATGCAAAGAAAGCTGTAACGAAGCATAACATGCGACAGTTTTAAGCAAGCAAACACCAAACTGCACTACAATGCAGAAAGGATGTAAGAGAATTATGCAATTCTCGATACGTCTCACTCGGAGGATACAATACCTATGCGGTTCGTCTGGTTGCACCAGCCTCAAATGAACCATACATACAATATCGTGCCTGCAAAAGAAAGCAACTTAACAAGTACGATATCGTTAGCAACATGCATAACATGCAAAATGAATGCAAAATGATATACAATATATACAAAACTATGTATAATAAAGCAAAAGAAAATGCAATGCAATCGAATCATGATCCAATCATGAGTGGTTCAAAACCACACAAATGTCAAATAGATTGATGGAGGTAACAAGTCCGTCTACCATAGAAAAGGTGTCGCAACCCTCAAAGCGCGTACACATGCAAAACTATGAGTGATGTAGATGGACACAAGAACAAGTAATTGGGTGGAGTGACATAAGTGGGGAAATGACCCGCTAACGAAAGAACAATGATCTTAATGCTGGATGCAAAAATTACACTACAATGTAATATATACAACGGATATGGCACGCGAGCCAAACCAAATCTTGCCTAGGAAAGACATGGACACATACAAACCGCGTCTAACACAGATACGGTGCCGTCACCCTTAAACCAACATACCAGCGTGGAATAGGTGCGTACACATAATATCATAACTGTGCTTCGACGTGAAAGATATGGGCACATACCAGACCAAGCTCAACATGGAAAGGCGCAAGCCATAAATGGAGGGGGTGATGCAATGAATGCATGCAAGCTACAATGCAATATTTATAATATGCAATGGATGGAATAGGATACAATGGATAAGGCACGTGGGCCAAACCAAATCTGGCCTAGGAAAGGCATGTACACAAATGAACTGCGTCTAGCACAGAAAAGGTGCCTCAACCCTCAAACCAACATACCAGCGTGGAATAAGCGTGTACACATGCAGAACTGTGCTTTAATGTGAAAAGTATGGGCACATACCAGACCAAGCTCAACATGGAAAGACGCAAGCCATAAATGGAGGTGATGCAGTGAATGCATGCAAGATACAATGCAATATATACAATATGCACTGGAATGGAATATATACAATGAAATGCATGACATATGCAATATTTACAGTGATGCATGACATATGCAATACTAAAATGATGCATGACATATGCACTATCTACAGTGTAATGCATGACATATGCAATATTTACAATGGAATGCATGACATATGCAATATTTACAGTGGAATGCATGACATATGCACTATTTACAATGGAATGCATGACATATGCACTATTTACAGTGTAATGCATGACATATGCACTATTTACAATGGAATGCATGACATATGCATGTTTGTTGTTTTGTTTTTGAAATGCATGTTGCATGTAATGCGCGACAGCGCAAGTCGCTTGCAATGCATGATAATGCAAATGAACTGTGCACAGCAATGCACCAAAGGTCTTGCACCTTCCGAGGATTTAAGGTCTCCTAGACCGTGCGTATTTAAGGTCTCGCCAGACCGTGGCGAAAATGCATAATAATGTGGATATGACATGCGCATGACAATGCGAGATGCGCGCGCGACAATGCGAATGAAACGACGCATAATTAGCGCACGTTCACGGCAGAGCGTTGTAACGCAATGCATGTGGGGGAACTTTTGAATCTCTCAGGAGACAAAAAGGATACAAAAAGGATACGCCATGCACGTACTTGAGTGCTTCGCACAGAAAAACACGGTCCGAGGTCAAAACGGAGTCCGGTTGAGCTTTGGAAATGCACTGTCTTGCACTAGCTTGAGCAATGAAGGCCCCAAACTACACATCTGACCCAAACAAGGTTGTAGGAGGCTCACCGGCCATAAGGAGAGGTCACCGGCCATCAACCGGCCATCAAAACATTCCACCGGCCAACTATTTGGCCGGTCGGCCAAAAATGTGACCGACCGGCCAAACATGCCTGATTCGGGGCAGTTTGGTCTTTTGGCCTTGGGTCTTTTAAAATAGGGTTTCAAACCCTATTTTCTTACTTCCTCTTAGCCGAAATTTCTTCCCCTCTCTCTCTAGAGCATTTTTCTTCCTTCATTCCTCGTTTTCCTTGATTTTCGCGCCCTTTTCGACGTTTGATTCGCGAAGTTCTTCGCGTTTCGAACATTTTCATCCGAACGAAACTTCGTTTCGGTGCCTCCTCTTCGATTTCCGCCTCTTGGGGTTTGTTTCCCCCAAGTTTTTCTTGATCTTTGTGTCTTTTCCACATTCCGGCTTTTCCGGCCATTTTCTGCCCTCTCGGGGTTGACTTTCCGTTGACTTTTCACATTCTCACCCAGTCTTCTCTCTTCCGGTCATTTTCACACCACTTTTGACATGGCGGATGATATCCCACGAGGCGGGACTCCCCCGGATCACGAGATGGATCCCGAGGCTGAGCTCCTTCCCTTGAGCATCCGCCCGTTCGACCCGGCGACCTACCAGCCGGCGATCCACATGCTGCCTCCTGACGGTCTTCGCCAGTTCAGGAGCTTCGATAGGATGGTGGCTCTAGAGCTTCTTCTGCGCGAGCCGGCATCCCATTTGTCTTTTGGCGCTGCTGAGGTACAGTCTTTCCTCTTTATTATTTTCCGCAATGTAGAACATTTTAACTGCCATAGTTGATTCTGCTCTTTAACTGCTTAGCCCGGATACACCGATACATTGTATACTGTAGTTTGACTGTGAACACACTTGCACTTGATACCTGCTTGAACTGAAAACGTGCACACACATACTGTATTTGCCCCGAATCACTCAAACATACTGACACATCACATGTTGTAGTTCACTGTAAGGACACCGGCACCCGATATCTGTTTGAACTGAAAACGTGCACACACGCTATGTTTGCTCTGAACCACCCAAACACACTGACACATCACATGTTGTAGTTCACTGTAAGCACACCGGCACTCGGTATCTGTTTGAATCTGAAAACGTGCGCACACATACTGTATTTGCCCCGAATCACTCAAACATACTGACACATCACATATTGTAGTTCACTGTAAGCACACCGGCACCTGGTATCTGTTTGAACTGAAAACGTGCACACACGCTATATTTGTATCAATTGACTGTTCTTCAAAACTGTACATTTCACATTGCTTCGCAACTGTTTTGTTTTTGAATACAGGGAGATTCCCATGCCGTCCAGGGGTATGGGAACATTGCCGCTCGAGATTGGTACACGGAGCTACCCGATGCGGTTCGCCACATCGTGGATCAGGCTAGCTTCGGCGCATTCTGCACGGGACTCTCGCGCCTCACTGCGAGCAGGCCTCTCCTTGCCGTTCTAGCGGAGAGGTGGTGGGACACCACCGACTCCTTCCACTTCTCTGCTACGGGAGACATGACGATGACTCCCTATGACTTCTCGATGCTCACTGGCATTGGGGTAGGGGGTGATCCGATCCCCTTTGACACTGACATGGACGAGTGAGAGGCCGCTCAGATCTACTTTCTTGGCGAGGTGTCGCCTCTCGCGCGTCCCAGCTTCGTCAGGTACTCATGGTTCGAGGTCCAGTTCAGGGTTCAGCCAGCCTTAGTCGAGGAGGCTCCGATGACCCAGGAGGCGGTGGAGCGATATGCGCGCGGCTTCCTCATGTTTCTACTGGGGATGACTATCTTCACCGACCGGGCGAACACCGTGCCCCTCTGTCTGCTTAGCGCCCTTGTGGATGTCACACAGATCTTGCGCTACGACTGGGGTGGGGCTGTCTTGGCCACCCTATACGGATATATGAGGTCAGCTTCCCGTTGCAGCGGACATTTGCTCGGGGGTTACTGGCGAGCTTGGGAGGTACATTTTCTTTTCTGCTTTTCATTTCTGTTCTATATTTTCTGTACTCTGTACCCTGTACACACTGTGGTCTGCTTCACGTTGACTGTATACTGTACACACGGCACACACATACTCTGTTTTACACTGACTGTATACTGCACACACTGTACACCCTGCACAATACACTACACAATACACTGTTATGCAATTTCTGCTTTTGTTCTGCATTCTGCTTTATCTGATAAGCATACTGGTATTTACTCTGTAGTTGTGGGTTTACGCCTACTTTCTGAGGCTCGCGCCCGTGCCAGACGTGGAGACCCCTCTCGTCGTTCCGTTCTCGCGTCGTTTTGACGTAAGGTGCGTGCGGAGGCCCCGGGAGACGTTTATCTTCTTCCGCCGCTACTTCGACACCATCACCCCCGCAGAGGTATGTTCAACTTTTAGAGTTTATTTAAGCTTCGCTTCACACTGTATTTTCAATAACAGTAGATAACAAACTGTATTTCATTTTCAGATCACCTGGCAGCCCTGGGCTCCTTTGCCAGCGACGATTCGGGACCGATTTGCCGGTGCAGAGGAGATTGCCCATTTTAGGATTTTGTTGGAGGGCCCGGTCTGTCGGGCTTGGTACCTGGGTGAGCATTTCCTACGCCAGACCCTAGGTTTACCGGAGCAGATAGTCCCGGTTCACCCTCCCGAGCACATGAGGGAGACATAGAGGTTTACTCCCGAGCAGATGACTGACTATACGATCGGCTGGGAGGCAAATGGTTTCAGGGGCGAGGGCGACTACACAGAGTATGTCCGGGCCTATATCATGCGGCCTCTGAGCGGCGGTCGTCGAGTTGAGCGAGAGAGGCCCGCGGCGCCAGCAGTTAGGGTAGGAGCGGGGGCAGGGACATCGAGGACAGCTCGAGTCCGTGGCAGGAGTGGAGCTCGGAGGGGACGGGGGGCTAGTTGGCCAGCACTGCCCACTTTGATGACATGCCGAGGACAGGGTGGGGCGACTTACCAGATTCCCATTGCTCCCCCCGGCTGATCATGAGTTAGTCGGGTTCTACGACTTACCTCCGGTATGTACTACTTTATCTTGCATCTTGCATTGTCATTTCATTTCAGTTTATTGAGATTCCGCAGAATACTGATGCATCTAACCCTTTTGCAGGCCTCTTCTGAGTACACCCGCTAGTCCCTGGAGCTGACCGCCTCGATGATGGGGATGCTCTAGCAGAGCCTTGACCTTCTATCCATTTATGGCATTCCGGTATGTTCTTCTGACCACGGCTCGAACCATACATAAACTGCTTCATATACTCTGATGCGCAGTACAATACCTAATACACTGCCCTCGTGGCATCTGATACACTGCAGCCCACAAACTGTTCTCATCATTACTCATGGCATTCATACACTGCACTCAAACACTGTATTTTGTACCGATACTCTACTCACAGTATTCACACATTGTACACACTGCATTTTATACTGATACTCTGTTCACGGTATTCTCATGCATTTGCCTTTTGTACTTTTCAGCATCCTTTCCAGATTCCTACTGTGGGAGGTGCTCCGGCCGGACCTTCCGTTTCCACTCGAGATGGCAGAGTATACCCCCGCACCAAAGCGGGGTGTACCCTTATAGGGAGCAGCTCACGGGCTCCAGTTCCTAATGATGATGATGAGTCCAAGGCTGAGGCAGAGGCGGAGGCAGAGTCGTCCGAGGAGGAGACCGGAGATGGCTCGGACTCAGACTCAGATGACGATGCTGATGATGACGTTCCTGGACCTTCATCCAGGAAGAGGACGAGGACGGACCCCTAGACCCGAGGCCTTTTGACATTGATCCAGATTTTTGCTATTTTTCTTCATTTTTGTACTTTTTCCTTTTGCTGGTAGCTAGAGTACCATGTACTGCCGCAGGCAGGTTTTTGTTTCCAAAACTATGTACTTGAAAAAGATAATGAAATGAAACAAACTTTTTGTCTAAAAAAGCGTTACATTTGTACATTTCATACATTGCATCGCATCACATCATATTATGCCTCAACGTAAATGAAATTGATCTTTTGTCTTGAAAATTGAACACTTGCATTATAATAACCAGATAACGAACCAGCCAACAGCAAAACAACTCAGGCAACCCACTGCCCCATTCTGAACACACGGCCCATACTCTGTTGAGGATTAATCTGCATACAACCCATAACACAGCGTTTGATTCATTCTACACACGGCAAACCCTGGACAAACAGTCCAATCTGACAAGACGAAATATGAAGGTGGAACCGGCTGAAGTTGAAGCACACTCAGATGTCCCAAATTTTCCCCTTTCTTCTTTTGCTTCACATAAACGTAGAGAATGGCACAGCACTCTGAGCACAAACGATTGACTTTTGAAATTGAAAAAGGGTTTCAACCGGGGTATCAAGCCTATAACTGAACACAGCGAAAAAGACTCAAACAAAAGGTACACGACCTAATCACAACGAGACACGCTCGGAAAAGACTCAAAACAAGAGTTGGGCTAAACAAAACAAAAGACACGACACACGAACATGTTTACAAAAACGAGAGACCTCAAATCACGAGGAGCCAGTTCTTCCGGGTATGATTTCCCACCCTTTCTTATTTGTGATTCTTACATCACTCGGCCCTCAGGCTCAGTTTTTCTCTCAAAACCCTTTTGCTCACTTTTCTCTCAACGCACACCTCTCTATTCTTTATTCTCTCATTTTCCACCCCTCCCCAGGGTGATTGATAGATGAATAGGAAGCCGTGGGTTCACGTCCAACATTATTAGCTCGCGGCTATTTCTTCCGGCGACGTCTAGTCGATGTTCCGGATGGGGAATGGAGTATCTTGACTCATTCCGATTTGTGCTTCGCACTTGGCTTGATACCTCGTTGCTTGGAGGGTGAGAGAGCTTTCGGCCCTTTACTGACAGCTTCAGTTGTGCCCTTTCTGGCAAGTATGCTAGCGACGGGGGGAAGACAGGAAGCCTGACTCAACTGTGCCCCTAGTTCATCATTTTGACCATTTTTTGTTTTGGTTTTCTACTAAAACAGTTTTGACCAAAATGAGAGTTGGATTAACATACTTGTTCGATTTTTGATTTGAAAATCATGCAAGTGAGGCTATGAGCACTGAAAATTTTCCTTTTTTGGGTCCAAGAAAATAGTCCAGTTTTGGAAAAGATGGAATAGTTTTTGAGAAAATAGTCAACCTCAATAAAAATTTTCAAAAACTATATTTTGTTTGGCAAACGGCCACCGCTCGACGAGCGTAGAACTTACTCTTGAGATGCGCAACCTCGGATCGGAGGCAATAGAAAATTGCCCCTTGCTTGAAAGAGCTGCATGGCAACGGAAAGTTGCCCCTGGTTTGAACGGCGACTCGTGGCAACTTACGGCAACGGAAAGTTACCCCTTGTTTGGATGATGCCGCAGCATATTGTAAATAGTCCTCATTAGTGATGATCACGACCGAACTCCCGGATACAGAGAAGACGAGGACGGCGAGAACCAATATATGGACACGGTCACTTTGAAAGCGTTGGTGGCTGGACTTCAGGATGAAGCTGCCTACGTATCCCAAACATGGGAATCAAGCCTACGCAGTTTCGGTGTCACAACCGAACTATTGGATTCAGAGAAGGCAAGGATGATCAAAACCATTACAATGGACTTGGTCGCTATGAAAGCGTTGGGGCTGGACTTCAGAATGAAGTTGCCTACGTATCCCAAACATGGGAATCAAGCCTTACGTAGTTTCGGTTAAGGTACACTCGGGTATTTTAACCTTCACTTTTTAGGCTCTAACTTTTGCCAAGGCGCCCGATGCGGGTTTTCGACCTTGCGAGCTTTGTTTTTCTTTTTCTTGTTTCCTCTTTTTTTTCTTTTTTTTTTTATATATTTTCTGCATTTTTTTTCTTTTGTTCTTTTTTATTTTGTATTTTTCTTTTGCTCTAACTTTTGCCTGGGTCGCCCTTCCGGGTTTTCAGCCCAGCGAGCCTCTCAAAGGGTAAAAGTGTAACAAGTCCATGCCAAATAGTTTTGAGATCCTGAAGTCATCTAAATCCAGGAGAATGGCTGTTGTTATTGATTTGCAGAAAGACCCATCTTCGGCTCTTCAAGCATATCAGACATTTTTGCCCCTAGTTTGAGGGGTGCTTCTGTTCTAGCTTTGCAAGCTTCTGTTGATGACGTCTGATCTCTTGATCTAACTTTGGTGCCTCTTGTTCGAGGGCTGCTCCAAACCCGGCCACACAGGCCTCACATGGCGGCTGACCGTTGAATGTTCTAAATGGGTTCAAGGTTTGGAATCAAACGGATTGAATCTTGAGGCTGAGAGCGATCCTAGGCTGCACAATCTCGAGAGCAATTCCACACAGATCTTCACAGGACTGCGCAAAACATTTTGTTTTTGAAAGTTTTTACGAAAACGACAAATCACTCGCGCTGAAGATAGTGTGGAACCAATCTGGATCGAGCTAGGGTCCTTCTCAGTACTCACGCTAACAAGCATGATTTCATTCATTAAAGGCTTAGCATGCCTATCTTTCTCTCAAATGAATCAAAGTTTTGCAAAACCCGAGGAATTCCTTCCTCTTCGTTTTAACCACCACAGTGTTCAAAAAGGGTTTTTGAAAAACTAAAGATCATTACAATGATTTTTAGGGCACAAGAGAGCAGGCGGAATGTACTACCGTTCCATTCAAATCCTTCTGCACAACTAGCTCAAACTAATAAGCACGGAAACATGATAGCCGCAGCTGTTTCATTCAAATTTCCTGGTTGCCACTGGCTCCACAGCAGAGACAGACTCAAAAAGAAAACAAAAGGGTAATTACAAAACAACACGGTGTTCGAGGCAACAACCCCGGAACCACCCGACATTCTATACATGGGGACTGACTTGCTACAACAAGACAGACCCTTAAGCAAAAAGAACTAACTCAAGACAATGAGACAGACTCAAAACAAAACAAAGAGACTGACTCGATACCCAAGCTAGTATTTACAAAACTAGCATTCACAGATGCTAAAAAATGCGTGCCAGACGCCACATCCAAAATACGCCGAGGGTGGCCCACAGGTGGTCCCAACCCCGATCACATACTTGCAGTATCTTCGAAGTCCAATAGCTGGGTAGTAACAGACTTGGCTGAGGTGGGTGGAAGGATAACCTCATTGTCGATCAAATCTTGCACCTCGTGACAGAGGCAGAAACAATTGTCGGTAGCATGACCAGTTTGCTGGTGGTACGCGCAGTACAAAGCGGCATCATGTGTGAGAGGGAGATTCTATGAGAGAGGCCGAGGCTTGAGGGGTTTAAGATGTCCTCTTTCGGCCAGGATCTGGAGCGCCTTAGACAAAGGCATGTAGAGAGCGTGGAAGACCCTGCGCCCTCGGGGCAGGTACTTTGAAGTCTGAGTATTCTTGTTAGACGCACTAGCGAAAGGGTCGGCAGGCACTGCCTTGACCTTCTGATCTTTCCCAGGTGCAGTGTTGGGAGTAGAAGGAACTGCTCTGGCATGATGGGGCCTATCCCGATTTTCTGACTGGCTTGTACTGCCTTCTGTTGGAGCAGGGAAAACATCATCCACAACCTTGGTCACAACTGAGGATACTTGCTGTTTACTCATCCCTCCGGCTTTCAAAGCCTCGACTGCCCACAGCAGTTGTTCAATGGGATCGGCGTCTGCCTTCATTTTGTCCTTACCTTTGGCCTCAGCCTGATCGAGGGTTTGGGTTGATGTTGACACGTCATTGCCATAGCTAGAGGCAACCTTCGGTTGGCTAAGCTTGATTACAATTCGCCCCAACAGCGGGGGCTCATGTGGTACAAAATTCCCGGTATATGGTGCAGTTGGTGGCAAAGCCGACATTCCGTAAGCGAGATCCGCCACGGACCTCTGGAGGTCACCTATCATCCCCATCAATTCGAACGTGGTGGGCTCACGAGCCTGATACAATTGGGGGGTCCAGATCGGGTGCGTAACAGGCGACCGAGGTGGATGCGGTATATCGACATTGGTATCACTTTGCAGAGTGATTCCTTGATCTAATGCGGCTGTCATAACCACAATCTCCTCCGAATTCTGCGTCATCATAAGTTCGTTGTACTGAACGGTGACTAACGGATCAGATGTCTGTCTTGCCTCAGCAAAGGGGGAACACTAGCTATTCTGTATCAACTTTCTGAACTGAAAGGAAAAAACAAGCAGCATTTCAGCCCAAACGGATCAAACACAGGTGTAGCCGAACAACTGGACTCTACTACTGATCATTATTCCCCAGAGTCACTGCCACAAAACACTGAATCGGATATCCACAGATATAACTGATTCTCACAAACTGATACCGGTGCCCTTAGGTGTGATACTCAAACTTGCAAACTGATATGCGCATTCCTATAGAGATACACTCTAAAAGCACATAGCAAGTAAAAGAGCCAAAACACCCCTACATTGGGGTAGGGTTTCCCTGTCCTATTTTGTCAGGAGATAGGGTTTCACTACGCACGCAGCGGTTTCAAACAACCTATTATCGGGTAAGCAACCTGTCCTAATTCGGAATGGTCACTATGGATCCCGAATATGCACTAGGTCGAATGGTCAAAAGGGTGCCCCGGTAAAACAGGGGTTTGTGTTCCTATACTGGCAGAGCCCACAACCAGTCAGCCTTATGGCACGCTTCTCGAAGTGAGCCTCCGGCAAACCGCTCAGGAATAGCAGATGGCCAACACGGTGTCCTAGGCACACCAATGCACATGTAATGCAAAGAAACACATAAGTGAAATCAAAACAAGATATCACGAGTTCGAGTCAAGCTCTCTAACTTCCCCAGCGGAGGCGCCAGAAACTGTAGACGTCCCCGAACGTCCCGGGAGGATGAATCCCGTTTTGTTCATTTGGGCTTACTACAGTTCGGACTCAAATTGTCACGGTTCTTAATCTGAACCAAAGAGTCCAAATCCGGCAAATCGTTTTGAGAAAAACAGATTTTTGAAAGAAGTGCCAAACATGGACTGCTTTGCCAGATACAGAGTCGCCACCTAAATATTTTTTAATGGGGGAATTTAGGAAACCCTGACTCGTTTGCCTAAGGCCACGTGTCCGTCATCACCAAAGTTGCCTCGGCTCGGGAACTTGGGTACGATTGGGGAAGGTCAGCTATGAGCACCCCCTCTCGCCCGATCCGAAGATCGGCCTCTACTAACCATGATATCCGTTTTTGAAAACGTTATGTGTTCTTATTCCGGTTAATTAGCTAGAATTACTATGTGATGCGCACAACACAAAAGTATAGACTAGATCGCCTAATTTGGAACGAAGCATTGCATGTTCGTTTGTTTGGAAAATGCTTTGAGATTTGCTACTCGCAAGTAGGCTAAAACACGGATTTCAACGAGTTATTCCAACTCAAACAATCCAACCTTCACCCACAGGCATTCAATCAGTTTATATCACATAAGCATCTAGTCACATGGTAAGCATGCTGTCGTGTTAACATTCATACTCATGCGAGATGCTAAAACATAAAAGCTTACCTAGAACTCCAAGCCAAAACAGAAACTAGTTAGTAATCATATGCATGATCCTAGTTCATGTTAAGATGGCTAAAGCAACACATGCATGATGCAACTAGAATAGGCTCGGCTAATCTATAGATGGCATGTGAAATGCGACAACTAACATGTATTCAACTTGGAATTGAGATACAATGCAGTTAGTAGGATGCGCCGAGCCCGGTGCATGCAAGATAAATGTATGGATGAACGCATGCATAGCATAAGGTATGCTAATTTAAATATGCCCTAATACTAACCATCATAAGCTAGTAAATAAAAGGGAGAAAGAAATGGGGGTTGGAAAACATGCACACATGCACCCACACTTATTACAAATTTGCCCTCGCTCGGAGGGACCAAAAGAATATACAAATTAATTAACCTACAAGCTAATTAAATATTACAGACCGCTTAAAATTAACTAAGCTAAGAAAGCAGTGAAAGGCCTCGGGAAGAGGGTCCAATGCATGCGTGCTCGGGTTTGCTCGGAAATCCGTCGCCATGCACAAGCTGCCTCTGTTTTCCCTGTTCTGCTCCTCTAAAGACTGCCAAAGTCCTAGGGTTGCTTCTTTGACTGCTGTGGGACACCACCGGCTGAGAGGAATGGCCACCGGCCAAGGGGAATGGCCACCGGCCACTGATTAATGTATCGGCCATTGATGGATGGCCGGTCGGCACTGGAGATGGCCGGCCGGCCAAAGCTTCTTGCAGAATCCTTGAAGACCTCTTTCAAGAACAGCACTCCAGCTGCTTCTTTGGCTCCAAACCAGTCTAAAAACTTCAAGAAAAGACCTCTGGCCCCTCAGCAATCAAGGTAAGGTGTGATGGTGGGTGTTTGTGTGCAATACTAAGGCTAAACACACACAAATACAAGAGAGAGAGATATATAGATATAGGATAGATACACAACTCAAACCCTAAAACCAGAGCTCTCTATGAAAACCTTGTCTTTTTTTTGTAACCCTAATGGAGGAAGAAGAGGCTCCTTCTTATAGAGGGTTCAATCTTGCAAGCTTACAAGACAAGCTAGCCAAGAAGGAGATCCCTCCATACACGTGTATGGAGGGGAGCAAAGTGTATGCCAGCTAGCATACAAATATTTGCAAAGCAGATGCACAGTAGTCGGCTGGTCAAAAATGCAATTTGACCAAAAAAGATGGCCGGTCGACAATCTATAGTGCCGGCCGGCCAAACATTTGGCCGGTGGCCTCAAGCCATGGCCGGTGGAGTGTGGGGATGGCCCACAAGCCATTCCTTGCCCCTCAAAGGCAAAACACAAGTGTTTGGTGCAAAACCAGACACAAAACAGTCGAGTCGAGAGATCCTGAGGCAAGGCGCGTAGCCGAGACCTCCGGGAACTCAAGACAAACACAAACAAGGATGATCACCGGGTGTTCAAACGGTGACGTCCAAGTCTTGAGGACGGTCAAAAATGGGGTGTCTACACTACCATCTAAGGCATAAAAGAAACAACTTTTAAACACATTTAAAAGAGACTATTATGGACAAATGGCAAGCATACTGAGCTCTAAAATCACATGAAAGATGATGCCAAATCAACTAATCAAGACAAACATAGCATGTTAATGGACTTAAAGCTCAAAGCTAGCCGAAGGACTTACACCATGGCCATGTCAACCAAGCCCCAAAGAGCCAAAATGGCCAAAACAGTCCCAAAGGACACCAAAACAAGGTTAGAACATGCATTGGATGGGAGGCAAAACATGCTACAAAGGCAAGTACAAAACAAGATGCATGCAAGGCCTAGAAAGGCAAATGCACTACGCCTCTTGCAACCAAACATGGCATGTTTTAGGCAAATGAAATCAGAGTTGTAACACATCAAAATAAGCCCCAAAACCTAATGAGAAGGTCTTCCAAAGACCAAATCATGGAGGCGCATGCAATGGTCTATTCTTAAGGTATAAAACACAAACTACCCCAAGCATGGAATGGATGGTAAATGCAAGTGTGTAGCCATAGAACATGGACTAAAATGGCATGAGGAGTGATTCCAAATCACTGAAATAAACCAAGGGAAGCATGCTAATGACTCACACACCTGAAGCTAACAAGCTAGAATGCAAAGAGGCTATATAAAGCATGGAAAGCATGACCAAATCGACACCCAACAGAGCTTAAACATGTTAAAACATGACCAAAAACTTCACAAAGCTAGGCCAAAACATACAAGCATGGTGGTCCAAATGCATGATGCATTTCTAGGCAAAATAGATGAATGCAAGGCAAGTGTATGGTGCATGCAAGGCATGTCTAAACCGACTTGAAACAGAGGTATAACATGGCAAAACAAAGCCTAATACCTACTGAAATGAAGCTAAAGCAAGCTAGGCATACAAGCCACAACACAAGCCATTTGTGCAAACATCAAAGACAACATGGAGAGGGGATGACCCTCTCCCATTTAGGACCTCAAAATCACCTTTCCACTACTGAAAATCCTCTGGATTTCAGTATTAGAGAGGTCATGCAAAGACCAAAACAATGGCCAAAAGGTATGGCCTAAAACAAGGCCTAACAAGGCCTTGGAGGGGGGAGACAACCCCAAACCTTAAAGCAACCTTAAACAAAGTTCTAAAGCACAAAAAATCAGAACTTTTATCAGTTAGAGTCAAAGCTTAAAAATAGATGCAAGGTAGGCAAAAAGCTTGTGCAAAAATGGGGGAACTAAAGCTAGAACATTCACCCTTGTAGACTTTCTTCAAGAAAAATGGTCCAACAGGTTTTTTGAGTTCAAAGCAACCCAAGAACACCAAAATCAACCTCCAAGGGCCTCAGCTCCAAGAGGATGGTGTAATGCTATGTGTTTGTGTGCAAAAGTGTGAACAAAACAACCTTATACACACAAAATGGGATCAAATAAGGGAATACAGATACAAAGTTGTATCTCACTCTCTAACCCTAATTCTCTCAACCTCTGGGACCCTTGAGGAGGGAGGAGAAGCTCCCTCTTTATAGAATTCCAGTCTTGCAAAGCTTCCAAAACAAGCTAAGCAAGAGACAAATCCCTCCATACACGTGTATGGAGGGCGTGTATTGTGGATGCCAGCTGTTACAGCTGGCATAAAATATATGTCAAAAGCAGATGGAAGGGGGTCGACTAGCCAAAATGTCCAATTGACCAACAAAGGTGGCCGACCGACCACAAAAGGTGCCGACCGGCCACAACTTTTGGCCGATGGAAAGGAAACAAGGCCGGTGGCATCATGCCATGGCCGGTGAGTTGTGGGGATGGTCAACAAGCCATTCCTTGCCCTCAGAAGCAAAAACACAAGTGTTTGGTGTATAACCAAACACAAAGCAAACAAGTCGAGAGGTCTTGAGGCAAGGCGCGCGACCAAAACCTCCGAGAACTCAAGACAAACACAAACATGGATGATCACCGAGTGTTCAAACGGTGACGTCCAAGTCTTGAGGACGGTCAAAAATGGGGTGTCTACACCGAGCATCATGCATAGTGGGCTTGCACATTCGTCCTAAGGCTTGGATGTGGCCGAAGCAAAACTGGGGTAAGATTTCTTCGTTGCGCTCGGATTCCATCAAAACTTGGAAATCTTCGAAGGTAGGACACATCTCTTGCCCGCCAAAGCTAAAGACATGTGTTACCGGATTCCAAAACCTTGCTGCGGCATGGAGAAATGGAAAGTGCAGCGGGGTGCGACTCAGCGTGAATAGTGCATTTATGCCGAAGCCCCGGAAGTTCAACTTTTTCGAGCCGTCTAAGGTAGCAATCCAAGTTGTGAGATTTTGGACGAGAAATGCCTCTATTTCAATGCAAAACTGAGATGGAATGAGAGAAACACGAAGCTGGAACCTTTATGGAGGATAAGGTACTGTTAGGAGGACAAGTGTCAAAAATCTGGAGGTCACCAGGCCAACTGGTCGGCCGACCACTTTTTCTGGTCGGCCAGCCAGTTTTTCAGGTCGGCCGGCCACATAACTGGTCTGCAGAACAAGAAACTGGTCGGCCAGCCACATTTAGTGTTCGGCCATGAAGAAAAATTGGTTTTTAGCCTTTTCCTAGTCCCTAGAAGAGAGCTCCCAGCCTTTCCATGTGTTGGGAGTGCTAAAGGTCCGAGTTTACCTCTGTTTCGGATGTGTTCCGTCGCTCCGCTTGTCCAAAATGCGTTTACTTATCGAGTTTTTGCTATTTATTTGTCAAGTTGTCACTCTTTATTTATCGAGTTGTTAAGTTTTGCTTATCGAGTTGTTGCTCTCCGTTTATCATGTTGTCAAGTTTTGCTTATCGAGTTGTAAACTTGCTAAGGTTTAGTTGTTTCTTAGTGAGTTAAGTTATTTAGTTCGCTTTGTTGGCTCACTACCTGACTTGGCAATACACATTGTTCAATTTCCATTCAATCTTATTTTTGTGCAAAATGATGCGATGCGATGCTAAGAATACAAAATACAACACTTTTTGAACAAAAAGCTGTGTCATTCCATCATAGCTTCTTTTTACATCTTACAACAGGGTACAAGTTTTAAAGAAAATAAAACTGCCTAACACTGTACAATGTGCTACAACTACATGTAAAAAGGAAAATAAAGCAAGAACGTCTGCATTAGTGCTATCAGGCTCAAGATCGGGAGGCTCTCTTCATCCTCTTCGACTGAGCAGCCTCTGCACCACCCCCACCAGTAGCACCATCCGAATCGGAGCCGTCGTCCTCGGAATCCTTCTCGGCATCACCTCTGCTATCAGAACTGGAACCAGAGTCATCCTCTCTGCCTGCGGATGCCTCTGACTGAGGATGCACAGACTCCTCCTCCTCGCTGGACTCCTCGTCATCTCTGATAGGTGCTCTATGTCTGCCTCAGCTGCGAGTCGAGCCCCCTCTCCCAGCTCCTTGAGAAGGCTTGGATGGCCCAGCCTGTAGCGGTGGGATCTGAAAAAAGACAGTTTGAATACATCAGCCAAAGTATGTATATCAGATGTAGATGCAGGAATGCTGTGTAGAGTGTGTGCATGCAAATATAGTATGTGAATGTGGTGTGTCAGATGTGCTCTACACATGCAGTCAACCAATGTAATGGAATGTTCAATTTCAGTATGTCATCAGAAGTATGATAAATGCAAGGAAATTGAAAAGTACCGAAACACCGGCGACGAACAGCAGCGTCTCCTTCCGTAGAACCATGCCCTCGAGTGAAGCCACCACTCCGAGTAACCCCACAGTATACTCCCTGGGAGGCTGCACACACAAGTTCAAGTCATCAGTGAATGAATGAATGTCTAAATATCTGAATGATAAATGAAAACTGTGAAGCATACCGGTGGTGAGTCAGGGTCACTGACGTATCGGTGATCCGGTTGCGGGGGCTCTAGTGGGATCTGGTATGGTGTCCCATACTCCCAACCTGTCAGCCCGATCGGAAGATCAGGCCATCCAGCATATTGGCAAGTAGAGGGGATCTCTCTAGCCCCACTCCTCGATATGCTAGCCCTGCTAGTCGAAGGAATGTCTCTAGCTCGGGCGCGACTCGAGGAAGGCACGTCAGCAGCCCTTCTCGTGGGAGTACAGACACTTGTCAGTGGAGGCATCAAGTACGTATGGCGGTAGGTCGCGTACTCCCCCTCTTCCAGTAACAGAACTGCATCAGTACCCAACATAAGGACCTCGACCTCCTGGGGAGTGAGTCTCTCAGTGGACCGCATGTCTTTTGGAGGTGCTGAGGGGATATCCTGAACATGGTTGCCCATCGTCTGACGCAAGAAGCGATCCCCCAGAAACCAGGCCCTGCCAGCTGGCCCCTCAAATAAAACTCTATATCGAGAAGCGGCCCACACCCCAGAGAACCAGAACCGGGCATCTCCTGACAAGGGTGCCCATGGCTGCCAAGTAATCTACGGATGGCAAGTGCATAAACGGATTAGATGTCATAAATATGCAAGATGAATCAAAGCTGAAAGTATGAAGAACTGAGAGTTCTTGATTACCTCGGTCGCCCGTACAATGTCGAAGAACTGTCGGAGGTATAGCAGAGTCTCCCGGGGCCTCGACCGGCACCGATCCTCAAATCTGCGAGAGTAGGGGATCTCAAGAGGCACCTCAACCTCCAGCTTAGGGGCCAATGTCGGGAAGTAGGCATTCACCCATAGCTGTGAAAGACAGGACAATAGCTGTCAGTATACAAAATATATAGGGGGTACAGAATGCTGAATGCAAAATGTAGGATACAGAATGTAATGTGTGCCGTGTGCAGTGTACAGGTAATGAAAAGCAGAAATGTAAATCAAAGAGGGCAGAACATACCTCCTAGGCTCGCCAGTAGCCCCCTACTATGTTCCCCCGCCCGCGAGAGGTCGCGTTCATATAGCTATAAAGGGTAACGAGGCCAGCGCCACCCTAATCATACTGACTGACTTGTGATAGGTCTACCAAAGCACTGAGCAGATAAAGTCCAACTATGTTCCCCCTGTCGGAAAACAGAGTGGTCCTGAGGAGGAACATCAAAAATCCCCGAGCATACTGCTGTATGGCCTCGATGGTCTCGGGCAAAGTCCCCCTGAACCACTCAGAAAACTAGGTGTACCTGACCCTACCTGATGATCTGTCGATCGGCGGGCGGGCTCCCAGCAGATAAATCCAAGCGGCCTCCCACTCGCCCATATCTGCATCATAGGGGATCGGTCGGCCTGCCACGTCAAGGGCCGTCAGCATGGAGAAATCATATGGGGTCATCGTCATGTCCCCAGTAGCTGAAAAATGGAACGAGTTGGTGGTGTCCCACCATCTCTCCACAAGTGCCCCCATGAGAGTCCTACTCGCCGGATGACGCGATAAGCCCGCACAGAAAGGTCCAAATCCTGCCTCGTCCACGATATGGCGAACAACATCTGGGAGCTCCATATACCACTCCCTAGCAATAATCGATCCATAACCCTGTGTGGAACGGGAAGATACCTGCATTCAGAATGAACATATGTATTCAGTTTCAGAATAGAAATGTGTGAGCCACGTGTTCAAAGTGGAATGTAAGAGCTGCATGCAAACGAAGTGAATGAGCTATGTGTTCAGAAATGAAAATGTATGGGCTGCGTGTTCAAAGTTGAAACGTGTGAGCTGCGTGTTCAGAGTGAGAATGTATGAGCTGTGTGCAAATGAAGTGAATGAGCTGTGTGTTCAGAAATAAAAATGTATGAGCTGCGTGCTTAGAATTGAAATGTGTGAGCTGCGTGTTCAAAGTGAAGTGAATGAGTTGTGTGTTCAGAATGAAAAAACGCTGAACGCTGAGTTGTGCGCCCGAAAAGTGAGCTGTGCGCTTGAAAAGTGAGTTGTGTGCCCGAAAATGAGCTGTGTGCCCGGAAAGTGAGCTGTGTGCCCGAAAATGAGCTGCGTGCCCAAAAAGTGAGCTGCGTGCCCAAAGAATGAGCTGTGTGCCCAAAATAAACTGTGTGGTCAGGACGAACCGTGTGTTCAGAGTGAGCTGTGTGCCGAGTCAGCATCATATCCTAAATAAGTTGCGTGCCAAATCAGTATTGTGCTATGTGCGAGCCATATGCCAGGAGAAGCAAAAGTACTGTGCATATGAATGTGTTCAGAATGAGCAGATAAAACACATAGCGAAAACATGAAATGCGCAGGAAATGCAGAATGCATTGCAGAGAATGTAAAAGTGAAGTACGTACCACTCGCGCCTAGTGAGATAGGTGAGACTCTGGCTCCCGTAGTAGTAGGTCCATGGGTGCTCGCCGCGTGAAGTCGGTAAAGTGATAGAAGGTGTTAGGAGGAAGAATGTGATCCTCCGGGTGGTATGTTGTAGGATCAAACGGTCGTATCCTTGGAGGCAATGACATAATGTTTGGCTCATCCTCGGCGTGTGGAGAACCTCCGTCGTGATGAAAGTGATCCGCCATCCGAAGAAATCTGCAAAAATGAGCAAAAATGAGCAAAATGAGCCAAAATTGCAAAAAGTCAACAAAAGTCAACTCTTGGGAAGAGAAAAAGTCAACAAAAGTCAACGCCCGAGAAAAGGTGCCAAACTTCGAGACAAACATACCTCAAGTGGTGAAAATGGAAAAAGAAGCACCGAAATCAAATTTTAATCGGTTCAAAACGAAGAGAATCGAAAGTTTTCGCGAAACAACTTCGCGTGGGGCGTTGGAAAACGCGTATAAAGTGCAGATCTGAGAGAGAAAATGGTCTAGGAAGGAAGAGGGATGTATTTCGGCCTTAGAGTTGTGAGCAAGAGTGATTTGGATGTGTGAACTTAAAGGGCCGAACCTTAAAAGACAAAACTGCCCCAAATTATGTAAACTGGTCGGCCGACCAGTTTTTCTGGCTGGCCGACCACTTGGTGGTCAACAACTAGTCGGTGGATGTTCTAGGTGGTCGGTGGCCCTCATGGGTGGTCTCCAAAGTCCATTTGTTCTCCCTATATATTTTGGTAATGATTGGAGTCCTCGGCTCTCGAGAAAACACAAGAAAAGTACACTTTTCGGTGCGAAATTGTCTTCGCGGGAACTTCAAATTCGAATCTTCGATGCGTGGCTCATCATTACTCTTCATGGGCAAGGTGTATCCTTCTGGAATACGGTGTAACCCTTCCGAGAGGTAAATCGGAGGTCACGGTTGAATTGCTCTCTTTAAGGCATGAACTTCTTTACTCGTCATTTTGTTCCAAACATGCTATTGAAGTTGCACTTTTCTTGCATTGTTATGCACACCTTCTTTGCGTTGTTGCGCACGTTTCCTGCATTGTTATGCACTTTCTTTGCTTGCATGATCTCTACTTGCGTTGTCACGCATGTTACTCACATTGTTATGCGCGTCTGCCTTGCGTTGTTACGCACGTTACTTGCATTGTCATGCACCCCTCAACTTGCGTTGTCACGCGCTTTCACTTGCATTGCCATGCATGTCTCTAACAATATTGTACCTGTTGAGTTTCTTTCTTTTGCAGGCACGATATTGTATGTACGGTTCATTTGAAGCTGGCGCGACCAGACGAACTGGACGGTATTGTATTCTCCGTGTGAGACGTAGCGAGAATTGCATAATTCTCTCACATTCTTTCTGCATGAAATGTAGTTTGATTTGTATTTGTTCGCTTAAAACTGTAGCATTTATTGTGTATAATTGCTTTGTTACAGCTTTCTTTGCATGATCATAAGTTATGTTTGGCCTCGTGCATGTTTTTTGCATTTTGCCCCTGCCTGCGGGCACATCTCTTTGTTATCTCGCCTGTTTGTCTAAGTCTTCGGCCTTGTCAAAAATGAGTCGTCTCTAGGCTTTGACATTCACCCCCGTCACTTATGACTTTCGAGTTCTGTCAAAGAGGGGCAACTGTAGACACCCCATTTTTGACCGACCTTAAGACTCAGACGCCATCGACTGAGTGCTCGGTGATGGGGCATGTTGTGCTCGTTTAGAGGTTTCGGAGTTTTGGCTGAGAGTCTTGCCTTTGGGCCTCTGAACTCTTTTGTGCTTCGACTCGGTCTGAGGACCGAACTCTGTTTCTCTTCTCGGAGGGAGGGAGAGGTGTTGTAGACCATCGCTTTGTGGTCATAGACCACTTTTCGTGGTCGTAGACCGCTTTTCCCGTTTGGGGACTAGTTTCCGATTTTTTGGAGCCTTCGGCCGTGCACCTTGTCTCAGGACCGCTTAACGTTCTCCGTTTGGCGTGGTTTTTGAACCACACCTTGTTTCCTCTATCTAGAAGGACAATGTGGTTTGGGAGACCATTTTTGTGGTTGTATACCACTTTTGGTGCTCAACAGCTGGGTTTTAAGGCTCCCGGCTGCGCGCTTTGCCTCCCGAACTCTCGTTTTCCATCTGTGTCGGTTTGTTTTTGGTACAAACCTTGTTTTCCTTGCTTGGAAGGTGGTACGAGGGTGGGAGACCAGTTTTTCCTCTTGGAGACCACTTTCCTTCCCACGCAGCTGATTTTCTGGTTGGGAAACTGGTTTTTTTGGTCTTTGGGCCACCTTTTCTGGTCTCCCACCCCACCATTGGCTTGCTTTCAGTGTGGAGGCCACCAATTCCCCCTGTCGACCACTTTTTTTTTTTTTTTTCTGGGAGACCACTTGAAGTGGTCGGCCGACCACTGCAAGTAGCAGGCCGACCACTTTAAGTGGTCGGCAGCTCTCCCCCTATTTTGGCAGACTGTGTGGATGCCAGCTATGCCAGCTGGAGGGCACAGACTGTATCCTACATACATGTGTATGGAGGGATTGCATCCAAGTTTTAGCTTCTCCATGAAGCTTGAACCTTTGTTTTTCTATAAGAGAGGCTCTCCCTCTCCATGGCAGGGGTTCTGAAATTTTCCTAAGGCATAAGCATATATCTTTCTCTATATCTCTATATTTGATGCTTAAAGAGTGTGTTGTTCTTCACTTTTCCACCACAACCCTTAACCATACACCCCCCATCATTGAACTGAGGTTCTTGGAGGAAATTTTTGGAGGTTAAAAAGCTGGTTCTTGGCTGAGAAATTTGCTGGTATTGCAGTGTTTCAAGGGTAACCTCTTTTCTCCCTTTGAAGCTTTATTTTGATCACTCTCTTAGCCATATTTGCATGCTTCTCTTGGCTAAACATTGAACTACAAAAAGCTCTATTTTTCAGTCCTTAGCATGTTTGTTTAAGGCCCTTTTGGTGTTGAGGGCCTTCTGCCCTCTTGCACGCCTTATTTAATCTTGTTTTGTGCCATGTCTTAAGGCCTTTGGGCTAGTCCTTGCTTGGCCTTCTAGCCACTGAAATCCAGTGGATTTTCAGTGGTAGGCATGTGGTTTTGAGGCCTCAAATCAGAGGGGGGTGATCCCCTCTCTTCTTGTTTTGTTTGCTTGCATTTTTGGCCTATCAAAGGAGCATGCATCTTCATACTTTCAAGGCTTGGTTCAGGCACTTTTTCATGACTTTTAGGGCTTGCCTTAGCTCTGCCTATGGCTGGTTTGGCCACCTTATGTTTGCTTCTTGTATGTGTAGTGTATTTCTATTTGTGGCTCATCAAAGTAGCATGTCTTTCTAGCATGTATTGGCTCCGTTTCAGTAGATTTTTTGCCATCATTTGACATGTCATGACTCTGGTTTTGGCTGTTTTGGTAGCCTCTTGCATGCTCCATATGCTTGTAGTGTAAATTTTGTTTACTAGCTTTGTATGCATGATGTTTTGGCTCATTATCCTAGCATATTTTGGCTATGCTCTAGCATGATTTTGTTCTTATTTTGGGCTGCCTTAGCTCTGTTTTGAGGCTTCTTGGTCGAATGAGGTTTGCCTTGCATGCCTCTAGTGTGATACACTTCGCTAGCTTTGACACTTGAGCCTTTCAACATGCATTACATGGGTTGTTGGCATGATTCTAAGTCATTTTGCATGCCATTTCAGTGCTGGAACATATGCCATTGTACCCCATGTTTCATCCTTTTAATGCTTTTGGAGAGTTGTGTTTTGAACCTTAAGCTTGGGCCAATATGCATGCATGTTTGTATAGCATTTTGAGTTTCTATCTTAGCATGTATGGCCACTGATTTGGACATGGCTGAGGTCTATCCATTTTGGTTTAAGTCCATTGTGCATTGAGTATGTCATGTGGTTCATAGCACTGAGAATGCCATGTTGTTGCATGATCGAGTATTGCATTTGTGCATGCCATGTCCATTGCCTAGCATATGCTAGTTATCATGTGCATTGTGTATACTAGTTGTCATGAGCATTGTGTATGCCATGTAATTCATAGCATTGTGTATGCTAGTATGTTAGTTGCATGTTTTCATGCTTGTCCCTTGCATCGTATTCATATGCTTGTTTCATCGCATTGAATGTTTGCATGCTTGAGCCGCATTGTGTATGCCATGCCATGTTATTTGTTGCATCGTGTTTGGAATAGGAGTTAGTCCAAACACGGGAAACGAGGGATGTTTCATACTCGAAGTGATGAAACGTGCCTCAATTCTCGGTCGTCGACACTCTTGACTATACATGATGGAGTTTTAGGCTTTATGTGTTCTTGTGTGCATTCATTTCATATTGAGTTGTGCACTTTGGCTCCTCGGCCATCATGCATCGAGATGCGTGATTGGTGGCCCGAGGGTCGAGAACCACACCCCCATGAGCTTATGTAATGAGAGAGAGAGTGGTTGTGCATACATGTGTTGCAAATACTTTGCCATGCCCCTTTCTTGCTCTCTATTGCAGCAAACTGAAGTCTGGCAGTAGAAACTGGTCGGCCGACCAGATAAAATGGCTGGTCGACCACTTTTTCTGGTTTTCAGCACATAAAGTGGTCGGCAGGTGGTCTCCAATGCCAACAACTGGTCGGCATCCCTCCTACAGATTCCCATGATAGAGTTTCAGCTTTCTGGAGCTTTTTGCAGTGTTCTGAGACCAGTTGCAAACAGAGGCAAATCGGGGCATCGCGATGGATTTTCGCATGAGGTGACCGGGCACGCATCCTTCGTTATCCAAGGCAGAGTTGAGGCAGCCTATTTCATATAGTTTACATGCTTATTCAATTGCTAACTTAGTTAATTTGTTAATTAGTTAGAGTTGTGTAATAATTAGCTTTAGCTTGTTATTCATTCTGTTGTGTAATAACTAGTTTAATTAGATTAGCTTAGATTAGCTAGTTGGTTCTGTATTATTCATTTGGACCCTCCGTAGAGAGGGCACAACTATTGTAAATAAGTGTGCGTGTGTGTGATGCATGTCTTCCAACCCCCATTTCGTTCTCCCTTTTATTTACCAGCTTACGATGGTTAGTTTTAGGGTATGTTTCAATTAGCATCCTTATGCTCGCATGTTTGCATCCATTCATCTGTCTTGCATGCACCGGGCTCGACGTATCATGCTAACTGCATTGTATTTCAATTCCTGTTTGAATACATGTATCAAATTGCATTTCACATGACATTTTAGAATAGCCGAGCCTATCTTAGTTGCATTTTGTATGTGTTGCATTAGGCATTCTTGACATAGCTAGGATCATGCATTGATTTCTAACATAACTTTTGTTTTGGCTCGGAGTACTTGGTGAGTGTTTATGCTTTAGCATCCTTGCATGTGTATGAGTGACTGCCATGATAGCATGCTTGCCATGAGGCTAACTGCTTACGTGATATAACTGCCTGAATGCCTGTGGGTGAAGGTTGGATTACTTGAATTGGAACAATTCATTGATTACGAGTTTCAAGCCCATTTAAGAGTGGCAAATCACCATGTTTTCTAAGCCCACTTGAGGGTGGCAAAATCTGCATTTTAGCCTACTTGCGAGTAGCAAACCGCTTTCAAAAACAAACATGAGATGTTTTGTTCCAACTTAGGCGATCCAGTCTATACTTGTATGTTGTGCTCATCACATAGTAATTCTAGGTTAATAACCGGAATAAGAGCACATGTGTTTTCAAAACAAGATATCATGTTAGTAAAGGCCGATCTTTGATCGGGCGAGCGGGTGTGCTCATTGCATGACCTTCCCCTCTCGTACCCAAGTTCCCGAGCCGAGGCAACTTTGGTGGTGACGGACAGCTGGCCTTAGGCACGAGTCAGGGTTTCCTAACTTCCCCTAAAATAAAATATTTAGCTGGCGACTCTGTATCTGGCAAAGCAGTCCATGTTTGGCACTTCCTTCTAAAAATCAATTTTTCAAAACGATTTGCCGGATTTGGACTCTTTGGTGATTTATCAATCTCGCATTGCACTTTGCAAGATCAGATTAAGAACCGTGACATTTGAGTCCGAACTGTAGTGAGCCCAATGAACAAAACGGAATTTTCCCGGGACGTTCGGGCGTGTCTACACATTGGCACAGCCGATTCCATATGAGCAGGTGGACGTTGAGCCGCTGGAGTCTGACCCTGAAGATTGACTAGGGTAACATTTTGATTTTTGTTAAACATCTTCCATGCATGGTTTTTGTAGATTTTTGTTAGTAGATTTTTGTTTACTTAGGATAATTTTCATGTGTAAAATGACTACTATCTGTACTTACTTTATTAATGAAAATTTCCTTTGCTTTTCACTACTATCTGTACTCAATTTGTCAATGAAAATTTCCTTTGCTTTTCTGTCTGTTGCATGTGCCAGTTAACAATCTAGTAGGATGTAAGATCATGAGATGAGTAAATTAAACATCCGATTAAATAGGTGCCGATTAGATAACTGCATATCTTTTCAATTTAGCAGAATGAATTAATGAATCTGCCTTTGCCCCAGTTAAGAAATGAACTGGAACGCCGAATATCGGTGGTTCATGGAATGGCTGAGGCACATGAACTTATCGGCGCAAGGCCTTGAAATTTGGCCGATTAGATTAGCGAATCCTTAGCCGTTAAGATTAACGAATCTGCCCTTGCTCCAGTTAAGGAATGAACTGGAACGTCGAATATCGGTGGTTCATGGCCTGGCTGGGGCACATGAACTTATCGGCGCAAGGCCTTGAAATTTGGCCGATTAGATTAGCGAATCCCTTGCCACTAAGATTAACGAATCTGCCCTTGCCCCTGTCAAGGAATGAATTGGAACACCGAATATCGGTGGTTTATGGAATGGCTGAGGCACATGAACTTATCGGCGTAAGGCCCTGAAATTTGGCCGATTAGATTGGCGAATCCCTAGTCGCTAAGATTAACGAATCTGCCCTTGCCCCCATCACGGAATGAACTGGAATGCCGAATATCGGTGGCTCATGGAATGGCTAAGGCACATGAACTTATCGGTGCAAGGCCTTTGAAATTTGGCCGATTATATTAACGAATCCTTAGCCGCTAAGATTAATGAATCTGCCCTTGCCCTAGTTAAGGAATGAACCAGAACGCTGAATATCGGTGGTTCATGGAATGGCTGGGGCACATGAACTTATCGACGGAAGGCCTTGAATGCGAGCATTGATAAGATCGCCTCAGGAGTGTTGCCCCCGTAATCAATAAACGGGGTGGGGGCTGCATGCGTAGGGGTGCCATTGTTGTGTTCAAATCCAAAAAATTAGGAGAGGAAAAAAGCAGTGTGGATGACTGTGGATGGCAAGAAGACTATTCCTCAATAGCAGAGGGGAAGGTAGGACACTGGAGGAACTGGACACAGAGATGAACCGAGGTGGTGAGCCTACGCGCACAGGGAGTAGGACGTCAAGGGAGCATGAGAAGTGCCAATCCCCACATCACCGAAGTAGGTCACCCAGAAAGGAAAAACAGCAACGAGGTAGCTCCCCTCGTTCGAGAGGTGAAACCAGTGCGACACCGTGCCCATTGAGTTTTTTGATTTTTGTTGGGAACAAACCGATGACGAAGGCGGATTCCATCATCCACGACCTAAATGTAGCAGTCGAGTTCGCTCGACAGATTTTTCTGCCAGAAGTTCAACAGTCCATTGCCGGCCGAGCTGATTATGAAGTTTTTCGGGAGGAAGTTCATGGAGCAGTAAAGGGTTTGTATACCTCCTATGAAATCGGCATACGTCTGCGTGCCGCGCGAAGAGAGATAGAGAAAATGGATGCTCGCATTCAGACCTTGCAAGCCCATGCGGAGAAGACCGAAAATGAGTTGAAGAAAGCTAACACCTCTGAGACTCATTCGGCGAGTCAAGTGAATTCGATTGTCGCGGAGCGAGTAAATAGCCAAATTCTGGATCATGCGATTACTGACCGAGAGACGGCCAGTATGTTCGCAATAGAATCTGCCAAGGCTAGGTCCTATGAAAAAGGCTTCCATGATGGCCGAAAAATTGAAATAGAAAAGACAAAGGAAAAACTAGCCGAGGAAGTCTGTCGATACGAAAATCGTGGATTTAAGCATGGATGGATCAAGGCTCTTCAGGCAGCGGGCGTTGATCCGACGTCACCCTTATATTAGAGTCATACTTTTCCGTTCGAGGCTTTCGATGCCGAGAAAACTGATGACGAGGGCGGAGCCAAATAGTTTTGATGTTTTTTTTTTCTTTTTTTTTTAATGTAAAGCATGTACTTATGATCTATTGAATAAAACATATTATTTTGAACGTCTATATGTTATTTCGATCAATGCTTGTAGATTAAGTTATGTTTACTACTTTACGTCGATCACAATATCCACGAAAGGAGCTCCGAATTCGGAGGATTATTCAGCCCAAATGTGTCATCCGCAGATGGGTCTCCGACTTTAGAGGCTTTTTGTGTTGGCCAATCATGACTTCGACGAAGGGCGCTCCAAATTCGGAGGCTTATTCGGCCCAAACGTGTCATTCACGAAGGGCGCTCTGAATTTGGAGGCTTTTTGCGTTGGCCATTCGTGATTTCGACGAAGAGCACTCCAAATTCGGAGGCTTATTCGGCCCAAACGTGTCTTTCACGAAGGGCGCTTCGAATTCGGAGGCTTTCTGTGTTGGCCAATCGTGATTTCCACGAAGGGCGCTCCGAATTCGGAGGCTTTTTGTGGTTGCCAATCGTGACCTCCACGAAGGAGGCTTATTCATCCCAAACGTGTCATTCACGAAGGGCGCTCCGAATTTGGAGGCTTTTAATGTTAGCTAATCGTGATTTCCACGAAGGGCGCTCCGAATTCGGAGGCTTTTTGTGTTGGCCAATTGTGATTTCCACGAAGGGTACTCCGAATTCAGAGGCTTTTTGTGTTGGCCAATCGTGACCGCCACGAAGGGCACTCCGAATTCGGAGGCTTATTTGGCCCAAACGTGTCATTCACGAAGGGCACTCCGCATTCGAAGGCCTTTAATGTTGGCCAATTGTGATTTCCACGAAGGGCGCTCCGAATTCGGAGGCTTTTTGTGTTGGCCAATCGTGACTTCCACGAAGGGCGCTCCGAATTCGGATTCTTATTTGGCCTAAACATGTTGTTCACGAAGGGCGCTCCGAATTCAAAAGCTTTTTGTGTTGGCCAATCGTGACTTCCACGAAGGGTGCTCCGAATTCGAAGGCTTATTCGGCCCAAACATGTCACTCACGAAGGGCGCTCCGAATTCAGAGGCTTTTAATGTTGGCCAATTGTGATTTCCATGAAGGCCGCTCCGAATTCCGAGGCTTTTTGTATTGGCCAATCGTGACCTCCACGAAGGGCACTCCGAATTCGGAGGCTTATTTGGCCCAAATGTGTCATTCACGAAGGGTGCTCCGAATTCGGAGTCTTTTAATGTTGGCCAATCGTGATTTCCACGAAGGGCGCTCCGAATTCGGAGGCTTTTTGTGTTGGCCAATCGTGACCTCCACGAAGGGCGCTCCGAATTCTGAGGCTTATTTGACCCAAACGTGTCATTCACGAAGGGCGCTTCGAATTCAGAGGCTTTTTAAGTTGGTCAATCGTGATTTCCACGAAGGGCGCTACGAATTCGAAGGCTTTTTCACATAACCAGAACTGACTAGGCAATACAACCAGAACTCACTCAGCAACAGAACATTGTATTGAAAAAAGAAAGATATACACAGCGTAAAATCAAAACAAGCTGTCGTGCCGTACAAGTTAATGATAAAATTTGCGCAAGTGCGTGGAATTCCACGGACGCGTCAAGCTTCTTCCATCCATGTCTTTGAGCCGATATGCCTATGTCCCTGCGATTGAGTCAATCTGATAGGGGCGGTCCCAGTTAGGACCCAATTTTTCGTCAGCCGGATTCCTAGCAACGGGAAGCACTTTCTTAAGGACCAATTCTCCAGGTGTATAACGGCATAGCTAAACACGTTGATTGTACGACTTAGCAAGTTGTTGCTGGTACCATGCCATGGAAGCAAGGGCACGGTCTCGGCGTTCTCAATCAAAGTCAAGTCCAAGGCCAACATCATGTCATTTTGACCCATGTCAAAAACCTTCGATTTCAAGGTTGGGAGGCCGATCTCCAGGGGGATCATTGCCTGGGTTCCAAAGCATAGAGAAAACGGCGTTTCCCCAGTGGATCACCTTGGAGTAGTGCGATGAGCCCACATCACACTGGGCAACTCTTCGACCCATTTGCCTTTAGCTTTCTCCAGCCTTTTCTTGATGCCGTCCAAAATAACCTTGTTGGTGGCCTCCGCTTGACCATTGCTTTGGGGGTA
This sequence comes from Camellia japonica, assembly GCA_030407325.1. Classification (NCBI taxonomy): domain Eukaryota; kingdom Viridiplantae; phylum Streptophyta; class Magnoliopsida; order Ericales; family Theaceae; genus Camellia; species Camellia japonica. The sequence goes on from JAPPVO010000019.1 coordinate 109,507,693, forward strand.
AGCCGGCAAGGAAAAGTAGGGCCGGATACCGTAAGTGTTGCACAATTCTCGATACACGCCACAATCGAACTGGGTACCGTTGTCAGAAACAAGTGCTTGTGGTATGTCGAACCTTGTTATGATGTTTTTCCATACAAAACGCTTAACGTCGGAATCTCGAATATGTGTTAGTGCCTCCGCTTTGACCCATTTTGTAAAATAATCCGTCACAACAATTAGGAGTCGCCTGTTGTCTGGGGCTAGTGGTAACGGTCCAACGATATCAAGCCCTCATTGAACGAATGGCCAAGGACTAGTGATAGAATTTAACTCCTCGGCTGGCAGATGAGTTAAGGGGGAAAATTTTTGGCATTGACCACATTTCTTGACATAACACTCGGCATCGGTTCGCATGGCCAGCCAATAGTACCCCTGTGATACGGGGCGATGAGCCAGAGAACGTCCGCCCGAATGGGCACCACAACTGCCTTCATGTATTTCAGACAAAAGTTCCTCGACTTTATTCGGGTGAACACACTCTAAGTACGGCCCGAAGAGAGATTTTTTGTAAGGCTTCCCCTGCGGATCCAAGTAGTATCGGAGGGCCTTGTTTCGCAGTTTGTGTGCTTCTTTCTTATCCATCGGGAGCTGCTCTGAAGATAGGAAAGCGGCGATACGGTCCATCCTACTCGGACCCGGTTCGATAACATTGACCTGAATTGATTCTGAAGAGGCAATGCTCGGTTCAGGGACGAACCTTACTTCGATTGTCCGCTTAATTTCTGAGTTGATAGCAGAGGCTAAGCAAGCCAAGGCGTCTGCATGCGTGTTTTGATCCCAGGTTTTTTGATTCAGTTCGTGGTGATCAAATTTCGCGAGCAAAGAATTCGCCGTTTTCATAGGCTGTCATGCGGTGATTTTTGGCTGCGTATTCCCCTTTCAACTGGTTGATTACTAGCTTTGAGTCACAGAAAATAAGCAGACGCCGCGCACCGAGGTGAAGTGCATTTCGCAAGCCGGTTAATAGTGCTTCGTATTTGGCCTCATTGTTCGATGCGTCGAATCCCAATTTGACGGCCTATTCGATTATTGCTCCTTCGGGGGTCATGACTACTATGCTAGCCCCACTGCCACGCTATTTGGATGACCCATCGTAATACATCTGCCAAACGTCGCCAACATACATCGTCTAGTTGGGCTTAGTTTGCACTTGATCAGACTTGAAGTCGGCGAGAGATCCTGTGAATTCGGCTACAAAGTCGGCAAACACTTGCCCTTTGATGGAAGTTCTGGATAGAAACTTGATATCATACTAGCTGAGTTCAAGAGCCCATTTCGAGACACGCCCCGACATTTCCTAGTTACGGAGCGCTAACTGGAGGGGATATTCCGTTGGTATCTCGATGGTATGCCCCTGAAAGTAGTGCATCCGTTTTCTTGCAACAATGACGAGAGCAAGGATAAGCTTTTCTAATGGAAGGTAACGTGTTTCGACATCAGCCATAGCTTTGCTTACATAGTAAACTGGTCATTGCTCTCCTAGTTCTTCCCTTAACATTACGGTGCTGACCGCCCAGTCGGATACTGCCAGATACAAAATGAGTGGATCGCCAGCCGCAGGTGTTGCCAAGAGTGGTACTGATCGAAGATAAGACTTCTATGGGGAAGTGGTTTGGAAATACTCTTCAGATCCTGGAAGACGCCAATGATCCTCAGCTAGTCACCTGCAAAGATACAAACACCCGGTCGGGGTGCCGGGATTAGCACTCCGACGGACAAGTCAGTTCTTCTACTCAAGAAAGCTTGTAGACTAAGTTTTTAGAAGTTATTCTTACATACCTTTACAAATCTGAAGCTCTTGTATTTATATCCATTTTTTTTTTGGGGCCTCGGGGCCAGAGTCTACTTTTTATTTATTATTCTTTCATTTGTCCTGATATGCCTTCTCAAGTCTATTCGGCCTTAAGAACGCATTCGGTGTCCTAGTTGAGCGGAATGGAGCCGTTCAGTTCCCGGCTCCTCAGTTATACCAGATTTCGTTCCTCGATTTATTCGGCTCCCACAATTGCCCCCCAAGCGTTCTGTCAATGTCAGTTGGGTGAAATGCTTGGTTCCGATTTTCAAACACTCTGAACCGGAGTTTGGGGGTTAGACTTATCACGCGGACGTTTAATTACTCCCCCTTTAATCGTCGTCTCAACTTCCTGACCCTTCGCACACGCCCATTTATTATGATTTAAAATCTGGTGTCCTTTCGAATCCGTGTTCTATGACGCTGGTTGCTGGGTTGCTCTTCGAATTGTTCTTGCAAGTCTTCCGCCTGTGATACTCTCTTCATTTTTGTAAGTTTTCCTCTCCCCTGCTCTGAAGCTTTTCCCAGTTTGTTTATTCCGTCGCATGTTCTTATAGACAGTAGGATATGGCGAAACATTTGAAAGACCTCCTTTCGTCAGATCGAATTGCTGGCTTTAGACGCCATTTCTCTATTCCTGACGATGTCCACCTGTCGTTTGTGGCGGACGGCACTCTTGACATGGAGAGGGAGGACAAAACCACGATTGTCTTTCCCCTTCTGTCAATCGCAGAGGGTGGAGTCCGCTTTCCCCTTCACTCGTTTCTGAGGGCTGTTCTTCGCCATTGGGATTTGATCCCTTCCCAACCCAATGTGAATTTCTTTAGAGTTATAATGGGGGTCGTAGCGCTGAACCATTGCCTTGGAATTAATCTTGGCATTCCTGCCATTCGGCACTGTTATGCTTTGGCCAAGTCCTCTGGTCGGCACGGGCGCTACTTCCTCAGAGCTAAGGATACAGATCATCAGTTAGTCACTATGCTTTCCAGCTCTGGGAAACGAGTTGATGATGTCATGGTCGTTGTCCGCGGCAACTGGGAGTTCGGTGGAGGGGAGGATCGTGTCGATCCTATTCCTAGACGTAGGGGCGAACCAGGTCGCCGGATGCTCTCTTGTATTGTGTGTTCATATTTGCCATACCCTGTTTTCTTGAGTCTTACGGCTTGTCTTGTGCAGGGAACAATTTGAAAAAAGTCCAAGCTTCAACTGACGACGCCGTTCTTTCGGACATTAGGATTGCTCTTAGTTACTTCGGCCGTCGCAGTCTTTATAAGCAGGGAAGAGCGGCTCACGTTCTGCTTTGCTACGAGCCTACATATACAACCTTTTCGGCTGCGGAAAACATACCGATTCCGAAGGGGGAAGATTTCTCGTCGCTCGTATTTTGTCCGACTTCAAAAACTTGAGACAGGTAGGTTTTGAGGGTCCGATTCGGAGAATACTGAAGTATCCGATACTGCCAAATCAGATCGTCCGAGGCCGAATCTGAGGAGGTATTGGATTCTGCCGATCCTCCCTCTACTTCGGGGCGGGGGAACCTTTCTGTTGACGACGTTCCTCAACGTACAGACAATCTTCCCATCTCGGGCTCCATTAACATGGCTGGGTTAAGCCTGACAAAGCTTGCTAAGAAGGCGAATGCGGAGAGGTTAGCCGCAAGGCGAAGAGCGGAGGGCCTTTCGACTGAGCCGCCCACCAGTGAATCTCAACATTCCCTCCCAGTTACCGAATCAAAATCCTTGGGAATTGTTGACGCAAATAAGAATGCCGAATCCGCATTGGTTGGGAAAGCCGTTCAGGACGTTGAGGGAAAGGCGGAGAAACGCGCTAGGGATAGTGAGGTCGGTCTAGAAGATCACGGCGGCAAACGTCCTCGAATGGAGGGATCGAGTGAGGTTGTGCCCTTTGTGATTCGACCGATGGTAAGAAACATGCCGGTTCCTTCGGATGCCTCGGCACTTAAAGACCCAGAGGTCGCGTTCGGGGTGGCAACATCTTTGTCGTTGCCGTCTGATATGGAGGCTTTCCAGTTGGAACCGGATTTGAATGCGACAATGTTAGCCGCGCAGTCGGCCCTGTTGGTGCGTATTCTGACTTTTCCTTTACTTCATCCAAACATTGTTCGCGTTACGTTGTTTGAATGTTTCTTTTGCAGACCGTTGGTAGGATAGCCGATGTAGGCCGCCGCCATCTCGACACCGTCAAGCAGATTAGTCATTTACGAGAGCAAGTTGAGGGCCAGAGGAAAAGGGCCGAGGCTGAATTTTAAGAGCGAACCAGGAAGCTTCTCGGGCAGAGGACGAGGTAGAGAAAGCTCGTAATGCGGATAAGTTGAGAGCGGAAGCCGAGAAGAAGGCCGACGACATGGAAGCCGCACTTGGCTTGTCCCAAAAGGCAGTTGCCAGCCTGGAGGCTGAGTTGGCTGAAATGAAGGCGGCGAAGGAGATTGCCGATTCAAAAGTTTCGAAGCCGGGAAAGAGGCTGGACTCGCCGAGTATGTGGACCAGGTCTCTCGGTTTGAGAATCGGGGCTTCAAACATGGTTGGCACAAGGCCCTTGCTGCAGCTGGAGTTTCGCTGAATATGCCAATACCGTATGAGCAAGTGGACATCGATCCGTTGGAGACTGATTCCGAGGGTTGATCTTTCCGTTTGTTTTTGTTATTTTGTGTTTGTTTCAGACATGTTTCAGATATTTTTCATGTGGACTGATATTATAAAAGTTATGATACAGAAATGGACGTCGGATATTTTTTGTAGTTATAAAATGTTATGATGAATTCTGCTCAATGTGCTGATGTTTCCGTAATGTTATGGTGATATTTCTTAATAGATCTATAATCTGTCCTTTCTTTAGCCAGGGCGCGAGCGTGAGGAGCCGAATGGTTCGTACTCGCGGGCTGGCCGAGGCATCTTTGAAGTGGCCGAGTCAAACGGGCCGACTAGATTAATAAATCTGCCCTTGCCTTGGCCAGGGCGCGAGGGTGAAGAGCCGAATGGTTCGTACTCGCGGGCTGGCCGAGGCATCTTTGAAGAGTTGGCCGAGTCAAACGGGGCCGACTAGATTAATAAATCTGCCCTTGCCTTGGCCAGGGCGTGAGCCTGAAGAGCCGAATGGTTCGTACTCGCGGGCTGGCCGAGGCATAACGGGGCCGACTAGATTAATAAATCTGCCCTTGCCTTGGCCAGGGCGCGAGCCTGAAGAGCCGAATGGTTCGTACTCGCGGGCTGGCCGAGGCATCTTTGAAGAGTTGGCCGAGTCAAACGGGGCCGACTAGATTAATAAATCTGCCCTTGCCTTGGCCAGGGCGCGAGCATGAAGAGCCGAATGGTTCGTATTCGCGGGCTGGCCGAGGCATCTTTGAAGAGTCGGCCGAGTCAAACGGGGCCGAATGGTTCGTACTCGCGGGCTGGCCGAGTCATCGTTGAAAACGGGGCCGGCTAGATTAATAAATCTGCTCTTGCCTTGGCCAGGGCGCGAGCATGAAGAGCCGAATGGTTCGTACTCGCGGGCTGGCCGAGGCATCTTTGAAGAGTTGGCCGAGTCAAACGGGGCCGACTAGATTAATAAATCTGCCCTTGCCTTGGCCAGGGCGCGAGCATGAAGAGCCGAATGGTTCTACTCGCGGGCTAGCCGAGCATCGTTCAAAACGGGGCCGAGTAAAACGGGGCGCGCGGATCGTCGCCCAACGTTTGGCGTTCGGTCCTACTGACGCTGCCTTGGGGGAGCTGCGCGTATCTCAGAAAAAATGGGTAAGTTCGTACCAAGGGTCCTATTTATTTGGGTACAGGATTGAGCCAATAATGGGGAAGGACCAAGATTGGCTGAATTCAAACGTCGAAATGTATCGCAGCAGCGAGCCCACTGGTATGGGAAGAAGAGCGTCCAAGGAGCGGGAAAAACAGCAGCGCCTTAGTCGTCGAAGCAGGTCCCCTCAAAGGGACGGTCAGCGGGGAGGTTCCCCACGCCCGCGACTTGGAACCGAGGTGGACGTGACACCGCGGCCATTGAATTTTGCGGTTTTTGTGAAGAATAAACCGATGACAGAGGCGGATTCCATCATTAAAGACCCGGATGTGGCAGTCGAGTTTGCTCGACAAATTTTTCCACCGGAAGTCCAACAATCGATGGTTGGTCGTCGTGATTTCGAAGTGTTTCGGGACGGCATACATGGGGCTGTAAAAGGGTTGTATAATGCTTATGAGATTGGCATGCGTCTGCGTGAGATGAGACGTGATATTGAGAAAAAGGAAGAAAGGAATTGCGGTCTGGAAGCTCGCGCGAAAAAGGCCGAGAGTGAGCTTCGGGAGCTTAAGAAGGTTCGAATGGCTGAGCCGGCGACGGCCGGTCAACTTAAAGTGGGTGGAAATACGTCGCAAAAAGCCCCGGGTTACGAGAAAGGATACGAGGACGGTTTCAAGGCCGGGGTTCATAAAACCAAGACAGACCTTGCTGAGGAAGTTTGTCGATGCGAAAATCGCGGTTTTAAGCATGGCTGGATCAAGGCCCTTCAAACCGCGGAAGTTCTTGGGTCCCTAGGCATAGATTCGGCTTCACCCCTATACCATCGACATTACCTTCCCTATTCCGAATTTGAAATGGAGAAGAGCGACGATGAGGAGGCCGGTTAACTAGAGTGTAATGCAGCAACAGACTTCACTATCAATAAATAGGCTTTTATTTTCAATGTCCATCTTTGATCGTAAAATATTTTGATTGTAAAATATTTCTAGTTCGAATGTGTCGATTCATTTTATTGGAATATTTAGATTTTGATTAGAATATTTTGCACTGCATGGTGTAAACGTTCAGAAATGCATTAGTCGGCCCTAAGGCGTCATGCACCAAAGGGCGCTCCGAATCCGGAGACTTATTTGGCCTAAGGCGTCCTGCACCAAAGGGGGCTCCGAATCCGGAGACTTATTTTGGCCAATCGTGACATCCACGAAAGGCGCTTCGAATCCGGAGACTTATTCGGCCCTAAGGCGTCTTGCACCAAAGGGCGCTCCGAATCCGGAGACTTATTCGGCCCTAAGGCGTCATGCCCCAAAGGGCGCTCCGAATCCGGAGACTTATTTTGGCCAATCGTGACATCCACGAAAGGCGCTCCGAATTCGGAGACTTATTCGGCCCTAAGGCGTCTTGCACCAAAGGGCGCTCCGAATCCGGAGACTTATTCGGCCCTAAGGCGTCATGCCCCAAAGGGCGCTCCGAATCCGGAGACTTATTTTGGCCAATCGTGACATCCACGAAGGGCGCTCCGAATCCGGAGACTTATTTTGGCCAATCGTGACATCCACGAAAGGCGCTCCGAATCCGGAGACTTATTCGGCCTAAGGCGTCTTGCACCAAAGGGCGCTCCGAATCCGGAGACTTATTCGGCCCTAAGGGTCATGCACCAAAGGGCGCTCCGAATCCGGAGACTTATTCGGCCCTAAGGCGTCATGCCCAAAGGCGCTCCGAATCCGGAGACTTATTTTGGCAATCGTGACATCCACGAAAGGCGCTCCGAATCCGGAGACTTATTTTGGCCAATCGTGACATCCACGAAAGGGCGCTCCGAATCCGGAGACTTATTCGGCCCTAAGGCGTCATGCCCCAAAGGGCGCTCTGAATCCGGAGACTTATTTTGGCCAATCGTGACATCCACGAAAGGCGCTCCGAATCCGGAGACTTATTTTGGCCAATCGTGACATCCACGAAAGGCGCTCCGAATCCGGAGACTTATTCGGCACTAAGTGTTGAGCTCAAACTTGTAAAAACACGAAACCTTGCATTACAACGACATGTGTACAAGTATCAAGCCCACAGGTCGGGTTATTGATAAAATTTACGTAGATGTGTTGAATTCCACGGCCGTGGCAGGCTTCTTCCTGACATGTCTGAGAGCCGATATGCCCCTACGCTGCAACGGAGTCTATCTGATAGGGGCCGTCCAGTTCGGACCAAGCTTTCCATCGGCCGGCCTCCGGTCGGCTGGTAGTACCTTCTTTAGGACCAGTTCTCCTGGATTGTAGCGGCGCAACTGAACTCGCCGATTGTATGACTTAGCGAGCTGCTGCTGATAGCGTGCCATGGATGCTAAGGCGCGGTCTCTTCGTTCTTCAATCAGAACCAGGTCCAGGGCGAGCATCATGTCATTTCGGCCTGTGTCAAAGGCTTGCGATCTCAGAGTTGGTAAGCCGATCTCTAGGGGTAAGATTGCCTGGGTTCCGAAGCATAAGGCAAACGGCGTTTCTCCGGTAGATCGTCTTGGCGTTGTACGATGGCCCACAGTACACTCGGCAACTCTTCAACCCATCTGCCTTTGGCACTTTCCAGCCTCTTTTTGATGCCGTCCAAGATGGATTTGTTTGAAGCTTCCGCTTGACCGTTACTTTGGGGGTAGGCTGGCGTAGAGAAGTAAGGCTCAATACCATATTTGCTGCACAATTCTAGGTATACGCCACAATCGAACTGGGTACCATTATCCGAGATCAATGCTCTTGGAATGCCGAATCGTGTAATGATGTTACTCCACACAAAACGCTTAATGTCGGAGTCTCGTATATGGGTTAGAGCCTCCGCTTCTACCCACTTTGTGAAGTAATCTGTTGCTACGATTAGAAATCGCTTGTTCCCTGGAGCCCTCGGCAATGGTCCAACGATATCAAGTCCCCACTGAGCAAACGGCCAGGGGCTTGTGATAGAATTCAAAGCTTCTACCGGCTGATGGGTTAGTGGGGAGAACTTTTGGCATTGTTCGCATTTCTTGACATAATTTTCTGCGTCGGCTTTCATTGTCGGCCAATAATATCCCTGTGTTATCGCCCGATGGGCCAGGGAGCGTCCCCCCGAATGGGCACCACAGCTGCCCTCGTGTATCTCAGTGAGCAGCTCCTCTACTCTGTCCGGGTGCACGCATTCCAAGTATGGACCGGAGAGGGACTTTTTGTAAAGCCCTCCTTGTGGATCTAAGTAGTACCGCAGGGCCTTGTTTCGCAGTTTGTGTGCTTCTTTTTTGTCCTCTGGGAGTTGCTCAGAAGAAAGGAATGCAGCAATGGGGTCCTTCCAACTTGGAGCGGATTCTATAATGTTGATGTGGGTTTCCTCTGGAGGGCCGATACTTGGTTCCGGGACGAAACCCACTTCGATGGTATGCTTGAGCTCGGAGTTGATGGCGGAGGCTAAGCAGGCCAGGGCATCCGCGTGTGTATTTTGATCGCGTGTTATTTGGTTTAGTTCATGATGGTCGAATTTCGTCAGCAAGGAGTTAGCCGTTTTCATATAGGCCGCCATAGCTCGTCTCTTGCCGCGTACTCCCCCTTCAGCTGGTTGATTACCAATTTTGAGTCACAAAACACCAACAGCCGCCACGCGCCGAGCAGATGTGCGTTCCGCAGTCCGGCTAAAAAGGCTTCATATTCGGCTTCGTTATTTGATGCTTCGAAGCCGAGCTTGACGGCCTGCTCAATTACTGCGCCGTCTGGAGACATAATTACGAGCAGCGCGCTACCTGCCCGTTGGTTAGACGATCCATCACAGTATAATTGCCAAATGTCCCAACATAAATTCTCCAATCTGGCTTTGACCGAACTTCGGCCTTTGGCTGGACGTCATCAGGCTTGAGGTCGGCAAGCCCTCCTGTGAATTCGGCAACAAAGTCGGCAAGCACTTGCCCCTTGATTGCAGTTTTGGGTAAAAACTGGATGTCGTATTGGCCGATTTCGAGAGCCCTTTTCGAAACACGCCCTGATGCTTCTGCATTCCGTAGTACTGATCGAAGGGGATAGTCTGTTAGCACCCTAATGCTGTGTCCTTGGAAGTAATGCATCAGTTTTCTTGCTGCCATGACCAAGGCTAGGACGAGTTTTTCCAGCGGTAGGTAGCGTGTTTCAGCGTCCACCATTGCCTTGCTCACATAATACACTGGCTGTTGCTGCCCTTCCTCCTCTTTTAATAATACGGCGCTGACGGCCCTGTCGGAGACTGCCAGATATAGAATGAGGGGGTCACCGGTGGCGGGTGTTGTTAGAAGAGGTACTGTCCGGAGGTAGGTCTTGAGCCCGTTAAAAGCTGCTTCGCATTCGGCGGACCATTCGAAAGCTCTGCCCTGACGTAGTGTCTGAAAGAATTGTCTGCAGCGATCTGTAGATCGGCTGATGAACCTGTTGAGTGCAGCAGCCATTCCCATCAACTTTTGGACTTCTTTCACTGAACGGGGGGAACTCAGTTCCAAAATTGCTGTGACTTGCCTCGGGTTGGCTTCGATTCCTCGGTGGTTGACGATATAACCCAGGAATTTGCCGGAGCCGATCCCGAATGCGCATTTGGAAGCGTTTAGCTTCATTCTGTATTTGCGTAGGGTGTTGAATGTCTTTTCCAGATCGGCTATATGGTTTTGTTCTTCTTTGGATTTGACCACCATGTCGTCGATGTATACTTCCATAGTGTGTCCGAGCTGTTCTTTGAACATCGTGGTGACCAGTCTTTGGTAAGTTGCCCCTGCATTCTTCAGTCCAAAAGGCATAACCCTGTAGCAGTAGGTTCCTCTTGGAGTGAGGAATGCAGTTTTGTCCTGATCATCCGGATTCATGGCGATCTGATGGTAGCCCCTGTAGGCATCGAGGAAACTCATGCGCCGGTGGCGTGCCGTCGCATCGACGAGTTGGTCAATTCTCGGTAAGGGGAAGCAGTCTTTGGGGCAAGCTTTGTTCAGATCCGTGAAATCGACGCACACTCGCCAAGTTCCATTTTTCTTTTTCACCACCACTGTGTTGGAGAGCCACGTGGGGTAGGTGACTTCTCTAATTGCCCCGGCGTCAAGCAATTTGTCAACTTCTTCTACAACGGCGGCAGTGTGTTCTGCGGAGGATCGCCGGCCTTTCTGAATGATCGGCTTGCACCGGGGTCGACATTGAGATGGTGCTGTGAGACTGACGGGTCTATTCCTGGCATCTCGTATGGAGTCCACGCAAAGACGTCGAGGTTGCCGAGTAAGAAAGTGATCAGCTGCTGTCTGTCGACCTGGCTCAGATTGGCGCCGATCATAAAAAACTTTTCCGGGCTTCCATTAATGTCAACCCGGTCTAAACCTTCCGTGGCCTTTTCGTTTGGTTGACGCCCGACGTCATCCAGGATCTCTCGACTGGGCACTTCAATGGAGTTTACTTGCAGTTCCTTCGGCGTCTTGGCGGCGAGAAGGTAACATGTTGTGCTGACTGTTGAGAGCCACGGATCTGCTCAACGCCGTGTTCCGTTGGGAAACGTAGCAGCTGGTGGTAGGTGCTTGGGACGGCCTGCAGGGTATGCAACCACGATCGCCCCATGATGAGATTGTACGGCGACGGTAGCCTGACGACCAAGAATTCCACGTCCACCGTTCTGGAGCCAGCTCGAACGGGTAGACTGATCTTTCCCAATGGGTACTCCGGGTTGGCGTTGAAGCCGAATAGTGGATAAGGAGCTGGAGTCAGATCCGAATCGTTGAACCCGAGTTTGACGAAGGTTTTATAGTACATAACCTCTGAAGTGCTTCCCTGGTCGATAAGGACGCGTTCGACGGTGAACCTGTTTACGCGTAGCGCAACAACCAGAGGATCTACGTGAGGGAGTGTTACGCCGCTCAAATCAGAGTCGTCGAAGGTGATGCTTGGCGCTTCTCGGAGCCGGGGTCGCTTTGTTGGTGTGAGCTGATGCTGGGGGCTTGAAGTGACTGGATTGCATGTACAGTCGGGGCTATCGGCAGGCTGTATATCATATGTACGGTGTTAAGCGGGACGCCTCTTGGGCGACGTGCGTCCTCTGTCACCTCCTCAAGGGAATCGGTTAAGGCGCGGCGGCCGTCGGCATTGTGCTGTTGGCCTCGAGGTCGTTGAGGATCTGCCCTTGGGAATCGCTCAGGAACCTTGAGCCCTGCCCGTTTGGACTTTGCTTTTTCTAAGGCCAGATCGCGGCGAAGGCGTTCGTTCTCAGCGATGATGTTGTCCAAACTCTGTTTGGTCTGTCTGGCTTGTTCTATGGTCGCTTGCATCGTCTCCTTCGTTGAAGTCGTTGGTGAGTTAGAGTTCGAGGCGCGTCGCTGCGCGACGGTTTCCTTTCCGAGCGTATTTGCCGGAGTGAAGTCGTCTCTCTGTGCGGTCTCGCCGGTGGCTATCGGAGGATCTTCAGTCACGTCTTTCATGGATATATTTGAGTATTCCCACAGACGGCGCCAATTGTGGGGAAGTGGTTTGGAAATACTCTTCAGATCCTGGAAGACGCCAATGATCCTCAGCTAGTCACCTGCAAAGATACAAACACTCCGGTCGGGGGTGCCGGGATTAGCACTCCGACGGACAAGTCAGTTCTTCTACTCAAGAAAGCTTGTAGACTAAGTTTTTAGAAGTTATTCTCACATACCTTTACAAATCTGAAGCTCTTGTATTTATATCCATTTTTTTTTTTGGGCCTCGGGGCCAGAGTCTACTTTTTATTTATTATTCTTTCATTTGTCCTGATATGCCTTCTCAAGTCTATTCGGCCTTAAGAGCGCATTCGGTGTCCTAGTTGAGCGGAATGGAGCCGTTCAGTTCCCGGCTCCTCAGTTATACCAGATTTCGTTCCTCGATTTATTCGACTCCCACAACTTCAATCCGTCCAAAGCGGCCTGGCACTCGGGGGTCCAATCAAATGCTCTGCCTTGCCGAAGTGTGTGAAAGAATTGTCGGCAGCAAGTTGTGGAATGGCTGATAAACCTGTTGAGCGCGGGGGCCATCCCCATCAGCTTCTGAACCTCTTTGACTGACTAACGGGATCCAAGCTCTAGAATTGCCGTGATTTGCCTCGGATTGGCTTCGATTCTGCGGTGTTTAACGATGTAGCCAGGGAATTTATTGGATCCGATGTCGAATGCACACTTAGAAGCGTTCAATTTCATCTTATACTTTCAAAGAATGCCGAATGTCTCTAACAAATCGGCTAGATGGGAGTGCTTTTCCTTGGATTTGACCACCATATTGTCGATGTATACTTCCATGGTATGACCGAGTTGTTCCTTGAACATGGAAGTCACCAGTCTTTGATAAGTTGCCCCCGCATTCTTCAACCCAAAAGGCATGACCTTGTACCAATAGGTTCCTATTGGGGTAAGGAATGTAGTTTTTTCTTGATCCTCCAGATGCATGGAAATTTGATGATTGCCCCTGTAGGCGTCCAAGAAGCTCATGCGTTGATGATGTGTTGTTGCATCTACGAGTTAGTCTATTCTAGGCAAAGGAAAACAGTCCTTGGGACAAGCTTTGTTCAAGTCCTTAAAATCCACACAGACACGCCAAAAGCCATTCTTCTTCTTTCCGACCATAGTATTGGACAACCATCTAGGATAAGTTACTTCGCGAACCGCCCCGGCGTCAAGTAACTGATCTACTTCTTCAACAATAGCTGACGTATGCTCCGCTACTGACGCCGGCTTCTCTGAATAATTGGCTTACATTTCAGATCGACATTCAAGCGGTGTTGGGCCACTGATGGATCTACTTCTGGCATCTCGTATGGGGACCATGCAAATACATCAATATTGCTAAGTAAGAAGGCTACCAACTCTTGCCTTTCAACTTTATCCAAGGAAGCACCGATCATGAAAAACTTGTCAGGATTTCTGTCAATTTCGACCCAATGCAGGGCTTCGGTTGCTTTTTCACATGGGATCCTCTCAATGTCTTCGAGGCTCTCCCTATCCGTTACCTCAATTGAATGCACTTCCAGTTCCCTTGGTCTCTTTGTAGCTAGAAGATAGCATGCCTGCACCGATTTCTGAGAGTTGTGAATTTGTTCGATACCGTATTCAGTCAGAAAACGGAGCAGTTGGTGGTAGGTGCTTGGCACAGCTTGCATCGTACGTAACAAAGTTCTGCCCATGATGAGATTATACGGCGAAGGAAGCTTGACAACCAGAAATTCTACGTCTACTGATCTAGTGCCGGCCCGTACTGGTAGTGTGATTTGGCCCAAAGGATACTCCGGGTTAACATTGAAGCTGAATAACGGGTAATCAGCTGGAGACTGGTCCGAATTGGTAAATCCAAGTTTGATGAAAGTTTTGTAATACATTATCTCTGAAGTGCTGCCCTGGTGAACGAGAACATGCTCGATGGTGAATCTGTTTACACGTAGCTCGATGACGAGGGGATTAGTGTGGGGGTGGGTCACTCCAACTAAATCACTGTCGTCAAAACTAATCCTTCCAGTGTCGTGTGGCCATTTCGCTAGCATCATTGGGCTATGGGTGCTAGATGGCAACTGGATTGTGTGCACCTCGGGTGGCGCCGGCAAACTGTATATCATATGAATTACACCAAGAGGAGGTGACTCCGGCCGTAGAGCTACTGTATTTGTTGAATTGTTCTTTCGGACGTATTACGTAAGATGACCATCTTGCACCAATTCTTCAAGGTGATCTTTTAATGTATAACAACTATTGGTGTCATGACCATGGTCTTTATGATACTCACACCGTTTATCCTGTCTTCTCGCATCGGTAGGTCCCGTCATCTTGGGCGGCCACTTGAAGAACGGAAGGTGTTGTACTTTCGACAGAATCTTATTGATCAGCTCTGTCAGCTCCGTGTATTTTTTGCCCGAACACCTTGTGCGCCTGCAATCCACTTGATACTGTTCATTAGCTCAATGTGAACATTGGTCATTTGATCGGCGCGAGTCATGCCTTTTGTCTCGTTTAGGTCGATTCCGCCGCTCGAGGCTTCTTGACAGCACGACACTAATCGGCTGAACTATTCCTGACGTGGTCATCTCAACGGCTTTACGTCCGGCTTTGACTCGAAGGGCATCGTCTTCCACTTTGCAGTATTCTTCGACCTTCTTCGTTAATGGCCAAACAGTTTTGGGGGGACACCTAGTTAATGAACTACGGAGGGGGCTATCAGGATGCAATCCCATCTTAAAGGCAGTGATGGCCATGGAATCATTGTAAGCATCATCTACCAGATTAAAGCACTCCCAATAGCGAGCCGAGTATTCATGAAGAGTTTCTTCCGATTTAATTTGCATGGCCCAAAGAGAATTGGCTTACTTCGGCTGGACCTCATTAGTGATGAATCTCGCCCTGAATGACTTTTGGAGTTGGTGGAAGCTCTTAATTGATGCCAGCTCCAGTTTATAGTACCACCTCACGGCTAATGGTCCCAGGCTACTTGGAAATATTCAACACATGAGGGCTTCGTTGTCAGCATGGAGCGTCATCGCTTGCTTGTAATGACGAATGTGATCAGTGGGGTCTGATTTTCCGTCGTAGAGGGTGAACGACGGTGCCTTGAACTTTTTGGGTAGCACAGCCCTGGCAATTCGTCGCACGAATGGGTCATGTTTATCTTCCTCATCCGAATCATCGCTTCTCCCTCGTCTGTGCCGTACATATGGACTTCCTTCAGATGAGCTGGATACATCAACATGCCCTTTCTTTCTAGGCTCCAGGGAAGGTGAGTCTGAATCACTATCATTATTGCGTTTCTAAAGTCGACGTCAGCGACCATCCTTCTTTCCCGAAGGTCGAACCCGGTCTTGGCATGCGGCTTGTTGGGATTTCGCCACCTCCAAGGCCAAATCCTGGTGCAGGCGCTCATTCTCAGCCATCATGTTCTCCAACCGCTGTTCATTTTGCTTTGCCTGATCCATAATCATTTGCATTGTCTCATGCATTGAAGTTGAGGGTAAGGTACTGAATCAAAGTTCAAGGCACGTCGCGCGGTGATATTCTTCGATCCCAGCATGTTTCTTGGAGTGAGGTCGTCTCTTGGTGCAGTTTCGTTGGCGACTATCGGAGGATCTTCTGTGACGCTCACCATGAATAAGCTTGAGTATTCCCACAGACAGCGCCAATTGTGGAGCAGTAGGTTTGGAAATACTCTTTGATCCTGAAAGATGTCCTTGATCCTCTGATCGCCACCTAAAAGTGGGATTAACACTCCGGTCGGGGGTGTCGGAATTAGCACTCCAACGAACAAGTTAGTATAGGTCTCTTGTTTGCTTGAGTCTTAAGTTCCTTGGGTTTGTTCTCACATACCTTTCTTTGGTTGATGTTCCTCTATTTATATTCGCTTTTGGGCCCCAGGGTCAGGCCCACTCTTAACCCATCGCGTGATTGTTCATTCGGCCCATTCTGTCGTATGCCAATTGCCACTCGGCTTTTTGTTCAACTGGTTCTATGGCCGATTAGACTATTTGGCTTCTGGATCGCACAGGACGGAGCCGAATATAATATATATCTTGATTTTCTAAGTGTACTCGGCCTCTCTGCATCTACCGATATTCGGCTCCCACATCATTATTGTTGTCTTAAGGATTTACCGATATCAAGTGTGACTCCTCCATATTCATTCAAAGAACATCCATCTTAGTGACTTATCTGTTAATCTATGTGGATGATATTTTGATCACTGGGAACAACTCCAATCATAGTCATACTCTCATTACACAAATGCATAGTGCCTTTTCTATGAAAGAATTGGGAGATATTTCCTATTTCCTTGGAATTTCTGTTCAACCAACAACCTTAGGTTATCTCTTATCTTAATCAAAATATGCCAATGATATTCTCCTTAAAGATAGACTATCCTCTTGTAAGCTTTGGCCCTCTTATGTATCTGTCAAGCCTAGTAATCCTCCTAATGTTTCACTTCCATTTCACAATCCTGCTCTTTACAGAAGTATTGTTGGGGCATTGCAATACCTGACTATCACTAGACCTGATCTCTCTCTAGCTATCAACCAAGCTTGTCAATATATGCATTCTCCTACAGTGGCAATTTTACTACAGTCAAGATAATTATTAGATTTGTTTAGGGCACCCTTACTCATGGCTTGAGTTTTACTCCCAGTACTTTTGATGTTCATGGGTATTCAGATTCCAACTGGGTAGGTGATGTTCATGATAGCAAGTCTACATCTGGATATTGTGTTTCCTTAGGCTTCAATTTGGTGTCTTGGTCTACTAAGAAGCAAGGAATTGTGTCTAGATCATCTACTGAGGCTAAGTATAGATCCTTAGCTCATGTTGCTGCAGAACTAAGTGGGATTTCAATGCTCCTCACTGAAATGAGCATTTCTTCACCTACTACACCCATCCTTTGGTGTGACATCTCTGCTATAGCCTTGGCCTCAAATCTTGTCTTCCACTCTCGATCCAAACATATAGAATCGATTGTCACTTTATGAGAGATAAATTTCTTGCTAGGACCTTTCAGCTCAAGTACATTCCTACCATTAATTTGTTAGCCGATTTGTTCACAAAGCCATTGTCTATTTCTCAATTTCAATATCTTAAAACCAAGCTCATGGTTCTTGATCAGCCCATCAGCTTACGGGGGAATGTTAAGTATATTGATGCAATGGCTTTGAGTTCAGCTTTTGCTTTAAACTCAGCTTTGGTTGCAGCTCCAGGTGCAACTCCACTTATAACTGCTTCAACTGTAATTCCTACTCATCAAATCTGTTAGCATATATAGATTGTATCTTGAGAGAATGTAAAGTACAATATATAGGAGATGTATTACTCTATTTTTGTATCATCTTGAATAATAAATATTGAACATTGATTCATGACTTTCTTCACTATGAGACAAGAACAACAACTACCATGCCTCAATCACCACAACACACACAACAGTCTAGAGTGTTCAATACTAGAATACGGAAGAAAATCCTCACAACAAAATTCTTGGTCAACTTGCACAGAGGGAAAGAACTTATAACAAAACACGGTCAAAAGATAATACCCTGGCATAACAAGCCTTAACAACACCAAAGCACTCCTCAAACCAAGACTAATGGTTCAAACAAAGTCGTTACACAACCCATCCATTCTAAGTAAAACAATTAACAACATGATGCTTGTTAGGAAAAAGTTTTCCCTTTTTCTCAATTCTTTGAAAATCAATCTCTTGCATTGCAGACGCGCCCGAACGTCCCGGCTCCATGCACGAAGGCGCGAAATCGTTTGTTCATTAGCTACTACAGTTCGGACTCAATGTCGCGGTTCTGAATCTAATCTCGCAAAGTGCAATGCAAGACCGATAAATCACCAAAGAGCCCAAATCCGGCAAATCGTTTTGGAAAACTGATTTTTATAAAGAAGTGCCAAACATGGACTGCTTTGCCAGATACAGAGTCGCCACCTAAATATTTTGTTTTTGGGAAATTTAAGAAACCCTGACTCGTGCCTAAAGCCACATGTCCGTCATCACCAAAGTTGCCTCAGCTCGGGAACTTAGGTACGAGAGGGGAAGGTCATGCAATGAGCACCCCCGCTCGCCCGATCTAAAGATCGGCCTTTACTAACATGATATTTTGTTTTTTTAAAAACACGTGTTCTTACTCCAGTTTAGCAGCTAACCTTACTACGTGATGCGAACAGCATACAAGTATAGAGTAGATCGCCTAAATTGGAACAAAACATCTCATGTTTATTTGTGAAAATGGTTTGAAAGTGCTACTCACAAGTAGGCTAAGACGCGGATTTTGCCACCCTCAAGTGGGCTTAGAAAACAACATGATTTTGCCACCTCAAGTGGGTTTAAAACACACATTTCGATGAATTATTCCAATTTAAGCAATCCAACCTTCATCCACAGGCATTCATGCAATTAATCACTTAAGCAGATAGCCTCATGGCAGGCATACGAACATGGCAATCACTTACACACATGCAGTATGCTAAAGCATGAAAGCTTACCTAGTACTCCAAGCCAAAACAAAAACTAGTTAGAAATCATGCATGATCCTAGTTTATGTTAAGATGGCTAATGCAATACATGCAAAATGCAACTAGAAATAGGCTCGGCTATTCTAAGATGGCATATGAGGTGTAACTTGATGACATGCTGTTGAACACGTATTCAAGTAAATTTATTGAAATACAATGCGGTTTGTATGATGCGCCGAGCCCGGTGCATGCAAGACAGATGAATGGATGCAAACATGCTGGCATAAGGATGCTAATTGAAACATGACCTAGAACTAACCATTGTAAGCGGTTAAGTAAAAGGGAGAAAGACGTGGGGTTGGAAAACATTCACACACTCACGCACACTTATTAAAAAATTCGCCCTCTCGATGGAGGGTCCGAATAAATCAACTAGCCAGCTACACTACACTAATTAATTATTACAAAACCTTAACTAATTAAGCAAATTAATTAAGTTACAAAACCAACTAAGTAAGAAAAGAAAGAAGCTGAATCAAGCTGCCACAGCTCTGCCTCGGAATGATGAATGATGCATGCTCGGTTGCGTCCTCCCGAAAATCTGTTACCATGCCTCATGTTGCCTTTGTTTGCACTATTTTAGGCTTCTGAAAACTATGCAAATCTCCAAAATACTTCTGATCCACCTCATGGACATGTTGAGAGGTCATCGGCCAAAGGGTATGGCCATCGGCCAAGAAATAAAGGTCATCGACCAAATATGAGGCTATCGGCCAAATATTTATAGCCGATCGGCACACTAGATAGTCGATCGGCCATCTCTTCCTTCAAACTCTCCTTTTGTTGCAACAGAGCACAAATAGAGGCATGACAATGTATTTGCAAGAAAATGTGTGTGCAACCACACTCCTTATCATGTTTGAAGCTCAAAGGAGTGTAGTGCTCGACTCTCGAGCCATCAATCACGCATTTCGATGCATGATGGCCAAAGAGGCCGAGTTGCACAAATTAATATGGATGAAATGTACAAAAACACATAAATGCCTTAACCTCTATCATGTATGATCAAGAGGGTCGGTGACCGAGAATTGAGGCACGTTTCATCACTTCAAGTATGAAACGTCCCTCGTTCCTCGTGTTTGGCTTAACACCCAAACCAAACACAATGCAATGCATGGACAGCTTAACAAAGCTAATGACATGCAAACAATGTAATGCAATATGAGCATACAAGCACCATGTAATGCAACCTAAACATGTAAACAACATGCAAGAATCATGCAATGCGACAAGCATGCAACAACAACAAAATGGAACAAGCATGCAACAACATGCAATCTAACAAGCATGCAACAACATGCAAAATGGACTTAAACTAAAATGGACAAGCCTCATTCATGCCCAAATCAGTGGCCAAAATGTTGAAATGATGGCATGAAATGCAAGACAATGCATGCACATGCTCTAGCCCCACCAACTAAGCATAAAAGCATAACTCTGAAAAGTGCTCAAGGAGTGACAAATGTAAGAGTGGAGAAACACTATAAGCACTGAAATAAGGTATGAAATGATGCCAAATCATTCAATCAATACAAGCATGGCGTGCTAGGGTCCTTAAAGCATAAAGCTACCAAAGAGGACTACAAAGGAGGCATGCAATACATGGTACAAAGGCATGAACCAATCATGGACAGAGTTTGAATAGGTCTAAACAAAGACCAAAATATGCTAAGATTGAGGCACAAATGCCTAGGCATGCATGCATACACACTGAGCCACAAACAAGGTAACAAATGCACAACCCTTAGAGGCACTCAAAGGGTGAATGAAGTGGGAACATGGCAATGCTACATGCTCTGAAATGTCATGTGGAATGAGGCCAAATCATGTACATGATACAAATGAAGCATGCTATGGTGCCCAAAGCTTAAGGCTAGCAAGGCACTGGCACTACAACTATGCAAAACATGAAGCATATGGAAAGGGAAACCCAAAACAGTCCTAAAACATGTTAAAATGGGTCTAAAACATGTATGGAAGGAAGCCAAAATATGCTAGCATGAAGGGCATAAGGCATGATGGATGCAAGGCAAATAAGGTGGATTACACTACTGTAACAAGCCCGCGGGGGACCTCGCTACAGCTCGGACTCGATTTTTGCAGTCACGGTTCTTAATCTTGAACCAAAGAGTCCAAATCCGGCAAATCGTTTTGAGAAAACAGATTTTTTTGAAAGAAGTGCCAAACATGGACTGCTTTGCCAGATACAGAGTCGCCACCTAAATGTTTTTTTAATGGGAAATTTAGGAAACCCTGACTCGGTGCCAAAGGCCACGTGTCCGTCATCACCAAAGTTGCCTCGGCTCGGGAACTTGGGTACGATTGGGGAAGGTCACTTCGTGAGCACCCCCGCTCGCCTAGTCAAAGACCGGCCTCTACTAACCATGATATCTTATTTTGAAAACATTGTGAGTTCTTGTTCCGGTTATTAGCCTAGATTACTATGTGATGCGCTCAGCATACAAGTATAGACTGAGTCGCCTGAATTGGAACAAAACATTTCATGTTTGTTTGTTTGAAAATGGTTTGATGGTGCTACCCGCAGGTAGGCTAAGACGTGGATTTGCCACCCTCAGGTGGGCTTAGAAAACATGATTTTGCCACTATCTAGTGGGCTTAAAACAAACATTTGATGAATTGTCCCAATTCAAGTAACACAACCTCCACCCACAGGCATTCAGGCAGTAATATCACATAAGCAAATAGCCTCATGGTAAGCATGCTATCATGGCAGTCACTCACGCACATGCAAGGATGCTAAAGCATAAAAACTTACCGAGTACTCCAAGCCAAAACAGAAGCTTATTAGAAATCATGCATGATCCTAATTATACAGAAATGCCTAATGCAACGCGTGCAATAATGCAACTATAGCAGGCTCGGCTATTCTAAACATGGCATATGGAATGCTACAACTAACACGTATTCAATTTGGAATTGAAATACAAATGCAGTTTGTATGATGCGCCGAGCCCGGTGCGTGCAAAACAGATGAATGATGCAAACATGCTGTCATACTGTATGCTAATTGAAATATGCCCTATATCTAACCATCATAAGCGGGTAAATAAAAGGGAAGAAAGACGTGGGGTTGGAAGACATACATCACACTCACCTACACTTATTATAATTATGCCCTCGCGCAGAGGGTCCGAATAAATAATACAGTCCCGAATAAAAGAATATTACAGTCCGAATAATATACAGATCCCTAATTAATTAACAAATTAACTAAGAAAAACTGTAAACTGGCATGCAAGCCAGGGGGTGCCTTGATTCTGATGAATGCTGCAAGTTTGGGCTGCCATGCGCGGAAATCCACTGGGATGCCCCAATTAGCCTCTGTTTGCAATGTTTCTCGGAATGCGTGCCAGACTCCGAAAAGTTACTGATTCTTCATTTTGCTGCAACAGAGAGCAGGAAAGGGGCATAGCAATGTATTTCACAAATATATGCATGCCTCGATCCTCGTGCCACCAATCACGCATATCGATGCATGATGGCTGAGGAGCCGATTTGCACAACTCAATATAGGATGAATGCGTATGAATGCTACAACAAAACCTAACTCCATCATGGATAATCCGGAGCGTCGGTGACTGAGGAATTGAGACCCGTTCCGTCGCTCGGAGTACGAAACGTGCCTCGTTTCCCGCGCCTGGGCTAACTCCTATCCCGAACACGATGCAATATGCATGATATGCATGAAATGCAGCTAATATGCAACCCTAACATACACAATGTCATGGAGTGGCATACACGCTATACGAGGTAATACACAACCGGGCATACACAATGCTTATGGATGAAATGGCATACGCAATGCAATAATGGGCTTACACCAACACGAGAGAGCCTCATCCACACTCACATAGGAGGCCATCAGATGAAAACAAGCTACCTCGAAGTGCGTGCCCGCGGGCGCGCAAACCGAGAACGGACCCTCAGGCACCGAAATGCCACTCTAATGAGACATGGCAAAGACATGGAATATGATATGCAAACATGCAAAAATCAGTGGCAAAATGAGGGGGGGGGGAAAACAGCCCCGAGATGAGGCGAAATAATTCCCGATACATGAAATGATCCCGAAACACGGATTTCAATGCATAAAATGGCCTACAGCTATACCATACATGCATAATTGGTACATGACATGAAAATACAGAAGCAAGGCAGCCCCAAAACTCACATCTTTACAGTACAAAACATGGTCAAATAGCAATCACAAGTAGGGCTAAGATGGCATACAAAAATGGCTCCGCAAAGGAGGCTATGAAGCAAGTGGTAGATGCAAAGCCCAAATGGAAAAATACCCTTCTACAACACTGAAGAGGGGATAAAAATATGAATATTTACAGTAGATTACAAGCCTCAAATCAGTATGCAAACATGCTCAAAATGCAATGCAAGATTAAGGCCACAAGAGGGTATAACATGAAGTAGACCAAATATTCATCAAATGGCCAAAGACCCTTAATGAAACATGCCAAGAAGGTCAAAATATAACCACTTTCAGTTCTGATCATGGCCGAAAACAGAAGCTAGATAAGCCAAAAAAAAGCATGCAAAAATGGGGGCCAAAGAGGGGTATAATGGTAAGTACAACATGGAGGCCCCCAACAGTGTTGAGCCCTTCTACAATGTTGTAGAGAGACTCAAAATAAGCCTACTCACAGTTTATGATACACTCCAAAACAATTTACATATAGGCCAAACAAATCATGCAATTTTACGGTAAATAGGAGGGATTATGAAGCAAGTGCAAGATAGGGGGCCCAAACAGGGTTGAGCCCTTCTTCAATGTTGAAGAGGAGCTCAAAATAGGCCCTTGTACAGTTTACATTATGCTCGAAAACAGATCACACATAGGCTAGAAATTTCATGCAAAATAAAGGCATACAAGATGGTATTGAAGCAAGTACCAAATGGAGGGCTAAAATAGGGTTGAGCCCTTGAACAAACATGAAGAATAGCTCAAAATAATGACCCTTTCAGTTAGGGTCGGAGCCTAAAACAGTGAGCAAATAGGCTTAAGAAATGAGGCAAGAAGGTGCTACAAAAGAGGGAGATTGAGACTTACCCTTGTAGACAAGTCTTGGCTGCCTTTTGCTTGAAGAATGGATGCCTCCTAGCTGCTGGAAAGCTCTCCTAGCTGCTGGAAATAGAGTAGTGGTGGTGGTGCTTGATGATGATGAAGAAATGGAACCAAAACTTGAGAATTTGAGAGAGATGGAGAGAGATATGAATGTGAGGCCTCTTAGGGATTTTTTGTAACCCCAAAACAAGAGTTGGGCAGCTGGTTATATAGGCCAAAGAGAGGGAGCAAGGTAGGAGGAAAATAACACCAAGTTTTCCTCCAAAAGCTTCCCCCGGGTACAGATATTTTTGGGGGAAAACAGATATACAGCTGTAATACACCCCCACTGAGGAAGCAGGCCGGCTAGGTACTTTGGTTGCAGGTGGTCGGCCGGCCACCCCCATGGCCGGTCGGCTACTCCCTATGGCCGGTCGGCTAGGGTCAAAAGGTTCAAGCCATAAAAGTGGCCGGTCATGTAGCCCTTGAAGTTAGCTTTCCAATGCCGCAAACCTTGCATTAAAATTCCTCCTGTAGAAAAAGTTATACCAGTTTCCGTAAAGCCGCGCAGATTCAGTCCAACCGGACTTCAACCAACCATATCTCCTCCCCCCGGATTTGGACTTAGGAGATTCTTGAGTGCAAAATGAAGCCCCGGAAGTAAGCTTTCCAATGGTGGTGGCCTCATATTTTAATTCCTCTTGTGCAAAGAGTTACGCCCATTTCGGTGAAGCCGCGCAGACTTTTCTCCTTCCCGGATTCATGCTGAACCACTTTTGACCAAACAAAAAGTTGGTTGTCAGAACAATTGCTGGCCTCCCACCCTTCTATGACCTTCTTGGTGATGAAACAGAGGTCCCTGCCAAAAATGAGCGCAAACCGATGCAAAATGAAGGTTCGGGGGCCAAAACACGCAGTTCGGGGCCTCGAAAACAGGCTGTTAAGCACCGGGAGTGGTGTTCGACCACGAAGTGGATCTCTCAGACCCCAGTGTCCCTCAAAAGGGAGTAAATGAAATGCACGCCAAAAATCGGAGCAAACGAAGGTGGTCAGGCGGTCCCGAACCGAGGCACATGGCCTGACGGCTCCGAAAACCGGGAACCGGGCTCCGAAATGGGCAAAATGGCCTACGGCCACGGAATGTAGTCCACGGCCACTGAGAGATGGTCTACGAGACCTCTCCCTCCCCTCAGGAAAAGAAACAGAGAAAACCGAGCCTGGTTCGCAAACCGAGACAAAGTACAAAAAGAGCCCGGAAGTCCGGAGGCAAGGCTCGCGGCCGAGACTCTGAGACTCCTGAACGAGCACGATATGCAACATCACCAAGCGCTCAATCGGTGACGTCTGAGTCTTAAGGTCGGTCAAAAATGGGGTGTCTACAACTACACCTATCAAGACCAAGTATGAGATGGCTTCGCCAACAAAAATTAGAGTTATATCATGGTAAAATAACCCCAAATACACATTGAAATGATAGCTCGCAAGCTTAGGCATGAAGGCATACACAAAGGCACATGTTCAAGGCATAAAGGACCAACCCTTCAACGCATTGAAAAAGTGAAAGATGTGAGTGCATGGCAATGAAACATGCTTTGAAATCACATAACAAATGATGCCAAATCATTCAAATAGGTCAAGCAATGCATGCTAGTGGACTTGATGCACAAAGCTAACAAGCTAGGATGAACCATAGCTATACAAATCATGGCATGCATGGCCAAAAAAACAAAAATCAGAGCTTAAGCATGCTAAAACATGACCAAAATCTTCTTAGAGTTAAGCCAAAATCATGCTAGAATGACATGTTAAAGCATGATACACATTAGGCTAACTCATGGAATTGCACTATAAGCGCATGGAGCATGCAAGGGCCAACCAAACCAAACCTTAACAGAGATATGACATGGCAAAAAATCACCAAAAACATGCTGAAATAGAATCAAATCATGTTAGAAAGGCATGCTACTTCATGAAGCATACAAGACTAGTTTGTGAGAAATACACTACAAGTGTATGAACCGTGCAAGGAGTGAGTCCACCAATCAAAATCAGAGTTATAACATGTCAAAATAACACCAAAAACATGCTTGAACTAAGCTAATTCAAATCACAAAAGCATGCTACTTTGTAAGGCTAACAAGGCTAGCAAAGAGGATTTACACTACAAGTGCAATAAGCATGCAAGAGGTGACCAAGACAGCCAAAAATAGAGTTCCGGAAGGTCTGATAAGTCACAAAAATGAGCCTAAAGAAAGCCATAAAGAAGTAAAAACACATGCTCATTTGGTTGGCCATCAACACTAGCAAGCAAGACAAGAGAAGAGGGGACCACCCTCTCCTATTTGGGCCCTCAAAATAGGGTTTTTACCACTGAAAATCATTTGGATTTCAGTGGTTCTAAGGCCAAAAAGAAGTTGTTTGAAAAGTTTGAAAGTTAGCTCACAAGGCCTTACAAGCCAAGGAGCAAAATGGAGGACAACCCCCTAGCCAACCAAGGCACAAACCAAGACTTTTAGGACTGAAAAACAGAGGAAAAACAGAGGTTTTTGTAGTTCAACACCACCCCAAAAAACAGCCCCAAAGTAGTTGAAAACTATGGCAAAGCTAGTATGCAAAACAAGCTAAAAGGGGTGAGTGATTACCTTTAGAGCACAGCTGGAAAATGGCCTCTTTCTTGGCTCAAATGACCTTCTATCAGCCCAAAGATAAGCTCCAAGGGACCTCAGCCCATAAATATGCAACCTTGATGAAGCATGCCTAGGCAAAATAGAAGTATTTCTCTACTTCTATGCACTTTTATGCACCAAACTCTATTTCTATGCACTTCTATGCACCAAAAAGCAAGAGAGAGAGGAAACTAGAGAGGGAGGCAGAGATTTAGCTCTGGAAATTGTAGAGAGAGAGAGAGAGAGAGAGATTTTAGTGTGAGAAGCTCCCAAACTTGTTCAAGAAGTTCTAACTCTTCAAAAATATGAGATATAGGTTCATATATAGCAATTCAAGAGCTTTTGGTCGAAAATATCTAAGTTAGGACAGCTAGAGCATGCTGGAAACAGCTGGAGATGAAATATCTTCAAAACATTTGAGTTTGGGTCACTCTTGGCCGATCGGCCATCTTTTGTGCCGATCTGCTACTTATCTGCTACTTTTTTGGCCGATCGGCCAACAAAATCTGCTTTTCAGACCCAACTTCAAATGGGCATAACTCCTTCATATGAACTCCTTTTTAGGTCATTCTTGTGTCCAAATTGAAGCCCCAGAAGTAAGTGGCAGCCTTACATCAAAATTCCAACTGTGAAAAAAGTTATGCATGTTTTGGTGAAGCCGCTCAGTTTCGGTCCAACTAGAATGATGCCCAACTTCAACCAACCTTGTCTCTCTCATCCGGACACGGTTTGAGGAGATCTTGAATGCAAAATGAAGCCCAGAAGTCTTCTTTCCAACGGTGGTGGCCTCATAGCTTAAATCCAAGAATACAAAAGGATAGGCCTAATTTAACGAGGACTGCTCGTCTTTCTCCTAACGATTCATACCCAACTTCTTCCTCAACTTGGTTTCTTCCCTCTTCTTCTCTTTTCTTTAACTACAAATCCCTAAACAAGGTGTTTTGAAAGATTTTTCAAAGATTTCATCTCTCTGTCATTCATTTCCACTTTGTCCTTGCTCGGTTTATCGAAAAGCGCAACATTTGACAAAATGCGAGCCTCGAAACATCGCAAAAACCTTTTTCAAAATATTTTGAAAGAAAGGAGTTTAAGATCTAAAATATTTTTGGTCCAAATATGGGGTGTGAGGTTTGGATTTGACTCCCTTCTTGCCTGAGAAATCGAACCTTTGCACTGCACACCTTTCATCACCAAGTATACCATCAGTAACGCCCAAGTCTTAAGGGTGGTCAAAAATGGGGTGTCTACAGTTGCCCCTCTTTGACAGAGCTTGAAGTCATGAACTGACGTGAGTGAATGTCAAAGCCTAGAGACGACCTATTTTTGACAAGGCCGAAGACTTGGACAAACAAACAAAATATAGATAAATAAATGGTTGCGCCCGCAGGCTGCCTACGTATCCCTTTGCAAGGAATCAAACCAGCGTAGTTTAGGGGCAGGATGCAAAATGATATGCAATATTACGAAATAATGTAATAATATACAATGTATTTGAATCATCAAACCATAAGCAGTGCAAAACCACACAAATATCATAAAGGGATGGAGATGCAAAATCAAACTACGTGTAACATAGAAAAGGTGCCGGAGCGCTCTAACCACAATTCTCTTAGTGGAATAGGTGCATGCACAGACAGAACTATGTGTTTTGTAGAAAGAATACAAGTAATTGGGTGGCATGATATAAGTGAGGGGTGATCTGCTGAGGAAAGATCGTGATCCTACATGCTGAATGCAACAAAACAAACTACAATGCAATGGATGCAATGGATGAAGTGAATAAGGCGCACGGCCAAACCACATTTTGCCTAGAAAAGGCATAGACACAAAACAGACCACGTCTAACACAGAAAAGGTGCCGACACCCTTCGACCACAATTCTCTTAGTGGAATAGGCGCATACACATAATCACAGAACCATGCTTCAACGCGAAAAGTATGGGCACCTGCCAGACTAAGCTTAAGATGGAAAGGATGCAGGCGATACAATGGACAATGTAGTAAATGCATGTGATAGATGCTATGTACAATGCAATAGACAGACTAGATAATGTAGTAGTTAGGAAGTGAAGGTACCTTACAGGGGCAATTGGCAATGACCTACCTCATGCTGCTGGGGACCTTCCCCTTCTTCTCGGTTGAACCGCAGGTACTACTTTTCTCCCTGGCTATGGTCGCAGCTTTCCCTATTCTCCAACAGGGTGACAGACTAGGTTGGTTTAGTATCCAAAATTGAGGTGCATACCCGCTACCTCAACCTATAGGGCTGCCATACAGATTTCAAGCCGGGGATACACCCCTGAGTATTTAAACCAGACTTTAGTCTCAGAAATCCCGAACCTTTGCGTTCTGGGCATGAGCCATTCGAACTCTAGTTTCCACTGTCTCAGTTGATCTCTTAAGAACTCATAACAAACACAGACAAGTGGCTATACCAGACCACTGGAAGTCATTTGGGCACGACAAACACCAAAGGAATTGCACCTTTAGAGGATTTAAGGTCTCCTAGACCAGGGGGTGCACAAGACAGTGCTAGTAAAAGGTGCACAAAACAGTGCAATGCAGGTGCACAAGACAGTGCAATGCAGGTTGAAATGCACAAGACAGTGCTAAACAGGTGCACAAAACAGTGCTATGCAAGGGGTGTGCACAAGACAGTGCGATACAATGCACTAACAAGTGCAGGAAAGGTGCGCCAAACAGCGCGAGCAATGCACTAACAGGTGCAAGAAAGGTGCGCAAGAAAGCGCGAACAAAGCAATGCACTAACAAGTATAAGTAAGGTGCGCAAGAAAGCGCGAACAAGTTCAATGCAAAAGATACAAGCATTTTCTATGCAAGATGAGAGCATGTAATGAAATGCACAGGATAGTGCGATGCGCAAGAAAGCGCGAGTGTAAACTGCACAAAACAATGCGATGCGCAAGAGAGCGCGAGTGTAAACTGCACAAAACAGTGCGACGCGCAAGAGAGCGCGAATGTAGACCACACAAAACAGAGCAATGCGCAAGAAAGTGCGAGTGTAAACTGCACAAAACAGTGCAATGCGCAAGAAAGTGCAAGTATAATTTGCACAAAACAGTGCAATGCGCAAGAGAGCATGAGTGTAGACCGCACAAAACAGTGCAATGCGTAAGAAAGCGTGAGTGTAAACTGTACAAAACAGTGCAATGAAATGCATCCTCTATGCAAGTAAGGTGCACAAAAAAGTGCGATAAAATGCATGTTCTATGCAAGTGAGGAAGAATGCATTTTCTATGCAAGAGATATGAGCATTTTCTATGCAAGTATGGAAGAGTGCATTTTCTATGCAAAAGATACGAGCATTTTCTATGCAAGTATGGGGGCATTTTCTATGCATGAAGCAGGCATATTCTATGCATCTTTTGAAAGCACATTCCATGCAATATTGAAAGCATATTCTATGCATGAGACAAACAAAGAATATTCTATGCAAAATTAAAAGCAAGCATATTCTATGCATGAATCATAACGATGCACGGCACACATGCAATAGAAGTGTATATGAAAATGCACATTCTATTCAAGGGAGGGGCATCAAATATGTACTTTGGTGCCTCTGATTTACCTCTCAGAGGACTTTGCAACACACTCAGCTCAAAAGGGGCACACCCTATTCATATTTGCGAGAGATAACATCTGCTGCTGCTTTAATTGCCATTCTGACTTGAAGCAGGCTTAAGTTGGGGTCGAGATACACTCATACTTCAGAGAAACGGCGAGGCCTGAAAAGCTGCACCTGGAATGCAGTCTCCGAATTTGCTGAAGTTGAAACATGCTAAGATGCTCCACATTTTCCTTCTTTTCTTTTGCTTTGCAGTCCGGAACCTAAATAGCTTCAGAGAGGTCCTTGTTTTACTGTTCTCACATGACCTGGGTTGAACTCTGCAGTTTTATTAAAGAACAAATTCTGTTTTGTACAAATGTGGAGAATGGCACAGCACTCTGAGCACAAAACGATTTTTTTTTTTGAAATTGAAATGAGAAAAGGGTTCTCAACTGGGTATTGAGCCTACAACTGACCATAGCCAAAACGACTCAACAAAAAGGAAGACAAGGTAAAACAACCTAAACACATCTACAGACACCCGAAACAACTCAAAACAAGAATTAAGACAAACAAAAACACACACACACAACACTCAGATGTGTTCCAATGGCAAGAGACCTCTCAGTTCGCGAGGAGCCAGGTTCTTCGGGTATTGTTTCCCACCCTTTTCTCATTTGTGATTCTCACATCACTCTGGCACTCAATCTATTTTTCTCTGAAAAGCCCTTTTCGTCACTTTTCTCTTAGCACACATATCTCTATTGTTCAATCTCTCATTTTTTATCCCTCCCCTGGGTGGTTGATGGATAAACAGGAAGTTGTGGGCTCTTGCCCCTAGCATTCCACTAGATTCTTCTTCTTCTGCTCACAACAGTGAACTTTCCCAGAGAGGGGTTGCGTTACAACTGGGTGTGTAGCAAATCTGCAACAGACATCGGTTGACGACGCCCCTGGCTTAACTTGATTGAGATAAGCTACAACTTGTCCCACCGGCCAGGTATACAATTGATTGGTCTCACAGACATTGCGTTTTCTACGTCCCCATTCCGAGTCAGACGCCAATTTTTGATTTGATCGTCCAGATGAGGGAACCGAATATCCCGCTCTAGTTCCAGTTCGTGCTTCGTTCTTATCTTGATACCTCGCTGCTGGGAGGATGAGAGAGCTTTCGGCCCTTTGCTGTTAGCTTCAGTGGTGCCCTTTTCTAGCGAACAAGGTGCCCTTTCTGGAAAGTATGTTGACAACAGGGAAAAGACAGGAAGCCTGACTCAACTGTGCCCCTAGTTCATTATTTTGACCATTTTTTTTTTTGTTTTGGCTTTCTACTAAAACAATTTTGACCAACATGAAAGTTAGATTAAAATGCTTGTTCAATTTTCTGATTTGAAATCATGCAAGTCAGTTTGTGAGCACTGAAAATTTTCCTTTTTTTGGGGTCCAAAAAATGGTCCAGTTTTTGGAAAAAGATGGAGCAAATTTTCGAGAAAATTAGTCAACTTCATTAAAAATTCTCAAAACTTGTTTTTACAAATGGCCACTGCTCGACCAACACAGAATCTACTCTTGAGATGCACAACCTCAAATCCAAAACAATGGAAAATTGCCCCTTGTCTAAATGACATCGCAAGGCAACAGAAAGTTGCCCCTTCTTTAAATAGCACCGCAGCACACTGTAACCCGCTCTCATAAAGAAGATCACAACCAAACTCTTGGATAAAGAAGCGACAAAGATGACCCGTTCAATCTTATGGATAGGACAGTTGAATTTGAAGTGTTTTTATGGCTGGACTTCAGAATGAAGTTTCCTACGTATCCCAAAGATGGGAATCAAGCCTGACGTAGTTCCGGGTTAAGGTACACTCGGGTATTAACCTCTCCTTTTACGCTCTAACTTTTGCCAAGGCCGCCCTACCGGGTTTTCAACCTTGCGAGCTCTGTTTTTTCTTTTCTTTTCATTCTTTTCTTTTCTTTTCTTCTTTTCATTTCTTTTTTCATTTTTTCATTTTTGTTCTTTTCTTTGCTCTAACTTTTTCCAAGGCCACCCTTCCGGGTTTTCAACCTTGCGAGCCTCTCAAGGATAAAAAGGTTTAACTGGTCCATGTTAATCGGTTTAAGATCTCAAAGCCGTTTGAATTCAGGAGAGTGGCTGCTGTTTGCTGATGATGTAGGAGTCCATCTAATTGGGGGCTGAATTTGCCCCTAGTGTTGCGGATAGGAACTCGATTGTCCTTCAACAAAAACTTTCTTTTTTTCTCCATTCTGGGATTTGGCATTCTTGCCGATCTTCATTAGCTTGAGCAATGTCCCAATTTTTGACTCTTCGAGCACATCTGACATTTTTTTTGCCCCTAGTTCAAGGACTACTTCTGATCCAGCTACGCAAGCTTCCTTTGATCACACTTGATCTTCTTGCCCCTAGTTCATGGACTGCTTCAAATCTGGCTATATAGGCCTCACATTGTGGTTGACCGTTGAACATTCTGAATCCAAGTTCAAGGTTTGAAAGCAAAGGGGTTGAGTCTTGTGGCTGAGAGTGATCCTATGCTGCACAATCTCAAGAGTGATTCCACACAGGTCTTCGCAGGATCGCGCAAAACATTTTTTTTTTTTTGAAATCTTTTAAGAAAGCGACTAGTCGCTCGCACTGAAGACAATGTAGAACCAAACTAGATCAAGCCAGGATCCTTCTCAGCACTCACATTAACAAACATGATTTCATTCATTAAGGGCTTAGCGTGCCTCTATTTCTCTCAATCGATCAATTTTTTGCAAATCCAGAGGAATTCCTCTCTCTTTGTTTTCATCATAGTGTTTGAAAAGTTTTGAAAAACTTAGGTCAATGCAACGATTTCAAGGCACAGAAAAGTAAGTGAAAAGCACTGCTGTTTCATTTAAATCTTCTGGCACAACTAACTCAAGGCAGAAACAAACACAAAAGCGTGAAAATTACTACTGTTCCATTCAGATCTTCTGGCGTAACTGGCTCCATGGCAGAAAAAGACTCAAAAGAAAGGGTGTAAAAGACAAACACAAAACAAGATAGTGATGCCCGAGGTAACACCCTCGAAATCACCTGACTCTTAACAAAACAAGACTGACTCGATACAACAAGACTGACTCAACTGACTCAGTACAAAAAGACTGACTCAATACAAAACAACAAGACTGACCCAATACCCAAGTTAGAAAGTAAAAAAAACAGCATTCGCAAAATGCTCAAAACAGTGTGTGCCATACGCCACATCCGGAGTAAGCTGGGTGCCATCCGCAGGTGGTTCATCCCCCCGATCACATCATATTATCCCCCAAGTTCATTGATCCCGTGTCGATAGACTTTGCAGGACTTGGTGCAGCGATGACCTCTTTATCAATCAGATCTTGTATTTCGTGGCGAAGACGAAAACATGTGTCAGTACCATGGCCGACTTGTTGATGAAAGGAACAGTACTTGGCTAGATCATGGGAGAGAGGAAGTTTATTCGGTAATGGCCACGGCTCCTGGGGCTTCAGATGCCCTTGTTCTATAAGGATTTGGAAAGCTTTGGACAAAGGCATATAGAGGGCATGGAAGACCCTCTAGCCTCGGGGTGGGTACTTCGAGGTTTGTGGATTTTTACTGGATGCACTAGCAAAGGGGTCGGCAGATGCTGACTTGGCTTGCTGATCTCTTCTGAGTGCAGGATTAGAGCTGAAAGGAACGTTTCTGGTACAACGACCCTTCTCCCGGCTTGCTCCTTGATTCAAACTGCCCCCAACTTGAGTGGCAAAAGTGCCGTCCACAGCCTTTCCAACAACTGCCAGCACTTGCTGTTTGTTCAGTCCTTCGGCTTTCAAAGCCTCAACAGCCTACTGAAGGTGTTCATGGGGGTCAATGCCTGCCCCCATCTTGTTCTTACCACTGGCCTCCACTTTGCCAAGGGATTGGGTCGCTATATCAGAGCGGAGCCTTGTTGTTGTCGACATACCACCACCTAGATCTGAGATGGCTTCAGGTTGACCATTTTCAATTGCAGCTTGCCCCAAGATTGGAGAGCCTCTTGGCGTGAAATTTCTGGCATGTGACGTGGTCTATGACGGAGCCAATATCCCAAAGGCCAGATCTGCCACAGTTCTCTGAAGATCTTCGATCATTCTCATCAGCTCAAAAGTAGTGGGTTCTCGGGTTTGAGATGATTGCGGTTCGAGTGCATTCATCATGCATAAGTCCATGTTGACTGGAATGAGCACCTCCGGCTTGGGTAAATGGGCTGGGGTGATGTATACGCTGGGGTCAAAGGTAGGTGGTAGTGTATGGATGAGGTTGAGGTAGGCAGGAGATATTTGGTCATTGGGGTCTGGAGGTGGAGCTATCGTCCGGTTGTCGATAAGATTCTGGACCTCATGACGAAGGCAGTAGCAACGATCAGTGCCATGACCGCGCTATTGATGGCACACACAGTACTTGGAGGGGTTATGCCTGGCAGGGAGTGGGTCAGGCAGAGGTTGAGGATCAAGAGGTTTGAGATGCCCTCTTTCCATCAGAACTTTTAGTGCGCTGGTTAGGCTCATATAGAGGGGAGTGAAAGTTCTACCCTGAGCTCGGGTCAGGCTGGCTGTTTGTAGGCTTGGTTTGGCAAAAGGGTCGGCTGTGGTGACTGTATTGATTTCAGTGGGTTCGGGAACAGTGCTACTACCAACATTGGCACTCCCTACAAAAACCCTCCTTATCGGTTCACTTGTTCTGGGAATAATCCCTGTGTTGAACGCATTCTCGATCTGAACCCCCAGTTCATGCAAACTTTTGAAAGTGAATAGTGGAGTGACTATCAACTTTTGCAACATATCATGCTCGAGGTTTCGCACCACTATCCGCACTTGATCCCTCTCAGAAGGGCGATCTGTCATCTGTGCTGCCATGGCTCTCTACCTTGCAACAAATTCCACAAACGGCTCTGTAGAATTCTGGTGGGTTGCTTCAAGCTCTTGGGTAGTCATTTCAACTTGGGTATTGTAAGAATACTGATCAACAAAGGCCTCAGCCAATTCTTCCCAGTTTTGCTTCACTGTATTCTCCAACTTGGCATACTAAGCGGCTGCTATGCCTGATAGGGTTCTTCCGTACAGAGAGAGTTTCTGCGGCTTAGTCAGACCCATTGGTTTCAGGACGTCCAAGAAAAGCCGGATATGTACCATAGGATCTCCAGACCCGTCGAAATGGTCAAGGTATGGCATTTTGAATCTATCTGGGAGCCGTACGACAGCCTCGATGTACCCATCCTCAATGTCGAGAATGGAGTTAAGGCCCTGTGCCCTTTTGAATTGCTTCTCAAGGTTCGCAATTTTCACTGCAGTCGGATTGAATTCATTAACATCAAAGGGATAAAGCCTCTTAGTAGGCTGCACCAGGGGTGTGGAAACTCGAGCTTGAGCCATCCTTTATCGGGGATCTGGACCCTACAAATCTTCAGCTGGCGGAAGTGGATCAAAGTTCGGTTGGGGTCCCGAAGCTGGATGTGTTATAGATGCCCCAGATGGGCGTTGCATTTCGGCATTGGTCTCATCCTGTATAGCAGTTCCCTGATTTAATGCGGCTATCATGGCCACAAATTCATCCGAACCCTGTGTCATCACGGGTCTGCTGAGTTAGAACACAGGTGATGTGGCTGGTGACTGTCGGATCAGTTGAACCGGTGAGCCTTGACTGGCCTTTCCTTGCCTTGCCTCAGTGAAGGAAACTCTGGTTGCTCTGAACTGAATCTCTGACCTGACAAAGTCTATCAACACAAGTCCAATGCACCCGGGAGATATTGGAGCCTTCTGAAGCTATAGTTCCAAGACTACCTAGCAAAAGAGGAAACAGACAGCACCTCAGCCTGATTTCACCAAAACAGATATGAGCATAGCTTGAATGACTGCACTCTTTGTTGAATTCTGCCCCAAAATCAGATACCAAACTCACAACTGATACGCACATTCCTGTACAGTTTCACTGTAAAGCACATACTAGGGTTTCCCTGTCCTATTTTGTCAGGAGCTAGGGTTTCACTACACACGCAGTGGCTTCAAACAACCTGTAATCGGGTAAGCAACCTGTCCTAGTTTGGAATGGTCACTATGGATTCCGATATGCACTAGGTCGAATAGTCAAAAAGGGAGCCTCAGTAAAAATCGAGGTTTGTGTTCCCGTCATGGCAGAGCCCGCAACCGGTCAGCCTTATGGCACGCTTCTCAAAGCATGCCTCCGGCAAACCGTTTAGGAATAGCATACGACAAACATGGTGTCCTAGGCGCACCAATGCAAATGCAATGCAAAGAAACACATAAGTGTAGATAAAACAACATATCATGATTTCGAGTCAAGTTCTCTAAATCCCCAGCAGAGTATCCAGAAACTGTAGACGCGCCCGAACGTCCCGACTCCGCGCGCGAAGGCGCGAAATCGTTTGTTCATTAGCTACTACAGTTCGGACTCAATGTCGCGGTTCTGAATCTAATCTCGCAAAGTGCAATGCAAGACCGATAAATCACCAAAGAGCCCAAATCCGGCAAATTGTTTTGGAAAACTAATTTTTATAAAGAAGTGCCAAACATGGACTGCTTTGCCAGATACACAGTCGCCACCTAAATATTTTGTTTTTGGGAAATTGAGGAAACCCTGACTCGTGCCTAAGGCCACGTGTCCGTCATCACCAAAGTTGCCTCGGCTCGGGAACTTAGGTACGAGAGGGCAAAGTCATGCAATGAGCACCCCCGCTCGCCCGATCTAAAGATTGGCCTTTACTAACATGATATTTTGTTTTTTAAAAACACATGTGTTCTTATTCCGGCTTAGTAGCTAACCTTACTACGTGATGCGCACAGCATACAAGTATAGACTAGATCGCCTAAATTGGAACAAAACATCTCATGTTTGTTTCTGAAAATGGTTTGAAAGTGCTACTCGCAAGTAGACTAAGACGTGGATTTTGCCACCCTCAAGTGGGCTTAGAAAACAACATGATTTTGCCACCTCAAGTGGGCTTAAAACACATTTCGATGAATTATTCCAATTCAAGCAATCCAACCTTCATCCACAGGCATTCATGCAGTTAATTACTTAAACAGATAGCCCCAAGGCAAGCATACTAACATGGCAATCACTTACACACATGCAGTATGCTAAAGCGTGAAAGCTTACCTAGTACTCCAAGCCAAAACAAAAATTAGTTAGAAATCATGCATGATCCTAGTTTATGTTAAGATGGCTAATGCAACACATGCAAAATGCAACTAGAAACAGGCTCGGCTATTCTAAGATGGCATATGAGGTGTAACTTGATGACATGCTGTTGAACACGTATTCAAGTAAATGTATTGAAATACAATGCAGTTTGTATGATGCGCCGAGCCCGGTGCATGCAAGACAGATGAATGGATGCAAACATGCAGGCATAAGGATGCTAATTGAAACATGACCTAGAACTAACCATCGTAAGCGGTTAAGTAAAAGGGACAAAGACGTGAGGTTGGAAGACATTCACACACTCACGCACACTTATTACATAATTCGCCCTCTCGACGGAGGGTCCGAATAAATCAACTAGCCAGCTACACTACACTAATTAATTATTACAAAACCTTAACTAATTAAGCAAATTAATTAAGTTACAAAACCAACTAAGTTAGAAAAGAAAGAAGCTGAATCAAGCTGCCACAGCTCTACCTCGGAATGATGAATGATGCATGCTCGGTCGCGTCCTCCCGGAAATTCGTTACCATGCCTCATGTTGCCTCTGTTTGCACAGTTTTAGGCTTCTGAAAATTGTGCAAATCTCCAAAATACTTCTGATCCACCTCATGGACATGCTGAGAGGTCATCGGCCAAAGGGTATGGCCATCGACCAAGAAATAAAGGTCATCGACCAAATATGAGGCTATCGGCCAAATATTTATAGCCGATCGGCACACTAGATAGTCAATCGGCCATCTCTTCCTACAAACTCTCCTTTTGCTGCAACAGAGCACAAATAGAGGCATGGCAATGTATTTGCAAGAAAATGTGTGTGCAACCACACTCCTTATCATGTTTGAAGATCAAAGGAGTGTAGTGCTCGACTCTCGAGCCATCAATCATGCATTTCGATGCATGATGGCCAAAGAGGCCGAGTTGCACAAATTAATATGGATGA
Organism: Camellia japonica; assembly: GCA_030407325.1. Lineage (NCBI taxonomy): Eukaryota > Viridiplantae > Streptophyta > Magnoliopsida > Ericales > Theaceae > Camellia > Camellia japonica. The sequence continues at coordinate 109,545,720 of JAPPVO010000019.1, forward strand.
AATGCACAAAAACACATAAATGCCTTAACCACTATCATGCATGATCAAAAGGGTCGGCGACTGAGAATTGAGGCACGTTTCATCACTTCAAGTATGAAACGTCCCTCGTTCCTCGTGTTTGACTTAACACCCAAACCAAACACAATGCAATACATGGACAACTTAACAAAGCTAATGACATGCAAACAATGTAATGCAACATGAGCATACAAGCACCATGTAATGCAACCTAAACATGTAAACAACATGCAAGAATCATGCAATGCGACAAGCATGCAACAACAACAAAATGGAACAAGCATGCAACAACATGCAATCTAACAAGCATGCAACAACATGCAAAATGGACTTAAACTAAAATGGACAAGCCTCATTCATGCCCAAATCAGTGGCCAAAATGTTGAAATGATGGCATGAAATGCAAGACAATGCATGCACATGCTCTAGCCCACCAACTAAGCATAAAAGCATAACTCTGAAAAGTGCTCAAGGAGTGACAAATGTAAGAGTGGAGAAACACTATAAGCACTGAAATAAGGTATGAAATGATGCCAAATCATTCAATCAATACAAGCATGGCGTGCTAGGGTCCTTAAAGCATAAAGCTACCAAAGAGGACTACAAAGGAGGCATGCAATACATGGTACAAAGGCATGAACCAATCATGGACAGAGTTTGAATAGGTCTAAACAAAGACCAAAATATGCTAAGATTGAGGCACAAATGCCTAGGCATGCATGCATACACACTAAGCCACAAACAAGGTAACAAATGCACAACCCTTAGAGGCACTCAAAGGGTGAATGAAGTGGGAACATGGCAATGCTACATGCTCTGAAATGTCATGTGGAATGAGGCCAAATCATGTACATGATACAAATGAAGCATGCTATGGTGCCCAAAGCTTAAGGCTAGCAAGGCACTGGCACTACAACTATGCAAAACATGAAGCATATGGAAAGGGAAACCCAAAACAGTCCTAAAACATGTTAAAATGGTCTAAAACATGTATGGAAAGAAGCCAAAATATGCTAGCATAAAGGGCATAAGGCATGATGGATGCAAGGCAAATAAGGTGGATTACACTACACCTATCAAGACCAAGCATGAGATGGCTTCGCCAAGAAAAATCAGAGTTATATCATGGCAAAATAACCCCAAATACACATTGAAATTATAGCTCGCAAGCTTAGGCATGAAGGCATACGTAAAGGCTCATGTTCAAGGCATAAAGGACCAACCCTTCAACGCATTGAAAAAGTGAAAGATGTGAGTGCATGGCAATGAAACATGCTCTGAAATCACATAACAAATGATGCCAAATCATTCAAATAGGTTAAGCAATGCATGCTAGTGGACTTGATGCACAAAGCTAACAGCTAGGATGAACCATAGCTATACAAATCATGGCATGCATGACCAAAAAAACAAAAATCAAAGCTTAAGCATGCTAAAACATGACCAAAATCTTCTTAGAGTTAAGCCAAAATCATGCTAGAATGACATGTTAAAGCATGATACACATTAGGCTAACTCATGGAATTGCACTATAAGCTCATGGAGCATGCAAGGGCCAACCAAACCAAACCTTAACAGAGGTAAGACATGGCAAAAAATCACCAAAAACATGCTGAAATAGAATCAAATCATGCTAGAAAGGCATGCTACTTCATGAAGCATACAAGACTAGTTTGTGAGAAATACACTACAAGTGTATGAACCATGCAAGGAGTGAGTCCACCAATCAAAATTAGAGTTATAACATGTCAAAATAACACTAAAAACATGCTTGAACTAAGCTAATTCAAACCACAAAAGCATGCTACTTTGTAAGGCTAACAAGGCTAGCAAAGAGGATTTACACTACAAGTGCAATAAGCATGCAAGAGGTGACCAAGACAGCCAAAAATAGAGTTCCGGAAGGTCTGATAAGTCACAAAAATGAGCCTAAAGAAAGCCATAAAGAAGTAAAAACACATGCTCATTTGGTTGGCCATCAACACTAGCAAGCAAGATAAGAGGAGAGGGGACCACCCTCTCCTATTTGGGCCCTCAAAACAGGGTTTTTATCACTGAAAATCCTCTGGATTTCAGTGGTTCTAAGGCCAAAAAGAAGTTGTTTGAAAAGTTTGAAAGTTAGCTCACAAGGCCTTACAAGCCAAGGAGCAAAAGAGAGGACAACCCCCTAGCCAACCAAGGCACAAACCAAGACTTTTAGGACTGAAAAATAGAGGAAAAATAGAGGTTTTTGTAGTTCAACACCACCCCAAAAAACAGCCCCAAAGTAGTTGAAAACTATGGCAAAGCTAGTATGCAAAACAAGCTAAAAGGGGTAAGTGATTACCTTTGGAGCACAACAGCAAAATGGCCTCTTTCTTGGCTCAAATGACCTTCTATCAGCCCAAAGATAAGCTCCAAGGGACCTCAGCCCATAGATATGCAACCTTGATGAAGGATGCCTAGGCAAAATAAAAGTATTTCTTTACTTCTATGCACCAAACTCTACTTCTACGCGCTTCTATGCACTTCTATGCACCAAAGAGCAAGAGAGAGAGGAAAGTAGAGAGAGAGACAGAGATTTAGCTCTAGAAATTGTAGAGAGAGGGATATTTTAGTGTGAGAAGCTCCCAAACTTGTTCAAGAAGTTCTAACTCTTCAAAAATATGAGATATAGGTTCATATATAGCAATTCAAGAGCTTTTGGTCGAAAATATCTAAGTTGGGACAGCTGGAGCATGCTGGAAACAGCTGGAGATGAAATATCTTCAAAAAATCTGAGTTTGGGTCACTCTTGGCCGATCGGCCATCTTTTGTGCCAATCTGCTACTTATCTGCTACTTTTTTGGCCGATCGGCCAACAAAATCTAATTTTCAGACCCAACTTCAAATGGGTATAACTCCTTCATATGAACTCCTTTTTAGGTCATTCTTGTATCCAAATTGAAGACCCAGAAGTAAGCTTTCCAATGGTCATAGCCTTGCATAAAAATGCCAACTATGAAAAAAGTTATGCATATTTTGGTGAAGCTGCTCAGTTTCGGTCCAACCGGAATGATGCCCAACTTCAACCAACCATATCTCTCCCATCCGGACTCGGTTTAAGGAGATTCTTGAATGCAAAATGAAGCCCCGGAAGTCTTCTTTCCAACGGTGGTGGCCTTATAGTTTAAATCCAAGTATAAAAAAGGATAGGCCCGATTTAACGAGGACTGCTCGTCTCTCTCTTAACGATTCATACCCAACTTCTTCCTCAACTTGGTTTCTTCCCTCTTCTCTTCTTTTCTTCAACTCCAAACCCCTAAAGAAGGTGTTTTGAAAGATTTTTCAAAGATTTCATCTCTCTTTCATTCATTTTCACTTTGTCCTTGCTCGGTTTACCGAAAAGCGCAACATTTGACAAAATGCGAGCCTCGGAACATCACAGGAACCTTTTTCAAAATATTTTGAAAGAAAGGAGTTTAAGATCTAAAATATTTTTGGTCCAAAAATGGGTGTGAGGTTTAGATTTGACTCTCTCCTTGCCTAAGAAATCGAACCTTTGCACTGCACACCTTTCATCACCAAGTAAACCATCAGTAACGCCCAAATCTTAAGGGCGGTCAAAAATGGGGTGTCTGCATGCATATAAAACATTTCTCAAAAGGGTGCTCAACTCGCACCGCCCACAACCGAAATATATTTTCTGCTTTTCTCCATATAGAACTCAAGAGTTTTGTAAGCATTTTTTGAAAACAAGGTGTTACTCATAACACATAATCATCCACAATTTAGTTGCACAAAAACTACTCATTGAAATTTCTCATTACCAATTATATTAAATCCGTAACATTTCCATGTAACAAGGACATCTGAGGCCATATCACCAGGAAAATTTCATTGACCAAATCCTTTTTAACAACATAACCGGTGAACCTCCATCGTCACCCAACAACACCTATCACTCTTATAGTGATGCCACAACAAACATTTATGCAACACTTCTATAATGATAATTAATAGAAATAACAACAGTACTATCAACACAATAAAGTGCGCGTAAAATAAAATTTCACAATTGTAGCTCGACTTTTTCTCGCCCCCTCTCGGAAGACGAATAAGCCTTATAGTATCGGATTCTCGCAGTTGTGAATCTGATCTCACAAGTGCAATGTGAAATAGATAAACACCAAAGAGTCCCAATCCATAAAATCTTTTGGAAATTTGATTTTGAATCAAAAATGCCAAAAAAAGACTGCTTTGCTAGATACAGAGTCGCCACCTAAATATTTTTGAAAAATTTAGGAAACCCATGACTCATGCGAAAGGCCATGTGTCCGTCATGACCAAGATTGCCTCAGCTCGGAAACTTAGGTACAAGAGGGGAAGGTCATGAATTGAGCACCTCCGCTCGCCCAATCAAAGATCGGCCTCTACTAATCATGATATGATTTTATGTACAATATATGCTCTTGTTTCGGTGTATTAAGCTAGCATTACTATGTGATGCGCACACATAAAAGTATAGACTAACTTTGCAAGAATTTGAGCACTTGATTCATGTTCGTTTGCAAAATTGTTTCGAATATGTACCACTTTGAAAAAGTGATCGCATATGAACATTTACTCAAATTATTCCAATTCAAGCAATTAGCCTTCATCCACAGGCATTCAAGAAGTTTAGCATTTAAGCATTTAGCCTCATGGCAAGCATGTTAAACATGGCAACAATCACATATATGCAATATGCTAAAGCGAGTAGAGGCTCACCTAGTACTCCAAGCCAAAAAAATGAATAAGTTAGAAAAATGCATGATTCCTAACTATGCGATATGACTAATACAACACATGTGATATTCAATCTAAATAGGCTTGGCTACTTAACATGATATGTGAAGCAATTTTGATAGCATGCGGTCTAAGCACGTATTCAAAGAAGTATTAAACTAACAATGATGTTAGAATGATGCGCCGAGCCTCGGTGCATACAATAATAATGGATGCAAGCATGAAGTATGCTAAACAAAACATGATGTCCCTAAACTAACCATCATAAGCTAGTAAATAAAAGGGAGAAAGACGTGGGGTTGGAAGACATACACGTTATTACAACATTGCACCCACATGAAGGAGAGTCCAAATGAACTAACTGGCTAACTATTAAAGCTAAGCTAAGCTAATTATTACAAAACAAATGAATAAATAGCTAAACTAGTTAACTAATTATTACAAACCGAAAGTAATTAACTATTCTAGCTAATTAAAATACTTACAAGACGAAAACAAACAACTAATTAACTAACTAATTAATTACAGCACTTATCTAAGTCAAATATTTAAACTAAAACATGCTCGGTATGCCAGGAATGCTCATGCACATGCTCGATTTCCACCTGAAAAGCCACTGTTTCTACTGCTAAATGTCTCTGTTGCACAACAGAACACTTACACCTTTGTCCACCTCCAGAATAGCTCTGCTCTGCTAAAAAAAACACATACTAGATTTCGCATTAGTGGCCCGCCGGCCAGGAGTGAGGGCCTACTGGCCACCAGTGATAGCCAGCCGGCCACCAAAGGTGGCCTAACGGCCATAAAAAGTGGCTTGCCGGCTACTGCTGCACAGTTCACCTTGCTGCAACAGAGAACAAACAGGGCATGCACAGGGTATTCTCAAGGATTTGTTTGTACAATTCACCCCTCCTTATCATGAACAAATCAAAGGAGAGACAAGACTTGGTTCACAAAACATCAACTCAAGAAATTTTGTGGCATGATGGCTCATGTACCAAAGTGTGCAAGTTCAATAAATGCAACAAAATAAGATTCTAACCTTTTCCCTTTCATGGATTGATCAAGGGAAGTGATGACCTTGGAAACTTGAATCATTTCATAACTAATGAGTATGAAATGCCTCAAGCTTTCATCCGATTGAACACAAAACCAAATTGTTATCTTGCACCATTTTAGTCCCATTTTAATTACTTCATTTTAATTACCTTTCAATTCTTCAATTCATTGAGTCCAAAGATGAGTTTAAGTCCTCTAATGGAAAGAGGGCTCAAATCAAGTGTTGTTTTGGGCATGAAAGAGACATTATACCGTTGGTAATGAACCCCAAAAGGGATTAAATCATTAATCATGACATCTCAATCTCATGCTTAAACAAACCAGTAGTTTGAACCACTTTCAAAGCAAAACAAAAACCAAGAAAGGAGGGAGGTTGCAGAGGTGATTAAGAGTGATCACAAGTATGGAAAGCCACAAATAAATGCAATCAACTCAAAGAAGATGGTGTCTAAGGCCTAAAACACCAAACTTATGACGATAATTACACTATAAGCATGCAAAACAAAGCTCAAATGCAACTATCAACCAAAAATAGTGCTAAAACAGTCTAAAAATAGTCCTAAAACATGCTGGAAAAAGACACAAGGAGGAGAGGCTAACCCTTCCAAATTTGGACTTCAAAACATAATTTTGGCCACTGAAATAACTCTGAAAAATAGTGTTTAAAATCTCAAAAACAGATAGTAAAAGGATGGGAAACACAAGGGAAAAAGCCTTCAAAACAAGGTGCAAAGAAGGGTGAACCACCTTTCAACCTTTAATGGCCTTAAAACCCAAGCTTCAGCCCAAAAATACAGAGCTTTTACAACCCAAAAACAGTGGGAAAACAACAAGAAAAAGAGTAGTTAAACCAAGTAAAGAGGCAAAGCTTTATACCTCTTGAAGAGAAGATTCAATTCCAAGTAATAAAACAAAGCACACACACCCTCAAGAGCTCAAACAAGGCTCAAAGACACCTCAACTTAAAGATAGAGAGGTTTGGTTAAGAGTGTATAGGCAAAGACTAAGAAATTTTCTAGAGAAAGAGAATTGTAGAGAGAGAGAAAGGAAAAATTTTGAAAATTTTTCTAACCCCATGGCAAAAGGGGAGGCTCCTTATATATAGAAAACATGAATTTCTCTCAAGAACATCTAGCCCTACACGTGGGAGCAGATACAAGCATCTATGCAAACAGCTGGCACAGCTATCACAAAATATCTGCAAAAGACAATGGTGGCCGGCCGGCCATCACTGGTGGCCAGCAGGCCACATCAGTGGCCGACAACCAAGAGTGATGGCCGGCAACCCAAAGAGTTGGCCTACCGGGTTGTAAGCTTGAAAAGCTAAGGTTTTGGTCTAAAAATAAGGCAACAAGTGTGCAAGGTTTGAAAGGCTCAAAGCTGTGGCATTCCGTTGAGGACTTAGAACATTTGACGAGCATATAAACTCATCATTGGGTGTACAAGTGATGACATCCAAGTCGTAAGGGCCATTAAAAATGGGGTGTCTACAAAAATATGTTACTCCAACTTAGAAATTTCTGTAACTCAAGACGAGCTTCATACAAGATTCATAACCATATACACGAGGCCCAATAGTCGCAAAACCATTCTAAGGCACCCAAAATATTTCGACCCTTATACACAAGCCCAAGCTATTCCCAAGGTGACTACTTGCCAACCAAACCCCGATATCAACTAACCAACTAACCGACTCGATAAAACTCCATACTACGTACCAAACACCAACATGACACTCAACATCCTTTACTCCTCAAGATTAGACCACACTGCTATTGTCCCCAAAGAAATCACCACTCATATGCCTATATGGCAAACATATCCTTACATCGCAAACACAAGACTGACAAGGTCAACAGAGATCACACAATCCTAGGCACACAAAACAATCTTCACCAAGGCTACACTCGTTACCTAGTAACACAAACCGTACTCCTTCCCATGGAATACGTCTAGCTTCTAACCACTAAGTTCTCCTCATGCTCATATCCTCTGCATAATTTCAAATAATATCACTCAACACTTGAATACCACAAACCCATTTCATCCACACATAATTACCGACTCACAACAAACCATAACACAGCACTACCCTTATCATGATTGATAGAATCACAACGAACTCACTAACCAACTAAACCAAACACTAAACAACACACACATAAGCATAATTTTCATTACTCCAAGAAACAAATCCCACACTCCATCAGAACATTCTTACATAACCTTGCAAATTCTACAAGACTCTAAAGTCTCATTTTCCCTTAGACTCAACTTATTCAAAGTCTTATAACTTGGCCCTTGCGATACCGCCTCACCAATTACAATGCACACAAATTTCCCATTCTCAACAAACAACTTCCAAACAGAACAAGGCTCATAGGCCATCACATAACCATCTCTTAAATTAATAATAGATATACAACTACACTATCATTATCGATTCCATTAACAACTTTTCATTACATACATATAAGAGAGTTCAAAATCCAATACGTGCCCCCAATACATAAAGATAAACAAACAACAACGTATATATACAACACATAATTATGATGCCTCAGATCCAACTGCACACCTGCCAACTACAAAAAAATTTCTAGATATTATATCACTAGTCTCTAATACAAAAGCCCCTCTCAAGGGTAATACTACTGTGTTAGCTGAAAAGTCAACCCTCGAGAGGCTCTTGAAGCCTAGCCTGCTCAGGTCTGGTACCAATACTAGCCCCGAATGGACTAATGAGATTAAGTCCGACTGGTTACCAAGACACCCGAAGAATTCACACGTATAGGGCACAAACGTCTAACATGGCCTAGATGATCACAATCAAAACAAGCAATAGACTCCCTACTCTGTGACTGATCTAAAGCCTGAACCTCACTGGACCTCCCAACAGACAAGATCGAAACCTCCAACGAAGACAAAGACTGAGCTTAGGATTGAGTATGCACTCGCCTCTACTTCTTACTGAGCCTAGAGTGCTTATGAACAGTTGAAGTTACCGAAATGGCCTCCTCCCTAACTCGACCAACACACACAACCATGGCCACATGAGCTGCCACCTCAACTACAGCATAGTAATTCTTCCATATAAATCTGATTACTTTCTCTTGGATATCATCATATAATCATCTCTCAAACTCATAACAACGACGCTCCTCCGTTGCTACCAACTCTAGAGCGAACCTTGACAAACTAGTGAACCGCATCTCAAACTGTGCCAAAGAAGTAGCATCTTGACGCAATTCGACAAACTGTTCCCGTAACCTTTCCCAAGTAGAAAGAGGGAAGTACTTGGCCAAAAAGGTCTTTGTGAAAGCAACCCATGTGTTATAGAGACCTTAAAACTTTGATACTATTTCTCAATGACTGAATTACAGAGATGATGAATCAGTTATATACAAATCCAACATGTGCTTTAACCTAACCATAACCACCTAACCTAACTCTTAACTGCCTATAGTTAACTCCTAACAAACTAACTACTCAATTATAACAAACTAACCATCCAATTACACAAGTGCTAGAATATTAGTAGTGCTGAAGCTTAGGCTGCTCTGTTTTGAGCTGCAGCCTTAACAGCAACTATGGCCTATGAAGTGTGGCTTGTGGCTGTAACATTAGTCTGTGATTGTGACATTGCCTGCACGACTGTAGCCTTGGCTTGTGGTTGCTGTTCCTGAAGCTGAGTGCTAGACTCTGGCTTAGGATTGGATAGCTTATCACGTGTTACCTACAGTGTTCTTTTAATAACCAGCATCTTCTTTCAATTGGAAACTTGCCAAAGAAATCCTCAACCCCTCGTCCTCTACTCTGAGTATATAAAGTGTCTTGATAATCTGTTCCAACCAATCATCCACCTCTAGCAGTTTAGCCTCCTATAGAAACTCCGATGGGTTGGAGTGAAGAAACTCCTTATTAAACTTAAGGGTACACCCGTTGTCACCCTAATTGCGAGCTAAAACATCTTGTACCGCTCTCATAATCTTGCGTGCAACTTCCTTGCCGACGATCGATGCTACGATAACACGTGCTAAAGGAACCATTGTGTCTCTACTGACACTCCTACTCCCCATCCATCCTATATTCTCTCATGTAGACATCCTATAAACAATAAACAAAACCAATTTTAGTGCACAACATAACAACATTCCCCGAGGTACACACTCACCACCTCTAAGCTACAAGACACACTTTGCCCAAAATTCACAGTCATTTTACACATAACAATTTAAACATTTAATCACATAATCGAGTCAAGTCCACAAAGATAGTTACTCGTCCTAGAACTCTTAAGGAATTCTCATCAGAAACCACCTTGATCAGGTGTGTTTCCAACAAGACCTCAAAGTAAGTTCACTGGCTACAAGTATTATCCAGGAAACTTAATCCTAGCTCATATAAATGCAACACACAAGTCTTTACACTTATCCTAACTGCATGCAACGTCCTCACCACAACGACACGTAGCAAACCCGTTATGGTAAAAACCACTTCCCACGAGTCCAAAGTATTCAAACCTGGCTCGCTCTGATACCAAGTTATCACGCCCCACATTTTTATTACCTGTTTAACATTACCAAATCCATCGTTATTTTCCATTTTCATTGATACAATACGGAAATGAAATCCACTAACATCAATAAATATATAACGATTCCCTCAATTGTATAAACAAATTAAAATGCAACATAAATTACAAATAAATAAATTGCCTGTAGGCTTACACTATTACATAAAAGAGAAAAGTGTTCAACCCTCTTTACAACAAAAGCGTTCCGCCAACAAATAAAGGCCTCGTGACACGTAAAGAAGATCACCAATCTTGTATCACTTATTAACTTGTACCTAGAAAAAGATTAACAATGTGGAATGAACATAAAGCCCAATAGGGATCCCAACATGATCCTAAACATAACAACATTCAGATAGCTATGATCAGGAATGCTTCATATCATACATTATAAATAATGTGACAGTTTATTAATCAAAATATCCTTGCATATATAAAATTTTTGAAAAATTCCTCCAATTTGCTCAACCATACATAACGTTCTCTCTTCCTTCTCTTACATCCATTTCATAAAAACCATATTTTAACAACGCATTTTCGATAATGTATTCACAAAACTAAATCACCTTTCATTACTTGCATTCCCAACCCATCACATACACCCATTTCTAATACATGAATGACATTTCCAAGCTCTAAGCCAAGGGTAATGAGGCATTTCTACAATCTATTTGACACACAAATTTACATACAATACCTTTAACATGAAAAGAAAATAATGTACATGCCAAGACTGCGACACAATCATATGAGACAACCCAACTTCATCAACTAGAACCGCTACCACATATGATATACTCAGATAAACTGATTCAACACTGAAACCCCTAATCCATGCTCTACTTGCCTCAAGCATGGTAAACTAAGGATACACCTTTCCATAATGAAATGACAGTTTACCAGACACAAGTTGGAAGGGAATGGTACCTTTGCCAATTTACCAGACACAAGCTGGAAGGTACTGGTACCTCTCATTCTAAGCGTAACCAATTCTCCAGGCACTAATTGGAAGGTAATGGTACCTCTCATTCTCAGCGCAGTATACATTACCAACCATCACAACATGCTAAAAGCATAATAACACAAGCGTAATACATATACATAATCTATTCAACACATCAATGTCATCCTCCACCGATAACCAAGGATAAAACCTCTAAGTACATGTATTTATTATGCATAACTACAACCATCCAAATCCCATGGAACATAAGCCCAACAACAACAATAACGTATAATTTCACTTTTCACAACTCAAACCCAATATCACATAACTAAATCATACTTTTTATGCAATAGAAATATACCACATGTCTATCTATAAGGATGTATTGAGAAGGAGCAAAGAAATCCATACCTCTAGCAAGAAGAGGAGAACCCCGAAAATCCAACTTCGACGAAAACACGATCCACTCAGATTATTAGAAAGCTCTCTTTGTGCTCTATATTTTGGTAGGTAGAAAATGAGTCAAAATAGATGAAAACCAAGCTAGAAAGCTTAAAACCCTAAAAAATGACGGAAGAGAGGAGAGAGAGAGAGAGAGAGAGAGAGAGAGAGAGAAATGAGCTAGATTCACCAAAAATGACTTTTTAAAGTGTTGATCTCGAATAGACTGCTCGAGCGATGAAACTGGCACTCGAGCATCAGAGACATAGGATCGCTCGAGTGATAAAACTTTCACTCGAGTACAAAACGCGAACTCCCAGAAGTTCAAACTTGAAAAAGTACTGGATAACACGCAAGACTGCTCGAGCGAACAATCCATCGCTCAAGCGATGAAGAAGAAAAAAAACTTTTAGGTTGTCACATTTACAATTTTGAATCATTGAATTACATAATGATATATTATTAGTTGTTGCTTTAAACAAAGGAACTAATTGTGAATATTCATAGGCTATGGATCCCCTGTATCAATTTGTTGTCCCGATTTCTTGTACCGTGTGTCTCCGCTCACCACCTAACCTAATATTTTAACAAAACTTAACTCTATTAACTTGACATAAACTCTTTTATATATTTTATAATTAAAATAAAATAAAAATCTAAAGAACCTTAGTGGGCCTATTCTTTCTACCTACCCTCTCTGTTGTACCTTTTAGATATCCGAGAACAACACTCCATATTCGACAATATATATATATATAGAGAGAGAGAGAGAGAATGTAGTAAGAGAAACAAAGAAAACTTTGTTGATTTGGTATTAGCACTCAGAAGTTGTAGAGGTGAATTCATGCTGAGAAGCTCTGTATTGGGTTTGTGATGCAAGCTGCGAACGATTCGACAAGCATGGATTTCTTTATGCTTCTTTCTCTAGTTCTACCAAATTCCTCAACTTCTTCGTGAAGTTCCGCAAGCATGGAATTCAAAGTATCATGTTTTGAGCCACACTACATGTTTGATACAATTAGTTTCCTGAAATTTCTTATGTGAGTTGTTTTGTTTGCAATGTTAGTTTTTCATCTATTCCAAACCCTGTTTAGTCATGGTCTCAAAAAATAAGCAATAGATTTCCCCTATTATGTTGTTTGATTTTTGTTTTTTTATAATTTTTTATTTGTTTTGATAATGAAAAACCCTAACCTCATTTTATGATCGAAATACCCAGATATATGTGACAACTAATATTATTCGTAATCTATTTGGTTAATTGGAATGAATGTAAATTGTAATGGGTGACCATACTTTTAGTCTAAGCATCTCCAATCCTTCACATTTTCTATTATTAAATTTAAATTTAATTTAAAGATGTTCAAAAATTATCTCAAATTCTTTCAAAAATGTTCATCAAATCAAAGGAGAGTTTTTTTTTTTTTTTTTTTTAATCAAATTGACAACTTATCAAATTTGAATTTTATTTCAGACATGTTCTATTGTTGAATTCTTATGATCGGCTCTACTTAACAACATGAGCACAAGCACGAGCACGAGTTGTGTATCTGGATATTTTCATATTTTTTTTCTCCTGTCTACTTCTTGTATTATCTTTCCTTTGTTTGGTGTAAATGTTTTTGTTGGATAGGCTTTGTAAGTGTCATTTGGCTTTCTTTAATGGATTTTTTATTAATCATTTTTTTTTTGAATTTTATGAAAATTTAAAAAGATGAAGCATTAGAGATTTTTTATTTTTTCCATCAAATTTGATGAAAAAAGAAATTTGAGATAAGATAGAATTTTTTTCAAAAGATTTTGATGAAAATTTGATAAATTTTTTTTTTGAATTACTTATATCAAATTGAGTTTTTTTTTTTTTAATGAAATTTAAAATCAAAATAGATAAAAAAAATTTTAAAAAATTAAAATTGTGAAAGGTTGGAGATGGGCTTATGAAATTCCGATTCTCTTAAACTAGTGAATAATGATTTCATTTACAATATATTTTCTATTATCTTCTTAGTAAATCAAAAGAAAAAATTTTATTCCAATGAACCAAACATAAAATATTTTTGTTTGACTATATCTCTAGGTGGTTGCATTTTGTCAAAATACATTGATCCTCAAGTAATCACACGATTAGCTTGTGATATTTTTAATCAGAATCATAATTTGTTTAGGAAAATAAAATCTTAGCTCAAATTGGGTTCAACAAGGAGCCTTTACAACATGATTTGTATGAGAAATAAAGAATCACAAATAAGATAATAGCTTTCAATGAGAAATTAAATAAAAACTAGAGATAATTTTATATTTCTTAAACTCTTTCAAAAACAAAGTGTTACTAATCAATTGTCTTGCCACCAATTCATAATAACCAAAAAAATAATAAAAACAAATGTGGTCAATCTTTACATAAAAATTTAGTCACATGTGTAAACCAAAAGGAAATTTGTAAAATAGTTTGAAACTTCAACATCCCCACACAAAAACCAACTGCTAAATATTGCTAAATAAAGCTATCATCTTAAACTTCAATGTTGGTCCTTCTTTCATTGGCCTTTGTCATGAAAGCTATTGAAGTAAAATCCATCATATCCTTGTGCTAGTAGTTGTGCCTGTAAATACCAAAAATTATGTTATCCCTGTGGTATATTCTTTTTAAATAGAAAAATATATATATATAAATCATGTAAGAAACACCAAATTACTTGTAGTAACTCAGTCATTTAATAGGTCTTTGTTGATTTTTGAATAGAGTGTAAGTACTAAGATAATCTTCCTGGTACATATTTTATTTGCAAATTGCATGAATGAAACATTTAAGTTATTCTGCTAATAAAAAACAAAACAAAGCACAAAACAAATAATAAAAAATGTAAGTTTACCAATGAGAACTTATGAGAGACTAAATTTACCTGCCCATATTGAGATGTTTGTGTTAGTTGTGACGTGCGCAGTAGGAACATCCATACTTGAGTGAGCATTGAGTTTTTATTGGTTTTTTGAATTTAATCATTCCATAGAGAGGTAGAAAACATATCAATTACATCACTTGCAAAATAGGAAGACAAATTATTTTATAGTACATATGACTATATTAAAATAAAAGGAAGACAAATGATTTTATATAACAATAATGATACTTGTGTGAAGTGCACTGATGGAGAAAATTCACTTTCTTCAATAGGATCATTCATTGGATTAATATCAATTGAGAATGGACTTTCATGAGATTTTTTCTTCTTAGTGGCCCTTTCACGAGCACTTTGTGGCCTTTTGCTAGATTTGCTATTAGTTCTCTTTTTAACTTTAATACCTCAAACTTTTACATCAATGCCATCAATGTATATGGTTTCATTTTGCTTGAACAAATTATTGTTGGCATGTGAAGTCACAAGACAAGTTTTCTCAATTACAACTCATCTTAAACTCGCATTCACCTCTTTCAATATCTTGTTAAGACCATCTAACGCAATTTTATAGGTTTTTTCTGTTTCAGCAGCTCTAGTTCCCAATTGAGTATACAAGCGACATAACTCTTTGTATTGTCTTCCAATCATTGCCTTTGGATCTTCATAGCTTATACAAGTAATTGCTATACTCCTTGATTTTGCATTCTTTGTCCACCTTTTTAAAATGTATTGATCAGGTATCTTCGTAACATTTTTTGAACAAAGAACTTTAAGTGCATGTGAACATAAAATTCCCATGAACTCAAATTTCTTACAGGTACACACCATTGTACCTTTTGATGAGTCGTAAGTAACAATATGTTTCTGATGCTTACGGTAAGGAATGATCTTATATTCAGTCACTATTCCATCCTCACCACATAGATGCATATTACAATCATAAGCCTTGCACAATTCAGCTTGAAATAATTCAAAGACCTCCAGTGAGTATATACTTGTTGCATGCTTTAAAATTCCTACCGGAAATATTAAACGCGGGGTACTTTGACTTGCTCTAAAATCAGCTCTGAGCTCTTCGTAATGGTGATCATCAATTAACCTTTGGAAATGTTGGGAAAAAAAAAAAGGAGCAACAAATCATGCTTGTAGTTGACATATTTTTTTACAACACTATTTATGTTCTCACTGAGATGGGTGGTGGTCATGTTTGCACAAAAAGTCTATTTGCCATAACCTAAAGCCCATTTCTCCTTCATATTATACAGTCGCTTCAACTAATCATTGTCTTCAAGACTATATTTTTCAAGCATCACATTTCATGCATTGATAAAATCATCTTCTTCCTCATAGTTGTATATGCAGTCACTAAAATCTTTTGTAAATTCTTTGAACCTTGCAAATACTGTTAGAAAAAATTGTGGAAGAAACACTCTACAATTTATTGAATATTGCAATGTTTACAAATGGCTATAGACTACCTAAAATAAACACTCAAAAGAGTTTAAATAGACTCTTTTGTTAGCTACACAGTACACCACTTCCTTATTTTTTGCTATCAGATTACATTGACAGATAATAAAACACCTAAAAACTCTCAACCACTAGGCAACTAATCCTAAAGACTCTCAACCACTAAGTCCACTATCACATATTTGTAGAACATCAATCAACAGGTGTCCCACAATCAGATCTACAACAACTATACCTTTAGCCCACGTTAGAATTATGTTCTAACAGTTCCCCCCTTAATTCAATGAGGGCTTGCACTCACATTGTGGACCAAAATTTCTTGAATTTATCTTCTGCCAAAGCCTTTGTGAGAATATCAGCTGGTTGTTCTTTTGTATTGCAATGCTGCAACTCTATTTCACCTTTAGAAACCAACTCTTGAATGAAATGGTATCGAATCTCAATGTGTTTTGATCTCCTTGCTGGACTGGATTCTTGGTCAATGCAATTGTGGATTTGTTGTCACAAAATATCACAGTAGGACCATCTTGCTTTTCCTTTAGATCTTCCAAAATTCTCCTCAACCAACTAGCATGACATGTTGTGGTTGTGGCTACTATGTACTCTGTTTCTGTGCTTGACAAAGCTATGCTCTGCTGCTTCTTTAATGCCCATGAAATGATTCCTGAACCAAGGCTAATACATAACCTGTTGTACTCCTCCTATCATCTGCACAGCCAGCCCAATCACTATCAGTAAAAGCAACAAGATTATTGGGTTTGCCTTTCATATACCTAATGCCATAATTTGAACTGCCTCGAACATATATCAAGATTATCTTAGCTGTCCCCAAATGATGTTTGCTTGGACTGTGCATAAACCTAAATATGAGACTTACAGAAAATCCTATATTTGGTCTTGTATGAGTGAGATACATGAGTCATCCCACTATACTTCTGAAATATTTCTCATCAACCTTTTCAACCCCATCATTCAAAGAAAGCTTTTCATTTGCATGTAATGGTGTCTTGGCAAACTTGCAATTCATCATTCCAAATTTTTTTAACAAATCATCTGCATACTTCTTTTGACAAATAAAAACACCGTCTGAATCTTGCACAACTTCAATACCTAAAAAATAATGCAAAACACCCAAGTCAGACATTTCAAAATTTTGCATCATCGACTCTTTAAATGCTTCTATCATTTGAGAAGAACTTCGAGTATATGTCATATCATCAACATACAAACACACAACCAAGAATTTACTGTTATGACTTTTAACATACAAGGTTGGTTCACTGGCACTCTTTTGAAATTGGTTATCAGCAAAATAAGTGCCAATCTTGCTATCCCAAGCTCTTGGTGCTTGTTTGAGCCCATAAAGTGCTTTGTGCAATTTGTAAACTTTGTGCTCTAACTCTTTCACTATGTAACCTTGGGGCTGCTCAACATAAACATCTTCCAAAAGCTCACCATTAAGAAATGCAGATTTTATGTCTAATTGATAAACTATCCAACCATTATCGGCAGCCAAAGCCAAGAGAGTTCTAATTGTATCAAATTGAGCAATTGGAGCATAAGTTTCTATGAAGTCAATACCTAGCGTTTGAGCATACCCCTTAGCTACCAATCAAGCTTTATACCTTTGTAATGTGCCATCTGCATTGAACCTGGACTTGTAAATCCGTTTGACACCGATTGCTTCCTTCCCAATTGGTAAATCCACCAAGGTCCATGTCTTGTTCTTCTCAATGGCATCAATTTCTTCTTTCATTGCTTCACACTATTCCCTTTTGTTCTTTGCATCTTCAAAACAAGTAGGTTCCAAAGCAAGGCAAGCATATTCACATGCAGCATAAATATCAGAAAGACTTCTTACCCTTCTTGGTATGGAATCTGGGGATGAAACAGGGGACACTTGTTGGTTGGAGGATTCAAGATCAACATTTTTTTCTTCCATCAAAGTGGGCTTTGATTCACTAGGGCCCCAATTCCAAATATCACTTTCATTAAACACCACATCATGACTAATAATTAATTTCTAGATTTAGGATCATACAATCTATAACCTTTAGTTTCTTCACTATAGCCAACAAAAATGCACTTGGTGCTCTTATCTTCTAACTTCCTCCTTAACTCAGAATGTAAAAATGCATATGCAATGGAACCAAATACCTTTAAGTGACTTACATTAGGCTTTTTTCCATACCAGGATTCACAAGGAATCTTCCCTATGACTATTTGAGTTGGGAACCGATTGAGTAGATAAATAGCACATGCCACAGCTTCTGCCCAAAACTTCTTGGGAAGATCTTTGTCTCTCAACATGCTTTTCGCTACCTCTATTATAGTTCTATTCTTGCGCTCCACGATGCCATTATGTTGAGGAGTATAGCTTGCTATGAGTTGTCTTTGGATGCCATAACTGCTGCAAAACATTCTGAATTCTATGGATGTAAACTCACCAACATGGCCAGTACGCAATGTTACAATAAAGCAACCACTCTGTATTTCCACTGCAACTTTAAATTGCTTGAAACACTCAAAAACTTTAGATTTCTCTTTCAGAAAATATACCAAAGTCATTCTTGAAAAATCATCAACAAAGATCAAGAAATACTTACTTTTGTTCAAAGAGAGTTTTTGTATTGGACCACATACATCAGTATGCACCAGCATTAGATGCTTTGTAGCTCTCCAAGATTTACCCACTGGAAACTTTTCACGATGTTGCTTTCCAAAAATACATGGTTCACATATTTCCTTATCAAATTTAATCATTGGAAAACCAGAAACCATATTCTTTTTGTGCAATAAATTTAGCCCACCAAAGTAAAGATGACCAAATCTGCTATGCCAAAGCATGGAATCACTACTTGATGCACTAAAACCATTGACAGAAACCTTGGAAAACATAAGAGGAAACATCTTGTTTTCTGTCATTTTGACTGAGTAAATTAAGTTCATGCTCCTCTTATCATGTATCATGCATTCATTATTGTCAAAGGTAACACAATAACCTTTTCTCATCAATTGGCCTAAACTCAGCAGATTTTGAGCTAACCCAAGAACATACATAACACCATGAATGAGCTTTCTTCTAGAGTTTAAAATCACAACAATAGTACCCAAACTGCATACTTGAGCATGGTTATTGTCTCCTATCTTTACTTGTGCCTTCACTAATTCGTCAATTTCCACAAAGAAATTTCTATTACCAGTCATGTGATTACTACAATCACTGTCAAGATACCAAATATCTTCAGATGTATCAATATGAGTAGCCAAACAAGTAAGAAATAAATTCCCTTCAGATGCATCTTTTACTTCATTAAAATTGGTCTGCTCCTTGGCCTTATGAAAACAATTTTTCTTAACATGACCAAACTCCTTACAATTATAACATTGTGGAGTATTTTTATTTTGGCTAGATTTGGTTTTAAACCAACAATCCTTATCTTCATGATTTGTCTTTCCACAATGTGAACATGGAGTAAAAGTAGCATTGTTACCTCTATTAAAGTTTCTCTGTTGGCCATTGAATCTGCCTCTTCCTCTTCCATGCAATGAATTTCCACGTCCCCTTCCATTGTTTCCTCGTCCCAAGCCATTTGACATTTTCTTCAAATCAAGCCTTGATTGGAAGGCATGTTGAGCAAAAGTTTCTATTGTTCTGTTCAGCCGTTGCTTATATGCTTGTAGAGAACCCATCAATTCATGGAGAGAATAATTAGACAAGTCCTTTGACTCTTCTATTGCTGCAACAACATGATCAAATTTGGAAGAAAGGCTTCGCAAAACCTTTTCAACAATTTTCTGATTTGTCAATTCTTCTCCAAGTGATCTAATTTGATTCACTATAGAAGTAACTTTTGAGAAAAATTCCTAAGTTGCATCTGAGGACTTCATTGATAAATTTTTGAATTCCCAACATAAACTTTGCAGCTTCACTGTAACAACTCTACTCGAGCCTTGAAACTCTTCTTGAAGAAAATCCTATGCTTCCTTTGATGTGGAGACAACCATAACCATTGGAAATATGGCTTCATCCAAAGCTTGCTGAATTAGAAATAAAGCTTTGGCATCCTTCCGCTATTTTTGTTTCAGCTCATTGCGTTGACTTGCTGTCAACCTTGTAGCTTGCTTGAGATTCACAAGATCTACAAAGCCATTCTCCACCAAGTCCCACAAATCATAGGACTTGAATAACGTCTTCATCTTGATGCCCCAAAATTGATAATTAAGACCAGTAAAGATGGGAACATTTTGAGGGGAGCTTCCTACAATGTTGTTTCCAGCCATAACTTGAAGTGACCAGAACACTGATATGCTAACAAAGCACTCTAACTTGGCTCTGATACCAAAATGTTATAAAAAATTGTGGAAGAAACACTCTAGAATTTATTGAATATTGTAGTGTTTACAAATGGCTACAAACTGCCTAAAATAAACACGCAAAAGAGTTTAAATAGACTCTTCTGTTAGCTACACAATGCACCACTTCCTTATTTTTTGCTACCAAATTACACTGACAGATAATAAAACACCTAAAAACTCTCAACCACTAAGTCCACTATCACATATTTGTAGAACAACAATCAACAGGTGTCCCACAATCAGATCTGCTATAGTTGTCCCTTTAGCCCACGTTTGAATTATGTTCTAACAAATACACCACTAAGTTCCATTGCTTCATTTTGGTAGATGTGCCAAATACATAAACGGTGAAATGTATTTGGCCACTGAGCAGCTAATACTTTTCCATTGCTAGATCTTGATCTGCTATAAGGATAGTTCTTGGTGTTTTTCCAGACATAGCCTTAGCAAAAGTATCAAATAACTACATAAAATATATATATATTAGTTGTCTCATCATATAACAATTCAGCACCAAATATTGCATACAAGAGGTGATATAACAAAAAACCAAAGTGACATATAATATTTTTCTAATATAAAAAGATTGGTGACACATAGTGGGTATTTGGAAAATTGCTATTTTAGTAGGTTATTTTAGTTTTTGGATATCTTTGGGAAGATGATTGAATTTTTTTGTAGTTGGATGTGATGTTTGTGAGAGAAAAAGTGAAATAATTATGGGGTTTCATGTGACATTTTGTCTTATTGGCTATTTTAGACTATTTTTTTCTTTTTGTGGATTTTAGCTTAAAAAAAGGCTAAAATTTCACTTCCCAAGCATCACCATAGTAATATATTAACCAAGTTTTTTTGAAGAGAAAATGTAAAGAAAATAGTGATTTAAAATTTTAATATCATATTTGAATGGATTAAATTAAAACTTTTCTTTTTTATTAGAGGCAAAGGTGCAATTTTTCAAAAATTGAGGTGGGCACGTGCCCTCTCGTCCTTACTTGCTTTCGTCACTAGAGATCAATGAAATTTAAAAAAAAAAAAAATGAGAAAGAGGCCAGTGTATTTGTCAAAAATCTCAAGGGATATGAGTGTAATTTTCCTTCTTTTAATGGATAGTTTCTACCTCCCTCAAATCATTGCATTCTTAGATATTATTTAAGTTCCATGTTGTTGACACTCCACTAGTTCCACACCCAAGGTCTTGTTGACACCTGCTTACTAAATTACTACTGGTGACATCTCCTTGTACATGTTGTCTTACAATATTTTGAATAACTTCCTTTTAAAAATAAAAATAAAATAAAATAAAAAAACTTTACAAAAATCTTGGGTGAACCACTTGTAAAAAAAATATATATAAATTGTAGTTGTACATATTTTTATAACTATTTTATTACATTAGCATGTAAAATAAAAAATATATAAATACTAGTTGTATTTATTTTTATAATTATTTTATTTAATATTTAATTGTAAATATTTTTGATTTTGTTGTCATAATGTGTTGTCTAAAAAATATCTTTTACAAAAATAAATAAAATCAAGGGGATTTTTTATTTTTTTTATTTTTTAAAAGTCTTTGGTATTAAGATTTTTTATAGCATAAAGGACGTCCAATATTTTCATACTATCTAAGGTCCCTCAAATCGATCCAGAGAAAATTCGATCCAGAGAACTTCTTTGGACTTCCCAGAGAAATACTCTCAATTTCTTTGGACTTCCCAGAGAAATTCTCTCCAAACTAGAGAAATTTGCCTTATTACGTGCAGAGAATTACTCTGGGTTCAAATTAGAGAAAATTAAAATTTCTCTGAATTCAAACCAAAGAAATTCAGAGAAAATTGAAATTTCTTTGACTTTGTTCACAGAGAATTTCTCTAGCTTCTTCACAAATTTCTCTATGAAGAAAGTCTCTGTCTTAGCTTATCTAACAATTCTACTCCAAAATTTATACCAATCAAAATATATAATCATACGCTACATCAGTTTATATACACACACAAACATGTATATATATAATCATACTTGTATATACATCATTTAAACCTGTAGCGAGTGTATTCTTAAAACGTAACCCGTGCTGCATCTGAGATCTTGTCGGACCAGATCTTGTCAACCTGGAGCCACTCGCCGCACTTGTAGCCGCCGCTGGTGGTGCGAGGGAGGATTTTGTTGACGGTGACCTCACGAACAACCAGGAGGGTGTGCTCGAACGACTTCTCCTCCCCCTCGAACGATATCATTTTTTTTTATTTATTTTTATGATGGAGGTTTGAAGTTAGAGGAAGATTTGGAGGGTGGGGTTTTGGTGGAGATCTGATGAGAGTAGAAACTAGGGATTGGAGTGGAGTTTGAAAACATTGGAGTCGCGTGGCATTGAGGAAGGGGAGAGAGAGAGAGAGAGAGAGAGAGAGAGAGATGAGGTATGATTTGAGAGAGTCAAATTTCTCTGTGACATATGAGTGTGGAATTGAGAGACCTTAGACATCACAAAATAATATTATGGGCCTCTTCCATTACTAAAAATGGGAGAGGAACCTTACACTAATTTTCTCTAAAATCAATAGCTCAAAAATAATTTTTGTTTATGGTACAATTTTTATTTTTATAATAATTTCATTTAATACTTAATTGTAAATAATTTTATTTAGTTAGCTGTAAAGTACTGTCTAAAAAATGTCTTTTAAAAAAAATTCAATAACTAAAAAATATTTTTTGTTTATGACACAATTTTTATTTTTATAATCATTTCATTTAATAATTATAAAAAAAATTTATTTAGTTGGGTCAAGTATTGGTAAAAAATAATTTTGTAGACATTTAAAATTAGTTATTTTTAAAGTCATTAACTATTGAAATAAAATGTAAAAATCTTCTTTTGCAGTGATTTAAAAATATGAAATATATTGGATCATACTTAAAAACTAACAAAAATTGATCAAAACCTATTTTAAACCCCCAATAAATGCGATTTTGGAAGAAAAAAATGCGTATCAATAAGTTTTTTCAAATTGTGCGAAAAATTAAAAAAAAATTAACAGTTCCGGTTATAGCAACTGTTACGCTACAGCATTTACACCACGCAAGTACAACTGCAACCGCACCACCACAATCGTTACTGTGATCGCAACCACTTTTCAAAACCATTGCCTAGAACATTTAGTCAATCAAGAAATGTCTTCATATATGTGTCTGATTAGGCATCCATTTATGTCACAGCTAAGCAAGAAACACATAGAGAAAAACAGTGAGTAAGAAAGAAAACGAAAGAGATAGAGGCTGGAGAAGGGAGACCAAAACAGAGGATTCATGAAGCGACAGTTGAAGGAGGAGGGAAACAAGAACAGATGCTTCATAAAGACGCAGTTGCAGGAGATGTAGACACATTGACTGAAATATTAGACGGCAATCCAAACATTCTTGATATGGTTAAGGTGGGTTGTTTCATTCACACTCCTCTACATGTGGCAGCATACCACAGGCACTTAGAATTTGTTGAAAAAAATTCTAGAGAAAAGTCCGAGACTCATTGAAGTGCTGGATTTGTGATAATGGTCTCCTCTTCACTTAGCATCTGCTAGAGGACATAAGGATATTTTACAAGCACTCGTATCGAAGAACTGTGATATGTGCACATCTCTTGATGGAGATGCTAGAACCCCTCTCCATCTTCCAGCCATAAAGGGTAACTTGATGTGTTGAACAAGTTGTTTAAAGCTAGCCTCTATGGCCCCCATGAGTTGATGAATGCTAAGGATGTTGCTAGTAATACCATATTGCATCTAGTTGTGAGGTACTAAAAATTCACAATGTGAGTAATACTACAGTTTCAAAATTTTTATTCTTTGTTTTATCCAAAATCATTAATTTATGACTCGCATTCATTTCATATTTGAATTCACACAATACCAATTTAATCTCCACCACACCATCACAATATTTTTAGGACAGTACGATTTTCCTTTAAGGTATGCCAATAATTTATTTAGTTTTTTTTGTTTTTTGGGTATTAATGAGACCGAAGCCAGAACTACACTTTCACGACGTGACAATAGCCCACACCATTCTTGTCATTATCTAAGTATAAGGCCAAAAAGGAGGGCACATCTGTCAGAATAACATCCACATTATCAAACTGCAGGGCTTCCTTGGCAAGTCTGCTGCATGAGAGGTAGCTTTACTGTGACAACCTCGATCTGTATTATGCTTTTAATTCCTTATTACGTGTGTGTTTATGTGGTAAATGTGAATTTGACTGATAAATGTGTTATTAGCATGTTAATGACTTTATATCTATTGACCGTAGGAAAATCTGTTAGAATTCTACTTTGATCTGAAAATTGAAGGCCTTAATGGCGTCAGAAATCGAAATTGGTTAATTTATTGTGATCAACATAATTTTTAGAGCACAATGAGAAGTTTAATTAAAATTTGATTCAATCTAATTTAATTAGATTAAATTAACTGAACTAAGTGTCATTAGTTAATCCTAAGCCTAGATTAACAACTTAATCTAATCCACAAATATAAATAGGCTATAATTAAGAGCTTGCAGCCTTAATTACAAGTTTAAGCTAAAAAAATTCTGAAGTAGAGAAGTTTAGAGAGAGAAAATGCAATTGTAGAGAGAGAAAGGGGTTGAGATTGAAGAATTGTGAAAGGGAGCTCAAGTTCTTGCATGATAGAATTGAGCTAGAATTGTTAGAATCAAAGTCAATTTGTACATGCCATCTAAGCTTGAATTAAAGGTTGAATCAACCATGCATCCATGATTCATAAAGTTTTGATGTTGAATTTCATGTTTTGAGCTTTAATTTTCCAAATTGATTATGTATCCATGTTTTTGAAAGACTTTCTAAGTGTTTTCAAAGTATTGTCAAGCCATGCAAGAATTGTAATGGGTCGGACATGCATCTGATTAATTAGTCATCTAATTGCATTGTTATGTACTAATTGATTATGTCTTTGATGAGAAAGTGCATGTGAATAAGAAGGATTTGAATTTATATTTGTTGATTGTAGGAATTCTTATTGAAATTACAACTTTAAATTGAAAATTGAAGGTCTTAGAGGCACCAGAAACCAAAATGGATTAAATATTTCTAATCAGCATGATTTTTAGAGCCTAATATAAAGTTTTATAAAAATTTGATTCAGAATGAATTAATTAGATTTAATTGAATATTATATATATATATATATATGACCTTAGTTGAGCCATGGGCTCAACAAAATATCTTCTGAGAGAGAGGAAGAGCAAGAGAGTTCTAGAGAACTCAAGAAAGAAAGAAGAGAAAGAAGAGATCAAGGAAGAAGGAAGATTGATCTCCAAAATCAACAACTTAAGGTAAGAATTTCCTCCTAATTTCTTGAAATAGAGCTAAAACACTTGCGAACTCATGGTTAATTAGGGAGTTATTGGTGTTAGTTTGAAATATCAACATCTGTAGCATATTGTTCATTGAATTCTTGTTCATAGACATGATCTATTGCATGTTGTAGACACTCATTTTTGACTGCCCTTAAGATTTGGGTGCCACTGATTGATCACTCGATGATGAAAGTTGTGCGATGCAAATGTTCGATTCCTTCAGCAAGAAGAGCTCCAAATCCCAACCTTACACCCCATTTTGGACCAAAACTATTTTGACCAAAACTTTTTTAGACCTTAAAACCCTCTCTTTCAAAAAAAAATTCAAAAAGTTTCTACGATGTTCCGAGGCTTGCATTTCATTAAAAGTTGCACTTTTCGGTAAACCGAGCAAGGACAAAGTGGAAATAAATGGAAGAGAGGTGAATTCTTTGAAAAATCCATTTAAACATCTTATTTAGAGGTTTGGAGTAGAAGAAAATAAGAGGTGAGGGAAGAAAACTAGTTGGGGAAGTGGTTGAGCTTGAAACTGTTAAGGGAAAATCGGGCAGCCTCACTAAATTAGCCCTATCCTTTTGTACACTTGGACTTTAGTTTTGAGGCCACCACCATTGGAAAGTGGACTTCTGGGGATTCATTTTACACTCAAGAATCTCCTAAAGTCGAGTCCAGATGAGGGAGATATGGCTATTTGAAGTTAGGCATTAATTCGATTAAGCCAAAACTGATAAACCTTCACTAAAATAGACATATCTATTTGCACACTTAGAATTTAGATGTCAGGCTACAACCATTGGAAACTAGACTTATGGGGCTTCAATTTAGACTCAAGAATGACCTAAAACTAAGTCCAGATAAGGGAGTTATGCCCGTTCGAAGTCGGGCCTGGAAGCATATCAATGATGGCCGGCAATGGACATTGATGGCCGGCAATGCATGTGCCGGCCACCAATGTAAAACCCATATATTTTCTCCAACTGTTTCCACAAAGTTCCAGTTATCCCTTTTTAGATATTTTCGAGATAGGCTCATTTTTTCTATATATACTTGACCTCTCTATCATATTTCAAGGTTAGAAAACATTTAGGAGTGAAAATATTTTTGGAAAAATCCTCTCTCTACAATCCTCTCTCTCTCTACAATTCTCTCTCTCTCTCTTGCAACTTGCATAGCCTATGCCCAAACACACCAAACCAAACCTAGAGGACTTCTTGCTGAGATGATATGAGCTTGAATTTGAGTTCTTGAAGCACTTGAGAGTGTGAAATTGGTTGGTTCACTACAACAAAATTGACTTTTTACGGCTTGCAATGCATGCCGTAAAAACTCTTTCACGGCATGCACACAAATGCTGTTATATGACATGCCGTGGAAAGTTGAGCGTCATTTACGACATGCAGGTAAAGTTGTAAAAAGTAATAAATTAAACATCAATGACATACTTTGTATGTCGTATATAACTTTTTACGACATTTTTATCATGTCATAAATCATCATACTTTCCATGACATAATTTTGCATGCCGTAGAAGATTATTTTTAATATATTTATGGCATACTTTGTATGCCGTATATAGTATTTTACGACATTTTCTTGCATGTCATAAATCATCACATTTTTCACGACATAATTTTGTATGCCGTAGAAGGTCATTTTTAATATATTTATGACATGCCTTGTATGTCGTATATAATCTTCTACGACATTTTCTTACATGCCATAAATCATTACACTTTTCACGGCATAATTTTGCATGCCGTAGAAAGTTATTTTTGATATAATATATATATATATATATATAGGAACATGACCTTGCCTAACTGTATGTAGACAATGGCTTATAAAATGCAACCTGTTACAAACCAAGCAGAAGCAACAATTATGAAGTAAGCAAAAAAATCTAATATCCATACACCAAACAACCTGCATACTAACTTTTATCCTCAACTTCTACCATATCAAGCTGATAACAACCTCAAACATACAAATCAAAAAAAATATCCAAATCATCAGATTCACTACTCGCCAAAATACGACTTTGAACATCCAAAAAGTATAACTACAACTTGTAAATCAATATTTTTCAAAAGATTATACATATATTTATAATTATTACACCTACCTCATGCCCTAAACAAAATTTTCAGTTTCAAATCACGAGAACACAAATTGAGCCTAAAGAACTTAATACATTTATTAACCCTAACCACAATCTTGCCTTGAGGCCTACCCCTAGTGCATAGATCCAATGAATGTTCATTGTGTTTTAATGCCATCTTAATCCAACATATAGAAAATGTCATGTCAATGGGCTTCCAGGCCAGTGGCATCTCCCCACCTCTTATGCAAGGGAGGTCGAGGATTCCAGATGGAATGCTACTAATCAAAGCCGAGTTTCACAATGCTCGTAGTATACAATACATGGTAGAGTCCAAGTTGTCAGTACCTTCATTGCTGATCTAACAATTTCACCACGATGGAAGAAAGCACGAAAACTGGTGCAAAATCATATCGGGTAGGAAATTACGTGTTGCATATCAGTAATCAGCTTATGAGTTTTCTCAACGTCGCTTCAGCTCGCTGCTCAAATTTTGGTGGGGCCCATTCATGCTGAATTATGTCAAGACCATCTTTCTCAGCACCCAAACTCTGAAATGAATAACACAAAAGGTAAGTAAGGATCCATTCATGATTCAAAGTCTTGTAACGAACCAACCTATATCCCACTTAATTATCCAAAAGGTGACACAAAGCTGAGGTTAACAAATACTATTGAACCATATTCTGTGTCTAGATAATAAATTGTACACAAAATAAACTACTCTCCCCACATTCCATAGAAAAATATCAATTGTTAATTTGACTGTGCCCCATCAATTAGTCGATCAGGCTATGGCTACTCTGTCTGTTGCATTTCCACCCCAATCATCCAAGTGTTTTTCAGATGCCCAGAATCTGGATAACTATTATGCCTAGCCCATGCTAACCTAACAGATCTAGACAAAAAATCCATTCGTAGCAAGTTAACAACACAAGCTACTTTAGCTCCCATCCCAGACCCTTACCTCATGCAAATTTATCAACTGATAATATTTTTTTTTCTTTTCTTGTTTTTTTTTTTTTTTTTTTTTAACAGCGAGCTTGTTTACATAATTAAAATTATGTTACTCTTCACATAGAGGATAGACGAGTAAAAATGATTACTTTTATTTTTTAATTTGAACTTAACATGACACTATTGTTGTTATCTTTTGTGCCTATGGTTTTGTTGCCTCTAGTGAAAATCAAGTCCGTAACTTATTAACTGTTTGATGGGTCCAGAACAGGGTAATAATTCAGAAATTTCAGAGCCAGAACACAAAGAAGAACCATTCTACACATTAGCTCTTTATTGGGCCAAAGCGGAAAGCAGAACCAATAAATTTAGCAACTTGCATCTCATTGTGTATTTCCATCATTTCACCAGAGGACGAAATTTCAAATTCAACCAAGAAAAAAGGGGGAACTAACCTCAATTACGCAGAAAGTCGGATGAATTAAATCGTTTACACATTCCAACTTGTCCATCAGATAGAATGTTAGCTTGTTTACAAAAAGCATCATTTTCCTGCTCATAGTAAGTGGAATTTGGGCCAAACTGATCAATTCCTGCAAATTTGGCTTCAGTTTTCCTTGAATCTGGCATATTAGCAAAAGCCAGATAGTTGAACACCAAGAAAAACTGCGAGCGTGTGCAACTTTCCTATTCAAAGATTAGAGCTGAATTAACAGTTGACAGGAAAGCACCATATGGTAGCTTCTTTGGGTTCGTATTCATAACCTGTGAGCGTGTGCAATTTCTCGTAACTAATGTTCTATCTCAAGATTGAATAAGACTTGTAGCAGAAAGGAAAGGTTTGGTGTGTACAAAACTTGCGCTAACCAGCAAACTGTTAGATGTGCATAAAATCTAAAATTCCATGCACAATCAAGCATATACTGAAATTCGAACTCCCCAAAGCAGTTCTGGAAACAAAAGCATTAAGACATAATTGATAAATCTATCCAGATATAATTTGCTTACTGATTACCTCTTCAACTCTAAATGCAAATTGTAGCTTCCATTGAAGTGTCAGAGTTTGGAAAGCAACAGAGCTAGTTGTTTATCAGATACCTTGACATCAACACATGCTCCTAGCGACGCTGCAAGTCTTGCAGCTAATTGATGCTTACACTGGCAGAGGAAGGGAAACAAAAAGAAATAGAGTTGATAGGTGAAACAGGTGTTCAGAAGAAGAGAATAGAGGTCACAATAACCACCACCCGCTTCACACAATTACCCACAGAGTGGGTGACTGGGGATACCCTCTGCAATATCATATAAGAAACCTGCAACACAAGCTCATGTCAGCACTTTTACAAGAAAGTAATCCATTAACTAGATGATTACAGAACAAAAGAATGCAGAGATTGAGGATAGTGTCTTGCGCCAACTTTTTGTGACAGTCAGTCCGAAACTGTGTTATGCTATCAAACAACATGTTTCTGGGCTGAAAAGGTGTGTAAGATGCTCAATTGTTGCAACCTGTTCCTTTTTTGTATTTTGTTTTTACTGTCTTATTTGAGTGCCAAACTTTTCCTCCTAATATATGGAATCTCCCATTCAAATCATTATGATGATCATAACACACTTTAGCAAATAAGACAATCAAATTCTTTGTTTAAGTGGCCACAAATCTAGCAACAGTCTCAACCATTTCAACAGTTTCTGATCATCTTCATCCAGTATTGAAATACAAGAACATGATCTCTCACCAGTTACTTGACTCAATGCAAGATAGAATATAAGAGGTGAACTGCATCTTATATGACATCTTTAAAAAAAGATTGCTAACACTTTTCACAGAACTAGAACTCAGCAAAATGATTGAGAACTATGACCTAATTTCTTAGAAAACATGGCCCGATTTTTTTCTTCCTTTTTTTGGTTTCGAATTTCTTTACATAGACCCAGAACGTTAATGGGTGGGGAGAAGGCTTAAAAATAATGAGGAAATTTTTCCCACAACAGAATTCAATTTTTATTTTTATCAAACATGATTGGATCAGTTTGAATTGGTCTGTAAACTTAATGACAAAATAACAACAACAAAAGCAAAAGTTTGATACCATGATTCCCATCAGCATAAAATTCCAACTATCTTTACTAAAGTGTAGAGCCAGAAGTCACAAACTCCATAACAATCATTATCAAGAATGCCTTTTTTCACTATGGGATCCAAATGGAAGGCACACAAGGATAGAGGCATATGGGCCTTTGTAAGCTAGCTGCATGTAAAGCACTTTTGCAAAAGCATCCATCGTAATGCATCATTGGTAAAAAACCATTTGACTTTCCATTCATGCTATATAACAAAATATTGTGACTAACTAGTCCAAGAAAAACACTCAGGTTTAATTGATATGCGTGTTTGCAAATGATTCTACGTATCTGAATTGAAAATTTCTTTGTTATCATAATTTTTATACATAATCTAATTCTAGAATGGAGTGGGAGTGACAAACTTGTAAATTATGTTCATAATGATGAATCTTGTATTTTTAAATGAAACTATCATAGTAAGACACGTCATCCAAGTTCATTCATAAAACTTATACTGAATGATAAGATGAGCTTGTCTAGACTCAGATTACTTTCTTTTTCATTTCACATAAATGAACGGACTGTGGTTACAGAGAAAGGTAAGGTGGAATCAGAGAAGCATGATAAAAAAGATCTTTGCTAGAGGAGTGGTTTTCACTCCTCGTAAGCCAAACCCCATATTCAGCTCAGAGCAGAAACAAGTAGAGTTTACTGACTGTAAAAAGATAAATAAATCCATATTGCATCTTAAAAAGGAATAAAAGATGATGAAGATGATATGGCAGCTAGTCATTGCAAAGCGATTTCACACACACCAAGAATGAAAACTGAAATTACTACATAAAGTAAAACAATTACACTCCAAAACCTTTCACATATTTATTGTTTTGGATAAGTAAATCATAGTCCAAAACCCATTGATTTTTCCATCAGAGAAAAGAAAACCAATGATACACCACAAGGGAAGCAAGTAATAAAATAAAGGAATAAGTTTGTGTACTTGCACAACGTATTCAAACATATAAAGCCCTATGTCTTTAGATACTTGGCTGCAGAATTAGCTGCTATGAACATCAAAATGACACTCCAGCTAAGTAACGGGGCAGGAGCCTGATAGACAGCAAGGATTGCTCTTTGGTAGCTTGGTTTACTGTGTTCAACAGCTACTATAGTATAATTTTCTGCATGACCAGTGGCGTATGCGTAAGAGTGAAATCAAGATCGGTTAGCAGCAGGTGATCAGGGGTTCAAGTGAAGGTGAAAGGATTTGAACATAGAGTTGAGAGTGGTATCTAAGAAGCTAACTTATTATCTCTCTGTTGTAAAATTTAATTGATGAATTACTTTTTTTAGGCAACCCTTTTTTCCTCCTTTTAGGTTAATTGAATAGAAATCAAATCAAAATCAAAATCAAAAATAAAAACCCTAGAAATCAAAATCAATACTCTAGAAATCAAGTCAAAATCAAAGAGAGGTGAGAGAGGAGAAACTGAATTCATCGAATAAAGGATGCAATCCTAGGCTCTCATCGAATTAATCCATGGCTCTCACCGAATTAATCCAAGGCTCGGAATTAGAATCAAATGCCAAGCTCGGAATCAATCGATTGGTGCTCGTGTAACTAACATCATCGGAGGGGCAGTGGCTGGTGGTGGTTGCTGGTGGTGCTGGTGGCTGGTGGTGGTCGCTGGTGGTGCTGGTTGTCGCTGGAGAGAAAGGAAAGAGAAGGAGAAGAGAGAGAGAGAGAGAGAGAGAGAGAGAGAGAAATCACGTATTGACACAGAAAATCAATTGGAAAGTCTTCTTGTTGCCTTGAACCCTAATCAAACCAATCATTTATATTACTATTCTCCCCCTTTTTTTTTCCTTCCAATTTTTGGTAAACTGCTGCTTACTTCATATGTTTATTGAAATATACGATACAAATATGTATAGAGATTTATTATTATATTTTATTTTTATGTTTGTATAAAAATCTTAAAATTTTGCTATTTGGATAAAAATTTAAAAATACAAAAAGAGAATGTGATTGAAATTTAATTATATTTTATTCATATTTTATTTATTTATTTTTTAGTAATTTTTTAAAGTAGTTAAAGTTGGTTTTTTTTTATAAAATTTATAAATATTTTTTAAGTTTTTTTAAAAAATCAATAAATTCAAAAAAAATATAAAATTTAATACATTTCATATATATTATATTTTATTATATTTTTTTACAAATATTTTATTTTTTAGTTGTATTCAGATTAGGCACATCTAAAAAGTAAAAAATAAATAAATTATTAAAAGAAGGAAAGATATCAAATCAAGGTAATTTAAAAAAAAAAATAATTACAAATTAATGAGAAGTCATATAAATATTAATTATTAAAATTATAAATTTTTTCATGAATATATAATTTTTTTTCTCAAAATCCCACTAAGTGCAATTATCCCTTAAAAGAGACACTAAATTATAAAATAACATATAAATTATTTTTTCTGTTGTCCTCAATTAAGAAAATGTAAGGTGAGAAGTTTGGTTGCAAATTGTTAGCTTTTTTAAATAAAAAAAAAAAAAAAAAATCGGATTGAAATTTTTTTTAATGAAAGTTTTCACGACATGCTAATGCATGCCGTGTAAAGTTATAATATTTTACGACATGAAATGTATGTCGTCTTAAGTACAAATATTTTATGACATATTTTTGTATGCCGTGAAAATATACATTTTTTACGGCATGCTTTTGCATGCCATAAAAAAATTCTTGATTGAATTTTTATTTTTTTTTGCAAAAGTTTTCACGACATGTTAATGCATGCCGTGTAAAGTTATAATATTTTATAACATGAAATGTATGTCGTCTTAAGTGCAAATATTTTACGACATATTTTTGTAAGTCGTAAAAACGTACATTTTTTACGGCATACTTTTGCATGCTATAAATATATGAATCAACGACTTACATGGTATGTATGCTGTTATTGACAAAACATTAACGGCTTGCAAAAAAAAAAATGTCGTAAAATGTACTAACTACGACATGCATTTAATGCATGCCGTAAACATGATGCAGTGAATAGTTAGTTTTGTTGTAGTGGTTGTGCCTTAAGGGTTCATTCCTCTTCAAGAGATATAACTTCTCTTACTTTTGTACCATCTTTACACCACTTCTTTTCTATCTTTTCTTGCTGATTTTAAAGTGTTTTTCAACTAATTTTATGGGCTGAAGCTTGTGGTTTAAGGCTATTAAAGGTAAAGAGGTTAATCATCCTTCTTTGAGCCTTGTTCTCTAAGCCTTTCCACTTGTGTTTCCCATTCTTTCATCAACTTTTTTTGAGCTTTTTACCACTAATTTTCAGAGGTTTTTAGAGGCTAAAAATGTTTTTTTGAGGTCCCAAAAATCGAGGGGTTAGCCACCCCTCTTTATGCTTGTTTACTAGCTTAAAAGCTCCATGTCTTAGCTTATTAGTTTAGGTACTTTTGTCTTCATTCCAGCACATTTTTGTACTTTTTTTGGGCTGTATAAACTCTATATTTTTGGGCTAAAACTTGTGGTTTAAGGCCAATAAGGGTTGAGGGGTGGTTCACCCTTCTTTACACCTTGCTTTCAAGGCCTTTGCCCTTGTGTTTCCCACCCTTTTACTATCTTTTTCTAAGATTTTAAACACTGTTATTTAGAGTTATTTTAGTGGCTAAAAACATGTTCTGAAGTCCAAAAATGGAGGGGGTAGCCTCCCCTCCTTGTATTTTGTTTACTAGCCTAGCATGCTCTATGTGTTACCATGATTTTCTAGCTTTTTGTAGCTATATTCCATCATGTGTTTTGCCTTTGTTTTAGACTGCTTCAGTTCTGTTTTGGGCTGTTTGGGTTAGTTGAGTCTTGTTTTGCGTGGTTGTAGTGTAATAGTCCTCACAAGCTTGGTGTTTTAGGCCATTAGACACCCCTTGTTTGAGTTGATTGCATGTTTTGGTGTTGTTATGCACTTTATTTCAGCATTTATCACCTCTGCAACCTCCCTCCCTTCTTGGTTTTTCTCTTTTCTTTGAAAGTGGTTTCAAGCCATTTGTTTGCCTAAGTGTGGAATTGAGGTTTTATACTTTATGGTTTAATCCCTTAGGGGGTTCATTACCAATGGTATAAAACTTCTTTCATACCCAAAGCAACTTGTGTTTTGAGCCTTCTTTCCATTAGAGGAGTCTAACACACCCAATGGACTTAATTGGATTAAAGAATGGTTGGTAAGTTAAAATGAGTAACTAATAAC
Source organism: Camellia japonica (assembly GCA_030407325.1). Lineage (NCBI taxonomy): Eukaryota > Viridiplantae > Streptophyta > Magnoliopsida > Ericales > Theaceae > Camellia > Camellia japonica. Next base: position 109,580,976 of record JAPPVO010000019.1, read on the forward strand.
TTGGGACTAAAATTTAACAAGATAATAACTTGTGTGTTGTGTGTTCAATCGGACGTTAATTGAACACAAAGAAGATTGGGACATTTCATACTCAAAGTGATGAAATGTCTCAAGTTTCCTAGGTCTTCATTGCCCTTGATCATGCATGATAGGGTGATGGTTCTTGAGTGTCTTGTTTTGCATTCATTGAGCTTGCACACCTTGAAACACAAGCCATCATGCAATGAAATTGCTTAGATTGGTGGTTTGTGATTTAAGTTCACAACTCCTTGGATTTATCCATGAAAATGAGAGGTGAATTGTGCAGACAACACTTGGAAAAACCCTCTTTTTGCTCTATTTGTACTCTGTTGTAGCATGGTGATCCAGTGCATCAGTGGCCGGCATGGATTCATCCGTGGCCGACAGTGCACCATAGATGGCCGGCAAGCCACCTATTTGGCCGACAGATGGCCGGCAGCATTCATTCATGATCGACTAGCCACTGACATAAACTTCAGTAGAATGTGGGTAAGGTGGAGCAGAATGGCTCTAGAAATGTTAAACTCTGCAAACAGAGGCTTTCGGGAGCAAAATGGAGGTCTTTTCGGGCGTAAAATGAGCATGTATATCTTCCATTTCCCCAGGCAGAGTGGTGGCAGCGTAATTAGAGATGTTACTTACTTAGTTTTCTCACATTTGTGTTGTAAATTGATTAGTTAGCTTACTAGTTAATTCATTCAAGTGTTGTAATAATTAGTTAATCAATTTACCTTTTTATTTGGTTTGTAATAATTAGCTTAATTAGCTTAGCCCTAATTAGTTGCTAGTTAGTTAGCTTTTATTCATTCGGACTCTCCTTCATGATAGCATAATATTGTAATAACGTGTATGTCTTCCAACCCCATGCCTTTTTCCCTTTTACTTAACCACTTTTGATGGTTAGTTTTAGGAGCATCACATTTCAATTAGCATACCTTATGCTTGCATATATTCATCTTGTCTTGCATGCACCGAGGCTCGGCGCGTCATTCTAACTGCATCGCCATTTCAATAATTCTTTGAATACGTGTTTAACCGCATGTTATTTAATTGATTCATACTCCATATTAGTAGCCGAGCCTATTAATTGCATTCTTTGCATGTGTTGCATTAGACATCTTGTATAGATAGGAATCATGCGTATTTTTCTAACTCATATTTTCTTAACTTGGAGTACTAGGTGAGTTTTTAGTGCTTTAGCATACTTGCATGTGTGTGAATGTTGCCATGACTAGCATGCTTGCCATGAGGCTAAATGCTTACTTGCTAAACTGCTTGAATGCCTATGGATGAAGGCTTGTTGTTTGAATTGGAACAACTCAACGAATGTACGTTTTAAGCCCACTATGTCTAGTGGCAAATTCATGGCTTTTAAGCCCACTTTGTTGAGTGGCAAATTCGCAAACCTTAAACCCACCTGAGGTGGCAAATTCAAACCATTTTTGCAAAACAAACAAGAAATTGAATTGTTCGAACTTGAGCAAACTAGTCTATATTTGCTTGTGCGCATCACATAGTAATGCTGGCCTAATAATCGGAACAAGAGCACATAATGTTTATAAAAAATCATATCATGATTAGTAGAGGCCGATCTTTGATCGGGCGAGCGGGGGTGCTCAATTCATGACTTTCCTCTCTCATACCTAAGTTCCCGAGCTGAGACAACTTTGATGATGATGGACACGTGGCCTTTGGCTCGAGTCATGGGTTTCCTAAATTTCCCTAAAAAAATAAAATATTTAGGTGGCGACTCTATATCTGGCAAAGCAGTCCATCTTTAGCAATTTGATTCAAAATCGATTTTCCAAAAGATTTGCTGAATTTGGACTCTTTGGTGTTTATCAATTTTACATTGCACTTGTGAGATTAGATTCAGAACCGGTGGAGTTCGAACTGTAGGGTTTATTTTCGAGCTTTCGAGAGGAGGCGCGAAGAAGGTGAGCTACAGTTTTTGGCGACTCTGCTGGGGACTTAGAGAACTTGACTCAAACTCATGATATGTTATTTTATTTACACTTATGTGTTTCTTTTCATTTGCATTTGTGTTGGTGCGCCTAGGTCACTGTGTTTGCCATCTGCTATTCCTGAACGGTTTACCGGAGGCTTGCTTGGAAAAGCTTGCCAAAAGGCTGACCGGTTACGGACTCTGCCACGATGGGAACACAACCCTTAGATCTGGACTACCGCTGTACCATTTAATCCTTCTTTCACTTCTCGGTGTTAGGTGTAAGAGGTATATTAGGTAGTCTTGCTAAGGTACCTTTTTTGACCATTTGGCCTAGTTGCATATCGAAAGCCGTAGAGATTGTTCCAAACTAGACAAGATGCTTACCCGAAATGCAGGATTATGGTAAAACCACTTTGTTTGAATTGTGAAACCTTGTTCCTAATGAAACTAGGACAGGGTAACCCTACCCCCCTCATAGGGGTGGTTTGGCTCTCAATTAATTGGTATGTGTTTTACAGTGAAACTGTACAAGGATGTACATATCAGTTGCAAAATGTGGTATTTAGTTTGTGGGGTAGATTTCAGTAAAGAGTACATTCATTCAATTGTGATCATATCCATTCTAGTGAAATTGGGCTGAGGTGCTGTCTATTTTCTCTTTTACAAGGTAGTCCTGGAACCATAGCTTCAGAAGGCTTTGATATCCCTCGGGTATTATGGACTCGTGTTGATAGACTTTGTCAGGTCAGGTCAGAGATTTAGTTCAGATACAGCCAGTGTTTGCTTCACTTTCACCAGTGGCAAGACGAAGGAGACCCAGACAGGGTTCACCAATTCCATTGGTCCAACATTCACCAGTTAGATTACCTTCGTTCAACTCATCCCGAGCATCTACCCCTTTCATGGTTCAACCTCTGACAAATTCGAAGTAATTATTACTTCATCTACAACAAATAGTTGACTCCCTCCAACATAATGCGACCCGTCAGGCCGTGGTTATAACTAGCCTACAGCAACAGCAACCGCAATCGCAACCGTAGCCAGCAACGGCCTTTGCATCACATATACCCACCGCGGCTACCCCTGTGCTCGGTACCACAGCTAATGCTGCCACTGCTCAAGATCCACAAACCGAGGGTGTTCCGGTTTTCCCAGTCCAAGTAGAATCCATCCTAACACAAACTTCCAGAGCCCTAGCGTATCAAGCCAAGGCACCGTTCGAATTCGAGGTTCATCTGACCATGCTCAAAGTCAACAAGCTGGAAAAGTTGTTAAAAAAGGGGGTCAACTCTATTCCAGACATAGAGAATGGGCACATTAAATCGGCGGTTACATTACCGGAGCGGTTCAAGATGCTGTATATTGATTGCTTCGATGGCTCTGGAGATCCGATGGTGCATTTGCATTTGTTTTTTGATATCTTACAACCAATGGGTTTGACCCGAGTACAAAAGTTGTCACTATTCAGCTGAACCATGTCCGAAATAGCTGCCATTTGGTATGCTAAATTGCAGGACTTTGTGAAACAGAACTGGCAGGAGTTGGTCGAATCCTTCGTTGCCTAATATTCCTACAACACACAGATCGAGATCACAACTCGTGATCTTGAGGCAACGTGTCAGGAACTGAAGGAGGGCTTTTCAGAGTTTGTTATTCGATGCAGGGAAAAAGCGGTGTGGAGAAGTGGTTTGGAAATACTCTGCAGATCTTGGGAGACGCTAGTGATCCTCAGCTAGTCACCTGAAAAGATACAAACACTCCGGTCGGGGGTGCCGGAATTAGCACTCCGACGGACAAGTCAGTTCAGACACTCAAGAAAGCTTGTTTACTAAGTTAAGTGAAGTGATTCTTACATACCTTTCTAAATCTGTGGTTCTTGTATTTATACTTGTTTTCTGGGCCTCGGGGCCTGAGCCTACTTTTATCCCATTCCCTTTTTATTTATTTGGAGCTACTGATCTCCGGCTATTCGGCCTTCCTAACGTATTCGGCATCCTAGTCACGCAATATGGAGCCGAATAATATCTGATTTCCGAGGTACGCACCTTCCGACTCTTCTATTTATTTAGCTCCCACAATTGCCCCCTAAGCACTTTACCAACGACAGTTGGCTGGAGTGCTTAGTTCAGAATTTCAAAAAGTCAGAGCCAAAATTCGGCGGTTGGCCTCATCCTCATGCGGATATCTAAGCGCACCCCTTTCGGTTGTCGTGTCGACTTCCCGCCCCCTCGTACGTGTCTATTTATTGCGATTTAAAATTTGACGTCCTTTCGAGTATGTATTTTATGACGCTCGTCGCTGGATTGCCTTTTGAATCGTCCCTGCAACTCTCTTCTCCGATATCCTCTTCGTCCTTTGTAAGTTCTCTCCTTCCTTGCTTCGAAGACTCTTTCTGGTTTATTCCTTCCTTGGCATATTCTTATAAACTTTAGGGTATGGCGAAACATTTAAAAGACCTTCTCTCGTCAGATCGAATTGCTGGCTTTAAACGCCATTTCTCCATTCCTGATGATGTCCGTCTGTCGCTTGTGGCAGACGGCACTCTTGATATGGAGAGGGAGGACAAAACCACGATTGACTTTCCTCTTTTGTCAATCGCAGAGGGTGGAGTCCGTTTTCCCCTTCACCCGTTTCTTAGGGTTGTGCTTCGCCATTGGGGTTTAATCCCTTCCCAACCCAATGTGAATTTCTTTAGAATTATAATGGGGGTTATAGCGCTCAACCGTCGCGTTAGAATTAACCTTGGCATTCCAGCCATCCGGCATTGCTATGCCTTGGCTAAGTCTTCTGGTCGGCACGGGCGTTTCTTTCTTAGGGCCAAGGATATCGACCATCAGCTGATTACTATGCTTTCCAGTTCTGGGAAACAAGTTGATGATGTTATGGTCGTTGTCCAAGGTAACTGGCAATTTGGCGAAGGGGAGGATCACGTCGACCCTATTCCTAGACGGAGGGGCGAGCCAGGTGGCCGATTGCCTTCTCGCTTTTATTATTTGTTCATTTTTGTTGTAAATCCTCTTCTTTGAAATGTTACGGCTTGGCTTGTGCAAGGAACGATTTGAAGAAAGTTCTGTCTTCAACTGACGACGCCGTTCTTTTGGATATCAAAGTCGCGCTTAAGTATTTCGGCCGTCGAAGTCTTCAGAAACAAGGGAGGGCGGCCAACGTTCTGCTTCGTTATGAGCCGACATATACGACCTTCTCGGCAGCGGAAAATATCCCGGTTTCGGAGGGTGAAGATTCTCTTATCGCTCTTATTTTGTCCGACTTCAAAAACTTGAGGCAGGTTGGTTTTGAAGGGTCTGATTCGAAGCGGGATGTAGCTAATGTTACCGAATCAGATCAGTCTGAAACCAAGTCTGACGAGGTATTGAATTGGCCGATCCTCCATCCACTTCAGGCCGAGGGGATCTTTCACTTGACGGCGTTTTTCACGGCCTTAGAGGATCTTTCCGCCGCTGGCCTCGAAGACATGGCCGGGTTAAGCCTGACAAAACTTGCCAGGAAGGCGAATACGGAAAGGTTGGCTGCGCGGCGGAGAGCGGAGGCCCTTCCGTCTAAAGTACCACCCACCACCGAATCTCAACTCTCCCTGCCTGTTAGTGAATCAGAGTCCTTGCGCGTTATTGAGGTGGAGACGGCAAAAAATCGGAATGTGGAATCTACTTTGATCGTGCAGGCCGGCCAAGAAGTTGAGGAAGAGGCACAGAAACGCCCTGCCGAGTTTGAGGCCGGCTCAGAAGAACAAGGCGGCAAACGTCCTCGATTAGAGGGATCGAATATGATCGTTCCTTTTGTCATTCAGCCGATGATAAAAAACATGCCGGTTTCTTCTGATGCTTCGGCGCTTAAAGATCCAGAAGTCGCATTCAGCTTGGCTACGTCCGTGTCATTGTCGTCTGACAGGGAGGCTTTCCGAGTGGAACCAGATCTGAATGCGACAGCACTAGCCGCCCAATCGGCACTTTTGGTACATATTCAGACTTTGCTTCACTTAATCCAAATACTGTTGAAGTTCTGGTTTTAAATTCTTATTTTGCAGACCATCGGAAGGATAGCCGATATTGGTCGTCGCCATCGCGACGCCGTCAAACAGATTGGTCGTTTACGAAAGGAAGTTGAGGGCCAGAGGAGAAGGGCCGAGGTCGAAGCTTTGAGGGCGAACAAGGAAGCCTCAAGGGCCAAGGCCGAGATAGAGAGGGCTCGTAGCGCGGATCAATTGAGATCGGATGCTGAGAAGAAGGCGGACGCGAGAGAAGATGCGCTCAAATTGGCCCAGAAGGCGGTCTCCAAACTGGAGGCTGAGTTGGCTGAAATGAAGGCGGCGAAGGAAACAGCCGACTCGGAGTCTTCCAAAGTATTCGAGGCCGAGAAAAATGCTGGACTCGCCGAGTATTTGGACCAAGTCCCCAAGTTTGAAAATCAGGGATTCAAACATGGCTGGCACAAAACCCTTGCTGCTGCTAAAGCTTCATTGATTATGCCAATACCATATGAGCAAGTGGATGTTGAGCCATTGAAGTCTGATTCCGATGACTGATCTGGGCGACTGACATAGTTTTTAGGATGTCGAATATATTTTTACAGTTTTTAATTTGGTATTTTTCATGTGTTGCTACAGTCATAGTTTTTTTGCTAGGCATTTTCATGCGGGCTTGTAGCTTTTTGTTTAGTAATTTGCATATATAAAATTTCATGAGTTGTGCTCAACTTGCTAAGGAAAATGTTGTTGATGAATGATATTGCTTTCGGTTATGGTTAGATCAGCTGCTTAGCTTAGGTATTTGGCCGACCAGATTAATAAATCTGCCCTTGCCTTAGCCAGGGCGCGAACTTGCGAAGCCAAATGGGCCTAACTCGTGGGCTGGCTGAGGCACAGATTGATTGGCGCTTGCGCTTGAAAACATGGCCGACCAGATTAGTAAATCTGCCCTTGCCTTGGCCAGGGCACGAGCTTGCGAAGCCGAATGGACCTAACTCAGGCTGGCTGAGGCACAGATTGATCATGGCCGACCAGATTAGTAAATCTGCCCTTGCCTTGGCCAGGGCGCGAGCTTGCGAAGTCGAATGGGCCTAACTCGTGGGCTGGCTGAGGCATAGATTGATCGGCGCTTACGCTTGAAAACATGGCCGACCAGATTAGCAAATCTGTCCTTACCCAGGGCGCGAGCTTACGAAGCCGAATGGGCCTAACTCGGGCTGGCTGAGGCACAGATTGATCGGCGCTTGCGCTTGAAAACATGGCCGACCAGATTAGTAAATCTGCCATTGCCTTAGCCAGGGCGCGAGCTTGCAAAGACGAATGGCCTAACTCGTGGGCTGGCTGAGGCACAGATTGATCGACGCTTGCGCTTGAGAACATGGCCGACCAGATTAGTAAATCTGCCCTTGCCTTGGCTAGAGCGTGAGCTTGCGAAGCCGAATGGGCCTAGCTCGTGGGCTGGACAATTGTCATCCGACTTTTGACGTTGGGGATTACTGACGTTACCTCGGGAGAGCTGCATACATTGAAGGATAAATGGGGCGGGTGCACGCCAGAGGCCCTACTTATTTCCATTCAGGCAACTTGGGAGGGACGAAGATTGATTGAATTAGACGCCGCAATGAGTCACAGTAGCGAGCCTACGCGTACGGGAAGAAGAATGTCCAAGGATCGGGAAACACAGCAGCCCCTTAGTCGTCGAAGCATATCGCCCCGAAAGGACAGGCAACAACGGGGAAATTCTCCGCGCCCACGACCGAAAATCGAGCCTGATGCGACGCCACGACCGTTGAGTTTTGCGGTTTTTGTGAGGAATAGACCAATGACAGAGGCGGATTCTATCATTAAAGACCAAGGTGTGGCAGTCAAGTTCGCTCGACAGATCTTCCCGCCGGAAGTCCAACAATCGATGGTCGGACGTCAAGACTTCGAAGTATTTTGAGACGGCATACATGGGGCCGTGAAAGGACTATATACTGCTTACGAAGTCGGCATGCGTCTGCGGGAAGCATGACGTGAGAGTGAGAATAAGGACGAAAGGAATCGCAGTCTGGAGATTCGCGTGGAAAAGGCTGAGCGTGAGCTTCGGGAGCTGAAGAATGTTCAAACGAGCGCGTCGGTGGCGGCCGGTCAATCTAAATTGGTCGTTGAGGAGAGAGTGACCCAACGGACCTCGGGTTATGAAAAGGGGTTTCAGGACGGCCTGAAGGTCGGGATAGAGAAGACCAAACAAGACCTTGCCGAGGAGGTCTGCCGATGTGAAAATTGTGGATTCAAGCACGGCTGGATCAAGGCCCTTCAAACCGAGAAAGCTCTCGAAGCCGTGGGCATTGATTCGGCCTCGCCCCTGTATCATCGTCACTACTTACCTTATTCCGATTTTGAAATTGAGAAGAGCGACGATGAGGGTGCCGAATGAATAGACTTTGGAACGCGATAAGACTTCGCGCCGAACAAATAGAATTTCTTTTATTTTCAACGTTTGTATTTGGTCTTGAAATGTTATGTGCTTAATTAAACGTATTATTTCAACTTACTGGCAAGTTTTGTGTTGCGTAGCGTAAATGTTTAAACATGCATTGACCGACTTGAATTAAGAACAATTGTCAGTGAATATTTATTCGGCTAGTGAAGTGGTCCGAATGCATCTCTCACAAAGGCTCCGAATCCGGAGACTATTTTGGCCAATCGTGATATCCACGAAGGGCGCTCCGAATTCGGAGTCTTAATCAGCTTTAAGAGGCTTAGTCGGCCCTAAGATGTCATGCGCCAAAAGGGGCTCCGAATTTGGAGACTTTATTTTGGCCAATCGTGATATCCATGAAGGGCGCTCCGAATTCGGAGTCTTAATCGACCTTAAGAGGCTTAATCGGCCCTAGGGTGTCATGCACCAAAAGGGGCTTCGAATCGGGAGACTATTTTGGCCAATCGTGATATCCACGAAGGGCACTCCAAATTCAGAGTCTTAATCGGCCTTAAGAGGCTTAATCAGCCCTAGGGTGTCATGCACCAAAAGGGGCTCCGAATCCGGAGACTATTTTGGCCAATCGTGATATCCATGAAGGGCGCTCCGAATCCGGAGGTTTACTCGGCCCTAAGGTGTCATGCACCAAAAGGGGCTCCGAATCCGGAGACTTTATTTTGGCCAATCGTGATATCCACGAAGGGCGCTCCGAATCCGGAGGCTTAATCGGCCCTAGGGTGTCATGCACCAAAAGGGCTCCGAATCCGGAGACTTTATTTTGGCCAATCGTGAGATCCATGAAGGGCGCTCCGAATCCGGAGGCTTAATCGGCCCTAAGGTGTCATGCACCAAAAGGGGCTCCGAATCCGGAGACTTCATTTTGGCCAATCGTGATATCCACAAAGGGCGCTCCGAATCCGGAGGCTTAATCGGCCCTAAGGTGTCATGCACCAAAAGGGGCTCCGAATCCGGAGACTTTATTTTGGCCTTGGAAGGCTTAATCGGCCCTTAAAGGCTTGGGAGCGAGCTTGAGAAAATGAGAAACTTTGTATTGCAACGGTGGAACATGTACAAGTAGCAAGCCCACAAGTCGGGTCAATGATAGAATTTATGTAAATGTGTTGAATTCCAAGGCCGTGGCAGGCTTCTTCCTGACATGTCTGAGAGCCGATATGCCCCTGTTCCTGCGATGGATTCTATCTGATAGGGGCCATCCCAGTTTGGACCCAATTTTCCATTGGCCGGTCTCCGGTCGGCTGGAAGTACCTTCTTTAGGACAAACTCTCCTGGCATGTATTAGCACAACTGAACTCGCTGATTATACGACTTGGCGAGCTGCTGCTGATACCGTGCCATGGATGCCAGGGCGCGGTCTCTTCGTTCTTCGATTAGAATTAGATCCAGGGCAAGCATCATGTCGTTTCGGCCCATATCAAAAACTTACGATTTCAGAGTTGGGAGGCCGATTTCCAGGGGTAAGATTGCCTAGGTTCCAAAGGATAGAGCAAACGGCGTTTCTCCAGTGGATCTCCTCGGCGTAGTACGATGAGCCCACAATACACTCGGCAATTCTTCGACCCATTTGCCTTTAGCTTTTCCCAGCCTCTTTTTGATGCCGTCCAAAATGGATTTGTTAGAGGCTTCGGCTTGACCATTGCTTTGGGGGTAGGCCGGTGTCGAGAAGTAAGGCCGAATGCCATATTTGCTGCATAACTCTCGATATACGCCACAATCGAACTGGGTGCCATTGTCTGAGATGAGAGCTCTCGGAATGCCGAATCGTGTTATGATGTTTCTCCATACAAAGCGTTCAATGTCGGCATCTTGTATATGTGTTAAAGCCTCTGCTTCGACCCATTTTGTGAAGTAATCTGTCGCGACGATTAAAAATCGCTTGTTTCCTGGGGCCCTCGGCAATGGTCCTATGATATCAAGTCCCCACTGAGCAAACGGCTAGGGGCTGGTGATAGAATTCAACCCTTCGGCAGGCAGATGGGTTAATGGGGAGAACTTTTGGCACTGTTCGCATTTTTTTACATAACTCTCCGCGTCAGCTCTCATTGTCGGCCAATAATACCCCTGTGTTATAGCTCGATGGGCCAGAGAGCGTCCGCCAGAATGGGCACCACAATTGCCTTCATGTATCTCTGTCAGAAGCTCCTCCACTTTGTCGGGGTGCACGCATTCCAAGTATGGACCAGAGAGGGACTTTTTATAAAGCCCTCCTTACGGATCCAGATAGTATCGTAGGGCTTTATTTCGCAGCTTGTGTGCTTCTTTTTTGTCCTCTGGGAGTTGTTCAGAAGAGAGGAATGCAGCGATGGGGTCCATCCAGCTTGGTGCGGATTCTATAACGTTGACATGGATTTCCTCCGAAGGGCCAATACTCGGCTCTGGGACGAAACCTACTTCGATGGTCCATTTGATCTCAGAATTGATGGCGGAGGCTAGGCATGCCAAGGCATCCGCGTGTGTGTTCTGGTCGCGTGTTATTTGGTTCAGTTCGTGATGGTCAAATTTTGCCAGCAAGGAATTGGCGGTTTTCATGTAGGCCACCATACGGTCGTTTCTTGCCGCGTACTCCCCCTTTAGCTGACTGATTACCAATTTTGAATCACAAAACACAAGCAGACGCCGAGCGCCGAGAAGGTGCGCATTCCGCAGACCGGCTAGAAGGGCTTCGTATTCGGCTTCGTTATTTGACACTTCGAAGCCAAGCTTGACGGCCTGCTCAATTACTGCGCCGTCTGGAGACATGATTACAACTTCGGCGCCGCTGCCCCTTTGGTTAGACGAACCATCACAGTATAATTGCCAAATATCCCCGACATAAATTCTCCAGTTCGACTTTGGTCGAACTTCAGCCTTTGGTCGCACTTCGTCACGTTTGAGGTTAGCAAGCTCGCCGGTGAATTCGGCAACAAAGTCGGCCAACACCTGCCCCTTAATTACGGTTTTAGGTAAAAAAATGAATGTCGTATTGGCCGAGTTCAAGAGCCCATTTTGAAACACGTCCTAATGCTTCTGCACTCTGTAGTACTGATCGGAGGGGATAATCTGTTAGCACCCCAATGCTATGTCCCTGGAAGTAATGCATCAGTTTTCTTGCCGCCATGACTAGGCCTAAGATGAGTTTTTCTAGTGGAAGGTAGCGTGTTTCGGCGTTAACCATTGCCTTGCTCACATAATACACTGGCCGTTGCTCCCCCTCCTCCTCCTTTAGCAGTACGGCGCTGACGGCCCTATCGGAAACTGCCAGATATAGAATGAGCGGGTCACCAGCGGCGGGTGTTGTCAAGAGAGGTACTGAGCAGAGGTAGGTCTTGAGTCCGTTGAAAGCTGTTTCGCATTCGGCGGACCATTCAAAAGCCTTACCCTGCCGTAGTGTCTGAAAGAATTGTCGGCAACGATCTGTAGACGGCTGATGAACCTGCTGAGTACAGCGGCCATCCCCATCAACTTTTGGACTTCTTTTACTGAACGGGGGGAGCCGAGTTCCAAGATTCTTATGACTTGCCTTGGGTTGGCTTCGATTCCTCGGTGATTGACGATGTAACCCAGGAATTTGCCAGAGCCGATTCCAAACGCACACTTGGAAGCGTTCAGTTTCATTCTGTATTTGCGTAAGATGTTGAATGTCTTTTCTAGATCAGCTATATGATTTTGTTCCTCTTTGGACTTGACCACCATATCATCGATGTATACTTCCATAGTGTGGCCGAGTTGCTCTTTGAACATGGCGGTGACCAATCTTTGGTAGGTTGCCCCTGCATTTTTCAGCCCAAAAGGCATAACTTTGTAGCAGTAGGTTCCTCTTGGAGTGAGGAATGCAGTTTTGTCCTGGTCATCTGGATGCATGGCGATCTGATGGTAGCCTCTGTAAGCATCGAGGAAGCTCATGCGTTGATGGCGTGCCGTCGCATCGACAAGTTGGTCGATTCTGGGTAGAGGAAAACAGTCTTTGAGGCAAGCTTTGTTCAGATCCGTGAAATTGATGCACACTCGCCAAGTCCCATTTTTCTTCTTCACCGCCACTGTATTGGAGAGCCACGTAGGGTAAGTGACTTCTCTAATTGCCCCGGCGTCAAGTAGTCTGTCTACCTCCTCAACAACGGCGGCAATGTGCTCCGCGGCTGACCGCCGGCCTTTCTAAATGATCGGCTTACATTTGGGATCGACATTCAGATGGTGCTGTGAAACTGATGGGTCTATTCCCAGCATTTCGTACGAAGTCCACGCGAAGACATCGAGGTTGTTGAATAAGAAAGAGATCAGCTGTTGCCCGTCGGCCTGATTCAGAGAGGTGCCGATCATGAAGAACTTTTCTGGGCTTCCATCGATGTCAACTCGGTCTAAACCTGCTGTGGCTGTAGACGTCCCCGAACGCCCCGGGGGGATGAACCCCCATTCTATTCATCTGTGGGTCTACTACAGTTCGGACTCAAATTGTCACTGTTCTTAATCTGAACCAAAGAGTCCAAATCCGGCAAATCGTTTTGAGAAAACAGATTTTGAAAGAAGTGCCAAACATGGACTGCTTTGCCAGATACAGAGTCGCCACCTAAATATTTTTTATGGGGGAATTTAGGAAACCCTGACTCGGTGCCAAAGGCCACGTGTCCGTCATCACCAAAGTTGCCTCGGCTCGGGAACTTGGGTACGATTGGGGAAGGTCAGCTATGAGCACCCCCTCTCGCCCGATCCGAAGATCGGCCTCTACTAACCGTGATATCTTATTTTGAAAACATTACGCGTTCTTAATCCGGTTATTAGCCTAGAATTACTATGTTATGCGCACAACAAACAAGTATAGACCAAATCGCCTAAATTGGAACAAAACATTTCATGTTTGTTTCGAAAATGGTTTGCTACTCGCAAGTAGGCTAAAATATAGGTTTTGCCACCCTCAAGTGGGCTTTAGAAAAGATGGTTTTGCCACTATTCGAGTGGGCTTAAAACTCACAGTTTTGATGCATTATTCCAATTTAGGTAATTCAACTTCCATCCACAGGCATTCAAGCAGTTATATCACATAAGCAGCTAGCCTCATGGTAATCATGCTATCATGGCAACACTCACACGCATGCGGTATGCTAAAGCATAAAAAGCTCACCTAGTACTCCAAGCCAAAACAGAAACTAGTTAGTAATCAATGCATGATCTAGTTCATGTTTAAAATGGCTAATGCAACACATGCAAAGATGCAATCTAGACAGGCTCGGCTATCCTAAACATGGCATGTGAAATGCAACAGATAACACGTATTCAATTTGGAATTGAAGTACAATGCAATTAGCATGATGCGCCGAGCCCGGTGCATGCAAGACAAATGTATGAATGCACGCATGCATAGCATAAGGTATGCTAATTTAAATATGCCCTAAACTAACCATCGAAAGCTAGTAAATAAAAGGGAAGAAAGACGTGGGGTTGGGAGACATACACACACTCACACACACTTATTACACAATTGCCCTCGCTCGGAGGGTCCGAATAAATATTACAAACCGAATAAATAATACTAAATTAAATATTACAGAACTTTTAATTTAATCAACAAATTAAATGCAGAAAGAAGGTGGCCACAACCCTGCCTCGGGATGCGTAAATGATGCATGCTTGACTCGTCTCGCCCGGAAACTCGCTGCCATAGCACTGTTGCCTCTGTTTACACTGCCCTGCCCCTCTGAGAACTGCCAAAGTCCAAAGATATGCTCTATGGATGTTGAGGAATACCACCGGCCAAGTACAAACACCACCGGCCAAAGGGATGAACCACCGGCCACTTTTTTGTCTACCGGCCAAAAGTAGATGGCCGGCCGGCACTATATTTAGCCGACCGGCCAAAACTTCCTGCAGAACCTGCAATTGACAGCAGCAGAGGGCAAGCAGTGTATGGCATGGAATTTTCAGGCAAATGTATGCACGGACACACTCCCTATCATGTAATGGACTCAAGGGAGTGTGGCCCTCGACCCTCGGGCCATCAATCACGCATTTCAATGCATGATGGCCCAAAAGCCAAGTGTGCAACTTCGATATCAAATGAAATGCAAGCAAAAAAACACATCAAAGGGCCCCAACCCCTATCATGATTGATCAAGAGGCAAGGGATGCATGCTCAATGAAATGCAACCTAGGCATGGAGGCTAAGTATGCAACATGAACATTCAAATGAGCAATGTATACTAGGCACGCAACCTAAACATGTAAGCAAACATGGCATGCAACAACATGCGATGATGGACTTAAACTAACATGGATAGCTCGCAAGCATGCCAAAATCAGTGGCCATTAGATGAAAATGAGACAATCGAAATGCGTGCACACATGCACGCAAACCGAGGACCGAACCTAAGGCATCAAATGCCATTCTACCAAGGCATGGCAAGGGATGCAAGGTGGCATACAAACATGTAATTCCAGCACTGAAACATGATGCTAAATGGTCCCGAAACATGGAAGTATGGCACCCAATGCATGGAATAAACCCCGAAACTCAAAGTTAGGCACATGTATTGACTTATGGCTATACAAAGCATGCATTATTTGACTATGAAGTACAAAGACAGAACCAAGGCAGTCCCAAAACATGGACATTCCTAGTTCAAAGCATGGCCAAAAGGTGCTAGCATGATGGACTAAAATAGCATACAACTTTGACTAGCAAACATGAGTTGTATGGCAAGTATATGAAGCAAATGAAATCTCACCAAACCAGCCAAAATCAGTGAACAAAACATGCCAAAATATGCCCAAATACCCACTGAAATGAAGCCAACACATGCAAAAATGATGAGCTCCTTTAGAGGGCTATACAAGGGGTTATTAAGCACATACAAGATGGACACTCAACAAAGCCAAACCAACTCTGGAAATGGCCTATAGGGGTCCTAAAACCCACTGAAAAATGCCTGAACCGAGCTCAAGAAGTGTGCAAATATAGGCCCCTTTGTAAGGCCAAAAATGCAAGCAAACAAGACAACAAGGAGAGGGGATGGCCCTCTCCTTCTTAGGACCTCAAAAAACCACCCCCACCACTGAAATCCCTTTGGATTTCAGTGGTGAGAGGGCCAATACAAGGTGGTCCCGAAGCTCACAAAAAATGCACAAAAATGAGGCCAAACAAGGCCTAAGAGGGGTCAAACAACCCCAAACACCAAAGTGGTCTTAATGAAGTATCTTAAACACAAAAAAAAACAGAACTTTTTTATGTTATACACCAAGCTCAAATCAGCAAGCAAGACAGGCTAAAATGAGGTACAAGAAAGTGCTAAAAAGGGGAAGAAACTTACCCTTGAAGATCGACTTCGAGATCAGCAATTTCAGAGGCCAAAAACCAGCTTTTAGAGCTCAGGAAACCCTCCCAAGAACCTCAGTCCAATGGTGGTGGTGTATGGCTATGAGGTGTGGTGCAATAGGCCAAGAACAAGCCCCTTTTGAACCCTCTAACACACAAATGTAGAGAGAGAGATATATATATAGAGAGAGAGGGTGCATATATATCAGATATATATGCCCTAGGTCTGGTTTTTGCTGAACCAAAACAATGGAGGAGGAGGCTTCCTTATATAGACAATGGAAATGGTGTAAAGCTTCTCAAAGAAGCTATACAAAAGGGTCAAAGGAACCAAGCTTCTAAGAGAAGCTGATGCAAAGGTGCAAGCTTCTTGAGGAAGCCAAGACAAGGGGTCAAAGCTTCCTCAAGAAGCTTTGAGCAAAGGGTGCAAAAAGAGGGTCAAAAAGGGTGCAAATGATGCAAAACAGCCACACACGTGCATGGGGAGCAGAGTCTGTGCATTCCAGCTGGCACAGCTGGCATCCATTCAATCTGTAGAATACTCCGGAAGGTCGTCGGCCAGCAAACTTGGTCAGTCGGCCATCTTTTCTGGCCGGTCGGCCATTTGTTTTGGCCGGTTGGCAGGAAAAATCTGCTCTGCAGGTCCAACTTCAAATGGGCATAACTTCTTCATATGAACTCCTTTTCAGGTCATTCTTGTGTCACAATTGAAGCCCCGGAAGTAAGCTTTCCAATGGCACCAGCCTTGCATCAAAATTCCAACTGTGAAAAAAGTTATGCTTGTTTTGGTGAAGGATGCTCAGTTTCTGTCCAACCGGGATGATGCCCAACTTCAACCAATCATATCTCCGCCCTCCGGACTCAGATTTAAGAGATTCTTGAATGAAAAATGAAGCCCCAGAAGTCTTCTTTCCAACGGTGGTGGCCTTATAGCTTAACTCCAAGTGTATAGACAGATATGCTTGATTTAGCGAGGACTGCTCGTCCCTCTCTTAGCGATTCTTGCCTATCCTCTTTTCCAACTTGGTTTCTCCCCTCTTCTCCTCTTTTCTTCAACTTCAAACCCCTAAGCAAGGTGTTTTGAAAGATTTTTCAAAGATTTCATCTCCACTTTGTCCTTGCTCGGTTTACCGAAAAGCGCAACATTTACCGAAATGCGAGCGTCGGAACATCGTAGGAACTTTATTTCAAAAAAGTTTTGAAAGAGAGGGTTTTAAGGTCTAAAACCATTCAAAATAGCTTTGGTCCAAAATGGGGTGTGAAGTTAGGATTTGACCCTCTCATTGCCGAAGAAATTGAACCTTTGCCCTGCACACCTTTCTCCACCAAGTAAACCATCAGCAACGCCCAAGTCTTAAGGGCGGTCAAAAATGGGGTGTCTACAGTTGCCCCTCTTTGACAGAACTCGTAAGTCATAACAATGATGGGAGTGAGTGTCAAAGCCCAGAGACGACCCATTTTTGACAAGACCGAAGACTTGGACAAACAGGCAATATAATCAAAGAGATGTGCCCGCAGGCAGGGGCAAAATGCAACTGACAATGCAAGAAGCCGAACATAACTTATGATCATGCAAAGAAACAAAGGGACGTATCCCGGTGTTTAGGAAGGAAAGAGAAACATAGGGACATATCCCGGTGTTTTGAAAAGAAATAGAAACGTAGGGACGTATCCCAGTGTTTCGGAAGGAAGAGAAACGTAGGGACGTATCCCGGTGTTTCGAAAAGAAATAGAAACGTAGGGACGTATCCCAGTGTTTCAGAAGGAAGAGAAACGTAGGGACGTATCCCGGTGTTTCGAAAAGAAATAGAAACGTAGGGACGTATCCCAGTGTTTCGGAAGGAAGAGAAACGTAGGGACGTATCCCGGTGTTTCGGAAAGGCAAGAGAAGCATAGCGACGTATCCCGGTGTTTAGGGACATATCCCGACGTTTAAAGACATATCCCAGAGATTAGGGACATATCCCAGAGGTTAGAAAGAAAGGGGACACATAGGGACGTATCTCGGTGTTTTGGAAAGGCAAGAGAAACATAGGGACGTATCCCGGTGTTTCGGAAAGGAAAGGAGAAACGTAGGGACGTATCCCGGTGTTTTGAAAAGAGAGAGAAACATAGGGACGTATCCCGGTGTTTCAAAAAAAGAGAGAGAAACGTAGGGACGTATCCCGGTGTTTCAGAAGGAAAGAGAAACATAGGGACGTATCCCGGTGTTCCGCAATGAGAGAGAAACGTAGGGACGTATCCCGGTGTTTAGGGACGGTATAAGCACCGGAACGTATTCCGAATGCTCTTAACCAAAGAGGGGAAAAACATAGGGACGTATCCCGGTGTTTAGGGACATATCCCGATGTTTAGGGACGTATCCCAGAGGTTAGGGACGCATCCCAGTGGTTAGGGACGTATCCCGATGTTTAGCAAGGAATGTGAAACATAGGGACGTATCCCCGTGTTCCGCAAGGAAAGAGAAACATGGGGACGTATCCCGGTGTTTCAGAAAGGTATAAGCATTGGAACATATTCCAAATGCTCTAAACCAGAGGAGGTCTAACCCGTCGCACGCGCGAGGAGAAAGAATGACAATTACAAGTGACAAGGTGCATAACAATGCAAGTAATGAGCATAACAATGCTAGATAGATGTGCATACTCAATGCAACAAATGAGCATAACAATGCTAGTGAAGTGGGTGCATAACAATGCAATTGGAATGTGCTTGACAACGCATATTTGAAACAAAATGCCGAATAAGGGAATACAAGCCTTAACAAGACCAATTCAAACACAATCTCCGATTTATCTCTCGGAGGGGTCACAATATATTCAGCTCAAAAACGGGCACACCCTGTTCATATTAGAGAGAGATAACATCTGCTGCTGCTTTAATTGCCATTCTGAACTTGAAGCAGGCTTACACTTGGAATAGAGGCACGCTCATTCTTCGGAACACTGACAAGGTCTGAAGAGGTACATCCGGAATACAATCTCAGAATTCACTGAAGGTGAAACACACTCAGATGCTTCGATTTTCCCTCTTTTCTTTTGCTTTGCAGTCTGGAACCCACATAGCTTCAGATAGGTCCTTGTTTTACTGTTCACACTTATCGGGGGTGGACCCTGCAGTTTTCGAAAGAACAAATTCTTCTTTTTTTTTTGCACAAATGTGGAGAATGGCACAGCACTCTGAGCACACAACAAATCATTTTTGAAATTGAGAAAATGAGTTCCCGACCGGGTATTGAGCCTACGACTGAACACAGCAAAGACGATCCAACAACGGAAAACAAAAGGTAAACAACCTAAACACATCGAGACACGCTCGGAACGACTCAAAGCAAGAATCGAGAAAAACAAAACAAAAGACACGACACACAGACGTGTTACAAAGACGAGAGACCTCTCAGTGCACGAGGAGCCAGTTTCTCTGGGTATTATTTCCCACCCTTTTCTCATTTGTGATTCTCACATCACTCGGCCCTCAAGCTCTTTTTTTCTGAAAAAGCCCTTTTCCTCACTTTTTCTCTCAACGCACATCTCTCTATTCTTCGATCTCTCATTTTAAATCCCTCCCCTAGGTGGTTGATGGATAAACAGAAAGTTGTGGGCTCTTGCCCCTAGCATTCCGCTAGATTCTTCTTCTTGTTCACAACAGTGAGTTTCTTCCACAGAGGGGCTGCGCTACAATTGGGTGTGTAGCAAATTTGCAGCTAACATCGGTTGACGATGCTCTGCTGGGGAGTTTGGACATGGTTAGATCTGTCCAGATGATGGAGTGGAATATCTTGCCCCATTCCAGTTCGTGCTTCGCACTTGGCTCGATACCTCGCTGCTTGGAGGGTGGTAGAGCTTTCAGCCCTTTTGCGGTTAGCTTCAGTGGTGCCCTTTTCTGGCAGGTAGAGTGCCCTTCTTGGCAAGTATGGTGCCCTTTCTGGCAAGCATTTTGACAAAGGGGAAAAGACAGAACACTTGACTCAACTGTGCCCTTAGTTCATCATTTTGACCATTTTTTGTTTTGGTTTTTCTACTAAAACAATTTTGACCAATATGAGAGTTAGATTAACACGCTTGTTCAATTTTCTGATTTAAAATCATGCAAGTCAGGCTAGGAGCACTGAAAATTTTCCTTTTTTTGGGTCCAAGAAATGGTCCAGTTTTGGAAAAAATGGAATAATTTTCGAGAAAATTAGTCAACCTCAGTAAAAATTCTCAAAAACTATTTTTGTAAACGGCCAATGCTCAACAAGCACAGAACCTACTCTTGATATGCACAACCTCAGATCTGGAGGAAAATTGCCCCTTGCTCGAAGAGAGCTGCATGGCAACGGAAAGTTGCCCCTTGTTTGAACGGCATCGCAGTGCATTGAATGGCAACGGAAAGTTGCCCCTTGTTTAAATGGCACCGCAGCGCATTGTAATCAGTCTTCATGGTAATGATCACAACCGAACTCTCGAATACAGAGAAGGCGAGGACCATGAAAAACCAATACATGGACACACTTGATTTGGAAGTGTTTGTGGCTGGACTTCAAAATGAAGTTGCCTACGTATCCCAAACATGGGAATCAAGCCTTACGTAGTTCCGGGTTAAGGTACACTCGGGTATTAACCTCTCCTTTTGCGCTCTAACTTTTGCCAAGGCCGCCCTTTCTGGGCTTTGAACCTTGCGAGCTTTGTTCTTCTTTTCTTTTCAATTCTTTTCATTTCTTATCTTTTTCATCTTTTCTTTTCATTTTCTTCATTTTTTTTTCTCTTCTCCTTTTTTCCATTCTTTGCATTTTTTTTTTTTTGTTCTTTTTCTTCTTTTTCTTGCTCTAACTTTTGCCTGGGTCGCCCTTCGGGTTTTCGACCCAGCGAGCCTCTCAAGGGTAAAAGTGTAGCTTTGTCTATGTCAAATGGTTCTGAGATCTCGAATCCATCTAAATCCAAGAGAATGGCTGTTGTTCGCTGAAGATGCAGAAGTCTGTCCAATGGGGGCTGAATTGCCCCTAGTGTTGTGGATAGGAACTCCGTTGTTCTTCAGCAATACTTTCTTCTTTCTTCCCTTCTCGGACTTGGCATTCTTACCGACTTTCTTTGATTTGTGGAATGATCCATCTTCGGCTCTTCGAGCACATTTGAAATTCTCTGCCCCTAGTTCCAGGTGTGCTTCTGATCCAGCTTTGCAAGCTTCTTTTGGTGACATCTGATCTTCTTGATCTGACTTTCTTGCCTCTTGTTCGAGGGCTGCTTTGAATCTGGCCACACAGGCCTCTTTTGATGGTTGACCATTGAACATTCTGAATTTAAGTCCAAGGTTTGAAAATGAGAGGTCGAGTCTCGAGGCTGAGAGCGATCCTAGGCTACACAATCTCAAGAGTGATTCCACACAGGTCTTCGCAAGATCGCGCAAAACAGTTTTTGAAATCTTTTAAGAAAGCGACAAATTGCTCGCGCTGAAGACAATGTAGAACCAATCTGGATCAAGTCAGGATCCTTCTCAGTACTCACATTAACAAGCATGATCTCGATCATTAAGGGCTTAGCATGCCCCTCTTTCTCTCAATTGATCAAATTTTGCAAAAGCCGAGTAATTCCTTCCTCTTCGTTTTTTATCACAATGTTTCGAAAAAAGTTTTGAAAAACTTAGGTCGATGCAATGAATTCAAGGCACAGAAAAGACACAGCTTCTAGTCAAATACTGCCATCTCATTTAGAATTTCTGGTACAACTGGCACACGGCAGAAGCAAACACAAAAACATGAAAAACCACTGCTGTTCATTCAAATCTGTTGGCATTACTGGTTCCAAGGCAGAAACAGACTCAAAAGAAAACGAAAAGACAAACACAAAACAAGCAAGTGATGTTTGAGGTAACATCCCCGAAATCACCCGACTCTAACAAAGCAGGACTGACTCAGTATAACAAGACAGACCCAACTGACTCAGTAAGAAAAGACTGACTCTGTACAAAAGACTGACTCAATACAACACAACAAGACTGACTCAATACCCAAGTCAGAAAGTAAAAAAAAAAAAACCAGCATTCACAAATGCTCAAACTAGTGCGTGCCATACGCCACATCTGGAGTAAACTGAGTGCCGCCCGCAGGTGGTTCATCCCTCGGTCACATCACACTATCCCCCACAAGTTCACTGATCAAGTGTCGATAGACTTTGTAGGACCTGGTGCGGGGATGACCTCATTGTCAATCAGATTTTGTATCTCGTGGCGGAGACGGACGCAACTGTCGGTGTCATGACCGATTTGTTGATGGAAAGCACAGTACTTAGCCGGGTCATGCTTTGGAGGGAGAGGATCGGGTAGAGGCCGTTGTTCTAACGGTTTCAGATGTCCTTTCCTGAGTAGGACCCCTAGAGCTTTAGACAAAGGCATAAAGAGTGGGGTGAAAACCCTCTTGCCTCGGGGTAGATAGTCTGAAGTTCGGGGGTTTGAAGTGGATGCACCAACAAAGGGGGTGGCTGCTCTTGGTGTGGTGGTGGCGACCATGCCCACGTCTGAAGTCCTAGCAGCTGCGTCACCGCTGGTGGTCGCATTCGAACTGCGGGTAAACGCCCTCCTGGGCTGCTCCTTCTCTTGGTCAATGAGGCCCTGCTTCATAGCGTCCTCGATCTGTACTCCCATCTCATGCAGATCTGAAAAGGTAGGAAAGGGGAGCACGATCATTTTCTGCATCAGTTTGGGTTGGAGGTTGCGCACAACCATCCTTATCTGGTCTTTGTCGGAAGGCCTTGTAGTCATCATTGAGGCCTTTGCTCTCCATCTCGTCACGAACTCTGAAAAACCCTCATTTGGCTCTTGGCGGGTGACTTCGAGATCACGAGTTGTGACCTCAATCTGCGTGTTGTAGGAGTATTAATTACTGAAGGCCTCAGCCATCTCTTCCCAATTCTGTTTCACAGAGTTCTCTAATTTCGCATACCAGATTGCGGCTATCCCAGACAGGGTTCGGCTGAATAGTGACAGCTTCTGGGCTGTGGTCAAACCCATTGGCCTCAGAATATCGGAAAACAGTTGGAGGTGCACCATTGGGTCTTCAGAGCCATCGAATCGATCGATATGTGGCATCTTGAACCGATCCGGTAATGTCACCACTGAGTCGGTATAACCATCATCTATGTCAGGAATAGAGTGGGCCCCCTGAGACTTTTTGAACAATTTCTCAAGCTTGCTCACTTTCAATGTCGTTGGATCCGTCTCGAACTCAAAAGGGGAGTCCGGTAGGTTGATGGGTGTCTTGGATAGCTGGGGTAGAACCGGGGGCGGAGCCGGCCCTGTTGGAATGTCCGTATCTGCCTGGACATTTGGTGTTTCCTCGGGTATCGGAACCCTTAGTGGGGGAGGAGCTGAAGTAGATACTCCAATTTGCTGCTCTAACCTGGCAATTGTCTCTGCCTGTTGGGCTATGACCACAGCCTGTTGCTTGGCGAATTCTGTTTGACGGACAGCGTCTTGCTGCATGGCTTTCATACTATCCTGGAGTTGGCGCACCATCTCTTCCAGACCCGACATATTGTTCTGATCTAACTGCGCAACCGGTATATCTCCCTGAGGTAAAAACAGATATCTCAACCCAACTACGCACAGGTGAGGTGGATAATGACCGCTGATCCGAAGACTGTTGAACTGATGATCTGTGCCTGACTGGCCCTTTTACCCTGTCTCTGGTGAAGGAACACTGATTGCCCTTGAACTGAATCTCTGACCCGACAAAGTCTATCAGCACAAGTCCAATGTACCTGGGGGATAGTGGAGCCTTCTGAAGCTATAGTTCCAGGACTACCTAGCAAAAGAGAAAACAGACAGCATTTCAGCTCAATTTCACTGGAACGGATATGAGCATAGCGGAATGACTGTACTTAATACTGATCACTGTTCCCCAGATATCTGTCCCAAAACTGATACCCTCGGGTAAAACTGATTCCCCAAATACTGATGCTGATGCCCACAGGCCTGATACCCAGACTTGCAAACTGATATGCGCATTCCCCTGTAGAGATGCACTCTAAAAGCACATAGCATGTAAAAGAGAGCCAAAGCACCCCTATGTTGGGGTAGGGTTTCCCTGTCCTATTTTGTCAGGAGCTAGGGTTTCATTACGCACGCAGCGGTTTCAAACAACCTATATCGGGTAAGCAACCTGTCCTAGCTTGGAATGGTCACTATGGATTCCGAATATGCACTAGGTCGAATGGTCAAAAGGGTGCCCCGGTAAAACCGGGGTTTGTGTTCCCATACTGGCAGAGCCCGCAACCGGTCAGCCTTATGGCATGCTTTGACAAAGTCAAGCCTCCGGCAAACCGCTCAGGAATAGCAGATGGCCAACACGGTGTCCTAGGCACACCAATGCACATGCAGTGCAAAGAAACACATAACTGAAAGCAAAACAAGATATCACGAGTTCGAGTCAAGGTCAAAATATTCCCCAGCAGAGTCGCCAGACACTGTAGACGTCCCCGAACGCCCCGGGGGGATGAACCCCCGTTCTGTTCATCTGTGGGTCTACTACAGTTCGGACTCAAATTGTCACGGTTCTTAATCTGAACCAAAGAGTCCAAATCCGGCAAATCGTTTTGAGAAAACAGATTTTGAAAGAAGTGCCAAACATGGACTGCTTTGCTAGATACAGAGTCGCCACCTAAATATTTTTATGGGGGAATTTAGGAAACCCTGACTCGGTGCCAAAGGCCACGTGTCCGTCATCACCAAAGTTGCCTCGGCTCGGGAACTTGGGTACGATTGGGGAAGGTCAGCTATGAGCACCCCCTCTCGCCCGATCCGAAGATCGGCCTCTACTAACCGTGATATCTTATTTTGAAAACATTACGCGTTCTTATCCGGTTATTAGCCTAGAATTACTATGTCATGCGCACAGCAAACAAGTATAGACCAAATCGCCTAAATTGGAACAAAACATTTCATGTTTGTTTCGAAAATGGTTTGCTACTCGCAAGTAGGCTAAAATATAGGTTTTGCCACCCTCAAGTGGGCTTTAGAAAAGATGGTTTTGCCACTATTCGAGTGGGCTTAAAACTCACAGTTTTGATGCATTATTCCAATTTAGGTAATTCAACTTCCATCCACAGGCATTCAAGCAGTTATATCACATAAGCAGCTAGCCTCATGGTAATCATGCTATCATGGCAACACTCACACGCATGCGGTATGCTAAAGCATAAAAAGCTCACCTAGTACTCCAAGCCAAAACAGAAACTAGTTAGTAATCAATGCATGATCTTAGTTCATGTTTAAAATGGCTAATGCAACACATGCAAAGATGCAATCTAGACAGGCTCGGCTATCCTAAACATGGCATGTGAAATGCAACAGATAACACGTATTCAATTTGGAATTGAAGTACAATGCAATTAGCATGATGCGCCGAGCCCGGTGCATGCAAGACAAATGTATGAATGCACGCATGCATAGCATAAGGTATGCTAATTTAAATATGCCCTAAACTAACCATCGAAAGCTAGTAAATAAAAGGGAAGAAAGACGTGGGGTTGGGAGACATACACACACTCACACACACTTATTACACAATTGCCCTCGCTCGGAGGGTCTGAATAAATATTACAAACCGAATAAATAATACTAAATTAAATATTACAGAACTTTTAATTTAATCAACAAATTAAATGCAGAAAGAAGGTGGCCACAGCCCTGCCTCGGGATGCGTAAATGATGCATGCTTGACTCATCTCGCCCGGAAACTCGCTGCCATAGCACTGTTGCCTCTGTTTACACTGCCCTGCCCCTCTGAGAACTGCCAAAGTCCAAAGATATGCTCTATGGATGTTGAGGAATACCACCGGCCAAGTAAAAACACCACCGGCCAAAGAGTGGAACCACCGGCCACTTTTTTGTCTACCGGCCAAAAGTAGATGGCCGGCCGGCACTATATTTAGCCGATCGGCCAAAACTTCCTACAGAACCTACAATTGACAGCAGCAGAGGGCAAGCAGTGTATGGCATGGAATTTTCAGGCAAATGTATGCACGGACACACTCCCTATCATGTAATGGACTCAAGGGAGTGTGGCCCTCGACCCTCGGGCCATCAATCACACATTTCAATGCATGATGGCCCAAAAGCCAAGTGTGCAACTTCGATATCAAATGAAATGCAAGCAAAAAAACACATCAAAGGGCCCCAACCCCTATCATGATTGATCAAGAGGCAAGGGATGCATGCTCAATGAAATGCAACCTAGGCATGGAGGCTAAGTATGCAACATGAACATTCAAATGAGCAATGTATACTAGGCACGCAACCTAAACATGTAAGCAAACATGGCATGTAACAACATGCGATGATGGACTTAAACAAACATGGATAGCTTGCAAGCATGCCAAAATCAGTGGCCATTAGATGAAAATGAGACAATCGAAATGCGTGCACATATGCACACAAACCGATGACCGAACCTAAGGCATGGCAAGGGATGCAAGGTGGCATACAAACATGTAATTCCAGCACTGAAACATGATGCTAAATGGTCCCGAAACATGGAAGTATGGCACCCAATGCATGGAATAAACCCCGAAACTCAAAGTTAGGCACATGTATTGACTTATGGCTATACAAAGCATGCATTATTTGACTATGAAGTACAAAGACAGAACCAAGGCAGTCCCAAAACATGGACATTCCTAGTTCAAAGCATGGCCAAAAGGTGCTAGCATGATGGACTAAAATAGCATACAACTTTGACTAGCAAACATGAGTTGTATGGCAAGTATATGAAGCAAATGAAATCTCACCAAACCAGCCAAAATCAGTGAACAAAACATGCCAAAATATGCCCAAATACCGACTGAAATGAAGCCAACACATGCAAAAATGATGAGCTCCTTTAGAGGGCTATACAAGGGGTTATTAAGCACATACAAGATGGACACTCAACAAAGCCAAACAACTCTGAAATGGCCTATAGGGGTCCTAAAACCCACTGAAAAATGCCTGAACCGAGCTCAAGAAGTGTGCAAATATAGGCCCCTTTGTAAGGCCAAAAATGCAAGCAAACAAGACAACAAGGAGAGGGGATGGCCTTCTCCTTCTTAGGACCTCAAAACACCACCCCCACCACTGAAATCCAGGGCCAATACAAGGTGGTCCCGAAGCTCACAAAAAATGCACAAAAATGAGGCCAAACAAGGCCTAAGAGGGGTCAAACAACCCCAAATACCAAAGTGGTCTTAATGAAGTATCTTAAACACAAAAAAAGCAGAACTTTTTTATGTTATACACCAAGCTAAAATCAGCAAGCAAGACAGGCTAAAATGAGGTACAAGAAAGTGCTAAAAAGGGGAAGAAACTTACCCTTGAAGATCGACTTCGAGATCAGCAATTTCAGAGGCCAAAAACCAGCTTTTAGAGCTCAAGAAACCCTTCCAAGAACCTCAGTCCAATGGTGGTGGTGTATGGCTATGAGGTGTGGTGCAATAGGCCAAGAACAAGCCCCTTTTGAACCCTCTAACACACAAATGTAGAGAGAGATAGAGAGATATAGAGAGAGAGGGTGTATATATATCAGATATATATGCCCTAGGTCTGGTTTTTGCTGAACCAAAACAATGGAGGAGGAGGCTTCCTTATATAGACAATGGAAATGGTGTAAAGCTTCTCAAAGAAGCTATACAAAAGGGTCAAAGGAACCAAGCCTCTAAGAGAAGCTGATGCAAAGGTGCAAGCTTCTTGAGGAAGCCAAGACAAGGGGTCAACGCTTCCTCAAGAAGCTTTGAGCAAAGGGTGCAATGGGTGCAAAACAGCCACACACGTGTATGGGGAGTAGAGTCTGTGCATTCCAGCTGGCACAGCTGGCATCCATTCAATCTGTAGAATACTCCGGAAGGTCGTCGGCCAGCAAACTTGGTTGGTCAGCCATCTTTTCTGGCCGGTCGGCCATCTATTTGGTCGGTCGGCCATTTGTTTTGGCCGGTTGGCAGGAAAAATCTGCTCTGCAGGTCCAACTTCAAACGGGCATAACTTCTTCATATGAACTCCTTTTCAGGTCATTCTTGTGTCAAAATTTAATCACCGGAAGTAAGCTTTCCAATGGCACCAGCCTTGCATCAAAGTTCCAACTGTGCAAAAAGTTATGCTTGTTTTGGTGAAGGATGCTCAGTTTCGGTCCAACCGGGATGATGCCCAACTTCAACCAATCATATCTCCGCCCTCCGGACTCGGATTTAAGAGATTATTGAATGAAAAATGAAGCCCCAGAAGTCTTCTTTCCAACGGTGGTGGCCTCATAGCTTAACTCCAAGTGTATAGACAGATGAGCTTGATTTAGCGAGGACTGCTCGTCCCTCTCTTAGCGATTCTTGCCTATCCTCTTTTCCAACTTGGTTTCTCCCCTCTTCTCCTCTTTTCTTCAACTTCAAACCCCTAAGCAAGGTGTTTTGAAAGATTTTTCAAAGATTTCATCTCTCTTTCATTCATCTCCACTTTGTCCTTGCTCAGTTTATCGAAAAGCGCAACATTTACCGAAATGCGAGTGTCAGAACATCGTAGGAACTTTATTTCAAAAAAGTTTTGAAAGAGAGGTTTTTAAGGTCTAAAAACCATTCAAAATAGCTTTGGTCCAAAATGGGGTGTGAAGTTGGGATTTGACCCTCTCATTGCCGAAGAAATTGAACCTTTTCGTTGCACACCTTTCTCCACCAAGTAAACCATCAGTAACGCCCAAGTCTTAAGGGCGGTCAAAAATGGGTGTCTACAGTGGCCTTCTCATTTGGATGCCGCCCAACGTCATCAAGGATCTCCCGATTCGGCACCTCAATGGAGTTTACTTGCAGATCCTTTGGCGTTCTGGCGGCAAGGAGATAACATGCTTGTGTCGATTTCTGGGAGCCGCGAATTTGCTCAATGCCGTGTTCTGTTGGGAAACGTAGCAGTTAATGATAGGTGCTTGGGACGGCCTGCAAGGTATGCAGCCACGATCGCCCCATGATGAGATTATACGGCGATGGCAGCCTGACGACCAAGAATTCCACATCCACCATTCTGGAACCTGCTCGAACGGGTAAGCTGATCTTTCCCAATGGGTACTCTAGATTGGCATTGAAGCCGAATAGTGGATAAGGAGCCGGAGTCAGGTCTAACTCGTTGAATCCGAGTTTGATGACGGTTTTATAATACATAACCTCCGAGGTACTGCCCTGGTCGATAAGAACGCGTTCGACGGTGAACCGGTTTACGCGTAGCTCAACAACCAATGGATCGATGTGAGGGAGTGTTACGCCAATCAAATCAGAGTTGTCAAAGGTGATACTTGGCGTTTCTCGGAGCCACTTTGCTGGCGTGAGTTGCTGTTGGGGGCTTGGATATGATTGGATCGCATGCACGGCCGGGGCTGCTGGCAGGCTGTATATCATGTGGACAGTGTCAAGTGGAAATGCATCCTTCGGAAGGGCAGGTGTTTTGATCAGACTCCTCCGGACGCATTGTTGAAGACGTTCATCCTTTGCCAACTCCTCAAGATGATCTGTTGAGGCATAGTGGCCGTCAGTTTCTTGCTGTCGGGCCCGAGATCATCGATCATCTGCCCTCGGGGGTCGCTCAAAAGCCTGGCACATCGTTTGTTTGGATTTTGCTATTTCCGAGGCCAGATCGCGACGAAGGCGTTCGTTCTCAGTGATGATGTTGTCCAACCTCTGTTTGGTTTGCCTAGCTAGGGCAAGTCTTGCTGCGATGGTTTTTGGTCCAAGCGAGTTTACTAGAGTGAAGTCATCTCTCTGTGCGGTCTCGTCAGTGGCTATCGGAGGATCTTCAGTCACGCCTGCCATGGATGTATTTGAGTGTTCCCACAGACGGCGCCAATTGTGGAGAAGTGGTTTGGAAATACTCTTTAGATCTTGGGAGATGCTAGTGATCCTCAGCTAGTCACCTGAAAAGATACAAACACTGCGGTCGGGGGTGCCGGAATTAGCACTCCGACGGACAAGTCAGTTCAGACACTCAAGATAGCTTGTTTACTAAGTTAAGTGAAGTGATTCTTACATACCTTTCTAAATCTGTGGTTCTTGTATTTATACTTGCTTTCTGGGCCTCGGGGCCTGAGCCTACTTTTATCCCATTCCCCTTTTATTTATTCGGAGCTACTGATCTCCGGCTATTTGGCCTTCCTAACGTATTCGGCATCCTAGTCACGTAATATGGAGCCGAATAATATCTGATTTCTGGGGTACGCATCTTCCGACTCTTCTATTTATTCAGCTCCCACAAGCGGCTATGATGGAAAGCAAGCCTCCAGAGAAAGAGCAAGTCCGTATCATTGTTAGAAATCTGCATGAAAGGCTATTACAGAAAATGATAGTCCTCTCGCTATTCAACTTTAAGGACCTCCATCAAATTGGGGTTCAAATCAAGGATGCCATCAGGCAAGGGATCATTATGGAGGGTAATGAACCTATGAAGAGGAATGTTTTTAGCTGTTCCAATGGTAGCACAACTACGAAATGCTCAAAAGTAAATACCGTCACCACTAATCCCAAAATTGCTAACCTTTTTGCCAGTACCAACCCACAAACAGCCGGCCTAACCCGAGCTCAAGGAAGAACTTTCACCCCCTTCTATATGAGCCTAACCAACACACTAAATGTCCTGAAGGAAAAGGGGTATCTCAAAGCCCTTGATCCCCAACCTCTTCCTAACCCACTTCCTACTAGACATAACCCCACCAAATATTACATGTATCATCAGTAACACGGTCATGGCATCAATCATTGCTACCGCCTTTATCATGAGGTTCAGAATCTCATCGACAATCATATGATAGCTCCACCTCAAGACCCCAATGTTACCACCAACCCACTTCCCATCCATGACCAAGTATCTCCTCACTACCGTAACCTCATCCATACACTGCCGTCCACCTATAACCCTAGCATATACATCACCCCAGCCCATTTACCCAAGTCTAAGGTGTTCATTCCAAAAAGCACGGACTTGTGTTTGATGGATGCACTTGAATGAACCCACTACTTCTGAGCTAGTGAGCATGATTGAAGCTCCCCAATCTTGGGGTGAGCTGCAATTGAAAATGGCTAACCTGAAGCTATCTCAAGTGTGGGTAATGGCATGTCAACAGCAACTGAGCCCTACTCCGATATAGCGATCCAATCACTTGGCAAAATGGAGGCAAGGGGCAAGAACAAGGCTAGGACAAGTATTGATCCCTATGCACAACTTCAGTGGGCTATTAAGACTTTGAAGATCAAAGGGCTGAACAAGCAGCAAGTGTTGACAGTTGTTGCAAAAACTGTGAATGACACTTTTGTCACTAGGGTTGGGAGCATTTCGAATTAGGGGGCAAACCATGAAAAGGGTTGCAGTACCAGAAACTCCCCTTTCAGCTTCAATCCTACACTCGGAAGAGATCATCAAACCCAGTCAGCACTTGCCAACCCCTCTGTCAACCCTGGCAGGACTGGAAACCACACCTTCAATCCCCTTTACATGACCTTGTCCAAAGCTCTCCAAATCCTTGCAGGACAATTCCATCTCAAACCCCTTGACCCTCGGCCTCTCCCGGATCCCCTTCCAGCCAAGCATAATGCTGCTAAGTACTGTGCCTTCCATCAACAAACTGGCCATGACACTAACAGTTGCTTTCGCCTTCGCCATGAAGTTCAAGATCTGATTGATAATGAGGTCATCGCCACACCAGGCCCTACAAAGTCTATCAGCATTGGATCAATGAACTGGGGGGATAATGTGACTATGTGATCGGGGGATGAACCACCTACTGATGGCACTCATTTTATTCTAGATGTGGTAGATGGCACGCACTGTTTTGAGCAATTTGAAAATGCGATTTATTGTACTTTTTGACTTGGGTATTGAGCAAGTTCTGTTGTGTTGTATTGAGTTTGTCTTGTTGTATCGAGTCAGTCCTGTTGTGTTAGAGTCAGGTGATTTCGAGGTGGTTACCTCGGACATCACTTTCTTGTTTTGTGTTTGTCTTTTCCACTCTTTCTTTTGAGTCTGTTTCTACCATTGAGCCAGTTGATCCAAAAGTTCTGAATAGGATGGCAGTAATTGACCAAAACTATGCCTTGAAATCATTGCATTGACCTAAGTTTTTCAAAACTTTTCTAACACTGTGATGAAAACAAAGAGGGAGGAATTTCTCGGGATTTGCAAAAATTTGATCAATTAAGAGAAAGAGAGGCATGCTAAGCCCTTAATGAATGAGATCATGTTTGTTAATGTGAGCACTGAGAAGGATCCTGGCTTGATCTAGATTGGTTCTACATTGTCTTCAAAGGAGCTTGAGCGATTAGTCGCTTTATTAAAAGATTTCAAAAAATGTTTTGCATGGTTCTACGAAGACATGCGTGGAATCGCTCTCAAGATTGTACAGCATAGGATCACTCTCGGCCTCGTGACTCGACCCCTTTTGCTTCCAAATCTTGAACCTTGAAACAGAATGTTCAAATAATCAATCACAATATAAGGCTTGTATGGCCGGATCGGAAGTAACCCTTGAACTAGGGGAAAAAATGTCAGATGTGCTCAAAGATTCAAAAGATGGGTCATTCCGCAAACTAATGGAGATCGGCAAGAAAGCCAAAATCCCACGAATGGAGAAAAGAAAAGTTTTGCTGAAGGACATTCGAGCTCCTATCCACAACACTAGGGGCAAATTCAAACCCCAATTGGATGGGCTCATATATCATCAATACTATTTAGTCAGCAACAGCAGCCATTCTCATGGATTTAGATGGCTAGAGATCCTACGACCATTCAACATGGACAAGTTAAACTTTTTTATCCTTGAGAGGCTCACTGGGCCGAAAACCTGGAAAGGCGACCCAGGCAAAAGTTAGAGTAGAGAAAAGAAAAAGAACAAAAATGAAAAAATGAAAAAATGAAAAAAAGAAAGAAGAAAAGAAAAGGAAATGAAATGAAAAGAAAAACAGAGCTCGCAAGGTTGAAAACCCGAAAGGGCAGCTTTGGCAAAAGTTAGAGTGTAAAAGGAGAGTGTTAATACCTGAGTGCGCCTTTAACCCCGGAACTACGTACGGCCTGATTCTCATCTTTGGGATACGTAGGCAACATCATCCTGAAGTTTGGTCCCAATCATTTTCAGCCTACTTGGCTCATCCATGTTGATTGGCTTATCCTTGTTCAAACTCGGCTATCCTCTCCATGTGCAAATTGGCTCGTCTTCGTGCTCATCTTTGTTCAAATTCGGTTGTCCAATTCTGTTAGAAGATTTAGTTACAAGACAAATCAAGTTTAGATCGAGGTTGTGCATCTCAAGAGTTAAATCCACATCGGATAAGCAGTGGCCATTTGCAAAAACAAGTTTGAGGATTTTTTTAATGAGCTGACTAATTTTCTTGAAAATTATTCTATTTTTTAAAAAAAACTGGACCATTTCTTGGACCCAAACAAGGAAAATGTTCAGTGCTCATAGCCTACCTTACATGATTTCAAAATAGGAAGTCGAATAAGCATGTTAATCTAACTCTCATATTGGTCAAAATTGTTTTAGTAGAAAGCCAAAACAAAAAATGGTTAAAATGATGAACTAGGGGCACAGTTGAGTCAGGTTTTCTATCTTTTCCCCATTGTCAACATAGTTGCCGGAAAGGGCACCATACTCGCCAGAAAGGGCACTATACTTGCAAGAAAAGACACAGCTGAAGTTAGCAGTAAGGAGGCCAAAAATCTCTCATCCTCCAAGCAATGAGGTATCAAGCCAAGTGCGAAACACGAACTAGAAATGGAGTTGGATATTCGATTCCCTCATCTAGACGATCGCACCCAAATTGGCGTCTGAACCAGAATGGGGAATTAGAAAATGCAATGTGTGAGACCGATCAATAGTATACCTGGCCGGTGGGATATGTTGCAACTCATCTCGGTCAAGTGAAGCCAAGGGCATCGCCAAATGACGTCTATTGCAGGTCTGCTGTACGTCCAATTGCACCATAACCCCTCTATGGGAAAGCTCACTAGTTGTGAGCGAAAGAAGGAGAATCTAGCAGAATGCTAGAGGCAAGAGCCCATAACTTTCAGCTTATCCACCAACCACACCTGAGAAAGGATAAAAAAAATAAGAGAGATTAAAGATTAGAGAGATGTGCGCTGAGAGAAAAAGTAAGGAAAGGGCTTTTTAGAGAAAAAGAGATTGAGTGCCAAAGTGATGTGAGAATCACAAATGAGAAAGAGTGGGAAACAATACCTGGAGAAGTAGTGGGCTCCCCGTGAACCGAGAGGTCTCCCACCAGCGAAAAACATCCAAGTGTTGTGTTTGTTGTTTTTGTCTGTCTCGATTCTTGTTTTGAGTCGTTTTGAGTGTAGTAGATGTGTTTCGGTTGTTTTTCCTTTGTTGAGTCATTTTGACTGTGGTCAGTCGTAGGCTTAATACCCCTGTTAAGAAATTTCCAAAATAAATTGTTTTGTGCTCAAAGTATCATGCCATTCCCAACTTGATCTGCAAAACAGAATTCTTTCTTTTATAAACTGCAAGGTTCAATCCATATCAAGTGTGAGAGCAATAGAACCAGGACCTATCTGAAGCTACATAGGTTCCAGACTACAAAGCATAAGAAAAAGAGGAAAAATTTGGAGCATCTTAGTGTGTTTCAACTTCAGCAAATTTCGAGACTGCGTTCCAAGTGCACCTTCTCAGGCCTCACCATTTCTCTAGAGTGTGAATGTACCTCGACCCCAAGTTCAAGCCTGCTTCAAGTCGGAATGGCGATCAAAGCGGCTTGCAGATGTTACCTCTTGCCAATATGAACAGGATATATCCTTTTGAGCATGTTACAAAGTCTCCGAGGGGTAAATTGGAGGTTGTCGCCAAACAACATCTTTTGTTTGATTTGTCGTTTTGTCAAAATTACATATTTTGTTCTCTTCTATTGCATAAAATGTGCATTTTCACATATACTCATGTTGCACGCGTGCCTTGCATCATTTTTGAATCATGCATAGAATATGCTTTCAATTTTGTATAGAATATGCTTTCAATCATGCATCAAACATGCTTTCAATTTTGCATAGAATATGCTCTTGTTTCTTGCATAGAACATGCTTTCAATTTTGCATAGAATATGCTCTTGTCTCTTGCATAGAACATGCTTTCAATTAACATCATGTATCGGTTGTCTATCTTGCATGGAACATGCATTGTCACTGTATTGCTTTGTAAACTTGTTCACTTGTTCATTAGGTGCAATCTATCGGACAATAATCTCACTCCGTGCATCCACCGCACAATCTCATCATACATCGCACTATCTTGTGCATTTTACCTTCGCACTATCTTGTGCACCCTTCATCGCAATATTTTGTGCACTTTGTATCACACTATCCTATTCACTTTGTATCACACTATTTTGTGCACCATTGCATTATCTTGTGCATTCAACCCGCATAGCACTGTCTTGTGCATTTCATCGCACTATTTTGTGCATTGCATTTAGCACTGTCTTGTGCACTTCACATTTCATCGCACAATCTTGTGCATTTCATCTTACATCGCACTATTTTGTGCATTGCATTTTGTATAGCACTATTTTGTGCATTCATTCACCCTCACTCGCACTGTCTTGTGCACCTTGTATCTTTGTATCACACTGTCTTGTGCACTTTCTTGGTCTAGGAGACCTTAAATCCTCTAAATGAGCAATTCCTTTGGTGTTTGTCGTACCCGAACGACTTTCGGTGGTCTGGTATAGCCACATAAATGTGTTTGTAGTGAGTTCTTAGGAGATTAGCTGAGATGGTGGAAACTAGAGTTCGAATGGCCGATGCCTAGAACGCAAAGGTTCGGGATTTCTGAGACTAAAGTCTGGTTTAAATACCCAGGGGTGTATCCTCGACTTAAAATCTGTGTGGCAGCCCCATAGGTTGAGGTAGCTTATGTGCGCCTCAATTCTAGATACTGAACCAACCTAGTCTGTCACCTTATTGGAGAATAGGGAAAGTTGCGAACATAGCCAGGGAGAAAAGTAGTACATGTGGTTTGGAAGTGAAACCAAGAAGAATAGGAAGATCTCCAGTAGCATAAGGTGAGTCAGCACCAATTGCCCCTGTAAGGTACTTTCTAAAGCATCACTTCATAGCTGCATCATCATATCTATCATAATCTATTACTTCTATCGCATTGCATATAGCATCTATTGCATGCATCTATTGCACTGTCCATTACATCCATTACATCATGCATATTTTCCATGTTAAGCTTAGTTTAGCATGTGTCCATACTTTTCACGTTAAAACATAGCTTTGCATGTGTACGCTCCTATTCTGCAAGAATTGTGGTCTGAGGGTTTCAGCACCTTTTCTGTGTTAGACGTGGTCTGTTTTGTGTCCATACCTTTTCTAGGAAAGATATAGTTTGGCTTGCGCTCCTTATTTACTATATCCATTGCATCCATTGCATCATACTTTGTTTTGTTGCGTTAAGTATTTAGGATCTCGATCTTTCCCCAGCAGATCATTCCTCACTTATATCTTACCACCCAATTATTTGTCCTCTTCCTCTTTTTACGAAACACATAGTTTTGCATGTGCTTGCACCTTTTCACATTGAAACATGGTTCTATTATGTGTAAGCATCCATGCTGCACTGAGGCCAGTATTGAGGATGTAGGCACTTAGCTTGTGTTAGGCGTCGTTTGGTTGTGCCCACTGTGTTAAACGTAGTTTGATTTGCATCTCCATCCCTTTATGATATTTGTGTAGTTTTGAACTGCTTGTGGTTTGATTATTTCATTACATTGTATATCATTACATTGTTTTGTTGCATTGTGTATCGTTTTGCATTCTGTCCCTGAACTAAACTAGTTTGATTCCTTGCAACGGGATACGTAGGCAACCCACGGGTTCAACCAATTGCATCTATATTTTGTTTGTTTGCCCAAGTCTTATGGCCTTGTCAAAATGGGTTGTCTTCGAGCTTTGACATTCACTTACGTCATTTCATAACTTCGAGCTCTGTCAAAGAGGGGCAACTGTAGGCACCCCATTTTTTACTGCCCTTAAGACTTGGGTGCCACTGATTGATCACTCGATGATGAAAGTTGCGCTATGCAAATGTTCGATTTCTTCAGCAAGAAGAGCTTTAAATCCAAACCTTACACCCCATTTTGGACCAAAACTATTTTGACCAAAACTTTTTTAGACCTTAAAACCCTTTCTTTCAAAATGTTTTTCAAAAAGTTTCAACGATGTTCTGAGGCTCGCATTTCGTTAAAACTTGTACTTTTCGATAAATCAAGCAAGGACAAAGTGGAAATAAATGGAAGAGAGGTGAACTCTTTCAAAAATCCATTTAAACATCTTATTTAGAGGTTTGGAGTTGAAGAAAATAAGAGGGGAGGGAAGAAAACTAGTTGGGGAAGTGGTTAAGCTTCAAACCGTTAAAGGAAAACCGGGCAGCCTCAACAAATGAGCCCTATCCTTTTGTACACTTGGACTTTAGTTGTCAAGCTACCACCATTGGAAAGTGGACTTCCGGGGCTTCATTTTATACTCAAGAATCTCCTAAAGCCGAGTCCGGATGAGGGAGATATGGCTGTTTGAAGTTAGGCATCAATCCAATTAAGCCAAAACGGAGTAACCTTCACTAAAATAGGTATATCTCTTTGCACACTTAGAATTTAAATGTGAGGCTGCCATCATTAGAAACTAGACTTCTGGGGCTTCAAATTAGACTCAAGAATGACCTAAAATCGAGTCCGGATGAGGGAGTTATGCCCATTTGAAGTCGGGCCTGGAAGCAGATTTTTGATGGCCGACAATGCATCATTGATGGCCGGCAATGGACATTGATGGCCGGAAATGTATGTGCCGGCCACCAATGTAAAACCCACATATTTTCTCCAGCTGTTTCCACAAAGTTCCAACTGT
Source organism: Camellia japonica (assembly GCA_030407325.1). Taxonomy (NCBI): domain Eukaryota; kingdom Viridiplantae; phylum Streptophyta; class Magnoliopsida; order Ericales; family Theaceae; genus Camellia; species Camellia japonica. The sequence continues at coordinate 109,618,564 of JAPPVO010000019.1, forward strand.
TCCTTTTTAGATATTTTCAAGATAGGCTCATTTTTTCTATATATAATTGACCTCTCTCTCATATTTCAAGGTTAGAAAACATTTAGGAGTGAAAATATTTCTGGAAAAATCCTCTCTCTCTACAATTCTCTCTCTCTCTTGCCACTTGCATAGCCTATGCCCAAACACACCAAACCAAACCTAGAAGACTTCTTGCTGAGATGAATTGAGCTTGAATTTGAGCTCTTGAAGAACTTGAGAGTGTGAAATTGGTTGGTTGTGCCTTAAGGGTTCATTCCTCTTCAAAAGGTATAACTTCTTTTACTTTTGTACCATCTTTACACCACTTCTTTTCTATCTTTTCTTGCTGATTTTAAAGTGTTTTCAACTATTTTTATGGGCTGAAGCTTGTGGTTTAAGGCTATTAAAGGTAGAGAGGTTAATCACCCTTCTTTGAACCTTGTTCTCTAAGCCTTTCCACTTGTGTTTCCCATTCTTTCATCAACTTTTTTTGAGCTTTTTACCACTGATTTTTACAGGTTTTTAGAGGCTAGAAATGTCGTTTTGAGGTCCCAAAAATAGAGGGGTTAGCCACCCCTCTTTATGCTTGTTTACTAGCTCAAAAGCTCAATGTCTTAGCTTATTATTTTAGCTACTTTTGTCTTCATTCCAGCACATTTTTGTACTTTTTTGGGGCCATTTAAACTCTGTATTTTTGGGCTGAAACTTGTGGTTTAAGGCCAATAAGGGTTGAGGGGTGGTTCACCCTTCTTTACACCTTGCATTCATGGCCTTTGCCCTTGTGTTTCCCACCATTTTACTATCTTTTTCTAAGCTTTTAAACACTACTTTTTAGAGTTATTTCAGTGGCTAAAAACATGTTTTGAAGTCCAAAAATGGAGGGGGTAGCCTCCCCTCCTTGTATTTTGTTTACTAGCCTAGCTTGCTCTATGTGTTACCATGATTTTCTAGCTTTTTGTATCTATATTCCAGCATGTTTTTGCCTTTGTTTTAGACAGCTTTAGCTCTATTTTGGACTGTTTGGGTTAGTTGAGTCTTGTTTTGCATGGTTGTAGTGTAATAGTTCTCACAAGCTTGGTGTTTTAGGCCATTAGACACCCCTTGTTTGAGTTGATTGCATGTTTTGGTGTTGTTATGCACTTTATTTCAACACTTATCACCTCTGCAACCTCCCTCCCTTCCTGGTTTTCCTCTTTGCTTTGAAAGTGGTTTCAAGCCATTTGTTTGCCTAAGTGTGGACTTGAGGTTTCATACTTAATGGTTTAATCCCTTATGGGGTTCATTACCAACGGTATAAGACTTCTTTCATACCCAAAGCAACTTGTGTTTTGAGACTTCTTTCCATTAGAGGACTCTAACTCACCCAATGGACTTAATTGGATTAAAGAATGGTTGGTAAGTTAAAATGAGTAACTAACTACTTGGGACTAAAATTAAACAAGATAATAACTTGTGTGTTGTGTGTTCAATCGGACGTTAATTGAACACAAGAAAGATTGGGACATTTCATACTCAAAGTGATGAAATGTCTCAAGTTTCCTAGGTCTCCATTGCGCTTGATTATGCATGATAAGGTGATTGTTCTTGAGTGTCTTGTTTTGCATTCATTGAGCTTGCACACCTTGAAACACAAGCCATCATGCAATGAAATTGCTTAGATTGGTGGTTTGTGGTTTAAGTTCACAACTCCTTGGATTTGTCCATGAAAAGAAAAGGTGAATTGTGTAGACAACCCTTGGAAAAACCCTCTTTTTGCTCTGTTTGTACTTTATTGCAGCAAGGTGATCCAGTGTATCAGTGGCCGGCATGCATTCATCCATGGCCAGCAGGCCATCTTTTTGGCCGGCAGATGACCGGCAGCATTCATCCATGGCCGGCTGGCTACTAATGTAAACTTCAACAGAATGTTGGTAAGGTGAAGTATAATGATTCTGGAAATGTTCAACTCTGCAAACAGAGGCTTTCGAGTGCAAAACGGAGATCTTTTCAGGCGGAAACCGAGCATGTGCATCTTCCATTTCCCTAGGCGAAGTAGTGGCAGTGTAGTTAGAGATGTTAATTACTTAGTTTTCTTGCATTTGTGTTGTAAATTGACTAGCTAGCTTACTAGTTAATTCATTCAAGTGTTGTAATAATTAGTTAATTAGTTTAGCTTTTTATTTGGTTTGTAATAATTAGCTTAGATTAGCTTAATTAGCTTAGCCCTAATTAGTTGCTAGTTAGTTAGCTTTTATTCATTCGGACTCTCCTTCGTGAAAGCATAATGTTGTAATAACGTGTATGTCTTCCAACCCCACGTCTTTCTCCATTTTACTTAACCGCTTTTGATGGTTAGTTTTAGGAGCATCATATTTCAATTAGCATACCTTATGCTTGCATACATTCATCTTGTCTTGCATCCACCAAGGCTCGGCGTATCATTCTAACTGCATCGTCATTTCAATAATTCTTTGAATACGTGTTTAACCGCATGTTATTTAATTGATTCATATGCCATATTAGTAGCCGAGCCTATTAATTACAATCTTCACATGTGTTGCATTAGACATTTTGTATAGTTAGGAATCATGCGTATTTTTCTAACTCATATTTTCTTTGCTTGGAGTACTAGGTGGTTTTTAGTGCTTTAGCATACTTGCATTTGTGTGAATGTTTCCATGACTAGCATGCTTGCCATGAGGCTAAATGCATACTTGCTAAACTATTTGAATGCCTGTGGATGAAGGCTTGTTGTTTGAATTGGAATGATTCAGCGAATGTACGTTTTAAGCCCACTATGTCTAGTGGCAAATTCATGGCTTTTAAGCCCACTTTGTTAAGTGGCAAATTCGCAAACCTTAAACCCACCCGACGTGGCAAATTCAAACCATTTTTGCAAAACAAACATGAAATTGAATTGTTCGAACTTGAGCAAACTAGTCTATATTTGCTTGTGCACATCACATAGTAATGCTAGCCTAATAATCAGAACAAGAGCACATAATGTTTATAAAAAAAATCATATCATGATTAGTAGAGGCCGATCTTTGATCGGGTGAGTGGGGGTACTCAATTCATGACCTTCCCCTCTCGTACCTAAGTTCCTAAGCCGAGGCAACTTTAGTGATGACGGACACGTGGCCTTTGGCACGGGTCATGGGTTACCTAAATTTCTCCAAAAAAATAAAATATTTAGGTGGCGACTCTGTATCTGGCAAAGCAGTCCATTTTTGGCAATTTGATTCAAAATCGATTTTCCAAAAGATTTGCCAAATTTGAACTCTTTGGTGTTTATCAATTTCACATTGCACTTGTGAGATTAGATTCAGAACCGCGGGAGTCCGAACTGTAGGGCTTATTTCCGAGCTTCTGAGAGCGGGTGCGAAAAAGGCGAGCTACACATGTACTTATGATTTAGTGCATGATTGTTAAGGATTGAGGAGGAAACTCCCTGGATTTTCAAGACTTGGAACTGAAAATTTATATCTGTTATGATTTTACCCTTTTGATATTTTATTTGGAACCTTGTTTTTGATTTGAAGCTATGGTTTGAGTTTGAAGTTAAACATGGTTAATTCAACATGTTTTTAAGGGTTCTGAGCCATGAATTGCATAAAATTGGAGTTGGATTTCGAGAATAATGAGTTCCACATTTCAGCAGCATTTTCGGACTGATTTTTGGCCCAGACCGCATGTGCGGCCTAAGGTCCCCCACCTACGGCCAAACCTTTCCTGTTCCGAGTTGCTTTCTACAAAAGTTGCATGTGCGGGCGTACATACGATGGAGGTTCCGCACGTGCAGCCAGGACCTCTGCACGTGCGGTTTTCAAACCAGTAGACCATTTTATTTTCTCGTTGTTTTTTTGATGCATGGGTCTTCATTTGCATGATTCAAGCATGTATGTTACACTTATGTGCATATCATATGCATATCATGATCATGAAATGAAATAAGAAAGAATATGAAGAACTAAGCGAATAAGTAACAAGTGACCCGACTAAGCGACGTGAATGAAATGTGTTTTGTTATGCTTGGTTATGTTTCTGCAAGTTGAGCCGTTAAGGTGTATCACCGACCAAGCACTGTGAGTAACATTTCTGTAAAGATATGTTCATATGAAATGCTATTTGATATGTCATGTTTCTAAAACGTTAAGTGAACGAATATCTGATTTTGAATCTATTATGGCATCCAAAGAATGGTCCCAAGTCATGGGGAATAGCATATTAATGTAGGTCCATGGCATATATGTGATTACGAGATCTTGTTAGCCACTTGACAAAGTGGTGATGTGTTTAATCGGTATCCAAAACCGATTACTCTAGTCAGAAGATGATATGTTCTATTCTGTTGGATGTACCATTATTATGTTGAAATATGAGAATAATTGTGATATGATTTGTTTTACGGATATGAAGTATTTAGAATTCGTTCACTACTTTACTTTAATGTTATTCATTGGGCTATAGCTCATTGTGTGTATATATATATATGTATAGGTGAGCGTCATGAAGAGCAAGCCCATAAGGAAGCCTTTAGCCGAGCTAGTGTTTAAAACCTTTAGAGTTTTGTTTTGGTGCCTCTGAGTTGAGGCTAGGTCTAGAAGACCGTTGTCAAGTTTTTGATCATGATGTTAACATTTTGATATATGTGTATATGTATATAAATGTTTTTTGTACGAGATGTGATGAATGTGATAAAGGGTGGGTAAATTAGCATTATGTGTGTTATTTCATACAGAATCACATCTCATTGGACTACTTGTTATATATATATATATATATTAAGCTTCCACTAGCCCCGATTATTTTGATTTGTATAGGAAGGCCTTTGGTAATCTCGGATTACTGGCCGGCTACGACGCTAAACCTATAGGGACGAGTTTGGGTAGTGACAAGAATAGTGTTTGAAATTGCAAGTTTTGAAACTCAACCCTGTTTTGGAAATTCCAGAATTCTGTCTCATCGCTCGAGCGAACAATTCATCACTTGAGCGCACTTTGCGAGCATCCAATACTTTTTCAGACATTTGGTTGTTGGCTCGAGCGACCAAGTGTACACTCGAGCGAACTCACTCAGCACTTGGCTTGAACGACCATTGAGCAACCATCGAGCGTAAAATTTGAGCATCCAGTACTTTTACATTCCTTACAAATGGCTCGAACAACCAAGTGTGTGCTCGAGTGAACCCCTTACATATTGTTGAACCGCTCGAGCGACCAAGTGTGCGCTCGAGCGAAGACCCTGTTTTCAACAAAAATTGACTAACACCTATAAGTGCATATTTGCATCCTCATGCTCCATTAGGCATTCTTTTTCACCATTTGAACATTATAAGTGAATTAAAAAGATAGAACGAAACCTAAGAGAATGGAATACGTTAATAAAACAATCCGATTAAACGAGGTGATTCAACGTGTGTTATGTTTGTGTAGGATCATTTACAAGAACAAGCCAACAACCGGATCACTGTGAGTAATATCTTAGTAAAAATGTTTTCTAACTTACCTATTTTCTCTATATCCTACTGTGGTAAATTTTCTGACATTTTGAATTTATAAAAGTGAATGAGCTTCTATCTGTCTGATCCATATGATATCTGTAAATGTGATCGATGTGACACAAATGTGTATGATGGACCCAAGGTCATTCTATATATCTGAATTGGACCCAAGGTTGTTCTATACATTTGATAAAATGGACCCAAGGTCATTCTGAACATCTGATAAGTCTGGTTATCTATTATAAGTTGATCAAATGGCCTTTATACAACTGTAAATGATTGGACCCAAGGTCGTTCCGTTATGATATGATCAACTCCACTCTGTACATCTGTTATACGTTGGACTTAAGGTCGTTCTGTTATCTGTTGGACCCAAGATCATTCTGTTATGAAATGCTTATGATACAAAAATGCTTATATCATTTACTAGATCTCATTTACATAAACCTTTTACCCTAATGTTATTCACTGGGCGTTAGCTCACTCTGTTTATATATATATATATATATATCTGTGTGTGTGTGTGTGTGTGTGTATGTAGGTGAGTCGCGGGATGTCCAACCCCAACTTTAGTGAACTTGAAAATGATACCAAGTTTTGAGGAGTCTGTTATGAACGCCTCACGAGCGAGGCTTGTGTTCTTCTATTCTTTTGTCTTTTGATTTTCTATTTCTTTCTTTTGTCAGTCACACCTGACCATTTCTGTATATAAGTTCTGGTTAATATGACAGTGATGTTTGTCAGTCGCACCTAGTTATTATGTATGTCTAAGCGTGAGTTATTAATGTTTAAAAAGTTTTCTATTTATGCCATTTATGCATAGCTCATTGGATAACATTTATAATTTTGCTTCCGCTTCTGGCCCCTTTACTATTAAATATGTCTGTTATCTGTCTGAGACCGTAGGTAATCTCATGATTACTGGCCGATTAAGGTCTAAACCCTGAGGGGCAGGTATGGTTCGTGACATTTACGCCAGATTAGCTAGAGATCCCACTGCCATTCCTAATTTAGTAAGTCCCAAATTTCCTGACAGAGGTTGAAATTGGGATACAATGGGCTTGAGACTTTGATATCTTGAATAGCATTTGTAGAGTCTGACTCAATAACAACACATCGGTGTCTAGAATACCAAGCCAGCTTCAAGCCATGCCAAATACCCCAAAGCTCAGTAACTAGGATTGATGTTTGGCTCCCATGGTGTTGGAAACCCCTAATCCATTGCCCTGTATTTGATTAAATCAACCCCCCACACGAGCCTTGTCCATTACGATGTGAAACAGCCCAATCCACATTACTTTTTACCCAACCTTCCCAGGTCGTGACCAAGTAACCGTGATACTGAAGGAGATCTTTCCTTGGGTATTGACCTTAGCGACCTGAAATTCCCGAGCTCTAATCAAGTGTTTTCTATGTTTCATGGCAGTTGTTAAGACTCAGTTGTAACACTTTATATTCCTCAGACTAGTGGGATTGCTCTTGAAACTCTTATTATTGTACTTGGAGCCTCGTTGATTCATTTTAGAGTATTGATTGGGGTAATATTATAATGGTAAAGTAGGATTGAATTAAAAACATTGATTCGGATAATTGTCCTATGAGTATTCTTCACTCTTTTACCTTTTTCTCTCTCCACACTTTGAATCTAGATATGAGGCTAGAACCATTAGAAATCTTGTTTTTGGGGCTTCAATTTAAACACAAGAATGACCCAAAACAGAGTCCGGACAAGAGAGTTATGCCCATTTAAAATTTGAGTACCTGTGCTGGAAGCAAGTCCACTCGATCTAACTTTTGACCGCTCAAGTGGTATGTTCGAAGTCAGCCACTTTAAAGTAAGTTTTTGGTCCAAACTTTTCATTCTTTCTTCATGTCCTCTCTCCCTCTCCTCCATACTCGAAACCCTAGACCTCCAAACCTTGATTTCATCTATTTTTCACTAAGAATCCACCATAGATCTTGCATTAAAGGTGAAGAACAAGTGAAGATCAATATTTTGATCGATTAGATTGCTATTTCTTCGTAGCTTTCTTTGAATTTTCATCTTCTTGACTCTATCCTTGAGGTAGGGGTACCTTTAACTTGATATATCTATGAGTTGGGGTACATGTGTGGCATTTTCCTAGATATAATTATGTATGAGTTGATTTTTGTGAATTAAAGTGGGTTTGATGAATAAAAAGGGGTTTATACTCTATATTTTGAAAAAAAATCATAGTATATTATAGTTGATTATTGTTATTAATGATATGAATTGACTTTTTAAGTACAAAAAATAATGGGAAGCCCCAATTTTTTTAAAAAAATCCTAGTTTTCAAATTTGATTTAATAATGGGTTTGGACAAATTGACTCTTAAATCTTGAAATTTGGTGAATGATTAGGACAATAGTGTTGAGATACAAGGTTTTTGAACTTTCTTGGATATTGTAACATCGCCTGGGGGGGTACCTGTGCGCGTTAAACAATTCGGACGCTCGATCTCTTTGATCTAATCTCACGAGTACAATGTGAAACATAAATGAGAGTCTAGATTTGGCAATTTTTATAGAAAATCCATTTTAAAAGCAAAACATTTTCCAGAAATGGATTGCATCACAAGATCTCAAAGTCGCTACCTAATATTTTGAAAAAATTAGGAAACCCGTGACTCATGCCAAGGCCACTGCTCGTCGTAACCAAAGATGTCTCGGTTTAAAACCTTAGGTATGAGAGGAGAAGGTCTTTAATTGAGCCCCTCCACTCACCCAATCAAAGATCGGTCTCTACTACACCATGATATGAATTTTATTTACTTTATATGTTCATGTTCTGATTTATTTAATAAATCCTAAAATTTACTATGTGAAGCAAACAAGTATAGACTATGTCATTCATTTTGGAACAATTTGATTTCATGTATTTTTTGAAGAGTTTTGAAGATATACAACTCAAAGAAATCGAGCTCAGAAGCATGAAATCAATATTAATACAAATTGAACAATACAACCTTCATCAACTGGCATTCATAGAGATATATCAAATAAGCAAATAGCTACATGGTAGGATGCCAAATATAATAAGAAAAAACACACACACACACACGCACACACAAAAGCAGGATGCTAAAGCATAACAACTTACATATTTATCGATGTCCTGCGAACAACTTCAAAACAAAATTAGAAAAATATGCATGATCTTATATACAAAATCCTAATGCAATTCACTCATGAAATGCAACTAAAAATTTGACTTCTAATATATGACATGTGAATCATCTCAAGAATATTAATCACATAAGAATTGATTAAATCCATAAATGCAAATTTAGTCAAATCGAGATGCATGAAACATGAATGCAAAGCATGGATATGATAAAAATTAAAATATGATGCATATTCACAAATAAGGGAAAAAAAGTAAAGAATGGGATAGAGAGAAGTAGGCGGAAAATTATTACAACACTTGAATAATTACAAACTGAATAAGAGAGACAGAGAGAAAGACAGAGAGAAAGAGAGAGAGACAGAATATTACAACATAATGAAACATCACAAATCTCTCAAATTAAAATAAATAAAGAAGATGTATGCCTTGGGGATCACCAGAAACTGTTCTGTTTATCATTGGAAGACTGCACTGTTTTGTCCCAGAGGAAGTTGGCTGGCCGGCCAATAAATTAACTGACCGACCAATTAGGCCTGGCAAAAACCTGTTTTGTTACAACACCAAGAAAGAACAAGAAGGGAATATATGGGTGGCTCAACTAATTACTTCCAGTTAGATTATAGCAAGCTTATAATATGAAATTAAAACAAGAAGATCAGTATAAGAAAGAAAATACAAGAAAATGAAAGAGATTGAAACGTCACCTTTCAAAAAAATGATGAACTTCTTGATTTCCAAACTCTCTATTGGTCACCCCCAAGTATATAAAGCATGTTCTCAATCCTCAATTTGAAAATTTGGAATTCTTGTTAGAATGGTGATTTAAATCGTGAAAATCATTTCACGATGTGTGTGGAGGGAATTGTTTAACTCTCTGATTTTCTCACTTTCAACAACAATCACTCTCCCTTTGATCAAAGCTATAGAATTTGGCTATAATGAAATTTCATGGATGGTTTTGATATATAGAATATGGTATAACAGTGTATATTGAAAATGAAGGTTTATTGCTCAATTTTGATTAACTCACAATTCAAGCAAGACTTCAATCAATCTTTCCTCTCTCTCAATTAGTCTTTCTAACCCCCCCTCCCCCCCCCCCCCCCTCTTCTCAACAATATGATGCTCTTCTTATAGGCAAAGCAAGTGGAGGAGATGGTGCAAGACAAGGTAGAGGACAAGGTGGAAGACAATGGTTAATGGAAAATAAAGAGAGATGATTAATGCTTGCTTTAACCCTCTCTTTTTTGAACAAGCAAGTCCTTTATGCAATGGAGGCTGAGTGTATATGCATTTCATGCATGAGTGGATCAGAAAATGGGATAGTGGAGTGTCCCACACGCACTAAACAAGAATTCTGCCAAAACTGCCCTGTTCCTAGACAAATTAGCCAAACATTAGCCGACCAGCCAATTTCTTAGCCGGTCAGCTAAGTAGTTGGTCGGCTAGCCAATTAAGTTGGTTGGCCAGCCAAAATATTAGCTTTGGCCTGACTATTTTGCATGATACAGGATTTTTCAACAGAATTATCATCATTTCCTCCTATTTCCATATTGTTCTTTACTCAATTTCCTGAGAGAAAATTTCATTTTGAAGTTTAAAAATGAGTCTCAAAACATTACGGAAATACTCAGAACAAAGCGCAGAAACAAAGCTTCAAAAGAGAGTTTTGAATGGGTCTTAAACATTTAGGCAAAACATGCTTAGGGTTAAGATAAAATCTCAAATTCTATCTTTTTTATTGAGGATTTTATGAGAAACACATTCTTGTTTTCATCATTGTGTAATCAAAAGAAAGCGCCCAAGTCTTATAGCCAGTCAAAATGGGGTGTCTATAGTTGCCCCGCTTTGACAGAGCTCGAAGTCATTTCATGACATGAGTGAATGTCAAAGCCTGAAGACTACCCTTTTGACAAAACCATAAGACTTAGGCAAAAAAATAAGATGCGAATGCAGTTAGTTGAACCTGAGGGTTGCCTATGTATCCCTTTGCAAAGAATAAAACCAACGTAGTTCAGGAGTAAGATGCAAATGATATGTTCGGAATGCAATTGAAAGCTGGACTTACACGCTTTGCGAAGTTTATTTTGTTTGAGTATTCATGATTCATGCAAGACAATACAATGACAAAAAATATAGCAAGATGACAGCATATGAAACAAGCCTCAATCTTAATTAAAACAGGTTCAACTGTGTCTCACACAGAAAGGAACAGGTAAACATCAACTCCGAACACGTTTCACGTGAAAGAAAAGATGGTATAACCAATAAGCATACCTAACTGTATTTCATATGGAGAGGGGGAAGGTTTTAACCTAGTAAATTTGAAATCCTAACACACTTTATGCGAAATGAGGAAAGGTGGTGTAACCAACAAGCATACCTAACCATATTTCATACAGAGAGGTGGAAGGTTTTGACCAAGTAATCTTGAAATGCGAACATGTTTCACGCAAAAAGAGGAAAGCTGGTGTAACCAGAAGCGTACCTAACCGTGTTTTATACAGAGAGTAGGATGGTTTTAATCGAGTAAACTTGAAATCCTAATGCGTTTCACACGAAAGGAGGAAAGGTGGTGTAACCAACAAGCGTACCTAACCATATTTCATACAGAGAGGGAAGGTTTTAATCGAGTAAACTTGAAATCCTAATGCAATTCATGTGAAAGGAGGAAAGGTGGTCCAACAGGCATACCTAACAGTATTTCATACAGAGAGGGGGGAAATTTTTAACTGAGTAAACTTGAAATCCTAACGCGTTTCACGTGAAAAAAGGAAAGGTGGTGTAACCAACAAACGTACATAACCGTATTTCATACGGAAAAGGGGAATGTTTTAACCGGGTCCAAATTAGTGTTAAAACACCAAAGCATACATTCCAAATGCTATTTTTGAGTTTCTGACAACGAAAGCGATTTGGGTGTGCCATTTGATCGTCTTTGGATGAAAATAAGAACACTCAGTCTCATCACATGAATCTAACTGTATAAATTAAGAGTGACCTAGACAATTTTTGAACTTGTCATACAAAAACAGAGCAACCAGCCAAATTATGAGCTAAACAACCAAAAAATGATCCACCAGGCCAAAAACTTGGCTGGTTGGCTAACAAAATTTTCACACGGCTAAAAACTTAGTCGGCCAGCCAAAAAAGGTGTCAGCCAGCCAATTTCTTTAACTACAGGGCAAAAAACAGGATTTAGAGACCCGATTGCTTTAAAACATGTTCTAGGATTCATTTCCTCATACACCCATGTTCGGAAAACATATCCCCCACTCCTAAAGCACTCTCTCTCTCTCTCTCTCTCTCTCTCTCTCTCTCTCTTTCTGTAGATTTCTCTCCATTTTTGGTTTGCCTAAACCTACGTCGTTCCTCACTTATGCCGTTGTTCTCATCATTTCGCACTGATTGGAATCCGAAAAGGTAAGGATTTAGCACTTTCTGTTTAATTTTGCATGACTTGAGTGTTCATTCCATGACTTGGGCTCGATTATTGAGTGATTGTCATGAATTTATGCAATTTCTCACCATTTTTCTTGATTTTGCATTTTCTTTAACTGTTCTTTGCGATTTTGGTCTTGAATTCTCACAATTTGGACTGATTTCTAGGGATTTGTGGACTCGCCTTTTTCGCGTCCCCCTTTCAGAAATGTTTGAAAAGAAGGGGCCTCACAGTTCGAGCTCCCGCAGTTCTGAATCTAATCTCACACAGTGCAATGTGAAATAGATGAACACCAAAGAGTTCAAATCCCAAAAATCTTTTGGAAAATCGATTTTAAATCAAATAATGCCAAAATTGGACTGCTTTGCTAGATACAGAGTCGCCACCTAAATATTTTATTTTTGGAGAAATTTAGGAAACCCTGACTCGTGCCGAAGGCCACGTGTCCGTCATCACCAAAGTTGCCTCGGCTCAGGAACTTGGGTACAAGGGGGGAAGGTCATGAATTGAGCACCCCCACTGGCCCAATCAAAGATCGACCTCTACTAATCATGATATGATTTTTTATAAACATTATGCATTCTTATTCCGGTTATTAGACTAGCTTTACTATGTGACACGCACAATCAAGTATACACTAGTTTGCTCAATTTAGAACAATTCAACTCATGTTTGTTTTCAAAAATAGTTTGAATTTGCCACTTCAAGTGGGCTTAAAGATGCGGTTTTGCCACCAAACATAGTGGGCTTAAAACATGATTTGCCACTAAATAAATTAGGCTTAAAACTTACATTCGTTGAATCGTTCCAATTCAAACAACATGCCTTCATCCATAGGCATTCATGCAGTTTAGCATTTAAGCACATAGCCTCATGGCATGCATGCTAATCATGGCAACACTCACACTCATGCAAGTATGCTAAAGCATAAAAACTCACCTAGTACTCCGAGCTAGGAAAATATGAGTTAGTGAAATATGCATGATTCATAACTATACAAGATGCCTAATGTAACACATGCAATATGCAATTAATAGGCTCGACTACTAATATGGCATACGAATTGATTTGAACAACATACGATTTAAACATGTATTCAAATAAAGATATTGAAATTGCAATGCAGTTCGAATGATGCGCTGAGCCTCGATGCATGCAATACGAATGAATGAATGCAAGCATGCGATATGCTAATTAAAACTTGACCCTAATCTAACCATCAAAAGCGATTAAGTAAAAGGGAGAAAGACGTGGAGTTGGAAGACATACACACACACACGCACACTTATTACAACATTACGCCCTCACGGAAGAGGGTCCGAATGAATAAGTTAACTAACTAGCTACACTAGCTAAGCTAACTAATTATTACAAACCGAATTAATTAACTACTTAGCTAATTAATGGATTACAAGTCAATTGCAAGTAAACTAAGTAATCAACTACTTAGCCCCGGGAAGTGATGGATATGCATGCACATGCTCAATTCTACACCGAAAAAGCCACTGCCTCGCTGCTGCAAGCCTCTGTTTGCACATTTGATCACTGAAAATTCTGCGAACTTCCAAAACACCTTTGCTTCATCTTACCAACACATTGTGCAAAAATCACTAATGGTCGACAAAAGGGACAAGGGGCCGGTCGGCTACCAATGGTGGCCGGTCGGCTACCATTGGTGGCCAGTCGGCCACTGATGGTGGCTATGGGCCACTGCTGGTTCACACTTCCATGCTGCAACAGAGAGCAAAATAGTGTATTCTCACATGTTGTTTGTACTGTTTACCCTCCTTATCATCACACAAGCTCAAAGGAGAGAAACTCTTGGCCCTCAAACCATCAATCAAGAAATTTCCATACATGATAGCTAAGGGACCAAGTTTGTAAAAGTTCAATAAATGCACAAACAATACCAAAATGACCACCACACTATCATGCATGAACAAGGGTAATGGAGACCTAGGGAAACGACACATTTCATCACTTTTGAGTATGAAATGTTCCATTTTCCTTGTGTTCAAACTAATGTCCGATTTGAACTCATGCAATGCAACACAAAGAATGCTTATCTTGCACACTTTTACTTGCCAATTTTGTTTACTCATTTTAATTAGCAAATCCATCCTTTAATCAATTTAGTCCATTAGTGAGTGTCCTCTAATGGAAAGATGACTCAAACCACAACTTGCTTTGGGCATGAAAGAGGCATTACACTATTGGTAATGAATCCCCGAAGGGATTAAACCATTAGGTGTAGCACCTTCATTTCACACTTAGGCAAACAAGGGGTTTGAAACCACTTTCAAAGCCAATCAAAAGTGAAGAATTAAGGGAGGTTGCAGAGGTGATTAGGTGCTGGAAATGAATGATAAAAGCACCAAAACATGCAACCAACTCACACAAATCCTAGTTAAAGCCTCAAAACACTAAGCTAATGAAGGGATTAACACTGCAAACATGCCATGCAAGGCTCAAATGAAACAAATGACCAAAAACAGAGGCAAAACAACCCTAATTATGGTCTAAAACATGCTGGACTTAAATCACAAAAAGCTAAAACATTAAGCTAATAGATGGGGTTATACTACAACTATGCAAAACAAGACTTAAACAATTTAACCAACCCAAAATAGAGCTGAAATAGGTTATTTCAGAAGCTAAGACATGCTGGACTTAAGCTAATTTAAGCTTAAAAAACATGCTAACATATGAAGCTAATTAGGCATGCAAACAAGACATAAGGAGGGGAGGCTAACCCCCCCCCCCCAATTTTGGACTTTAAAATGAGATTTTGGCCACTGAAAATACTCTGAAATTCAGTGGTTAAAAGGCCCAAAAAAGTTGATTTGAAAGTGATGAATAATAGCACAAAAGCTTAACAAACAAAGAGACAAGAAGGGTGGACCACCCCCTAACTAAAAATGGCCTCAAACCAACACTTTTAAGCCATAAAAACAGAGCTTTTGACAGTTGAAAACCAGGCTAAAAATAGTTGAAAAAGATGGCAAAATAAGTATTCAAAGCAAGCTTAAATAACAAGTGTTCTACCTCTTGGAGCAAAGAGCAATTCTAGGTACAAATCCAAGTTGAAATCACCTTCTAAAGCCCAAAGAAGGTCCCAAAGAATCTCAGCTCAAAGGTGAGAGTATTTGGTTTAGGATGTGTATGCAAAAGCTAAGGATTTATGAGCACGTGTGTACAAAATATCAAGAGAGAGAGAAATCTAGAGAGAGAGAGAGAGAGAGAGAGAATTTTGTTCCAAAATTGCTAACCTCCCAAAATGAGGGAGGAACCCCCATATATATAGAAAAACACTCTTTGAGCTTAGAAACATCCTACCATACACGTGAATGAAGATGCAGCTCAGTGCGCCTACAGCTAGCACAGTTGTCAACAAATATCTGGAAAAGCACACTGGTGGCCGACCGGCCACACACCTGGCCGACAAGAAAAGTCCATGGCCTACAGACAGTGGTGGTGGCCGATAGGTCACGAAGAGGTTCCAGACTCAAAAACAACAAGATTTGGTCCAACACCATGCAAAGAAAATAAAAGGTTAAGAGGCTCAAAGACAGGGCGTTTCACCGAGGACTTCAGGTGCTCAAAACGAACACAAATAAACACAATCATCGAGTGCACAAGCGATGACGTCCAAGTCTTAAGGGCGGTCAAAAATGGGGTATCTACAGGATTCCTTACAGTTAAGGTAATTTTTTGAATGTACTTTGAACATTTGTTGATTTCCCATCGTTTGGACAAATTTCCCACATTTGGCTTCAATTCTTGAATTTCCTACAATATTTTCACTGTTTGATCAAATTTCTCATTGTTTGTTGTTGATCGCATACCACTTAGGCAATATTCTGGCTATTCTTATATGATCTTCTTGAACACAATTTTGAACCATGTCGTTCATGAATTTAGACCTTTCTTTCGATTTGGTTTGAATAGGCTACCATCCATGACTTGGCACAATACTCTCCTCAGCTATATCCTTTAAATTCACATTGCCTATATTTGATTTCACACTGTTAGGCCTTAGTTTCATGCTTTCCTTTATCGTTTCTTATGATTCATTGCAAACTAGTCTTGATTTGGCACTGTTGGATTGAATTCTCAGATTTCTCAATGATTGATTACAACTTGAATTGAATTTCTCACACTTTTTCCTTTGATTCCACAGATTGCTATGGCTAGCAACGACACTCATCATGATGATGTGCCACATATCATTGTTGCAGAGGGTGACGTACCCTCACCGGTGCCTAAGGTTGATATCCTCGCACCCGCTACGGACGTTGAAGGCCATGGCAAGGATTCTATGGCTGAAGACATCGAGGCAGAGCCAGAGCCACTCTCCATGAGGACGAGGCCATTTGATCTTGCGACCTACAAGCCACGCACACATACGATGGCCCTTGGAAGGATGTTGCGATTCACAAAGTTGTCCAAATGGGTTGCAGAGGACGTATTACTTCAGAAGCACACAAGGCACCTCTCTCACGAGTCCTTCACAGTATTCTTTCTCTTTTTTTGTTTCTTTATTTAGTATACCATGCTTTGAACTCGTTCATAGCTCCATTCTCCTATATACTAACAACTTTCTTGTTTCAAGAGTCGATTGATGAGAAGGTATGGAAGTGTCCACAACCCTCGCTAGTAGTACAAAGATCTCCCTACTAAGGTCCACATCTTGGTGGATAAAGCCGGCTTCGGTCCATTCTTCTTAGGGATATCATCATTGCAGGCGGACTAGTTAATCTACGACGCCTTGGTGGAGAGCTTGTGGGACACCACCAACTCCTTCCACTTCTCATCTACTAGGGAGATAATGATGACCCCTATGACTTCTCCATGATCACCAGTCTTTCGGTGAGGGGTTATACAATCCTTTTCGACCTCGACCTGAGCTAGTGGCATGCGGTTCAGATCTTCCTTCTTCGGGCTACCCCACCCCTTGCTCGCCATGGGATGATTCAATACAACTGGCTCTAGAAGCACTTCTATGAGACAGAGCCAATGACTCCAGAGGAGATAGCCCAATATGCTAGCGGGTTCCTTCTTTATGTCCTCAGTACTACCTTGTTTATGAGCAAGGTAAATACCGTAGGACTCTATCTATTGGGCGACGTGGTAGAGCTCCCACGGTTGAGGGAGTATAATTGGGGTGGAGCTAGCCTCGTAACCCTTTACAGATACATAAGTTCCATGTCCTGCCGAAAGGCAAATCTGCTTGGAGGCTACTAGAGGACATGAGAGGTACATTCTACACTTTCTTTCAATTCAATTATATTTTATCGCCTATTTTATTTCCATCTTTGCCTGTTTATTTTTTGACATGCTTTTTCGTGCAGCTATGGCTTTACACTTACTTTTCCTCCATCGCCCCCATTTTGAGGCTCGAGATAACTATAGCAGTGCCTTGCTCCCTTTGTATCGAGCTCTATTTTTTTTTTTTTTAGGTAATAAAAACATTGCCACTCGATTGAGAAATCCAATTTTGAATTTTTCTTAGTCTAAAGATGCAGGTGCTGATTTTCTTTGCCCATAAGGACAAGCATATGTAAAATGACCAACATACTCTTCTGTAAATAAACCATATACAATACTGTCTAAACCCAAAACATTCTCTCTCTCTCTCTCTCTCTCTCTCTCTCTCTCTCTCTCTCCTTATACACGATGACAACGACAACACCTCAGTTACTACCGTCACCGCCGCTACCTCCACATCCATCGCCACCCTCTCTCTCTCTTCTCCTCTTCACTTCCACTTCTAACTCCACCTCCAGTCTCGTCACTGCCATGTATATAAACCATATACAATACTGTTCAAACCCTAAACATTCATACTCTTCTCTCTCTCTCTCTCTCTCTCTCTATATATATATATATATATATATATCTCCTCACATACGATGACAACAATGCCGACTCCGTCACCTCAGTCACTGTCATTCCCGTTGCCACCTCCACCTCCGTCACTGCCCTCTCTCTCTCTTCTCATCTTCACCTCCACCTCCATCTCTACCTCCAGTCTTGTCACCGACATGCGCCTCTCTTTCACTCTCACTCTCACTCTTACGCCGCCAATCTCCTTTCTCTCTATATTCTCTCTTCTCTCTTTATCTGTTGCTCCGGCCATAAGTCCCACCGTCGCCGCCATGATTCCATCGTCAATCATCGCCATGGCTTGCGCACTAGAATCTTTGGCTTCGGATTGTCGTTGTCATTGACAATTAGCCCTCCTCCGTGTCATCGAATTCCTCCGCCTTGCTCCGCAACTAAAGCTACCTGATCTACCGGATCTGGACTCCACTACCCTCGAATCTGGACTCCTCTACATGGAAACTTCATCTCCCATTTTTTCATCTTAATCTTCTTTTCTTAATTCTTGTACATAGCTAACATTTATATATGCATACACACACATAATAAAATGTGTTTATTTATACACATTTTCTCATTTATTTCTCTCTTCATACATAAATGTGTTTATTTATACATATATAGATCCATATGTATGTATAAGTAATATATGTGGCTTTTCGAAATAGTGATAACATCAATGAGTTCAAACTGAGACATTATTGAAAGAGAATTAGAGAGAGATAAAGAGATGAGAGTCGGAATTAACTAACCTAAAGTAGTATTCACCGATCTGGAGGAGTAATTGCACAAGTGTTAGATTCACTGATCATCTCTCTAGGGCTTCTGAAGAAGAACAAGTACTTGTTTTCTGTTTATCAATAAATAACAGGAAAGAATTATTTTTTTTATTTCTTATTTTTATTGAGTATTTTAACTGTTTAATGAAATTTTTTCACTCAATGCTTCACCAATTCTTTTATCCAATTCAAATATTGATCCATTTGTATGTATAGGTATTGTTGTTATTGTGTATGTATTTCAACTGTTTGACGATTTGTATTTGAACAAATAAAAAATTGATAATGATGATGAAACATATGTAAATGATTTTATCTATGCGAACCAAATTTTTGCAACTAAAATTTGTATAGATAAAAGCTTGTCTCTAATATGTCCAAATTGATTAGAGATTTTTTCAAGAGAGAAACAGATAGCGAAAAAATAAGAAATTAAACAGATAAAAAATAGAACAGATAGAAAAAGTAAATTATAAAAATTCAATAGATACATTAAAAAAATTCAACAGATAAAAAATATTTAAACAGATAGACAAAAAATTTGAATAGATAAGAAAAATTTTGAACAGATAAATTTTTTTTTGAACAGATAGTCAACGAAAGTTAACAGATAAAAAAAGTCAACAGAGGTAAAATTGAAAACAAAATGTCCTTCAAAACCAATAAAAGGACTTATCATCAAACTATTTCACAAAAATTGGATCTATCACCAATAAAAAATATTCACTGAACCCATTGCTTTAGACACTCTCTCGATTGGATTTATCACTAATTTTCTCTAAACAAAAAAACAATAATAATTTTCTCTATATATATACCATTACTCTTATCCAAAAATTGCTAGTTAATTAGATCCAATGGAATATAAAGACTGCTGGTTGCGGATTATTTGCTTGAAAAAATAGAAAAAGCAGAAAAGACAGAAAATCGAATAAAGACAGTAAATGTAGTAAACAATTGTGGGTACACAGCATATGACATTGTAATGGAAATTGAAAATGAGACAGAGGAATTGATAGGCATTAAAGCCACCTTTCGAAGAGTGAAAACAATGAAAGCAAAAGATCTCTCCCAAGGTGCATGGTTGTCAAAAAAATGAGACATATTAATGGTCGTGGCATCACTTATTGCGACAATGGCTTTCCAAGCTGGGCTAAATCCTCCAGGAGGTTTCTGGCAAGACAATACATGAAAATACTGCATGTCATTTCTCTTATAAAATCCTAATATCAAGGATTTTAAATTAAAAACTTCTTATTCTAATCTCTAATTTGTAAAGTGTGTCAATTTAGTTTCTAATGTCACTACAACAAATTAAGATTTTAGAGATAAAAATTTATGGACAATTACTTTTTAGAAACGAAAAATTTTAGTTGCCGAAAATATCATTTTTATATTTTTCGTGAACGAAATTAGATATTTAGTGATTAATTATTATCTTTTTCAGACTAATTTTTTTTTTTTCAAAATAAACTTTTTTTCACCAAATTATTTTATTTTTAAAAATACATTTATTAGCAATATTTTTAAAATTTTGTTGCTAAAAGTCAGTGTTTGACTTTTTGAAATGATTTTTTAGCAACTATCCGCACCACGGTAAGAATTGGTCCCCAAATATTTTTTACAACAAAATTTTCACTTTTGGGGACAAAAAAGTTTGATTCCAAAACTCTTGTATGTTGTAGTGTGTATAAAAATATTTCAATTTGGTCCCCTATTAATGTTTAAATTATGGCAATCTGATCTCTCAATGTATAAAAAGTGCTTCATTTAGTCCAATGTATAAAAGGTGTTTCAATTTCGTTTCTCAATAAAAATTAGTGTTTCAATTTAGTCTAATGTATAAAAAGTATTTCAATTTAGTCAAAATTATAAAAGACTAAATTGAAGGATTTTTTATACATTAGAGACCAAATTGATACAATTTAAACATTAAAAACTAAATTAACATAATTTAAAATTTTGGAGCTAAAATAATACAAGCCTCTAAAAATGTAATTTGCCCTAAACTTAAAAAACATGAAATAGACATTGCTAGGAAGGCGCCAAAGTTAAGGTTGCTTTAGAGGTATCTGGGAAAGGTGTATCTCAATGGAATTATGCTTTCATGGGACACTTTTATTTTACTTTTTTATTTCAAATTCATTTTATATTTGGTTTTAGTTTAACGATTTTTTATTTATTTATGTCATCTATATGTGATGAGTGAATATTTTATACCCATCTTTTTAGGTATAAAGTGTAATGTGATTCCCGTAAAATAAATAAATAAATAAAAAGTGTAATGTGATGTGTGGTTCAAATTCCTATAATTTTATGGACATGTTTAATGTTATTACCATTTTGGCCAAAAAAAATAAATAAATAAAACGCCACCTTTTTTTTGAATTTTTTTTGTCTTTAGTGCTTTTTTTTCAAAATTATGTTAAAATTTTTTATTTTTCTGGTCCGTCTTATCGAAACGAATCTAAAAAGTACTCTTGTTTTTTTTTTTGAAAATTTGCAAAAAAAATCATTAAAGACCAAAATAAGCCAAAAATGATTATTAATTTTGGATTATTTTTATCTTTTTTGGATTATTTTTTAATTTGTTTTGAAAAAATTATAATTTTTCGGTTCATCTAATCAAACTGAATTTAGAAACTTAAAACTTTTTGAAAATTTTTAAAAAAAGTTCGCTAAAAATAAAAACAAAACAAAACAAAATAAAATAAAATAAAAAGCCACTTCCCAAAACACCCATCTTTCATGTTATTCCAAAATATCTCACACTATCCTCATATTTGTTGCATAATTTAATATTTAAAAAGATAAACTCTCATAATTAAATTTTCAGTTAATTTTTTCATCACCTTATGCTCTATTTATTTCTTTCTTTGGTCTATATTCAATTCTTTGTATTTGATAGTGATTTATGGGAGATGTTGCAATGTGCACCCTCAAAAAGGTACGTATGATATGTTTTTAAAAAAAAAATTGTCATTGAAAAATATCATAACAAAACTCTATAGTATCCAAAACTAGCTATATGGCTACTAAAAAATTTTTTAGTCGTCAATTGTGATATTTTTAGCAACTAAATTTTTTTTAGTAGCCAATAATCAATATTCCCCGACTAAACAAAATTAGTAGTTAAATATTTGACTTTTTCGGACTAATATTATTTTTGGTCGCCAATTCCACAACTTTTGGCAACTAAATTTTTTTTAGTCGTCAAAAGTGGTCGCCAAAAGTGCATTTTGTTGTAGTGCATAACAAAAATATAAAGTGTCACAATATTATCATCCCTAATTTTAGGATGTACACCATAAATTCGTTATTCATTCATAACTTTACTACATAATGTCATAACACATATCACAAACAATCATAACATTCATCATAGAAAAACACAACTTTTTACAGATGTGCAACCATTTTAAAGGGTCACGTTGTAAATTTCTAAAACAACAGTGATTCATTCCCCTAAAACTAGAGTTTTAATTGAGCTCTAGTGATGTGAAAAATAAAAAATAAAAACAAAACAAAATAAAACCAATACATCACATTATATAGAGTCCACACACAAATTAGAGCTATTACACTCTCCCTTAAGCTCTCAAACATTTCTCTTTCTAAAAATAGAAACTCACACATTAAACATAAAGCTCAAATTACCATTAAATGAATTTATATCTCCTCTTTATTGTTGCATGCCTTGTCTACTTGAGTTGAATTTGAAGAATTTCACCGTTACTTGATTGTTGTAGGCCTTGTCCATTACTTGAATTTGTACCTTGTCTACTTGTGTTGGATTTGAAGAACTCTTTAATCCGTGGCCAAACATTTATTCCTTTGTTGGTCTTCAACCACTAATTTATCACGCGAATCGTTTGAGCTATCATGAGACTCGCCATCACACAGCACCACACTATGGCTCCAACTACAATTGTATGAGAAAGTGGTTCCCTTTCCTTTTTTGGTGAGACAACTACGATAGAAAATGCATAAGTAAAAGCAATTGATGTAATTGTCACCCACATGATCACGACCAGAAGCCACATGAAAAACTTTTTCTTGAATGGCCACCCAGTTATGAGCAATAAGATTGTACTCACAGATGCAATAAATCCTGTCGTGTTAGCACGAATGAAATACAGATATGTATTTGGATAGTTATAAGCCATCATAGCTTCCCCTGCTCTATGTGGAGGTATATTGTCTTGCCAGAAACCTCCTTGAGGATTTATCCCAGCTTGGAAAGCCATTGTCACGATAAGTAATGCCACGACCATTAATATGTCTCATTTTTTTGACAACCATTCATCTTGAGAAAGATCTTTTGCTTTCATTGCTTTCACTTTTCGAAAGGTGGCTTTAATGTCTTTGAATTCCTGCTCATTTTTACTTTCCATTACAATGTCATATGCTGTGTACCCACAATTGTTTACTGCATTTACTGTATTTATTTTATTTTCTGTCTTTTCTGCTTTTTCTATTTTTCCAAGCAAATAGTTCACAACCCGCAGTATTTATATTCCATTGTCAACATTAGATTGAAACTAATTAGCTAGCAATTTCCCATATATATATATATATATATATATTTATAGAATTACTCTTTTTAGTAAATGAGTGTTTCATTATATAGAAGAAAGAATGTAAAACAGAGCTCCATACAAAGCCTATATCAGCTAGGCATTGTATGGAGCCCAACTTAAAAAAAAACTTCAAAAAAAAACAAAACTTTTCAGTCATGTTTGAATGAAAGTAATTTTACGGGAGATTGAGAATGTAACTCTGAATTAACATGATTCTAGTGTTTGGAACATATTGAAATGAGAAAGTGATTCCTGATTATCTATTCACATTCTCAAATTTAGTAAAAATCTGATTTCCTCACTCTACAATGAGAATCTCACATTCCTGGAACAATGTTAAAAATTTTTAAATTAAAAAAAATAATAATTAGGTTCAAAATATTTCCAATTTTATTATTTTTCCATTAAGGATAACTAAACCAAACACCCAAGTAACATTAACACAAAAAAATTATTACTAATAATCTCATTACTATTTAGCACTATGGAAACTTCAAAATTTGATTATGGTAGAAATACTATTTAGCACTACAGAAACATCAATGATATATTCACCAATCATTAACTTCAATAATGGCTAAAGGAAAATTAAAGAGGCATTTGGAATAACTGTGAAACTCTTTTTAAAAAGCAACTTGTAAAAAATTAATAAAAAGAAATGCATTGGAACCCAATCTAAAACAAACTTAATAGTTGGCATACCTGACGCAATATGGTGTTACCAGCAACATCCTTAACATTCATCAACTCATGGGGACCATTGAGGTAAACTTAATAGTTGTATTGTTGCAAGTCCTCACGGATTTCGTGCGTTTAGGATATAGCAACCAATCCATATGAGTTGATTGTTTTTACTTTGGTTTTTATAGCTTTTCATAGTATATTTGGATCCTTGTGATCATAGGGAGGGTTTAAAGCTTAGCTACCCCAACACAAATTTGATTAACTAGTTGTCAATCTTGCTTTCATATTATTATTGTGTGTCTAAGGCTTTGATTTTCTTTCTTATCTTCTTCAAAGTTGTTGTAAGCTCTCTTCTATTTCCATCTTTGAAGCATGAAAAGGGATGTTTCATCCTTATTCCATGAGTAAGGAAGATGAACCTACAACAACCTTTCGCAACTTTCATTTACTTGGTCTTATTTTGATTTTGCTTGTAAGCCATATGAGAGCTCTTGCATCGGAGTTATTAGAAACTCTCTTCTAGTTCCTTTTGAAGCATGGAAATGGATTTTAATCCATGTTCCATGAGTAGGAAGAAGAGTCTCTAACTACTTTCCTCAATGATGTAATCTTTTGTTAATAAACTTTTCTTTCAAACATAGCAAACCTCTTCTCTCCAAAATTTGAGTAATCACTTACTCTTATTTTCCATGAGGCATAGTAGGTTTCAGCCATCTCTTTGAACACTTCTTCTTAATTAGCCTTAATTTTGTATCCATTGAATATTCCGTCCCGTTGCTTCATGAATCATCATTTAAATACCCTTGGGATGTTTGATGAGTTGTGAAGCAAACCTCTTCCTTCCTTGAAAATTTTCATGATAGAAGGGAACATGAAGGATGAACATCTTTTGAAAACCCTCTGTTTTGCTCAATTTCAGTTCTGTTGCAGTAGGTTTTTCTCCAGAAACAATGGCCGGCTAGCCATTCTTTTGTACGGCCGACCATCTAATCAGGCCGGCTAACCGACCAATTCTTTTGTACAACAATGGTGGTTTTTTAGCAAAACAGAGCAGATCTTGAGGCCAAAACAGAACTGTTTTCTGACTGCAAACAGGGCAATTTCTGGTAGCAAGCAAAGAGGTCTCCGGAGGATGTTCTTGCTTGTGCGCACACGATTCCTTGCCTTTCATTCAACTCCTTTAGATTAGTTGCTTTGAGATTCATATTTTGTAAAAATTAGTTAATACAAGGTTACCTTTGATGGCTGCAAGATGTAGAGGGGTTCTAGCATCTCCATCAAGAGCTGTGCATTTATCCAGATTCTCCGATACGAGTGCTTGTACAATGTCAAGATGGCCTTGAGCAGATGCCAAGTGAAGAGGAGACCATCGTCGCGAATCCAGCACTTCAACAAGCCCCGGACTTTTCTTTAGAATTTGTTTGACAAATTCTAAATGCCCGTGGTATGCTGCTACGTGCAGAGGAGTGTGAATGAAACAACCCACCTTAATCCTATCAAGAATCTTTGGATCTTTATTCAGTATTTCTTTGAATACTTCTAATTTATTATTCCCTTCAACTATCGCTTCATGGAGCTCCTGGAGCTTCTGCTCCACTCTCCCTCCTCCACTCTCCACCTCTCCCTCTCTCTGGCTCATTCTTTCTTTTTCTCTCTCTTTCTGTCTCTTCTATTGTTTAGCTGTGACGTGGATCGAGCCCTAATCAAACACATATATATGCATACATTTCTTGGTTGACTAGCTGTTCTAGGTCAATCTTTAATATTTTCTCCAGATTAGTAGGGACAACATATACAAAGAGATGTAAACTATTGTCAGTCAGAACATGTGAACAAGACCTTGAGTGTGAAACTAGTGGAATGTCTTTATAGATAGACTCTACAACAACCTTGATAATATTTAAGAATGCAATGATCTGAGGGAGGTAGAAGTCACGCATATAAATATATAATTAGGTACAAGTTGCATTTTTCTATTCTTGAGATTTCCAACAATTATACTGTGCTCTCCTCTTCATTTTGAAATTACATTGTGAGGTTTACTTTTAATTTGCAGGTTTTCTCAATCTGCGAGTTTACCGTTAGTTTGACTAACAGTTTTCTTCTTCTTCTTCTTCGTCTTTTTTTTTTTTTTTTTTTTTGGTGACAAAAATTAGTGGTTAATTGTTAGATTAGTATATAGGGAGATTTCAATTTAGTTTGTATAACATTTGAAGTGATTATCTGTAAATTAATAATAAAGGAAATCAATTAATTATTTTTTAGGCAAACAAATAGTATAAATTATTGAAACCAAATGAGAAATACATGAACATGTATATATATATAAATCAATAAAATATATATATATATATATATATATATTTATAGTCAAACCATGTGACTATTTAGAAATATTAATTAATACTATTCAAATAAATACATTTATATCCCAATTTATTTTTTATTAGTTTAGATAGTGAAAACTCATCAATTTTATTTTATTTTTTAGAAAACAACTGAACTATATAATGTCAAGTATAGATTAAAAACTACTAAAAAACTTATCTTACATTTATGTAATTATAAGTTTTTAATTTATTTCATCATCACTTTTGTCATAACAATAGTTTATTCTTAAATATACACCATTCTATGTATACGGTATATAAGTTATAACATTTGTGTTGTTAATTACTGCAAATATTATAAATAGATTTTTTCAGTCATTATTATAAATAATAATAAAAAAAAAGAATCATAACCAAATATCATATAAAATAAATAATAATTGCATATTCAATGGTTTTCAACAAAAATATCTCTAATATTAAAATTATTAAGCTAACCCTCTCATTAATGCTGTTAGTCGCAGGGAAGTCGGTGTAATTTCAAAAAAAAAAAAAAGAAAAGAAGGGAGGCCAGTGTAGTTGTGAATTTTAAGGAGGTGATTGTAATTTACTCATTAAAATATAAATTTAAAAATGTTTTACTTTTAATTTTTTTAGAAAAATACTCATATTTAAATACACTTGTGAGTTAGGTAGAGGTAGACCTGTTCACACGATGTGATTTTTCTATGCCGGTGGTGGCCACTACTTTGGGAATTTTACGGCTGGTTTAGCAATATTCCAATTGAGTAATGTTATGGATTATAAAAAAATATTATTAAATATTTTATAAGGGTAATTTAATGTTGTGTTTGATTAGAAAATCTGAAAAAGAATTTAGAAAGAGAAAAAGAAAATGTAAGTGAAATAAAAATAAAATATATTTATATTTTACCCAGTTTGACATACTTTTTTCCTTTGCATTTATAAATTCCTCCCTAAATCTCCCAATCAAACACAACATAAGGGTACAGAATCTTCATGAAGCATTTTATGATATTTTTTTCATTATCCCTAACATTACTCTTGTTTTAATTTGATTCCTACACTTTCAGTGTATTTTTAATTTGATTTTTTTTTTTTTTGTTTAAATTGGAGGTTAAATAGTAATTTTGGGACACTTGTAAATTTTATAAGATGTACATATAGACAAAATTAATAAAAATTTTAACAAAATGACCAAATTGAAATTTGACTTATAGTGTAGGAATCAAATTGTTCAAATTGCAACAAACAATAGGAATTAAAGTGAAATTTAAATTAAACTATAAGAGTGAAAAATATAATTAACACATAATTTGCTAAGGATTTTTAATTCCTCAAATTTGATTTGAAATTTATTTTGACCTTTATTATTTTAAATTGAGTAATTTGAACATTACCTTTGAAGTCTACATTAGTTTGGTTGAAATACAAATGTGCATTGCACTTAAAAAAAAAATTTAAAAAAATAAAAAAATAAAAAAAAAACCATTAACTAGGGACAAAAATGAAAATACACACTGGCCAAGTCATAACATTGTTGGCATGAGAATAAATTATTTTAGTAATTTTTTAATCTTTTAACTAAAATATAAAGTGAAAAAAATTATATGTTTGTCGTATTTTTTTGATTTTTTATTATTAAAAAAAATGCCAAAAGCTTAGAGGAAAGAAATTAAGTTTTTTTTGTGTAATTCTTCGACTTTTTTTATTTTTATTTTTCATTCCCTCCGTTCTAAAATATTAATCTCTTTTAGGGAATCTTTTTTTTTTTTTTTTTGTATACAATTATTACATTTTAACAATATTAACTTTTCAAAACTACTCTTTGATAGTACAATTATTGCACTTCAAAAATATTACTAATAAATTTAAAGAAGAACAAAATAAAAAAATTCATGTTATTTTAGTCATACTAACGATCCCTGTAATTAGGGTGTGTCATTTTGGTCTCTAATCTTTCAGTTGTGATCCATTTGACCTTAAATTTTGAATCTTGTTCCAAATAAGGACAATTAAACACACTGTTTCATTTCTAAAAGGAAAATGTTCCATTTCAAGGGCAAAGTTGTCAATTTAATAAAATATAAACTAGTTTGACAAAAATAAGGTTATTTTTTAATTTTTAAAAATTATTTCTATCCTCCAAAAATAAAATTATATAAAATGATAAATCTTCTACATTTTTATTTTTTATTTTTTTACCAAATTAATTTTTAGTATGTGTTTGGATGATAATCATGTAATGAGTGGTTATTTTTGTTAATGTTTTTGGATAATTATCACGTAATAGATTGTTGTTTTTGTTGTTAACAGATTTTTTTTTTATGGTTATTATGTAATGGGTGGTTATTAAGTTTTTAATATGTAATCGATATGTTTACTCTATGAAATGCTTTTAATTATATATTTTTTGATTTAATAGATTTGTTTAATAATGATATCAAAATTGTTGCCATATTTAACTTTTGAAAAAAAGAAAAACTAATGAATATCAAAAACAAATTATTTTAAAAAATTATTTCTACCCATTCAAAAGATAAAATTATATAAAAATAATGTGCTTAAATTTTATTTTTTTTACCAAATTAATTTTTAATTTCTTAAAAAAAAATTTGAAAAAAAATTATGAAAACCAAACTAAACCGAACTTTATAATCAAGAAAGTAGCGCATTATCCATTAAAAAAAATGTCATTACATTTCAAACAAAATATAAGTTAACCAACATAAAATAAGTTATATGACGACTTTGCTTTTAAAATAGACCGTTTACAAATAAAGTATCTTTAATTATCTCTATTTGAAATAAGATTCAAAATTAAATGTCAAATATATCACAATTAAAAAGTCAGTGATTAAATTGACACAAGCTCTAAATTATAAGGACTCTTAGTATAATTCATCATATTTTGAGACCGAATATTCCAAACTTACGCTGAGTTTCACTCATTTTCCTGTCAAACTATTAAGTTGACTCGATTCATCATCATCTCTATGACCAAACCAACGGGAAAATGTTGAAAATTGGTAAAAATGTCTTACAATTATATTTATAATAATATGATATTATATATATTAATTTTTAATTTATTATACATCTAATAATATAAAATCTTACCCTTGTATCACATTATTAAGAATAGATTTGTGAATTAAAAATGTGAACGGTTCAGATTATCAAAATCGGGCCTCAAAGTGGACCCGAAGGCCCTCAAGGACCGAGCTCAAGGACCAAGCTCAAGGAGAGGATCCAAATTCGTTACAGAGGGATGCATTTCAGAGATTATATGGGATAGATTTGGATTTGGAAAAGCACTTCGAGTGTCGCGATGGAAGAGGTGGATTGGCTGTGGTGAGTGCCCCGAGGAGGAGCTGAGGAAGGTGGTGTTGGTTAATGGTGGTAATGCTTTGGTACAGCTGTGTTTAGAATTTGGATCCTCTCCTTGAGCTTGGTCCTTGAGCTCGGTCCTTGAGGGCCTTCGGGTCCACTTTGAGGCCCGATTTTGATAATCTGAACCGTTCACATTTTAATATTTACTCAGTATAACATACCTGTAAAAAATCAAGTTGATCGGATATCAGAAAGTATGTGTTCGAAAAACTGTTTATTAAAAAATAGTTTGTAGTCCCAGTTTTTCGAACACATACTTTCTGATATCCGATCAACTTGATTTTTTACAGGTATGTTATACTGAGTAAATATTAAAATATGAACGGTTCAAATTATCAAAATCGGGCCTCAAAGTGGACCCGAAGGCCCTCAAGGACCGAACTCAAGGACCAAGCTCAAGGAGAGGATCCAGATTCCCTCTCTAACAGCATCACAAACCACTTTGCTTCAATTTCCAAAAAACTCCAAAAATCTAAGCTTCTTTTAAAGAGAAAATTTTATTTTTACTCATAAACTTTGTCTTGATTTTTAATGACACTCCTAGACATTTAATAATTTTAATTTTACTCCCAAAATTTTTGAAATCTTATCAATTTTACCCCATCGTCACACTTGAAACAGAAAAAGTTAAAAGTTTATATTTTGGTCCCAAATTTCAAATCATAGATGCAAACTCATCCTTTCACTACAACAAAATTGAATTTTTACGATTTGCAATGCATGCTGTAAAAACTCTTTCACGGCATGCACACAAATGTCGTTATATGACATGCCGTGGAAAATTGAGCGTCACTTTCGCCGTACAGGTAAAGTTGTAAAAAGTAATAAATTAAATATTAATGACATATTTTGTATATCGTATATAATTTTTTACGACATTTTTGTCATGCCATAAATCATACTTTCTATGGCATAATTTTGCATGCTTTAGAATGTTATTTTTAATATATTTATGACATACTTTGTATGCCGTATATAATATTTTACAGCATTTTCTTGCATGTCATAAATTATCACACTTTTTACAACATAATTTTATATGTCGTATATAATCTTTTACAATATTTTCTTGCAAGTCATAAATCATTACACTTTTCATTACATAATTTTATATGCCGTAAAAAGTTATTTTTAATATAAAATATATATACAGGAATATAACATTGCCTAATAATATACAGATAGTAGCTTATAAAATGCAATCAGTGAACAAACCAAACAGAAGCAGCAACTATGAAATAAGCAAAAAAAATCTAATATCTATACATCAAACAACCTGCAAACTAACTTCTATCCTCAACTTCTATCATATCAAGGTGATAACAACCTCAAATATATAAACCAAGAAAAGTATCCAAATCATAAGATTTACTAATCTCTAACATGCGACTTTAAAAGTCCAAAAAAGCATAGCTACAAATCATAAATCAATTAGTCTAATATTTAGTCCAAAAGAATGAATTGATTGGGTCATGCAACTGTACTTTCTATTGCATCTTGAAGATCATACATTTCACGAGTAGAACGAAATAACGGCACGTTGATTGTTACGTGATTCACCCATACTTTCCAACGCATAGGTCCAAGGGTTACATGTTGCACCTTTGACTTGGGATCCCTTGATGCAATTTGGCCTTCTGTAACCACCAAGTTTGTCCCCTCTCAATGCAACAACTTGCATTTGATATTCTCTAAGCTCGACACACCATTACTTTGATCCTATAAAAATTAAGAGTATATAAGCATACTGCATAATATTCATCCCATTTACCAAGTATTAGTTCAACAAAGGAAATGAAAGTGTCAAAAAGCTTCAAGGAGAACTCACCTATATATGTCATCAATGTCAAAAAAGAAAATTTCATCTACATGAGTCCAGTATTACTATAATTCTTGTAATCTTATAATTGCATAAGCCAAGCAACAACAATTTCCCAACTCGAGTCGGTCAGTGGCACAAAACATCAAATTAGATCCAAAAAAAAAAACCTTAGGATAATCCTGATCATGCTCCAAGTTTAATATTCATGAATGTTGACATTCCATCAACATTCGTCATGCCTTCATAGTTACAATATATTTTAGTGTTATTATGACTTTTATTTTCAACACTGTATTAAAATGTGCCAGAATTGAAGTACTCATCTATTTTTCTTATAATTTTTTTTCAAATCAAATTTAATTCATAAAAAAATTTGAAGTCTTGCTGGGTTTGTACTTTTTACTCTAAAAATAAATTTATCCAAAAGTTGTTAGGGATAGGACCCAACAATTTCTAGACCCCTGATCTCCCTATTGCTCAGACCCAAGAACCATATAGGTTATGGTAAAACTGGGGCTTGGTAAATGAGTCCACTTCCAATCCCAAGTGAAAAATAAGGTCAAATGATACCATAAAACTAAAGAACAATACTCTGTTTTGCCCTTGTACTCTGCAACCTTTTTTCACCTTAACTTTTGCAGTGGAAGAGATGGTTAAAATTTTTGTTCCTCACCATTAATACAAAGTTTGTCCAAATCAATCAATGCATAGCTAATAACGGCCCAAAACAATCTCTAAAATCTCATTAATTGGTCCTTAAAGATGCCAATAATGTATAACTAATTACCATACCATAACAATTAAGACTTCTAAAAAGAGCATAACTTACCGTATCTAAACCAGTTAGAAGGTTTGCAATTGAAGAACCAGCACGTTTAGATATTTTCATAGCTTCAATGTTTTCAGTAACATAACCAACTTCATTCACCTAAAAAAAACCATAAAAACACTTCATTAAGCATATAGCTACCACAAATTCCAACAATTAAAGACAAAAGGAGTAGATAAAAATGTTCTGAAAACACTATTTTCACTCACTGAAGTTGGAAGGTTGTCAGGAGGAGTAGATTGGAGTAGATCGGAGCTTTTTTGGGAGGGATTGGTACCCTACACTCAAAGACAAACATGCTTGTATAAAACTTTCATCAGAATGATCATGTGTAGCTTTATGCTTGTATAAAGCAACAATTGCTGAGAATTTAGTGTACTTTGTACACCCTGGATATATAAAAGTTTCAACATCTTCTAATGATTGTGTTAATTCTCTCTCTATCTCTCTCTCTCTCTCCCTCTCTCACTTGTAGACCCTGCAAAATCATTATCTTTTACATGCACGTCTCTAAACATCTTATATGTATCTGAAATTTCAACATCTTCCTGATGTGACGATGCACTTAGTTGTTCCCCGTGAAGGAACCAAGAAATATATTTAGGATCCATTGCTTCCATGACCAAGTGCTCGTACATAATCTCGCAAAATTGGTGAGATAGATTTCGACAATTTCTACAAGGGTAAACTGTGATATTTACTAGAAATTTATAAATATCTAAGGACATATATAAATTTTTTTATTATTTATAATTAAAATATAATTTGGTAAAAAAAAAAAAACATTTATTGATTTATATGATTATGACTTTTTGAGAGTGAAAATAATTTTTTTTAAAAAAGTTTTTATAGTAGGAGTTTTCACGGCATATTAATGCATGTCGTATAAAGCTATGATACATTATAACGTACAATGCATAAATATTTCACGGCATATTTTTGCAACCCGTGATAGTATATGTTTTTCACAACATTTTTTTATATGTCATAAATATATGAATCAACAACATACATAATATATATGTCGTTTTTTACAAAGCATTAATGACTTGCCAAAAATAAATGCCATAGAATACACTAATTACGACATGCATTTGATGCATGCCATAAATAGTAACTTTTGTTGTAGTGTGTCTCCTATCCAAACTCACCATCTCTCTTTTGTCTGCACCTTTACAACTCCGACGGCCACCACTGGTGGTGGCTAGCCCTCCTCCACTGCAACCCCTCCCTCGAAACCCCTAATTGGGCAAGTTTTCTTTCACGAAATGACCCATAATTAGCAAGTTTTCCTAAGGTGTATTTCAATGGAATTATGCTTTCATGGGACACTTTTTTTTATTTAAAATTTATTTTATATTTGGTTTTATTTTAATGATTTTTTATTTATTTATGTCATCTATATGTGATGAGTGAATATTTTATATCCATCTTTTTAGGTATAAAGTGTAATGTGATTCCCATAAATAATTTTTTTTTTTTTTTAAAAAAAAAGTGTAATGTGATGTGTGGTTCTAATTCCTATAATTTTATGGACATGTTTAATGTTATTCTAAATACCATTTTGGCAGTGAAAAAAAAAACAAAAACCACCTTTGTTTTTGAATTTTTTCTCTCTTTAGTTTTTTCTTTTCAAAATTATGTCAAAAGTTTTTACTTTTCTGGTCTGTCTTGTTGAAACGAATCTAAAAAGTATATTTCTTTTGAAAATTTGTAAAAAAAAAAATCATTAAAGACAAAAATAAGCCAAAAAAGATAATTTATTTTGACTTATTTTTGTCTTTTCTAAATTATTTTTGAATTTTTAAAAAAAAAATTATAATTTTCTGGTTCGTCTAATTAAGCTAAATTTAGAAATTTAAAACTTTTTAACAAATTTAAAAAAAAGTTCACTAAAGACAAAACAATACAAAACAAAACAAAAAAAAGGCACTTCTGAAAACACCCATCTTTCATGTTATTCCAAAATATCTCATACACTATCCTCATATTTGTTGCATAATTTAATATTTAAAATGATAAAACTCTCATAATTAAAATTTCAGTTAATTTTTTCATCGCCTTATGCTCTATTTCTTTCTTTCTTTGGTCTATATTCAATTCTTTGTATTTGATAGTGATTTATGGGGGTGCTACAATGTGCACTCTCAAAATGGTTCATATAATATGTTTTTATAACTTTTTTTGTCACTGAAAAATGTCTAACAAAACTCTAAAGTGTCATAACAAAAATCACAAAGTGTCACAATATTATCATCCGTAATTTTACGATGTATATCATAAATTCGTTATTCATTCATAACTTTACTACAAAATGTCATAACACACATTACAAACAATCATAACATTTATCATAAAAAATCATAACTTTTTACAGATGTGCACTATTTTAAAGGTTGCACATTGTAAATTTCTAAAAATAGAAACCCACGCATTAAACATAAAGCTCAAACGGCGGAATGGCTACCATTAAATGAATTTATATCTACTCTTCATTGTTGCATGCCATGTCTACTTGCGTTGAATTTGAAGAAATTCACTGTTACCTGAATTTCTATCTGTTCTTGATTGTTGTAGGCCTTGTCCACTTAGCTAAATTTGATGAACATCACCATTTTTTTAATTATTTTATTTATTTATTTTTTGTGATAATCGAAAAAGAAGGAAACTTTATTAATGAACTAAGAGAATATTACATCAATAAAGAAAAGGAATTAGTGCAAAAAGCATCATAACAAAACAAATAAATCCCAACTAAGTTGGCATCGATAAATTCGCCCAATCATATACTAGCACACCATCGAGAGTTGGTGAGTAACCAACCACAAACACAGAAATCAACCACACCCAAATAATAGCTAAAAAAAATCAAAAACAACAGAAACAGAAAAAAAGAAAATTACAGAGCAAAAATTTTCTCCCCTCCACAGATCTCTGCCCAAACAGACAAACGCTAGCAAACAGACCAGCATTGTTAGGTTTTTATTCTTGGCAATCCCGTTTGACAAAACTCTTTTGAGTTGTAATTTTATTCGCATTTTTATTTCAGTGAGGCTATGAGTTTATTAGATGCGAATCCAACCCGAATCGAGCTTTGCGGAGAAGTTTGTGATGTTAATGCTTTCAAGATTGCCACTTCGCTGATTATTACGGGGGTCGAGCTGACCGGTCAGCTCGCGGCCGAAGCAAAATTCAAATTTGCATTCAAAATTGCATGTCAGCCGTTGCTCGCTCGAGCCAAGGAGTGCTCGCTCGAGCTAAGACTTTCTCGCTCGAGCCAAGGAATGCTCGCTCGAGCGAAGGATTGCGTCCATACAAAAACCTGAAAGAAGTGATTGGTCGCTCGAGCCAAGGATCCGTCGCTCGAGCTAGGGCACTAGTAGAAATCATGAAAATTACTCTCCTCGCTCGAGCCAAGAAAGCTTCGCTCGAGCGAGCCTCAGAATCCGGATTTCTCAAGGAGTTTGTTTTCTTCCCAATCTTGGATTACTTTTGGTTCTCTATAAATACTTGGTTTTCTCCCAAAACTAAGTAAATTGATTGAAGTCCTCTAGATCTTCTTTTTGGTTCTTAAAGGTTTATATCTGGGGATATTTTGTTATTTTTTCTTTGATGTTTTATTGAGTATTCAACTCATGGTTTAAAGAGAGTACATCAAAGGTTTGTTTGTTATACACAAAAGAGAGAGTTGTTCTTCAGTTGTGAATTCTGAAGAATTCGAGCCTGAAGCTTTGGTGGAATCCGGAGTGGCTCATCAGAAAGACAATTCCGTGCTGAAGATAGGGTTGGAAGAGGCACATAGAGGTTGGTTCAATTAGGCGTTGTGGATTCGCTAGATAATTGAGAGTGATACCTGTGTAATTCCTTTAAATCTTCTTAGTGGATTGTTCTTGTGGCAGTTGCCCGTGGTTTTTTGATCACAATTGGAAGGTGTCCAATTGTGGTTTTTTCACGTAAAATCTTTGTGTCTCTTTCTCTTGATTGTTTGATTGGGATTGTTATATTCTGCTTAAAATTGTTACATAATCACAAATCAACATCTAGGGGGTTTCTAGATTTTTCAAGCATCAAACATCAAAAGCAGCAGCAGCCACCCTCAAATGGATCTCTGCCCAAACAGACCAACAGCAAACAGCAAAGGCAACAGCCATCCTCAATAGATCACCTCTGCTCACAACTCCACCTCAGACCAACACCTAACAGATACTCCTTGAATTTGTGTCTTGTTTACTTGTGTTGGATTTGAAGAACTGTTTAATCTCTGGCCAAACATCTATTCCTTTGTTGGTCTTCAACCACCAATTTATCACGCGAATCGTGTGAACTATCATGAGACTCGCCATCACACAGCACCACACTATGGCTCCAACTATAATTGTATGAGTAAGCGGTTCCCTTTCCTTTTTTGGTGTGACAACTACGATCGAAAATGCGTAAGTAAAAGCAATTGATGTAATTGTCACCCACATGATCACGACCACAAGCCACATGAAAAACTTTTTCTTGAACGGCCATCCAGTTATGAGCAATAAGATTGTACTCACAGATAAGACAAATCCTGCCGTGTTAGCACGAATGAAATACGGATATGTATTTGGATAGTTATAAGTCATTATAGCTTCCCCTGCTCTATGTGCAGGTGTATTGTCTTCCCAGAAACCTCTTGGAGGATTTATCCCAGCTTAGAAAGCCATTGTCGCGATAAGTGATACCACGACCATTAATATGTCTCGTTTTTTTGACAAACATTCACCTTGAGAAAGATCTTTTGCTTTCATTGCTTTCACTTTTCGAAAGGTGACTATAATGTCTTTGAATTCCTGCTTGTCATTTTTACTTTCCATTATAATGTCATATGTTGTGTACCCACAATTGTCTACTGCATTTACTACATTTATTCTGTTTTCTGTCTTTTCTGCTTTTTCTATTTTCTATTTTCTCAAGCAAATATTTCACAACCTGCAGCATTTATATTCCATTGTCAACATTAGATTGGAAGGAATTAGCTAGCAATTTCCCAGTAAGAGTAATGAGATATATATATATATATATATATTTATAGAATTACTCTTTTGGCTAAATGAGTGTTTCACTATTAAAAAAAAAGAAAAAAGAAAGAAAGAATGTAAAACGGAGCTCCATACAAAGCCTATATCAGCTACACTAGGGCCACGGTAGTCGTGGCTCCCAACTTTTAAAAAAAGAAAAAAAAAAAAAAAAGATTACTTGTAAAGTAATTTTAAGGGAGATTGAGAATGTAATTTTGGATTGACATGATTCCAACGTTTGAAACATATTGGAATGAGAAAGTGATTCATGACTATCTATTCACATTCTCAAATTTAATAAGAATCTGATTTCCTCACTCTACAATGAGAATCTCAAATTCTTGGAAGAATGTTGAAATTTTAAAAATAAAAAAAAAAATAATAATTAGGTTCAAAATATTTCGAATTTTATTGTTTTTCCATTAAGGATTCATAACTAAACCAAACACCCAAGTAACATTAACACAAAAAAATTATTACTAATAATCTCATTACTATTTAGCACTATGGAAACTTCAAATTTTGATATTCAAAATTTGATTATGGTAGAAATACTATTTTGCCCTACAGCAGCTTCAATGATATATTCACCATCATTAACTTCAATAATGGCTAAAGGAAAATTAGAGAGGCATTTGGAATAACTGTGAAACTCTTTTTAAAAAGTAACTTGTAAAAAATTAATAAAAAGAAATGCATTGGAACCCAATCTAAAACAAACTTAATAATTGGCATACCTGCCATTTTTTATTCCTAACGGCTAGATGACCAGCTTGTTTCTTTTTCTTTTTCAAATCATTACCCTATTCTATTTTCCTTTTTAAATTTTGATCTAAACACAATGTATCTTTTCCAAAACCTTATAAATTACTCGAATCAAAAAATTCCATTAAACCCTATGACATAATTATGCTAAATTACACCTTTTTATAAAAGAAAAATAATTAGGAGCTCTAGTGAACTCTAATAAGAGTGGACTCCACTGTAATATGATATTAACCTTAATTTTATTTATTTATATTTATTTTATTCTCTACCACCTTATTAAAGTTCAATTAAAATTTCAAAATTACAGAGATATATCATTGCTCTTTATAAAAAAATATATTAATTATATAAATAAAAAATTATACATTAAACACATAATTATACTAAATTATACCTTTTTATAAAAACATATATTAATTATATAAGTAAAAAATAATATCATCCTTTCATGCCATTTATATTAATTTTATTCACTTTTTAACTTCACTACAAATTTTGTAGGCGTGATTGATTGAGAAATTTTTAAATAATATACCAATATTTTACTTCCTTTCATACCTTTTTCTTTTTAATCCCTCCCTCAATGAGCAGCATTATACCTTTTTCTTTTTAATCCCTCCCTCACTGAGCAGCATTAGTGAATCGTTAGTAATTGAATATTAGGATAGTGGGCCCCCAATCAAGAAGATAAGGGGCTTCCAAAAATTGACGGGCAAGCCCACCTAAAAGTAGAGTGGACCCACTCGCCTTTTGTAATTTATGTGTTCGTCAAATGTAGGTGTTGGCACGACCAGCCTTCTCTATACGATCATCGACCAGTCATCTAACACCCCCAACAGGACGGGTTGACCCTGTTACCCTCTCTAATTGTCTACTTATAAGCCCACTCCAACCTTCTCATTCTTCTAATTTTCGATGTGGGATACCACACATTATTATTCTATTCGTTTCTTTTTTTAAGAGGCTACTAGCTTTTCTTAGACATAGGTGGAGAATGCTTTTTTAAGTGCATATAGTAATTTTACATAATCAGATTATGAAACTCATCTGTCTTCTTAGCACAATTTTTTTAAGGAGATTTTGAGTTTTCGGTTTGGATTTTGACTTTTATAAGAATAAGATTACAGACACACTATTTTTCACGCTTTATACTTGTAATAAGAGTAGATTTTATAAGATTACAGGTACATTATTTTTCACGCCTTACACTTGTAATAAGAGCGGGATTTACATTATGTGATCAGAATATATATATATATATATGTAATTGTTATTGGATACTATAATAGTGTTGCAATTTCCTATCTAAAAACAAGCTCGCCATCGCGTGAGATTCATCAACTCATGGGGACCATAGAGTATTAGAGGGTGGCTTCAAACAACTTGTCCAATACCTCAAGGTTACCTTTCATGGCTGCAAGATGTAGAGGGGTTCTTGCATCTCCATCAAGAGCTGTGCACATATCCGGATTCTCCAATACGACTGCTTGTACAATGTCAAGGTGGCCTCGAGCAGATGCCAAGTGAAGAGGAGACCATCGTCGCGAATCCAGCACTTCAACAAGTCCCGGACTTTTCTTTAGAATTTCTTTTACAAATTCTAAATGCCCGTGGTATGCTGCTACATGCAGAGGAGTCTGAATGAAACAACCCACCTTAATCCTATCAAGAATCTTTGGATCTTTATTCAGTATTTCTTTGAATGCTTCTAATTTATTATTCCCTTCAACTATAGTTCATGTAGCTCCTGGTCCTGCTGGTGCTTCTGTTCCACTCTCCCTCCTCCGCCCTCCACCTCTCCCTCTCTCCGGTTCATTCTTTCTTTTTCTCTCTCTTTCTGTCTCTTCTATTGTTTAGCTGTGACATGGATCGAGCCCTGATCATGTTGGAAAAATGGTTTAATATAGGCATATTTTTTAGCCCCAGTTGAGTGGGCCCCAAACGTCTTTTGGGATGGGTCCGAAGAGGTGACGTGTTCCTTGCCGCGTGACAAGTCACACGGTGAAGACGGAACGTGAAAACCATTTATGAGTGAATGGGAAGTTGACGTCGTTTTCGGATTTTACATTAATTTTTTAGATAAAATTCTTTTGAATTTTTCAATAAAAATTATTGTGGGAATTTAATTTAATTCTAATGTGGGAATTTAATTTAATTCTAAATTCAAATTTTGAGTTCCTAAGTGGTTTCCTAAAATTTGTACATCTTCCTTTATTTATTAAACTATTCAAATAATTTAATATATATATATATATTCAAATAGTTTAATATATATACATATTCCAAATAGTTTATATAATAAAGTTCACTTTGTCCAACGGTTCTTTTCCAATTGTTTAAATTATAAAGGTCCAAAAGAGTTCACGGACCACTTTTCAAATTGGTTCAAAAACTGTTCTTACCAACGGTACTTTTTCATTCTTTTTGAAAAAGAGTTCAGGCAACGGTTCTAACTTTTTTGTGCACCTTTTCAATTTGTTTTGGAACCTATTCGGGGCAGAGTTTTTGCCTATATATATAGCCATAAATCCAGCAATCGAGGCACCCGAAATTCAATCTGATTATTGTCTTGTTGCTGTCCTAAATTCTGCATTTTTGCATTATTCTTCATATTAGTTTTAGTATAAA
This sequence comes from Camellia japonica, assembly GCA_030407325.1. NCBI lineage: Eukaryota > Viridiplantae > Streptophyta > Magnoliopsida > Ericales > Theaceae > Camellia > Camellia japonica. The sequence goes on from JAPPVO010000019.1 coordinate 109,659,402, forward strand.
TTTCAGAGAGTTAGAACACAGGTTTGGTTCGCCCAACAAATTGTTTGGAATACTACTACAATTTGTAAAGATCATTGTATCCTGGGAGATAGACGCCACTCAACCGTAAGTACCGTAGCGGGGCGAATCTGTCTTAAGGACAGAGTGTCACACACTCGACTTGGTCTTAATTTTAATTCGGTTCGATAAATAAATCTGGTATGTTATTTATTTATTTTGTTTGAATTTATTTCAAGTTATTTTATATACACAGAAGATTGTTCCAACAATCTTAAGACAGATTCGAATTTATTCTGTTTACAGAATTTTTTCGCTTGTTTCCTTTTCTCTTTCTTCTTTTAAGAAAATTATTTTATGTGAATTTACAAAATAATATTTTGGTTGGAAAAACAAATAGTGATTATATGCTATTTGACAGATAGTAGTAATATACTGTCTCTTTTCTTTGACAACAACTAGTAGTACGATACTGGTGTCATTAACAATTCAGAACATATTTTTGTGGAATTTTTTTCAGAAATTAATTTTGGGTTTTAGAAATTATTTTCTGAGTTTTCATTAATTAAAATTCTGTTTTCAGTATTTTAATTATTGGAGTGTAACAAGAGATTTAAATTTCTGTGTGAAATTAATTTGGTTAACAAAATAATTGAAAAATAAAATTTTTATTTTTATTTCTTTTATTTTACAGAATTTAATTTCTTGTGTGGAATTAATTTGGTTAAATAAATTTTTATTTTATTTCCAAATTAATTGAAAAATAAAAGTTATATTCTTATTTCTTTTATTTTACAGAATTTAATCTTCTATGTAGAATTATTTTGGTTAAATAAAATTTTATTTTATTTCCAAATTAATTGAAAAATAAAAGTTATAGTTTTTATTTCTTTTATTTTATGTGTGGAATTAATTTGTTTAAATAAAATTTTATTTTATTTTCAAATTAATTGGAAAATAAAAGCTACATTCTTGTTTCTTTTATTTTTACAGAATTTAATTCTGTGAATTTGGTTTAATTTTCTGTGTAGTGTAAATTCTAATTATAATTTTGTTTTATATATTAGAATTGATGGCTACTGAAACAAATGCCCAAACAAGTACTACTGTGGTGGCTGCAATTGCACTAACCCCCTCTCCTGTGATGACAGTACCAATAAATCACGGTGAAAAGCCAGAGAAGTTCTCAGGAATTGACTTTAAAAGATGGCAACAGAAAATGTTGTTTTATCTTACAACTCTGAACCTGGCTCGTTTCCTCCATGAAGATGCTCCTATCCTGAAAGATGATGAAACCGACCGGCAAGTGGTTGCTGCGGTTGATGCTTGGAAACATGCCGATTTCCTTTGCCGGAACTACATCTTAAATGGACTTGACAACACATTATACAACGTCTACAGTCCAATCAAGACAGCAAAGGAACTTTGGGAATCGTTGGAGAAAAAGTACAAAACGGAAGATGCCGGCTCAAAGAAATTTGTGGTTGGCAGATTCTTGGATTTTGTAATGGTTGATTCAAAAACTGTGATCAGCCAAGCTCAAGATTTCCAACTCATTCTGCATGATATTCACGCAGAAAGCATGTCTCTCAGTGAATCCTTCCAAGTTGCAGCCTTAATTGAAAAATTACCAAAAGGTTGGAAGGAATTCAAGAACTACCTCAAACACAAGCGCAAAGAAATTTTTATGGACGAGTTAATTGTGCGTTTAAGGATTGAGGAGGACAACCGCAATTCTGAAAAGCGTGCTGGTAAACTTCCTATGGAGTCTAAGGCAAATGTGGTGGAACATGCTTCAAAAACCAAGAAATAGATGTCTTCTGGAGAAAGTTCATCACAAGGCTCTAAAGTGGGGTGGGGGGGAAATAAAAAGTACAAGTTTAATGGCAAATGTTACATCTGTGACAAAGAGGGACATCGGGCCAAAGATTACCGTAGCAAAGGCAAAAGCAAAAGAAGAACAAGCAAGAAGCCTGCACAAGCCCATATGACCGAAGTGGACAAGATTTCCAATGGTGTAGATGACATCAATCTTTCTGCAGTTGTTTCCGAGGCAAATCTTGTCTGAAATCCTAAAGAATGGTGGGTGGATACTGGTGCTACTCGCCATATTTGTGCCGACAAAAAGATGTTCACATCTTATTCTACAGTGGACAATGGTGAACAACTCTTTATGGGCAACTCCTCAACTTATAAAGTTGAAGGACAAGGAAAGATTGTACTCAAGATGACATCTGGAAAGGAACTCACTCTCAACAATGTGCTGCATGTACCGACATTCGCAAGAATTTGTTTTCGGATCTTTGTTGAGTAAGAATGGGTTTAGGCTAGTTTTTGAGAGTGATAAATTTGTACTTACTAAGAATGGGATGTATGTAGGAAAAGGTTACATGTCTGATGGCCTTTTCAAGTTAAATGTAATGACCGTTGTACCCTCAGTTATTAATAATACTACATCTTCTTCTTACTTGCTTGAGTCTTCAAATTTATGGCATGGTAGACTAGAACATGTTAATTATGGCACTTGCGTAGATTAATTAATATGGAATGTTTACCTAAATTTGACATTGATTCAAATCATAAATGTGAAATTTGTGTTGAGGCAAAATTATCTAAAACTCCTTTCCATTCAATTGAAAGAAGTACAGAACCACTTGAATTAATTCATAGTGACATTTGTGATTTTAAATCAATTCAAACTAAATGTGGGAAAAAATATTTTTTCACTTTTATAGATGACTGTACTAGATATAGTTATGTTTCTTTAATTCGAACCAAGGATAAAGCTTTGGAAACTTTCATTCAATATAAGAATGAAGTTAAAAATCAACTTGGTAAGAAAATCAAGAAACTTAGAAGTGATAGAGGTGGTGAATATGAATCACCTTTTGGTGAATTTTGTAAAGAACATGGAATAATTCATCAAACCACTGCTCCTTACTCACCTCAGCAAAATGGAATTGCTGAAAGGAAAAATAGGACTTTAAAAGAAATGATGAATGCCATGTTAATCAGTTCTGGATTACCTCAGAACTTGTGGGGGGAAGCAATACTTTCTGCTAATTATATTTTAAATAAAGTACCCCGAAAGAAAATAAATCAAACACCTTATGAATTGTGGCATGGAAGAGTACCATCCTACAAATACTTAAAAGTGTGGGGGTGTTTGGCTAAAGTGGCTATTCCTAGTCCTAAAAAGACTAAGATAGGTCCTAAGACCATTGATTGCATTTTCATTGGTTATGCCAAGAATAGTAGTGCATATCGGTTTTTGATTCATAAATCAGAACATTCCGAAATGCATGTAAATACTATTATTGAATCTCGAAATGCATCTTTCTTTGAACATGTATTTCCAAATAAGACTGGACAAAAGACTAGTACTAATAAAAGATCATTTGATACTTTTACTAGTAATGATCAAGAACATGATCAAGAGCAAGAGTTAGATCAAAATGAGGAAGAGGAACTTAGGCATAGTAAACGTGCTAGAACCTCAAAATCTTTTGGTCCAGATTTTCTAACATATTTGTTAGAAAATGAGCCTTTAACTTTTAAAGAGGCTATGTCCAGTCCTGAAGCTCCTTTATGGAAAGAAGCTGTCAACAGTGAAGTTGAATCCATCTTGCAAAATCACACTTGGGAATTAGTGGACTTGCCACCAGGTTGTAAACCTCTTGGGTACAAGTGGATTTTCAAAAGAAAATTGAAAGCGGATGGATCAATAGACAAATACAAGGCTAGACTTGTAGTCAAAGGTTTTAGACAGAAAGAAGGTCTAGATTACTTTGACACATACTCACCAGTTACTAGAATAACATCCGTTAGAATGCTAATTGCCATTGCATCTCTATACAATCTAGAAATTCATCAAATGTATGTTAAAACCGCTTTCTTAAATGCTGAGTTAAATGAAGAAATTTACATGGAACAACTAGAAGGTTTTTCTGTTCCAGGAAAAGAAAAGAAAGTGTGTAAATTGGTTAAATCATTATATGGTTTAAAACAAGCGCCAAAGCAATGGCATGAGAAATTTGACAAGGCAATGATGTCAAATGGATTCAAAATTAATGAGTGTGACAAATGTGTTTACATTAAAAACACAGACAAAGGTTATGTCATTGTATGTCTTTATGTAGATGATATGCTCATCATTGGTAGTAATAATGATATGATTAAAACTACTAAGAAAATGTTGAATAAACATTTTGACATGAAGGACATGGGCATTGCTGATGTAATTCTTGGTATGAAAATTACCAAAACATCAGAAGGATATGCTTTGTCACAATCTCATTACATTGAGAAAATACTTGACAAATTCAGCAAAGATGATGATCATCTTGCTAAAACTCCTGTAGATGTTAATTTGTATCTTTCTAAGAATGTACAGGAAAGTATTTCTCAATTAGAGTATGCCCAAATTATTGGAAGCTTAATGTACTTGATGAACTGCACTCATCCTGATATAGCTTATGCAGTAAGTAAATTAAGTAGATATACGAGTAATCCGGGAATAGAACACTGGAAAGCAATTATAAGGGTTCTAAGATATCTCCGATTTACTCGTAACATTGGGCTTCATTATACTAGATATCCAGCAGTACTTGAAGGATACTGTGATGCAAATTGGATATCGGATACAAGAGACTCAAAGTCCACTAGTGGGTATGTCTTTACTCTTGGTGGGGCGGCTGTATCTTGGAAATCTTCCAAACAGACTTGTATTGCTAGGTCTACTATGGAATCTGAATTCATAGCTTTAGACAAAGCAGGGGAAGAAGCAGAATGGCTTCGCCACTTCCTTGAAGATATTCCAATATGGCCAAAACAGGTGCCTGCTATATGCATACATTGTGATAGTCAATCAGTTATAGATAGAGCACAGAGTCATATGTATAACGCTAAGTCACGACACATTCGTCGTCGACATAACACCGTGAGACAACTACTCTCTAATGGAATTATTTCCATAGAATATGTTAAGTCTAAAGACAACATAGCGGATCCACTAACCAAAGGGTTAGCAAGAGAGTTAGTTGAGAATTCATCGAGGGGAATGGGACTAAGCCTATTAAATAAGAGTTACCACAACGGCAACCCAACCTAGTTGACTGGAGATCCCAAGATCTAGGTTCAAAGGGACAACCGAGTTGTGAATGACTCAGAAGGATCACTGGGGAGTCTAACTCCTACCCATTTCTATGATGAAATAGTGATGTCTGCAGCGTTTTAGGTTAAGTAAACTTTTAATGATTCTTATATCTAGGTAACCTAGTGGAGTATGGCAGGATACTCTTCATAAGAATCACCTATGTGAGTGTGAACTGGGCCGGTTCTATGAGATTTGTGAAGGGCTACAATTCTCTAGAGCACTCATGAAAGACCAGGTTGTTCAGGGCCAAAATGAACACAATAGTGAGAACTAAACTGTGTCTGGGAATATACTGTGTGAGTTCTATTGTCTTGGTTTACACAAACGGCTGAACAGTTCAAGACATCATGTTCACTGGTTAGCTAGTAAATCCGATAGTGTCTCACAAGGGAAGGTTCAAAGCCAAAAGCTACCTATCCTTTGCAGAATATTTTCAATTTCTGTACTCTCTGTAATTAGATCATGTTGTTGCATTTTCTCTCCGTCAAATTCCATTCATGTGGGGGATTGTTGGAAAAATGGTTTAATATAGGCATATTTTTGAGCCCAAGTTGAGTGGGCCCCAAACGTCTTTTGGAGTGGGTCCGAAGAGGTGACGTGTTCCTTGCCGCGTGGCAAGTCACATGGTGAAGACGGAACGTCAAAACCATTTATGAGTGAATGGGAAGTTGACGTCGTTTTCGGATTTCACATTAATTTTTTAGATAAAATTCTTTTGAATTTTTCAATAAAAATTATTGTGGGAATTTAATTTAATTCTAAATTCAAATTTTGAGTTCCTAAGTGGTTTCCTAAAATTTGTAATCTTCCTTATTTATTATTAAACTATTCAAATAATTTAATATATATATATATATTTCAAATAGTTTAATATATATACATATTCCAAATAGTTTATATAATAAAGTTCACTTTGTCCAACGGTTTTTTCCAATTGTTTAAATTATAAAGGTCCAAAAGAGTTCACGGATCACTTTTCAAATTGGTTCAAAAACTGTTCTTACCAACGGTACTTTTTCAATCTTTTTGAGAAAGAGTTCAGGCAACGGTTCTAACTTTTTTTTGCACCTTTTCAATTTGTTTTGGAACCTGTTCGGGGCAGAGTTTTTGCCTATATATATAGCCATAAATCCAGCAATCGAGGCACCGAAATTCAATCTGATTATTGTCTTGTTGCTTTCCTAAATTCTGCATTTTGCATTATTCTTCATATTAGTTTTAGTATAAAATTTCAGAGAGTTAGAACACAGGTTTGGTTCGCCCAACAAATTGTTTGAAGTACTACTACAATTTGTGAAGATCATTGTATCCTGGGAGATAGACGCCACTCAACCGTAAGTACCGTAGCGGGGCGAATCTGTCTTAAGGACAGAGTGTCACACACTCGACTTGGTCTTAATTTTAATTCGGTTCGATAAATAAATCTGGTATGTTATTTATTTATTTTGTTTGAATTTATTTCAAGTTATTTTATATATACAGAAGATTGTTCCAACAGATCAAACACATATATGCATACATTTCTTGGTTGACTAGCTGTTCTAGGTCAATCTTTAACATTTTTTTCGAGATTAGTGGAGCCAACTGTTGGAAAATAGTGATTTTTTTGGTGACTTTAATGTAATATTAAAGTGGATGTCAATCCTCTATTGAAGTGGATTAAAAGGGGTTTAGATTTTTCCACTATACCTTCTATTCATGATTAGAAATTCAAGGAATGAAATAAGTGTAGCTTAGTATCTTCTCAGAACCCATTGATGCATGTATATGAAATTCATGATTTCAAATTCCATATATTTATATATATTTTATTCTATTAGTATTGAGTTTGTCAGAATTCTTATAGACTTGAATTGCATGTTTATGTATTTCAGTGGAGAATACCGGTACATGTAGTTGAATAATTTTATGAGCATTCCTACCATGATTTGCATGCTTATGAGTGTCTCAATTTTTTAAAATTAATTTTCTAGTTTTCTAATATACTATACATGTTCATATTTTTAAATCCTAGATTTTTAGGATAATTCGCATGTTTTAAATTTCTAGATTTGTAATGTAATTTGCATGCTAGTTACTTTCTAATTTTTATTAATATAATTTGCAAGTTCTTGGCTTTCTAATTTCTAGAATTATTTAAATGAGTTATTTACGTGTTAATTGTTCAAGAATTATGTGCTTGTTAATTGTCTATAATTATATACATATTTATTGTATAATAATTTCATACATAACTCCTAACTATTAGATTTTAATTTAAGTTTTAGAGTTATAGGTTTATTTTGTAACTCATCAAGCATTTTAATTCATTAGTTATTTTTGCTATTAAATAGTTTGCTAGGAGGTTAAATCGTTTGGTAAATCAGAAACAAATGTGTCTAGGATACTGGTAGACTTGAGACTACACTTGACCAAGACTAATGGTGAAAGTGTCTCTCAACTAGAATATTCTCGGTCGTTGGGAGTTTGATGTATTTGATGAATTGTATAAGGCCGGATATAGCCTCCTTAGTTAGCAGGCTTAGTAGATAGACGAGCAATCCTGATGCCACTCACTGGAAGGGTATCGTTCAGGTGTTAAGGTATCTCCATTTCACTCGGGATTATGGGTTACATTACACTAGATATCTAGCAGCAATAGAAGACTATAGCAATGCAAATTGGATATCTGATATTAGGGATTCGAAATCCACTAGTGGTTATGTGTTCACCCTTAGAGGGACAGTTGTGTCTTGAAAATCTTCCAAGCAGATGTGTATCTTGTTGGGTTTTAAGGCCAACCCATCTAAACTACCAGAAATTTAACACACAATAATGGACACAAGATTTACGTGATTCGGCCTTAATGCCTACGTCCATGGAGAGAACCAGAGATTTCCATTAAAACAAATAGAGATTACACAGAGCAAGAGACACTCTCACTCAACTCACACACTCTCTATTGCCTTACACTCTCTGGTTTTTTCTCTCACTCTAATAGAGATATACACTCTCTTGTATATTACTTGTGTTATTCCTTTCTTTTGTATATTCCTCTTGCAAGTTAACTCAATATATAGAGGAAGTTGAAGACAATAGTCCATACCTCTCCCATGTGAAGATATGACTTGCTACCTCCCTATAACTTCTTGTCTCCCTAGCTCTTCTCTCATCATTGTCAATAATCGGTGGCTTCTCTACATTTGTGGCAACCAATGTCAACAATGGTGGCTACCTCTATCCACATTGGTGAACTCAACAAAACACCCCCTTCAACCATGTAAGGTGATCCACAATAGCACCCCCTAATTAGATGCCTACACCCCCTGCCTGGAGTGCCCTACGCCCCCTCACTAGGGTGCCATGCAAAGCTTACTTTGGAACTCTTTGTGATTGCATCTCTTCCTTCCATGCAGCCTTGAAGAGATCACAATATGTCCCTAATTTAGGAGCAAAAGAAACTCTTTTCTTCCCTGGGACGTGCTTTGTCGTCTTGGTTTCTTTGCTCTGAGCTTTCTTCAAGATTGGCCGTAATGGCTCCGTTTTGTGCACCTTCGAACTACCTCCATGCGTTCTTATACACTTTGGTTCCCATGTCTACTGAGCCTTATGTCTTTTCGACACGTGTCTTATACTTCTTGCCCGGTAAGTGACAGTAGCTCCTTCTATCACAACCTCTTCAACAAGTCTGTACAGTTTCCCCTCTAGTCATCCATGCAGCATCACCGTATGTCCATGGATAACTTTGAGATTTCCTTTACTAGATGAGAAGTTGTAACCCTTCAAGTCTACCATACTTAAGGAAATTAGATTCTTCTTCAGCCTTGGCGCGTGTCAGACTCCATCCAACATGAAAATTTTTCCATCTTCCATTCGGAGCCATACTGTTCCCATGCAAACAATCTTACTCATAGTGTTGTTCACCACCCGAACAATACCTCTGTCTTTTGCTTGGTAGGTGGAAAAAAGTCTCCTATCCATTATGTACTTTCGAAATCTAAAATCCAATCAGGTTTTGTCATACTTGACGAAATTATGAATGCATACTCATCCTTAGCATTCACTACAGCTGCGACATTTAATGAGCTCGTTTGTTCCTTGTTCGCCATGCCCTCATTGAGCTTCGCATAATCTTTGATGAGGTGATACTCTTGATCACAATAATAGCACTTTCTTCTGTAACCTGGCCTTTATTGCTTCTGTAACTTGGCCTTGATTGTGAACGCCCTCTTGATTTGGATCTACCTCGTCTCTCATTAGACATGCCTTTGCCCCGATCATTTTCTGATGCAACCATGGCATTCCTATCTGGGTGTTTGTCGTTTTCCCTTTTCTTCATCACCTCATGAGAAATAAGTGTAGCAACCACATCATCCAGTCCAAGAGTATCTTTTCCATACATTAGAGTAGTCCTAAGATGCTCATATGATGAAGGTAACGAGACCAGCAAGATAATAGCCTTATCTTCTTCCTTGGTCTTCACCCCAATAGTATCCAACTCCATTGTAAGCATATTGAACTCGTCCAGATGTTCTGTAAGGTTCGTTTCTTCTAGTATTTGAAGCTTGTGCAACTGCTTCTTCAAAGATAACTGATTTGTCAAGGACTTTGACTTGTACCTCATTTCTAACTTTGTCTATAGCTCTGCCGAATCTTCTTCATTGATGACTTCTCGGAGAGTGTTGTTCCCGAGATATAACTAGATTGTGTTGTTTGCCAATTCTGTCAACTCCTCCCATTTGTCATCTCTCATGTCTGTCGGTTTGTTGGACTTCTTGTTGAGAGCTTTCACCAAGCCCTCCCGCATTGAAATACTTTTTACCCTTTGCTGCCACAGAGTAAAGTCATTATTACCATTGAAAGGTTCTATCATGAAACTTGCATATTTTCCTGTCATTTTGATCTCCTCAAAAAAAACCATTTAGAATTTTACTTTTCTAACCTCGCGGTTGTGACCAGAACAGCGTGTTTGGCTCGGAACACTTCTTTCCTTTTCAGGGGGCAAACTGAAATAACCCCAAAAACCAGGGGCTAAATTGCAAATTTTCCAAAGACCTAGGACCAAATTGTAATTTCACAAACTACATGGGCCAAAATAAAAATTTTCAAAAATGTAATGACCAAATTATAAATTCTGAAAACTTTAGGGACCACGTTGCAATTTACCAAACTTTTAAGGGCCAATATGCAATTTTTGAAACTTTATGTTGACGTGGCTGGGACATGTGACGCTGACGGGTTAATGACCTGGCAGTGAGTTGGCACTGACGTCAGCTTTACAAAAAAACAAAAATAAAATTCTTCAAATATTGTCTGTGGGACTTGAACTCCAGACCGAGGAGTTCGACGACCACAAACCTTAACAACTAAGCCAAACTCACTCTTGTGATACCATTTCCCCAAATAAATAATTAAAGTATTTGGATTGGCTACAAAATGGTGATTTTCAACCCATAGCCGCGAGTGGGACTCTGATTTAGGGTAAGGGGTGTAAATCTGGCCCTTCGTGGGCTCTTGCCAAAATTCAAGTTGGGTCGACCCACAGGTCAAAAAATTAGGCCCAGGCCTAAGCCCAGGGGTATTCGGGCCTTGGACGGGCCAGTAGGCCGGCCCGGTGGACCTGGACCTGGGCCTGGCCTCGAGCTTGACCAATTTTTTTTGTTTTTTTAAATTTTTTTCTACCAAAATTTTATTATTTTTCACTAAAAAAGACACTGGGCCTCTTGCGGACAGGGCCTTGAGTAGACCTTAAGCAGGCTGGCGGGCTAGGCCACGGGCCGAGTCAGGCTTCAAAATGATGGCCTAAGCCCAAGCCCATGGGCTCGGACTGGGCTCTGGTCCGGGCCAACCTTGGGCCACGGGCCATTTTTACACTCCTATTTAGGGTTAACTTTACGCGTATAACTTTGACCAGCTCGTGTGGGCCACCCCGACCTCTGTTTTGCTTGTTCTTTTTAAGTCTGGACTCGTCTCGTCGAGACCTTCCTTCCGAAATGCTCAAAAGCCAATTTTGAACAACTTGATTTTTGGCAGTTTTAGAAAAAACAGAGTATCCGACCCTCTGTTTTGCCTCATTTTACTCAACCTTCGCTCTGATACCAATGGTTGGGTTTTAAGGCCAACCCACTTGAATTACCAGAAATTTAACACACAATAATGGACACAAGATTTACAGGTTAGGCCTCAATGCCTACGTTCACAGAAAGAACTGGAGATTTCCATTAAAACAAATAGAGATTACACAGAGGATAAGACACTCTCACTCAACTCACACACTCTCTACTGCCTTACACTCTCTGGTTTTTTCTCTCTTACTCTAACAGAGATATACACTTTCTTGTATTTCATTTATGTTCTTCCTTTCTCATGTATATTCCTCTTGAAAGTTAACTCAATATATAGAAGAAGTTGAAGACAACAGCCGATACCTCTCCCATGTGAAGGTATGACTTGCCACCTCCTTATGACAGCTTGTCTCCCTAGCTCCTCTCTCGCCATTGTCAATAATCAGTGGCTTTTCTACATTTGTGCCAACCAATGTCAACAATGGTGGCTACCTCTATCCACATGGGTGAACTCAACATATCTCACGATCAATGATGGAATCGGAGTTTATAGCGTTGGATAAAGTAATAGAAGAAGTAGAATGGCTTCACCATTTCGTTGAAGAGATTCCACGTTGGTCGAAACTTGTACTAGCCATCTGTATTCATTGTGACAGCCAATCAGCTATTGGACAGGCTCATAGTAATATGTATAATGAAAAGTCTAGACATATATGTCGTAGATATAATTCCATATGACAACTACTATCTAACGGAGTTATCACTTTAGACTATGTGAAGTCTAAGGACAACATTGCTGATTCGTTAACCAAAGGGTTAAATCGATTGTTAGTAAAGAAGTTATAGCGATTCTGGTTTAAGGCCCGACCCATTTGATATTCTGGATTTGGGTTTCATGGTTTTGTATTGTTGCTCTTGTCTTATTCCTCTTTTCCCTACCTAGGTTTGGCTTTTGGGTTGTGTTAGTTGCGTTTGGAACAAGTTGGAACCTTTTCTTTTCAAAATCTTGTTGCCCAAAATTTTGCTTCTATGCTCGAGTGCCACTTCTTGCTCTCGAACGGGCTTTGTGAATTTTCAGTACTTTTGCAAGTCCGCAAAAGTACTGGGACTTGTTATTCTTTACTCGACCGGTTCTTTCTGTGCTCGAGTGGTCTTGGCTTAAGCAGCCATTCTTGAGCTCTAGCGTTAGCCTTCTGTCTGTAAAATTACTAGGCATGTGTATTCTGCGCTCGAGCGAAACAACTTATTGTGTCTGGACGCTCGAGCATCACTCTTTGCGCTGAGCGGATTGTGCATATATTAGTTCGTAATCAGCCCTTTTTACATCACTTTTTCATCTCTCTCTCTAAAACATTTCAAAACCCTAAGTTGAGACCCTCTCTCTCTAGAACTCACCTTCTCTCTACAAATACACCAAGATCTAGTGGTCTCTTCACCCGTGTGTCTTTATTGAAAAGATAGAGCTTGGCAAGGCTTTATTCTAACCGGAGTAAAGTTCGTTTTTAGCATTTTTGGGTTTCCCTCTCTCTCTCTCTCTCTCTCTCTCTCTCTCTCTCTTTCTCTCTCTCTCTCTCTCTCTCCCGTGTTCTAGCTTGAGATAGGGATACTTTCCATACTTTTTATGAGTTTTAACTTAGGGGTGGTTTGGGATGTTCTAAATAAGTACACTTTTTGACTTTTTATATATATAAAAAAAATGCATAGAAAAATAGAAAAAGTGGTTAGAAAAGTAAAGAGAAGATGTTGATAGATATTAATTGATGTGACCCAAATAAATGTATATATGCAAAAAAAAAAAAGAAAAAAAAAAGTGCACTTTTTTAGTTTACCCCAAACACCTACTTAATTATTTGTTGTTTCTAAACTATATTGCGAATTTGGAAGATTTGGAACAAATCTAGGGTTTTGGATAGAAAAATCAAAAGAGGGTTTTTTTTTAATAGCCTCCTGGAAATGATTTTGATGTTGGAAGTGATATTGAGTTGGGTGGAAATGGTTGATTTTGAATACTTGGGTTGATTTTGAAAAGAATAAGAATTTTGCCCTAAATGTCTCAAATATTTATTTTGTATAAATAATGAAATTGATGTTGGAACTGCGAAATTGAATTGGTATTGATAAGGATGGTAGAGTTGGATATGTATTATCACTCACCTCTTGAGATTTGGAAAGTTGATTTTTATGGATTATAAATTATCTGTTTAGAAATATCTGTTTTGGACTATCGATGAAGGATAGCTATGATTGTTGTAGAAATTGCATGGGAATTAAGAGGATTGAAACTATTTTCTCTTTCATTTGCATTGAGCATTATTTCACACTTAAACATTGAAAGTATTTATCATTTTGAGAAAAAAGGTCAATCTGGGAAACATGAATTGTTAAGTTAAACTAAGTTGGCATGAGTATCCAGGGTGAAAGTCCTAAAAACCGCGCTTATACATGGGTGTCGATCCTGCGGACGAAATTTTCGTGAAATGACAATAGTAGTGCTTTTATAGCCTATGTTTACATGAGTCCCGGTTTACGATTTCCTCCCGACGAAATTTTCAGGAAAGGTTGTATTGTTTTGAAATTCTCAGAGTATGATTCACCACCCTATTTTCAATCATAAAGGAAATGATTCATGCACCATGATATTAACTTGACATTGCACAGTTTTTAAAAGAGACATAAAAATGTTTTGGCACGAGCATCGCATATGCTTTCACCTTATAACTTTGTTAAGATTCATATACTGTGTTAGATTATTTCTACTGGGCTTTGGCTCACCTCGTGTGGGAAAAATATTTCAAGTGTGGATGATATGCCTCCACCAAGCCAATAGTTTGGGAGGATTTGGAGCAAGAGCTTCTTTTGTTGTATTTATTTTTGTATAGCCAAGGGCCTTAAATATATTGGACCTAAAGTCCACTTTTGTTGTAACCAAGAACTATATTGGAAAATTGTAAGCCTTTAGGGTATTTCTTATCTGTTTAACTTCCATTCTTTTCTTTTATTGGTAACATATGCTATAGATTCAAGGCTAGGCATTATGAATGTATACCGTATGTGTTTCCCTTTTTGTAATCTCAATTAGATTTAATGGAAGATAATTACTTTATTATTGTTGTCGTTTATTAATATTGTGGATGGATTATGGTCATTATTTCGAGGCGTTACAACTTGGTATCAAAGTGTGCTAGGTTTGAATACTTTGGGTATGTGGGAAGTGGCTAGTACCACAACGTGTTTGTCTCGCTTGACAAAGATATTTATATAGGTAGTATGCTTATGTGGTTATATGGATATGGGATTTAGTTCCTAAGATATTGATTGGGTCTACAGGTTTCTAGAAATCCTATTAGAAGAGCACTTGATCACTGCTGTTTCTAATTAGAACTCTAGCAATGTCGCGGGACAGTCACTATCTAAGAAGGAAATTTGTATATGTTTATGTGATTATGTGCTTATGTAGAGTGAATTACTATTGTCCGTCGCATTAGGACGCGAGTGAGTTAGCTTCGGCACATTTGTAAATGTGCTAATCTTTTTTGTTACCTTCACTAAGATCTCAAGACATAGACGTTAGAAGGCATGAGGTGCCTTTACCGAATGAAATTCCGGCCTCAAGAAGAAGGGGTTGGTCAAGCCAATGTGGCCAAACCAGTTGGTTAGCAGGCCATGGTCTTTTTAGCTCATGAAATGGTCAGAGCGTTATGGGAATCCATGGACATTCTCTGAGCTGAGAATCAAGTCCAGGCCCAAATTGCTGAAGCAAGGCTGTATTTCTTACAGAAGGAGTTCCTCTGTTCTAATCCGGACGAGTTTTTGGGTGATCTGAGGGAGCCACTGAAGGCGGATGAGTGGCTAGAACAAATAGTGAAGACGTTTGAGATGCTTGGCATCGAAGATGATGGGCTAAGAGTGACCTTGGCATTCTTCTAGCTAAAGGGGGACACAGGTCAATGGTTACAGTATGCGCGGGGGCGCATAGGGGTGACTTGGGAGGCTTTTGTCAACGCCTTCCAGGACAAGTTCTTGCCTCCCACTGCTAGGGAGGAGTTGAGAGATTATTTTCTGAAGCTCAAGCAGCTTAGTTTGCCAGTAGCCGAGTTTGAGGCATCTTTAATAAGCCTCTTTAGGTTTACACTAGAACTCAAGGCGATAGAGGAACGCCGTTGTATCGAGTTCTAGAAGTGACTGAGGACCGGGCTTCTTTTCAAAGTAGCTGGGTCGATGATTAGGGACTACAGATGCCTTGTAAAGGCGGCAGCTCATCTCAAGACCGTGGTTCAAGAAGAGAATGAGCGGATGAGGGGCTCCAGGAGGAATCAGGAGGTTAAGGGTGAGAATTGGGACAGTAAGAGGCAGAGAGGTCCTGCTTCACAGCAATCTCAGGTTGCATAGTCTAGATCCACTTTTCCTGTGCCAAGTTCGGGTTCAAAGAGGGGTAATCCGGAAGGCTTCTCTTGGTACAAGTGTGGCCAGTTAGGTCACAAGTCTCCAGCTTGCCCGCAGAGGGGAAGAGGGCAACAATCTGCACCGACAGCGGCTCGTTCTCAGAGCCAGAGTCAGGGGAGAGGGTAGTCGCCTACTTGTTGTCAGTGTAGGCAGTCAGGGCATATGAAGAGGTTTTGCCCTCAATTGAGTAGCACACCTAGTGCGTTTGGTTCAAGGCAGACACAGAGCCACCAGCCTGCACAGTCAACACAAGCCTCGAGGGCTAATTAGGAAGCCTCTTCAGCTTAGTCAGTGCATTAAACTTAAGCTCCAAGGGGTGAGCAGATGGAGCAGAGACCTACAGGGCGTGTATATGATATTACCACACCAGACCTAGTGTCAGCGCCTTCAGTTGTGAGAGGTACTTTCTTGTTATACAATTATACTACCAATGTGTTAATTGATACGGATGCCTCCCATTCATTCATCTGGTCTGCCTTTGCATTGGCATTGGGGCTAGAATTGACTCAGTTAGCATCTCCCCTCAGTGTAGGAGTCACCTATTGGTAGTGGGATTGTATTGGAACAGGGATGTTGGGGTTGTGATATAAAGGTTGTTGAATGCCGACTTATTTTTGCATTTGTATTGATTAATATGTCGCGTTTTGATGCTATATTAGGTATGAACTGGTTGTCATCGTATCGGGCTGTCATAGATTGTTACCGTCAGAGGGTTACTGAGTGGTGATTGCTTTTACTTTATGGGGGACAGGGTCGATAGAGTTTTATCACCTGTGTATGATTCGCGTGGGCAGAGTGAATTAGTTGTCTTCTTGCCAACTTCTTGGGTAGTAAGTGTGATGAAGTCCGAGTTGATTTACCGAGGGTAGTGTGTGAATACCCGGATGTTTTTCCTGAGGATCTCACTAGTTTACCACCTTACCGTGAGATCGAGTTCTCAATTGATTTAGTGCCTCGCACGACACCGATTTCTATGGCACCGAATAGATTTTCACCGGCCGAGTTAAGTGAGTTGAAGATTCAACTCCAAGAGTTATTAGATAATGGTTTTATCTGCCCTAGCACTTCACCTTGGGGAGCACCAGCTCTCTTTACCAAAAAGAAAGATGGTGCATTGCGTCTTTGTATTGATTACCGGAAGTTGAACCGGGTGACTGTTAAGAGCAAGTACCCAATGCCTCGTATAGATGATTTGTTTGATTAGCTGAAAGGGTCTTGTTGTTTTTCCAAGATAGACTTGAGATCAGGTTACCACCAGTTGAGGGTAAGAGAAGAGAATATCCAGAAAACGGAGTTCCTAGTGATGTCTTTTGGGCTAACCAATGCACCAGCCGTGTTTATGGATTTGATGAACCAAATCTTTCGCAAATTCTTAGACCGCTTGGTAGTCGTCTTTGTAGATGACATCTTGATTTACTCGCCCTCCGAGGAGGAACACGAGTAACACTTGCGGGTTGTGCTTGAGTTGCTTAGAGCCCACAAACTATATGCTAAGTTTGGAAACTATGAATTCTGGTTGAGAGAAGTAAAGTTCTTAGACCATGTGGTATCCGAGAGAGGGGTGGCTGTAGATTAATCTAAGGTAGAAGTAGTACAAGATTGGGAGCAACCTAAGAATGCTTTTGAGATCCGTAGTTTCTTGGGATTGGCCGGGGTATTACCGACGGTTTATGAAAAATTTCTCTAGATTAGCCTCACCATTAACTTGACTAATGAGTAAAGGAATTAAGTTTGTGTGGAGTGAGACTTGTGAGAAGCCTTTTCAAGAGCTTAAAGTTAGACTTACCACTACTCCAGTGTTAATTATTCCAGAGAGGGGCTTGGGCTATTCAATGTATTGTGATGCTTCACAAGAAGGTTTGGATTGTGTTTTGATACAAGATGGAAAAATAGTAGCTTATGGCTCACTTCATGTGATGCCCCAAAATCTACACTAAGGGTTGTACTCAAGAGAAAGTCACTAATGAGTCCTATGGCCAATGACCAAGTAAGATTCCAAATTTCCGGAGGAGTCAAATTAGCCTCCCTTCTTAGTCTAACTTTTTTAGGTAGCGCACTACCATTTTGACATATCTTAAAAGGCATTGACGCAAGGTCTCATAAGCAACGTAGGGAACTATATTGGTTTCTAAAAAGATAAGCATATAATAATAAGAGAATATATACAGAATGTACTCAGTTACAAAAGTTAGTTCCATCAATATTACATCCCAAAAATAAGGTTCGGATGGACTATACAAACAAAAAACAAAAAAATTCTAATTTTCCTAGGACAGCCAAAAATCTTCAAAGGTTTCTGACTCGTCACTTTGCTGCAAAATCCTCTTTGGTACCTGGCATGAAACGCCATGAGCTTTGAATGCCCAGTAAATACACACACACCCCATCCATTTTTCCCAATCTAATACACGATGGCAATTACAACAATAGGGCAAGAAGCATGATGATCAGATAATTAGTACGGGTTACATGGTTAGTTATTAGTAAACTAGAAATCCCCCAAAGAGATTTTATCCTCTCGACCGCAAAAATTAGACTCGGATTATTCGGTATGCCCCCTCTTTTGTGGCTTTGCAGACCTTATCCCGGATGCCTATGAATGGTTATATATCACGTAGCGCCAACCGAGGACCTCAAAAGAGATGGTAAAATAAAGGCCTTCCCCATAACCTCCTCCAACCTTATCCATCATAAACACTTAGGGTCCGAATACAACCGATCCATTCAAGGGTTCTGATACAACTGCTTGCGCAAGACTTTCCTTCAATTAGGGAACATGTCCCCATCAATGCATAACACATTATCATCTCTTCATCGTTCAAGTGAACGAAAACCCAATACCATCCCAATTAAGTTTCCCATTGTGTTACATGTCTGAAGTTAGTTAGCACAAGCAATTGAAATAAATTTTCATAGATATAAGCATCATCAAAGGACTAAATAAAAGGTATATTATCTTAACGCATGCAATATCATGCCAAGACATTGTCATATACTAATAAGCATATTCATGAAGACAAGAGCATAAAACACCAATGTAAAATAAAATTTCCAGATTCAGTACTACTTAAAGATTCAAATCAAAAGGACTATTTTAGATTTTTTCTGAACCTAACCTTCCTATGGTTCATAGAGAATTTTATCTAGTTTTCAGAACATTTTTCAGAAATAGAATAGTTTTTCTATATTTTAGTTATTTAAGAAACACTCCAGCGCTGTCCAGATTCGTTGACCTTTACAAAAATAGGATTTTCTCACAAATCGCTCACTCTTTTTTGATGAAACCAATTTTACTTGAAAGCTAGCTATTTAAGGAAGATTTTGATATAAAGCCAAAGTCCAGGAGAGTTTTATTTATTTTTCTATAATTTTTGAAAGTTGGCTGTAAAACAGATTTTTCATGCACAATACTCAAAATAAGAAGATTTATGAGAAAATAGGCCAACTAAGGGAAATTTTTCACTTCTTTTGTGATGAAAACATACTAAATAATGTATCAATAACTCATATTTTTAGAGTGGTGGTATGCCTTTGGAAATAAAGCAAGATATGTGAAGAAAAAAAAGATAGTTTTGCATCTATTAAGAGGAAATATGAATAGAAGAAGGGTTGAAGCCCAATTCATCAACTTTGAACACATGAATACCATTACAACACACCTGAAAATATTACTTTAAGCCTCTAATAACATGTATTTGAAAAAGGAAAATGAAAGAGAGAGTTGTGTTATGGCTTACTTAATTGCCTAGTGAAGTATTTGCACAATTTCTTCTCTTTTTTCTTTCCTCTACCCCCAAAGCTCTCTTCCTCGTTGAATGTGTAGTGTGTGAGTGTGTTTGATGTGCAAAAATGCTAGGGGAGAGGTTCTATTTATAGAAAAAAAAATTATGGTGGAAAGTCTAAAAAGCCCTTGGTTAGAATTGGATTGAAGAATTTGTAATTGGTTAGAATGGAATGAAATGGAGGTTAATTAAGAAGATTAATTATAACTTGGAACATGATTTAGTCCTAGTTTGGTCAAGATAGAACTTGATTGAAAACTAGTACAAACATATCTCCATGATTTGGGGATTTAGTCAAAATTCTTCATGAAATCAAGCATTCTTGTCTCAAAAAGTACACAACAAAGGGTTCCTCTAAGGTGGCCAGCCACTTGATGATGATTTGAGGGAATTAATTTATTTTTTTTCTTGTGTACAAATGTTGAAAATTGTAAAATATAGTGTATAAAATAAGTTTTAAGGTACAAGTGTATATATATAATAGTACTTGTTTGGGGTCAATAAGTGATTTAATAAAAGTGAGGGCTTTGGGTTTAATTTATGAATTAGAACATTTATTTTAGTGTAGAATTAAACTAAATTAGGGTTAGAGAATCTAATTCAGTTCGGATTTCTTGTTTCAACTAAAAAGGCGATTAACTGACAAACGTGATAAAAATGAGAAAAACCTAGGGTTTTCAATTGTAATCCCATATTTAGGGAGTCAATTAATCAGTATTATAATATTATAAATGATTCCTAAGTTACTAAGATCGATTAGGGTTTGCGAGTTTTCAATTGGCGCATATATTTTGATCCTAGGGTTAAAATTGCAATTAATTGAGAAATTGAGGGGCTTCAAGGAAATAATTTAAAAGTAAGGGACTTTTAAGAAATTAAAATTTTTAGGGGCCTCACAACCTATCCCCCTTAAAACAATTTCGTCCTAGAAATTTTAGCCATTCTGCATGTTTGGAAATATTTGTCCACAACGCATCCTCGCACTTCTAGGTAGATCCTGTCAATATATCTTAATCTTCTGGATCATCTTGTCCTCTTAAGTTCTACTCCCTTCTGTCCAAAGCCACAATTTTCTCATTCTAATAATAGCATTTTGAATCAAATTTCTCCCCAATTGATGGCGTAAAGAGATACGTCAATCTTTTGCATTCTTCAAAAAGTTTGAACTATTCATCCTACAGGTAATGACGTTGTTGCTTCATTGTAAGGGTTTGTATTGCTAATTTCCTGATGTGGTGATCTACACTTTCCCTTGGTAATTCGCTGATGCCATTGTGTTTATTGATTTGTTGAATCATGGAAACTAATCTATCCCCCTTAAATAATAAAAATATTCCATCGGATGCATAAGTTGTCTCTCCTGGTAACTATTTATCAAGGCTTGATGTGTGAGTGACGAGTCTATATCTAGGATGATGTTGGGGATTGATGCGAAGAAAGGGAATGAATAAAATATATACTCAAGAATTTTGAAGTACAAATATAAAGGCACCAAGACTTGGATTAACAAAAGATAATTTACACATTCATGCTTGGATTACAAAATTCCTTCTAAGGAGTTCTAACTACTACCCTAGTTACATTTTCCTAGGTTAGCCATGGCTCATACTGTGGTTCCACAGGTTCATATACGGTATATTGTTCATACTCTGGGTGCACTGCAATGGAACTTTCTTCTTCTTGTAATACGAATACTCTGCCAATTGGTCTTTGGTTGGTAACCTTCCTAGAGTTTTGATTGTTCTCTGTCTTATGATTTTGTTGCTCAACAGTTCCAAGCTTGGTTACCCATTATTGTTGCTCATCGGTAGCATGTATATTTGCACTCGTGCGCTCTCTTTGATTTTTAACTAGCTGGGGACATTTGAACTTTCTATGTCCCATCTGTTGACAATGATAGCACTAAATCGGCCGCGTTGGTCCTTCCTGGAAACTTTCCTTTATATTTTGTTGTTGTGGCTGTTGTGGTTGTGGCTTTGAGTAAGGCTTCAGGGTCATATTTCCGTTCTAGACCCTTTGAGGTCCTACAGATGTCTGACCCTTCTTTCACTTGTTCCAAATTCTCTTAGCATCGACTGCTTCCCTTTCAGATTCGAATGCCGTTTCTAATACCTCGGCATATAAGTGGAGCCCTTGTGGTAGAACTCTCCCCTGATTGTAAGATCCAACCCCCATTCGAACATTCTTGCTTTCTCTTCATCATTTGCTACATACTAAGTTACGTAGTGGGCTAATTCTTCAAATTTTGTAGCGTATTCGGTTACGGTCATATTTCCCTGCTCCAAGTTTTGGAATTCCTTGACTCTCTCTCGATAAACTGTATTTGGAAAATATTTATTCAGAAACAATTCCTTAAATTGGTTCCATGACATGTTTGTAATGTCACGGGTATTCTTGATTAGTTCCCACCAATGATCGGCCTCATCAGCTAGCTGGAATACTGCCAAGGCTATTTTGCCGACATTTTCAGTTATCCCCATAGTGTCCAACATTTTCTTTATCTGCCGAAGCCAATTGTCAACCACCCTCGGGTCTGGTACTCCTGTGAACTTTGAGGGCCTTTGTTTTCTAAATTCCGAAAGGAGTTGAGTCCTCTCGTTTTGTCGAGTGTTCCTTAGTTGTCCTAGTTCTTCCAAAATTTGATGCCTGAGATTTTTAGGGATATTAGCTAGCACAGGTATGGGCTCATGCTAATTTCTAGGACGGTTCCAGGCATTGTTGCGAGTTTCTAAATAGTCATTAGTTCGTGTATCCACCATTCTGTTCATAGTACGAGGTGAGTTGGTTTCTAAATTTCTAGCTGGAGGTAATCTTTCTACTAGATTTGAAATTAAGGTTTAGTTTTCTGAGGGTGTGATGAATATTAAAATAGGTAACAGTCAAGAGATATAGATCAAATCATCATTTCATATACTTACAATAGGCAAAATAATAACTACCATAGTTTGGTTAATGGAATGATTACGAAGTAGAGATCGAAGAGTATAAAGGGGTAATAGTATCAATTAACACAAGGATCATCTGAAATATGGGTAAATGATATAATGGAATGGATAACATTACGGTTTTAGACGTTAATATGGTTGAGGTTATAGAGGTAGTGACTAAGCTAGATATTTAACTTGAAACTGCGTTGGCCATTTGCGCTTCAAACTCAATATCCAAGATTCGTCACCAAGAAAAGAAAATGAAACTATTTATAAGAAGCCTTACACTAAATAATTAGGGCTCAAAGGAGGTCAATTTTACAAAGGATAGTATATAAAATAGAACTAGATGGTCATGACTTAATCTTGAAAAAGGATGACATTAAATAAAGGTTACAAATACAAGATGAGGGTACGACGGTCGATAAAAGACGCGTAGAACTAATAGTACCCCTACTGCATGATGTGAGGCCTTGCACAGAGTTAAAACCACTTCTCGATCCTGAAATACGTCCTTATGAGTCGATGTTACTATGCGGAAGATCTTGAGGTAGAAACCTTTCGAGAGAAGATCTCTAGTGGGAAGGTAAAAAGAGGCTTGAATGTGTACTCTAACTCTAGTGTTAGATATCTTCACTGCCTTTTCATGCTGGAGTCTTGTTAAGAGGAGGTACTCCGAGAGTTTCACCATTCATGCCTTGTAGTGCATCCGGAAGGCACAAAGATGTATCACGATCTTAGTCACCAGTTTTGGTGGAAATGAATAAAGAAGGATGTGGTCGTGTTTGTATCGAGATGCCTTACTTGTCAACAAGTGAAGGCCGAACACCAGAGGCCAATGGGTTTGTTACAACTCTTACCTATAGCCGAGTGGAAATAGGAGCATGTCACAATGGATTTCGTTGTGCGTCTTCTGAGGACTCAACGGGGTAGTGATGCAATTTGGGTGGTAGTTGACCAGTTAATCAAGTTGGCACACTTTATACCTAGGTGTGTGAGTGACTCAGTAGATTATCTTTGCGACTTTTATATTAGGGACATAGTAAGGTTGCACGGGGTCCTTGTAACAATTGTTTCGGATAGAGATCCACAATTTACAGTTCGAGCATACTATTCAGATCCTTGAGGATATGATTCGAGGTTGAGTCCTTGACTTTAAGGCATCATGGGAGAGACACTTACCTGTAGTGGAGTTTGCCTATAACAATAGCTTTTAATCGAGTACTGGTATGCCACCGTTTGAGGCCTTGTATGGCCGACCGTATAGGTCTCCTGTGTGTTGGGCTGCGGTGGGTGATGCACCTATGTTGGGTCCAGAGTTAGTCCAAAAAACGATGGAGAAAGTTGCACTTATTCGTAAGAGGTTGGTCACGACTTAGAGTCATCAGAAGAGCTATGTCGGCCGTAAGAGGAGACCGTTGTCCCTTGAGGTGGGAGATCACGTCTTCTTGAAAATATCACCTAGACGGGGTTTGATGAGGTTTGGCAATAGTGGGAAGTTGTCTCCTAGGTTTATTGGGTCTTTTGAGATCCTAGAACGAATTAGGGAGGTAGCTTATTGTTTAGCCTTGCCACCACAGCTTTCCGGGGTGCATGATGTGTTCCACATCTGCATGCTTCAGAAGTATAAGCCGGATCCATTGCATGTGTTGGATTGGACCGACCTAGAGGTAAATGAAGATGCCTCATATGAGGAGAGACCGGTGAAGGTCTTGGATACTCGAGATCAAGTCTTGTGAGGAAGACAATCCCCTTGGTTAAGGTATTGTGGAGACATCACGGGGTTGAGGAAGCAACTTGGGAACATGAGTTGGAACTTCTTGAGAAGTATCCGGACCTATTTATTAGTATTTGATCATGTAATGAAACTTTTGTTATGTTGATTTAATATAAACATTGTCTATGTTTTGGACATATGAATTGTACTTTCTGTATTGAGAATGTGTTTATCATATTGATAGAATAAATGACCGGTGGATGGGTCATGGTGTTGGAATTGATTGTTTAACCTTGTTGTAATCGGATCAAACATGATTTTAAAGTTTAATTTTTAATTTCAGGGACGAAATTCTTTAAGAGGGGAGGTTATAGCGATTCTGGTTTAAGTCTCGACCCATTTGATATTCTGGATTCAGGTTTCATCGTTTTGTATTGTTGTTCTTGTCTTATTCCTCTTTTCCCTCCTTGGGTTTGCCTTTTGGATTATGTTGGTTGCGTTTGAAATAGGTTGGTATCTTTTCTTTTCAAAATCTTGTTGCCCAAAATTTTGCTTCTATGCTCAAGCACCACTTCTTGCGCTCAAGCGGAATTTGTGAGTTCTTAGTACTTTTGCAAGTCTGCAAAAGTACTGGGACTTGTTATTCTTCACTCGATCAGTTCTTTATGCGCTCAAGCGGTCTCGACTTGAGCGGCCATTCTTGCACTCGAGCATTGGCCTTTTATCTATAAAACTACTAGGTGTATGTATTCTACGCTCGAGCGACGCTTCTTGCTCTCGTGCAAAGCAACTTATTGTGTCTGGACGCTCAAGCATCACTTCTTGCGCTCGAGCGGACTATGCATATATCAGTTCGTAATTAGCACTTTTTACATCTCTCTCTCTCTCTCTCTCTCTAAAACATTTCAAAACCCTAAGTTGAGACCATCTCTCTGTAGAACTCACCTTCTCTGTACAAATACACCAAGATCTAGTGGTCTTTTCACCTGTGTGTATTTGTTAATAAGATAGAGCTCGACAAGGGCTTCGTTCTAACCAAAAAAAAGTTGGTTTTTGGCGTTTTTGGGTCTAGCTTGAGGTAAGGATACTTTCCATACTTTTTATAATTTTTAACTTAATTATTTGTTGTTTTTAAACTAATTTACAAATTTAAAAGATTTGGAACAAATCTAGGGTTTTGGATAGAAAAATCAAAAGAGGGATTTTTTTTTTAAAAAACCTCTTGGAAATGATTTTGATGTTGGAAGTGATATTGAGTTTGGTGGAAATGGTTGATTTTGAATACTTGGGTTGATTTTGAAAAGAGTAAGAATTTTGTCCTAAATGTCTCAAATATTTATTTTGTATAAATAATAAAATTGATGTTGGAACTATGAAATTAGATTGGTATTGATGAGGATGGTAGAGTTAGATATGTATTATCAGTCACCTCTTGAGATTTGAAAAGTTTATCTTTATGGATTATAAATTATCTGTTTAGAAATATCTATTTTGGGCTATCGGTGGATGATAGCTATGATTGTTGTAGAAATTGCATGTGAATTAGGAAGATTGAAACTATTTTCTCATTCATTTGCATTGAGCATTATTTCACACTTAAACATTGAAAATTTTTATTGTTTTGAGAAAAATTGTGAATCTAGGAAACATGAATTGTTATGTGGAACTAAGTTGGCCTGAGTGTCCAGGGTGAAAGTCCCGAAAACCGCGCGTATACATGGGTGCCAATCCTGCGGATGAAATTTTTGTGAAATGGCAATAGTAGTGCTTTTATAGCCTATGTTTACATGGGTCCCCGATTTCCATTTTCCTCTAACGAAATTTTCAGGAAAGGTTGTATTGTTTTGAAATTCTCAGAGTGTGATTCACCGCCCTATTTTCAATCGTAAAAGAAATTATTCATGCACCATGATATTAACTTGACATTGCACAGTCTTGAAAAGAGATATAAAAATGTTTTGGCATGAGTATTACATATGTATTCACCTTATAATTTGGTTAAGATTCATATACAATGTTGGATTATTTCTACTGGGCTTTGGCTCACCTCGTGTGGGAAAAACATTTGAGGTGTGGATGATATGCCTCCGCCAAGACAGTAGCTTGGGAGCACTTGGAGCAAAAGCTTCTTTTGTTGGATTCATTTTTGTATAGCCATGGGCTTTAAATGTATTGGACCTAAAGTCCACTTTTGTTGTAACCAAGAACTATCTTGGAAAAATGTAAGCCTTTATGGCATTTCTTATCTGTTTAACTTCTATTCTTTTCTTTTATTGGAAACATATGCTATAGATTCATGGCTAGGCATCATGAATGTATACTGCATGTGTTTTCCTTTTTGTAATCTCAATTAGATTTAATTGAAGATAATTACTTTATTATTGTTGTTGTTTATTAATATTGTGAATGGATTATAGTAATTATTTCGAGGCGTTACAGAAGTCGTCAGAAGGAATGGGTTTAAAGCCTATAGTGTAAGATGTTACCGAAATGAAAACCCAACCTAGTTGACTGGAGATCCCAAGATCTCGATTCAATGGGACAACTTAATTGCGTGTAATGGTGGTATGTCACTGAGGAGGTTAAACCTCCAACCATTCCTTTTATCAGTGATACCTGCAAGTGTAGAGGTTAAGCTGAGTTTTTAATGACTCTAGTGTGTTGAGTTGTTGAGCTGAGTATAGCAAGATACTCAAGTAAAGTCACTTATGTGAGTGTGAAGTGGGCTCGCTTCTATAAGAATTGACAAGGCCGAATTCTTTGAACCACTCACTGAACGAGGTTAGTGTTCCCAAGCCAAACCGAACACAACAGTGAGAACAAAATGATGGTTGGAATAATACATATGTGAGGTATGTTGTCTTGGTTTACATAAATAGCAGAACAATTCAAGACTTCGTGTTCATTGGGCAGCCAGTAAATTCGATAGACTTCACTAGAAGGGGTTCAAATCCAAACGCTAACTTTTTTGATGTAGGGGTTATTCCGTTGCACTCTCTCTCTCTCTCTAAGTCCTAGTTGTTAAGCGTTGTTCGTTTGTTGTTATCCGGTCAATTTTTATTCATGTGAAAGATTGTTAGAAAATAATGGTTTTTTTGGTAACTTTAATGCAATACTAAAGTGGGTGTCAATCCTCTATTGAGGTGGATTAAAGTGAGTTTAGATTTTTTGTAATGAGATCTTTACACCACAAGAAAAATGACCAAAAACCATTAAGATTTGAATGAGAAATTGACTCATTAAGTTGGCCTCATGAAAGAGGTGTTGGGAAAGGTGTGTAACCTTCTATCCCACATTGATTATAGAGGAAATCATTGATGTGTATTTAAATCCCATTTTTTGCCTAACGGTGTGAGCCCTTTGGGGCATCCAAATTTTTCGAAGGAATGGAGTTATGGATGCTTCAATGATGGACGTGGGCCAAGACTTTAAACCAAGTTGGTTATGAAAAAATTTCCACAGGCGCGCGCACACGCTGCCTGGACCGTGGATCGTAGATCTTGGATCTTGGGACTTGGGCTTGAGGCTTGAAGGACTAGATTTGTAACAACCCCGATATGTGATTAGCCCATTATCCTTGGTTAAGACCGTTTATAATTAAGACGAAATTCTACGTTAATTGCATATGTTATATGTTATTTGCATTTATATCTGTTTGTCGTGAAAATATTTGTTTGAATTTCTGTTTCAATATACAAATTAAAAGCCTTATCGGCGTCCAAATGCGAAATTGACTCCGTTTATATGTTGTTTAGAATTTTTAGAATTTTATGGTAGGTTTAATTGAAATTCAATTCGAACCCAATTAATTAGAATAAAATAATCCTAATTAACTATCCTTAACTCAAACTAATTAAGGCAACCTAATTAAGCCTATATGAGGCACAATTGACCCTAGATTATGTTAGACACTAGCATTTCATCCTCTTCTTGAACTCAAAAATGTGAGAGAGAGAGAGAGAGAGTGAGAGAGAGAAACCTAGAAAGAGTTGAATTCAAGGAAAGAAAGAAGAATTGTTGAGAATTAAAGGTTTTGGACTTAGAGACTCAAGGATTAAGCCTTTAGAGCTCACTTTGGAAAGCCTAGGTAAGAATTCAACCCTTAGATTATATAATTATGATATTAAGGACATGAATTCTAGAGAATTAAGTTGAGTAATCCAAGAATTGAGCTTGTGGAATAGGAAGGAAGATCATATCATGCATACAGGCATTTTCATCATATTTTGAGTTTGAATTTCAAACAAATCTCACATGCATGTGTCTATCTTGGCTTTTTTTAAGGATTTATCAAGTTTCTCATCATCATACCTCATTTGATCATGTTTTGAAAGGTTGGAATTCATGACATTACATGCAAGTTATGTTCTCTAAGTTTCTAGTTTGGTTTTGGAGTAAATGGCAAAGCTTTTGGGCATGATTTTGTGAAATAGTTTGTAATTCATCATGTACTATGAGTTTCTCAATGTTTTACTAAGTTTTGGCCCAAAAGGATGTGTTTTAGAGAATTTGTACTCTCTGCTCGAGCGGTGGAGTCTACGCTCGAGTGAAAAATTCGAGCTCCCAGTACTTTTACAAAGTTTGGGGGTTAGCTCGAGTGACCACCCTTATTTTTGAGCCTCCACTCGAACGTAAGAAGTTATGCTCGAGCGTAAAATGAGAGCTCCTAGAAGTTTTACAAAATTTGGCAAACTGCTCGAGCGACCGAAGTTGCGCTCGAGCGAACACTCTGTTTACTCAGTTTTTGGCTCGAACGATTGTTGAGCATTTGTCGGGCTTAAAAATCATGCAATCAGTACTTTTGCAGACTTTGCGGACCACTCGAGTGATCGAAGTTGCGCTCGAGCAGACTGCCCTATTTTTGAAAATTTGACTAAGTGTTCTGAAGTACATTTTGGTATCCTCATCTTAGGCATTCCTAAGCCCTAATTCAAACATAATAATGAGGATAAAGATTAGAAACACACCAAGATAGAAAAGAAATAAGTTATGTATTTTCTGAGTATATGTTCAATGTGTATATAGCGATTCTGATTTTAACCAAACCCCTTTTTATCTTAGACTCGGGTTTTGTAATGTTGTTTATGTCTTTTCCCCTTATACTTCTTTGAGTTTAGCTATTGGGCTATTATGGTTGCGTTTGGGACAAGTGGGTTGCTTGGTTTCCAAACTTTTGTTGTCCAGAATTTTGCCCCTGTACTTGAGCGGCACTTCTTGCGCTTGAGCAGGTTTGTGAACTCTCAGTACTGTTGCAGGTCTACAAAACTACTGGGAGAGTGTATTCTATGCTCGAGCGGTTCTTTCTACGCTCGAATGGGCTCAGCTCGAGCGGCCTTGCTTACGTTCGAGCTTTGGTCTATTGTCTGCAAAACTACTAGAAGTGTGTATTCTATGCTCAAGCGTCATTTCCTGTGCTCGAGCGATGATGGTCTTTTTCATTGTGTCTTGGCGCTCGAACGGAACAATTACTGTGTTTGAAGCTCGAGCATCATTTCTTGCACTCGAGCGGACTCTGCGTATATCAGTTCGTAAAAAGGTCATTTTACATCACTTTTTCAAATCATTTTCTCTCCAAACCCTAAAATTGAGACACACACACTCTCTCTCTCTCTCTCTACAACCTACTTTCTCTCTACATTTTCATCTAGATCTAGTGATTTCTTCACCCATGTGCCTTTGTTAAAAAGGTAGACAACGCCGTGGGCTCTCTTCTCATCCGAACAAAAGTGGGTTTTGATTCATTCGAGGTTTCTTCACTCTCTCTTTAATCTCTAGCTTCGATGTAGGGACTTTCTACACTTTTCTATGAGTTTTAACTTAGTTATTTGTTGATGTGTAAGGAATATGGGAATTCAGAATGATTTTGAACAAACCTAGGGTTTTGGTTTGAAATCAAAAGAAGAGTTTTCAAATGTATTTATTAAAGATGGTTATGGGAGTAGATGTGAGGTTGTGTTGTAATAAATTTGTTCATTTTGGATAGTCGGAATGGGTTTTGGAAGAAAATGAAGTTTTACCCTAAAATGTCTCAAACAGTTATTTTGTATAAATATATGAAATTGGCATTAGGAATATGAAATTGGATGGATGTTTATATAAATGGTGGAGTTGGATATGTATTACCACTCACTTATGGGAATTTGGATAATTTATCTGTCTTTGAGATTGTATATCTATTTGGAAATATCTATTTTGGGCTATCGGTAGAGGATAGCTATGATTATTGTAAAATTGCATGAGGATTAGGTGAATTAAAATTAATATCTTATCGGTTGTCATTGAATATGACTTTGTTTTAATACATTGTATATGTATGATCTTTGGGAGGAGAAAGGGGATATACTCCATGTTTGGGAGAAAAAAGGGGATGAACTCCATTGAATTAAATTAGCCTGTGTGTCCAGGGTGAAAGTCCCGAAAACCGCGGGTATACATGGGTGCCGATTCCTGCGGATGAAATATCCGTAAGATGGCAAATAGAAGTATTAGTACAATGTTGTGTTGGGTAGAGACCCACTAAATTGTATCCTCAGTTGCGTGGTTTGAATGAAATGATGCATGACTTAGGAATTGAGATAAAAAGGAATTTGAGACAACATGAATTGTGATATAAAGCTTGTCATAGCATGGTTTTGCAAAAGAGTTATAAATGATTTTACCATGAGCATTGTTTCTACTAGGTTTTGGCTCATCTTGTTTGGGAAAAATCATTTTCAAGTGTTGGGGACATGTCTCCACCAAGACAGCAGTTTGGAGGAATTTGGAGCAAGAGCTTCTCTTTTGTTGTATTTATTTTGTATAGCCAAGGGCTTTAATGGTATTGAGTTAGACTCATTTTTGTTGTAACCAAGTAATGATTTGTAAAAATGTAAGCCTTTAGGGCATATGAATATCTGTTTAGCTTTCATTCCTTTTACTGCTTGTAACACATGTTGTAGATTCAGGATGAACGATTTATGAATGTGTATCGCATGTGTTACCTTTTGTATATTAACTCTAATTAATGAAAGCTTATATTTCGTATGTGATTACATTGTATTAGCTGCCTTGGGTCAAATTACTGTAATTATTTCGGGGCGTTACAACTTGGTATCAGAGCGTACCGGGTTTGAATACTTTGGGTATGTGGGAAGTGATCATTACCACAGTGGGCTTTTCTTGTTTGACAGAGACTTTAGTGTATACAGTATGCTTATGTGATAACATCCTTACATGACTATCTGGGTATGGAATTTAATTTCATAAGATATTGATTGAGTCTATGGGCTTCCAGAAGTCCTATTAGAAGAGCACTTGATCACTGCTGTTTCTAATTGAAACTTTGGCAACGCTGCAGGATGGTCATTATATAGGAATGAAATTCGTATGTGATTATGTGATTACGTGCCTATGTGGAGGGAATTATTGTTGTCCACCACTTTAGGATGTGAATGACTTAGCTTCGGCACATTTGTAAATGTGCTAGTCTCTTTTGTTACCATTATTACGATGTCAGGACGTGGACGTGGATGTGGTGGTAGTAGGCGTGGTAGGCCGAGAAGGCATGAGGTGCCTTTACCGGATGAGATTACAGCGCAAGAAGCGCAAGAAGAAGGGGTTGGTCAGGCCAATGTGGCCAAACCAGTTGGTCAGCAGGTCTTAGGCGCCTTAGCCCGCAAAAGGACCGGAGCGTTGTGGTAGTCTATGGATAGTCTCAGGATCGAGAATCAAGTCTAGGCCCAAGTAACTGAGGCAGGGCTATCTTTCTTGAAGCGAGAGTTTTTCTGGTCGAATCTGGATGAGTTTGTGGGTGATCCCAAGAAGCCACTGAAGGCAGATGAGTGATTAGAGCAAATAGTTAAAACATTCGAGATGCTTGGAATCAAGGACGACCAGCTGAGAGTGACCTTACAATCTTTCCAACTGAAGGGAGATGCGGGTCAGTGGTGGAAGTATGCACATGGGCTCATTGGGGTAACTTGGGAGGCTTTTGTCAACACCTTCCAGGACAAGTTTTTGCCTCCCACTACTAGGGAGAAGTTGGGAGATCACTTCTCTAAGCTGGTGTAGTTGTACAATCCAGTGGCTGAGTTTAAGGCCATATTCACTAGTTTGTCGAGGTTTGCACCAGAACTCGTGGCGACCAAGGAGCGCCGTTGTTTAAAGTTCGAGAAAAGGTTGAGGACCGGGCTCATGTTCAGAGTGGTCGGGTCAATGATTAGAGATTATGGACACCTTGTGGATGCGGCGGCTCATCTTGAGACCATAATGCAGATGGAGGAGGAGAGGATGAGAGGCTCCAAGAGGAGTCAGGATGTTCAGGGGGACAGTAAGAGGTAGAGGGGTTCTAATCCACAGTTCTCCAAGAGAGCTCAGTCGAGGTCCAATTTTCTAGTACCTAGTTCGGGTTTTAGGAAGGGTGGTCAGGGAGATGTTACTTGTTTCAAGTGTGGTAAGATAGGCCACAAGTCTCCAGCTTGCCCGCAGAGAGGAGGAAGGCAACGATCTGCATCTTTCTCGGCTCGTCCTTAGAGCCAGAGTCAAAGGAGAGGGCAGTCTCTTGCTTGTTATCAGTGTGGGTAGCCGGGGCACATGAAGAGGCTTTGCCCACAATTGGGTGGTACACCTGGTGCGTCTGGTTCGAGGCAGATATAGGGCCACCAGCCGACACAGTTAGCACAGGCCTCGATGGCCAATCAAGGAGTTCCTTCGGCTCAGTTAGTGTATCAGGCTTATGCTCCGAGGGGTGTGTAAGTTGAGTAGAGACCCACCGGGCTTGTGTATGCTATTACAACGCTAGACCTAGTACCAACGCCTTCAGTAGTGAAAGGTAGCTTCTTGTTTTGCAATTCAGTTGCTAATGTGTTAACTAATACGGGTGCATCCCATTCATTTATCTCGTCTGTATTTGCATCGGTTTTGGGGTTAGAGTTGGCTCGGTTAGCATCTCCTTTCTGTGTAGAGTCACACATTGGTAGTGAGATTATTTTGAAGCACGGGTGTCGAGGTTGTGACATAGAGGTTATCGGTCGGCCGCCGACTTCCTTTTGCATTTGTGTTGATTGACATGTCTAGTTTTGATGTTATTTTGGGTATGGACTAGCTATCCTCATATCAAGCTATTATAGATTGTTACCGTCAGAGGGTTATTGTATATACCTTGAGCGGTGATTGCTTTTATTTCTTAGGGGACCGAGTGGATAGTCTTATCACCGGTATTTGATCCTCGTGGGCGGAGTGAACATAGTTTCCTTCTGGCCAACTTCTTGAGTAGTGAGTGTGATGAAGTCCGAATTGAGTTACCAAGGGTAGTTTGTGAATCCCCGGACGTTTTTCTTGAAGATCTTTCTAGTTTACCACCTCATCATAAGATTGAGTTCTCTATTGACTTAGTGCCTGGTACGGCACCGATTTCTATTGAACCATATAGGTTTGCACCTGCTGAGTTCAGCGAGTTAAATATTCAACTCCAAGAGTCGTTAGATAAGGGTTTCATCCGCCCAAGTAACTTACCTTGGGGAGCACTGGCTCTCTATGCTAAAAAGAAAGATAGAGCATTGCGACTTTGTATCGATTACCGGAAGTTGAACCAGGTAACTATTAAGAACAAATACCCATTGCCTCGTATAGATGATTTGTTTGATCAGTTGAAAGGGTCTTTGTTGCTTTTCTAAGATAGACCTGAGATCGGGTTATCCCTAGTTGAGGGTAAGGGAGGAGGATATCCAGAAACGGCATTCCGTACACGATATAGCCATTACAAGTTCGTACTAATGCCCTTTGGGCTAACTAATGCACCCATCATGTTTATGGATTTGATGAATAAGATTTTTCGTGAGTTCCTAGACCGCTTTGTGGTCGTCTTTGTGGACAACATAATGATTTATTCACCCTCTGAGGAGGAACACGAGGAGCACCTGCGAGTGGTACTTGAGTTACTTAGAGCCCACAAACTGTATGCTAAGTTCGGGAAATGGGAATTCTGGTTGAGAGAAGTTAAGTTCTTAGGCCATGTGGAATCCGGGGAAGGGGTGACTGTAGATTCATCCAAGATAGAGGCAATGCAAGATTAAGAACCACCTAAGAATGCTTTTGAGATTCATAGTTTTTTGGGATTGTATTATCGTAGATTTGTGAAGGATTTCTCTAGGCTAGCCTCACCATTGACTAGACTGACAAGGAAATGGATCAAGTTTGTGTAGAGTGAGACTTGTGAGAAGTCATTTCAAGAGTTTAAGGTTAGGCTTACCACTGCTCCAGTTTCAATTATTCCGGAAAGGGTTTTGGGCTATTCGGTGTATTGTGATGCCTCCCAAGGAGGTTTGGATTGTGTTTTGATGCAAAGGGGAAGGTAGTGGCCTATGGCTCACGACAGTTGAAAACATATGAGAGGAACTACCTTACTCATGATCTAGATTTAACGGCAGTAATCTTTGCGTTGAAGATTTGGAGGCATTACCTGATGGTGAGAAATTTGAGGTGTTTTCTGATCACAAGAGACTGAAATATCTGTTTACACAGAAAGACTTAAATCTGAGACAAAGGAGATGGATGGAGTTCATAGACGATTATGACTTTAAGTTACATTACCATCTGGGGACGACTAATGTTGTGGCTGATGCCTTGAGTAGGAAATCTATTAGCAGTGTAGCTTGTAGTGCCATCTGGGATTCTACCTCAAGGTCACCCCTCGGTGAATTTGACTTGTTCCTTGGCGAGTCTAGTTGAATTGACAACCTTGTTTTCAGTAATTGCAGAACCTACACTTGTGAACCGGGTGATGGAAGCACAGAAAGGTGACCTTGAGGTAGAATCCCTCCGGGAGAAGATCTCTAATGGGAAGGTAGAAAGAGGCTTAAACATGTATACAAATTCAAGTGTTAGATACTTTGGCCGTCTTTTCATGCCAGAGTCTTGTCAAGAGGAAGTACTTCGAGAGTTTAATCATTCACGCCTTGCAGTGCATCCGGGAGGCACAAAGATGTATCATGACCTGAGTTGCTAGTTTTGGTAGAGAGGTATGAAGAAGGACGTAGTCGTGCTTGTATCGAAATGCCTTACTTGTCCACAAGTGAAGGCCGAACATCAGAGGCCAGCGAGTCTATTGTAACCCTTGCCTATAGCCGAGTGGAAGTGGAAGCATGTCACGATGGATTTTGTTGTGGGTCTTCCTAGAACTCAACGGGGTAATGATGCGATTCGGGTGGTAGTTGACCAATTATCCAAATCGGCGCACTTTATACCTATGCGCGTGAGTGACTCGGTAGATTATCTTGCTGATCTTTATATTAGGGACATAGTGAGGTTGCACGAGGTCCTTGTGACCATTGTTCAGGATAGAGATCTAGATTTCACAACTCGGTTGTGGCAGAGCTAGCAGAGTGCCTTGGGCATTAGATTGACTTTTAGCACTACGTATCATCCTTAGACTGACGAGCAATCAGAGCGTACCATTCAGATTTTAGAGGATATGCTTCAGGGTTGTGTCTTTGACTTTAAAGGGTTGTGGGAGAGGCATTTTCCCTTAGTGAATTTTGCCTATAACAATAGTTTCCAATTGAGTATTCGCATGGCACCGTTTGAGGCCTTGTATGGCCGACCGTATAGATCCCCTGTGTGTTGGGCCGAGGTGGGTAATGCACCTTTGTCGGGTCTAGAGTTGGTTCGGGAAATGACAGAGAAAGTTGTTCTTATCCATAAGAGGTTGGTTATGGCACATAGTCGCTAGAAAAGTTATACCGACCATAAGAGGAGACCCTTTTCTTTTGAGGTAGGAGACCATGTCTTCTTGAAGATATCACCTAGAAGGGGTTTGATGAGGTTTGAAAGGAGTTGGAAGTTATCCCCTCGATTCATTGGGCCTTTTGAGATCCTTGAGCGGATTGGAGAGGTAGCTTATCGTTTGACCTAGCCGCCACAGCTTTCCGAGGTTCATGACGTGTTTCCTATTCGCATGCTTCGAAAGTATGAGCCGGATCCATCGCACGTGTTGGATTGGACAGACTTAGAGGTAGATAAGGATGGCTCGTATGAGGAGAGATCAGTGAGAGTCTTGGATTGGCGGGACCAAGTCTTGCGAGGCAAGACAATTTCCTTGGTTAGAGTATTATGAAAACAACACGGGGTTGAGGAAGAAACTTGGAAACATGAGTTGGAGGTCCGTAAAAAGTACCCGGACTTATTTGTTAATGCTTGATCATGTATTGAAATTTTGTTATTTTAATGAAATATGAAAGCATTGTATATGTCTTGAGAATATGAAAACATTGTATATGTTATATAAGTTTTGGAAACATGGGTTTAATATAAACATTGTATATTTTTTGGAAAAATGTGAGTTGTACTTTCAATGTTAGAACTTGTGTATCGACTTATTGAGAATGGATGACCAGTGGATAGGTCATGGTGTTGGAATTGATAGATTATCATTGTTGTAAATGGTTTAAAAATGGTTTTGAACTTGGTTTGTAATTTCCGGGACGAAATTCCTTAATGGGGGAGATTATAACGATTCCAATTTTAACCCTACCCCTTTTATCTTGGACTCGGGTTTCGTGGTGTTGTTTATGTCTTTTCCCTTCATACTTCTTTGGGTTTGGTTATTGGGCTGTTATGGTTGCGTTTTGGATAGGTGGGTTGCTTGGTTTCCAAACTTTTTTTGCTAGAGTTTTGCTCCGCCGCTCGAGCAACACTTATTGGGCTCGAGCGGGCTTTGCGAACTCTCAGTACTTTTGTAGGTCTACAAAATTACTGGGAGAGTGTATTCTACATTCAAGCGGTTCCTTTTGTGCTCGAGCGGCCTTCCTTGTGCTTGAACGTTGGTCTATTGTCTGCAAAACTACTAGAAGTGTGTATTTTATACTCGAGCATCACTTCCTGCGCTCGAGCGGTGATGGTCTTTTTTATTGTGTCTTGACGCTCGAGTGTCACTTCTTGCGCTCGAGCAGAACAACTGCTGTGTCTTACGCTTGAGTGTCATTTCTTACGCTAGAGCGGACTGTGCATATATCAATTCGTAAAAAGGTCATTTTACATCACTTTTTCAAATCTTTTTCTCTCCAAACCCTAAAGTTGAGACACTCTCTCTACAACCTACCTTCTCTCTACATTTTCATCTAGATCTAGTGATTTCTTCACCCGTGTGCCCTTGTTAAAAAGGTAGAGCACGCCATGGGCTCTCTTCTCGTTCGAACAAAAGTGGATTTTTGTTCATTTATGAGGTTTCTCCACTCTCTCTTTGATCTCTAGCTTCGAGGTAGGGACTTTTTACACTTTTCTATGAGTTTTAACTTAGTTATTTGTTGATATGTAAGGAACATGGGAATTTGGAATGATTTAGAACAAACCTATGGTTTTGGTTTGAAATCAAAAAGAGGCGTTTTCAAATATATGTATTAAAGATGGTTATGGGAGTAGATGTGATGTTATGTTGTGATAAATTTATTAATTTTGGATACCCGGGATGGGTTTTGGAAGAAAATGGAGTTTTACCCTAAAATGTCTCAAATAGTTGTTTTGTATAAATATATGAAATTTGCATTGGGAATATGAAATTGGATGGATGTTTATCTAAATGGTGGAGTTAGATATGTATTACCACTCACCTATGGAAATTTGGATAATTTATCTGTCTTTGAGAGTGTATATCTGTTTAGAATTATCTGTTTTGGACTATCGGTAGAGGATAACTATGATTGTTGTAGAAATTGCATGAAGATTAGGTGAATTGAAACTAATCTCTTATCAGTTGTCATTGAATATAACTGTGTTTTAATACATTGTATATGTATGATATTTGGGAGGAGAAAGGGGATGTACTCCATGTTTGGGAGAAGAAAGGGGATGGACTCCATTGAATTAAGTTGGCGTGTGTATCCAGGGTGAAAGTCCCAAAAACCGCACGTATACATGGGTGTCGATTCCCACGGGCGAAATATCTGTATAATGGCAAATGGAAGTGTTTGTATAATGTTGTGTTGGGTAGAGACCCACTGAGTTGTATCCTCAGTTGGGTGGTTTGAATGAAATGATGAATGACTCATGAATTGAGATAAAATAAATTGAGATAAAAAATAAATAAATAAAAAAGGAATTTGAGACAACATGAATTGTGACATAAAGTTTGTCAAAGCATGGCTTTGCAAATGAGTTATAAATGATTTTTCCATGGACATTGGATATGCATCTTATACTTATATATTTGTTAAGGTTTATATATTATGTTAGATTGTTTCTACTGGGCTTTGGCTCACCCTATTTGGGAAAATTTATTTTCAGGTGTTGGTGACATGCCTCAACCAAGACAGCAGCTTGGAGGAATTTGGAGCAAGAGCTTCTCTTTTGTTGTATTTATTTTGTATAGCGAAGGGCTTTAATAGTATTGAGTTAGACTCATTTTTGTTGTAACCAAGTAATGACTTGTAAAGATGTAAGCCTTTAGGGCATATGAATATATGTTTAGCTTTCATTCTTTTACTGCTTGTAACACATGTTGTAGATTCAGGATGAATGATTTATGAATGTATATCGCATGTGTCACCTTTTGTATATTAACTCTAATTAATGAAAACTTATATTTCGTATGTGATTACATTATATTAGCTGCCTTGGGTCAGATTACTGTAATTATTTCGGGGTATGTGGGAAGTGATCATTACCACAATGGGCTTGTCTCGCTTGACAGAGAGTTTAGTGTATATGGTATGCAAGGTTTTGAAAAGCAGTTGCGGTTGCCGTAACGGTGGCGATGGTGCAGTTGCGGTTGCGGTTGCAGAGTGTAAAGGCCGTAGCATAACGGTTGCGGTAACCGAAACCACGAATTTTTTTATTTTTCGCGTAATTTGAAAAAAACTTACCGATATGCATATTTTTTTTCCATGGTCATATTTATTGGGTTTAAAATAAATATTGATCAATTTCTGTAAATTAAATTTTTAAGTATGATCCAATATATTTCATATTTTTAAGTCACTATAAACTGAGTTTTTTACATTTTATTTTAATAATTAATGACTTTATATTATACAAAAAATCAATCACAAACTATTATATATAAGATAAACAATGACAAAAGTAAGAGAATAAATAAGCGCCTAAATATATATATATATATATATACATATTTTAACAAGCCAAATAGATAATGACCACACTTATTATTATTATTATTATAGACACACACAAACAAAATGGTTGGCTGATAGCAGCTGAATAGAATAGCATAGGTTTTATAATTTCAACAAATCAATAATATGTTCTTCATCTTCCCTCTTCTCTCTCTTTATCTCTTGCTCCTCCATCTTCTCTCTTTATCTTCCCTCTTCTCTTTATCCCTCTTCTCCCATTTTTAGCCCTTTTTTTTGGTGTTTTTTCGAAAGAAGCAGTTCAAAACCGTTACGTAACGGTGCATAACGAGCCGTTACAGCTGTTATGGCACCA
The DNA here is from genome assembly GCA_030407325.1 of Camellia japonica. Classification (NCBI taxonomy): domain Eukaryota; kingdom Viridiplantae; phylum Streptophyta; class Magnoliopsida; order Ericales; family Theaceae; genus Camellia; species Camellia japonica. The sequence continues at coordinate 109,698,884 of JAPPVO010000019.1, forward strand.
TTACGACTTCTATGGCAGCCGCTACGGCCGACACACCTGTGAATCTTAATCACACTGCAAAAGCGGCCGTAACTGGTGGATGTAACCACCACAACCGTTACGTAACGATGTTACGTAATGGTTGCAGGCGCTTTTTAAAACTTTGATGGTATGCTTATGTGATAACATCCTTACATGACTATCTAGAAGTCCTATTAGAAGAGCACTTGATCACTGCTGTTTCTAATTGGAACTCTGGCAACGCTGCGGGATGGTCATTATATAAGAAGGAAATTCGCATGTGATTATGTGATTACGTGCTTATGTGAAGTGAATTACTATTGTCCACCGCTTTAGGACACGAGTGACTTAGCTTCGGCATATTTGTAAATGTGCTAATCTCTTTTGTTACCTTTATTAGGATGTCAGGACGTGGGCGTGATGGTAGTAGGCGTGGTAGGCCGAGAAGGCATGAGGTGCCTTTACTGGATGAGATTCCAGCGCAAGAAGAAGGGGTTGGTCAGGCCAATGTAGCCAAACCAATTGGTCAGCAGGCCTTGGGCTCCTTAGCCCGCAAAATGGCCAGAGCATTACGGAAGTCTATGGACAATCTCAGGGCTGAGAATCAAGTCCAGGCCCAAGTAACTGAAGCAAAGTCGTCTTTCTTGATGCGAGAGTTTTTCTGGTCGAATCCGGATGAGTTTTTGGGTGATCCCAAAGAGCCACTAAAGGGAGATGAGTGGCTAGAGCAAATAGTTAAAACGTTCGAGGTGCTTGGCATCAAGGACGACTAGCTGAAAGTGACCTTGGCATCTTTCCAGCTGAAGGGAGATGTGGGTCAATGGTGGAAGTATACGCGTGGGTGCATTGGGGTAACTTGGGAGGCTTTTGTCAATGTCTTCCAGCACAAGTTTTTTCCTCCCACTATTAGGGAGAAGTTAAGATATCAGTTCTCTAAGCTGGTGCAGTTGTACACTCTAGTGGCCGAGTTTGAGGCCACATTCACTAGTTTGTCGAGGTTTGCACTGGAACTCGTGGTGACAGGGGAGCGCTGTTGTTTAGTGTTTGAGAAGAGGTTGAGGACTGAGCTTATGTTCAGAGTGGCCGGGTCAATGATTAGAGATTATGGACGCCTTGTGGAGGCGACGACTCATCTTGAGACCATAATGTAGATGGAGGAGGAGAGAATGAGGGGCTCCAAGAGGAGTCAGGATGTTCAAGGGGACAGTAAGAGGCAGAGGGGTTTTAACCTAGAGTGGTCCCAAGGAGCTTAGTTGAGGTCCACTTTTCTAGTACCTAGTTCGAGTTCTGGGAGAGGTGGTCAGGGAGATGTTACTTGTTTCAAGTATGGTCAGTTAGGTTACAAGTCTCCAGCTAGCCCGCAGAGTGGAGGAGGGCAATGATCTGCATCTTCTTCGGCTCGTCCTCAGATCCAGAGTCAAAGGAAAGGGATGTCTCTTGCTTGTTATCAATGTGGGCAGTCGGGGCACATGAAGAGGTTTTGTCCACAGTTGGGCGGTACGCCTGGTGCGTCTGGTTAGAGGCAGACACAGGGCCACCAGCCGGCACAGTCAGCACAGGCCTCGGGGGCCAATCAGCGAGCTTCTTTTGCTCAGTCAGTGCGTCAGGCTTATGCTCCAAGGGGTAAGCAGGTTGAGCAGAAAACCACAGGACTTATGTATGCTGTTATAGTGCTAGACTTAGTACCAACGCCTTCAGTAGTGAGAGGTACCTTCTTGTTTTGCAATTCAGTTGCTAATGTCTTGATTAACGAGGGTGCATCCCATTTATTTATCTCGTTTGCATTTACATCGGTTTTAGGGTTAGAGTTGGCTCGGTTAGCATCTCCTATATGTGTAAAGTCACCCATTGGAAGTGAGATTGTTTTGAAGCAGGGGTGTCGGGTTGTGACATAAAGGTTGTCAGTCACCGACTTTCTTTTGCATTTGTGTTGGTTGACATGTCTAGTTTTGATGTTATTTTGGTTATAGACTGGCTATTCTCATATCAGGCTGTTATAGATTGCTACTGTCAGAGGGCTACTGTATGTACCTTAAGCGATGATTGCTTTTATTTCTTGGGAGACTGGGTGGATAAAGTCTTATCGCCGGTATTTGATCCGCGTGAGTGGAGTGAACTTAGTTAACTTATGGCCAACTTCTTGATTAGTGAGTGTGATGAAGTCCGAGTTGAGTTACCAAGGGTAGTTTGTGAATACCCGTACGTTTTTCTCGAGGATCTTTCCAGTTTACCACCTAATCGTGAGATTGAGTTCTCTATTGACTTAGTGCCTAGTACAGCACCGATTTCTATGGCACCATATAGGTTTGCACCTACTGAGTTCAGCAAGTTAAAGATTTAACTCCAAGAGTTGTTAGATAAGGGTTTCATCCGCTCTCATACCTCACCTTGGGAAGCACCGGCTCTCTTTGCTAAAAAGAAAGATGGAGCATTGCGACTTTGTATCGATTACCGAAAGTTGAACTGGGTAACTATTAAGAACAAGTACCCATTACCTCGTATAGATGATTTGTTTAATCAGTTGAAGGGGTCTTGTTATTTTTCTAAGATAGACCTAAGATCGGGTTATCACCAGTTGAGGGTAAGGGAGGAGAATATCTAGAAAATGACATTCCGTACGTAGTATGGGCATTATGAGTTCTTGGTGATGCCCTTTGGGCTAACTAATGCACCCGCCATGTTTATGGATTTGATGAATCAGATTTTCTGTGAGTTCCTAGATCGCTTTGTGGTCATCTTTGTGGACGACATCTTGATTTATTGACCCTCTAAAGAGTAACACGAGGAGCACCTGCAAGTGGTACTTGAGTTGTTTAGAACCCACAAACTGTATGCTAAGTTCGGAAAATGCAAATTCTGGTTGAGAGAAGTTAAGTTCTTAAGCTATGTGGTATCCGGGGAAGGGTGACTGTAGATTCATCCAAGATAGAGGTTGTGCAAGATTGGGAACCACCTAAGAATGCTTTTGAGATTCGTAGTTTTTTGGGGTTAGCCGAGTATTATCGTAGATTTGTGAAGGATTTCTCCAGGCTAGCCTCACCATTGACTAGACTGATAAGGAAAGGGATCAAATTTGTGTGGAGTGAGACTTGTGAGAAGTCATTTCCCCTGCTCCAGTTTTGATTATTCCGGAGAGAGATTTAGGCTATTCAGTGTATTGTGTTACCTCCCAGGAAGGTTTGGGTTGTGTTTTGATGCAAGAGGGAAAGGTAGTGGCCTATGACTCACAGCAGTTAAAAACATATGAGAGGAACTACCCTACTAATGATCTAGAGTTAGCAATGTAGCTTGTATTGCCATCCGGGAATGGGAAATGTTGGGTGCTATCGGTGAGTTTGACTTGCACCTTGGCGAGTCCGTTGAATCGGCAGCCTTGTTTTCAGTAGTTGCACAACCTACACTTGTGAACCGAGTGATGGAAGCACGGAGGGGTGACCTTGAGGTAGAATCCCTCTGGGAGAAGATCTCTAGTGGGAAGGTAGAAAGAGGCTTGAACATGTACACAGATTCGAGTGTTAGATACTTTGACCGTCTTTTTGTGCGGTGTCTTGTCGAGAGAAAGTACTCCAAGAGTTTTATCATTCACGCCTTGTGGTGCATCTGGGACGCGCAAAGATGTATCATGACCTGAGTCACCAGTTTTGGTAGAGGGGTATGAAGAAGGATGTAGCCGTGTTTGTATCGAAGTGCCTTACTTGTCAACAAATGAAGGCCAAACATCAGAGGCCAACGGGTGTGTTGTAACCCTTGCTTATAGCCAAGTGGAAGTGGGAGCATGTCACGATGGATTCTGTTGTGGGTCTTCCTAGAACTCAACGGGGTAGTGATGTGATTTGGGTAGTAATTGACCAGTTGACCAAGTCGGCACACTTTATACCTATGCGCATGAGTGACTTGGTAGATTATCTTGCTGATCTTTATATTATGGACATAGTGAGGTTGCACGACGTCCCTGTGATGATGTTTCAAATAGAGATCCATGTTTCACGGCTCGATTGTGGCAAAGCTTGCAGAGTGCCTTGGGCACTAGATTGACTTTTAGCACTGCATATCATCCTCAGATTGACGGACAGTTAAAGCGCACCATTCATATTTTTGAGGATATACTCAGGGGGTTGTGTCCTTGACTTTAAGGGGTCGTGGGAGAGGCACTTGCCCTTAGTGAAGTTTGCCTATAACAATAGCTTCCAATCGAGTATTGGCATGGCACCGTTTAAGGCCTTGTATGGCGGACAATGTAGATCCCCTGTGTGTTGGGCCGAGGTGGGTGATGCACCTTTGTTGGGTCCAGAGTTAGTACGAAAAACAACAGAAAAAGTTGCACTTATCTGTACGAGGTTTGTTACGGCACAGAGTCTCCAGAAAAGTTATGCCGACCGTAGGAGGAGACCTTTGTCTTTAGAGGTGGAAGACCATGTCTTCTTGAAGATATCACCTAGAAGGGGCTTGATGAGGTTTGGAAGGAGTATGAAGTTGTTTCGTCAATTCATTGGGCCTTTTGAGATCCTTAAGTGGATTGGAAAGGTAGCTTATCATTTGGCCTTGCCGCCACAGCTTTTCGGGATTCATGATGGGTTTCATATTAGCATGCTTCGGAAGTATGAGCCGGATCCATCCCAGGTGTTGGATTGGACGAACTTAGAGGTAGATGAGAATGGCTCGTATGAGGAGAGACCGGTGAGAGTCTTGGATAGGTAGAACCAAGTCTTCCGAGGCAAGACAATTCCCTTGGTTAAAGTATTGTGGAAACATCACGAGGTTAAGGAAGCAATTTCGGAATGTGAGTTGGAGGTCCGTGAGAAGTATCCAGACTTATTTGCTGATGCTTGATCATGTATTGAAATTTTATTATGTTAATGAAATATGAAAGCGTTGTATATGTCTTGAGAATATGAAAACATTGTATATATTATATAAGTCTTGGAAACATGGGTTTAATATAAACATTGTATATGTTTTGGAAAAATGTGAATGGTACTTTCAATGTTGGAACTTGCGTATCAAGTTTATGAGAATGGATGACCGGTGGATAGGTCATGGTGTTGGAATTGATAGATTATCCTTGTTGTAAATGATTTAAAAATGGTTTTGAACTTGGTTTGTAATTTTGGGGACAAATTTCTTAAGGGGGGAGATTATAGCGATTCCGATTTTAACCAGATCCCTTTTTATCTTAGACTTGGGTTTCATAGTGTTGTTTATGTCTTTTCCTATTATACTTCTTTGAGTTTGGCTATTGGGCTGTTATGGTTGCATTTGGGACAGGTGGGTTGCTTGGTTTCCAAACTTTTGTTGCCCAGAGTTTTGCTCCTCCGCTCAAGCGGCACTTCTTACACTCGAGCAGGCTTTGCGAACTCTTAGTACTTTTACAAGTCTGCAAAACTACTGGAAGAGTGTATTCTACGCTCGAGTAGTTCTTTCTACGCTCGAGTGTCCTTCCTTGCGCTCGAGCGTTGGTCTATTGTCTGCAAAGTACTAGAAGTGTGTATTCTACGCTCGAGCATCACTTCTTGCGCTCGAGCAGTAATGGTATTTTTCATTGTGTCTTGGCGCTCTAGCGTCACTCTGACGCTTGAGCAGAACAACTATTGTGTCTGATGCTCGAGCGTCATTTCTTGCGCTCGAGCGGACTGTGCGTATATCAATTTGTAAAAGGGTCATTTTACATCACTTTTTCAAATCTTTTTCTCTCCAAACCCTAAAGTTGAGACACTCTCTCTCTACAACCTACCTTCTCTCTACATTTTCTAGTGGTTTCTTCACCCATGTGCTCTTGTTAAAAAGGTAGAGCACGTCATGGGCTCTCTTCTCATCCAAACAAAAGTGGGTTTTGGTTCATTTTTGAGGTTTCTCCACTCTCTCTTTGATCTCTAGCTTCGAGGTAGGGACTTTTTATACTTTTCTATGAGTTTTAACTTAGTTATTTGTTGATGTGTAAGGAATATGGGAATTTGGAATGATTTAGAACAAACCTATGGTTTTGGTTTGAAATCAGATAAAGGGTTTTCAAATGTATGTATTAAAGATGGTTATAGGAGTAGATGTGATATTGTGTTGTGATAAATTTATTAATTTTGGATACCCAGGATGGGTTTTGGAAGAAAATGGAGTTTTACCCTAAAATGTCTCAAATAGTTATTTTGTATAAATATATGAAATTGGCATTGGGAATATGAAATTGGATGGATGTTTATCTAAATGGTAGAGTTAGATATGTATCACCACTCATCTATGAAAATTTGGATAATTTATCTATTTTTGAGAGTATATATCTGTTTAGAAATATCTATTTTGGGCTATCGGTGGAGAATATCTATAATTGTTGTAGAAATTGCATGAGGATTAGGTAAATTGAAACCAATCTCTTATTAGTTGTCATTGAATATGACTGTGTTTTAATACATTGTATATGTATGATGTTTGGGAGAAGAAATGGGATGTACTCCATGTTTGGGAGAAGAAAGGGGATGGACTCCATTGAATTAAGTTGGCCTGTGTATCCAAGGTGAAAGTCCTGAAAACCGCGCATATACATGGGTGCCGATTCCCGCGGACGAAATATCTGTAAAATGGCAAATGGAAGTGTTTATATAATGTTGTGTTGGGTAGAGACCCACTGAGTTGTATCCTCAGTTGGGTGGTTTGAATGAAATGATGAATGACTCATGAATTGAGATAAAAAAAGGAATTTGAGACAACATGAATTGTGATATAAAGCTTGTCATAGCATGGTTTTGCAAAAGAGTTATAAATGATTTTACCACAAGCATTATGCATCTTATACTTATATCTTTATTAAGGTTCATATATTGTGTTAGATTGTTTCTACTGGACTTTGGCTCACCCTATTTGGGAAAAACCATTTTCAGGTATTGGTGACATGCTTCCGCCAAGACAGTAGCTTGAAGGAATTTGGAGCAAGAGCTTCTCTTTTGTTGTGTTTATTTTGTATAGCCAAGGGCTTTAATGGTGTTGACTTAGACTCATTTTTGTTGTAACCAAGTAATGATTTGGAAAGATGTAAGCCTTTAGGGCATATGAATATTTGTATAGCTTTCATTCCTTTTACTACTTGTAACACATGTTGTTGATTCAAGATAAACAATTTATGAATGTATATCAGATGTGTCATCTTTTATATATTAACTCTAATTAATGAAAGCTTATATTTCGTAGGTGATCACATTGTATTAACTGCCTTGGGTTGGATTACTATAATTATTTCGGGGCGTTACAGTGTATCCATTTTGTGTTTGTATAGGTCATGAGCCGTAGACTATCTGATCCGTCTGCTTTATCTGTTCTGCTAGTGGAGCCATCTGTGAGTAATAACTCTATAAAGTTATATTTAACTTTAATTATTTTCTGATGAAATGAAATGATCAATTTTCTGAAATGCTATGTGTTGTATGAATGAATGATTGTCCAAGTTTCTAAAATGTATTCGTAGCATCCTTAGCATCATATGATATGCGTTTCTATATGGGTCATCGGAATGTTTTCATGGTCGTCCCTATATAGGTCATCAGAATGCCTTTATGGCCGTCCCTATATGGGTCAACGGAATGCCTTTATGGTCGTCCCTTTATGGGTCATCTGAAACGTCTCTGTGCACATAAGTCATCGGAATGCCTTTATGGCCGTCCCTTTATGGATCATCAGATTTGTTAGCGTTAATGGATGTACCACGTATGATCGTATGGAATGTGTGAACTCTTAACACGAATATGAATATGAATCTACTTCTAATCTGAATTCTGATTTTGAATTTGTTATGGACTTCATTCATTAACACCTTTACGCTGTTATTATTCACTAGGCTCCAGTTCACTGTATGATTTTATGTATGTAGGTGAGTAGCCATGTGACCAAGCCTAAGCTGCTGCCTGGAGAGTTGTTTTGATCAACTAGCTACTATGCCTCCCGAGGAGCTTCTCATTTTGGCATGGTCAAGATTTGTGATCAATATTAAAACCTTTTTGTATATCTTTTGTTAAGTTTGAACATATCTTTTGTTTGTCTATTTGTATATATGGTGACGTGGGAATAACGTCTTAAATATGTAAATTAAGTTTTAAAAGTTTCTGTCTCATTTATGTCTACATAGCTCTATGGACGTTATATGTTTGTATTTGCTTCCGCTTGCCCCTGTATTTTATTTATTCTGTTCAGAGGCCTTCGGTAATCTCATGATTACTGGCCGGTTACAATGCTAAACCTATAGGGGCATGCTTGGGTCGTGACAGGATTAAGTGTGGGGGTTGGGTCGGATTCTTGGCCCACCTATCTTAATCTTTTTATGCTAAACCAGTTTTGTGACTGCAGGATTATACACAATACACATGTGTATAAAACCTTGTAACTCTGCTATATTCATGATGGATTCAATCCATCAGTTTTGCAGTATTTCTTGGCAGTTTTACAGAAATTAAATTCTGCATTGGTTACATGAGAGCACTTCTTCTCTTCCTCCATGTGTATAAAAGGAGGCCCTTCTCCTTCAGTTTTTCACCTCTAGAAATTCTTGTTATTCTTGCTCTCTAGTTTTCTCTAGTTTTATATTCTTCCTAGTGAGAGAGAGTATAGCGATCTAGATTTTTCCCCGACTTTCATTGTGTCCGGACTCAGGTTTAGTGGTTGTATGTTGTTGTCTGTATCTTGTTTCCGTCCTTTAATTCTTTGTATTTGAGTTTTGCGATGTGTTGGGTAAGTTTGGAACAGGTTGGTTGTGAGTTGGTGCAAGGTATTACTGTCCAGGTTTTGGTCTCTTCACTCAAGCGAGGCTTCTTGCGCTCGAGTGAGCCATGTTTGGTGTGTCACTTCGCTCAAGCGAGAATTCATGCGCTCGAGCGTACGTCTACGTCTTTGTGAAGACCTGAATGTTGGTATTCTTCGCTCGAGCAAGGCTTTTTGCGCTCGAGCGAGCCCTTTTGTGCTCTAGCGAGCCCTGTGTTATTTGTTCCTTCGCTCGAGCGAGAACTCTTGCGCTCGAGCGTGCATTGGCGTGAGTGGCAGACCTGAAGCTTCGCATTGTCGCTCAAGCGACGCTTCTTGCGCTTGAGCGAGGTCCTTGTTGTGTCTGGTCGCTCGAGCGAGCCTCGCATATATCAGTTCGGAGCAGCATGTTTTTACACCATTCTTGAACCCTTTCTTCTTCCAAAACCCTAAATCGACAGCCTCTCTCTCTAAAATACCCCTTCTCTCTACAAATACTCTTGATCTAGAGTTCTTCTACCCTATTTCCTTTGTAAGAAGGGTAGAGTGTTGCGTGGGCTTCCTTGTGATCCGAAAAAGGTGGGATTTAGAGCATTTTGGGTTTCACTCTTCTTCTCCTTTGAGCTTCTCCATTTGAGGTGGGGATAATCTACTCTTTAATATGAGTTTTAACCTAAATATTAGTCATTTTGTATAAATGGTGGGATTTGGGAAGTTTTGGTGAAGTTAGGGTTTGGATTTGAAATTATGAAAGAGGGGTTTTCTATTTTTGGGCTCCATGTGTATGTGAGGTCTTGGAAATGGGACTAGTTGTGTATTATGGGTGAAATTTGGCCTTGAGTGCAATATCTGGAAAAAAAAATGGGAAATGCCTTAATTTAAATTATATAAACTATTTTGTATAAATAGTGAAATAATTGTGAAAATATGAAATTGGTTTGAGAATCACGAAATTGGAGGAAATTGTGATTAGATGGTGTAGTTGGATCAATGAATCACTCACCTATGGAAAATGTGATAATTTATCTATTGAGAAATCGATTTATCTGTCTAGATATATCTGTTTTGGGCTATCAGTGGAGGATAGCAACGAATGTTGTAGAAATTGCATGATGATTAGGTGAATTGAAACTAATCAATTGGATTATGTCATTGAATATGACGATTGGATATAAACATTGAATATGTGATTTAATTGGTCATTGTATATGACAACGTGTTTAAATACATTGTATATGTATCTTGTTTGGGAGGAGATAGAGGATGTACTCCATTGTGTGAGATGAGATAAGGAATGGACTCCATGGATAATTAAGTTGGCTGGAGTGTTCAGAGTGAAAGTCCCGAAATCTTATTTATACTTGGGTGCCGGTTCCCTTGGACGTAGTTCCGTAAAATGGAAAGTGAATGGAAGTGTGCAAATGATGTTTATGATTGAAGTGTTAATTAATGAGTTGTAGTCTTATTTTGAATTGTTTGAATAATATTGAGCCATGTCAGTGAATTGATTTGGATACTTAAAGAGAAGTGGGTTTGTTATGATGTAACTGTTGATTGGTTATGGAAATGGTGTAAGTTGGATTACAAGTGTTAAACATTTATCGGATGCTAATATCTTAGTTAATTCTCGTATACTGTTTAGCATATCTCTACTGAGCTTTGGCTCACCCTACTTAGGACACCATTTTTCAGGCACAGGAGATATACCGCCTCCAAGGTCTTAGCTTGGGAGGTTTAGGAATTGAAGGCTCCATTTTGATGATTTATTTTTTATGTTAAATGTAAACTCAAGCCGAGGGCTTTATATGTAAAAGAGTTAGAACTTTTCTTATGCTGTAACCAAGTGATAGCTTGGAAAGATGTAAGCATTTAGGGCATTTACTTTGTTATTAGGAGTTAGAATTATATGCTATAGTTTCAGGATAAACATAAATAAAAATGTAACGCATGTGATATCTTTTGTAAAGGAGATTATGATGAATGAAAATATAATACTTTTCTATTATGTTTATGGATCTTATGCATGATTGTCATATGTCTTATTTTGAGGGCGTTACAGAGAGTGCTGCTTGCGTTCTGTTCGCCAAAGCTACACCATAGATGCTTGGCTGTAGCTGGTCCAACCATCATATTTTAGGAGACAGACGGCGAACAACCTCTAGTACCCAACTGGTGAGACGGTGAATCTGTTTTAAGAAAACTGTCTAGTGCAAATTCGATTTGCTTTCTATTTTCTATCTTATTTTGTTACATATTTCTATTTTTGTAATTTCCAACATGGTTTCTAGTTCTAAAATTTTAATTTCTAATTATGAATCTATTTATTTATTTAATTACACAATATCAACAACACCAACATATACAAAGACGTGTAAACTATTGTCATTTGGTAAGAACATGTGAACAAGACCTTGAGTGTGAAACTAGTGGAGTGTCTTCATAGACAGACTACAAGAACTTTGATAATATTTAAGAATGCAATGATCTGAGGGAGGTACAAATCACATTTAATCCATTTAAATTTATAATTAGGTAGAAGTTGCATTTTTCTATTCTTGAGGTTTCCCACAATTATACTATGCTCTCCTCTTCTTTTTGAAATTACATTGACCTCACTTGAGGTTCACTTTTGATCTGCAGATTTTCTCAATCTGTGAGTTGACCGTTAGTTTGACTAACAGTTTTCTCATCATCATCTTCTTCTTCTTCTTCTTCTTTTTTGATGACAAAAGTTAGATATTAATTATTAGATTAGCACATAGGGAGATTGCAGTTTAGTTTGTATAACATTCGAAGTGATTATCTGTAAATTAATAATAAAAGAAATAAATAAATTATTTTTTAGGTAAACAAATCGGTATAAATTATTGAAACAAAATGAGAAATATATGAACTTGTATGTATATAAAGCAATAAATTATATATATTTTTATAGTCAAACCATGTGACTATCTAGAAATATTATTTAATACTATTCAAATAAATACATATAGTGTCCCAATTTATTTTTTATTAGTTTAGATAGTGAGACTCATCAATTTTATTTTATTTTTTAGAAAACAACTTAATTGTATGATGTCAAGTATAGATTAAAAACTACTAAAAAATTTATCTTACATTTATATAATTATAATTTTTTAATTTTTTTCATCATCACTTTTGTCACAACAATAGTTTATTCTAGAATATACACAATTTTATATGTACTGTATATAAGTTATAACATTTGTGGGGTTGATTACCACAAATGTTATAACTAAATTTTTTTAGTCATTACTATTAAAAAAAAAAAAGAGTTATAACCAAATATCATATAAAGTATAACCAAAATACTAATTGCATATTTAATGTTTATCAACAAAAATATCTCTAATACTAAAATTACTAAATTAACCCTCTCATTAACGCTGTTAGTCGAAAGAAAGTCGGTGTAATTTCAAAAAAAAAAAAAAAAGGGGAAGCCAATGTAAATTTCAGAATTTCAAGGGAGGTGATTGTAATTTACCCATTAAAATATAAATTTAAAAATGTTTTACTTTAAATATATTTACCAATAAATCTCATCTCACAAATAAGTACTCCAATTAGTTTTAAATTTTTTTTATTGATCTGTTAAGTCCTATTAGTGACTAGTTTCTTTCCGTGTAGTCCTATTTATGATTTTGGAAATGTTTTGGTGGACAGCTATACCCTTTTATTAATGTGACAAATATGATTTGATACTCCAATGTGGCAAGTATTAATGTGACACCCCAAAAAAATTAAAAACTCCTTAGTATACTTTTCCTAAATGTGACAATGTGACAGATATACTGTGACACTTCAAAACTTTTACTCTCAAAAAAATAAAAACTTTCTAGTGTACCTTTTCCAATTATGACAACGTGGTGGCTATGATGTAACACTTCAAAATAAATAAAAACTCTTTACTGTACTTTTCTCAAATGTAACAATGCTAAAAAAAATTAAAAACTCTTTAGTGCACTTTTCCCAAACGTGACAACGTGGTGGGTATAACGTGACACTTTAAAAAAATAGAAAAACTCCTTAGTGTACTTTTTCCAAACGTGACATGTAACACTCCAACGTAGCGGGTATAATGTGACACTCAAAAAAAATTAAAAACTCTTTAATGTACTTTTTCCAAATATGACACTCTAACATGGCAAGTACAATGTGACTCTAAAAAACTCTTTAGTGTACTTTTTCTAAATGTAACACTCCAATATGGCGGGCAAATGAGTCATTACACATCTAGAAAGACGAAATAGATCACAAGAAAAAATATGAGATTGTATAGACTGTAAGTCCAAAATATAAGGTAGTGTTTGGTGGAGTTTTAGAATTATAATTTGATAATAGAGTTATATTTTGAGTTTGTGAGTTTTGAAATTATGATTTGGAAAGAGAAAATTTGTTTAGTTATAAGTTTTGAATAGAGTTTTATATTTTTGAGGTGACATATGAAATGAGAAAATTTGTTTGGTTATGAGTTTTGAAAAGAGTTTTCAAAACTTAATTGAAAAACTCATAACTCATAACCAAACGCACAACTCAAAATTCTATTGAAAATTCTATTCAAAACTCATAACCAAACTCTTTTTAAAATTCAATTCAAAAAAATAATTTGTCATTTTGGTCTAAAAAAATAATTTCTCTATTTTAAAAATATCAAAAACAAATTTTTTTTTTCCAAATAATAAGTGGCTATTGGCAATTGAAAAAAAAAAAAGAAGAAAAGAGTACTGTTCCGGTCAGCTGGCCAGACATTTGGGAGGATGTCTAGGAGGACGACCGGATAGATCAAAAATTTCAAAACAGTCTGGTTTATTAAACATGTTTTTAAAATGTGTTTTGAAATTGATTTGAAATCATAATTTGAAAATTCAAACTAAACATAACATTAGAATGTAAGAGTAAAATTAATTTTAAAAAGTTAAACCAAACGCAACCTAAAATTTATTGGTCAATCTCCCTAAATTTGTTTAGAAAAATACTCATATTTAAATACAATGGTTAGTTAGGTAGAGGTAGACCTGATCCGCACGATGTGATTTTTCTATGCCGGTGGTGGGCCACTGCTCTCGAAATTTTACAGCTGGTTTAGCAATATTGCAATTGAGTAATATTTGGGATTATAAGAAAAAATATCATTAAATGTTTTATAAAAAAATTTATTTTTTAATTAGTGTATGGTATTGATATGGCCGTTCCACACCAAAATATATTAATTAAAACTAAGCAATAACCACTACTCCGAAGTATAGCGGTTGAGAACGGATGTCAAACCACAGAGATTATGAAAGTTGACTTTAATTTAAAGATTTGTGGCTGAAGGATGGAAAATAATAAAAGGAACACCTTAGGGTTTAGAATCCATTATGAATCTTATAATTGAGGGTTGTTCGTATTTAGATTGTACAAAATCATTGAAATGGATACTACGATGTGTCTTGGTCGGGACACATCACTTAAAAAGATTTGTAGTTTAAAATCAGAAAGTCACGAATTATCTTCACTTAGCACAGATCATCACCGTTAAACTAAGGTTGATGTATGACCCGTTACTATGTATGACTTGTCTAACAATTTTATTACACAAGCATAAAAATCATTTGTATAACATGTATTCATTACTAGTGAACACATAATTTGATAAAACAATATTTGAATAAAAATCTAAGTTATACAATAGTACTCAAATCAATTAAAATTTTATAAAACTAAATACAAACAACCCCAATCACTTGATTTGAGTTTCATTTTAACCCTAAGATCAGAAAATTAGTTCCAAAATTATGTGAAATTATGACTCTACAAAAGAAACACTCTACACTCTCTCACTAATTTTTCTTCTCAACTCTCTTGATGTCCTCTCCCACTCTGTGTTCATGCCTCACCCGCACCCCTCAAGTTATAGACCTGCAAAACACGAGCAAATAATAAAATAAACAATAATTAAATGAAAGTTGGTAGACCAACTTTCTTTCTCCTTTTTTCTTTTCCTTTTATTATTATGTATATAATGATGATGTTGGATGAATATGATGATAAAAGTGGGGTGAATCACCGAAAGATTTTTATTTATTTATTATTATTATTTTCATTTTATTTTATAATATAATATTAAAATATATTATTTGTAACAATTTATGTACAAATATTCAAAATATGTATAAATACACAAAATCACACAAAATTATAAAATAATACAAATAAAAGGATTAATAAAATGTATATTAGCGGGTTAAATATGTAATATTTAGGCACCGATCACACCTCTCAACTTACACTTTGCTAATCCTCGAGTAAAGTAAAACTAAAAAGGAAATTAAATGAAATCTATCTAAGTCTAAGTCATTTTCGTAGGAAACACGATTGCATTTAGCGTATGTAACTAGCCTTTGAACCCCTAGGTTACCCCTAGTATACGAGTTATAGTCTCGTGAGGGTTTACAGTGAATATCCCCGCAAAATTCATAGTATTATTATTATTATTATTATTATTATTATTATTATTATTATTATTATTATTATTATTAAATTGAGCTCAAAGAATCTCTTCAATCCAAATGCTAGAAGTCTCGAAAATCGTAATTTTCCTACATTAGAAAAGTCAAAGTACAAAACATGAGCGATCATTAGTAATATCACATTTATTTCTAAACTCGATGTGTGTGAGTTTTTTTTTAAAATTTTAATCACACAAATATATCCTTAACTTCAAACAAAACACAACCCCAAAATTTACATCAGAAGCATACTTTGACTCAATTCTTTCCAGTTTACTCTCAATAAATGAAGCACTCTAAAATGGTTCAGCTCACTAGTTTATGTATGTGAGAGAAGACTTATGTTTAACAAGACAAAAAAAAATTTCACATTTACCAATGAAAAACGCTGTATAGAATAAACAATAATCAAATGAAAGTTGGTAGACCAACTTTCTTTCTCCTTTTTCTTTTCCTTTTATTATTATGTATATAATAATGATGTTGGATGGATATGATGATAATGGTGGGGTGAATCACCGAAAGATTTTTATTTTTTTATTTTATTTTATTTTATAATATAATATTAAAATATATTATTTATAACAATTTATGTACAAACATTCAAAATATGTATAAATACACAAAATCACACAAAACTATAAAATAATACAAATAAATAGACTAATAAAGTATATATTAGTGGGTTAAATGTGTAATATTTAGGCACCGATCACACCCATCAACTTACACTTTGCTAGTCCTCGAGCAAAGTAAAACTAAAAAGAAAATAAAATGAAATCTATCTAAGCCATTTTCATAGGGAACACAATTGCATTTAGCATATACAACTAACCTTTGAACCCCTAGGTTACCCCTAATGGACGAGTTATAATCTCGTGAGAGTTTACAGTGAATATATTCACAAAATTCAAATTATTATTATTATTATTATTATTATTATTATTATTAATCTCTTCAATCCAAATGCTAGAAGTCTTGAAAATCGTAATTTTCCAACCTTGGAAAGTCAAAGTACAAAACATTAGCAATCATTAGTAATATCACATTTATTTCACAGCCCCAAAATTTCCAAAATTTCCATCAAAGACATGCTTTGACTCAATTCTCTCCAGTTTACTCTCAATAAATGACGCACTCTAAAATGGTTCAGCTCAGTAGTGCACGTATGTGAGAGAAGACTTATATTTAACAAGACAAAAAAAAAAATCCACCTTTAGCAATGAAAAACACTGTATAGAAAGAAAAGTATATAGTCTCATGATGTGAATGCCAAAAACAATGAAATTATACTAATTTGTCATTTGAAAAATCATGCTACTTCCAAGATCAAATAGGACTTCCAAGATCAAAGGGACTTATTTACAGAATTGGGTAAAGGTGAAAAACAAGTATCCAAGAAATGAATTAGACATATGCAGCATATATGAAGCACTGCTTCACTAACCCGCCATTTTAACTCCTTTCTTTCATGTGATTTGCAACCAATTTTTAAACACTCTCCATACTCTCTTCTTTTTTTTTTTTTTTTCATTTTTCAATCATGGAGGTAAATACATATATATATATATATATATATTTAACAGTTTCCTTGTTTCATTCACAAGATAGCTTCTCCCAATATAACAAATGAAATTCATTCTTGAGAAACTGGAAGAAATGGCTAAATGAACAAAAAGTTTTTCTGTATGGGCTCAATGGGCTAACAAGTGGTAATTGAAATAAGAATTTTTTTTTTTTAATAATAATAAGGCTCAAACAAAAAAAGATAGCCTAAAATCATTTCTCAAAATATAGCATGATCTATTTATTATAAGGACAAAATAGCATAAAAACGATGATTTCAATGTTTTTGACCAACTGAAAGAATAATGAGACTTAATAACGACATAATGATCTGTCAAAGAAAATTAAGAACAAATATGAAATAACCCTCCAAAAAAATGATAGGCTCAAAATCTTGTATGGGTTATAGTCTCTGTATTAGATATCAAGATTTTCAAAGGTTGTGATCCCAAATCATCAACTAATATCTGTGTAGTAACGTGCACGTGATTAGACCGATTATGAAAAAAAATGAGTATTATAATGAGAAATAGTGTAACAGACTAAGACAAAATTATAATTCTAATGTAACAAAATTACAACTAAATTAATAATCTCTAGCACAGAATGAGAAAGAAACAATACAATCATTGCTCCAAAAAAAAATTATATATTTTTTTTATAAAAGAAAACAGAAAAATTTTATACACACAAGAAAATAACAAAAAGATTTCTTTTTTATAAATAAAAACACGCGAAACAAAATATATATATATATATATATATAAATAAAACATAAAACATAAATTGCAAAAGAAATGGTCTTTTAGAGTCAGATACCAAGGCTTGTTGTGATAAAGTACTTCAATGAAAATTGTCAATTGCATCCTTACCGTAACACGTCTCAAACAAAATTACTTTTACTTTACTCAACTATTCCCGGAGTAAGGTTTGTTCAAATTTTTCATTATTGGGTACTTATATAATTTTACCTGCAAAATGATTAAAAACAGAACACAAATATATAATTAAAAAAAAAAAATATGTTATACATACCATTTTTTTTTTTAACAAGCAACCCTTAGCAGTGTCTACGGTGAACAAGAACGCTGCAAGTGATTTGACAACAATGACACGTTCCTTTATCCCTAATCCAATTTCCCACGATCTCCCTAACCTTGTAGCTTAATAGTAAATCAGAAACGGATGTCTCAAAGCCGCATTCATGGGTTTTACTCAGCCCCATTTTAATCCATTCATTGATTTCTTTTGAAATTGGATTTTTTTGGTCACGTGGAATTCTACCTTCCAAACAGTAAGATACTCTCTTTGCTCTCCTCTTCTTGGACATAGAACTTTTCCCATGAAGAGGCCTGGCTTTTGACTCTTAGATTTCCAGGGTCCTCACCTTACTAGCCTTCACTAAAATTAGTGTCCGAACGCCATAAGAAAACGGATGAAAAATACACATTCCAAAAACTAGCAATCGACCATCAATGTGAACCATGATTATTTTCTAATCGACTCTCTATCAAGTTCTTTAACGTCTCCTTGTCACAAAGACCCAAAATAAAAACAAAAATACATTATTTTTTTGGATAAAAAAAAATAAAACACAACCAAAAATAAAACAAAAGAAACATAAACTAAACACTTTTCCCCCAACTAAAGTGACATTGTCCTCAATGGCACATACCACAAAGGACCGACAAGAACGGTGAAAGGGAAAGAAAACACAACAAATAAAATACCTCACACAGAGAAGTAGGAAAATAATACCCCCCCCCCCCCCAACTTGAAGGAAATGGAACCTGCAAAAGGGTGAGAAAATAAACACAAATATACAAAATTTGTTTTTTTTAATATTATTTTATTATACTACGGGGTTAAAAGTGGGGGCTGGGGATTTCCGATAAGGTTTTGAGGTGACAGTATCACGTACTTCTTCTAGCATTTCATTTAAATCAAGGAAGAGGGTGAGAGGTCAAGTATAGGCCATGTCAGAAAAAAGAAAAGAAAAGAAAAAAAAAATTCAGGCTGTGATAGACTAATTTTTGCAAAGTTTGGTAGATTTTCACTTTGTCGTTTCCTTTGCACAGCTGTTTTAAAGAAGAGAAATGAGAGAAATAATGTCACGACCCAAATAGGTTTAGCATTGTAACCGACCAGCAATCCATAGATTACTGAAAGCCTCTTAAATAAAAATCAAATTATTAGGGGCTAGAGGAAGCAAATAACAAATATACAATGTCCATTGAGCTATACAGACTTACATGAAACCAAAAAAAAAAATTAAAACTTTATATATACATGTATCATCACATCATTTCCGACATCATTATATATACCGATGAGACAAAATGGGACTTAGCCCTATTTACAAAATAAACAAAGACTTGTTTAACCAAACAAGAAAACAAAACTTAAACTTTAATTACATAGCCATAACCACTTGGCATATCTGGAACCTCCACGGGAGGCACATAGGTTGGCTGACAAAAATAGATTCCAGGTAGATACCTCTAAGCCTAGTCATGCGCCTGATCACCTACATACATAAATAATACAGTGAGCTAGAGCCCAATGAATAATAACAAAGTAAAGGTTTTATGAATGATGTCCATAATAGATTCAGAAATCAAAGTTTAGTTCAAAAACATATTCATATTCATATCAGATTCTCACAGATAATCATACGTGGTACATCCATTAGCGTTAATAAATCCGATGGCTCATTGTAACGCCCCGATTTTTCAAAGATTAATTAGGCGGAAATTAACTAACCAAAGTGTGAGGTTTTTTTTTTTGAAAAAAAAAGAAACTTCATTCTCATTCAATTAATTATAAAAACCTTTTTCAAATCCATTTTCTTTTCACAAGTCTATATAAGAAAATACTATGGATGAAACCATAAACCCACTCTCCGTGTATTTCAACTAAAATTACATAATCATCACAAATGGAACGCCCCAAAGCTTACAATAAATGAGAGAGCACTACTCCTTGCAAAGAGCGACACTAAGCCAAATAAACAAATGGAGTATTACAATTCATCATTACATTACAACTATGTAATTCCAACTATTTGATCTCCAAATCTGAAAAGCATTTCTTGTACACATGTACATGTAGGGGGGTTGAGCAAACCACTATAACATTAAAAGATATGAGGATACAAAGATACAATGTTACCATACATATATACAAAATCATATTATGCCATAAGCTTATGATTTTATTACCTAATCTAATCCCTTAAATCCAATTTATTTAATTAACCACAACTAGTTAACTTAAATAAATAAACATACTTCAATGACAACAGAACATCCTTTTCAAAACAAATGCAATGCAAAGTTTATAATATGAGTTATATGCATGTCTTTTCTTCAACGCATAAAACAAGCAGTAAATACACACTGGGAATCTCTATCAAGTATAACGTTTCACGAAAATTTCATCCGTAGGAAAATGTAAACCGGCACCCTTGTAAACGTAGGTTATACAAGCGCTACTATTGTCATTTCACGAAAATTTCATCCGCGGGATCTGCACTCATGTAAACGTAGGCTATACAAGTACTACTATTACCATTTCACAGAAATTTCGTCTGCGGGATCGGCACCCACGTATACGCGCAGTTTTTAGGACTTTCACTATGGACACACAGGCCAACTTAATTTGAGGTAACCACATCTCTTACCCAGATTCACCATAGTATTCACCCACTTTTCTCAAAACAATTCATTTCCAATGATTAAGTATGCAATAATGTTCCATGCAATGTGTATGAGAAATTAGTTTCCATTCACCTTATCCTCATGCAATTCCAACAACAATCAAAACTATCCTCCACCGATAACCAAAACAGTTATCTCTAATGAATTAATTAAAAAATAACAACATGAATATACAATCCAATATACAACCATAACTTGGAATCCCCCATGATTTCTGACACTTGGAAACAATCCATATTCCATATT
The DNA here is from genome assembly GCA_030407325.1 of Camellia japonica. Classification (NCBI taxonomy): domain Eukaryota; kingdom Viridiplantae; phylum Streptophyta; class Magnoliopsida; order Ericales; family Theaceae; genus Camellia; species Camellia japonica. The sequence continues at coordinate 109,719,642 of JAPPVO010000019.1, forward strand.
TTAAAGCCAAATTTTCAAAACTTACATAGTTTTCCATCAAACTCAACATTTTAAAAGAGTAACCATCACTCGATATTACAAAAGTTTCATAAGTGTTTTCCAACCAATTCCTCAATTATAAAACCAAACAAAATCTTTTCTCAATAATCCAACAACACCCAAAACTTTAACATTTAGGATTTTTCACGAATTAACTAGTTGTGGTTAATCAACCCCCAAATTAACCAAACCCTCAGTTTACAAATTGAATATCTCATATATGAATTTGAAGTATAAAAATAACATATTAGCATTCTCCAACTAGTAAAATTAATAATCAATTTTCCAATTGTTTTGACTCACACAAAACTTTTAATCAACTTTGTCCATCTCAACCAAGATAACCAATATGATTTTTCCCAAATCTCATACTTATTAAATATTACCACTTCCACCCTACTATATTAAAAGTTATGTTATAATCTCAATAACACACTTTTAATCATAATGGATATAAAATTTTAACCAAACTAATTTAATCCACTAAATTAGTAAGTTTTATATATTCAACAATTTCCAAATTAATAATACCAAACATAACTTCACATGTCTCATCTCTCAAACATAACTATATTTTTAATGCCAAGCTACTTAAATAGTTAATTTTTCGCAAATTCTCTACCAATAACAATTTTACAACTTTTTTCTAAATTAACTAATCAACATGATATTTACATCAAAACTTATGAAATAAGCCCAAGAGTAGCCTTTTCAAGATTGGGAGTTCAAAAGTCCACATTTCATATTTTCACTTTCACAAAAATGAACAAAATTTAATCATCAATATATCACCATTAATAAAATATCATGAATACAATACTGTTAAAATTTTTAATCCCAAAACAACTCTATAATTTCAACTTAACAATTTACACAATATTCATCAACATCAATTTATTTTTCTCAAAAATAAATTCCAAAATCAAAGATGAGATAATATTTCAACATTATTTTTCTCAAAATAAGTTATCTAATCATAATATGATGTAGATACAAACCATACAACTATCAAATTTATTTTCGGATTTTTAACAAATATTACCAACACAAGATGATTTTTCCAAATTAATTTCAGAATACCAATATTCTTAACATTTCAACATAATTTTCTTCCAAAAATTATCCAAACATAATCTGAGAAAAATGTATGGGTAATACCTCCTAAAATGCTATATTTTCTTACAATATCCCTAACATAGATTTAAAGCAATAATATGAAGAAAGTCCCTACCTCAAATAATGAAGAGAAGCAGATTTGCAATGTAAACCTTGTTGGATTTTTTATCCGAGACTACCACTGCGAAGAGCACAACGAGTTCTTCGACTTTCATTCACAAAAGTTTTGCAAAAGCTCACTCTAAAGACTCTCACTCTAAGCTCAAAGCATAAGCAATCATGAAGGAAAAGAGAAAGGGAGAGACGAACAAAGAGAGCGGAGCCCTCTGCTCAAAAGAAAGGCAAACGAAATGGAAGAAGGAAAGAAGAGAAAGTCGGTAAGGAGTGGGAGGCAACCCAAGTGGGTTTGCCTTTTCACCAAATCCAACACCATAAATTAACACAAAATATATTGTAAAATATCTTAAAATTTTATAAGATAAATCATAAAATGATATAATTTTACTTTTCATAAAATATAATATTTTTTGTACACCACAAGATATAATATTTTGTTCACTACGAAAGTATATACACATTTTCATTCACTATAAAAAAAATATATATATATAATTTTTCACTGTATGGTACAGACCATAAATTTAACTTTCAAATATACACTACAACAAAAAAGGTCTATGGTGACGAAAACTCATGACGAAAAAATATTTCGTCTCTAAATATACATGTTTTAGTGATGAAAATAAAATTTCGTCTCTAATTATACTATTTTTAGAGACAAAAACAAAATTTCGTCACCAAATGCATAAAATAAATAAAATAATAGGTGACGAAATATTTTTTCGTCGCTAAATTTTATTTTTCGTCACAAAACAAATTCCCGCACTTAGAAATTTGGTGGAAAATTTCGGTGCCCATATTAGAGACGAAAAGTTTCGTCACCATTATAAAAATTTTCAGAGACAAACTTATTTTCGTCACCTATAATTCAAGGAGACAAAACTACGCCGTTTTGTCTTCCCAAATCACTTAACCCAAATCACTCCTCTCTTGCGCTATTTCTCTCTCTCTCTCTCTCTCTCTGTGGTCTGAGCTCGTGAAACCCTCTCACCGATCTCTTCCTTGCCCTCTCACATGCACACGAGCACTGCCGAAAACCTTCTCTCTCTGTCTGAATCGCACCACCGGAAGCCCTCTCTCTTCGTTCGAATCGCACCACCGAAAGCCCTCTTCTCCGTTCGTTTTGCTTCACTGATGCGGCACCACCGGAAGCGCTCTTCTGCATCCATTTCGCAGCAGGTATCTTCTTTTCTATATATATATATATATGTACACTTTTTGTGAATAAAGATTTGTATGCGATTTCCCTCATTTTTTTTTCGATTTCCAATTGGGTAAATTGTTGAATGCGATTTGTTCCTACTCTGTTTTGAGGTTCTGGTATGCTGGTATTTGTTGAATGCAAATTAAACCCTAACACACCCACCCCTTATATCTCACCCTAACACACCCTCTTCTCCGTTTTTTTTTTCTTTTTTCGGTGTTTAAATTTTTGGATTTTAGGCTATTTGTTTGAAAATTTTGGTTATATTATCCTGATGTTTTACATATTTAGTTACTAATTTTGGCTTCTTTGAAAATTGATGTTGGTTAATTGATGCTTTTGCGTTTGTCTTGGTGTAGACTTGATAATTGAAATTAGTTTATGCAATAAATTATGGATGATGCTGACAGTAAATAGAATTTTGATTAGGATTTTCAAACCATTGGTTACCTAACCTTGGATTAGATGATTAGTGATTGGATGATTATGTGTGGTGGATCATTCTGGGATTGCAAAGTTATTATCCCAATCATTTATATATTTTCAGTAATTAGTGTTTTGAAACCTTTAGTTACAGCTTACATCTCCTGTTTGGGTGATTATATGGACTGTTGGGGTGTGCCTTGTAACATATCCAACTATCTGTGAATGTTTAAACTATAATTTCAATATTTAATTTTAATTGCATTTTTAATTCAAATGTTAAGACTTGTGCCATTAATCATGGCTCACTGGCACCACCTCTGGCAGCCGATTGACGACCCCAGTTGCCAAACCCAAATGATCTTTTAACTTTTTCAGTGTGAGTGTTTCGAATCTTGACCCATTTTTCTATTGCAAGTTGTTATGTAATTGCCATATGTTTTTCTTTGTTTCTCTTTTGCAAAAATCAGCCATGACAATACTCAACACGCTCCCAACATTCCTCTAAACATGTTGGCCAAACCACGTGCAGCAACACTGTTGTATACAAAAGGTGTGAATATTGATATTTGAAGATTGCATTAATTTTAGGCATGAAGTAGAATAGCAAGAGCAAAATTTCATTGCATATTGTTTTTTATTTATTTTATATTTGGGTTTATATGTTGAGCTGGAAGTAGAATTCTACTATTTATGTATATCTTACCTTCAGTCTTCAATTTGATTTTTTTTTTTTTTTTTTTTTGCTTTGCTTTTGATTGTTTAATATTTTTTTTATTTTTAATGAATTTCCGTATTGCAACTATTGTAAATTTTAGGATTTTTTTGTGTACTTGTATTTGTATTTGTAATTGTATTTATTTATTTGTTTTTTTGTATTGAGGAAAAATCATGCTTTGAAAATTTCTTTTTTCTCCGTCGTTTTGAGTTTCTTGAGTAATACATATTGGTATGATACAAACTTGTTTTTCTCTAAATTTGTGCCTTGGAATATATTTGATGAATATTGGTTTGTCTCTTTATGTTTGAGGGTGCCTTTACCAAAGAGATGTTCCCACAGTCTATGGAAGAAAAAACAATTAGCAAAGAACCATGACCAACTGCATACATTACAAAATGCAGGGATTTAATCTTCAGTCCATCTTAATGCACCCTGACCATCAAGGATGGGTGGGTGTTACATCTGGAAAGTTCTGTATGTGCTGTCAAACTCTTGTTTGTCTATTGGTCATATTATATTGAACAAGATTTCTATTTGTGTAATTCAACATATTGTTCATAATTTCTACTAGCAGATCAAAATAGTAGGATATCGTGTCACTGGAACTTGCTTCTTTACCGTATCTACTTTTCTTCATATGAAAGTTCATTCTTAGCACAAGATCATAAAGAGGTATCACAACTTTCTTAAATCCCATCAACTATGGCTTGCACATTTCGGTAATTCTTCTAGAAGTTTTGCACTGTATTTTTGTGTTTAAGATGGATTTTATAGGGAACTGGTATTATGGTTAAAATGTTTACCTTTTAACTATTTTCATTCATTATTAATTTCGCTAGAAAAAATTTCAAATTTGATTTATTTATTTTTTGCCTTGAAAAATGTGGGTAGATATTTAACTCAAATTCTGGATTCAAGCTTTTAAAGCTTCATATACTGCACCAAATTGTTGGTTACTAATTTTGGCTGCTTTGAAAGTTGCCGTTGGTTAATTGGTGATTTTACATTGTCTTGGTGTAGACTTGATAATTGAAATTATTTTATGCAATTTTTTTGATGCAGACAGTAAATAGACTTTTCATTAGGATTTTCAAACCATTGGTTACATGACCTTGGATTGGATGGTTATGTGGTGGATCATTCTGGGATTGCAAAGTTATGATCCCAATCATTTATTTTTTTTCATTAATTAATGTTTTGAAACCATTTGGTTACATCACGTGTTTGGGTGATTATATGGACTGTTGTGGCCTGCCATGTAGCATATAATAGCAGTGTCTGTAAATGTTCGAACCTATAATTTCAAAATCTAATTTAATTGCACTATTAATTCAAATGTTAACACTCATGCCATTAATCATGGGTCACTGGCACTGCCACTGGCAGCCAATTGGCGACCACAGTAGCTGAACCCAATTGATCTCTAATTCTTTGCAGTAAGTGTTTGTATCTATATTATTAATTCATTTTCAAAAGAGAAATGCAGCCCAGGGTTCCATATGCATTTATCACTATAGAAGAGGAAGTTTACAGCTTGTAGAACTATCTATCTTGAATGCAAAAAATGGTTTAAAGTAAGGCATGGATAAACTGTTGGAGAATGAGATTTGTGGATTTGGTGGATCTGTCGCCAAAGGCCTGGTTGGATTGATCTTTAATGCTAGGGTGGTACATGAATTTTGGAGGCCTTCTGCATTTTGAGGTTATTGGTCATGTTACAAAATTTTAAACTAGGCCATCAGGTGATGTAGTTTTTCAAAATAATCAAATTTCCCTTATGAAGTTTAGTAATCTAAGAGGGAAAATATGATTCTTGCTATTAAAATGGCTAGCCTTTCCTTTATTGAACTATATTTTTTACGGTGCTTGTATAGTAAAGTTTTGTGCCCCCTCTTTCTCTCTCTACTCTTTTTTTTTTAAATGAATAAATTGATCTGTCTTTGGGATTCGCTTGAACCTCCTACTTTTCTTATGTTCTTGCTTTTGAATTTTGATCGGTGTTATTATGGTTGCCATGTCAAGAGTAATAACTAGAAAAATCTAGAGCACTTTGTTCTATCAATTGACACTTCATCTAAGCATGTGTTTTCTTTGATTAATTGCTTAGTTAGGTACCCATTTGATGTGCCATAGCATGTTTTTAGCTATTTGTATTGTACCCGTCTCTGTAGCAGTGGTCGCGGATACTACTACTTGATGTTGATGATATGATGTGATATTAGCTCCAATACTACTACACAAAATTATGATGCACTAGATATTCAGAGAAAAATGTGAAACCTTCCAAAAAATGGAATTAAAAATTGGAAATATTAATAAAGCACAAATTATTACACGTATTTGGAATATATATTACTTGCTGTTGATTATATGGTATCAGCTGTTATGCTTTTATGAAGTATGAGGCAGGGAACATTCTGGAAAATATGTGAAATCGTCTAATAATGGAAAAGACATATCGGAAGATGCACAAGAAAAACACACGTTACTGAAGGAATATACACAAACTAAAGAAAAAAGATTAAAAAAGAAAACTAGAGACTCATGCCTTTACACCAATTTTCTTCAAATAGTCTTTTTTTTTTTTTTCTTTTTTTTTTTTACTGCATACTATTCTTTTACCTTCAATATTCCTCTTCAATTTGGACTCAAATGTTGTGAACGAGAAAATGCTCCATTTTGTGAATTCTAAGTAGAATGAAATAGAACCATTAAAAAATCTGGATAGCTTGACACATTTATATAATACAAAAGTTAAGTAGTTATATCACTATTATCTTGAAAATGTTGATTTGGAACTCGAGCTCAGTAATGTTGTGGAGTTGTGTCATCACCTGGTCAATCTAACTTTTATATACTAAATGCTATGAAAATAGAACATGTCCTCTCTCTTAGCTTATGAAACAAATGTTTTTTATTTAGCATGTACTGCACTTATCTTTTTATTCAGCATGTCCTCTCTCTTAGCTTATGAAACAAATGTTTTTCTTCTAAACTCTGCTTAGCTTTATTTGTGAGTTCAATTAGTGATGTGAGTATCAATTTAAATGCTTGAAAGAGATCAATTGGTAGTACGGGACTTCCGGTTTGAAAACTAAGTCGAAAAAGGCACTCTTTTCACACTTAAGCTTGAAAATAGGCCATCGGGGGCTAAAATAGTGTAATAGTCATTAGGAGGACTGAGGAACACCTCAAACACCTCGGGCGAGATGAATGTAAGTTGCGGAAACTTACAGAACTAGCACGGGACTCCCGGTTTAAAAACTAACTCAAAAAATACACTTTTCTCACACTTAAGATTCAAAATAGGCTATCAGGGGCCAAAATCGTGTAACAGCCACGAGAAGGCGTGGGGAACACTTCCAACACCTCGGGAGGGACCAATGTAATTTGTGAAAACTTACGGAAGTAGCATGGAACTCCCGGTTTGAAAACTAAGTTAAAAAATACACTTTTCTAACACTTAAGTTTGAAAATAGGCTTTCGGGGGCCAAAATCGTGCAACAGCCACGAGACGGCCCGGGAAACACCTCAAACACCTCGGGACGGACCAATGTGAGTTGTGGAAACTTACGGAACTAGTACGGGACTCCCGGTTTGAAAATTAAGTCCAAAAATGCACTTTTCTACACTTAAGTTTGAAAATAGGCCTTCGGGTGCCAAAATCGTGCAACAGCAATGAGACGGCCTGGGAAACACCTCAAACACCTTGGGAAGGACCAATATGAGTTGTGGAAACTTAGGGAACTAGCACGGGATTCTCGGTTTGAAAACTAAGTGAAAAAATGCATTGTTCCACACTTAAGCTTGAAAATAGGCCTTCGAGGGCCAAAATCGTGCAACAGCCACGAGACGGCCCGGGAAACACCACAAACACCTCGGGAGGGACCAATGTGAGTTGTGGAAACTTACGGAACTAGCATGGGACTCTCAGTTTGAAAACTAAGTCCAAAAATGCACTTTTCCACACTTAAGCTTGAAAATAGGCTTTCGGGTGCCAAAATCGTGCAACAGCCACGAGACGGCCTGGGAAACACCACAAACACCTCGGGACGGACCAATGTGAGTTGTGGAAACTAACGGAACTAGCACGGGACTCCCGGTTTGAAAACTAAATCTAAAAATGTACTTTTTTACACTTAAGCTTGAAAATAGGCATTCGAGGGCCAAAATCGTGCAACAGCCACGAGACGGCCCGGGAAACACCTCAAACACCTCGGGATACACCAATGTGAGTTGTGGAAACTTACGGAACTAGCACGGGACTCCCGGTTTGAAAACTAAGTCTAAAAATGCACTTTTTCACACTTAAGCTTGAAAATAGGCATTCGGGGGCCAAAATCGTGCAACAGCCACGAGACGGCCCGGGAAACGCCTCAAACACCTCGGGATGGACCAATGTGAGTTGTGGAAACTTACGGAACTAGCACGGGACTCCCGGTTTGAAAACTAAGTCAAAAAATGCATGTTAAATTGTATATGTTATGGATAAGATAATAATTGTCTAACTGATATTTTTTTTTTTTGTGTTTCATTTTTTTGCAGATTCGAGATTTGATATGGACGTGTTTGGTAATTTGGAGGGCCGATGGTAGAATATGGACGTGTTTAATCCGCCCTTGATATTTTATTTTTGTTAATATTAGTAGACATGTTTTTTGTTGGATATTAGGAGATGTGTTTGGTACTCTGCATACGGTTGATATTATATTTTTGTGGATATTAGTAGACATTTTTTTGTGGATATTAGGAGACATGTTTATAATCCGCATGCAGTTCATATTATATTTTTGTGGATAGTGCTAAAATTCGATTGTGATGTTTATGAAAATGAACAGATTTTTGTATTGATTTGTAATAGATATTTTATTGAACATGTTATTGAAATGCGCAGGGAATTGTTACTGAAAAGAAAAAATTTCGGAAGAAAATAGTACCTTCATTTTCAAAATTTTTAATTTTTATTAGTGACGAAATAAAAAATGTCACTATTAGTTTTCAAAAAACATGACGAATAATTTTGTCACTAATGATATAGTACGAAACAAATAATTTCGTCACATTTGCTGAATATTTCGTCGCTAAATTGAAATATTTGGTGACAAAATGTTTTTTGTCATTGAATAATTTTCTTTTTTGCTCATTTTAGTGACGAATTTTTTTGTCACCTTAATCCATATCATTGGTGAGGAAAACTTTCGTCACTAAAATATATTTGGTGACAAAATATTTCGTCGCAAAAAACAATTAAAATAAAATATTATTTAGTTTTGGTGACAAAATTGGTGTTTTAGAGGACGAAAAATTCAACATTTGGAGACGAAACATTTCGTCGCCAAAAAAGAATAATAGGTGACGAAACTGTTTTTCGTCACCAGGTACTTTCTGTGACGACCTATAGGCCACGAACGTGGTGACAAATTTTTTTCGTCACAGATCACTTTAGTGACGAAATTTTGATATTTGGAGACAAAATCAGTCTGTCACCAAAGACCTTTTTTGTTGTAGTGATATATTATAATTTCATATAATAAATAATAACAACTCTCAAGTGGTCACTACCAATCACATAATTAAAAAAGACCAAACAGTTAAACATGAGTTATAAACAAACTCAAATTAAATTGATTCCAAGTCATGGGTCTTGAATTAAATTCTCACCCATAAGCCAAACCTGGTTCAATTATATACCAAAATAGACCCAACAAATTTATCTCAAGTCATGGTCCAAACACCCAAAACTCATTTTCAAATTCTGCTATAAATTAAACTGAACACCAATTAGTCCTCAAATTTTCATAAAATAAATACTCATCATTTAATTCTGAAATTTTTATCCAACATGCTAGACTCGTATGAGAACAACATATAAAACGTTCATAATTTTCTGAGACTGAGAACTAATTTTAAAAAAATACAAAACGAACTATTTTCACACAGAATTTTACATAGCAGTCAAATTCGAATATTTGCTCGATTAAATTATGCACTAACTAGTTAAAAAGAAAATTTGGGTCATTACACTCATGAATACATGAGACATTCCGATGACCCAGTTGTTAGGGAAAATATATGATTCCCCACAAGTAAATCAATCAATGAGAATAAAAACTAATGTAGAAAAATTAAATCAATAGCAACACAAGAATTGTTACGTGGTTCCCTCAATATGAGGTACGTCCACGGGATCGAAATCCAATTCCACTATCAACCAATAGTTTCCAAACGATTACAAAAGAGACACGAATGATCTCACAAAACCACCCTTAAGTGAATTCCAAGTAATCACAAATAATCAAGAGGAAAGACCTCACCAAATAGACGAACAAAAGTCTTCGAAACAGATTTGTAGAAGACCCAAAATAATATACCCAAATCAACTTCACCAAAACAACCGAAGATGCACCTAAACCAAGAAGCTTTGAAGCACAAACGGAGTAGCAGAAAACTCCATCTTAGACTTAGGCCAATACACTGCTAAAAAGCACTTTGTTTTGTAGAGCAAAACAAAACCCCATCAAATATAATATTCCTCCGTATTGCAACTTCCGCAGGCTCTCGGAACACAAAACAATATATATGAAATATTGTTGTTTCTTAGGTTTTTGATCAAAACCCTAACTGCTACCAAACTGATTATTAAATACTTATTGGGCCTGCAAAAGTTAGATATAATATATTGAAAATATATTATAACCACCATTGTCTATTCAGATGCACTTCAATTTATGCCCTGTTTCTCTTTCAACCATGGCCTGAAAATGCTTAAATGCATCTAGAACTTGATCTTTAGTTTTTAGTATAAAAGCCCAAACTTTCCTTGAATAATCATCAATGAAAGTAACAAAATAAAGTGCACCACTATGTGTTGTAACTTTTAAAGGACCACAAACATCTGAATGAATCAACTCCAAAACATTTTCTTTTCTAGAAGCAACATTTTTATGAAAAGAAACTCTATGTTGTTTACCCACCAAACAATGAACACAAGTTTTAAGATGTGTACTTTTCAAACCGGGTAAAAGTTCTTTCTTGAACAAAACTTACAGCCCCTTTTCACTCATGTGCCCAAACCGCTTGTGTCACAATTCGATAGAAGCATCATCTTCAAGTGCATTGATAACACCTTACAAATTTTTCCTTGCATCGAATAAAGTGTATGAGTCTTCTTGCACTTAGCCACCACCAAAGAACCCTTTGTGAGCTTCCATATTCCATCACCAAATTTGTTGTTGTAGCCTTTATCATCTAGCTTCCCAGTAGAGATCAAATTGAGGCGAATGTCGGGAACATGTCTCACATCTTTAAGCAACAACTTGCAGCCCAAATTTGTTTCCAAGCAAACATCACTCATGCCAACAATCTTGGACAAACCTTCATTTCCCATTCGAATACAACCATAATCTCCTTTAATGTAGGTAGTGAAAAAATCAACTCAAGAAGTCACATGAAAAGAAAAAAAGGAATCAATCACACAATTACTCTCTTGGCCCACAAAATTGATACAATCATCTTTACAAACGACCATGAGATCATTGATAGTAACTGCCGTTGTGTCTTCTTGCTTCTTATCCACATTTTTGTCATGCCTTTTCTCCTTGTTCTTGAGCTTTCGGCATTCCCGCTTCATGTGCCCTTTCTCATGGCAATAATAGCACTCAATGTCTTTCTTTGAAAAAGAACTATCTCTTGATTTGTCACGGCTTTGATCACGACCATGAGGAGTCTTACTCCTCCCCCTTGTTTTGCTTCAGTCTCTTACAACAAATGCTTCCAAATGAGAGGAACCCGCTGATTTTCTTCTATTTTCTTCATTCAACAAGCTACTAGTGACTTGGCTCATTGTGACAACTCCATTGGGCACCGAATTACTAACCGTCACAACCAGAGTCTCCCAACTTTTGAGTAAAGAACTAAGTTGCGTCGAAGCCTGCAACTCATCATCAAAAATGATTTTTATAGAAGCAAGTTGGTTAACAATACTCTTTATTTCATTCAAATGTTCAGGAATAGGGCTGCCATCTTTATATTTTAAATTAACTAACCTACGAAATAGAAAAGTTTTATTTGTGGCTGATTTTCTATCGTAAAGACTTTCTAATTTTTTCCATAAATCATGTGCTGAAGTTTCAGTAGCAAGATGATAAAACACACTACCATCAATCCATTGACAAACAACGCCAACGGCTTTTCGATTAAGCCTCTTCCATTCATCATCTTTCATACCATCGGGTTTGCCACTATCACCTTCAATAGGCCCATACAAATCTTTACAAAATAATAGGTCCTCCATTTTAGTTTTCCAAGTTACCTAATTACTTCCATTGAAGCTAGACATACCACTCACATTCCCCTCCATTGATTTACACAAATAAATAATTCCAAATAAGTCGTAAGCTCGAATACTAGTTGTTAGGGAAAATATATGATTCACCACAAGTAAATCAATCAATGGGAATAAAAACTAATGTGGAAAAATTAAATCAATAGCAACACAAGAATTTTTACGTGGTTCCCTCAATATGAGGTACGTCCATGGGATCGAAATCTGATTCCACTATGAACCAATAGTTTCCAAACGATTACAAAAGAGACACGAATGGTCTCACAAAACCACCCTTAGGTGAATTCCAAATAATCACAAATAATTAAGAGGAAAGACCTCCCCAAATAGATGAACAAAAGTCTTCAAAACAGATTTTTAGAAGACCCAAAATAATAGACCCAAATCAACTTCACCAAAACAACCAAAGATGCACCTAAACCGAGAAGCTTTGAAGCACAAATGGAGTAGTAGAAAACTCCATATTAGACTTAGGCCAATACACTGCTGAAAAGCACTTTGTTTTGTGGAGCAAAACAATACCCCACCTATTATAATATTCCTCCGTATTGCAACTTCCGCAGCCTCTCGGAACACAAAACAATATATATGAAAATATTTTTGTTTCTTAGGTTTTTTTATCAAAACCCTAACTGCTACCAAACTGAATATTAAATACTTATTGGGCCTCCAAAAGTAAGATATATTATATCCAACACCAAACCAAATTAAATTCTTTTAATAAACCAATTGGGCCTCATACTTCAATAAGGAGGTATACCCAACACCATAAACGGACCAAATGACCCGTAAAAGGACCAGATGACTTGTAAAGGGACCAGATGACCCATAAATGGATGTTTACAAAGCTGATAAATAGTTATGCATAACCTACCCTGGTACCAGGTAACCAATATCACATGATGCTGACGATGCCACGAATATATTTCAGAAAGTTAGATAATCATTCATTTAATCATAAGATAACATTTCAGAAAACAGATCATATCATATTATTCAGAAAATACTTAAAGTTGAACATAAATTTACAGAGTTATTACTCACAGATAGCTCTAGAAGCAGATCAGACATATTAGACAAATCAGATGGATTAGGTGTCACGCCCCACTTTTTATTACTCGAATTATTACCAATTTCATTTACTTAATTCCATTTCAGAGATAACATGCGGAAATAAACTCGTATATTCAACTCGTAGAAGTGAATAACATTGCTCTCATTCGTATGCAATTAAATACAACATGAGTATGATAAATAAATTGCCCTTGGGCTTACATCATTAACGAATCAAGAAGAAGGGTGCAACCCTTTTACACATATGGCATTCCGCCAATACAAGAGAGGCCCCGTGGCCAACAAATAAGAAGATCCAAATCTTGCAGCACATTCAGCTCAACACCTGAAAAAGATTCAACAACGTGGGATGAACATATAGTCCAGTAGGGATCTCAACATGGCCCTCAACAATAACAACTTACAGATAGTTATGATCATGAATGCTCAATCTCATACTAGAATAGTAATGTGACAGTTTACACAAAATATACATAAGTATGAACTTTTCTCGAAAACAACCATTTCAATCAACGCCATAGGCGATTCATCTTTCTTTTTTTCCTTTCATTAATCCCCGTTCCCAATCTTTCATAACATAAACAATTACTTAGGAAATAATCTCACTAACCCCTTTTACTTTCTTCCAATCCCTACACCTACAACAGATGTACCTTTTCAAAATATATTTTCAAAGTATTCGATCCTCTTCACACTTTCCCAAAGACAAAAATGACGTTTTGGTTTCTTCCCGATACAATCATATCTATACATGCATACCTTATATAAAAGGGAGATAACAAATAATCAACATGTATAAAATCAACTAATGAGGCTACTCGGCCCTCCAAAACTGTAACTAATCAATTCCATGGATACAGTGAAACAACAACAACAAAACTTTGCTCTACCAGCTATGTGCGTAGTAAGCCAAAGATACACCTTCACAACAACACACCAGTTTACCAGGCGCTAGCTGGAAGTTCTCCAGGCGCTAGTTGGAAGGTAACGGTACCTCTGATTATCAGCGTGGGGTATAACACCAAATACCACAATACAACCAGATACAACCAACATGTCATATACATAAACCATCAAGATACAAGCAATGTGTCAAAGTATATGAACACATAATTAATTTCCCCCGAACGGATATACATATATAATGTATCTCAGCATTTCATCACATACAATGCCCAATCAACAGTGGTGTAATACGTACACGACAATTCAACACAATCACGTCATCCTCCACCGATGACCAAGGCCAAAACCTCTAGATGCAAGTATTTAGTACATCTATTAAAAGATCCAATTATTATGAGATCACAAACCCAACAACAACATTAACATGGTAGTTAAAGATACAACCCCCCCCCCATATGTGTGTTCAATACTCAAGAAACAACAATCCAATTTTTATACTTATATCAAAGATACTTTCCTCATTTTACAAAACAAATTCCATTTCCTTTTGTTTTCACAAAACCAACTTCATCCCTTTTGTTTCCACAAAACCGATTCCATTCCTTTTTGTTTTTACAAAATCAAATCCATGGACAATAAAGCCATAACCCATTTTAATCCACTACATACTTTCCAAGGCCATTCCAAATTAATTATGCAAACTAAGTCATAATCATTAAATTAGGGTTTTCCTCCCTCTTTCTCAATATTGATCAAAAAGGCTCAATCATCTACAACAAACAACAATGACCTCATTCAAGACCCAAAATACATAAGTATTTGCCCAAAGATCAAACCCCTCTACTAATTTATTAAATCAAATAAAAATTAGGGTTTCCTCTCCTTTCAACAACAACATGCTAATTAACACTCCAATTAGCCCAAAACCACAACTAATGATAATAAACCCAAATTCAACAACCAACCCAAGGCTCAACCTCATGATTTTCAACAAATCCAACATGATATCATTTTCATGCAATACAAAACTACCACATGTCTATCTATAGACGAAGTATTGAAAAAGAACAAGGAGAATCCCTACCTCAAATTCAGAGCTCAAATGGAGAAGATGAAGAATCTCGAAGTTGCTCCAAATCCTAAATTTCTCGGATCAAAACGAAGCCCTCGACGATCAACACGACTTTTACAAAGGCCAAAGGGTAGGAAAACACTCTAGCTAGATCAATCTTAAGAGAGAAGTTAGGTTTTAGAGTGAGGTGCTCTCCAATGGAGGTTTAGAAAAAGTAAGAGAGAGAAAGGAAATCAAAAAGTGATTCAAAAGGTGATTTCACGAACTGATATAAAACAGGTCCGCTCGAGCGTAAAACACCCCGCTCAAGCGTCAGACACAGGTTCACGCTCGAGCGTCCAAAGAGCCGCTCGAGCGCCGGATGCACCCTCCCAGAATTTTCTGCAGACGACCAAAATGCTAAGAGAAGGAAATTCACGCTCGAGCGTCTAAAATGCCACTCGAGCGGAGAGGCAACAACAAAAGCCCGCTCGAGCGTCAAGAGCGCCGCTCGAGCGGAAAGGCCAACAACTGGGCAAAAAATTCTATATTCTAAAACACAACCAACTTATTCCCAACTTGCCCAACACAACCCAAAACTCAAACACAAAGAGTAAGGGATAAAAAGAGAATAAGGCAACAACACATCTACGGAACTAAGTCCGGATTACAGTTAAACAACGAAAGGGAAAACCGGGATCGCTATATTAGGCAAACGATACCGTGTGACCTACACAAACATATAACATATACACATTGGAACACAATATCACTTCCGTGATCAGACTTGACTTCTCTTGTCTTTTTCTGTCTGAGTAATCTGAAATTCTACTACACATATTCTTTCTTACTCAAATAAACCGGGTTCTTATTTCACATATTCTTTCATTACCAAATCCCTCTTTTCCAAATAGACCTATTTCTTACTTGGCTTCTTAATCAATTATTACTAAATCAGTGATTTATTCCTTAACCAACTAACTTATGTTGATTGTTAGTTTATTAATCTTGTTGAGTTATAATTCTTGCCTAAGAATGCTTGGAAAGAGATGAGATTGAAAATATGAACTAAATGCCATTTTTCCAAAATATGCAGAAAAAAGAGTTGTTCGCTCGAGCGAGCTTCTTATCGCTCAAGTGATCTGTAAAGAGTGCAAAAGTACTGCAAGCCTTTAATGTGCGCTCGAGCAGTAATTATACCGCTTGAGCGGTCTGTAAAATTTCAGAGTTTTGAATTTCTCAAAAATGGCTTCCAAATGCATTTTCAATCTTTAAACCCATACTAATCTTGATAAAAACTTTGAAAATACTTTAGAAAACATAAACACTTATTTAGTTATAAATTATTTGCTCCAAATCTTGAAACACAATATTTAAATCAAAACCCATGAACTCATGGTTCTAAAATTCTTTTTCAAAATCAACTGCACAATAAAATTGCATGTAATTTATGGAGCTTAATTTAATTACAACTTTATAAATCAAATCCAAAATTAATAATTTATAAATTAACTTTCATAATCTTGAGCTTATCTCCAATTTCTCATTTTCATAGCAAATATTGCATGCATGCAATTCAAATAAAACTAACTAATTTAATATATTCCATAATATGTTTAGATCAATAAAACTCTTAAATTACATTACATGCATGGATTAATAATCAAAATCAAAAGCCATATTTTCATGAACTCATGGTTTCCAAAACTTTTCTTCAAAATCAAATGTATAATAAACTTGCATGGCTCAAATCCTTTCAAAACTCATGGTGCATGCAAAATATATCAAGGTTTCCAAACCCAAGCTCAATTTGAAGAATTCCTACAATTATTTTCATATTTATTCTTTAATTTCTCCAAATTACATGCATGTAAAAATGAGACTCAAATTCATGCAAGATATTTAAAATCAAACCAAAAATAATTAATTTCTACGTTTATTTCCATAACCATGAACCTAACTTAATTTTCTTATTCAAACCCATTTCCTTAAAAATTCCATGAAATTGATTCCATAACTTCCTTAATTTCAACTAGTATATGAAGTTTGTACATGAATTAAACATAAATCTCTTACCTTAAACTTCAATTTCAGATATAATGTGTTGATTTCCTCTATTTCTTCTTATTCTTCCTTCAATTTTCCAAGTCTTGAGTTCTTTACTTCTACTCTCTCCCCCTCTCTCTCTCTCTCTCTCTCTAGAGTTGATTTCTTAACGCAAGACAAAATGACCTCATAGTTCAGCACATCTTTGACTTAGGAGCCGTCAACACAATACACTTCCCTTCTTTGCACCACACCACGTGTGCACACACACACACTCTTGAGCCTCCAACACAACACTCACGTACACACACAGATTTCTCAGCACACCCACACCACATACACTATCAAATTCTAGACCATTCTACAATTTGATTTATGATTAAGATTAATTTAATTAAACAACACTTAGTTTTAATAAATTTCAATTAGCACATAATTAAATTAATTATAACTAATCATAAATCCCACATAATTTAATCAGTCTAATTTGATTTCCATTAAAGCCCCATTAATTATATTTAAATTTATCAATCTAAATCAGATTTTTAATCGAACTCCCAAGAGGCTCCAAATATCAAATTAAACTTATTGTCATTATCAATTTTGGTCTCCCAAATCATTTAAGCCTACAATTTTTGATCAGACTCAAAATTTTCATCAACAAATTACATATTCAATTGAACACCTTATAAATAAATTTATTTTATCATAATTTTAATTCCCAATTCTCGTAATTTAATTGGCTCCAATTTAGACCCAATTAATCAAATCTCAATTTTTACAAATCTTAATCGAATATTTAATTGAACTCCTATATGTTCTGATACTTGAAATTAAAATACTTCAATTCACCAATTATACTCTCGTGACCCATTTAGGCTTTCAATTTCTAATTCCAAAATAAATTCTCAGTAGAATCATATACAAATCAGTCACTACAATTTTCATAAATCCCAAATTAAATTAGAATAATAGGCAATTAAAATTCAAATCTTTTTAATTAATTAAATGCTAATTATTATACGTGGTGGGGGTCGTCACAAAGAAGCAGTAGAAAAGGACAAATGGAAAGGCCGTGGGATACGATTGAGGTCGTTGAATTTGTGAATTCAGATGTGACGCTCAATGCTTCGGCAGAGAGAAAAGCCAGGAGAAGGAGAAGGAAAAAAAAAAGACGGCGCTCATGCTTCAACAGAGCGAAAAAAGAAAGAAAAAAAAAACCAAAAATATATAATAAAATAATACTATTAAAAAAAAAAACAAATTTTGTATATTTGTGTTTATTTTACCCTTTTGCAAGTTCCATTTCCTTCAAGTTGGGGGTATCTTTCTCCTACTTCTCGGTGTGATGTATTTTATTTTTTGTGTTTTCTTTCCCTTTCACCATTCTTGTCAGTCCTTTGTGTATGTGCCATTTGAGGACAATGTCATTTTAGTTAGGGGAAAAGGGTTTGGTTTATGTTTCTTTTGTTTTATTTTTGGTTGTGTTTTTATTTTTATTTTTTTTATCCCAAAAAAAAAATGTATTTTTGTATTTATTTTGGGTCTTTGTGACAAGCAGACGTTAAAGAACTTGATAGAGAGTCGGTTAAAAAATAATCTTGGTTCACATTGATGGTCGATTGCTAGTTTTTGGAACGTGTATTTTTCGTTCGTTTCCTTATGGCGTTTGGACACTAAAAATCCAAGAGTCAAAAGCCAGGTCTCTTCATGGTAAAAGTTCTCTGTCCAAGAAAAGGAGAGCAAAGAGAATATCTTATTGTTTGGAAGGTAGAATTCCACGTGACCAAACAAATCCAATTTCAAAAGAAATCAATGAGTGGATTAAAACGGGGCAAAGTAAAACCCATGAATGTGGCTTTGAGACGTTCGTTTCTAATCTACTGTTAAGCTACAAGGTTAGGGATATTGTGGGAAATTGGATTACGGATAAAGGAACGTGCCATTGTTGTCAAATCACTCTCAGCATTCCTGTTTACCGTAGACACTATTAAGGGTTCCTTGTTTAAAAAAAAAAATGGTATGTATAATTTTTTTTTTTTTTAATTGTATATTTGTGTTTTGTTTTTAATCTTTTTGCAGGTAAAATTATATAAGTACCTATATGGTGAAAAATCTGAACAAACCTTACTATGGGAACAGCTAAGTAAAGCAAAAGTAATTTTGTTTGAGATGTGTTATGGTAAGGATGCAAAGGATGCAATTGGCAATTTTCATTGAGGTATTTTATCACAATAAGCCTTGGTATCTGACTCTAAAAGACCATTTCTTTTGGAATTTATGTTTTATTTTTTTTTTCGTGTGTTTTTATTTATAAAAAAAAATCTTTTTGCTATTTTTCTTGTGTGTATAAAATTTTTCTGTTTCTTTTATAAAAAATATATATATATTGAAGCAATGATTGTATTGTTTCTTCCTCATTCTATGCTTGACATTATTAATTTAGTTGTAATTTTGTTACATTAGAATTATAATTTAGTCCGTTACATTATTTCTCATTATAATACTCATCTGTTTCATACTTGGTCTTATCACGTGCATGTTACTACACATATATTAGTTGACTGATTTGGGATCACAACCTTTGAAAAACTTGATGTCTAATGCGGAAACTATAACCCGTGTGAGATTTTGAGCCTATCATTCTTTTTGGAGGGTTATTTCATATTTGTTCTTAATTTTCTTTGACAACTCATTATATTGTTGTTAAGTCTCATTATTGTTTCAATTGGTCAAAAACATTGAAATCATCATTTTTATGCCATTTTGTCCTTATAATATATGGATCATGCTATATTTTGAGAAATGATTTTAGGTCATCTTTCTTTGTTTGAGTCTTATTATTATTAAAAAAAAAAAAATTCTTGTTTCAATTACCAATTGTTACCCCATTGAGCCTATACAAAAAAAACTTTTTGTTCATTTAGCCATTTTTTCCGGTGTCTCAAGAATGAATTTCATCTGTTATATTGGGAGAAGCTATCTTGTGAATGGAACAAGAAAACTGTAAAATAAATAAATAAAATGTATTTACCTCCATGATTGAAAAATGAAAAAAAAAAATAGCATGGAGAGTGTTTAAAAATTAGTGGCAAATCACATGAAAGAAAGGAGTTAAAAGGGCGGGTTAGTGAAGCAGTGCTCCATATATGTTACATATGTTTAAATCTTTTCTTGGACACCTGTTTTTCACCTTTATCCAATTCTGTAAATAAATCCCTTTGACCCAACATTACAACCAAAAATCAAGTCCTATTGGATCTTGGGAGTAGCATGATTTTTCAAATGACAAATTAGTATAATTTCAATATTTTTGGCATTCATATCATGAGATTATATACTTTTCTTTCTATACAGTGTTTTTCACTGCTAAATGTGAGAAATTTTTGTCTTGTTAAACATAAGTCTTCTCTCACATACATACACTAGTGACCGGATCCATTCTAAAGTGCTTCATTTATTGAGAGTAAACTGGAGAGAATTGAGTCAAAGCATGCTTCTGATGAAAATTTTGGGGTTGTGTTTTGTTTGAAATTAAGGATATATCTATATCACTAAAAATAAAAAAAAATAAAAAAACTCACACACACCGAGTTTAGAAATAAATGTGATATTACTAATGATTGCTAATGTTTTGTACTTTGACTGATTATTTTTCTAATGTAGGAAAATTACGATTTTCGAGACTTCTAGCATTTGGATTGAAGAGATTCTCTGAGCTCAATTTTAAAAAATAATAATAATTTGAATTTTGTGGGTATATTCACTATAAACTCTCACGAGACTATAACTCGTTCACTATGGGTAACCTAGGATTTCAAAAGCTAGTTGCATACGCTAAATGCAATCATGTTCCCTACGAAAATGGCTTAGATAGATTTCATTTTATTTCCTTTTTAGTTTTGCTTTACTGGAGGACTAGCAAAGTGTAAGTTGGGAGTGTGATCTGTGCCTAAATGTTACACATTTAACCTACTAATATACGCTTTATTAGTCCATTTATTTGTATTATTTTATAGTTTTGTGTGATTTTGTGTATTTATACATATTTTATAGCGACCCCGGTCTTTTCCCATTTGGTGGTTGTATCCGGACTTACGTTCCGTAGATTCTATCGTTATATATTTGCTGTTGTCGTCCTTTAATTCCTTATTCTTGAGTTATAGGATGTATTGGGCAGGTTTGTTACAGGTGGGTTGGGTTTAGAAACCAAGTGTTGCTGTCCAGATTTTTGTACCTTCGCTCGAGCGAGGCGTTGGTCGCTCGAGCGAGCTCTTGTTTTGGTGCTTCGCTCGAGCCAGGGTTTCTTCGCTCAAGCGAGCGATTGCGTCTAGTATAGACCTGAGAGCTGCATTTGTTGGCTCGAGCGAGCTTTCCTTCGCTCGAGCGAGTTTCGAGTTCTTCGCTCGAGCGAGCATTCTGTCGCTGGAGCGTGCTTCTGGGTTGCAGACCTGAAGCATTGCATTCTTGGCTCGAGCGAGACTTTCTTCGCTTGAGCGAGTCGTTCTTGTGTCTGGTCGCTCGACCGACCAATCCTTCGCTCGAGCGAGCCTGTCGGGTTTAAATAGGCAGCAGCGGTTTTTAAAAACTTTTTCACCCTCTTTTTTATTCCAGAACCCTAGGTACGACTTCTCTCTCCCTCCACTCACCTTCTCTCTTAGGTATCATCTCCTTTTAGGGTGTTTCTACCCTAGGTTCTTTATTAAAAAGATAGAGTGAGTCGAGAGCTTCGTTTTAATCTGAGAGTTTGGCGGTTTGGAGCACTTTGGATTTTGGGTCGTCATCTCCATCTTCTCCATTCGGGTTATTTACTTCGAGGTAGGGATTTCCTACTCCATGTTATAGGTTTTGTTCTAAGTTCTAGTATTTTGATATGTTGGGAGTTGTTTGGTAATTTTGGGAAAAACCCTAGTGGTTGAAATAAATTAATTTGTATAATTAATTTAGGGAAAAATGTGAAATTGAGTTTAATTCATGGAATTGGGGAATTTAGTGATTTAATGGTGTAGTTGGTTAGTTTAATTACTCACCTATGAAAATGTTAAATTTACATTTGTTGATACATTTATTTCCTGCTTAGAAATAACTGTTTTGGGCTATCGGTGGAGGATAGTCGTGATTGTTGTAGACATTGCATGTGGATTAGGGAAAACTGAAACTAATCACATTGGTTAAGTCATTGATTTTGACTATTGAATTAATACAGAAAATACGTGTATTGATTGTGTGTTGCATATGCATTTTGTTTGGAAGGAGATAGGGGATGTACTCCACGGTTTAGGGGAAGATAGGGAATGGACCTCTAAACCGGATTTTTGTTTGGGAGGAGATAGGGGATGGACTCCATTAGCATCACTATATGTGTGCTTATTGATTTGAAGTGTTTTTACATGTTGTTGATACAGCACTAAAATGTGTATCAATCGAGAAGTATGGAAGTGTTTTGGTATGAGCCTTAGTCTCATTTGTTTTGTTGATATTGGAAGAAATGTTAATGTGATATTTAGTTCACTGTTATAGTTTGGCCAGGTTCTGAGCCATATTGATTTAAATGGAAAGTTGAATAAATAATGGAAAGTGAAACGTGTCATAGACATTAAGGTCATGAAACTGTATGTTGGTGAAATGAATAGTTGTGTTAACCATCTATTGAATGCTATTGCTTTATTCAATGCTTATATTTGGTTTAGTATATTTCTATTGGGCTGTGGCTCACCCTATACGGGAACATCATTTTCAGGTCCAGGTGATATGCTACCTCCAAGGATTTAGCTTGGAAGGATTTGGACTTTGAAGAATTGTCTTTAGTTAGTTGTTTTTATTTGAGATTACATGTAAACATTCAAGCCAAGGGCTTAATTTGTAATTGAGTTAGTACTCATTCTTTTGTGTCCAAGTGTTGGCTTGGAAAGATGTAAGCCCTTAGGGCATTGACTTTTGATGTTACATGTGATACCTTTCAATAAAAGTACTCTGATGGATAATTTGATGATTTGTTTTATTTTATTAATGCATGTTAATGTTGTATATTATGGGTTTATTTTGAGGGCGTTACATATTTGAATGTTTGTACATAAATTGTTATAAATAATATATTTTAATATTATATTATAAAATAAAATAAAAAAATAATAATGGTAATAACAAAATAAAAATCTTTCTTTGATTCACCCACTGTCATCATCATCTCAATCCAACATCATCATTATATACATAATAATAAAAGGAAAAGAAAAAGGAGAAAGAAAGTTGGTCTGCCAACTTTCATTTAATTATTGTTTATTTTATTATATGCTCTTGTTTTGCAGCTCTATGAATTGAGGAGCTTAGGTGAGGCATGGACACACAGAGGGGGAGAGGACACCAAGAGAGCTGGGAAGAAAAATTAGTGAGAGTGTAGAGTGTTTCTTTTGTAGAGTGATAGTTCCACAATTATGTGGAACTAATTTCCTAATCTTAGAGTTAAGATGAAACTCTAATCAAGTGATTAGGCTAGTTTGTATTTAGTTTTATGAAATTTTAATTGATTTGGGTACTCTTGTATAACTTAGATTTTTATGCAAATATTGTTTTATCAAATTATGTGCTCACTGGTCATGAATACATGTTATACAAATGATTTTTATGCTTATATAATAAAATTGTTAAACGAGTCATACCTAATAAGACAGGTCATGCATCAACCTTGGCGGTGACGATCATGCTAAGCGAAAATGATTTGTGACTTTCTGATTTTAAAACACAAATCTTTTTAAGTGATGTGTCCCAACCAAGACACATCATAGTACCCATTTCAATGATTTCTACAATCTAAATACGAACAACCCCTAATTATACAATTCGTAGCTTCGACACAATGTGACGTAACACGATACCCTCTTGAACCATAAAATGGCTCTTCTCCCAACTCAGGACAAGGTTGGTTTCTATGCAACACTTAAGAACCTTAGTTAAATTTTGGAGACACTCCTCAAAAGATGGGCCAAAAATTGAGAAGTCATCCATGAAAACCTCAAGAAATTTTTTTACCATGTCAGAAAAGATAGCCGTCATGCATCTTTGAAAGGTTGCTTGTGCATTACACAACCCAAATGGCATATACAGGTAGGCAAATGCACCGAAAGGGCAAGTAAAAATTGTTTTCTCTTGGTCATCAGGAAAGACTGGCACTTGATTGTATCCAGAATAGCCTTCTAGGAAACAATAAAAACTCCGACCTGCTAACCGCTCTAGGATTTGATCAATAAAGGGTATTGGAAAGTGATCCTTCCTAGTCATGGAGTTAAGTTTCTTGTAGTCAATACAGACGCGCCACCCAGTAGTGGTACATGTAGGAATTAGCTCACTGCTCTTATTTTCAACCACTGTAATTCCTAACTTCTAGGATACAATCTGTATAGGACTCACCCACTTGCTATCAGAGATGGAGTAAATGATATCTACATCTAACATTTTCACCACTTCCTTTTTCATTACTTCTTTCATGTTGGGATTCAATCTCCGTTGCATCTCACGTGAAGGTTTTGCATTCTCTTCAAGATAAATGTGATGCATGCAAACAAAGGGATCAATTCCATTCAAATCAGCCACTGACCACCCTATGGAACTCTTATGCCCTTTGAGCACACTTAAAAGGGAACACTCTAGCATGATCAACCCCCAAGAAAGAGTACTCAAGTGAAGCTAGAAGGGGTTTCAACTCAAGTTTTGGTGGTGACTCAATGGAAGGTAATGTTGGCTCACTAGAGAAGGCAGGTAGAGGCTCAAATCGAGGTTCCTACGGTTGAAATTTCAGGTGCAAGTCAAGCAAAGCATTAACCTCCTCAATGGATTTGTCAATATCATAGTTTTCAAACCCGAAATGAGTGAGACATGCCTCTAAAGGATCTGTTGAGATGATAAACGAAAGAATTTCTTCAACCAACTGATCAACCACATCAACTGCATAACATTCTTCCTCATTGGATGGATGTTGGGATGCATGAAACACATTCATTTTGACTTGCATGTTTCCAAATGATACTTCAATCACCCCAGTTTTACAATTAAACATGCATCGGCTGTGGCGAAGAAAGGTTGCCCTAAGATGACTGGGATTTGCTTCTTATTAGGTACAATGAAATCAACCGGAAAGTAGAACATATCAACCTTAACCAAGACATCCTGAAGTATGCCACAAGGAGTTTTAATGGAATGATCAGCTAACTAAAGAGTCATTGATGTGGGTTTCAACTCTCCAAGCCCAAATTCCTCATACACCGAATCTGGAAGAAGATTGACACTAGCACCTAAGTCAAGAAGTGCCTTATCGATCAAGTGATTACCAATGATACAAGAGATGGTAGGTGCACCTAGATCTTTAAGCTTAGGGGCAATGTTGTTTGTTAGAATGCAACTCACTTGTTCAGTGAGTAGAATCTTTTTGGTCACATGAGTCTTGGATTTACGCTTTTGTGTGCACAAGTCTTTGAGGAATTTGGCATAGGAGGATACTTATTTAATCGCTTCCAACAGGGGAAGATTGATTTTCACTTGTTTGAACACTTTCATCATTGCTTTAGTAGATGCCTTTTTCTTGCTAAAAGGAGAAGAAACATCTAAACA
Organism: Camellia japonica; assembly: GCA_030407325.1. Classification (NCBI taxonomy): domain Eukaryota; kingdom Viridiplantae; phylum Streptophyta; class Magnoliopsida; order Ericales; family Theaceae; genus Camellia; species Camellia japonica. The sequence goes on from JAPPVO010000019.1 coordinate 109,745,290, forward strand.
TTAGGGAAATGGTTCTTTTGGTACATAGGGTATCGTAAGCTCACATGGTGGTCTCTTGGAAAGACTATTGTTTCTGATCTCATCACTTTGTTCTAGTGGATTTGGAATTTGACTACTCCGCTCACCTATGTTTTTCACTGTCTCATTAGTTTGGTTTGGTATTTCTAGACTACTCCTAAGATTCATGACCGATTGAATTTGCTCTATGCTCTTGCCATTAGATGATTCCATCCCGTACTGCCTCTTTGGATTTTTGACTAGCTGACTAGGCAATTGTCCTTCCTCTCTCTTACTCAATGTGTTACCCGTTTGGCCAATTTGGGTCTAAAGTTTTGCAATGGGCTGGCCATGAGAATGGACAAGCTGGTTTGTAGCCTACAAAAGTTGTAACACATTTTCCTCAAAAAGGTAAATTTTTCCTAGGAGGATATCGGTACGAATGTTGAGACACAAGACAGTAGAGAGGTGGATTAGCAGAATTTTGAAAATTCTTCCTTGTTAGAGATGGAACATAGGAATTTCCTTGTGATTGTGAACGCCAAGAAAAGTTTCGATGGTTTCTCCATCCCAGGTTATAGGTGTTCAAGAATGGATAATTACTCGGTTTAGAGAAACTATCGACTATATTGACATGCTTCGAACCTGACTTGGGACATTGAGGTGCTGATGGACACTCGGTCTCACAGTGCATGGGACTTAAACAAATTGAGCAGGCCTCTTGGTAAGGGGGTTGTGTAAGTTGCGAAGAAATGTGTCCTATCGCTAACAGTTGGTCCATTTTTTTAGACAATATTTTGACTCGATGAGTAATATCAATGCTATGTCTTACCTCATATAAGCCACTTCGCTTCGTACCATAAGGGGTTGGTTGCTTTTCACGCCGAGAGGCAGACGCATGGTGCACAAAGTTGTAAAGCCCCGAAATAAATATAACGACCCAACCACAATATTCATTAAAAGACGACATAAGAAGAGATAAGCAACTTCCATTAATTTCAATTTGTTACAAAAAAGAGAAACACATGCAACTATACATTCATAAGCCTAACTTTGAATCTATAACATGTGTTACATAGTAGGAAGCAAAATGAAAGATAACAAATAAGAGAAGGCGTACGACTTTCCAAGTTAGTACTTGGTTACAACAAAATGGATTTAAATCCCAATACATATAAAAGCCCTTGGTTTGTACAAAACAAATACACAATTTAACAAAATGAAGCTCTTGCTCCATGTCCTTCCAAGCTATTGCCCTGGCAGAGGTATATCATCTGCACCTGAAATGTTTTTCCCACATAGAGTGAGCCAAAACCCAATAGAAATAATCCAACACAACATATGAATCTTAACAAAGCCATAAAGGTAAAATGCACATGCAATGCTCATGACAAAACATTTTATATCTCTTTTAAATCATGCCATGCCAAGTTTATATTGCCATTCATGAAACACTTTCCTTTTTATAGAAAACTAATTTGTGAATACAACACTGTGAATCTCTAGGTACGTGTCTATTAGCAGGCTATACAAGCACTACTCTTTTGTCATTTTTACTGGTATTAACCGGAAGGCTCAACATCTATCCACGCGGGTTTCTTGGTTTTTCACCAAGCACACAGAGGCCAACTTATCATAGTAACCACAACCCCAACTCAGATTTACCAAGTATTCACCATTTTCTCAAAACAATGTAATTATTACAAATGTGCAAATGTATGACAATGCTCGATGTAATGGATGAGAAATAGTTTTCATTCTCCTAGTCCTCATGCGATTTCTACAATAATCATAGCTATCCTCCATCGATAGCCCAAAACAGATATTCCTAAACAGATAAAATAATTTCTATAAAGATAACTTTCCAAGTTTCGAGATGTGAGTGGTAACACATACCCAACTCCACCATCTTAATCAATAGCAATTAAATTCCATATTTCCAACATCAATATCATTATTTATACAACATCAACATTTAGGGCAAAACCCCATTTTTCTTCCAAAACCAATTCCAAATATCAAAACCAACCATTTTGTTATCTCTATGCCTCATTCCCAACCTCACAATCATTTCCATGAAACCATTTGAAAACCCCTCCTTTTAGTTTCGAACCCAAAATCCAAGATTTGTTCAAAAGTCTATTTCTTTCACAAAATGGTTTTGTAAAAACAAATAGCTAAGTTAAAACCCATAAGGAGGTGTGAAAAATCCCTACCTCAAGCTTAGAAGGTAGAAGAGAAAAAACTCAGAGAAACTCCATGTCAACGAAATCATAAGCTACTCAGATCAAAAGAAAGTCCTTGACATGATCTACAAATTATCTCGAAGGATTAAGATGTGAAGACACCTCTAGGTAAGTAGATCCAAGGATATAAGCGGGAAAAAATGAGTTTTGAGAGAGAGAGAGAGAGAGAGAGAGAGAGGGAGAGAGAGAGAGTTACGGGTGAGAGAGAAAAAGAGAAATAACTAATGAGAGAAAGAGACTTTTGGGTCTATTTATAGTGACTAGGTATTAATAGAATAGTAGCTCCAAGGTTAAATGAAAAGAACAAGTCCAAAAATCTCCAAAAAGTAGGACCCAAGCCGAACGAAATCTGAAAAAAGAGTCATAGAGGTCGACCCCTGCAACAGTGATGTCGACCCTTAAGAAGAAAAGCTGAGACACTTGTGTTTGGCAGCAGACAAGGTGTCGATCTTTGGACTCAAGGTGTCGACACTAAATTTCAGCAACTAAATCCTAGATTCTGCAATAAACAAGGGTCGACCTTTCTCAGACTGGTGTCGACCCTTGAGGCCAACAAGAAAAAGACAAGTGTCGACACCACCAAGGGCTGGTGTCGACCTTAAATTTCAGTAGCGATCTAGGAGTGCAACAGCAAGATGGTGTCAACACCTCCAAGGCTGGTGTTAACCCTTGAAGCAGAACAGGGCTAAGAAAAGAAAGTAGTGTCGACATGGTGTCGACCCCTGAAGCCAAAACCAAACATGAGGAGAAAGGAACGATCATCATGAATATGGTTTCCCGAATTCAAAAGAAATAAATTGGTCAGGTCTAGATCGGGATCGCTATAACCTCGCCCTTAAGGAATTTCGTCTCCGAAATTTTAAGTTAACATTTAAACCAAGTTTAAACTAGTTACGGACATATAGTAAATCAAATCACCACCATGACCCATCCACCTGTCAATCACTCTCATGACAAGGGTAACCAAATTCTTGAAAATGAGTATACAGTTCACATTTCCAAACATGCACAATGTTGATATTACACTAACATAACAAAAATTCAATACATGTTCAACTATTAACAAATAGGTCCGGATACTTCTCACGAACTTCCAATTCACGCTGCCAGGTGGCTTCTTTAACCCCATGAAGTCTCCACAACACCTTTACTAAAGGGATTGTCTTACCACGTAATACTTGGTCTCGAGTATCCAAAACTCTAACCGGTCTCTCCTCATACGAGGCGTCCTCATCTACTTCTAACTCAGTCTGATCCAACACATGTGATGGATCCGGTTTGTACTTTCAAAGCATACAGATATGAAACACGTCATGAACCCCGGAAAGCTGTGGCGGTAAGGCCAGACGATAAGCTACCTCCCCAATCTGCTTTAGCATCTCAAAAGGTCTGATAAATCTAGGAGACAACTTCTCACTCTTTCCAAACCTCATCAAACCTCGTTTAGGTGATATCTTCAAAAAGACGTGATCTCCTACCTTAAAGGATAACGATCTCCTCCTACGGTCGGCATAGCTCTTCTGACGACTCTAAGCCATAACTAACCTCTTACGAATAAGCGCAACCTTCTCCGTCGTTTCCCGGACTAGCTTGAGACCTATCATTGGTGCATCGCCCACCTCGGCCCAACATACGGGTGATCTACACAATCGGCATTACAAGGCCTCAAACGATGCCATACCAATACTCGACTGGAAACTGTTGTTGTAAGCAAACTCCACCAAAGGTAAGTACCTCTCCCACGATCCCTTAAAGTTAAGGACACAACCTCAAAGCATATCCTCTAGGATCTAAATGGTACACTCTGACTGCTTGTTAGTTTGAGGATAATAGGCGGTGCTAAATGTCAACTTAGTACCCAAGGCATTCTGTAGGCTCTACTATAATCGAGCAGTGAAACATGGATCTTTATTCGAAACAATAGTCACTAGGACCCCGTGAAGTCGAACTATGTCCCTAATGTAAAGGTCAACAAGATAATCTACCGAGTCACTGGTGTACATAGGTACAAAATGTGCTGACTTAGTTAATTGATCAATTACCACCCAAATGGCATCATTACCCTGTTGAGTCCTCGGAAGACCCACAACAAAATCCATTATGACATGCTCTCACTTCCACTCGGCTATAGGTAAGAGTTGCAACGAATCCGTTGGCCTTTGATGTTTGGTCTTCACTTGCTGACAAGTAAGACACTTCAATACAAACAAGGCTACGTCCTTTTATACCCCTCCACCAAAACTGGTGGCTAAGATCGCGGTACATCTTTGTGCCTCATGGGTGTACCGCAAAGCATGAATGGTGAAACTATCAAAGTACTTCCTCTCGACAAGACTCCAGCACGAAAAGTCAGTCAAGGTATCTAACACTCGAGTCAAAACACACGTTCAAACCCTTCTCCACCTTTCCACTAGAGATCTTCTCCCGGAGGGTTTCTACCTCAAGATCACCCTTTTGTGCTTCTAAGACTCAGTTCATAAGAGTAGATTGTGCAACTACCATAAACAAGGCAACTGACCCGACGGACTTGCCAAGATACAAGTCAAACTCACTAATAGCACCCAACATCTCCCATTCCCGGATGGCAACATTAGCTATACTGTTAAAGGACTTTCTACTCAAGGTGTCGGCCACTTCATTGGCCTTCCCGAGATGATAGTATAACTCAAAGTCATAATCCTCCATAAATTTCATGCACCTTCTTTGCCTCAAATTCAAATCCTTTTGCGAAAACAGATATTTCAAACTTTTGTGATCGAAGAATACCTTGAACTTCTCACCGTACAAGTAATGTCTCCAAATCTTCAAGGAAAATATCACAACTGCTAGCTCTAGGTCGTGGGTAGGATAGTTTCTCTCATGGGTTTTCAACTGTCGTGAGCCATAAGCTACAACCTTCCCCCCTCGCATCAAAACACAGCCCAAACCTTCCCCTGATGCATCACAATATACTGAATAACCCAAACCCCTCTTCAGAATAATCAACACTAGAGTGGTGGTAAATCTAACCTTAAGCTCTTGGAACGAATTTTCACAAGTCTCACTCCACTCAAACTTGATTCCCTTCCTCGTCAATCTAGTCAAAAGTGAGGCTAGTCTAGAAAAATCCTTCACAAACTGAAGGTAATACCCGACCAACCTTAAGAAACTACGAATCTCAAAGGCATTCTTAGGTTGCTCCCAGTCTTGCACTGTTTCTATCTTAGAAGAGTCCACAGTTACTCCTTCTCCGGACGCCACATGGCCTAGAAACTTAACCTCTTTCATCCAGAATTCACATTTCCCAAACTTAGCATACAGTTTGTGGGCTCTAAGCAATTCAAATACAACTTGCAAGTGTTCCTCCTTGGATGGTGAGTAAAACAAAATGTCATCAATAAAGATAGTCACGAAATGGTTTAGGAACTCACAAAAGATATGATTCATCAGATCCATAAACATGACGGGTGCATTGGTTAGCCTAAAAGGCATCACTAGGACCACATAATAGTCATACCGCGTACGGAATATCATCTTTTGGATATCTTCCTCCCTTACCCTCAATTGATGATAACCCGATCTCATATCTACCTTAGAAAAGTAACAAGACCCCTTCAGCTGATCAAACAAATCAGCTATACGAGGCATCGGGTACTTATTCTTGACAGTTATCTAGTTTAACTTCCAGTAATCAATACAAAGTCGCAACGCACCATCTTTCTTTTTGGCAAAGAGAGCCGGTGTTCCCCAAGGCAAAGTACTAGGGCGAATAAAACCCTTATCTAGCAACTCTTGGAGTTGAATCTTCAACTCACTCAACTCGACAGTGTAAATCTATATGGTGCCATAGAAATCGGTGTCGTGCCAGGCACTAAATTAATTGAGAACTCAATCTCACAATGAGGTTGTAAACTAGTGAGATCCTCAAGAAAAATTGTCCGAGTATTCACAAACTACTCTCGGCAAATCGACCTAGACTTCATCACACTCACTACCCAAGAAGTTAGCAAGAAGATAACTGAGCTCACTCCGTCTAAGCGGATCATACACAGGTGATGAAACTCTATCAGCTTTGTCCCCCATGAAATAAAAGCAATCACCGTTCAAGGTACATACAGTAACCCTCTGACGGTAACAATCTATAACAGCTCGATACGACGACAATCAGTCCATACCCAAAATAGCATCAAAAGTAGACATGTTAATCAACACAAATACAAAAAGAAGTCGGCAGCCAGCAACCTCTATGTCACAACCCCAACACCCCTGCTCCAAGATAATCTCACCACCAATAGGCGACACTACACTAAGTGGAGATACTAACTGAGCCAACTCTAAACCCAATGCCGATGCAAATGCAGACGAGATAAAAGAATGGGATGCGCCTGTATCAATCAACACATTGGCAATAGAATTGGATAACAGGAAAGTACCTATCATTACCGAAGGTACTGGCACTAAGTCTAGCATGGTAACAGCATACACACGCCCCATAGGACTTTGCTCCACCTGCTTACCCCTCGAAGCATAAGTCCGATGCACTGACTGAGCTGAAGAGGCTCCCTGATTGGCCCTCGAGGCCTGAGCTGACTGTGCTAGCTGATGGCTCTGTGTCTGCCTCTGGCCAAACGCTCCAGATGTGCCGCCCGATTGAGGGCAAAACCTCCTCACGTACCCTGCCTGCCCACACTGATAACAAGTAGGCAGCTGCCCACTCTTCTAACTCTGGCTTTGAGAATGAGCTAACGATGGTGCAAACTGTTGCCTTCCTCCCTTCTTCGGGCGAACTACAGACTTGTGACCCAGCTGGCCACACTTGAAACAGGTAATCCCTCCATGTTCACCTCTCCTTGACTCAAAACTCAGTACAGGAAAAGTAGACCTAGACTGAGCTCCTTGGGACTGCTGTGGGGTGGAACCTCTCTGCCTCTTATGGTCCCGCGTCTCCTCTTAAACCTCCTGACTCCACCTGGAGCCCCTCATACGCTTCTATTCTGCCTGAACCACAGTCTCTAGATGAGTCGCCGCCTCCACAAGGCGCTCATAGTCCCTAATCATTGACCCGACTACTTTGAACAAGAGCCAGATCCTCAACCGCTTCTCGAACTCGATACAACGGTGTTCCTCAGCCGCCACGAGTTTCGGTGCAAACCTCGACAAGCTAGTAAAGGTAGCCTCAAACTGGGCCACCGGTGTGTTAAGCTGCTTGAGCTTCAAGAATTGATCCCTCAACTTCTCCGTAGCAGTGGGAGGTAAGAACTTGTCCTGGAAGGCATTGACGAAAGCCTCCCAAGTCCCTTCAATACGCCCACGCACGTACTTCTACCATTGACCCGCATCTCTCTTCAACAGGAAGGATGCCAAGGTCACCCTCAAACCATTGTCTTTGATGCCAAGCATCTCAAATGTCTTCACCATTTGCTCGAGCCATTCATCTGCTTTTAGTGGCTTCGTTGAATCCCCCAAAAACTTATCCGAATTAGACCGCAAAAACTCCCTCTTCAAGAAAGACGGCCCTGCCTCAGCAACCTAGGCCTGGACTTGATTCTCAGCTTTGAGAATGTCCATAGATTCCCGCAAAGCCCCGGCCATTTCACGAGCCAAAGTGCTCATAGCCTACTGACCAACTGGTTCGGTCACATTGGCCTGACCGACCCCTTCTTCTTGCACTAAAATTTCATCCAGTAACGGCACCTCATGCCGCCTAGGCCTGCCACACCAACCACCACCACGTCCTCGCCCTGACATCCTAATTAAGGTAACACCAGAGATTAGCACATTTACAAATGTGCCGAAACTAACTCACTCGCATCCTAATGCGATGGATAACATTTAATTCATTCCACATAAGCACATACGAACTTTCTTTCTAGATAAGGATTGCCTCGCGGCGTAACTAGAGTTCTAGTTAGAAACAGTAGTGATTAAGTGCTTTTCTAACAAGACTTCTAAAAACCCGTAGACCCAATCAATATCTTAGAAATTAAATTTCATACCCATATAGTCACATAAGCATGTTATCACATAAGCATACTATACACACAAATATCTCTATCAAGCAAGATAAACACATTGTGGTAAGAACCACTTTCCACGTACCCAAAGTATTCAAACCCGGTACGCTCTGATACCAAGTTGTAACACCCCGAATTAAATATAACGACCTAACCACAATATTGATTTTAAAGGACGACATAAGAAGAGATCAGCAATTTCCATTAATTTCAATTTGTTACACAAAAGAGAAACACATGCAACTATACATTCATAAGCCTAACTCTAAATCTATAGCATGTGTTACATGGTGAGGAGCAAAACGGGCGATAACAAATAAGAGAATGCCCTAAAGGCTTACAACTTTCCAAGTTAGTATTTGGTTACAACAAAATGGATTTAAATCCAAATACATATAAAAGCCCTTGGCTTGTACAAAACAAATACACAATTTAACAAAATGAAGCTCTTGCCCCTTGTCCTCCCAAGCTATTGCCCTGGCGAAGCAATATCATCTACACCTGAAATGTTTTTCCCATATAGGATGAGCCAAAACCCAATAGAAATAATCCAACACAGCATATGAATCTTAACAAAGCTATAAGGGTAAAATACACATGTAATGCTCATGACAAAACATTTTATATCTCTTTCAAATCATGTCATGCCAAGTTTATATTGTCATTCATGAAACACTTTCCTTTTTATGGAAAACCAATTTGTGAATACAACTATATGAATCTCTAGGTACGTGTCTACTAGCAGGTTATACAAGCACTACTCTTTTGTCATTTTTACCGGTATTAACTAGAAGGCTCAACACCTATCCGCGTGGGTTTCTAGTCTTTCACCAATGACAAACAGGCTAACTTATCATAGTAACCACACCCACTACCCAGATTCACCAAGTATTCACCATTTTCTCAAAACAATGTAATTATTACAAATGTGTAAATATATAAACAATGCTCAATGTAATAGATGAAAAATAGTTTTCATTCTCCTAGTCTTCATGCAATTTCTACAACAATCATAGCTAGCTGTGCAACTTGGGCAGGCTCAACCCGAGCAACCCGAGCCCAACTCGAATTTTTTTAAGGCTTTGGACAAGATATTTTCAAATTTGGTACGGGCTTGGGCAAAAATTTAGAAGTCTGAATTAAATTTGAATGGGCTTGGGCAAAAACGTCAAACAACCCGAGCAACCTGAAGCCCGAATTATACATATATAAATATATAAAAATATTAAATATACATATAAATTATTGGTCATTACATGATATTAAAGTAATTTAGATTATTAAATCATATTGAATACATATTATATATACAAATAATATAAAATCTTACTTTTTTTTATTTTCACTCATAAAAGACTGCTATAGCAACATCTCTCTTACATTATATAAATTATTTGTTTTGATGGTATTAATGATTTTCTATTTATAAAAAAATGTAAATAGAATCAAGTTTTAATAATTTAATAATGTAGCGAAAAAAAAAAATTTCATTTACAATTCGGGCAACTTGGGTAATTCGGCTTTAACTCGGGTCGGGCTTAGGCAGGAAACCTCGGGTTACGATTCGGGCCTGGACGGGCCTGGGCAGGTCTCAGCACAACTTGGGTTAGGCTTGGACAACCTTCCAACCCGACCGAACCCGCCCGAGTTGTACCCCTAATCATAGTTACCCTCCACCGATAGCCCAAAACAGATATCCCTAAACAGATAAAATAATTTCTATAAAGATAACTTTCCAAGTTTCGAGATGTGAGTGGTAACACATACCCAACTCCACCATCTTAATCAATAGCATTTATACAACATCAACATTTAGGGCAAAACCCCATTTTCTTCCAAAATTAATTCCAAATATCAAAACCAACCATTTTGTTATCTTTATGCCTCATTCCCAACCCCATAATCATTTCCATGAAACCATTTGAAAACCCCTCCTTTTAGTTTCGAACCCAAAATCCAAGATTTGTTCAAAAGTCTATTTCTTTCACAAAATGGTTTTGTAAAAACAAATAGCTAAGTTAAAACCCATAAGGAGGTGTGAAAAATCCCTACCTCAAGCTTAGAAGGTAGAAGAGAAAAAACTCAGAGAAACTCCATGTCAACAAAATCACAAGCTACTCAGATCAAAAGAAAGTCCTTGACATGATCTACAAATTATCTCAAAGGATCAAGATGTGAAGACACCTCTAGGTAAGTAGATCCAAGGATGTAAGCGGGAAAAAATGAGTTTTGAGAGAGAGAGAGAGAGAGAGAGAGTTACGGGTGAGAGAAAAAAGAGAAATAACTAATGAGAGAAAGAGATTTTTGGGTCTATTTATAGTGACTAGGTATTAATAGAATAGTAGCTCCAAGGTTAAATGAAAAGAACAAGTCCAAAAATCCCTAAAAAGTAGTGCCCAAGCCGAACGAAATCTGGAAAAAGAGTCATAGGGGTCGACCCCTGCATTAGTAGTGTTGACCTTTAAGAAGAAGAGCTGAGACACTTGTGTTTGGCAGCAAGCAAGGTGTCGACCCTTGGACTTAAGGTGTCGACACTAAATTTCAGCAACTAAATCCCATATTCTACAATAGACAAGGGTCGACCCTTCCCAGACTGGTGTTGACCCTTGAGGCCAACAAGAAAAGATAGGTGTCAACACCACCAAGGGCTGGTATCGACCCTAAATTTCAATAGCGATCTAGGAGTGCAACAACAAGATGGTGTCGACACCTCCAAGGCTGGTGTCGACCCTTGGAGTAGAACAAGGCAAAGAAAAGAAGGCAGTGTCGACACCCACAAGGACGGTGTCAACCCCTAAAGCTATAATCAAACATGAGGAGAAAAGGAATGATCATCACGAATATGGTTTCCCAGATTCAAAAGAAATAAATGGGTCGGCTAAGTTTTCACTCAGATTTTCAAACAACTTCCAAGCCTCTACGTCACTTCTATTCATAAACGTCCCACCATAGGCTAAATCAACCATTTGCTTAAATGAGTCAGTCAAACCAAAATAAAAGATGTGAACAAGTTGCCATTGGGCAATCTTATGATAGGGAGACTGATGTAGTAAATCCCGAAACCTTTCCCAAGTCTCATGAAAGTGCTCACCATCAATTTGAGAAAAATTGTGGATGGCACGCCTTAACTGATTGGCCTTTCCTATGAGAAAATATTTGTCCAAGAAATTTTTCCTCATTTGGCCCCAGGTTGTGATACTGTTTGCGGGTAAGGATTTTAGCTAGTGCTTGGCCTTGTCCTTAAGTGAAAAAGGAAAAAGCCTCAACCTAAGAGCTTCATCAGTGACATTTTGGAATTTCACTATAGAACAGGTTTCTGAAAACTCACTAAGATGCTTGTAGAGATCCTCATTACTAAGCCCATGAAAGGATGGAAGCATTTGAATGATTGTGGGCCTAATCACATAATGGGTCGCATTGATAGTTGGCAATTGAATGCAAGATGTTGATACATCGACAGTAGCTGTGAAGTGTGCCTTCAGTTGTCTAGGTTGATATTCTATTGCTTCAGGCATTGCTAAAGTCAGTTTAGATTTCCGAAGATTTCTAAGGGTCTGCTCTATATCAGGGTCGTACACTAATTTTGGATGACAAGAACGACGACCATGCATATAACACATTTACATTTATTTATTTATTAATGTACAAAAACACACATAAACCAGCCAAGTAGGCGGTAGGCAAAAAAAAAACAAAATAAAATAAATTAAAGTGCGGTAAAATAAAAAGGGGTATAGGAACTCCCTGAAAAAGAAAATAAATGTACAGAAAAAAATAAAATAAAATAAAATAAATGTTAGTAGTCAGAAGTTAGAAGTTAGCAGTTAGTAGTCTTTATTTATCTTCCAAGTTTCATGTCCAGCAGAGGTAATTAATCCACCAGTGTCCAGCAAAGGTAAATAGTCCACAAATTATATGTTCAATATAGGTATTTTATTTCTGTGTCACGGTATCAAAATTTTATTTTTGCTTTTATTTTTTATTTTTTTATTTTTTATCTTTTTAAATTCACTTGGATAAACAATTAAAAACTACACATAAAGAAAAGTTAGAAATATAAAAAACTAATTGAAATTTCTAAATTAAACAATTTACCAGTAATCCCTAGCAACGGTGCCAAAATTTGATATAGTCGTTTGCACACCAAAATATATTAATTAAAACTGAGTAATAACCACTACTCCGAAATATAGCGGTTGAGAATAGATATCGAATCACAGAAATTATGAAAGTTGACTTTAATTTAAAGATTTCTGGCTAGAGGATGGAAAATAATACAAGAAAACCTTAGGGCTTGGAATGCACTACAAATCTTATAATTGGGGGTTGTTCGTATTTAGATTGTAAAAAATCATTGATATGGGTACTACGATGTGTCTTGGTCGGGACACATCACTTAAAAAGATTTGTGTTTTAAAATCAAAAAGTCACGAATCATCTTCGTTTAGTATGGATCGTCACTGCTAAACTAAAGTTGATGCACGACCCGTCTTACTAGGTATGACTCATCTAACAATTTTATTACACAAGCATGAAAATCATTTGTATAACACGTATTCATGACCACTGAACACATAATTTGATAAAACAATATTTGCATAAAAATCTAAGTTATACAACAATACTCAAATCAATTAAAATTCTACAAAACTAAATACAAACTACCCTAATCAGTTGATTAGAGTTCATCTTAACCCTAAGATTAGGAAATTAGTTCCACATAATTGTGGAACTATCACTCTACAAAAGAAACATTCTGCACTTGCTCACTAATTTTTCTTCTTAGCTCTCTTGGTGTCTTGTCCCCCTCTGTGTGTCCATGCCTTACCCGAGCTCCTCAATTTATAGACCTGCAAAATAAGAGCAAATAATAAAATAAACAATAATTAAATGAAAGTTGGCAGACCAACTTTCTTTCTCCTTTTTCTTTTCTTTTTATTATTGTGTATATAATGATGATGTTGGATGGATATGATGATACGATGGGGTGAATCACCGAAAGATTTTTATTTTTATTATTATTATTTTTTTTATAATATTAAAATATATTATTTATAATAATTTATGTACAAACATTCAAAATATGCATAAATATACAAAATCACACAAAACTATAAAATAATACAAATAAATGGGCTGGTAAAGTGTATATTAGCGGGTTAAATATATAACATTTAAGCACCGATCAGGTATTTTATTGTATGTATAATTCAATGGTACAGAATCTTCATGAAGCATTTTTATGATTTTTTTTTTTCATGATCCCTGGCATTACTCATGTATAATCCAAGGGTGTAGAATCTTCATGAAGTATTTTATGATATTTTTTTCATAATCCCTAGCATTACTCTTGTTTTAATTTGATTCCTACACTTTCAGCGTATTTTTAATTTGATTTTTTTGCTCAAATTGGAGGTTAAATACTAATTTTGGGACACTTGTTAATTTTATAAGATGTATATACAGACAAAATTAATAAAAATTTTGACAGAATGATTAAATTGAAATTAGATTTAAAGTGTAAGAACCAAATTGTTCGAATTAAAACAATAAGAATTAAAGTGAAATTTAAATTAAACTATTAGAGTGAAAAATATAATTAACCCATAATTTGCTAAGAATAAATAAGTCACAAGACACACTTAGCCTCAAACTTTACATCTCTACTGCATACAAACATCTAAACATGTAAACACATAATCGAATCAAGTCCACAAAGATAGCCACTCATCCCGGAACTCTCAAGGAATTCCTATCAGAAACCACGTTGATCAGGCGCGTTTCCAAAAGGACCTCAAAGCAAGTTCACCGGCTATGAATACTATCCAAGAGACTGAATCCCATGCTCACATAAATGCAACACATAAGTCCTAATTCTCATGGTATCTATATGCAACGTCCTCACTACACGTAGTAAACCCACTGTGGTAAAAATCACTTCCCACGAGCTCAAGGTATTCAAACCCGGTAGCTCTGATACCAAGTTGTCACGCCCCACTTTTTATTACTCGAAGTCATTACCAATTCCATTAACTTAATTCAATTTCAGAGATAACATGCGGAAATAAACTCATACATTCAATCCGTCGAAGTGATTAACAATACTCTCATTCGTATGCAAAGTAAATATTACATGAGCATTCTAAATAAGATGCCCTCAGGCTTACAACATTAAATAATCAGATGAAGGGTGCAACCCTTTTACACATATGGCATTCCGCCTACAACGAAGAGGCCCCGTGGCCAACACATAAGTAAATCCAACTCTTGCAGCTCAACCTGCTTAATACCTGAAAAAGATTCAACAACGTGGGATGAACATATAGTCCAGTAGGGATCTCAACATGATCCTCAACAATAACAACATTACAGATAGCTATGATCATGCACACTCATTCTCGTACTAGAATAGTAATATGACAGTTTATACAAAATATATATATGTATGAACTTTTCTTGAAAACAACCGTTTCAAACAACGCTACAAGCGATTTATCTTTCCTTATTCCTTTCATTAATTCCCATTCCCATTCTTTTATAACATTAACAACTACTTAGGAAAAATCACTAAGCCCGATACTCCCTTCCATTTCCCATACATACGACAGACGTACCTTTTCAAAACGTGTTACATGGTTAACACACTATAGTCAAGTTACAATTTTCATGACACGAATGTCTACAATGCCTATGACACATTGTCTATGGCACATTTTACTTTCCACTCATGGCTCAGAACCTGGCCAAATAACTCAACAGGGGTTTCATCTTTTATTACCATTACTTCCAATTCAACAGGAATAACAATTCAAGTTAGACCTAATCATAACAAATACACAAGTTGATATTGTATCAATCATAATCAATTCGCATCCATACTTCCCAACTGATACACATTTTAGTGATGTATCATATCAACAATAAATAGACATATATCTATCAATCAATAAGCACACATAAGAGTGATGCTACTGGAGTCCATCCCCTATCTCCTCCCAATAAATCCGGTTTAGAGGTCCATCCCCTATCTTCCCCTAAACCGTGGAGTACATCCCCTATCTCCTCCCATACACGTGTAATGCATATAAACACAAAGTCACATACACAAACAATCAATGGTGTAAAGCAGACACCACAATTCAACACAACCGTGTCATCCTCCACCGATGACCAAGGACAAAACCTCTAAATGCAAATATTTAGGACTACAAAGCCCAACAACAATGTTAACATGGTAGTTCAAGATACAACCTCCACATCTGTGTTTTCAACACTCATTAAACAACAACTCAGTTTTCTTATATCCGTTTCAAAATACTTTCCCATTTCACCAAGTGAATTCCACTTCCTTTGTTTTCACAAAATCAATCCCATGGACAAAAACCCATAACTCCTTTCAATCCACCACATTCTTTCCAAAACTATTCCAAACCAATTTTGCAAATTAAGTCATAAACATTAATTTAGGGTTTTTCTTTCCTCTTATTCAATATAGACCAAAAAGGCTCAATTAACAACCACAACAACAATAATCACATTTAAGACTCAAAATACCTAAGTATTTGCCCAAAGATCAAAACCCCTCAATTAATTTATTAAATCAAATAAAATATAGGGTTTCCTCTCCTTCCAACACAACATGCTAATTATCAGACCAAGTAGCCCAAATCACAACTAACGATGATAAATTCATATTTAAACACCCAACCCAAGATTTAATCTCATGATTTTCACAAATCCAACATGATATAAGTTTTATGCAATACAAAAACTACCACATGTCTATCTATAGACGGAGTATTGAAAAGAAACACGGAGAATCCCTACCTCAAACGAAGAACACAAATGGAGAAGATGACCCAAAATCAAAGTGCTCCAAATCCACTGTTCTTCAGATCAAAACGAAGCCCTCGTCTCACTCTAACTTTTTAACAAAGGACCTAGGATGGATTTATAGAAGAAAGAGATGAAATCTAGAGAGAGAGTATGTTTAGAGAGAGAGACTCTCGGCTGCTAGGGTTTCAAGAAAGAAAGAAGGAGAAAAATGTTATTTTTCCCGCTGCTGAGTTTATAAACTGGACAGGCTCGCTCGAGCGAAGACCTGGTCGCTCAGCGACCAGACACAAGAAACAGACCTCGCTCGAGCGAAGAGAAGCTCGCTCGAGCCAACAAACACTGTTCTCAGGTCTAAGTACTAGACGCAACGCTCGCTCGAGCGAAGAAAGGCTGGCTCGAGCGACGGACCAAAAACAAAAGCCTCGCTCGAGCGAAGAGAAGCTCGCTCGAGCGACCAAGTCAAAAACTGGACAGGCAGACTCGGTTCCTAAACTCAACCAATCTGCAACCAACCTGCCCAAAACATTCTAAACCCAAATTTAAAGAATTGAAGGATAGAAACATCTCAAAACAACAACCGGAATCCTCGGAACTAAGTCCGGATACAAACACCCAAAGGAGAAAGAACCGGGATCGCTACAACCTCCCCCCCTTAAAGAATTTCGTCCCCGAAATTAAGGATACACCAAAACACAAGGCCAACTATTTACTCAATACCAACATTTCCCCCCAATACTAGGAGTGAAACCGTTCTTTCTACAAACCGTCAAGCCACTCTTACCAAGGAAGAGACTCACTAAGGGGATACGTTCCAAAAGACAACACTTAAGGTACGAAAATCTCAACAAACCAAACTTTTCCCCGAGACAAAACAACAACCGACTAGTGCTTCAAGCCAAGTCACTATTCAACAACAAGATTCCCAAGAAGCTAACTAAAGCAAATCTTATGAGTAAATAATAAGAAAACATTTTCTTGATCAAGAGACATTTCTCAAAGATAGTCAAATTTTCAATGTCAACATTCCAAAATAAATCTTTCATTTTCCATGCGAAGCTCAACAGTTTTGTAAATATTTTTCACAAATACAGTGTTATCCAAAACACAAAATCATCCACTGTTTATTTACTAAAAGATTCATTTAGAATTCCTCAAAATCCTTGATTTAAATCAATTTCTCAACAACACCCTTAGGTGGCCCAAACACTAGGAAAATTTTGTTTTCCAATTCTTTTCAACATACTATTAGCAACAACTATCATTCATACAGTGATACCAAAACCAACACGAAGCATAACATTTCTATAATGATAGTTAATAGAAATAAATACAGTGCTACTAACACATAAGGCATAAGAAATTCATGGTTTTGCAATTTCATCCCGCCTCCCTTTACTTAACCAGTTTAATAACATACACCTGGCCAAACAATAAAATGAGATAACAACTCATATAAAGCATTTTTCACTTCACCACAGATAAGCATATTAGCTATATCATATTAACAACGAATAGAAATATTTCTATTATCAATGAGCATACACATAAGTGATGCTAATGGAGTCCATCCCCTATCTCCTCCCAACAAATCCGGTTTAGAGGTCCATCCCCTATCTTCCCCTAAACCGTGGAGTACATCCCCTATCTCCTCCCATACAAAATGCATATGCAATGTAATACACACCTGCCATATACAACACATAATCAATACATGAATGTTCTGTATTAATTCAACAGTCAAAATAAATGACTTATTTTCAGTTATACCTAAGCCACTTGCAAGGTCTACAACAATCAAAACTATCCTCAAGGTGATCAATGCCAACTCAAAACACAATACCAATAAGCTGACAAATCAACTCAACAAACTCCACACTCAGTAATCCACACACTGATGTGCCACTCAAATTACTAACCCCCAAACACGGAGTTCTCTACATAAATCCCCAAATTTTGGAATCTCACTGGATCTCCTCAATTTAAACCGCATCAACACTGCGTCTAAGGGTATCACCATTTCCCTCCCCATGGCTGCATAGTAAGCCTACTCATCTCCTCGACCGAAGACCGACATGGTCAACCTTAATCACAATTACCCAACCAAGAAGGATAATTTGACCAACGCTAATCTCGTTACTCTAGAACACAAACTGTTCTTCCTTTAAAGAATGCTGCCTGCATCCACTCACAAACCATCCCTAACAATTAATAACCAATTACCACACGAACACTACCCCCATACCACCGATGGGGTCACCATGAACTAGCTACTAGCAAAGCCCAAAACACAAACCAATAAACAAGTACCATTCCCGCTAACCCGAGACACAAATCCCACATAACCTTGCCAACACCACACACTCTCAAAACCATCACATTTAACACATACGCCCACGGGTTCCCGTTCTCAACAATCAAACTCTAACATGAACAAGATTCACAAACCAACACATAGTTAACGCAATATACAGTGCCAAGCAAGCAACAACGCTAGGATCCTTGACCCCATTAACAACTTCTCAAAATAAATAGAGAGTTCGAAATCTCATACATACTCCCCAATACATGAGGATTAAACAAACAACACTATGCATATAAATGCGATACATAAGCATGGTGCCTCAGCATCCCTCAGTACACCAGTCCACAACAAAATCAATATACATGATACACCACCGGCCAACATTACAAAAAGTCCCTCTCCAAGGTAACACTATAGGGCTAACTAATTAGTCGCCCCTCGCAAAGGACAAGAACGTCTACCATGGCCCAGCTAGCCACAAACAAAACAATCGCCAGACCTTCTACTCAGAGACTGGTCTGAAACCTGAACCTCCCCAAGACCCCATCATCACTAGCAATCAGGGCCTCCACATGGGCCGCTGCCTCAACTAAAGTATAGTAATCCTTCCACAAGGATCCAGCTACCTTCTCCCGAATATCGAAACACAACCGCCTTTCGAACTCAAAACAACGACGCTCCTCTGTTGTCACCAACTCTGGAGCAAACCTCGACAAACTATCACATAGCATCTCAAACTGTGCCATAGGAGTGTCATCCTGACGCAACTCCAAAACTGTTCCCTCAACCTTTCCCGAGCAGAAGTAGGGAAATACTTGGCCAAAAAGGCCTCGGTAAAAGCAACCCACGTGCCACCCACATTATTCTTAGTCTTCTTCCACCAATAACTCGCATCACTCTTCAACTGAAAAGTCGCCAAAGAAACCCTCAACTCCTCATCTTCGAC
This sequence comes from Camellia japonica, assembly GCA_030407325.1. Lineage (NCBI taxonomy): Eukaryota > Viridiplantae > Streptophyta > Magnoliopsida > Ericales > Theaceae > Camellia > Camellia japonica. The sequence goes on from JAPPVO010000019.1 coordinate 109,764,610, forward strand.
TCTGAGCATATCAAGAGTCTTAGTAATCTGCTCTAATCAATTCTCTGCTTCCAACGGTCTAGCCTCCCCCACAAACTCAGGTGGACCGGAGCGAAAGAACTCCTCAGTAAGCTTGAGAGCATGCCCTCTGCCACCCTCAATACGAGCTAGGGCGTCTTGCACTGCTCTCACAATCTCACGTGCGACATTCTCGCCGACAGCCGATGCTGCAACGGCAGGTACTAAAGGAACTGCTGTGCCTCTCCCGGCGTTCCTACTACTCAACCAACCTCTACTCCCTCGTGTAGACATCCTATAAAGCACCAATTAAAATACACTTAGTGCCAACACAATAGCCTTCTCCGAGGCACACCCTACTACTGGTAAGTCACAAGACACACTTAGCCTCAAACTTTACATCTCTACTGCATACAAACATCTAAACATGTAAACACATAATCGAATCAAGTCCACAAAGATAGCCACTCATCCCGGAACTCTCAAGGAATTCCTATCAGAAACCACGTTGATCAGGCGCGTTTCCAAAAGGACCTCAAAGCAAGTTCACCGGCTATGAATACTATCCAAGAGACTGAATCCCATGCTCACATAAATGCAACACATAAGTCCTAATTCTCATGGTATCTATATGCAACGTCCTCACTACACGTAGTAAACCCACTGTGGTAAAAACCACTTCCCACGAGCTCAAGGTATTCAAACCCGGTAGCTCTGATACCAAGTTGTCACGCCCCACTTTTTATTACTCGAAGTCATTACCAAATTCATTAACTTAATTCAATTCAGAGATAACATGCGGAAATAAACTCATACATTCAATCCGTAGAAGTGATTAACAATACTCTCATTCGTATGCAAAGTAAATATTACATGAGCATTCTAAATAAGATGCCCTCAGGCTTACAACATTAAATAAACAAATGAAGGGTGTAACCCTTTTACACATATGGCGTTCCGCCAACAACAAGAGGCCCCGTGGCCAACAATAAGTAAATCCAAATCTTGCAGCTCAACCTGCTTAGTACCTGAAAAAGATTCAACAACGTGGGATGAACATAAAGTCCAGTAGGGATCTCAACATGATCCTCATCAATAACAACTTACAGATAGCTATGATCATGCACACTCATTCTTGTACTAGAATAGTAATATGACAGTTTATACAAAATATATATATATATAAACTTTTCTTGAAAACAACCGTTTCATTCAACGCTATAGGCGATTCATCTTTCCTTATTCCTTTCATTAATTCCCATTCCCATTCTTTTATAACATTAACAACTACTTAGGAAAAATCACTAAGCCCGATACTCCCTTCCATTTCCCATACATACGACAGACGTACCTTTTCAAAACGTGTTACATGGTTAACACACTATAGTCAAGTTACAATTTTCATGACACGAATGTCTACAATGCCTATGACACATTGTCTATGGCACATTTTACTTTCCACTCATGGCTCAGAACCTGGCCAAATAACTCAACAGGGGTTTCATCTTTTATTACCATTACTTCCAATTCAACAGGAATAACAATTCAAGTTAGACCTAATCATAACAAATACACAAGTTGATATTGTATCAATCATAATCAATTCACATCCATACTTCCCAACTGATACACATTTTAGTGATGTATCATATCAACAATAAATAGACATATATCTATCAATCAATAAGCACACATAAGAGTGATGCTACTGGAGTCCATCCCCTATCTCCTCCCAATAAATCCGGTTTAGAGGTCCATCCCCTATCTTCCCCTAAACCGTGGAGTACATCCCCTATCTCCTTCCATACACGTGTAATGCATATAAACACAAAGTCACATACACAAACAATCAATGGTGTAAAGCAGACACCACAATTCAACACAACCGTGTCATCCTCCACCGATGACCAAGGACAAAACCTCTAAATGCAAATATTTAGGACTACAAAGCCCAACAACAATGTTAACATGGTAGTTCAAGATACAACCTCCACATCTGTGTTTTCAACACTCATTAAACAACAACTCAGTTTTCTTATATCCGTTTCAAAATACTTTCCCATTTCACCAAGTGAATTCCACTTCCTTTGTTTTCACAAAATCAATCCCATGGACAAAAACCCATAACTCCTTTCAATCCACCACATTCTTTCCAAAACTATTCCAAACCAATTTTGCAAATTAAGTCATAAACATTAATTTAGGGTTTTTCTTTCCTCTTATTCAATATAGACCAAAAAGGCTCAATTAACAACCACAACAACAATAATCACATTTAAGACTCAAAATACCTAAGTATTTGCCCAAAGATCAAAACCCCTCAATTAATTTATTAAATCAAATAAAATATAGGGTTTCCTCTCCTTCCAACACAACATGCTAATTATCAGACCAAGTAGCCCAAATCACAACTAACGATGATAAATTCATATTAAACACCCAACCCAAGATTTAATCTCATGATTTTCACAAATCCAACATGATATAAGTTTTATGCAATACAAAAACTACCACATGTCTATCTATAGACGGAGTATTGAAAAGAAACACGGAGAATCCCTACCTCAAACGAAGAACACAAATGGAGAAGATGACCCGAAATCAAAGTGCTCCAAATCCACTGTTCTTCAGATCAAAACGAAGCCCTCGTCTCACTCTAACTTTTTAACAAAGGACCTAGGATGGATTTATAGAAGAAAGAGATGAAATCTAGAGAGAGAGTATGTTTAGAGAGAGAGACTCTCGGCTGCTAGGGTTTCAAGAAAGAAAGAAGGAGAAAAATGTTATTTTTCCCGCTGCTGAGTTTATAAACTGGACAGGCTCGCTCGAGCGAAGACCTGGTCGCTCGAGCGACCAGACACAAGAAACAGACCTCGCTCGAGCGAAGAGAAGCTCGCTCGAACCAACAAACACTGTTCTCAGGTCTAAGTACTAGACGCAACGCTCGCTCGAGCGAAGAAAGGCTGGCTCGAGCGACGGACCAAAAACAAAAGCCTCGCTCGAGCGAAGAGAAGCTCGCTCGAGCGACCAAGTCAAAAACTGGACAGGCAGACTCGGTTCCTAAACTCAACCAATCTGCAACCAACCTGCCCAAAACATTCTAAACCCAAATTTAAAGAATTGAAGGATAGAAACATCTCAAAACAACAACCGGAATCCTCGGAACTAAGTCCGGATACAAACACCCAAAGGAGAAAGAACCGGGATCGCTACATTTTTTAACTTCCAGTGAAATATCAATGTAAAAATGAGTGTGAGAGAGATTTAAAATATGAAATTTATTACAAATTAGTAGTTATATATATGAAAATATATCATGTAAAATTACTTTGTATTATATATCTAAAAAATATTATACAAATTAATGTTATATATTATGCAAATGTATGATAATTATTTAGAATATTTTTCAATCTGTCAATCCGCCAAAAATCACCCAAATCACAATTTGTCAATCTGCTAACCTGCCATTCGATTTATAATTTTATTTTCAAACCGGCCCGAACTGCACTGCTCACACACTAAAAACAAATAAAAAAAATAAAAAGATATTAACTAGGGACAAAAATGAAAATACACACTGACCAAGTCATAACACACGGTTGGTTTGAGAGTAGATTATTTTAATAATTTTTTAATTTTTTAGTTAAAATATAAATTGAAAAAAAATTAATATGTTTGGTTTATTTTTTGATTTTTTATTATAAAAAAAAAAGTACCAAAAGCTTAGAGGAAAGAAAATTGTTAGTTTTTTTTTGTGGTGTAATTCTTTGACTTTTTTTTTATTATTATTATTCCCTCCATTCCAAAATATTAATCTCTTTTGGAAAATTTAACTTTTTTTGTATACAATTATTACATTTCAAAAATATTAATTTTTCAAAACTATCATTTGGTAGTACAATTATTACATTTCAAAAATATTACTAATGAATTTAGAAGAAGAACAAAATTTTAAAAAAAAAATTCATGTTATTTTAGTCACACTAACCGTCCCTGTAATTTAGGATATGTCATTTTGGTCTCTGATCTTTCAATTGTAATCCAATTGACTCTGAATTTTGAATCTCATTCCAAATAAGAACAATTAAATACATTGTTTCATTTCTAAACGGAAAATGCTCCATTTTAAAGGCAAAGTCATCAATTTAATAAAATATAAACTAATTTGATAAAAATAAATATCAAAGGTTATTTTTGAATTTTTAAAAATTATTTATATCCCCTAAAGATAAAGTTATTATTTAAAAATGACAAATCTTCTACATTTTATTTTTTTACCAAATTAATTTTTAGTATGTGTTTGGATGATAATTATGTAATGAGTGGTCATTTTTGTTAATGTTTTCAGATGGTTATCATGTAACATATGATTGTTTTGTTGTTAACAGAAATTTTTTTAATGGTTATCATGTAATAGATGGTTATTAGGTTTTTAATGTGTAATCGATATGTTTAATATATGAAATTCTTTTAGTTTTAGATTTTTTGATCTAATGAATTTTTTTAATAATGACATCAGAATTGTAACCATATTTAACTTTTGAAAAAAGAGAAACTAATTTAACGAAAATGAATATAAAAAAAATTATTTCTACCCATTCAAAAGATAAAATTATATAAAAATAATGTGTTTTTAATTTTGTTTTACCAAATTAATTTTTAGTTTCTTAAAAAAAATTCTGAAAATAAATTATGAAAACCAAACGAAATTAAATTAAACAGAACTTCATAACTAAGAAAGTGGCGCATTATCCATTAAAAAAATATCATTACATTTCAAATAAAATATAAGTTAATTAACACAAAATAGGTTGTATGATAACTTTACTTTTGAAATGGACCGTTTACAAATGAAGTATCCTTGATTGTCTTTATTTGGAACAAGATTTAAAATTTAAAATCAAATATATCATAATTAAAAATTCAGAAATTAAAATGACACAAGTCCAAATTATAGAGACTGTTAATATAATTTGTTCTATTTTAAAATAAAAAAAATAAAATAAAGATCTAATATTTTGGGGACGGAATATTCTAAACTTGTGCTGAGTTTCAATCATTTTCCTGTCAAAATATTAATTTTTAATTTGTTATATATTTAATAATATAGAATCTTATTATTTTTATCATATTATCGTGAATAGATTTGTGAATTAAAAATGTAGATATGTTACATTATTCAACCAAACCCACACCACTCACCACCTTCAACTACTCAGCCACCATAAACACAGCTGCTATCAAAGCATTACCACCATTAATCAACACCACCTACCTCAGCTCCTCCCCGGGGCACTCACCGTAGCCAATCCACCTCTCCCAACCCAACACCCAAAGTGCACTACTAGAAAAATGACCTTTCGCTACTATGGCCCCGTTTGGTAGAGTTGTGGGAAAGTGATTATGTGCCTGTTTGGTGCAGCTTAAAAACTGCTTATTTCAGCTTTCAGCTTAATTTAAGCTATTTTGATGTGTTTGGTTTAGCTTATAGCTTATAGCTTATAACTTTTTGGAAGTCAGAAATCAGCTTATTCTTTGAGTGGGGCAGCAGATGCTTAATTTATAAGTCAGAAATCAGCTTATGTTCATAGTTATAAGCTATAAACTGTTTAAGCATAAGCTATAAGCACTTTCCCACAGCTCTACCAAACAGGGCCTATAACTTATACATTAACAGCTTATAACTTATAACTGTGAATATAAGCTGATTTTTGACTTATAAATTAAGCTTCTCCTCCCCCACTCAAAGAATAAGTTGATTTTTTACTTACAAAAAGCTATAAGTTGTATTGTTAAGCTGAACCAAACACATCAAAATAGCTTAAATAAGCTAAAAGCTGAAATAAGCTGGAATAAGCCCTACCAAACAGGGCCTATATAATTTGGGACCACCTGATTATCAGTCGCAAATTATCAATTTATTCCTTTTTTTTTTTCCCTCCCATTTTCCTTATAATTGCCCTAGCCCTTTTTCACAAACACTGATCTCTCTCTCTCTCTCTCTCTCTCGGTCTTAAATGGATCGTCGAAGCTCTCGTTTCTCAGGTCACCATGACGCTTCTCTCTCCTTCGGCCGCCTCGCCTTCGCCCCTGCCCTGCTCAACGTCTTCCAGATCTCTTTCTCTCTCTTCGTATACATACATACATTTGTGTATAAATCGCTGATAGCTTGTGTTCAAGATGATTCTAGAGAGAGAATTGACAAATAGCTCTGAAGATCTGTGGTGGATCCTTCTCTCTCTCTCTCGCACGCGTTCAACAGACCTGTATAGCTCTGCTCTCTCGCTTGCTCGTCAGCTCACCCGCTCGTCATCATCGTCTGAAGATCTCCAGCGATATGAATCTATCTCTCTCTCTCTCTCTAGCCACACACACATCATACGAGGAAGCTCTGGTTCGACTCATCCCTTTCTCATCCGCGTACAGGTATGTACTGGTTCAACTCATTTCATTCTTGCCCTATTTTCTTGCATTTTTCCATATCTATTAGTGTATATCTCTCAATTTCTTATTCAATACATTATAGTGAGCAGTACATTATTGTTACTAACTTGGAACCAAGATTTCATTGATTATCAGCAAGTTTGAATTTGTTGAGTCAAGAACTGGTAAATTTGAATTTGAAAGATAAAAAGTCCTAGGAATTTAACCTAATTTGGGGAGAAGAGATACCTATTTACTCTAGGAATTTTAACCTAATTTGGAGTGCCTAAAACCAATGTTTGGAACAAATGCTTAATAAGTACTGATTTGGGCTTTGGATAGATGATTGATAATAAGGGATTTATGCTACTTGAGCCTTGATTTTTTAAGTAGTTCTGATTGCAAGTATATATTGGAGATCAATCATGATTGATCCTACGCATTTCATATAATTTAAAAAATAAATGTTGTATTTCAATACTTCACAGTTGTTATTCTGCTGTTTGGATTAATCTTTTGTAGAATGGGAGTTTGGCTCTTCATTATTAAATTAAATGCTCTTCAAAAGAGCCAATTTTGAGAATGAATAGTAATTTTTGTCTATTTTGTGTAGTTGGTTTCAGAGGCAGTTAACCCATCTTTAAACAGGTTGGTTCTCAACAACTATTGTTGTAGTTGCTTTGCTCTCATATTTGTTAGATAATCTTTTGTTGATTTTTTCTTTTATTTATTTTGTCCTTTTCTTATTTCTATGCCCTAACAGAGACTGATTTCCCCCTAGACTCTCATTTCCCCCAAATCTAATTTCGCTCAATCGTGTCTAAGAGAATCTAATTTCCCTCTCTTGATTTCGCTCTATAGATCACCATGGTCATCTGAAGAAGAGACCTCCAACAGTATGAACTCTTTCTCTCTCTCTCTCTCTCTCTCTCTCAGCGAGTCTCTTTGAATCATTCATTCGTATTTCAACTTCTTCGTCTCTCTACTTCGATCACTATAGCGACCCCGGTCTTTTTCCCATTTGATTATTGTATCCGGACTTACGTTCCGTGGATTCCGCTGTTATATTTGTTGTTATTGTCCTTTAATTCCTTATTCTTGGGTTATAGGATGTGTTTAGCAGGTTGGTTGCAGATTGGTTGGGTTTAGAAACCAAGTCTGCATGTTCAATTTTTGGCTTGGTCGCTCGAGCGAGCTTCTCTTCGCTCGAGCGAGGTCTTTGTTTTTGTTTCTTCGCTCGAGCCAGGGTTCCTTCGCTCGAGCGAGCTTTGCGTCCAGTATTTAGACCTGAGAGATGTGTTTCTTGGCTCGAGCGAGCATTCCTTCGCTCGAGCTCGAGCAGGAGTATGTTTTCGAGTGTCTTTCGCTCGAGCGAGCGTTCCGTCGCTCGAGCGAGCTTCTGGGTTACGACTCGAGAAGCATTCGAGTTTTTGGCTCGAGCGAGCTTTGAAGCATCGAGTTTTTGGCTCGAGCGAGCTTTTCTTCGCTCGAGCGTGGATTTTTGTGTCTGGTCGCTCGAGCGACCATGTCTTCGCTCGAGCGGGCCTATTTAGTTTATATAGGCAGCAGCGGGTTTTAAACAGTTTTTCTTGATCTTTTTAGATTCCAAACCCTAAGGTCCGACTTCTCTCTCTCTCCCTACACACCTTCTACCCTAGGTTTCATCTAGTATTAGAGTGTTCCTACCCTACTTCCTTCATTAAAAAGGTAGAGTGAGGCGAGGGCTTTCATTTAATCTGAAAAGTTGTTAGTTCGGAGCACTTTGGTTTTTGGGCATCATCTCATCTCTTCTTTTTTGAGTTATCTTTCGAGGTAGGGATTTCCTACTCCAAAGTATATGTTTTGTTCTAAGTTTTGGTAATTTAATATGTTGGGGGTATTTTGGTAATTTTGGGAAAAACCCTAGTTGTTGTGTTAAATTGAATTGTAAGTTTAATTTAAGGAAACTTGGGAATCATGGTTAAATTCACGAAATATGAGGAATTATTGATTAAATGGGGTAGTTGGTTGATTTAAATCATATGCCTATTAAATTGTTAATTTAGTTATTTTCTGTTTAGAGATAACTGTTTTGGGCTATCGGTGGAGGATAGTCATGATTGTTGTAGACATTGCATGTGGATTAGGGATAACTAAAACTAATCAATTGCCATGTCGTTGTGTAAAGATTGGAATAATACATTAAATTTATGTAATGATTGTTTGTGTATATCACTTTGTGTTTATATGCATTACTTGTGTATGGGAGGAGATAGGGGATGTACTCCACGGTTTAGGGGAGATAGGGGATGTACCTCTAAACCGGTTAATGATTATGGGAAGATAGGGGATGAACCCAGGGTTGCAGCTCATATGCGCGCCTATTGCAGAGATATAGCTCATATGCTTATCTATTGAAGTGTGATACAGCTCATATGCTTGTCCACTGAAGTGTTTGATTATTTGATTTGATATAGCACTAATATGTATATCATTATTTTTGTGAAGTACGGAAGTGGTTTATGAGATATTGATACAACACCAACATGTGTATCCATTATGATATAAGAAAGGTTTAACTTGAATTGTTATCCCGTTTGAGTTATTTGGCCAGGCTCTGAGCCATTGTGTATAAATGAAATTGAAAAGTGTCATAGACATTGGTGTCTTAAGATTGTATGTTGATATACTGGTTAACCATCTATTGAGTGCTAGGACTTTATTCAAAGCGTATATTTGTTTAGTATGTCTCTACTGGGCTGTGGCTCACCCTATATGGGAACTTCATTTTCAGGTTCAGGTGGTTCATTACCTCCAAAGACTTAGCTTGTGAGGATTTGGACTTGAAGATCTGTTTTATTTATTCTAGTTGTTTTTATTTGAATTATGTAAACATTCAAGCCCAGGGCTTTATTTGTTTTTGAGTTAGAACTCATGAAATGTACCCAAGTGTTAGCTTGGCAAGATGTAAGCCCGTAGGGCATTTATTTTGATGTTTTATTTCGTAGTACTCTGATGATTTAAATAATGTAATGTTTTTCTTTTAGTAATGCAGCCTTGTTTTTTTATATTTAATGGGTTTTTATTTTGAGGGCGTGACAACTTGGTATCAGAGCGTACCGGGTTTGAATACTTTGGGTACGTGGGAAGTGATTAGTATCAAATGGGTTCGTCTCGTTTGATAGAGACTTAGTGTAATGTTATATGTTTATTTGATAACATGTTTATGTGATTATGTGGGTATGGAACGTAGTTTCTAGGATGTTGATTGGACCCTTGAGTTTCTAGTAGTCTTATTGGAAAGGCACTTGATCACTGCTGCTTCCAACCGGAACTATAGTAACACTTTGGGACCATTATCATCCAAGAATGAAATTCGTAGGTGCTTATGTGATTATGTGCTTATGCGGAATGAATTATTGTTGTCCAATGCATTAGGACGCGAGTGTTTAGTTTTGGCACATTATTTAGAGTGCTAACGTCTTTGTTTCCTTTATTAGGATGTCAGGACGAGGACGAGGTCGTGGTAGGCGTAGTAGGCAGGCCAGGCAGGAAATACCTATACCGGAGGAAATTCCGGCAGTTCAGGAGGGTGTTGGCCAGGCCAATGTGGCCGAGCCAGTAGGACAGCAGTTTATGGGTGCTTTGGCCCAAGGGATAGCAGGGGCATTTCAGGCGTCAGTTGACATTCTGAGGGCTGCGAATCCAGCCCAGGCTGTGTGTTGCTGCAGATACGGGTCCTTCTTTTCTGAAGAGGGAGTTCTTCCGGTCCAATCCGGACGAATTTTTAGGTGATCCAAAAGAGCCGCTTAAGGCAGATGAATGGCTCGAACAGACAACAAGACGTTTGAGATGCTAGGCATCGAAGACGGGGCACTGAAGGTGACCTTGGCATCTTTCCAGCTTAAGGGGGATGCGGGTCAGTGGTGGAAGTTCACTAAGGGCCGTATAGGAGGGACTTGGGAGGCTTTTGTAGATGCTTTCCAGAGAAGTTCCTGTCTTCAGCAGTTAAGGAGAGGTTGAGGAGCAGTTTTGCCAGCTTAAGCAGAACAGTTCTTCAGTGGCCGAATTTGAGGCATCATTTACTAGCTTGTCCAGGTTTGCACCTGAGTTGGTGGCGTCTGAGGAACGCCGTTGCATTGAGTTCGAGAAGAGGTTGAGGCGTGGCCTCAAGTTGAGAGTAGTAGGGTCTTTGATTCGGGATTATGGGCGTCTGGTTGATGCAGCAGCCATACTGAGATTATGATGCAGGAGAGGAGGAAGGGCAGAAAGGCTCAAGAGGAGTCAGGATGGGCAGAGTGATGGTAGGAGACAGAGAGGTTTCACTCCTCAGCAGTCTCAGGGTAGCTTTTTCTAGATCGACCTTTCCAGTACCGAGTGCTAGTTCTGGAAGGGCAGTCAGGGAGACATCACCTGTTTCAAGTGTGGCCAGCTGGGCCACAAGTCTCCAGTTTGTCCTCAGATGGGAGGAGTACAGAGAGCAGCATCTTCTTCGGCTCAATCTCAGAGCTAGAGTCAGGGTAGAGGCCAGCCACTCTCGTGCTATCTGTGGTCAGCCAGGGCACATGAAGAGGTATTGCCCGCAGTTGAGTGGCACACTGGGTGCACAGAGGTCATCTGGGCGCGTGTATGGGTGAGCAGGTTGATCAGAGGTCATCTGGGCGCGTGTATGCTGTTACAGCGCAGGATCTTGTACCGGCTCCATCTGTCGTGAGAGGTACCTTCTTGTTTTTCAATTCAGTTGCTAGTGTTTTGATAGATACGGGTGCATCTCATTCCTTTGTGTCTGCTGCATTTGCATCTGTTTTGGAGTTGGAGTTAGCACAGTTAGCGTCTCCTATTTGTGTAGTGTCACCTCTTGGGGGTGAATTGATTTTGAAACAAGTGTTAGTTGTGATATAGAGGTCGATGATCATAGAATCCCTTTCTCTTTTGTAGTTATGCCCATGAAGGGCTTTGATGTTATTTTGGGTATGGACTGGTTGTCGTCATACCGGGCAGTTATTGATTGCTACCGTCAGAGGGTCACTTGTTGTACCGTGAATGGGGAGTGTTTTCGTTTTCTGGGGGACCGGGTTGGTAGTGTTTTGCCACCGGGTTATGATCCGCGAGGGCGGAGTGAGCTTAGTGGTCTACTTGCTAGTCTTTCGATTAGTGAGGGTGATGAGACCCAGATTGTGTTGCCAAGGGTGGTTTGTGAGTACTCGGACGTCTTTCCCGAGGATCTTGTTAGGTTGCCACCGCATCGAGAGATTGAGTTCTCTATTGACCTAGTGCCCGGACGGCGCCAATTTCTATGGCACCTTATCGTTTTGCCCCAGCCGAGTTAGTTGAGTTGAAGATTCAGCTCCAGGAGTTGCTAGATAAGGGCTATATCCGTCCTAGTGTTTCGCCGTGGGGAGCACCGGCCCTCTTTGTTAAAAGAAAGGTGGTGCTTTGAGACTATGTATAGATTACCGGAAATTGAATCGGGCTACGGTTAAGAATAAGTACCCTATGCCTCGTATAGATGATCTGTTCGACCAGTTGAAGGGTTCCCGTTGTTTCTCTAAGATAGATTTGAGATCGGGTTACCACCAGTTGAGGGTCAGGAGGAGGATATTCCGAAGACGGCATTCCGTACGCGGTATGGCCATTATGAGTTTCTGGTGATGCCATTCGGGCTCACCAATGCACCGGCAGTGTTTATGGATTTGATGAACCGGATCTTCCGGGAATTCTTGGATCGTTTTGTGGTCGTCTTCGTGGACGACATTTTGATTTATTCACCTTCAGAGGAGGAGCACGAGGCACACTTGAGAGTGGTGCTAGAGTTACTTAGAGCCCATAAGCTTTATGCTAAGTTCGGGAAGTGTGAGTTTTGGCTAGAAGAGGTGAAGTTCTTAGGCCATGTAGTTTCTGGGAAAGGGGTGTCTGTTGATACATCCAAGACTGAGGCAGTGCAAGATTGGGCACAGCCTAAGAGTGTGTTTGAGATCCGCAGTTTTCTGGGATTAGCTGGGTATTACCGTCGGTTTGTGAAAGATTTCTCCAGGTTAGCTTCACCGTTGACTAGATTGACTCGGAAGGGAGTCAAATTTTATGGAGTGAGACTTGTGAAAAGTCGTTTCAGGAGTTGAAAGTTAGACTGACCACCGCTCCAGTCTTGATTATTCCGGAGAGAGGGTTGGGTTATGCAGTCTATTGTGACGCCTCACGAGAGGGTCTGGGTTGTGTGTTAATGCAAGAGGGGAAAGTGGTTGCCTATGGTTCACGTCAGTTGAAAATTCATGAGAAGAATTACCCTACGCATGATTTAGAGTTAGCAGCTGTGATATTTGCCTTGAAGATTTGGAGGCACTATCTTTATGGTGAGAAATTCGAGGTATTCTCGGATCATAAGAGTCTGAAATATCTGTTTACACAGAAAGACTTGAATTTGAGGCAGAGGAGGTGGATGGAGTTCATTGAGGATTATGACTTCGAGTTGCACTATCATCCGGGGAAGGCCAATGTTGTGGCCGATGCCCTTAGTAGGAAATCTGTTGGTGACTTAGCTAGTATAGCCATCCGGGAGTGGGAGATGTTGGGTGCAGTTGGGGAGTTTGATTTGCATCTGGGCGAATCCGTAGAGGCTGCGGCCTTGTTTTCTGTGGTTGCACAGCCTACACTTGTGACTCGAGTGTTAGAGGCTCAGAGGGGTGATCTTGAGGTAGAATCTCTCCGAGAGAAGATTTCCAATGGGAAGGTTGAGAAGGGTTTGACGGTGTATCCCGACTTGAGTGTGAGATACCGAGACCGTCTGTTTGTGCCGGAGTCTTGCCGAGAGGAGGTACTCCGAGAGTTTCATCATTCACGCCTTGCGGTGCATCCGGGAGGTACTAAGATGTATCGGGATTTGGGCCGCCAGTTTTGGTGGCGGGGTATGAAGAGAGATGTGGCAGCTTTCGTATCTAGGTGCCTTACTTGTCAGCAAGTGAAGGCCGAGCATCAGAGGCCAGCGGGTTTGTTGCAACCCTTGCCTATTGCCGAGTGGAAGTGGGAGCATGTCACTATGGACTTCGTTGTGGGTCTTCCGAGGACTCAGCGGGGTAGTGATGCTATTTGGGTGGTTGTAGACCGGTTGACTAAGACGGCGCACTTCATTCCTATGCGCGTGAGAGATTCGGTAGATCACCTTGCCGACTTGTACATTCGGGACATAGTGAGGTTGCACGGGGTCCCAGTGACGATCGTCTCAGATAGAGATCCTCGTTTTACTGCCAGGTTGTGGCAGAGTTTGCAGAGTGCCTTAGGCACTAAGTTGACCCTTAGCACGGCTTATCATCCTCAGACTGACGGGCAGTCCGAGCGTACTATTCAGATCCTTGAGGATATGCTTCGGGGTTGTGTTCTCGACTTTAGTGGGTCGTGGGAGAGGCACTTACCATTAGTGGAGTTTGCCTACAACAACAGTTTTCAGTCTAGTATCGGTATGGCACCGTTTGAGGCCTTGTATGGCCGACCGTGTAGATCTCCTGTTTGTTGGGCCGAGGTGGGTGATGCACCTTTGTTGGGTCCGGAGTTGGTGAGGGAAACGACGGAGAAAGTTGAGCTTATCCGTAAGAGACTTGTTACAGCCCAGAGTCGTCAGAAATCTTATGCCGACCGTAGGAGGAGACCTTTAGAGTTTGAGGTGGGTGATCATGTCTTTCTGAAGATATCACCTAGACGGGGATTGATGAGGTTTGGGAAGAGCGGGAAGTTGTCCCCTCGGTTTATTGGGCCTTTTGAGATCCTTGAGAGGATTGGCGAGGCTGCTTATCGTTTAGCTTTGCCACCGCAGTTATCCGGAGTTCATGACGTGTTTCATGTGAGTATGCTTCGGAAGTATGAGCCGGATCCATCGCATGTACTGGATTGGACTGACTTAGTTGTTGATGAGGATGTCTCATATGAGGAGAGACCGATACGAGTCTTGGATAGGCGGGATCAAGTTTTGCGAGGCAAAACCATCCCTTTGGTGAAAGTTTTGTGGAAACATCACGGAGTGGAGGAAGCCACTTGGGAACGTGAATTGGAAGTCCGTGAGAAATATCCGGACATGTTTAGTGATTAGAAATCTTATATATAGATTTTTGTAATATTGTTGAACTTGAGAATTTTATATATGTCTTAAGTTGGAAAACATTGAAAATGTTTTGGATTTAATGTTAGCATTTTGAACTTGCTTTTTATGGAAGTGGAATATAACATTTATACACTGAATGTGTTGTTTATATCATGAGACTGAATATGATATGGAGATTGTTAACATTGAAAGGAATAATGCATAATATTGATGCACGTTGAAATATATGTTGATTTATACATGTTGTGAGATGCCTCTTGATAAGAGATGAAATGACCAGTATTGGGTCAAGTTGTTCATTATTATAATGTCATATTGATAGAATTTGAGAAAAACTTGTTTTCAAAAACTTATGCTTAATTTCGGGGACGAAATTCTTTTAAGGGGGGGAGGTTATAGCGACCCCGGTCTTTTTCCCATTTGATTATTGTATCCGGACTTGCGTTCCGTGGATTCCGCTGTTATATTTGTTGTTATTGTCCTTTAATTCCTTATTCTTGGTTATAGGATGTGTTTAGCAGGTTGGTTGCAGATTGGTTGGGTTTAGAAACCAAGTCTGCATGTTCAATTTTTGGCTTGGTCGCTCGAGCGAGCTTCTCTTCGCTCGAGCGAGGTCTTTGTTTTTGTTTCTTCGCTCGAGCCAGGGTTCCTTCGCTCGAGCGAGCTTTGCGTCCAGTACTTAGACCTGAGAGATGTGTTTCTTGGCTCGAGCGAGCATTTCTTCGCTCGAGCGAGCGAGGTGTATGTTTTCGAGTTCTTCGCTCGAGCGAGCGTTCCGTCGCTCGAGCGAGCTTCTGGGTTACAGACCTGAAGCATCGAGTTTTTGGCTCGAGCGAGCTTTTCTTCGCTCGAGCGTGGATTTTTGTGTCTGGTCGCTCGAGCGACCATGTCTTCGCTCGAGCGAGCCTGTTTAGTTTATATAGGCAGCAGCGGGTTTTAAACAGTTTTTCTTGATCTTTTTAGATTCCAAACCCTAAGGTCCGACTTCTCTCTCTCCCTACACACCTTCTACCCTAGGTTTCATCTAGTATTATAGTGTTCCTACCCTACTTCCTTCATTAAAAAGGTAGAGTGAGGCGAGGGCTTTCATTTAATCTGAAAAGTTGTTAGTTCGGAGCACTTTGGTTTTTGGGCATCATCTTCATCTTCTTCTTTTTGAGTTATCTTTTCGAGGTAGGGATTTCCTACTCCAATGTATATGTTTTGTTCTAAGTTTTGGTAATTTAATATGTTGGGGGTATTTTGGTAATTTTGGGAAAAACCCTAGTTGTTGTGTTAAATTGAATTGTAAGTTTAATTTAAGGAAACTTGGGAATAATGGTTAAATTCACGAAATATGAGGAATTATTGATTAAATGGGGTAGTTGGTTGATTTAAATCATATGCCTATTAAATTGTTAATTTAGTTATTTTCTGTTTAGAGATAACTGTTTTGGGCTATCGGTGGAGGATAGTCATGATTGTTGTAGACATTGCATGTGGATTAGGGATAACTGAAACTAATCAATTGGCCATGTCGTTGTGTATAAAGATTGGAATAATACATTAAATTTATGTATTGATTGTTTGTGTATATGACTTTGTGTTTATATGCATTACTTGTGTATGGGAGGAGATAGGGGATGTACTCCACGGTTTAGGGGAAGATAGGGGATGTACCTCTAAACCGGTTAATGATTATGGGAAGATAGGGGATGAACCCAGGGTTGCAGCTCATATGCGCGCCTATTGCAGAGATATAGCTCATATGCTTATCTATTGAAGTGTGATACAGCTCATATGCTTGTCCACTGAAGTGTTTGATTATTTGATTTGATATAGCACTAATATGTATATCATTATTTTTGTGAAGTACGGAAGTGGTTTATGAGATATTGATACAACACCAACATGTGTATCCATTATGATATAAGAAAGGTTTAACTTGAATTGTTATCCCCGTTGAGTTATTTGGCCAGGCTCTGAGCCATATTTGTATAAATGAAATTGATAAGTGTCATAGACATTGGTGTCTTAAGATTGTATGTTGATATAACTGGTTAACCATCTATTGAATGCTAGGACTTTATTCAAAGCGTATATTTGGTTTAGTATTTCTCTACTGGGCTGTGGCTCACCCTATATGGGAACTTCATTTTCAGGTTCAGGTGGTTCACTACCTCCAAAGACTTAGCTTGTGAGGATTTGGACTTGAAGATCTGTTTTATTTATTCTAGTTGTTTTTATTTGAATTATGTAAACATTCAAGCCCAGGGCTTTATTTGTTTTGAGTTAGAACTCATGAAATTGTACCCAAGTGTTAGCTTGGCAAGATGTAAGCCCGTAGGGCATTTATTTTGATGTTTTATTTCGTAGTACTCTGATGATTTAAATAATGTAATGTTTTTCTTTTAGTAATGCATGCCTTGTTTTATATTTAATGGGTTTAATTTTGAGGGCGTGACAATCACTGGTTTCTTATTATCTAAACTCACTGTAGTCACAACCATAAATCACCTTTCAACGAAGCTTTGGTTTGAATCAATCCTTCCTCATCTACTACAGGTCCAAGTTGAACCATTCAATTCTTAATTGTGTATTTTCTGTGCTACGAAAATGATAAATTTGCTCTGAACTTCCTTGATTTCAGTTCTGAATTGGAATTATTATTATTATTTTCTGTCATGTTAGATTGGAGCATGTGTGTGGATTTTAGCTTATAGTCATATTTTGGTGAATTTCAGACGTGCGTTGTAGAAGACTATAGAATTTGATCTAAGCATTGGTTTTTCTGTGCTGCGAAAATGATGAATGTGTATTTTCTATATCTAAATTTCTATCATCTCTTATGTAATTTGGTTGACAATAGATTCGGACCTTATAGCATTTGATAAATAACAAAATTGAATAGATTATAGGGGTGTTTGGGAAGGATTTTTTTTTGTTTTTTTTTCACTAAAAGACAAATTGGTTACAAAATCAAAAAAAACAAATCCAAAAAAAATATCACATCAAATCCCATAATCATTTCACTTTTTCTCTCACAAACATTACATCTAACCACAAAAAAACCTAACTATTTTTCCAAACACATTCAAAATTTTCTCTAATAATATCCTACAACTAAAAAACCTACAAAAAAACTCACTTCCCAAACACCCACTATATAGCTGTTTAGAACTTATCAATTTTGCCATTTAATTTTGATATTCTCTCTCTAATCAAGAAAACCAAACCCTGGCTTCCTCCATAATCCTAACCCAATCTCTCTCTCACCCAAATTTTCAATCAACTCTGAAGTTGGGGATTTTGTAATTCGAGTTGCAATATATGGATTTTCAACTGCTAAACAAGGGCTTGAATTTCTCTCGGAGAAAGAAGAAGTGGCTTATCGCTTTTGCTTTGTTAGGTGTTTCGAGTTATGGTGGTTATAAGGTTTATCACTTGCCCTCTGTGGCGAGGAAGAGGAAGAGAATTTTCAAGCTCTTGGGAGCTTTGATTTCAATTGTTGAAATGGTTTTCGATTCTGCGAATACCATTGGTGTTGTCTCCAAGAACCTCAAGCATTTTTTGCAGTCTGATTCTGACCAAATTCCCAATAGTTTGAAGCAATTGTCCAAAATTGCAATGTCAGAGCAGCTTTCACAGTCACTGATTAGGGTTTCTGAGGCTATGACAGTTGGGATTTTGAGAGGGTATTGTTCAGAGACCAGAAATGAGATTGAAGAAGGTTTGAATTCGAGTTTTTCGAATTGGGTTATGGATAACCTCATGTCTACAGCTAGGACTAGATTTGTTTCTGTTGTTGTTTGTAGCTTTGCCCAAAACTTGGTTTTGGCTTTCTATTCGAATGGCGAATCCAATGAATGTTTGAATGGGGACGGACTAGTCTGTGCATCCAATGTTTTTGGGTCGGACTCATCGGCTTTGCCTGAATGGTTAAATGTTGTGTCGAGCACTAAGTGTAAACTTTATAGCTGATTGCATCCAGAAGTTTGTCAGCACAGCAGTTGCTGTTGTCTTGACAAAACAATGGATGTTAACATCTATGATGAAATGTTCTCTGGGATTACAAATCCCAAGTACCAAACCAAAGTGAGTGATTTTCTGGTTTCTATTTGTGATGGTGCGGTAGAAACACTTGTGAAAACATCTCACCAAGTACTGACAAAGTCAAAATCCAATCCAGACTCGAGCTCAAGTTATTCTGCTTCCATTGTTGATCAGAGCACAAGTCCAAGTGGAATAAGGGAGGAGTTTCCTGAGCAAGTATCTCCTTCTACAGAACTGAAAGTGAAAAGCATGTGTAATGGGATTCAGAATAATGGGTGGGTGAGTACTGTTTCATCCACATTGACAATCCCAAGCAATAGGAGGTTTTTGCTTGATGTGACCGGGAGGGTGACATATGAAACAGTTAGATCTCTCATGTAGTTTTTCTTGTGGAAGGTATCGGATGGTATGAAAAGAAGTCTTAGTGTAGTTCATGACGAGGTTGTGGATAGAGGGCTAGAAGTTATCAGATATGTTGGTGTTAAGTCTTCTGTTATTGTTACCATGTGTCTTGCATTGTATTCGCATATCATGGGTGGTACTAGGGCTCTGTTGCCTGCTTAAATTGATTATTTGTTTCCTGCAGAAACTATTCATATATGAGGAAATCTTATTGACATCACTTTTTTAGTATCTTTGTCTCTGATATTGAGCATGGAATATTGTGAATTTACTGGCAAAAGTTTTAGGTTCTGTGAACATAGTTTTCAGTTAGATTAAGCTCATGAATATTACCTGTTGTTTTTTCAATGGTGTAAAAGTGCAACTGTATAAAACCAGAATAGAATTTGAGATGTAGGTGTCATTTCTTTATTATATTATGCATGGGGATCACCTTGTGGCCTAAATAAAATACTTTCCTGGAAGCTTTTGGTAAGCTGTTTTGATGTCTCAACTGTTAGAGCCTTATACCGCTTCACTTGGCTGGTTATTTTCTCCATTTATCTTAAATTTCTCAAATATTTTTTTAATAAAGGCTGCGAACTATTAAACTTTAAGCTTTTAAGACCTAACACATTCGTGCAGCGTACAGCTCATTTAAGCAAGCCATGAAGCTAAGACTATTCACTTTTGGTCTTCTTTGAGGCTGTGGTTTCTATTACTCTGCAGCTGACTGTAAAGTCTTTCTTTTATCCTCTTTATCCTTTTTTCTTATATGATTTCATGTGACTCAAATTTCTTTGTAACATTGGATGATCACACTTCCACATGTCTCTAGTGTCATCATCAAGAACTTGACTAAGCTGTGGAGTTTTAGTCCTGAAGATTTTGGATCAAAAGTATGTGGATATTTTTAGCACTTTGTGACTGGTTGCCAGGACGTAACAAGGTATGCTACATGGTTTTTGGCTCATGCTATTCTTTATACTATAGTTTGCTTAACAAATTTAATATCAATACATCATTCATCATTATATTTTAATATCTTCTGTTGCATTTGGATTTTTTTGAACTACAATTTTTCAAAGCTTAAATACATTGCAGAGGGTAAGGAATACCCGGTTCTTTGTAGGAGGTTAGTGACTGAAAACAAAGTTTGGGTGGAGACTGTTGTCAATTATGTGAGACGAGGATTTGGGAGGGAGGAAATTTTACTTAATTGGAATGAAATTGCGGAACCATACGGTTAGTTTCTTTCTTACATTCTTATTTGTAAGAAGAATTATTTCTTGTTTGCAGGTTTTGTATGTACATTGGCAGTCTTGCTTCTTATTATTCTAGTACAGGAAGCTTAAATGTTATTTGCAAGAAGAATTATTTCTTGTTTGCAGGATGTAATAGCTCCAAGTGGTTTGCTTTGCATAACATTTAAGCTTGAAGGTCTGAACTATTTGACTGTTTAAAATGAACCTCACATGTGTTTATTGCTCAAGCAGAGATAATTTGAATGATGTCTAATATATTGATGTATATTTTTGCAGGTAGTGTTGAGGGAGTAGTTGATATGATTGGGTGGATGATATTGAGAGCTAAACTGAGAATTTTTTTTTTTTTTTTTTTTTTTTTTGAGTACTTGAATCTATTAGTATTTTGTATAAATACTTTTAAAGATGGTTGATGGATATTTTTTTGCATGTATAGAAGTTTATATTTTGTATGCACATTTTTTTTTTTTGGAAGAAAGATAATTTTGTTGAGGGAAGTGATGGAAAGTAATACATGCATATTAGAATTTTTGCAAATATCACTTTACATTTATTGTATATAATATTTGAATATATATGTATGAGAATATAGATTGTTAAAACATTGCAGGCTTTTTCATTTTTATTTTTTGCGACAGTAACAAGATAGTCGCTAATACATTGTAGGCATTTTTTTAAAAAAAATTGTGACGGCAAAACATTGGTCAGCATAAGTAGATTAGGCAGTCACAAATAGTTTGCGACTGCTGTTTTGGGTCGCAAAAAGTATGTCACTTCCACATGCGCGACCCCGATTTGCCGTCGTATGAGCCGTCACAAAAGATCTTTTGCGGTTGTTTTTTAATTATTTGTAACGGTTTGTAGCGATCGCAAAAAATATTTTTTTTAGTAGTGGTGCTTTCTGAAATCCAAATCTATCAAACGCTTCCCCTCTATAACAGCACCACAAACCACTTTGCTTCAATTTCGAAAAAACTCCAAAAATCCAAGCTTCTTTTAAAGATAAAATTTCATTTTGACCTTTATATTTTGTTTCGATTTTCCATGACATCTCCAGATTTTCAATAATTTCAATTTTACCTCCGGAGTTTTTGAAATCTTATTAACCCCTGTCGTCACATTTGAAATGGAAAAAGTTTTTTAAAAAAAATCTCTGTTTGTTTGTATTCTCAAATCAATTTTCTACGTGTGTTTTGGAGCATGATGTTTGGTTACGTTTTCAAATCAATTTTCTACACTCTCTGCAGAGAACTCTGTGCACACAGGCGTGTTTTCTGTCCAAAGGAAGACCACCCGGTAGACCACCCGGATGTCCGGCTGAATTCCAGAATTTTTTTTTTTTTTTTTTTTTTTTTTGCAATTGATTTACATAATCGGAAAAATATTTTCTTAAATTTTTCAAATTTTTTATGTGCTTTAAAATAATTTTGAGTTGTATGTTTAGTTATGAGTTGTAAATTTTTGTATCACATATCAAATGTCACATCAACACTTCCCCACTCAAATCAAACCTCTTTTTCCAAAACTATTTTCAAAACTCTTTACCAAACAAATTTTCTACACTCAAATCATAATTCCACAACACACAAACTCAAAATACAACTCATACTCTCAAATCATATTTACAAAACTCTACCAAACACTACCATATTTTGGCTTCAAATTTTAAATGATAGATACAAATCTATCCTCTCCTATGCAAACTCACCATCTCTCTGTTCTCTGCACCTTTACAACTCCGCTGGCCACCACCATTGGCGGCTAGCCCTCCTCTACTGCAACCTCTCCTCTATGAAGCCCCTAATTGTGCAAGTTTTCTTTCATGAAATGACCCATATTTAGCAAATATACAAATATGACTGTGAATTCAAAGTCCTACTATTTCCACTACCAATGTACACCACCATGGCTGCCAACAAAGGGTGAGACTACGAGGAGATCTCGCTGGAGTTGCAAATTTTCGCCAGTTTTCTGATCAGTTCAGGGATTGCGAAGTTGTCGTTGGACACAGCCGAATTGGAAGCCGCCAGAGATGAGACCATTAAGCTCAGGGTAGACTCGTAGTATGTACTGGTCTGTTGACTTGTCCCATTTGGGATTGAGAAAACAATCCGGAGATTGCTCGAGCAAGTCGCCGTGGGTGGTCCATTTCAACCATATGGTCATCCACGAAACTCCTGAAATCTAGATCATTCAACATCTCAAGAGCTTCCACCATGAAATGAGCTTGCAGTGCCAACTTTGATGACTTTTCCTAAGAAGATTTATCTGAATTTGTCCAAAATTTTGAGTTATCAGAGGATGAAAACACCACCACTTGGTCAAAGTCTGTTGTGGGGACTGAAGAACATAGAACTAATCTGTCATTCAGGGCTTTATTGTTTCCATCAAAGCTCGGATCATTAGAGCCTTTTATGCTTGGGATAGAGCCAAAGCCAGAGCCACAACAATGGCCGAAGAGGCAAGAGATATCTAGGTAACCATGGAAAGAAGAGCGAACAGCGTCGATTTTCCATTTTCTCTTGGGATAATAAAGAATAAGCAACAATGGAAAGAGGGTTTTGGAGATTTGAGAGAATCAACTTGTTATTCTGCAAAGAAAACCTTCTCTTCAATGGTGTTCATCATTCTACAACTTCAAACTCGTGCATTGAAGATAAGAAAATTCATATCTTATGAGGATTTAGAGAACATCAAAACTCAAGTGCCCAAAGAAATGTACACCTTCTTTTGCGTGGTTGTTTGAACAAGTTTTTTTGTGTACACCGTCTCTAATGATCTATGTGATGATCCTTTTAGCAGATTTTTCAATCTATTCAATGCCCCATAGCATTGCTATTCAAGACAATTCATTACTGAGTACATTGTGTGAAGCCACAAAAAATGTTTCAGCATTGGAGAGTATGTATCAAGTACAATTCGAGTCTTTTTCCAAGAAAATTTGTGGTGGTAGGAAAGTTCACTTTCTGCCAGATGATTCATACCATTTTTCTTCAAATGAGGATCGCAAAATCAGTGAGGACACAGGGTTGTGAGGTTCAGTGGTGGATGAAGCCACTTGGATGCCGGAGGAATCAATGGGTGGAGTTGTTGATTAGTGGAGAAGAAAAGATTTGGAGAAAGAGAAGAGAATGTGGATTTAGGTAAGAGAGGGTAGGTTTGCATCTTTCTTTTGAAATTTGGGGCCAAAATATAATTTTTTTTTGACATTTTTTGTTTCAAATGTGATGGCATGGGTAAAATTGATTCTATTTCAAAAAAATTGGGGATAAAATTGAAATTAATCTAAGTTTGGGAGTGTCATTGAAAATAGAGACAAAGTATAAGAGTAAAAATGAAATTTTCTCTGTTTTAAATTTAAAGATTAGTTGTTGATATATATAGGGAAAATTTTACTTTACCTCTCGTGGTTTGAGCCGCGTGTGGTTTACTCTTGACGTTTGAAAATCACCACGTAACCCCGCTGTGATTACTGGATTGAAGTGTATAGTTAGCATTTCCATCTAACATAATAGCCCGTGCATGACACGCACCTAATGTGCAAATAGGCATGGAAAGATAGTTTTTCTTCCGAATTAAATGACTAAAATGTCTTCATCTTCATCATCAATTTCCAAAGTCAACCCTCATCTTTATTATCAATATCCAGATCTCTACACCTGCACCGAGGGGGAAAAAAAAAAAAAGAAGAAGGTAAAAGGACTATTAGATCTATAAAAAATAGAAAAGAAAATATACAATCTTTTTGACTTAATTTTCATATAATTATATTTTATAGATACATATATAAATATAGACACTGTAATTTTTCTACATATATATATCTACTAATTGTCCAGTCACTAAGGCCATAGTCGATTACTGAAGCTTGTCAAGCTCTAATCGTATGCCCTTGTGAAAGTAGAGAAAAATTAAAATCAGAGATTTCATAACTGAATCGTCCAAACATGCTTTAGATGATGACGAATCAACCGGATTCACCGCTCGAACAACACCACCACTCCTCGTCCTCCTCCTCTTCCATCTCGCCCCAACAATAGCATCCCCATTTTCCTTTCCGCAAATTCACAAACCCTACCTCCTCCTTAGCTCCACAAAATTGCCTCTCTCTATCTCTATAGAAAATTATCTTTTCTCTCTCTAAAACTCTGGTTAATCTTTCTCGCTATGTAAATTTCTCTCTCTAGAACTCTAGAATTCATAGTTGTGAAACATGAGCCTCTTTCTCTCTTTCTTTATATATATATATATATCTCTACAACTGCTCTCTATATATTTTGGTTCAGCAGAGAGAGAGAGAGAGAGAGAAGCTCCTGGATGGACACATACATAGATATAGATACAGATATGCATATAGACACATACAAGCTAGTCCATGTATAGGTGTTGACAAATCCATATATTGGCAAGAACAGTCTCACAATTTATTGTGTAATGCTCAGATTCCAACCAAGAAAAAAAGAGAATAATTGGTCTGAATTTTAAATTTGAAGGCATATTGAATTTTAATTAAATTAATTTTTTATAGAAATTATGTTGTTTGAATTAATTCGTTAAATCAAAATCCTAATTTCACATGTTGAAACCTTAAGAGCATATTTGGTACAATAGAATGGGCTGGAATAGAATGTTCATTCTAACTTTGCATCCCATTTTCCTTGTTGGGTATGTCTTATTTAAGTGGGATTAGCCATTCCATTGGAATGGCTATTCCAACAAAATGTGGAAGTGCCTATTCTTTCTTTTAACCTAAGGAATGGTATGGAATTACCATAAAAAATTATTATTATTATTATTATTATTATTATTATTATTATTATTATTATTATTATTATTATTAATTTTTTTGTTAGAACTTAAAAAAAAAAATTTGTTATTTAACTACTACCATCATTCCGTTCTCCTACCACCATATCGCCACCGTCAGTTGCCACCCTATTGCCGACACAACCACCACTATCACCACCACCATGGTCGCCATCATACTACCACCATTATACTACCGATGTCGCCACTACTACCATCGCCACTATTGTTGGCCACCACAATCGTCGTTGCCACCACCACCACCGCAACTGCAACACCACCTTAACACCACCACTAAGGCCACGATAATCTACTACCACCATCCTACTATCATTGCTATCATTACCACCGATGCCACAACCGTTGTCGCCGCCACAACCGTTGTCGCCGCCACCACCACTACTATGACTCACACCATCACTTTCACCACTATTAATATTATCATGATCTATATAAATTTTTAATTTATTTGCTACTAGCTTGTTAAAAATAATAATAATAATAATTTATTTTATTTCATTTCATGAGTTCAATAGGAATAACCAAACATGAGAATGAGAATTATCATCATATTCATTCTATGTTGGGAACCAAACAATGGAATGGGAATGGACATTCCATTCCATTCAGCCTTCCATTTCATTCTTACTCTCATTCTATTCCCACTTTATTTCATTCCATCATACCAAACAAGTTCTAAGTTCTCTCCACATAACTCTTACTCTTCTCAAATACACAACTGTTAAATGAGAAATGTTAAACAAGGGTGCCGTTAGCAGTGTTAACTGTGCACTTCAATCCAATAATTAGAGGGAGATTATGTGGTGATTTTCAAGTGTCAGGAAGTAAACCACACGCGACTCAAACCACAGAAGAATAAAATGAAGTTTGTCTCTATATATTGTTGGAAAATCAATGGGTTTTTGGTGACTTTAATGCTATATTAAAGTGGGTGCCAATCCTCAATTGAAGTGGATTAAAGTGGGTTTAGATTCCTTGAAATGCAAGCTTTACACCACAAAAAGAATGACCAAAAACCATTAAGAGTTGAATGAGAAATTGACTCATTAAGTTGGCCTCATGAAAGAGGTGTTGGGAAAGGTTTTAAACCTTGTATCCCACATTGATTATAGATGAGAGCTCTAGACACCCCATTTTTGACCACCCTTAAGACTTAGGGGCCACAGGTTGATTGTTCGAGGATGAAGGCAGGACGAAGGCTATATTGTGCAAAGGTTCGATTTCTTTGGCAATGAGAGCTTCAAAACCTAACCTTACACCCCATTTTGGACCCAAACCATTTTGACCAAAATGATTTTTATACCTTAAAATCCTCTCTTTCAAAATATTTTTGAAAAAGTTTCTACAATGTTTCGAGGCTCGCATTTCGTTAAATGTTGCGCTTTTTCGGGAAACCAAGCAAGGACAAAGTGGAAATGAATGAAAGAGAGGGGAACTCTTTGAAAAATCTTTCAAAACACCTTATGTAGAGGTTTGGAGTCGAAGAAAAGTGGAGAAGAAGGAAGAAACCTAGTTGGGGAAGAAGTTGGGCATAAACCGTTAAGAGAAAATCGAGCAGTCCTCGCTAAATCAAGCCTATCCTTTTGTACACTTGGATTTCAGCTAGGAGGCCACCACCATTGGAAAGTGGACTTCCGGGGCTTCATTTTACACTTAAGAATCTCCTAAAGCCGAGTCCGGATGAGGCAGATGTGGCTGGTTGAAGTTAGGCATCCATCCGTTTAAGCCAAAATTAAGCAGTCTTCACTAAAATGAGCATATCTTTTTGCACACTTCGAATTTTGATGTGAGGCAACCACCATTGGAAAGAAGACTTCTAGGGATTTAGTTTAGACTCAATAATGACCTGCAAAGGAGTCCGGATAAAGGAGATATGCCCATTTGAAGTCGGGCCGAAAAAGCAGATTTTCTGTCCAGCCACTGAATGAGGCTTACCGGCCATTGATGGTTTTGCCGTCCACAAATGAACCTTGCCGGCCTGTAGACACCCCATTTTTGACCGTCCTCAAGACTTGGTTGTGCTTGCAGGTACACCCAACAACTAGTTCGATTACTCGCCGAGTACTCGACTGCCGCGATGGAACGTCACAGATTGATGATGCCTGTCGGCCATCAATGAGCCACTGCCGGCCACCACTGATGGCCGGCAAACCCCCTGTCTCAGCAGGTTTCACGCCAGATCTTTTGAGCCAGCTGGTTTTCACTCATCTCCCCTCCATACACGTGTATGAAGGGATGAAGCTCTTGCCAAGCTTGTTTAACAAGCTTCTTCTTGTTTTTCTTCTATATAAGGAGGGGCCCTCTCTCCTTAGCAGAGGTTGAGCCATTTTAGAGAAGAAAGATCTCTCTCTCTATATATTTCTCACTCTCTCTCTATATATTGCATAGAATAGTGCTCTAAAGTCCATTTTTCTTGCACTTTTGCACTACAACACATAGAGATACACCACCATCTTTGAGCTGAGGTTCTTGAGGGGGTTACTTGAGCTCTAAAACTTGGTTTTTGGCCCCTGAGATTGCAGGTTTCGAAGTTGGTCTTCAAGGGTGAGTTTCTTCCCCTTTTTAGCATTTATTTGTACCTCATTTTGGCCATCCTTGCATATTGTTTTATGCCTTGCTTTCAACTGAAAAAAGTTCTGTATTTAAGTGCTTTTGAAGTTTGTTTAAGGTCTTTTTGGTGTTAGGGGTGTACAACCCTCTTGTATGCTTTGTTTGGCCTTGTTTTGAGCCATGCTTTAAGGCCTTTGAGCTAGGCTTTGTTTGGCCTTTTAGCCACTGAAATCCAGTGGATTTTTAGTGGTAGGCATGTGGTTTTGAGGTCTCAAATCAGAGGGGGTGGCCCCCTCTCTTCTTGTTTTTGTTTGCTTGTATTATTGGCCTATCAAAGGAGCATGTATCCCTTTACTTTTGAGGCTTGTTTCAGGCCCTTTTTTGTGACTTTTAGGACCTGCCTTGACTCTGTCCATGGCTGGTTTGGTCATATTTTGCATGCTTCTTGTATGTGTAGTGTAATTCCATTCGTGGCTCATCAAAGTAGCATGTTTGCCTAGCTTATGTTGAGTCCATTTCAGCATGTTTCTGGTGATGTTTTTCCATGACATAACTCTGTCTAAAGTGGGTTTGGTCATCTTTTGCATGCTCCATATACTTTTAGAACAAATCTTGCTTACTAGCTTTATGTGCATGATGTTTTGACTCATCATTCTAGCATGTTTTGGCTTTGCTCCAGCATTATTTTATTCTTATTTTGGACTATTCTAGGACTGTTTTGGGCTACCATGGTCATATCACTCATGTTTTGTATAGCTATAGTGTAAATGCTTTGGCTAGCCTTGGGTTTTGGGCCCCTACCATGCCGTGCATGTGATGTTTCCATGCTTTGCCATCATTTCGAATGTTATTTCAGTCCATGAAATGTGGTCATACACCTGCATTTGACATGCTTTCAATGTCTTAGAGAGTTTGTGTTTTATGCCTCATGAATGAATCATTGTGCATGTCTATATGCTTAGGTCTTTGGGATGCCATGCCTTAACTCTAATTTTTGTTCTTTGAGTCATCCCATGCTTGGTATTAATAGGTGTAGTGTAATCCACCTTATTTGTCTTGTATGCATCATGCCTCATGCTCACCATGCTAGCTTGTTTTGGCTTCCTTCCATGCATGTTTTAGTCTCATATTAACATGTACTAGGACTGTTTTGGGTTGCCCTTGCCATATCCTTCATGCTTTGTATAGCTGTAGTGTAATTGGCCTTGCAAGCTTTGTTTTTTGTTGACTCATGCATGCTATCTTTGAGCTATTTAGATGATTTGGCATCACTTAATACCTCATTTCAGAGCCTATAGCATTGCCATATTCCTACTTCAATCATGCTTTAAGTACCTTTGAGTGTTGTGCATTATTGCCTAGTTTATGGCTTAGCTTGTATGCTTGCATGCCTAGGTCTTTGGGCCCTCATCTCAGCATGTTTAGGTACTCATTTTGACCTATTTAAGCTCTGTCCATTCTTAGTTCATGCATTTGTGCCATGGATTGCATGCCTCCTTTGTAATCCTCTTTGATAGCTCCATGCTTTAAGGACCTTCGCATGCTTTACTTGTGTTGTTTAAATGATTTGGCATCATTTATCATCTCATTTCAGTGCACTTAGTGTTGTTACACTTCCATGCTTTCCACCATTTAGATGTTCTTGAGAGTTGCATCTTTATGCCTCAATTGGCGAGCCAATTGGCATGCATGCTTGTATGTGTTTTCGGTGCCTTCATCTTAGCATTATGGCCACTGATTTGGGCATCACTGAGGTCTGTCCATTTTGGTTTAAGTCCATCTTTGCATATTGTAGCATGCTTATCCATTTTGCATGTTGTTGCATGCTTGGTACATTGTTGCATACTCGTTGTTTGCACGTTTAGGTTGCATTGCATTGAGTATGCCATCATTCGCATTGTGCATGCATTAGCATTGTGTATGCCATTAGCCTTGTTAGGTTGTTCATATTGTATGTTTGCATGCTTAAGTCATATTGCATGTTTGCATGCTTGAGTCACCTTGTGTATGCCATGCTTGTATTGCATTGTTGCTTGGGTTAAGTGTTAATCCGAGCACGAGGAACGAGGGGCGTTTCATACTTCAAGTGATGAAACGTGTCTCAATTCTCAATCGCCGACGCACTTGATGATCCATGATAGAGTTTTAGGCTTTATATGTTTACTTGTGCATTCATTTCACATTGATTTGCACATGTTGGATCTTTGGCCATCATGCATCGGGATGCATGATTGATGGTCGTGGATTCGATTATGCCTCCCCCTTGATGTTTTGAGGTGATATGGGGTGGCATAGTGCGTACATACCCTTGGGAGACCCTCCATTTTCTCTATTTTGTGCTCTGCTGCAGTTTGGTGTCCCAGCACATCAGTGGCCGGCAGTGCTCTACAGATGGCCGGCACCTCCTCATCCTTGGCCGGCAGTGTACCATATTTGGCCGGCAGATGGTCGGCAGCATCTCTCCATGGCCGGCAGGCCACTGATGCACTCCCTAGACTGGTTTTGGTAAAGTTCAGCAGGAATTTCTTGAGGACACCCTGCAGACAGAGCCTCTAAAGAGCAACCGGAGAGCTTACCGGGACAGGAACCGAGCATGCATATTCACCTTCTTCAACTTACTGAGGCAGCATTGTTTAAATTGCTTACTTGTTAGTTAGCATTTGGTTTCGTAGTTAGTTAATTAATTTGTCGATTAATTACGTTTTGTAATAATTAGTTGTAGCTAGTTATTCATTCGGTTATGTAATAATTAATTAGCTTATTAGTTAGTTAATTAGTTGGCATGTATTATTTATTCTGACCCTCCGTCGAGAGGGAGAATTTTGTAATAAGTGTGCGTGCATGTGTGCATGTCTTCCAACCCCACGTCCCTTTTACTTAACCGCTTACGATGGTTAATTCTAGGTCATTTTCAATTAGTATCCTTATGCTATGTATGTTTGCATCATTCATTCATATTGCATGCACCGTGCTCGGCTCATCATACTAACTGCATTGTATTTCAATTCAAAATTGAATACATGTATCAAATGCTGCATCTCACATGCCACTTTAGAATAGCCGAGCCTATTTCTAGTTGCATTTTGCATGTGTTGCATTAGCCATCTTAACATGAACTAGGATCATGCATTGATTACTAACTAGTTTCTGTTTTGGCTCGGAGTACACTGTGAGTGTTTATGCTTTAGCATACTGCATGTGTGTTATTGATTGCCATGAAAGCATGCTTGCCATGAGGCTAACTGCTTAGTTGATTAACTGCCTGAATGCCTGTGGGTGAAGGTTGGATTACTTGAATTGGAACAAATTCATCAAATCTGCATTTTAGCCTACTTACGAGTAGCAAACTTCAAACCGTTTTGCAAACGAATATGCAATGTTTTGTTCAAAATTAGGCGATCTAGTCTATTCTTGTTTGCTGTGCGCATCACATAGTAATTCTAGCTAATTAACCGGAATAAGAACACATGTGTTTTCAAAAACAAGATATCTGTTTAGTAGTGGCCGATCTTTGATCGGGCGAGCGGGGGTGCTCATAGATGACCTTCCCCAATCGTACCCAAGTTCCCGAGCCGAGGCAACTTTGGTGATGACAAATACGTGGCCTTAGGCAACGAGTCAGGGTTTCCTAAATTTTTCCAAAAATAAAATATTTAGGTGGCAACTCTGTATCTAGCAAAGCAGTCCATGTTTGGCACTTCTTTACAAAAATCAGTTTTCCAAAACGATTTGCCGGATTTGGACTCTTTGGTGATTTATCGGTCCTGCATTGCACTTTGCGAGATCAGATTCAGAACTGTGACATTTGAGTCTGAACTGTACCATGAGGCCCAAGGGCGCGTCCACAGTTTCTGGCGACTCTGCTGGGGAGTTAGAGAACTTGACTCGAACTCATGATATCTTGTTTTGATTACACTTATGTGTCTCTTTGCATTGCATTTGCATTGGTGCGCCTAAGACACCGTGTGTGTCGTATGCTATTCCTGAATGGTTTGCCAGAGGCCCGCTTTGAGAAGCATGCCATAAGGCTGACCGGTTGCGAGCTCTGCCACGATGGGAACACAAACCCCGGTTTTTACCGGGGCACCCTTTTTGACCATTCGACCTAGTGCATATCGGAATCCATAGTGACTATTCCAAGCTAGGATAGGTTGCTTACCCAATTATAGGTTGTTTGAAACCGCTGTGTGCGTAGTGAAACCTTAGCTCCTGACAAAATAGGACAGGGAAACCCTACCCCAACATAGGAGTGTTTTTGGCTCTTATTTGTTTGCTATGTGCTGTTAGAGTGTATCTCTACAGGGAATGCACGTATCAGTTTGCAAGTCTGAGTATCAGGCCTGCGGGCATCAGTATTTTGAGAATCAGTTATATATGCGGGTATCAGATTCAATTTTGGGGCAGTGATTTGGGGAACAGTGATCAGTGGTTGAGGACAGTTCTTTCAGCTTGTGTGTGCCAACTGTGTGTTGTATTTATTTAAGCTGTTATGCTGTCCGTTTTTCTGTTTATTGTTTCCTTATTATGCTTTATTTATCTTTTTGCAAGGTAGTTTAGCACAATTGCATCCGACCAGGTAGATATTCCCCGAGCACTCTGGGTTAGAGGTCGTAGACTTAATCGATCCAGGGATCTGATAGACGGACAAGCAGTGTTTCTTTCTTTACCCCCGGTTACCAGGCGGAGGTCAACCAAGCACAGTGTATCAGTACAGCAGTCACCAGATCAGTGGTTTACCCCATTAATGAACAATCAGGCTAAGGTCTCAGTTTCTCTTGTAGGGACAGATATACCTGGTATCGGTATTCAGCTAGAACAACACAATATGGCAAGCATGGAGGAAATGGTGCGTCAACTCCAGGAGAGTATGAAGACCATGCAGCAGGATGTTGCCCGTCAAACAGAATTTGCCAAACAACAGGCAGAGGTCATGGCCCAACAGGCAGAGTTAATCACTAGGTTACAACAGCAAACTAGAGCGTCTCCCTCACACCAGGTCCCTCCCCCACCAAGAGTTCCATACTCGGGGAGGCAGTTAACGTCCAGGATGATACGAACATTCCAATCGGGCCGGCTCCGCCCTCGATTCTACCCCAGCTATCCAAGGCACCTACGCCCACCAACCAGCCAGATTCACCCTTTGAGTTCGAGGTGGAACCCACAGCATTAAAAGTGAGCAAGCTTGAAAAGTTGTTCAAGAAGTCCCAGGGTGTGAAATCCATTCCGGATATTGAGGGTGGGTACACTGACTCGGCCGTGACGCTGCCGGACCGATTTAAAGTGCCGCACATAGATCATTTCGATGGGTCTGGAGATCCTATGGTGCATTTGCGGCTCTTTTCGGACATACTGAGGCTGATGGGCCTCTCCAGATTACAGAAGCTTTCCCTGTTTGGCCGGACCCTGTCGGGTGTAGCGGCTATTTGGTACGCAAAGTTGGAAGATTCTGTTAAGAGGAGTTGGGAGGAGATGGCTGAGGCCTTCATAGCTCAATACTCCTATAATACACAGATTGAGATTACAACCCGTGATCTCGAAACAACCAGGCAAGAGCCGAAGGAGAGTTTCTCTGATTTTGTGACCCGGTGGAGGACCAAGGCCTCGATGATGACCGTCAGGCCTGTCGACAAGGACCAAATACGGATGGTTGTGCGCAACCTCCAACCTAAGCTCATGCAGAAGATGATCGTCCTCCCCCTACCTACCTTTTCAAACCTCCATGAGATTGGGGTGCAAATCGAGGACACCATGAAACAAGGCCTCATTGATAATGAGAAAGAGCAGCCCAAGAGGGCATTCAACCGCAGTTCGAATGTAGGCACAAGCAATGCTGCAGCTGCCAGAGCTTCAGATGTGAGTATGGTTACGACCACCAATACCCCGAGAACCCTTGCAGCTACACCATTCACCAGTGCGTCCGGAAGTAGCTCACAAACAACCAAATATCCACCCCGAAGCCAAAGAACCTTCACCCCACTATAGATGCCCCCCATCCAAAGCTCTGGGGGTTTTGATCAAGAAAGGGCACTTAAAGCCCCTAGAGCCGCAGCCACTACCAGACAGACTACCTGCTTCCCATAACCCAGCCAAGTACTGCGCCTTTCACCAACAGCATGGTCATAATACCGACCAGTGCTTTCGATTGCGTCATGAGATTCAGGATCTCATTGATAACAGGGTAATTGTGCCTCCGGAAAAACAAAATGTCACAACCAACCCTCTCCCACCACACAACCAAGCTCCACCTCCCAAACGCATTAATCTAATCCAAACTGGGGTTGTGTCATACGACCCTAGCATAAATATCACCTCTTCTCACCTACCCAAGACAAAGGTGTTCATTCGTGACAGCACTGACTTGTGCATGTTGGACATCTCCCAAACCCAACCTGAGATGGTGGTGGTGACTACCGGAGATAAAATTGTGTCGACTGTAGAGGTAGATCAGAATGATTATGTGGCACCTGAGGGGTCTACCAGTTTCAGATACAACCCGAGCGGTTATATTACATCAGTAGACCAGGCTAGGCCGAATGTGGAATTGCCAGTGGGGACAGAGATTTGTGTAGTACGAGAGGATGAACCTAATCAAGGGCTAGATGACCTAGCGGACCTGGAAGAAAACCTTGTAAATCTGCAGTTCTTTGAAGAGCAAGATTCAGGGGACGTGACAGTCAATTGGTTTGATGGGTCAGCAGAAACTACTGGATGGCTTGACGACCAACCAGATGTTGTGGAACAACCTCAGTTAGAGCAGAGTCCGCTAGGGACGGAGACATCAACAACGGCCGAAAGGGCCGGGAATCAGAATGCACCGCCGGAGAGCAACGGTGATAATAATTTTGCTCAGGACTAGAGCATTTCGAATATAGAGGACATTGAACAGCAAGCCGCACTGAAACAGTTCGAGCGAGAAAGGACCGAGGGTTCTGAAAGAGTCAGGAAAGCCAAAGCCCCTGAGGGGACAGAACGTATTGTGAGCACAGGAACGGAAGGTACTGTGGGTACAGGAATAGTTGTAACGGAGCCGGACAGGTGTTTGTTGGTTGCCGATGGCATGTGGTGGGAAGATGACGACCTATGTCTTTCCCACACGGATGACGACTGGGGACAAAGCTAGCCAGATGATACCTGGTATGTGGGTGAAGTAGACCACATGACTAGGAGCGGGCAGTATTTTAAGCCTCCGCACTTAGATCAACCAGAAGCGTCCGGGAAGGACAAGGAGGCAGAGAAGCAGAAAGAAAAGTTACTCGAAGAAGAGATTGTGCTAAAACAGCTGAAGAAGATACAAGCAGACATCTCCATCTGGGGACTGCTAATGGCTTCAAGAGTACATAGACAGGCTATCCTTTCGGCAATAGACAAGGCCAAACTCTTAATAGACACTACACCTGAACAGCTGGTAGGGCTGGTCTTTCTAGGAGGAGCTTCCCCGACGTTGACCTTTTCTGACAAGGAACTGCCGCCTGAGGGCTCGGATCACAACAAACCACTCTACATCTCTGTGGAGTGTAGAAACAAATGGATACCAGTGGTTCTTGTCGACACAGGATCCGCCATTAACGTGTGCCCATCAAGGACAGCATATACAATCGGGTTGAAGCCCGCAGACTTCGTGCCAACTACCCAAGTGATAAGGGCCTACGACAATACAAGCAGAGAGGTGAAGGGGATTGTGCAGATTCAGACCAAGGTTGGTCCAGGACAACATGATGTTGATTTTCATGTCTTGGACGTTCTCGCAACCTTCAATCTACTCCTAGGGCGGCCGTGGCTGCACCAGGTGAAGGCAGTCTCTTCCACACTACACCAGATGTTAAAATACCCTCACGGGAAGGGGGTAGCTATAGTTTTCGGGAATTCATCAATTCATCCACCACCAGAGATGTCTACACCGGTTTTGGAAATCGAGCATGGCACGAAGGATGTGTTCCTATCAGGATTTACTCTAGCCGAGGCCCGGGTTGTTCAGAACATCTTAGCCATTGATGAGGGGTTGTATGTCAGTGCATAGTCTGTATACCTTATGAACAAGCTTCAGCACATCCCCAGGATGGGATTAGGAAAAAGTGGCTGGAAGGGCATTATTGCA
Organism: Camellia japonica; assembly: GCA_030407325.1. Lineage (NCBI taxonomy): Eukaryota > Viridiplantae > Streptophyta > Magnoliopsida > Ericales > Theaceae > Camellia > Camellia japonica. The sequence continues at coordinate 109,800,251 of JAPPVO010000019.1, forward strand.
TCGGCCGAAGTGCCGCACAATCCGCATACCTTTGGCTTGGGTTATTTGCCCACCAAAGAGGACTGGTTGAGGAAAGGTAAAGAGATGGTTGGAAGAGCCAAAGCCAAGCAGACCGGGAAACATTTTGAGTTAATGCACCGACCCATCCAGGGTACCCTGAACGGACGCTTCGTCCGGGAGGGGGAAGACTTTCCATTCTGCGGCTTCCCAGAGCCATGGTTGAACGTAGAAAAGAGGTGCGTGCCGGGATTTGAAATCTTCTTCGACTTGCAGTTATCCGAGAATGCTGTCGCCAAGGAGCAGACAGCTCCATCAGCCGAGGTTAAGCAGTGTAAGGAAGTGGATTCTGAGAACACCGAGTTTGAAATTGGGGTAGCACTGGCCTGTCTACTATCAGATCCTCCGATCGTACATGAGTGCTTGGAGGATGATCTCTCGGTGTCTATGATTGGGAACGAAACGGCTGCGAGCCCACCTTCTAACATTTTCGATGCATCCGTCGTACCCTCCCTCGTCTGCCAATACGATGAGGGATTCTTATCGAGCAGCACCAGGTCAGGTAGTGAGCCGGAATCTAATTCCACTGAGTCAGTAGAGTCGGAATCAGGTTCCAGCTCATCTGAGTCTGAGTCCGGTATTCCTGGGAGTGACAACCCAGATACCACAGTCCTGTCCAGGCCGTCTTTTTCTTTCTCTTTTAAGTCTGTTGTAACAGAAGAATCAGATGGACTGGATGAAGTGATTAATGAGAATGGAATAGTTGTGGCTTCTGAGTACTTTTCTGTGCCTTTGATTTATTGTATTAATCAGGACTTTCAAAATTTCGATGAAAACGACGAGGAAGAAATTCCTCCGGTTTTGAAATATTTGCTAGAACAAGAGCAGGAGAGGTTTGTAAAACCCTTGGTTGATGAAATCACCCAAATTAACGTTGGTACTGAGAAGGACCCGCGGCTGGTCCAGATCGGGTCCACGTTGTCTTCGGAAGAGCGCAAGCGCTTAGTCGCTTTATTAAAAGATTTCAAAGATGTTTTCGCGTGGTCCTACGAAAACATGCCTGGAATCGATCCTGAGATTGTATAGCACCAGATCCCTCTTGACCCAGAGGCCCGACCTGTCAAGCAGAAACTCAGAAGGATCCGCCCAGACTGGGCTATCAAGATTAAAGAAGAGGTCACCAAGCAAATTGACGCAGGGTTCCTGCTGGTATCCGAATACCCAACTTGGTTGGCCAATATCGTTCCGGTGCCAAAGAAGAACGGCAGGATTCGGGTATGTGTGGATTTCAAGGATTTGAGTAAAGCCAATCCGAAGGACGACTTTCCTCTGCTGCATATCGATGAGTTAGTGGATTTTACTGCGGGGCATGCATTGCTTTCGTTTATGGATGGCTTCTCAGGCTACAACCAGATTGTAATGGCACCCGAAGACTGGGAGAAAACTTCTTTTACCACCCCGTGGGGGACCTATTGTTATAGGGTAATGCCATTTGGGCTGAAAAATGCTGGAGCTACATATCAACGGGCCGCGACCATGATATTGCATGACATGATCCACAAAGAGGTTGAGGTGTACATGGACGACATGATTGTCAAGTCCAAGGAAAGAGAGGGCCACTACACCGCCTTGCAAAAGTTCTTCCAAAGGATCAGAGAATTCCGGTTGTGGCTAAATGCTCAGAAGTGTACGTTTGGTGTTACAGCAGGGAAAATGCTGGGGTTCTTAATTACACAAAGGGGCATCGAAGTCGACCCTTCCAAAATCAAGGCCATCTTAGAAATGCCACCACCAAGGACTGAAAAGGAGGTGCGAGGCTTTCTGGGTAAAGTGTAATTCATAAGACGGTTTATCTCAAAATTAACCTTGACTTGTGAACCACTCTTTGGTCTCCTGAAGAAAGGAACGAAGTTCCAATGAGACGGCCGATGCCAAGCTGCTTTTGAACAGATCAAACAATACTTACAGAACCCACCTGTGTTGTCACCACCTGAGCCGGGGAAACCGTTGATTTTGTATCTTTCAGTGACTGAAACTACAATGGGCTGCATGCTTGCACAAGAGTCTGAGGACAAAATGGAGAGGGCTATTTACTATCTGAGCAAGAAAATGCTGGAATACGGGACCCGATACACTCCGCTGGAGAAGGCTTGTCTGGCCTTGGTATGGGCTACCAGGAAGCTGCGGCACTCCCTGTTAGCTCACTCTGTAATGTTGGTTTCGAGATTAGATCCCATCAAATATCTCTTCGAGAAACCGGCACTTACGGGTAAGCTAGCCCGTTGGCTGCTTCTACTTTCCGAATTCGATCTGAAGTATGTGACACGCAAGTCAGTAAAGGGGAGGGTGGTAGCGGAGTTCCTTGCCGATCACCCAGTTGAAGGAAATAAAGCAGTTGAGTACCTATTCCCAGACGAGGCCATTTTGCATGTCGAAGACGAAACTTGGACGATGTACTTTGACGGAGCGTCAAACCAATATGGGTACGGGATAGGGGTGTTGCTGATAGCACCCGACAATTCCCGCATCCCTCTAGCATTCAAACTCCATTTCAAAGTATCGAACAATGAAGCAGAATATGAGGCATGCATTGCTGGTTTAGAAGCTGCCCTAGAACTAAGGGCAAAACGGTTGGATGTCATCGGGGACTCAAACCTTGTTGTATCCCAAGCTAAGGGAGATTGGAAAGTCAAAAAAGAAAAGATGAGAATTTATCACTAGACATTGGACTTACTGATTCCTCGGTTTGAGAAGTTGAACTTCGCTCATCTGTTAAGAGAGAACAACAGGTTCGCAAATTCACTAACAACTCTATCTTCCATGATAGACATCCCTTTTGGAGTCCGGATGCGTCCGATCATCATTGACCAGAAATTTGTGCCGACCTACGAGCTGATTGCTGTCATAGAAGAGGTTTAAGCTGAGAACCCCTAGTATTACGATGTTTGGAACTTCTTGGAAAAAGAGGCGTATCCACCAGGGGCAAACGCCAAAGATAAGAGGGAATTAGAAGAATGGCTGCTCAGTTCATCGTCTGCGGGGGTAAACTGTACAAGAGAGGTCATCTCGGAATGCATAAACTGTGTGTTGATGCTGAAGAATCAAAGCGCCTGATAGAGGCCATCTATGGAGGAGAGTGCGGAGCACAAATGAATGGGGTGATGCTAGCCCGAAAAATCCTTAGACAGGGTATTACTAGTCCACCATGGAGGAGGATTGTATTGGCTTTGTTCGGCAATGCCACAAATGTCAAATCCATGCAAATCGCATGAACATTCTGCCGTCGAAGCTGTATAACATGACTTCACCATGGCCATTTTCAGTATGGGGGATAGATGTGATCGGAGCTGTCACTCCGAAAGGGTCCAATGGGCATGAGTTCATTCTGGTAGCGATAGACTATTTTACAAAGTGGGTTGAGGCCCAATCTTATGCGGTATTGAAGGCTTCACATGTCGTAAAGTTCATCAGGAACAACATCATCTGTCGCTACGGGGTCCCGAACGAGATTATTTCAGATAATGGTTCCCACTTCAAGAAGGAGGTGATCGACTTGTTGGAGAAATACAACGTGGCTTTTCACAAGTTATCTACATATCGGCCTCAGACCAACGGAGTAGTTGAGGCCGCCAACAAGAACATCAAACACATATTGCAAAAGATGGTGGAGACCTACCGAGACTGGCCAGATAAGTTGCCATTTGCTCTGTGGGGCTACCGGACTTCAATTCGTACTTCTACTGGAGCAACTCTGTATTCCTTGGTCACCGGGATGGAGGCTGTTTTGCCTATCGAAGTTGAGGTTCCATCATTGCGAGTATTGGCTGAGTGTCAGATAGCTGAGGCAGATTGGCAGCAGAGCAGGTTCGAAGAACTCATGCTGTTTAATGAGAGAAGGCTGAAAGCACTATACCATGTCCAAGGTTATCAACGAAGAATCACCAGGGCTTTCAACAAGAAAGTTAAGTCCAAGAATTTGAAATAAGGGGATTTAGTGCTCAAAGACAACCGAGCTCCCATTCACGACCCCAGGGGCAAGTTCAAACCCAATTGGATTGGCCCTTACATCATCAAGTCTATTTGGTCAGGTGGAGCTGTCGTTCTGATGGACCTAGATGGCCTAGAGTTTTCCCAACCGATCAATATGGACAAGTTGAAGAAATATTACCCCTGAGTGGCTCGCTAGGCCGAAAACCCGAAAGGGCGACCTAGGCAAAAGTTAGAGTATGAAAAAAATTGAAATTACAAAAACTGAGCTCGCAAGGTTGAAAACCCGCAAAGGGCGGCCTTGGCAAAAGTTAGAGCGCAAAAGGAGAGAGTTAATACTCGAGTGAACCCAAGCCGAACTACGTAAGGCTTGATTCCCATCTTTGGGATACGTAGGCAACTTCATCCTAAAGTCCAACCATAAACACTTCCCGATCAACTTTGTCCATATGATCATGTTTGGTCATCTCTGTCTATTCAGCATTCAAGAGCTCGGTTATGATCTCCAGTGCAGTGCTATTCAGACTAGGGGCAACTTTCCAGTTGCTAGGATCCGGGGTTGTACATCTCAGTGATAGATCTTGGGCATGTCCAGTTTTGATCCATATCGAAAATGGTTTTGAAAAGTTTTAATAAAAGTTGATTTTGCTCAAATTAATCTTTTTACAACTTAGACCATTTTTGGACCAAACGAAAAATTTTCAGTACCCACAACCTTCAATTTCATTGATTTCAATACAGAGTTCTCCTACTCTTGAATACAAATTGAAGTTGCTTTTTATTACATTCATAAAGAAAACTTGAAAGTACTGATAAAGCAAAATAAATCCGGGGCATAGTCAAGTGTTCCTGCGTCCCTTCCCAGAGCTGGTGGAAGCCTCTGATGCTAAAGTAGGCCCAATCTGCGCCTCCTCGGCAAGCCAAACTGTGTACTCATCAGAAAGAATGCAACTGAAAATCGGAACGAGGGCCAAAAGCTCTCTCGTTCTCCAGGCTGTGGCATACCTAGCCAACTGTGCGCCCCGGACCAGAAATACAGTAGGGTATTCTATCCCATCTTCCGGACAAGTCTGATCATGGCCGAACTGGCGCCGGAATCGGAACGGAAAATAGAACACGCAGTGTGTCAAGCCAATCAATTGAATCCCAGGCTGACGGGTCATACTGTAACTCATTGCCGGTAGATTAAGCCAAGGACAGCGCCAAGCAATGTCTGTAGCGGACAAGCTACACATCCAGCTGCACCACCATCCCTCATCAGGAGCATCGACTAGACGTCGCCGGAAGAAATAGCTGCGAGCTGAGTATGCTGGACATGAGTCCACAACCTTCAATTTATCCATCAACCACACCTGGGGAGGGATGAAAAATGAGAGATTAAAGAATAGAGAGGTGTACGTTGAGAGAAAAGTAAGAAAAGGGTTTTGAGAGAAAAACCGAGTTTGAGGGCCGAGCAATGTGAGAAACATATGCAAGATGGGGTGGGAAACATTACCTGCAATAGTAGTGGGCTCCCCACCAATCTAGTCGTCTCCTGGCAATAAAAAGCATCCAAGCCCACCAATGTCTCAGCTAAAGTCATGGCAATGCAGTTCTTGCCTTCCCTTAAGCCCTCGGCGACCTCAATCAAACGAGTGCTAAACCCTCCAGAGCCTGGGGCCAGCAAGAAATGAGACAGCATACACAAGCAAAGCGCATGCCGCCGATAACCCTGCCAAATATGGTCGCCGCGGTCACCGGCATCAGAAAACCGACAAATCAAGCTTGGAATGTCCAGCTCTTTGCCGTGAATCAATGACCGAGCGTCATGCAAAGTAAGGCCGCACATCCGTCCCAAGGCTTAGGCGTGGCCAAAGCGGAATTGTGGCAAGATTTCTTCGTCGCGCTCAGATTCCATTAGAGCTTGGAAGTCTTCGAAAGTGGGACACATCTCTTGCCCGCCAAAGCTAAAGACGTGCGTCACTGGATTCCAAAATCTTGCCGCGGCATGAAGGAACAGAAAACACAGCGGGGTGTGACCCAACGTGAATAGTGCATTTATGTCGAAGCCCTGGAAACTCAGCTTTTCCGAGCCATCTAAGTTGGCAATCCAATTTGTGAGGTTTTGGACAAGAAATGCTTCCATTTGGTGCAAAATTGAGCTGAAATGAAGAGAATCCCGAAGCTGGAACTCATATAGAAGATAAGGCAGTGAGTGGAGGACAAATGTCGACGTTTCGGAGAGTCTGCCATCGATGGCCGACAGTGGCTCATCAGTGGCCGGCAGTGGCACACTGATGGCCGGCAGGCCTTCTTATGTGGCCGGCAGCCCCTCCCTCATGCTCACTGGCCTTCTTGGTAAAGACCCAGTTGTTTGCTGCAGAGAATTCATGTTACTTGTGTCTTTTAAGGTCTTGTTTTTTTTTTTTTGTTGCCCTATCAGACTCTGTTGCGTCTCGTTTAAGATGTATTAGTATTCGATTTTGTATCGAGTTATAATCATTTTTCTCTCATTTATCGAGTTGTCGTAACTTGCTTATCGAGTTGTAAACTGGTTAAGACTTTGTTTTGATTATCGAGTTGTTTTGTTGTTAGTCGGTTCACTACCTGATTAGTGCAATTCGAGTGTTTAGTTTTCAAAACAAAAGTTCAATCTCATTTACATTGTTGTGTAAAGTGATGCGATGCGACGCGATGCATAGAATGTACAAATGTAACACTTTTTCAACAAAAAACTGCTTTCATTCCATCATAGATTCTTTTTACAAAAGAGCATAGTTTTAAAAAGTAAATCTGCCTGACGCAGTACAATGTGCAAAACTACTAGTAAAAAGAAAAATAAAGCAAAAAGAAGAGCAGCGTCTGAATCAGCAAAATATCTAGATCGGCGCCAATCACCTCAAGACTGAGAAGTCCTCCTCGTCCTCTTCCTCGACCGAGAGGACTCTGGAACGTCGCCACCGTCAGCACCTGACTCTAAACTCAAACCATCCCCAGCTCCATCTCCATCCTGAGATGACTCTGACCGCGGACTCAATGCCTCCTCGTCAGACTCACCATCATCTGGGGCAGGCCCCCCGTGAACTAGTCCCTCGTCCCGCTCCCCCTGCTGCTCGGGGAGGTGCTGAAAGACCCGCCCCTGCTCCTGCTCCTGCTGAGACACCAGATGGGCCTGGCGTCAAGAAAGGAATCTAAAAAAGGGCAATCCGCCAAAATGCATTAGTAATCAAGATGTATCAGATGCCAAGAATAATGTGCTGTGAGCAGTGAATGATTTGCAGTGAATGTGTACCGTGAGCGGTGTATGGGAGCAATGTATCAGGTCAGTGTAGTGTGCAACTGTGCAAATGATGGCGTGTTAAGAAAAGACTGTGTGGCATGAACTGTAGTTTGAAAGAACTCACCAGAATATTGTAAATACTGAGCAGGTCCATGCTCGTCTGCAGCATCCCCATCACCGAAGCCGTCATCTCCAGAGACTGACGAGTGTACTCAATGGGAGCCTGCAAAAAAATGTTGAAGTCATTAGTATTCTGCGGGATATCAAATAAAATCGAATGACTGTACAGAAAAAAAAAGTATAGCGCATACCGGGGTCGAGCCGTAAACTCCGACGAGCTCGTGACCAGCTGGAGGAGGAGTGAAGGGAATCTGATAAGTCTCTCCAGCCCGCCCTCGGCATGTCATAGTAGCAGGCAACACGGGCCATGTAGTCCCCTGTCTCTCCTCGGGACCTCTCCTCCTACGAGACCTGGTCACTCCGCCTCTCCCTCTCGCAGCTGGAGCCCTCGCTCCCTCTCCTCCTCGAACACCAGTCAAAGGTGGCATCAGATGCGTCCGAATAAAGGCTGCGTAGTCACCCTCGGCACAGAAGAAATCTATCTCCAGCCCTATGTAGACACCCCATTTTTGACCGTCCTCAAGACTTGGACGTCATCATTTGAACACCCGATGATCATCCATGTTCGTGTTCGTTTTGAGTTCCCGGAGGTCTCGGCCGCACGCCTTGCCTCAGGATCTCTTAACTGGACTGTTCTGTGCTTAGTTTTGGACCAAGAACTTGTTAGTTTTTGCTTCTGAGGGCAGAGAATGGCTTGTCAGCCATCCCCGGATCCCACCGGCCAAGACATGATGTCACCGGCCATGTTCTCTTGCCACCGGCCATTTGTGATGGCCGGTCGGCACCTTTGATGGTCGGCCGGCCTTTAATTTGGTCAATCGGCCATATTTTCTGGTCGAGCCTTCTTTTTTGCTTTTTTTAGGCATTGTGCATGCCAGCTGTGCCAGCTGGAGCACACAGATCTGTCCTCCATACACGTGTATGGAGGACTTGCACCCTTTGCACCCTTTTTGTTCTAAGCTTCTTGGAGAAGCTTGCACCCTTTGCTCTAGCTTCTTGAGGAAGCTTGGACCTTTGTCTTAGCTTCCTCAAGAAGCTTGAACCCTTTGTCTTAGCTTCCTCAAGAAGCTTGACCCCCTTGACCCTTTTTGTTTAGCTTCTCTAAGAAGATTAGGCCTTTGCCTTGCTCTATAAAAGGAGGCCTCTCTTCTCCTTTGAAGGGGTTGAACAAATCAGAGAAAATCAAAGATATATATGGCATATACACCACTCTCTCTCTATATCTCCCTCTCTCTCTACATTTGTGTGTGTTAGAGTGTCCAAAAGTGAGTTTTGTTCCTAGTTTTGCACTAAGACACCTAGTGTTACACCATACCTTGGTTATTGAGGTGTTGAGAGGTTGGTCTTGGAGCTTTTGAGTTGGTTTTGATCAGAAAAGGGGGCTGGAGTTTTGGTTCTTGAAGTGTTCTTCAAGGGTGAGTACTATTGCTTTATATTCCCCATTCTTGCACTAGCTTTTAACCTACTTTGCATGTTGTTTTGAGCTTTGTGTATAACTGATAAAAGTTCTGATTTTTCATGTTTAAGATGTTTCATTAAGGTCATTCTTGTGTTTGGGGCCGACCTCCCCCTCTTAGGCCTTGTTTGGCTCTTTTGTGCCTTATTTGTTGAGCTTTGGGAACTTTCGTGTATTGGCCTTCTCACCACTGAAATCCAGAGGATTTTCAGTGGTGGTGAAGTGGTTTTGAGGTCTTATATAGGGGAGGGACACCCCTCTCCCCTTATGTCTCATTTGCTTGTGTTTTTGGCTCATAAGGGTAGCATGTATGCTTAGTCGATTTTGGCTCCATTTCAGTGGGTATTTGGTGTTATTTGGTCATGCTTTACCTCTGTTTTAGGTTGGTTTGTTGACCCCTTGCATGCACCATACACTTGCCTTACATTCCTCTATTTTACCTTGAAATGCATCGTGCATTTAGACCACCATGCTTGCATGTTTTGACTTGGCCTTGTGAAGTTTTTGGTCATATTTTATCATGTTTAAGCTCTGTTGGGTGTTGATTTGGTCATGCTTTCCATACTTTGTATAGCCTCTTTGCATCTTAGCTTGTTGGCTTCGGGTGTGTGAGTCTTTAGCATGCATTACTTAGGCTATTTCAGTGATTTGGAATCACTTATCATGCCATTTCAGTCCATGTTTTATGCTTACATGCTTGCATTTGTTACCCTTTCAATGCCTTGAAGAGTTGTGGTCCTATGCTCCATGTTTAAGTCCTTGGTGTATGACTTTTGTTTGAGTTCTTGGGCTGCCATATTAGTGGGTTTTGGTGTGTATTTTGACGCATTGAAACTCTGTTTTTGGTTGCATAATCCATGCCGTGTGTGGTCATGATAGTTGTAGTGGAATGCTCCCTTTTATGCCTTAGTTTTAGGCCCATTGGTGTGCATGTTTGCATGAGCATTTGTCCATCATTTCCATCACTTTTGGCCACTGTTTTGGGGCATGGCCGAGGTCCCCCATTCCGGTTTAAGTCCACCTTTGTACATAATTGCATGTTTGACATGTTGCATTACATTAGTTGCATGCTTACACTATATCATGTTTGCATGTTGTTTAGCTAGTTGCATTACATAACCTTGTTGCATACTTGGCATATTAATGTGACATTAGTTTAGCTTGCATGATAGGTTGCATTGCATTTGGCATGCTTGTTCCCTTAGCCTCATGTACATACTTGAGCCATATTGCATGCATACATTACATTGTGTTTAGTTTGGGGTGTCAAACCAAACACAAGGATCGAGGGACGTTTTGTACTTGAAGTGACGAAACGTACCTCAATCCTCGGTCGCCGACGCTCTTGATCTCAACATGATAGGGCGTGTAGCATTCATTTGTTTTGTTGCATTCATTTACATTGATTTGCAAACTTGGTACCTTTGGCCATCATGCATCGAAATGCGTGATTGGTGGCCCCAGGACCGAAGGCCACACTCCCTTGAGTCTGTAGAATGATAGGGAAAGTGGCCATGCACACATTGCTTTGAAATTTCCTTGCCATGCACTGTCTGTCCTCTGCTGCTGTCAAAATAGGATTCTGCAAGAAGATTTGGCCGGCCGACCACATACAGTGCCGACCGACCAAAAATATCTGGCCGATGGCTTCACAACTGGTCGATGACCATTTATCAATGGCCGGTGGATCCTTACCCTGGCCGGTGGCATCCCAAAATGATCAGGGAGTGGTTCAGAAGCATCAAGAATATTTTCACAATTCTCAGAGGTGCAGAACAGTGCAAATGGAGGCAACAGTGGCATGGCAACGGGTTTCCGAGCGAGGCGATCGAGCATGCATCATTCAAGCATTCCGAGGCGGGGCTGCGGCCACCTCCTTTTGTAATTAATTTATTAATTGACTAGGGTTTTGTAATATTCAATTAGCTAGGGTAGTTAATTATTTATTCAGTTTGTATTATTCGGACCCTCCTGTAGACGTCCCCGAACGCCCCGGGAGGGAAATCCCCCGTTCTGTTCATTTGGGCTCACTACAGTTCAGGACTCAATGTGACGGTCCTGTATCTAATCTCTCAAAGTGCAATGCAAGACCGATGAATCATCAAAGAGTCCAAATCTGTCAATCGTTTTTGAAAACAGATTTTTTGAAAGAAGTGCCAAACATGGACTGCTTTGCCAGATACAAAGTCGCCACCTAAATATTTATTTTTGGTGGAATTTAGGAAATCCTGACTCGTTGCCTAAGGCCACGTGTCCGTCATCACCAAAGTTGCCTCGGCTCGGGAACTTGGGTACAATTGGGGAAGGTCACTTCGTGAGCACCTCCGCTCGCCCGATCAAAGGTCGGCCTCTACTAACCATGATATCTAGTTTTGAAAACATTATGCGTTCTTATTCCGGTTAATTAGCTAGAATTTACTATGTGATGCGCACAACACACAAGTATAGACTATATCGCCTAATTTGGAACAAAGCATCGCATATCCGTTTGTTTGAAAACAGTTTGAGGTTTGCTACTCGCAAGTAGGCTAAAGTACGGATTTCAATGAATTTGTCCCAACTCAAGCAACCCAACCTTCACCCACAGGCATTCAGGCAGTTAATCAACTAAGCAGTTAGCCTCATGGCAAGCATGCTTCCATGTTAACACTCACATACATGCAAGATGCTAAAGCATAAACACTCACCAAGTACTCCGAGCCAAAACAGAAACTATTTAGTAATCATATGCATGATCCTAGTTCATATTAAGATGGCTAATGCAACACATGCAAGAATGCAGCTAATATAGGCTCGGCTATTCTAAGATGGCATATGATGATGCTACAGCTAACACGTATTCAACTTGGAATTGAAATACAATGCAGGTAGTATGATGCGCCGAGCCCGGTGCATGCATTACGAATGAATGTATGCAAACATGCTATCATAAGTATGCTAATCAAAACATGCCCTAAACTAACCATCGAAAGCTAGTAAATAAAAGGAAAGAAAGACGTGGGGTTGGAAGACATACACACACTCACGCACACATATTACACAATTGCCCTCACTCGGAGGGTTCGAATGAATATTACAAAACAAATAAATAATTGACTATTCTAGCTAATTAAATATTACAAAAACTTCTAATTAATTAACAAATTAATTACCGAAAGAAGGTGGCCGCAGCCCCGCCTTGGAATACGTGAATGATGCATGCTTGACTCGCCTCGCTCGGAAACCCGTACCATGCCACTGTTGCCTCTGTTTACACTGCCTTGCTCCTCTGAAAATTATAAAAGTTTCCAACTGCTTTGAACTTCATCCTGAGTGTTTTGGAGTTCCACTGGCCAGAAACAAAAGGCCACCGGCCATGGGAAAGGGATTATCGGCTGGACACTGATGGCCGGTCGGCACTGTAAGTGGCCGGTCAGCCGTTTCTTCCTGCAAAGCCCTGTTTTGACAGCAGCAGAGGACAGGTAGTGCATGGTATGGAATTTTCAAAGCAATGTGTGCATGGCCACTCTCCCAATCATGCTATACACTCAAAGGAGTATGGCCCTCGGTACTCGGGCCATCAATCGCGCATTTCAATGCATGATGGCCAAAGACACCAAGTTTGCAACTCAATGTAAATGCATGCAACAAAACAAATGAGTGCTAATGCCCTGTCATGTTGAGATCAAGGGCATCGGTGACCGAGGGTTGAGACGTGTTTCGTCACTTTGAGTACGAACACTCTCAACCCTCATGCTTGGTTTCACACCCCAAACCAAGCAAAATGATATGCATGTGTGCCATATACAATGCAAAGTGATGCGGCTAATGCAATGTAATGTGAGCATGCTAACTTTATGCAATGCAATATGAACATGTCAAGCATACAACAAGACCATGTAATGCAACTAGCTAAACAACATGCAAACATGCGAACATGATACAATGTAAGCATGCAACCAATGCAATGCAACATGTCAAACATGCAAAGTATGCAAAGATGGACTTATACTGAAATGAGAAGGCCTCAGCCCACCCCAAAACAATGGCCAAAGTGCATGGAAGTAATGGACTAAACACCTTCAAATGTGCACATATGGAAGTCTAACACTTAAGCATGCAAGAAGTCAACTCTCAGGCGCATTAAGAAGAGACAAACATGGACAAATTACCAGCATAACGAGCTCTGAAAACATGTAAAAGACAATGCCAAATCCACTATGTTATGCAAGCAAGGCATGCAACAATGACTAAAACTTGAAGCCAACAAAAGGGTCCAAACCGTGGCTATGTCAACCAAACCCCAAAGGATCAAAATGACCTAGAACAGTCCTAGAGCACTCCAAAACAAGACTAAATCATGCATGGACTATGGTTAAAACATGCCAAGAAAAGGGCCCAAAACAAAGGGCATTCAAAGCCGCAAAATGGAGTATTACTCTACACCTACCCCAACCACTTATGGTATGGATTATGCAACCCAAAACAGAGTTTTAATGCATCAAAATACACCCAAAAACCCTCTGATATGGCAGCCCAAATGACTTAAACAAAAGGCATGCACTATGACTCAAACATGGAGCACAAGGTCACATTTCTTCAAGGCATTGAAAGGATAACAAATGCAAGCATGTAAGCATAAAACATGGACTAAAATGACATAATAAGTGATTCCAAATCACTGAAATAGCCAAGGTAATGCATGCTAATGACTTACACACCCGATGCCAACATGCTAGAATGCAAAGAGACTATACAAATCATGAAAGGTGTGATCAAATCAACACCCAAAAGACCTCAAGCATGATGAAACATGACCAAAAGCTTCACAAAGCTAGGCAAAAATATGCAAGCATGGTGGTCTAATGGCAAGATGCATTTCTAGGCAAAATGGAGGAATACAAGGCAAGTATATAATGCATGAAAGGGCCATTAATCCAACCAAAAACAGAGGCATATTATGACCTAATAACACCCAAAAACCTCTGAAATGGAGCCAAAGACAACTAATCATGCATGCTACCCTTATGAGCCAAAAACATGAACAAATGAGAGACAAAGGGAGGGGGGTGTCCCTCCCCTATGCAAGACCTCAAAACCTCTTCTTCACCACTGAAAATCCCCTGGATTTCAGTGGTGAGAAGGCCAATACACTAGGATTCCAGAAGCTCAACAAAGAAAGCACAAAAAGGGCCAAACAAGGCCTAAGAGGGGGAGGTCGACACCCAACACCAAGTGACCTCAATGAAACATCTTAAGCATGAAAATACAAGACTTTTTTCAGTTATACACAAAGTCTAAAACAGCATGAAAAGTGGGTTAAAAACTAGTGCAAGAATGGGGAATATAAAGCAAATAGTGTTACCCTTGAAGAACACTTGAAGAGCAGCAACCTCAGCCCCCTCCTTATGATAAAAACCAGCTCAAAACTCCAAGAACAACCTCTCAATACCTCCACAACCGAAGTAAGGTGTGATACTAGGTGACTTAGTGCAAAACTAAGACCAAAACACACTTTTAGGCCCTCCAACACACACAAATGAAGAGAGAGAGGGAGATATAGAGAGAGAAGGTGTATATAACAGATATATAGACAAACAAAGGTGCTAAGCTTCCAAGAGAAGCTAATCAAAAGGGATCAAGGCTTCTTAAAGAAGCTAAGGCAAAGGGGCCAAGGCTTCCTGAGGAAGCTGAGATAGGGGTTCAAGCTTCTTGAGGAAGCTAAGACAAAGGTCCAAGCTTCCTCAAGAAGCTAGGCCAAAAGGGTGCAAAGGGTGCAACTCCTCCATACACGTGTATGGAGGACAAGTCTGTGCACTCCAGCTGGCACAGCTGGCATGCACCATGCCTGAAAAAGGAAAAAATGGGGTATCAGCCAAATATATGGTCGGCCGACCACACAAAGAGCCGACCGGCCATCACCAATGGCCGGTGGAAAGAAAACAAGGCCGATGGCCCTAAGCCAAGGCCGGTGGGTACCAGGGATAGCTAACAAGCTATTCTCTACCCTCAGGTGCAAGAAACAAACAAGTGTTGGTCCAACCAAGCACAAGACAGTCGAGTTGAGAGATCCTGAGGCAAGGCGCGTAGCCGAGACCTTCAAGAACTCAAAACGAACACAAACATGGATGATCACCGAGTGTTCAAACGGTGACATCCAAGTCTTGAGGATGGTCAAAAATGGGGTGTCTACAGTTGCCCCTCTTTGACAAAACTCGAAAGTCATAACAATGACGGGAGTGAGTGTCAAAGCCCAGAGACGACCCATTTTTGACTAGGCCGAAGACTTAGACACAGCATGCAAGACAATAAAGATATGCGCCCGAAGGCGGGGGCAAAATGCAACTGACAATGCAAGAAGCCAAACATAACTTATGATCATGCAAAGAAAGCTGTAACGAAGCATGGCAATGCAACAGTTTTAAGCTAGCAAACACAAATCCGACTACATTGTGATGCAGAAAGGATGAAAGAGAATTATGTAATTCTCGCTACGTTTCACACGGAGAATACAATACCTGTGCGGCTCGTCTGGTCGTGCCAGCTTCAAATGAACCGTACATAAAATATCGTGCCTGTAAAAGAGAGAAACTTAACAGGTACAATGTTGTTAGCAACATGTATAACAATGCAATTGAAAGTGCGTGACAATGCCAGTGAATGGGTGCATGACAATGCGGATGAAAGGGGTGCATAACAACGCAACCCGAGTGTGTGCATAACAATGCATGGAGGGCATGCGTGACAACGCAATGCCGAGTGGTGCATAACAATGCGATTTGAAACGTAAGCGCATATAAATAAAGCACACGCGACAACGCATGCAATGTGTGAAAAAGGAACTTGAACACATATAAGTAAAGCATAACGCGACAACGCATGCAATGTGTATAGGAACTCGAACACATATAAGTAAAGCATAACGCGACAACGCATGCAATGTGTATAGGAACTTGAACACATATAAGTAAAGCATAACGCGACAACGCATGCAATGTGTATAGGAACTTGAACACATATAAGTAAAGCATAACGTGACAACGCATGCAATGTGTATGGAAAAAGGGGGGCATATTCAACTGAAGCATGGTAAAGGCATGTTATCCATGATATTGAGATACAAATTCAGAACAAGACGAAGCATTGTGTAATGTGAGACACGTAACAGGCATGCTTTTAAAGCCAAAACGAAACAACGTAATACGACATGTTTGAAACGATTTGTGGAATCCGCAATATACAAAAAGGATACGGGAAGAGATGCTCCTCGCACGTACCAAGCATCACTCATAGAAGACATAGCTTGTGGTCAACTCGAAGGTCTACTAATGTTCCAAAAGTGCGTTTTCTTGCACTGTCTTGAGTAATGAAGGTGCCAAACCATGTAATTGACCCGAACAAGGGTGTGGGATGCATTGACCGCAATGGGAGGTTACTGGCATCAATCCCGATGCTCTGCTACCCTGCTCTCTTTTTGCTTTACTTTCCTTTTTACTAGTAGTTTAAGCACATTGCACTGCCTCAGACAGGTTTTACTTTTCAAGAATTTGTTGTTCTATGCATCGCATCGCGTGGCATCACATAACAATGTGAATGAAATTGAACTTTGTTTGAAAATTAAGCACTTGCCTCGTAATAATCAGGTAGTGAGCTGACTAACAACTCGATAAGCAAAACAAAGAACTCGATGAGCTAACCAAGTGCAAGTACAACTCGGTAAGCAAAACAAAGACTCGAGGAAATGAAATACAACTCGACAAGCAAATGTACAACAACTCGATAAGCAAATGGGCGTGACTCCGTAAAAATCATCATCGAGGGCATTGGAAGTGGTGCCAGTCCCCAAATTCTCAGCATGTTCAACACATAAACAGCTCAGGGGACAAGCAGGAAGACCACCGGCCACAAGGGAAAGCCATCAGCCTCAAGAAATGGTCATCGGCCAAAAGTTGTGGTCGGTCGGCACCATTTTTGGCCGGCCGGCCATGTATGGCCAGAACCACCAGAATGCTAACAACTGTCTCCCACTCACACCTTATCCCCTACAAAAGGCCTCAACTTCGTAGTTTTCTTCAATTCAACACTGATTTGCTCCAAATGGAAGAGTTCCTTGCCCAAAACCTCATAGCTTGGATTGCCAACTTGGATGGCTCGGAAAAGTTGAATTTCCGGGGCTTCGGCATAAACGCACTATTCACTCTGAGTCGTACTCCACTGCACTTTCCATTCCTCCATGCCGCAGCAAGGTTTTGGAACCCGGTAACACATGTCTTTAGCTTTGGCGGGCAAGAGGTATGTCCTACCTTCGAAGATTTCCAAGCTTTGATGGAATCTGAGCACAACGAAGAAATCTTGCCCCAACTTCACTTCGGCCACGCTCAAGCTTTAGGGTGAATGTGTGGGCTCACGATGCATGACGCTCGATCTTTGATTGGTGACGGAATGCTGGATATTCCGAGTTTGATTTGCCGGTTTTCTGACGCCGGTGACCGCGGCGACCATCATTGGCAGGGTTTTCGGCGACACGCCTCTGTTTGTGCATGCTATCTCATTTCTTGCTTGCCTCAGGCTCCGGAGGATCTAGCGTCCGGTTGATCGAGGTTGCCCAAGGCTTGAAGGAAGGCAAACGCTGCATTGCCATGACGTTGGCCGAGACGTTGATGGGCTTGGACGCTTTCCATCGCCAGGGACGACTAGATTTGCGGGGAGTCCACTATTGCTGCAGGTAATGTTTCCCACCCAATCTCACATATGTATTGCTCACATCACTCGGCTCTTAGGCTCGGTTTTTCTCACAAAACCTTTTCTCACTTTCTCTCATCGTACATCTCTCTATTCTTTATTCTCTCATTTTTCATCCCTTCCCAGGTGTGGTTGATGGACAAGTTGCAGTTGTGGACTCTTGCCCGGCATACTCAGCTCGCGGTTATTTCTTCCACAACGTCTGGTCGATGCCCTGGATGAGGGATGGTGGTTTGACTGGATGTGCCATTTGTCTGCAGACCGCATTGCTTGGCACTATCCTTGACTTAATCTACCGGCAATGAGCTATAGCATGTCCCGGCAGACCGGGATTCAGTTGATAGGCCTGACACACTGCGTGTTCTACTTTCCGTTCCGGTTCCAGCGCCAGTTTGGCCATGATCATACTTGTCCGCCAGAGGGGATAGAGTACCCTGCTGCATTCTCGGTCCGAGGCGTGCAGCTTGCTCGGTATGCCACAGCATGGAGGACTAGAGAGCTCCTGGCCCCCACTCCCACTTTCAGTTGCACTTTGTCTGATGAGTGCATAGATTGGCTCAATGAAGAGGCACAGATTGGGCCCATTTTGGCATCAAAGGCTTCGACCAGCTCTGGGAGGGGGCGCAGGAACACCTGACTTAGCTATGCCCCGGATTTATTGCTTTATTAGTACTTTCAAGTTTTCTTTATAAATGTAACCAAAAGCAACTTCAATTTGTATGCAAGAGCAAGAGGACTTTGTATTGAAATCAATAAAATTGAAGGTTGTGGGTACTGAAATTTTTTCGCTTTGGTCAAAAAATGGTCTAAGTTGTAAAAAGATTAATTTGAACAAAGTCAACTTTTATTAAAACTTTTCAAAACCATTTTCGACATGGATCAGAATTGGACACGCCTGAGATCTGTCACTGAGATGCACAACCCCGGATCCCAGCAACTGGAAAGTTGCCCCTAGTCTGAATAGTACCGTGGCACTGCACAGCAACGAAAAGTTGCCCCTAGTCTGAAAAGCACTACACCGAAGATTATAACCGAACTCTGGAATGCTGATAGACAAAGATGGCCGAGGTGATCAAATGGACAAAGTTGATTGGGGAAAAGTTTATGGCTGAACTTCAGGATGAAGTTGCCTACGTATCCCAAAGATGGGAATCAAGCCTTATGTAGTTCAGGCTCGGGTTCACTCGAGTATTTTCACTCTCCTTTTGCGCTCTAACTTTTGCCAAGGTCGCCCTTTGCGGGTTTTCAACCTTGCGAGCTCAGTTTTTATAATTTCCAATTTTTCATGCTCTAACTTTTGCCTAGGTCGCCCTTTCGAGTTTTCGGCCTAGCGAGCCTCTCAGGGGTAATATTTCTTCAACTTGTCCATATTGATCGGCTGTGAAAACCTAGGCCATCTAGGTCCATCAGAACCACAGCTCTACCTGACCAGATAGACTTAATGATGTAGGGACCAGTCCAATTGGGTTTGAACTTGCCCCTCGGGTCGTGGATGGGAGCTCGATTGTCCTTGAGTACTAAATCTCCTTCTTTTAGATTCCTGGACTTAACTTTCTTGTTGAAAGCCCTGGCAATTCTGCGCTGATAACCTTGAACATGGTACAGTGCTTTTAGTCTGCGCTCGTCAAAAGCATGAGTTCCTCAAATCTGCTCTGCTGCCAATCTGCTTCGGCTATCTGACACTCAGCCAGTACTCTCAAAAGACGGAACCTCAATTTCAATAGGTAGAACGGCCTCCATCCCATAAACCAATGAATACGGAGTCGCCCCAGTAGAAGTTCTAATTGAAGTCCGGTAGCCCCATAGAGCAAACGGCAGCTTATCTGGCCAATCCCGGTAGGTTTCCACCATCTTCTGCAATATGTGTTTGATATTCTTGTTGGCGGCCTCGACCGCTCCATTGGTCTGCGGCCGATAGGTGGATGACTTATGAAAAGCCACATTGTATTTCTCCAACAAGTCAATCACTTCTTTCTTGAAGTGGGAACCATTATCTGAGATGATCTCGTTCGGGACCCCGTAGCGACAGATGATGTTGTTTCTGATGAATTTCGCAACATGTGAAGCTTTCAACACCGCATAGGATTGGGCCTCTACCCACTTTGTAAAATAATCTATCCCGACCAGGATGAACTCATGCCCATTAGACCCCTTCAGAGTGACAGCCCCGATCACGTCAATTCCCCAAACTGAAAATGGCCATGGCGAAGTCATGTTGTATAGCTTCGACGGCGGAATGTTCATGTGGTTTGCATGGATCTGACATTTGTGGCATCGCCGAACAAAGCCGATACAATCCTCCTCCATGGTGGACCAATAATAACCTTGTCTGAGGATCTTCCGCGCTAGCATTACCCCGTTCATATGCGCACCGCATTCCCCTCCATGGATGGCCTCCATCAGGCGTTTTGATTCTTCAGCTTCAACGCACAGCTTATGCATTCCCAGATGACCTCTCTTATACAATTTACCTCCGCAGATGATGAACTGAACGGCCATTCTTCTGATTGCCCTTTTATCCTTGGCATTTACCCCTGGTGGATATGCTTCCTTCTCCAAGAAATTCCAAATATCGTAATACCAGGGGTTCTCATCTTGAACCTCATCTATAGCAGCAATCGACTCGTAAGCCGGCACAAATTTCTGGTCGATAATGACTGGACGCATCCGGACTCCAAACGGGATGTCTATCATGGAAGATAGAGTTGCTAGTGAATCTGCGAACCTGTTGTTCTCCCTTAATAGATGAGTAAAGTTCAGCTTCTCAAACCGAGGAATTAAAAGTCCAAGGTCTGGTGATACATAATCATCTTTTCTTCTTTGACTTTCCAATCTCCTTTCGCTTGAGATACAACAAGGTTCGAGTCCCCATGACGTCCAACCGTTTTGCCCCTAGTTCGAGGGCTGCTTCTAGACCGGCAATGCATGCCTCATATTCTGCTTCGTTGTTCGAGACTTTGAACCGGAGTTTGAAGGCTAGAGGGATACGGGAATTGTCGGGTGCTATCAGCAACACCCCTATTCCGTACCCATACTGGTTTGACGCTCCGTCAAAGTACATCGTCCAAGTTTCATCGTCGATATGCAAAATGGTCTCATCTGGGAATAAGTACTCAACTGCTTCACCCCCTTCCACCGGATGATCGGCTAAGAATTCTGCTACTACTCTTCTCTGCTCTTCTTGACTGACTTGCGCGTCACATATTTCAGATCGAATTCGGAAAGCAAAAGCAACCAACGAGCTAGCCTACCCGTAAGTGCCGGTTTCTCGAAAAGATATTTGATGGGATCCAGTCGAAAACCAACATTACGGAGTGAGCTAACAGGTAGTGCCGCAGCTTCCTGGTAGCCCATACCAAGGCTAAGCAAGCCTTCTCCAACGGTGTGTAGCGAGTTTCATACTCTAGCATCTTCTTGCTCAGATAGTAGATGGCTCTCTCCACCTTGTCCTCTGATTCTTGCGCGAGCATGCAGCCCATTGTAGTCTCAGTTACTGAAAGGTACAATATCAACGGTTTCCCAGTTCAGGCGGTGACAACACGGGTGGGTTCTGTAAGTATTCCTTGATTTGTTCAAAAGCAGCTTGGCATCGGCCGTCCCATTGGAATTTCTTTCCTTTCTTCAGGAGACCAAAAAGTGGTTCACAAGTCAAGGTTAATTTTGAGATAAACCGTCTTATGAATTGCACTTTACCCAGAAAGCCTCGCACCTCCTTTTCAGTCCTTGGTGGTGGCATTTCTAAGATGGCCTTGATTTTGGAAGGGTCGACTTCGATACCTCTCTGTGTAATCAGAAACCCTAGCATTTTTCCCGCTGTAACACCAAACGTACACTTCTGAGGATTCAGCCGCAACCGAAATTCTCTGATCCTTTGAAAGAACTTTTGCAAGGCGGTGTAGTGGCCCTCTCTTTCTTTGGACTTGACAATCATGTCGTCCACGTACACCTCAACCTCTTTGTGGATCATGTCATGCAATATTCGTGGTCGCGGCCCGTTGATATGTAGTCTTCTCTCCCGTCTTCAGATGCCATCACTATCTGATTGTAGCCTGAGAAGCCATCCATGAATGAAAGTAAAGCATGCCCCGCTGTGAAGTCCACCAACTCATCGATATGCGGTAAGGGAAAGTCGTCCTTCGGACTGGCTCTGTTCAAATCGCTAAAATCCACGCATACCCTGATCCTGCCATCCTTCTTCGGCACCGGAATGATGTTGGCCAACCAAGTCGGGTATTCGGAAACCAGCAGAAACCCTGCGTCAATTTGCTTAGTGACCTCTTCCTTAATCTTGAGGGCCCAGTCCGGGCGGATCCTTCTGAGTTTCTGCTTGACGGGTCAGGCCTCGGGGTCAAGAGGGATCCGGTGTTGTACAATCTCAGGATCGATCCCAGGCATGTCTTCGTAGGACCACGCGAAAACATCTTTGAAATCTTTTAATAAAGCGACTAAGCGCTCGCGTTCCTCCGAAGACAACGTGGATCCGATCTGGACCAGCCGCGGGTCCTCCTCAATACCAATATTCACAGTAGTGATTTCATCAACTAAAGGTTTAACAAATCTTTCCTGCTCTTGATCAATTAATCGTTGCAAAACCGGAGGAATTTCTTCCTCGTCGTTTTTGTCAAAATTTTGAAAGTCCTGATTCAAGCAATAAATCAAAGGCACAAAAAAGTACTCAGAAACCACATCCACATCATTCTCATTAAGCACATCCAAACCGTCCGATTCTTCTGTTACAACAGACTCAAAAGAGAAAGAAAAAGACGACCTGGACAGGACTGTGGCATCCGGGTTATCACCCCAGGAATACCGGACTCAGACTCAGTCGAGCTGGAACCTGATTCCGACTCAACAGATTCGGAGGAATCAGATTCCGGCTCACTACCTGACCCGGTGCTGCTTGACAAAAATCCCTCTTCATACTGCCAAATGAGAGAGGGTGCGATGGATGCATCCAAAATGTTTGCTGGTAGGCCCGCAGCCGTTTCATTCCCGATCATGGACACCGAGAAGTTATCCCCCAAGCACTTCTGTTCGATCGGAGGATCTGAAAGTAGACATGCCAGTGCTACCCCCATTTCACTTTCGGCGTCCTCAGACTCCACTTTCTTGCTCTGCTTAACCTCAACTGTTGGGTCTGTCTGCTCTTCGGCAACGTCATCCCCGGATAACTGCAGGTCAAAGAAGATCTCAAAACCTGGCACGCGCTTCCTCTCCGCGTTCAGCCACGGCTCTGGGAAGCCACAAAATGGAAAGTCCTCCCCCTCCCGGACGAAGCGTCCGTTTAGGGTACCCTGAATGGGTCTATGCATTAGCTCAAAAGGCTTCCCCGCCTGCTTCGCTCTGGCTCTCCCAGCCATCTCCTTACCTTTCCTTATCCAATCCTCTTTGGTGGGCAGATAACCCAAGCCAAAGGTGTGTGGGTTGTGTGGCACTTCGGCCAACGCTGCAACGCCCTTCCGGCCGCTCTTTCCCAATCCCATCCCGGGGATGTGTTGAAGCTTGTTCATGAGGTATACTGATTGCGCTAACATACACCCCCTCATTAACAGCTAAGATGTTCTGCACGACCCGGGCCTCAGCCAGGGTAAAGCCGGATATGAACACATCCTCCATACCGTGCTCAATTTCCAAAACTAGCGTAGATACTTCTAGCGGTGGATGGATCGACGAATTTCCAAAAACGATGGCTACTCCCTTCCCATGGGGGTATTTCACCATCTGATGCAAGGTGGACGAAACTGCCTTTACTTGGTGCAACCACGGCCGCCCCAAGAGTAGATTGAAGGTCGCAGGAACTTCTAAGACGTGAAAGTCTACCTCATGCTGTCCCGGCCCAACCTTGGTCTGAATTTTCACTGTCCCCATTACTTCTCTGCTTGTGTTATCATACGCCCGAATCACCTGGGTTGTTGGCACAAAGTCCGCGGTCTTTAAACCGATTGCATATGCAGTCCTTACCGGGCACACATTGATGGCGGACCCTGTGTCGACAAGCACCACAGGTATCCATTTGTTCTTACACTCCACAGAGATGTAGAGTGGCTTATTATGGTTCGTACCCTCAGGTGGCAATTCTTTGTCGGAGAAAGTCAACATCGGGGTAGTCCCTTCCGGAAAAACTAAGCCCACCAGTTGTTCAGGTGTGGTGTCTATTGAGAGCTTGGCCTTGTCCATGGCCGATAAGACAGCTTGTCGATGCACCCGTGATGCCATAAGCAGTCCCCAGATGGAGATGTCTGCCTTTATTTTTTTCAACTGCTTCAGTACAGCTTCTTCTTCGAGTTACTTCTCTTTCTGTTTCTCCGCCTCCTTATCTTTCCCAGATGCTTCCGGCTGATCTAGATGTGGAGGCTTGAAATACCGTCCACTCCTAGTCATATGGTCGACTTCACCAATGTACCAGGTATCGTCTGGTTGATTGCTCCCCCAATCCTCATCTGTGTGGGCAAGACATAGATCATCGTCCTCCCACCACATTCCACCGGTAACCGACAGGCACCTGTCCGGCTCCGCTTCTACTGTCCTTGTACTCACAGTATTTTCAATCCCCTCATGGGCTTTAGCTTTTCTAGTTCTCTCAAAATCCTCAAACCTTTCCCATTCCAACTGCGTCAGTACAGCTGTCTGTTTAATAATTCTCGCATTCTCAATGCCCAAGTCCTGAGCGAAATTCTTAGCACCGGCGCTCTCCGGCGATTCGTTCTGATTTCTGGCCCTTCCGGCCACAACTGATGTTCTTGCCCCTGCTGGGCCCCGTTCCAACTGAGCTTCGTCGACAACATCTGGTAGGTCATCAAGCCACCCGGTGACCTCTGCTGACTCCTCAAAATCTGACCAGTTGACCACCATGCCCTCTGGGTCTTGCTCATTGAGAAATTGGAGGTTAGCAAAGTCCCCTTCCACAGCTGCCAGGTCATCTATCCTCTGACCTGATTCATCCCCCTGTATCATACAAAGCTCTGCCCCTGCCGGCAATTCAAAGTTGGCCCAACCTGGCCTACTGATAGAATGTAGTCACTCGGACTGTATACCCCTCAGCAAAACTCCCAGATTCCTCAGATTCTGACTCAACAATCCCATTCTCCCTGAAATCTCCCCTGTTCTGTCTTCGACAGTCACCACCATTGGTTCGGGTTGGGTTCTGGAGATGTCCAACATGCACAAGTCAGTGCAGTCAGGAAGGAGCACCTCCGGCTTGGGTAGGTGGGATGGGGTGATATATATGCTAGGATCGTAAGGCACGACCCCAGTCTGGATAAAGTTGATTCTTTTGGGAGGTGGAGCTTGGTGGTGCGGTGGGAGAGGGTTTGTTGTGACATTGGGTTTTTCGGGAGGCACAATCACCCCGTTATCAATGAGATCTTGAATCTCATGACGCAATCGGAAGCATTGGTCGGTGTCATGACCGTGCTGTTGGTGGAATGCGCAATATTTGGCTGGGTTGTGGGTAGGGGGAAGTTTTTCCGGCAATGGCCGCGGCTCTAGGGGCTTCAAGTGCCCTTTTCTGATTAAAACCCCCAGAGCTTTGGACAGGGGCATATATAGTGGAGCGAAGGCTCTTTGGTTTTTGGGCGGGTATTTGGCTGTTTGTGTATTGCTTCCGGACGCACCGGAGAATGGCGTAGCTGCCATGGTTCTTGGAGGGGGAATGGTGGTGACCATACTCACTTCCGAGGCTCTTGTAGTTGTAGCGCCGCTCGGGCCTGCATTGGTGTTGCGGTTAAAGGTTCTCCTGGGTTGCTCTCTGTCATTGTCGATCAAGCCTTGCTTCAAGGCATCCTCAATCTGTACTCCCATCTCATGCAGATCTGAAAAGGTAGAGAAGGGGAGCACGATCATTTTCTGCATCAGCTTAGGTTGGAGATTGCGCACAATCATCCGAATTTGATCTTTATCGGTGGGCCTTGGGGTCATCATTGAGGCCTTGGCCCTCCATCTAGTTACGAACTCCGAAAAGCTCTCCTTAGGCTCTTGCCTTGTCGTCTCGAGATCACGAGTTGTAATCTCGATTTGCGTGTTATATGAGTACTATGCAATGAATGCCTCGGCCATCTCATCCCAGTTCCTCTTAACATTATCTTCCAATTTTGCATACCAGATGGCCACCACACCCGACAGGGTCCGGCCGAACAGAGACAGCTTCTGTAGTCTGGTGAGGCCCATCGGCCTTAAGATATCTGAAAACAACCTCAGGTACCATGGGGTCCCCGGACCCATCAAATCGGTCAATATGCGGCATCTTGAATCGGTCCGGCAACGTCACAGTTGCGTCGGTATACCCGTCCTCAATGTCAGGGATGGTCTTGACTCCTTGGGATTTCTTAAACATCTTTTCCAGTTTGCTCAGCTTTAATGCGGTGGGGTCCACTTCAGACTCGAACGGAGAATCCGGTACATTGATAAGCGTGGGCGCCTTGGATAGTTACGGTAGAATCGGGGGCAGAGCCAGCCCCGGTGGAATGTCTGTATCCTCTTGGATATTCTGGACATTTGGTGTCTCCTCAGGTATCGGAACCCTTGGTGGAGGAGGAGCTTGATGTGAAGCAGATGCGTCGGCTTGCTGCTGTAGCCTTATGATTAACTCTGCTTGTTCAGTCATAACTGTGGCCTGTTGTCTGGCGAACTCCGCCTGTCGGACAGCGTCTTGCTGCATAGTTTTCATGCTCTCTTGGAGCTGGCGCACCATCTCCTCTAAACTTGCCATACTGCTCTGATCTAGCTGTATTGCCGGTATATGTTCCCTCTCTGCGGGAGAAACAGGATTCTGATCCCTACTATACCTAGGCGGGGTGGACGAAGCCCTCTGAACTGACTGTCGAACTGATACCTCTGCCTAACTGCCTCCGTCTGGTAACCGGGGTAGAGAATGATACACTGGTTGTCCGTCTACCAGATCCTCAGATCGATGGAGTCGACGACCTCTTGTCCAGAGTGCTTGGGGAATATCTGCTTGGTCTGAAGCAATTGTGCTAAACTACCTAGCAAAAAGATAAATAAAGCAGTAATAAGGAAATAAACAACCAGAAAAACGGGCAGCATAACAGCGTAAATAAACACACAACACACAGTTGGGCATCACAACACGCAGTTGATAAGCTGAATACACTGTTCTCAGACGTTGATCATTGTTCCCAGATTACTGCCCCCAAAACCAAATCTGATACCCGCAGATAACTGATCCTCAAAACACTGGTGCCCGCAGGCCTGATGCCCAATCTTGCAAACTAACATGCGCATTCCCTGTAGAGATACACTCTAAAAGCACATAGCAAGTAAAAGAGAGCTAAAACATCCCTATGTTGGGGTAGGGTTTCCCTGTCCTATTTTGTCAGGAGCTAGGGTTTCACTACGCACGCAGCGGTTTCAAACAACCTATAATCGGGTAAGCAACCTGTCCTAGCTTGGGATGGTCACTATGGATTCCGAATATGCACTAGACTCAAAGGAGTATGGCCCTCGGTACTCGGGCCATCAATCGCGTATTTCGATGCGTGATAGCCAAAGACACCAAGTTTGCAACTCAATGTAAATGCATGCAACAAAACAAATGAGTGCTAATGCCCTGTCATGTTGAGATCAAGGGCATCGGCGACCGAGGGTTGAGACGTGTTTCGTCACTTTGAGTACGAACACTCCTCAACCCTCATGCTTGGTTTGACACCCCAAACCAAGCAAAATGCTATGCATGTGTGCTATATACAATGCAAAGTGATACGGCTAATGCAATGTAATGTGAGCATGCTAACTTTATGCAATGCAATGCTACCTATTCATGCAAGCTAAACAAATGCAATATGAACATGTCAAGCATACAACAAGACCATATAATGCAACTAGCTAAACAACATGCAAACATGCGAACATGATACAATGTAAGCATGCAACCAATGCAATGCAACATGTCAAACATGCAAAGTATGCAAAGATGGACTTATACTGAAATGAGAAGGCCTCAGCCCACCCCAAAACAGTGGCCAAAGTGCATGGAAGTGATGGACTAAACACCTTCAAATGTGCACATATGGAAGTCTAACACTTAGGCATGCAAGAAGTCAACTCTCAGGCGCATTAAGAAGAGACAAACATGGACAAATCACCAGCATAACGAGCTCTGAAAACATGTAAAAGACAATGCCAAATCCACTATGTTATGCAAGCAAGGCATGCAACAATGACTAAAACTTGAAGCCAACAAAAGGGTCCAAACCGTGGCTATGTCAACCAAACCCCAAAGGATCAAAATGACCTAGAATAGTCCTAGAGCACTCCAAAACAAGACTAAATCATGCATGGACTATGGTTAAAACATGCCAAGAAAAGGGCCCAAAACAAAGGGCATTCAAAGCCGCAAAATGGAGTATTACTCTACACCTACCCCAACCACTCATGGCATGGATTATGCAACCCAAAACAGAGTTTTAATGGCATCAAAATACACCCAAAAACCCTCTGATATGGCAACCCAAATGACTTAAACAAAAGGCATGCACTATGACTCAAACATGGAGCACAAGGTCACATTTCTTCAAGGCATTGAAAGGATAACAAATGCAAGCATGTAAGCATAAAACATGGACTGAAATGACATAATAAGTGATTCCAAATCACTGAATAGCCAAGGTAATGCATGCTAATGACTCACACACCCGATGCCAACATGCTAGAATGCAAAGGGACTATACAAATCATTAAAGGTGTGATCAAATCAACACCCAAAAGACCTCAAGCATGATGAAACATGACCAAAAGATTCACAAAGCTAGGCAAAAATATGCAAGCATGGCGGTCTAATGGCAAGATGCATTTCTAGGCAAAATGGAGGAATACAAGGCAAGTATATAATGCATGAAAGGGGCCATTAATCCGACCAAAAATAGAGGCATATTATGACGTAATAACACCCAAAAACCTCTGAAATGGAGCCAAAGACAACTAATCATGCATGCTACCCTTATGAGCCAAAAACATGAACAAATGAGAGACAAAGGGAGGGGGGTGTCCCTCCCCTATGCAAGACCTCAAAACCTCTTCTTCACCACTGAAAATCCCCTGGATTTCAGTAGTGAGAAGGCCAATACACTAGGATTCCGGAAGCTCAACAAAGAAAGCACAAAAAGGGCCAAACAAGGCCTAAGAGGGAGAGGTCGACCCCCAACACCAAAGTGACCTTAATGAAGCATCTTAAGCATGCAAATACAAGATTTTTTTCAGTTATACACAAAGTCTAAAATAGCATGAAAAGTGGGTTAAAAACTAGTGCAAGAATGGGGAATATAAAGCAAATAGTGTTACCCTTGAAGAACATTTGAAGAGCAGCAACCTCAGCCCCCTCCTTATGATAAAAACTAGCTCAAAACTCCAAGAACAACCTCTCAATACCTCCACAACCGAAGGAAGGTGTGATACTAGGTGACTTAGTGCAAAACTAAGACCAAAACACACTTTTAGGCCCTCCAACACACACAAATGAAGAGAGAGAGGGAGATATAGAGAGAGAAGGTGTATATAACAGATATATGTGATATTAGGTCTGGTTTTGCTGAACCTCCTCAACGGAGGAGGGAGGCCTCCTTAATAGACAAACAAAGGTGCTAAGCTTCCAAGAGAAGCTAATCAAAAGGGATCAAGGCTTCTTAAAGAAGCTAAGGCAAAGGGGCCAAGGCTTCCTGAGGAAGCTGAGACAGGGGTTCAAGCTTCTTGAGGAAGCTAAGACAAGGTCCAAGCTTCCTCAAGAAGCTAGGCCAAAAGGGTGCAAAGGGTGCAACTCCTCCATACACGTGTATGGAGGACAGTCCGTGCACTCCAGCTGGCACAGCTGGCATGCACCATGCCTGAAAAAGGCAAAAAGGAGGTATCGGCCAGAAAAGGAGTCCATCGGTCAAATATATGGTCGGCCGACCACACAAAGAGCCGACCGGCCATCACCAATGGCCGGTGGAAAGAAAACAAGGCCGGTGGCCCTAAGCCAAGGCCGGTGGTACCAGGGATAGCTAACAAGCTATTCTCTACCCTCAGGTGCAAGAAACAAACAAGTGTTGGTCCAACCAAGCACAAGACAGTCGAGTTGAGAGATCCCGAGGCAAGGCGCGTAGCCTAGACTCCAAGAACTCAAAACGAACACAAACATGGATGATCACCGAGTGTTCAAACGGTTGACGTCCAAGTCTTGAGGACGGTCAAAAATGGGGTGTCTACACCTCCGAGCGAGGGCAATTGTGTAATAAGTGTGCGTGAGTGTGTGAATGTCTTCCAATCCCACATCTTTCTCCCTTTTACTTTCTTGCTTACGATGGTTAGATTAGGGCATGTTTCAATTAGCATACTTATGCTCGCATATTTGCATTCATTCATATGTCTCGCATATACCAGGCTCGGCGCATCATACTAATTGCATTGTATTTCAATTCCAAGTTGAATACATGTTATCTGTAGCATTTCACATGCCATTTTAGAATATCCGAGCCTATCTTAGTTGCATTTTTGCATGTGATGCTTTAGACATCTTAACATGAGCTAGGATCATGCATTTGATTACTAACTAGCTTCTGTTTTGGCTCGGAGTACTAGGTAAGCTTTTATGTTTTAGCATCCTTGCATGTGTGTGAGTGACTGCCATGATAGCATGCTTACCATGAGGCCATGTGCTTATATGATATAACTGCCTGAATGCCTGTGGGTGAAGGTTGGGTTATCTGGATTGGAATAATTCATCGACTGCGAGTTTTAAGCCCACTTGAGAGTGGCAAAATCATGTTTTCTAAGCCCACCTGAGGGTGGCAAATCCACATTTTAGCCTACTTACAAGTAGCAAACCGCTTTAAAAAAAAACAAACATGAGATGTTTTGTTCCAATTCAGGCGATCCGGTCTATATATGTATACTGTGCGCATCACATAGTAATTCTAGGCAAATAAACCGGAATAAGAGCACATAATGTTTTCAAAACTCGATATCATGGTTAGTAGAGGCCGATCTTTGATCGGGCGAGCGGGGGTGCTCACGAAGTGACCTTCCCCAATTGTACCCAAGTTCCCGAGCCGAGGCAACTTTGGTGATGACGGACACGTGGCCTTAGGCAACAAGTCAGGGTTTCCTAAATTCCCCCAAAATAAATATTTAGGTGGCGACTCTGTATCTGGCAAAGCAGTCCATGTTTGGCACTTCTTTCAAAAAATCTATTTTCAAAAACGATTTGCCGGATTTGGACTCTTTGATGATTCATCGGTCTTGCATTGCACTCTGCGAGATTAGATACAGGACCGTGACATTGAGTCCTAAACTGTAGTGAGCCCAATGAACAAAACGGGATTCCCTCCCGGGACGTTCGGGGACGTCTACACCCTACCATGAACTGAATCACTTGGTCAGCAGACAACATGTGTGTCTCCCTCATCGATGGTGGAGGTGCCATCGATACAAATGGAGCGGGCAATCCCAAGGTCTGACGCACGAAGCGCTCACTCAGAAACCAGGCGCGGCAGATCGGTCCCTCAAAGAGGATGTGGTAGTGAGACATGGTCCGAGCAGTGTGGTACTGGTCTCGGAGTCCTGAAGGAATCGCATCCCATGGCTGCCATGTAATCTGGGAAAAGAGAACGAACAAGGTAATCAGTTTTCAAATAACCAAAGTGGGTGCATCAGGTTAATTAAAATAATCTCATTGCAGAATTACCTCGCGCGCCATGACCGTGTCGAAATACTGCCGAAAGAACATGAAGCTCTCTCGAGTCCTATGACGGAGTGGACCATCGTATACATCAAAGAATGGGACCGTCGCTGCAGTCTCCTCCACAGGCTCTGGAGCAAGTGCCAGGAAGTATGCGTACACCCACAGCTACAAGAAAGATGTGATCAGTACAGTGTATGAACAAATTGTTGAACATGCAGAAAGCAGAACGCAGTACAGTGCATAACGGATGCAGGTCTAGAGCGGACATTAGATCCTGTGTGTACAGTGTATGGTATGTAGTGTGCAGCATGTATGGTGTACAGAAAATGCAAAGCAGAAAGCATACAGTTCAAGAGCAGATATAGAAAATACAGAAAGTACAAGTGTCGAACAAAGCAAAAGTACAAATGCTAAGTAAAGCAATGAAAAGGGGAAACTAGGTTGTGTACCTCCCAAGCTCGCCAGTAGCCACCGATCAACCTCCCACACATCCGAGAGGTGGAGCTCATGTATCCATAAAGAGTGGTGAGACCGGCCGCGCCCCAGTCGTAGAAACGGACCCGCTGGAGTACCACCAGAGCGCCCAAGAAGTACAAACCCACGGTATTCCACCTGTTCAAAAACAAGGTGGTGCCGAAAAGGAATAGGAGGAAGCCCCTGGCGTACTGCTCTACCTCCTCATCGGTCTCAGGGTCCTCCCCTCTATAGTGCTCCTCAAACCAAGTGTATCTAACCATACCCGCTCGAAGAATGGGTGGACGTGCTCCAAGTAGCGCATCCCATGCGGCCATCCACTCCCCCATGTCGGGATCAAGGGGAATCGGATCACCTCCTACGCCCAGGCCGGTGATCATGGCGAAGTCGAGAGGAGTCATCGTCATCTCTCCCGCAGTGGAAAAGTGGAAAGAGTTAGTGGTGTCCCGCCACCTCTCCACAAGAGCCCCTAGGAGAGGGCGACTCGCTGTAACCCACGTCAGGCGGCAGCAAAATAAACCAAAGCCGGTCCCGTCGATGACCCGATAGACCCTCGTGGGAAGTACATCATACCAATCCCGAGCAGTCGTAGCACCATAACCTCGAAAGGAACGGGATCCATCCTACAACAGTAAATACAGTTCAGACAGATCAGTAGTGTATTGAAAATACAGTTCAAGTCAGATCAGCAATGTATTGAAAATATAGTTCAAGACAGATCAGCGATGTATTGAAAATGCAGTTCAGATCAGATCAGATCAGTGATGTATTGAAAATATAGTTGCATCCAGAGCAGTGATGTGTCGAAGATGCAGTCGAATTCAGAGTAGTGACGCACGAGGTGCGGTCGTGTACAGTACATACAGGGCAGTGATGCGTGAAGTACAGTTAAATGCAGAGCAATAATGTATGAAATACAGTCAGATCAAAGCATGTGATGCAATCAGATCGAAATAGTGCAAGAAATGCAAATAGTTAAAAGTAATACTGCAGAAAAGCAGAGTTGGTACCTCCACAGCAATGGCCAACAAGTGAGACATCGGCTTCCTCAGTAAGAGGTCGTCTGGTGCACCCTCATCAAATTGGTGAAAGTATGGATGCCTCCCGCTACCGGAATAATGTGAGTCTCCGGGTGATACCTCGCGGGGTCGAAGGGACGTGTGCTCAATGGTAAAGGCTGAGGCTCGACCTCTGGCTCAGCCACAAAGTCTGCCGCCAACTCTACTGGAGGGAGCACGGGGAAGCCCTCATCATATGGGACATCGTCGGCCATCTGAGATAGATGCAAAAATGAGCAAAAATGAGCAAATGATGAAGTTTTGAACAAATCAAACCCTAAGGTAAAGAAAATTCAAGAAAAGTTGAAAACCCGGGGAAAGCGAACTAACCTCGAGAGAAGTTCGGGGGAAATGATCCTTGAATGCGGAAAATGATGAAAGAGGCCTCAGATTCAATTTCTGATCGGTTTAAATCGAAGAGAGCAAAGGAATTTTAACGATTCAAGGTTGTTTAGGGTGTTGGAAAACGTGTAGAACGCGCAAATCTAGAGAGAAGGCACACCTAGAGGACAAGGGAAATGATTTCTATGCAAGGGTTTGTGAGGAAATGGTTTAGTTTTGGGTCTATTTAAAGACCCATGGCCGAAAAGACCATTTTGCCTGAATCTGCCACCGATGGCCGGCAGGGGTACATCGATGGCCGGCAGCTCATTGTTGATGGCCGGCGGTGGTCTCTGATGGCCAGCAGGGGGCCGGCGGTTTTCCCTGATGGCTGACAGGCCTCCACCAGCTTTCTCTGCCTATTTTGTCTTGGTATGTGTCCCTGGATTTCAGCAATTCCAAGGAGTGTTCAAAACTCGATTCAAAACGCCTCCGTGGAAACCTGGGAATCATTGTTCTCAATGTACGGTGGTCATCGCCCATCAAAGCGCACGAGATGTATCCTTTTGAATGCATCGCAAATCTTCCGGGAGGTAAACCGGGAGTTGCCTTCAAGATATCTCTATCATACATTGTTTTGCATATCTTTATCATGCATTATTTTGCATATCTCTATCATGCATTGTTTTGCATATCTCTATCTGCATTGTTTTGCATATCTCTATCATGCATTGTCTTGCATATCTATATCATGCATTATTTTCCATTCTACCTCTCTCGCATTGTTTTACATCTTGAACTTGTGCTGTTACGCTTGTTAAGTGCGTTGTTTCGCACCCCCTTTTAACTTGCGCTGTTACGCTTGTTAAGTGCGTTGTTTCACACCCCCTTTTAACTTGCGCTGTTACGCTCGTTAAGTGCGTTGTTTCGCACCCCCTTTTAATTTGCGCTGTTACGCTTCTTAAGTGCATTGTTTCGCACCCCTTTTAACTTGCGCTGTTACGCTTCTTAAGTGCATTGTTTCGCACCCCTTTTATTAACTTGCGTTGTTACGCTCGTTAATTGCGTTGTTTCGCACCCCTTTTATTAACTTGCGCTGTTATGCTCGTTAATCGCGTTGTTTCATACCCTTTTATGAACTTGCGCTGTTACGTTTGTTACTCGCGTTGTCTCGCATGTTTTATTTCTTTTACATGCGTTGTCTCGCATGTTTTACCTGCATTGTTTCGCATTCCTATAACCTACGTTGTCTCGCATGTTTTACTTGTGTTGTTTCGCATTCCTATAACCTACGTTGTCTCGCATGTTTTATTTCTTTTACATGCTTTGTCTCGTATGTTTTACCTGCGTTGTCTCGCATGTTTTACTTGCGTTGTTTCGCATTCCTATAACCTGCGTTGTCTCGCATGTTTTACTTGTTTTACTTGCGCTGTTACGCATGTCTTACTTGCGCTGTTACGCACATCTACTTCTTTAACTTGCGCTGTCACGCATGTTTTATTTCTTCTACTTGCGCTGTTACGCATGTTTTACTTGTTTTACTTGCGCTGTTACGCATATCTTTAACTTGCGCTGTTACGCATGTTTTAACTTGCGCTATCACGCATGTTTTATTTGTTTTACTTGCGTTGTTACGCATGTCTTACTTCTTTAACTTGCGCTGTTACGCATGTCTTATTTGCGCTGTTATGCACATGTCTCTATCTTGCGCTGTTACGTATGTTCCATCTGCGTTGTCTCGCACCCTCAGGATTGCATTGTCTTGCACCCATTCACTTGCGTTGTCACGCACTTTTCACTTGCATTGTCACGCACTTTTCACTTGCATTGCTGTGCATGTTTCTAACAATATTGTACCTGTTGAGTCTCTTTCTTTTACAGGCACGATATTGTATGTACGGTTCATTTGAAGCTGACGCGACCAGACAAACCCGACGGTATTGTATTCACTCCGCGTGAGACGTGGTGAGAATTGCATAATTTTCTTACATCCTTTCTGTTGGAATATGTAAGACTGTTATTCACTTGCTTAAAACTGTTGCATTTATTGTATATAATTGCTTCGTTACAGCTCTCTTTGCATAATCATAAGTTATGCTCTTGCATCTTGCATGTCATTTGCATTTTGCCCCAGCCTACGGGCGCATCTCTGCATGGTTATATCGAATGTTTGCCTGAGTCATCGGTCTTGTCAAAAATGGGTCATCTCTGGACTTTGACATTCACTCCTGTCGTTTTGTGACTTTCGAGTTCTGTCAAAGAGGGGCAACTGTAGACACCCCATTTTTTACCGTCCTCAAGACTTGGTTGTGCTTGCAGGTACACCCAACAACTAGTTCGATTGCTCGCTGAGTACTCGACTGCCGCGGCGGAACGTCACAGGTTTGAGCTTTCCAAACCCTGTATCCTTCTTGCCCATTTTTTTGGACCTTGTATTGGCCCTTT
Source organism: Camellia japonica (assembly GCA_030407325.1). Taxonomy (NCBI): domain Eukaryota; kingdom Viridiplantae; phylum Streptophyta; class Magnoliopsida; order Ericales; family Theaceae; genus Camellia; species Camellia japonica. The sequence goes on from JAPPVO010000019.1 coordinate 109,835,761, forward strand.
CTGCATGCTTTGTGGAAGGCACTGCCGGCCCCTTTTTGGCCCTGCCGGCCATGCCTTTGCTACTGTTGGCCATCAATGAGCCACTACCGACCACCACTGCTGGCCGGCAGACCCCCTGTCTCAGCAGGTTTCACGCCAGATCTTTTGAGCCAGCTGGTTTTCACTCATCTCCCCTCCATACACGTGTATGGAGGGATGAAGCTCTTGCCAAGCTTGTTTAACAAGCTTCTTCTTGTTTTTCTTCTATATAAGGAGAGGCCCTCTCTCCTTAGCAGAGGTTGAACCATTTTAGAGAAGAAAGATCTCTCTCTATATATATTTCTCACTCTCTCTCTATATATTGCATAGAATAGTGCTCTAAAGTCCATTTTTCTTGCACTTTTGCACTACAACACATAGAGATACACCACCATCTTTGAGCTGAGGTTCTTGAGGGGGTTACTTGAGCTCTGAAACTTGGTTTTTGGCCTCTGAGATTGTAGGTTTCAAAGTTGGTCTTCAAGGGTGAGTTTCTTCCCCTTTTTAGCATTTATTTGTACCTTATTTTGGCCATCCTTGCATATTGTTTTAGACCTTGCTTTCAACTGAAAAAAGTTATGTATTTAAGTGCTTTTGAAGTTTGTTTAAGGTCTTTTTGGTGTTAGGGGTGTACAACCCTCTTGTATGCTTTGTTTGGCCTTGTTTTGAGCCATGCTTTAAGGCCTTTGAGCTAGGCTTTGTTTGGCCTTTTAGCCACTGAAATCTAGTGGATTTTCAGTAGTAGGCATGTGGTTTTGAGGTCTCAAATCAGAGGGGGTGGCCCCCTCTCTTCTTGTTTTTGTTTGCTTGTATTATTGGTCTATCAAAGGAGCATGTATCCCTTTACTTTTGAGGCTTGTTTCAGGCCCTTTTTTGTGACTTTTAGGACCTTCCTTGACTCTGTCCATGGCTAGTTTGGTCATATTTTGCATGCTTCTTGTATGTGTAGTGTAATCCCATTCGTGGCTCATCAAAGTAGCATGTTTGCCTAGCTTATGTTGAGTCCATTTCAGCATGTTTTTGGTGATGTTTTGCCATGACATAACTCTGTCTAAAGTGGGTTTGGTCATCTTTTGCATGCTCCATATACTTGTAGAACAAATCTTGCTTACTAGCTTTATGTGCATGATGTTTTGACTCATCATTCTAGCATGTTTTGGCTTTGCTCCAGCATGATTTTATTCTTATTTTGGACTGTTCTAGGACTATTTTGGGCTGCCATGGTCATATCACTCATGTTTTGTATAGCTATAGTGTAAATGCTTTGGCTAGCCTTGGGTTTTGAGGCCCCTACCATGCCATGCATGTGATGTTTCCATGCTTTGCCATCATTCCGAATGTTATTTCAGTCCATGAAATGTGGTCATACACCTGCATTTGACATGCTTTCAATGTCTTAGAGAGTTTGTGTTTTATGCCTCATGAATGGATCATTGTGCATGTCTCTATGCTTAGGTCTTTGGGATGCCATCTCAGTGGGTTTTGGGGGTTATTATGCCATGCCTTAACTCTGATTTTTGTTCTTTGAGTCATCCCATGCTTGGTACTAATAGGTGTAGTGTAATCCACCTTATTTGTCTTGTATGCATCATGCCTCATGCTCACCATGCATGTTTTAGTCTCATATTAACATGTACTAGGACTGTTTTGGGTTGCCCTTGCCATATCCTTCATGCTTTGTATAGCTGTAGTGTAATTGGCCTTGCAAGCTTTGTTTTTTGTTGACTCATGCATGCTATCTTTGAGCTATTTAGATGATTTGGCATCACTTAATACCTCATTTCAGAGCCTATAGCATTGCCATATTCCCACTTCAATCATGCTTTAAGTACCTTTGAGTGTTGTGCATTATTAGTTATAGCTAGTTATTCATTCGGTTATGTAATAATTAATTAGCTTGTTAGTTAGTTAATTAGTTGGCATGTATTATTTATTCTGACCCTCCGTCGAGAGGGCGAATTTTGTAATAAGTGTGCATGTCTTCCAACCCCACGTCTTTCTCCCTTTTACTTAACTGCTTACGATGGTTAATTCTAGGTCATTTTCAATTAGCATCCTTATGCTATGCATGTTTGCATCATTCATTCATATTGCATGCACCGGGCTCGGCGCATCATACTAACTGCATTGTATTTCAATTCCAAGTTGAATACATGTATCAAATGCTGCATCTCACATGCCACTTTAGAATAGCCGAGCCTATTTCTAGTTGCATTTTGCATGTGTTGCATTAGCCATCTTAACATGAACTAGGATCATACATTGATTACTAACTAGTTTCTGTTTTGACTCGGAGTACACTGTGAGTGTTTACGCTTTAGCATACTGCATGTGTGTTATTGATTGCCATGAAAGCATGCTTGCCATGAGGCTAACTACTTAGTTGATTAACTGCCTAAATGCCTGTGGGTGAAGGTTGGATTACTTGAATTGGAACAAATTCATCAAATCTGTATTTTAGCCTACTTACGAGTAGCAAACTTCAAACCGTTTTGCAAACGAATATGCAATGTTTTGTTCCAAATTAGGCGATCTAGTCTATACTTGTTTACTGTGCGCATCACATAGTAATTCTAGCTAATTAACCGGAATAAGAACACATGTGTTTTCAAAAACAAGATATCATGTTTAGTAGTGGCTGATCTTTGATCGGGTGAGCGGGGGTGCTCATAGATGACCTTCCCCAATCGTACCCAAGTTCCTGAGCCGAGGCAACTTTGTGATGACGGACACGTGGCCTTAGGAAACGAGTCAGGATTTCCTAAATTTCCCTAAAAATAAAATATTTAGGTGGCGACTCTGTATCTGGCAAAGCAATCCATGTTTGGCACTTCTTTACAAAAATCAGTTTTCCAAAACGATTTGCCGGATTTGGACTCTTTGGTGATTTATCGATCTTGCATTGCACTTTGTGAGATCAGATTCAGAACCGTGACATTTGAGTCCGAACTGTAGCATGAGGCCCAAGGGCGCGTCCACACGGCCACAAATGATGCCTTGCCAGCCAAGGGTGTCAAAAATCAGTTTTTATGCAGATATTTCCCCTCCAGGTGTTCCACACTCCTCCAGTTGTTTCTGAATTGATATTTTCAACCTGAGCTCTTATATTTCTATATATAGAGGCCCTTCTCTATTGTTTTCAAGGTTGAAAAGATTTTGGGAGCCTCTCTCTCTACAATCCTCTCTCTCTCTACAATTCTCTCTCTCTAGATTTCTCTCTCTCTCTTGAACCTTTGTGCATACAAGTAGAGATACACTTCTAGTTTGCCTATCAGCCCTTAATCAAACTTGACCACCTTTGGGCTGAGGTCTCTTGGAGTCTTGTTTGAGCTCTAAAAGGAGGTTTGAGCTTGGATTTGTGCCTAAGGCCATTAAAGGTTGAGGGCTTGATAGCCCTTCTTTGTACCTTGTTTTGAAGGCCTTTGCCCTTGTGTTTCCCACCTTTGCATCATCTTTTTCAAAGCTTTTAACCACTGAATTTCAGAGGTTTTTCAGTGGTAAAAACTTTGTTTTGAAGTCTAAAATTAGAGAGGTTAGCCTCCCCTCCTTGTGTCTTGTTTGTATGCCTAGATAGCTTCATATGTTAGCATGTCTTTCTAGCTTAATTTAGCTTAAGTCCAGCATGTTTTTGCCTCTGAAATAACCTGTTTTGGCTCTGTTTTGGGCTGGTTAGTTCAGTTGAGGCTTGTATTGCATAGTTGTAGTGTTATTTCCTTCACTAGCTTGATGTTTTAATGCTTTAATCATCATTCTTTTGAGTTGAGAGCATGTTTTAGTGTTGTTTTGCACTTAATTTCAGCACCTAAATCTCTGCAACCTCCCTCTTTGCTTCACTTTTGCATTTGCTTTGAGGGTTGTTTCAACCTTAGGGTTGCTTAAGCTTGAGGTTGGGGCTCATGCTTAATGGTTTAATCCTCTTTTGAGGCTTTATTACCAACGGCATGAAGCTTCCCTCATGCCTTGAACTACCCCTTGGTTGACACTTCTTTCTCTTTAGAAGACACTTACCAAAGGACTTAATCTATTAAAGAATGAATCAGTAATGTAAAATGATTAAACAAAATGAACAAGTAAAAGAGGCAAGAATAAGCATCTTTTGTGTTGCATTGCATGTGTTCGAATCGGACGTTAATTCGAACACAAGGCAAATGGGACATTTCATACTCAATAGTGATGAAATGTGTCATTTTCCTTGGTTTCCATTGCCCTTGACCATGCATGATAGGGTGGTGGTCCTTTGAGTCATATCTATGCATTTATTGAAATTATACAACTTGGATCTTTGGCCATTATGTAATGAAATTGCTTGATTGGTGGTTTTGGATCCAAGTGTGCCACTCCTTTGAGGTTTTGAGATGATAAAGAGGGGTACAGTACAAACAAACCCTTGGAAAAACCTTCATTTTGCTCTGTTTGTGCTTTGTTGCAGTATGGTGACTCAGAGCATCAGTGGCCGGCAGTGCTCCATCCATGGCCGACAATGCCTCATTTCTGGCCGGCAAGGCATCTTTTTGGCCGGCAGGGGGCCGGCAACAACCTCCTATGGCCGGCAGGCCACTGGTGTAATCCTCAGTAGAGATTTGGTAAGTTGGAGCAGAAAGTTTCTGGAGAATGCTCAACCCTGCAAACAGAGCCTCTCGGGAGCAAAACGGAGGACTTTCCGAGGCAAAAACCGAACGCATGCATCTTCCACTTCCTGAAGCAGAGCAGTAGTAGCATAGTTTGATGCTTTGCATGATTAGTTAGTGTGTATTTGTTTTAATTAATTAGTTTACTAGTTGATTAGAGTGTTGTAATAATTAGTAATTAATTTGCTATATATTCGATTGATTTGTAATAATTAGTCTAATTAGTTTAGTTAGCTTAGCTTAGATTAGCTTCATTCGGACCTTCCTTCGCAAGGGCGTAATGTTGTAATAAGTGTGCATGTGTGTGTGCATGTCTTCCAACCCCGCGTCTTTCTCCCTTTTATTTAATCGCTTTCGATGGTTAGATTAGGGGCATTTTCAATTAGCATACCTTATGATTGCATGTTTTCATCCATTCATTTGTCTTGCATGCACCGAGGCTCGGCGCGTCATTCAAACTGCATAGTTATTTCAATACTTCTTTGAATATGTGTTTCAAAGCATGCTATCAAAGTGTTTTAAATACCACGATTAAGTAGCCGAGCCTATTTAGTTGCATTATTGCATGTGTTACATTAGACATTTTGTATAGTTAGGATCATACATTTTTCTAACTAGTTTTTGTTTTGGCATGGAGTACTCAGTGAGTTTTATGCTTTAGCATACTTGCATGAGTGTGATTGCCATATTGCCATGATTCGCATGCTTGCCATGAGGGTATGTGCTTAAATGATTAACTGTATGAATGCCTGTAGATGAAGGTTTTGTTGTTTGAATTGAAACGATTCAACGAATGTATGTTTTAAGCCCACTTTGTTTGGTGGCAAATCCGCATCTTTAAGCCCACTTGAGGGTGGCAAATTCAAACCATTTTCGAAAGAAAACATGAGTTGAATTGTTCTAAGTCTTGTAACTAGTCTATACTTGCTTGTGTGTGTCACATAGTAAAGTTAGCTAATAACCGGAACAAGAACACATAATGTTTATAAAAATGCATATCATGATTAGTAAAAGCCGATCTTTGATCGAGCGAGCGGGGTGCTCATTTCAGGACATTCTCCTCTCGTACCAAAGTTCCCGAGCCGAGGCAACTTTGGTGATGACAGACACGTGGGCTTTGGCACGAGTCAGGGTTTCCTAAATTTCTCCAAAAATAAAATATTTAGGTGGCGACTCTATAATTTGGCAAAGCAGTCCAATTTTGGCATTATTTGATTTAAAATCGATTTTCCAAAAAGATTTGCCGGATTTAGACTCTTTGGTGTTTATCAGTTTCACATTCCACTTATGAGACTAGATTCGGAATCGTGGGAGTCTGAACTATGAGGCCTTCTTTTCAAACCCTTTTCGAAAGGCGGGGGCGCGGAAAAAGGCAAGTCCACAAGAGCATTGATGGGTATTTAAATCCCATTTTTTGTCTTAGGGTGTGAGCCCTTTGGGGCATCCAAATTTTCTAAAAGAAAGGAGTTATGGATGCTTCAAGGATGGACTTGGACCAAAACTATAGTCCAAGTTGGTTATGCAAAAATTGCCACACACACGCACGCCACCCACCTAGACCGAACCGAGCCGGGTCTGGGTCGTAGATCTTGGACCTTAGGCTTGAGGCTTGAGTGTGGGAGTTGGGCTTGGCCCACCCATCTTATTTTTTTTGGGCCAAGCCAAATTTGTGGGCTGCAGATATATATATACACAAAACATATATGTATAATAGAGCTGGTAACTCCTCTATTCATGATGGATTTAATCCATCAGTTTTGCAAGTTATTACAGAATTATATCCTGCATTTGTTGCAGGGAGCCTCTTCCTCTCTCCCTCCATGTGTATAAAAAGAGACCCTTCTCCTTCATTCTGTTTACCCAGAATTTTTGTTCTTCTTGTATTCAAAAGTTTCCTCCAACTTTATATTATATTCTTCCTGTAAGAGAATGCTGCAAAGTTCTGTTCGCCGAAGCTACTCAATTGGTGCATTGTTGTAGCTGGTACAACCATCGTATCCTAGGAGATAGATGTCAAACAACCTCCAGTACCCAACCGATGAGGCACCGAATCTGTTTTAAGAACACTGTCTAGTGCAAGTTTTGGTTTGCTTTTCTATGCTATTTGATTTTGTTATGTATCGTAATTTTCAGTATGGTTTGCTTGTTTTGAAATTTCAATTGACGAGTATGAATCTATTTATTTTATGTTATCACACAATTTATATAACAAGTTTAAAACAGATTATATATAGTTTCCCTGAAGTGGCTAAATAGATACATATAATATTTTAGAATAACACAATTTATATGTTTGTCTAGAATTGTTTTGCCTGTTTGAATTCCGTGTTTGACCACTGGGTTTTATATGAGATAATAAAAAATACTTATACATGCTACTGATTGGGCCAACCACTGAAACCAATTTTTTATGTATATGCAAACTGCATGTTTCCAGATTCAATTGGTTTATTTAAAAAGGCTACTGTTTCATATTCTTGACTGTACATGCTGCCATGACATTCTTGCTTTGAAAGTCAAATTTAATCTACTACATAATTTGTTGTATACATTGCTTTGCATTGAAATTATTTTGTGATTTTCATGTTTAGAATATTAAAAATAAACGTTTGGTTCTAATTTTGTAAGCACTGCTATGGCCACTATAATTTGCTTGTACAGTATGGCCACTATTTGTCATATATGCCACTTATAATTAGGATATTAAACTCATATATATATATATATATATATATGTTTGTTCTTGGTCCAGTTTTCTAAGTCACTGTTTTATGAAAATGGATTAGTACATGCATGACCACATATATGTATATTCAATTGCTTACTTCGACTGTTTCCGGAAAAAATAAGAATTGACTGTTACTGTTTGTAGAGGATTATTTTGTTTTAATTTCCTACCATAATTTGCATGACTTTTAATTTTATAATATAATTTGCATGCTTATGAGTGTTGTAATTTTGACCTGTTAAATATTTTCTTGTTTGATTTGTTACATGCTTATTGTAAAAATAATTTTAAAAAAAATATTTGTAACTTGTTTATATTTATATACATGTTTAGTGTGTAATGAGTTCATATGTAACTCTTGCCAATTTGAAGTTTCATTTAATTGTGAAGTTACAAATTTTTATTTAAAATTTTAATTTAATTGTGGAGTTACAAATTTTATTTTAAAAATTTTAATTTAATTTTGGAGTTACAAATTTTATTTTAAAAATTTTAATTTAATTTTGGAGTTACAAATTTTATTTATTTATTTTTTTTTTTTGTTTAACTCATCTAGCATTTTAATTCATTGGTTAATTTTATTATTCACTAGTTGGCTAGATGGTTTTAATTAATTTATTATTTTACATTTTGTTTAGATTATTTAGTTTGTATTTTCTTGTGGTTTTCTGCTAACTTTCTTTACAGGAATACCTATACAAAATGGATTGGAAAAAAAAATACAAATGAATAGCATTTGGAATGTCAAAACAAAAATGTTGGGACTACTAACCTTTGTGTTGAACAGGAATACCTAAGCGTAGAAATAAATTTTTGGACTAATTGGTTCCTATCTTTATCATTTAAGCAATTGTTTTTTTTTTTTCGGCTTGAGAGTTAGTAGTGGTTACTTGTCAATTTTTTAATCAAGGATGTTTGCGTGGCATATTAGAAGCATTTTATTTGCTTATCATTGTTGTAGCAAGGTTTTATATTGCTTGTAAATGTTAGCAATTTTATTTTAATTGCTTGTAAGTTTGGAATTGGTTTGTTTTAACCAAGTTCATCTCTTGGAAAACTTAATTCTAAAATTGTTTCCTATGGATTAGGAGTCAACATGCTCTTGAAAGTTTTGTCAAAAGGTTAACTGGGATTTAAGTGCGACCGATGTGACCCCTCCAATCTTCCTAGGAACATTCTTGACCATGTTCGATTCTAGGTTAAGTGGTGAGACTAGTTTTGAATTAAATTTCCAACTGTGGGATTTTCTAGTGTTAAGTTTAAGTTTTGAAAACACAGAAAGTGCAATTCTGTTGTATTTTTCAAAAATGGCGATTGTCACTGATGCTACTGCTACTGCTACTGCTAATGTTGGTAGGGATCTAAACCCGGGGTAACTGGCTTGCCAGTCCCTACTACTGTGACCACTGTGGTCAACCCAGCTGCTGTGACCTCTGTGGTCAACCCTGTTATTGCTCTTACTATTTCGGAAGGCCTGCTCAACCATCACGAGCGCTTGGAGAAGTTCACGGGAGTGAATTTCAAAAGATGGCAACAGAAGATGCCGTTCTACCTAACTACTCTAAACCTTGTGAAGTTTTTTAGTAAAGATCCATCAGCCGTGGAGGAGAATGAACAAGACAAACAGAAGCTCATGGCTCTAGATGCTTGGAAGTAATCAGACTTCCTTTGCCGGAACTACATTCTAAATGGCTTGGCAGATTCACTGGTCAATGTGTTTTATGCCAAGAAGTCGGCAAAGGAGCTGTGAGATGCTTTGGACAAGAAGTACAAGACTAAGGATACTGGGGCAAAGAAATTTGTCGTTGGCCGGTTTCTAGACTTCAAGATGGTGGACTTAAAAACCGTCATCAATCAGGTCCAAAAGTTCCAAGTAATTCTGCACAAGATTCATGCAGAGGAAATGTTCTTGAGTGAATCATTCCAGGCAGCAGCGCTGATTGAGAAGCTTCCTAACGGCTGGAAAGACTTCAAGAACTACTTGAAGCATAAGCGAAAGGAGATGATAGTCAAAGAACTCGTGGTCAGGCTCCGTATTGAGGAAGACAACAGAAAGAAATGAGGGAGTACCTCTACTGTGAAAGCAAATGTGGTTGAGCATGGCCATTCCTCGGAGGTGAAAAAAACCACCGACAGACAAAAGCTCGAAGTTAGGGGCACGAGGCGATGTCTCCAAGAGACTAGTCTACAAGACGCAGAAACCTACTTATAGGTTCAATGGGAAGTGTTTCAACTGTGGAGGCGATGGACATCGGGAGGTAGACTGCCACAAGAAGAAGAAGCCCTACAAGAAATACCCTCCATAGAACAAAAATCGTGCCCACATGACTGAAATAGAGGAACTATTACAAGATGTAGACGACATGCATCTAGCAGCTGTCGTCTCCGAAGTGAACATGGTGGGGTCCGACCCGAAAAAATGGTGGGTGGACACTAGGGCCACTCGTCACATTTGTGTAGAGAAGAAGATGTTCACAACCTTCGAACCAATTTCAATCGGTGAGAAGTTGTTCATGGGGAATTATGCCACCTCAACTGTTGAGGAAAAGGGCAAGGTGGCCCTGAAGATGACTTCAGGAAAAGAGCTGACTCTGAACAATGTCGTATTTGTACTAAAAATTCGTAAGAACCTTGTCTCAGGGTCACTCTTAAGTAAGCATAGCTTCCGCATGGTATTTGAGGCTGATAAGGTTGTGTTGACCAAGAGCAGGGTTTATGTAGGAAAAGGGTATATGTCGGGCAGTATGTTTAAGCTCAATGTAATGACTCTTGTCCCAAAAATTAATAAGAAAGCTTCTTCTTCTACTTATATACTTGAGTCTCCTAATTTATGGCATGGTAGACTGGGTCATGTAAATTTTGACTCTTTGCGTAGATTAATCAGATTAGATCACATACCATCTTTCAATATTAACCCGGTGTGAAACTTGTATAGAAACAAAATTGACAAGGACTTCGTTTCATTCTATTGAAAGAAGTACTGAGCCTTTGGATTTAGTGCACAGTGATGTTTGTGACTTGAAAGTCATACAATCATGTGGTGGCAATAAATACTTCATCACTTTTGTTGATCATTGCACTGAATACTGTTATGTGTATTTGCTTAAAAGCAAAGATGAGGCAATTAAATTTATTATTTTTAAGAATGAAATTGAGAATCAATTAAGTCGAAAGATTAAGGCTTTAAGAAGTGATCGTAGTGGTGAGTATGAATTCCCGTTTGCTGAGCTTTGTGCTCAATTTGGGATTATTCACCAAACCACAGCGCCTTATTCCCCTCAGTCAAATGGTGTTGCTGAGCGAAAGAATAGAACGTTAAAAGAAATAATGAATGCAATGTTGATAAGTTCCGGATTGCCACAGAACTTGTGGGGGGAAGCAATTCTCTCCGTGAATTACATTCTTAATAGAATACCTGGAAAGAATTGATTAAGGCCAAATTGTGCAACACTGAGACTGTTAATCAGGATCTCTTAACTTTACTTGCTTGTCAAACTATATATTTTACGCCTGTTTAATGTCAATCAGGTTGTACATAGTGGGAGCATAAATGTCATGACCCGAACCCGCTCCCGTGGGTTAAGGACATAACCGGCCAGTAATCATGAGATTACCTACGGCCTCAAACCAAAGCAAATGTATTTTAACAGAGTTAATGGGGGCCAAACGGAAGCAGTTCAAAACTTTGTCCACAGAGCTGTGCTTACATGGCACATCCAAACAACCAAACATATACACATTAATAACTCACAACAAAAATACAGTAGCATAAGTTCTGTACAAACAGGATCATCCAAAAACTAAGTCAACCCATGAAAACTATATACAGACATATGCAAAGTCCTCGCCAACATGACAAAAATAACATAGCATAGCAGAAAGGCGAAGACGAGTCTCGTGCGTGAGACACTAGGGCTGACTCTCCAAAACTCTGTAGGTTTCCAGCTTCAAGACATTCACCCTTTCTAAAATGTCACTTCGAAGCCCACCTTCAAAATGCCTCGCCTTCTTATAGTCAGTGTCAATTACATGTGGTGCAAACCTGGCCAATTCGGTGAATTTGGCCTCATACTCGGCTACAATCATACTATCTTGCCTTAGTTCCATGAACTCTGCTACTTTCCTGTCCCGAACACACTACGGGAAGTACTTGTCATAGAAAATTTTCAAAAATTTCACCCAATCAACATCTTTGTGATTTTCTCGCATTAACATCCACCATCTTCTTGCCTCGTCTTCTAGCATAAAAGTGGCTAGAAGCACTTTCTGTGTCTCTGAGCAAAGGAACGCTTCAAACAGTTTCTCAATACCGAGAACCCATGCTTCGGCTTTCAACGGGTCTAATCCACTATGGAACTGTGGTGGTTTCATCTTCTTGAATTCTTTGGTGAGAGCTATTATCCAATCATCATTCTGATTATCTGGCACGGGTGGTGCCGGAGGTGGAGGTGGCGGGTGTGGTTGCTGCCACTATTGTTGCCACTCATGTTGCTGTCTCAAAGCTTCTGCCATTTCCTGTATCAGTCTTTCCATTCTGTCTATTCTGGCAGTAAAGGATTCCTCTATCTCATCACCTCTTGTTCTCACCATCTAATTAAACTTACATTGTACTTCATACAAAAGATTTACAAATATGCATATATTAAAGAGCATACATATTCAGATAATTTACAATGCAAGCAAATCATAACTTATAGCACATAGTTGTTCATATCAAAACATTTAAGCATATACTTGATGCTTTCAAATTCAGACTTATCACATGAATACATCCTAGATCTTTTCTAGACGCTTATTGCTCTTTTGGACAAGTGTATGAGTTATTAACTCGTGCTCTGATACCACTCTGTCATGACCCGAACCCGCCCCCGTGGGTTAAGGACATAACCGGTCAGTGATCATGAGATTACCTACGGCCTCAAACCAAAGCAAATGTATTTTAACAGAGTTAATGGGGGCCAAACGGAAGCAGTTCAAAACTTTGTCCACAGAGCTGTGCTTACATGGCACATCCAAACAACCAAACATATACACATTAATAACTCACAACAAAAATACAGTAGCATAAGTTCTGTATAAACAGGATCATCCAAAAACTAAGTCAACCCATGAAAACTATATACAGACATATGCAAAGTCCTCGCCAACATGACAAAAATAACATAGCATAGCAGAAAGGTGAAGACGAGTCTCGTGCATGAGACACTAGGGCTGACTCTCCAAAACTCGGTTGTTCCACACAGACTTCACTGGGGCTGGGTGTGGACCTCTCTTGGCTCACCTACAAACACATGAATGAGCGTGAGCGATAGCCCAAATATCGATATTACTCACAGTGATCAGTTGGTTGGTTTGCCTTGGAGCTCGACCCTACACAGTCCATGAACACAAAAAGGGTCACCAACAATTCAATCCGTTCTTAAATCTACATTTTCCTCTTTAGGCTTTATTCTTATCTCTTTAACTCAATTACAATGCTCAATGCATGCCAAAGAGTACTTAGAAGTGAAGGAGAACGGAAAACGAAACACAGAACGCATAAATAAAATTTCAGAAAATAGGGTCCCCGCTCAAGCGTGGACTTCCCCGCTCGAGCGGACCCTTGAGGCCTGCAAAAGTACTGGATATGTCAAATTTACGCTCGATCGTGAACTCTGGCACTCGAGCGGAAGGCCTCTCTATATGGCTCCCCGCTCGAATGTGAACTTCCCCGCTCGAGCGGACGCCATGTCTGCAAAAAGTACTGGATGTATCATTTTTACGCTCAAGCGTGAACTCGGACGCTTGAGCGAAAGTTCATCCTATATAGGTCCCCGCTCGAGCGTGAACTTCCCCGCTCGAGCGGACACCATGTCTGCAAAAAAATGCTGGGAGCTCGAAATCCCCGCTCGAGTGGCGATTCCCCCGCTCGAGCGGACATCAAAATTCTGCATTTTTTAGAATGTGTTCTTGAGCTCAAATTCGACATTCCAACCACATTCCTTGCATATTATGGCTCCAATTTCACATATACTTGTATTAACATGGTACCAACACTAAAACACATCAACATGGAGCTCAATTTCATGACTCAAACACATGCATGGCTCATTTTCCACCAAACTCATTACCAATATAACAATTTCATGCATTCAACACTTACACCCTTGTAATTTGCACATGCATGTGGTATATTATTCTCATTCTCAACTTATATGATGAAGAGGTGGTCAAGAACATAATCTTCAACTAAAAACTCACATAGATCATGCATTTGGTGTTCAAATACGCAAATTCAAAGCAACTACATACATGCATGCAACATTGACCTTCAATTCAACATGATCAACTCAATTTCATTTCAATTCTTGTTCTTGACCATTAATCAACTTTGAACACACAAGATTACACATTACACTCATGAATTCTAGAATCAATTACTTACCTAGAGGCTCAATTTTTCCAATCAATAGCAAATTTTTGAATAATCTTCAAGATCACCAAGCTTTGAGCTAAATTGCACAATTCTCTCCCTTTCTCTCTCTCTATAGCCGACTCTCCCTCTCTCTCTTGGAGCCAAAATCAGCTAAATGATAAGAATGAGAGATTTTGAGTGTATAGTGCCTTAAAGGTAAGTCCCACTAATCAAAAATATCAATAATAAATAATTAGGCACTTAACTAATCGTTCTGAATCTAATTATTTTGATCCAAATCAATTTTCAATTAAATCTCACCGTAGGCTCTAAAAATTACACTAATCAACATGGCGTAATTAATTTCGGGTTCTGTGGCCGATAAAGCCTTCAATTTAAATTCCAAAGCAGATTATCAAACAGATATTCCTATGGTGAACAGATTTTCACATAATGGCACACAAAATCATATTAAACACATAATCATACTCATATTAAGGACCAATTAACATATTACGGAACAGGGATATCACAATAAAATGAGCAAAAATGTAGAATTTTGGAGAGGGAAGTGCTTCCCGCACGTGCGGAGGCCCATTCCCATACGTGCAGCCTTTACCTCGCAGCCAAACAAGGCTTAAGCTTCCCGTACGTGCGGCTCCCTTTCCCGTACGTGCGGCAACCACTCCCGCACGTGCGGTTGTGCCTCAGAAATTGTGCCGCTATTTTAAACCAGTTTTGGAAAGACAAAAAGGTGTAAAAAGAAGAAAGAGAAGCTGGATTAGGGTTCAAAAATTATTCTAAGAAAATGGAGGCTAGGGTTTTGAAAATGTGATTTTCCTCAAGCTTTAAGGAGAACTTTCATGGGGGCTTCTTCCTCTTCCATCTCTTCCACCTCTTCTCACTCCTCCATGAGTGGCTAAGCTCTTCTTTTCTAGGGTTTTGATGAAACCCTAGCCATGTAAAAGGATTTTTCTTAAGCTTTGATTGTAAAACGGTTTGAATAACTGTATGGATGATTTAGAAGTTTATAATAATTGTTCTTTTCATCTCTTCAAGTATTTTACTCTCTGTGATTGTTTAATGCTTTCCATACATTAGTTTTCTTTGTGCTTGCGACCATAGTTTAGAGCAAACAACTCGTGCTACTCGGGATGATTCGTGCATGTACGTTGAATGCAACAACTCTCTTGATCAATATTTCAAACTTGTAGTCGTGAAATATTGGGTATTTCAAACCGAATTACAATTGATAGCCGATCTTAAATCTCATTTATGTGGTTAGTGGTGAATTCTTTGCCCTAAGATTTTTCCTAAAAATCAATATCTCAAACTCTACGTTTAATTGTCAATTTAATTTCTCAATTTCATTTAATTCTTATTTAGTCATAATATCCATCAATCTTTTTAATCAAAATTAATTTAGGAATTTAGAAATTAAATTATTTTAATTTCAGAATTGTCTCTATGGATCGATACCTGGACTTGCCATTATTCTAAAAGAATTTGGTATAGTTTACTATTTATATTTGGTGTGTTAAACGACCCACCAAGAATGTAGACAAGACTCCATATGAATTGTGGAAAGACCACAAGCCTTCATATAAATACCTACAAATGTGGGGGTGTCTTGCAAAAGTGGCAGTTCCTACACCCAAGCGGGTTCGGATAGGACCGAAGTCAGTGGACTGTATATTCACTGGCTATGCGCATAATAGCAGTGCATATCGATTTCTTGTGTATAGGTCTATTATTCCAGATATACACAATAATACTATCATGGAATCAAGAAATACATCTTTCTTTGAAAATGTATTTCTTTGTCGTCTCCAAGAACGAATTCAGAGTTCCATAAAAGAGGTTGAAGGTGATAATGATCACCTAGCTGATCAAACAGATGATCACTTAGATAATCAAGTTGATGATCAAGCTAAGGATGTATATGAGCCAAGAATGAGGTAGAGAACTAGGGCTGCAAAGTCCTTTGGTCCAGACTTCTTGACCTATATATTAGAGGGAGAATCTCGAACTTTCCATGAAGCTGTGACTTCACCTGAAAGTCCTTTATGGAAAGAAGCAATTAAGAGTGAGATTGACTCCATCTTACAAAACCATACTTGAGAGTTGGTTGATCTAGCCCGAGGCAGTAAGGCCTTGGGGAGTAAGTGGATCTTTAGAAGAAAGATGAAAGCTGATAGGTCAATTGATAAATATAAAGCTAGACTAGTTATCAAAGAATACATGCAATGAGAAGGCCTGGATTATTTTGATACGAATTCACCTGTGACAAGGATTACATCCATTCGCATGGTGATTGCGATAGCAGCTCTACGTGATCTGGAGATACATCAGATGGATTTAAAGACAGCTTTCTTAAATGGAGATTTAGATGAAGAAATCTACATGGAGCAACCAGAGGGGTTCTCAACTCCAGGACAAAATAAGAAAGTCTGCAAGCTTGTCAAATCATTGTATGGTTTGAAGCAAGCTCACAAGCAATGACATGAGAAGTTTGACAATGCTATGCTGTCAAATGCATTCAAAATCAATGAGTGTGACAGATACGTGTATGTCAAAGACACTGACAAAAGTTATGTCATTTTGTGTCTATACGTAGATGACATATTCATTGTTGGTAATAATGATGAAATGATTCGAACTACCAAGAGATTATTAAACTCTAAATTTGACATGAAAGATATGGGCCTTGCAGATGTAATTTTGGGTGTTAAAATTACCAGAACATCTGATGATATTGTACTTTCTCAATCTCACTATGTTGAGAAGATACTTGAGAAATTTGGTAAATTAGATATAAGTGTGTCTAGGACACTGGTAGACGTGAGTCTACATTTGACTAAGAATAATAGTGAGAGTGTCTCTCAACTAAAATATTCTCGAGTCATTGAAAGTTTAATGTATCTAATGAGTTGTATATGGCCAGATATAGCATACTCTATTAGCAAGCTTATTAGATACACGAGTAATCCGAATGCTACTCATTAGAGGGGCATTATGTGGGTGGTAGGTTATCTACGCTACACCCGGGGTTATAGGCTGCATTATACTAGATACCCAGCGAAACTAGAAAGGTATAGTGACGCTAATTGGATATCTAATAGAAAAGACTCCAAATCCACTAGTGGTTATGTGTTTACCCTTGGAGGGGCAGTCATGCTTGGAAATCTTCCAAGCAAATGTATATATCGAGATCAACGATAGAATCTAAGTTTATTGTTTTGGATAAAGCAACTGAAGACGCTAAATGGCTTCGCCAATTTGTTGAGGATATTCCACGTTGGTCGAAATTTGTGCCAGCCATCTGTATTCATTGTGACAACCAATCGGCAATTGGATGGGCACAGAGTAATATGTATAATGGAAAGTCTAGACATATTTGTCGTAAATATAATTCCATACGACAACTACTCTCGAACAGAGTTGTCACTTTAGAGTATGTCAAGTCTAAGGACAACATTGTGGATCCGCTAACCAAAGGGTTAAATCGAGTGTTAGTAGAGAAGTCGTCAGAAGGAATGGGGTTAAGGCCTTTAGTGTAAGGTGTTACCAGAATAGAAACCCAACCTAATTGACTGGAGATCCCAAGATCTAGGTTCAATGGGACAACTTAATTGTGTGTAACGGTGGTATGTCACTAAGGAGGTTAAACCTCCAGCCATTCTTTTTATCAGTGATACCTACAAATGCAGAGATTAAGCTAAGCTTTTAATCAATCAAGTGTGTTGAGCTATTGAGCTGAGTATAACAGGATACTCAAGTCGAGTCACCTATATGAGTGTGAAGTGGGGCCACTTCTATAAGAATTGACGGGGCCTAATTCTTTAAACCACTCATTGAACTAGATTAGTGTTCTAGGGCCAAACCGAACACAACAGTGAGAACAGAACAATGGTTGGAGTAATTCCTATGTGAGGTCTGTTGTCTTCGTTTACATAAACGGCAGAACAGTTCAAAACTTCATGTTCACTGGACAGCTAGTAAATCCGATAGACTTCACTAAGAGGGGTTCAAAGTCAAAAGCTACCCTTTCCGATGCCGGGGTTATTCCGTTGCACTCTCTCCGAGTCTTTGTTGTTAAGCGTTGTTCGTTTGTTGTTATTCGGTCTATTTTTATTCATATGGGGGATTGTTGGAAAAATAATGGGTTTTTAGTGACTTTAATGATATATTAAAATGGGTGTCAATCCTCAATTGAGGTAGATTAAAGTGGATTTAGATTCCTTGTAATACAATCTTTACACCATAAAAAGAATGACCAAAAACCATTAAGAGTTGAATGAGAAATTGACTCATTAAGTTGACCTCATGAAAGAGGTGTTGGGAAAGATATAAAACCTTGTATCCCACATTGATTGCGGAGAAGAGCATTGATGGGTATTTAAATTCCATTTTTTGCCTTAGGGTGTAAGCCCTTTGAGGCATTCAAATTTTCCGAAGGAAGAGAGTTATGGATGCTTCAAGGATGGACTTGGGCCAAGACTATGGTCCAAGTTGGTTACGCGAAAATTGCCACACGTGCACGCTCGCACCGCCTGGACTGAACCGGGCTGGGTCTAGGTCCAGGTCCAGGTTTGTGGATCATGGACCTTGGGTCTTAGGACTTGGGACTTGAGCTTGAGGCTTGCTGGAATGGATTGAGTATAGGAGTTGGGCTTGACCCACCCATCTTAATCTTTTTGGGTCAAACCAGATTTGTAGGCTGCAGATATATATATACAC
The DNA here is from genome assembly GCA_030407325.1 of Camellia japonica. Lineage (NCBI taxonomy): Eukaryota > Viridiplantae > Streptophyta > Magnoliopsida > Ericales > Theaceae > Camellia > Camellia japonica. The sequence continues at coordinate 109,854,269 of JAPPVO010000019.1, forward strand.
AAAACATATGTGTAAAATAGAGCTGGTAACTCTTCTATTCATGATGGATTTAATCCATCAAGTTTGCAGGTTATTACAGAATTAAATCCTGCATTTTTTGTATGGGAGCCTCTTCCTCTCTCCCTCCATGTGTATAAAATGAGACCTTTCTCCTTTATTCTGTTTGCCCAGAATTTTTGTTCTTCTTATATTCAAATGTTTCCTTCAGCTTTATATTATATTCTTCATGGAAGAGAGTGCTACAAAGTTCTATTCGCCGAAGCTACTCAGTCGATGCATTGCTGTAGTTGGTTCAATTGTCGTATCTTGGGAGACAGGCGTCGAATAACCTCCAGCACCCAACTAGTGAAGCGCCAAATCTATTTTAAGGACACTGTCTAGTATAGGTTTCGGTTTGCTTTTCTATGTTATTTTATTTTATTATGTATTGTAATTTTCAGAATGGTTTGCTTGTTCTGAAATTTTAATTAACGAATATGAATCTATTTGTTTTATGTTATCACACAATTTATACAATATATATATATATATATATGAATGTATTTGAAAATAAGAAAATTGTAGAGAATCGAAACAAGCATGAGTCGTGATTGGTTAGAAAGGATGGGTACAAAGATTTATTTGCTGGAAAAACAAAAAGGGGATACAAAGTCTTACTAAATAATTTTTTTTAAAATAAAAGAATTTTTCTTAGTTATGAACAGATTTAGCTAAAATCAGCTTGTTTCCCAATGTTATGTTTCATTTATTTAGGTAAAAAATATTTTTTAATGAAAATTATTTTTTATAAAAGAAAAATTAAAAAAATATTTTTTATATTTGATGGTGGTGATGGAACGAAGATGAAAGTAGAGATCGTGACATAGTGGTGGGGTGATGGCGGCAGTGATGGCAACAGTGATAGTGGTTATGGTGATGGTAGTGTGATAGTGAATGTGAGAATAGTGGTGATGGTGTTGTGACATTAGTAAAAATTTAATTAAAAAAACATCTTTTGTTTTTTAAAAGTAGCAAACAACAAAATTCATGGAGGGGCTAAAGGAAGAAGATGGAGGATGGATTGGGTGTGATAAGGCATAGATATCTTAAAATGAGTAGTTTAAATTTGTTAAAATGTATAGATAGATTTTGGATAAATTAAAATAAATGATTCAAATTTATTAAAAAAAAATAATTTAATATCTAAAATGTCCGTGGCTATTGGTCACGTGCAATAAACATTTGAATTTTTTATCCAAAAATTTAACTTACGTTTATTATTGTGCTTAATGGACCCTAAATGAAAAATTCAAAGACGTGCATGTTTAAATTTAAAACGATACGAATTAAAGTGAACTCGAATAAAAGTACGGGATCTATTATTTAAAATTTTTCTTTAAAATATTTTAATTGATCATTTTTAATTTTTAGATTCGCTCAATTTAAATATATTTAAATTATATAAAATTTATGAAAAAATATTTTTAAAAATAGTAAATACTAACAAATATACAAAAAAATAAATAAATTTTTTAGATCTACTCAATCTAAATACATTTAAAATTTATAAAATTTATGAAAAAAATTTAAAAAAACCACTAAATACTAGCAAATATATAACAAAAAAATTCAGTTTTAGATTCACTCAATTTACATACACTTAAAATATATAAAATTTATAAAAAATATTTTAAAAGTCACTAAATACTAACAAATATACAAATTTATTTTCAGTTTTTAAATCCACTCAATCTAAATACACTTAAAACGTATAACACTTTTTTTTCTCACTATTTTCAAAAATATTTTTTTTATTAATTCAAAATATAAATTCATTTTGTTTTAAATTTTTATATGAACTTGTAAATAACTTATTTACAAAATTTCATCCAAAAAAATTTGACTAACTTAAAATATAATGTACCACATAGTTCAACATAGATATCGGTTCAATTAATATAACCTCAGCAATAGAGATAAATTTAATTTGAAATAGTTTTGGAATAAATTTGAAGTAGTTTTGAAAATAATTTTAAAAATAAAGATAAATAAATGAGTTTTTAATTTTGAGCTCTCAAAAACCCTTTTGAAAATTCAAACCGAACTGGTGTTTACCTTGTGTCTTTATCTCTGGGGAAAGAAAAGTGTATTATTGGGATTCGTATATTTCTTACACCCTATATAGAAAAAATAGTGATACATTTTTTTGGGTGTGTTTGTTTGGATGGACTGGATAATTGGGGATTGTAATCCATCGAATTATTAGTCTTGGAATATATTGTCTCCGGACTATTTAATTAAACTAGATTTGTATTCTATGTTTGTTTAGTCATGAGATTAGATATCTAGATTAGACTATTTTTAATGAATCCAATGTTTGTTTGGGATATTATTTAGAAGGATAAATGCTCAAATGACTATTTTATCCTTTTCAATTATTTACTAAGTAATAGTAATATTAAACATAGCTTTAATATTTTAATTATTTTTAGCTAGATTAAATAAAAATTTATTTTATTTTATTTTTTGCACAATTAAATAAATTTATTTTTAAAAAATTAAATAAATGAAATATCAATAAAAATATATGTTATTTTTTAATTAAAATTTTAAATAAATTTATTTTAAATAATAATAATAATTAAATAATGAAATAAAATAAAACATCGATTAAAATTTAAATAATGAAATAAAATAAAATATAAACAAAATTTTAAAATAAAACATCAATAAAATATTTATAAAAAATTATTTTAAAAAATTAAATAAATAAAACAAAAATAAAAATTAAATAAAATTATTTTATTTTTAAATTGAGACATTTAAATTTTATTAAATTTTATTAAATTTTACTAAATATAATACATAATTAAATACCAATTAAAGGGCAAAAATGTAATTTTATTAGCTAATCCCATGGGATGAGTTATCTCATGGTTTCTATCCCCCCTCTGAGATACCATAGTCCCACAAATATGGGACTATTAGTCCGAAGTAAAACTTTTGAAACAAATAACGGACTATCAATTCATCCGAACTAATTGTCCAATCTCATGCCCAATCCTTCCAAAACAAACACTCCCTTTATGTATTTTGGTAAAAGTTGTAAGACTAAAAAAGTTGACTTACTAGTTAAAATTCTTAGAATTTGGAAAGTACAAACTTTAACATAAATGGTCAAGAATGTCGTTTTAATTCTAAACTTTTCTCTTGTTTCTTTTTTTTTTTTTTTTTTTACGCCGTCTCACTCTTTTTCTTATTTTTGGCTCTATTTTTCTCTATCATTTGCTACTAGAGGGGCCTCTATCACGTCTACAACACTGCCCTACCATATCAACCATCACTGCCACCACTTCTATTGTCATCACTGTATCCATCGATGTCATTCCACGCCAATCACGACGTCTTTCTTTACCTTCAACCACTTAACTTAGCATATTGAAATTTCATTTCACCAAAGAAATTTCACTTCACTAGAGAGTCGCCAAAAATTATTACAATGAAATTTCACTTCACTGAAGAATTGCCAAAAAATTTCGTCGGAAAAATGGACCCACAATGGTCATCGGAAAGTTGTCGTCAGCAATGTGGCGATTGGCGGCTGAAAGTGGTAGTGGCAATTGAAGGTAGTGGAGTAATGAATTTATAGTAAGGGTAATTTTGTCCTCCAAAAAAAAAGTCAATGTTCTTAAACTAACACAAATATTTTAATTGTTCTTAAAGTAATACAAATATTTTCTACGAAACTGAATAAAGCAATCACATGATATAGTTTGAGCGAAAACATAATCTAGTGAAAAGGTTAAAAATATGAATTCCACGACTTTTTTGTTAAACGAACATGAGAAGTTAATGGATAAATTATATTTTTAATCTCTATAATTTAACTCAAATTTCACTTTTGATTATCATTATTTCAATTTAAACTATTTAATTTATTCACTATAAGTTTAGTTTTAATTTGATTTTTCCATCCAAATTAGATGTTAAAATTAACAATTTTATAACAAATGTTAGCCTCCTAAAATGTACATATAGAAAAAGTAACTATAATTTGGATAGAAAACTGAAACTAAATTTAAAGTGTGGAGACTAAATTTTTTAAATTAAAATAATAAAGATTAAAGTGAAATTTAAATCAAACTACAAGGATTAAAAATATAATTTATCAAAAATTAATTTTGATGTACATTCTTTTCTAGTGAAAATTAAACCAATAGTCTCCATATTTTGTCACTTGTGTCATTTTTATCTTTATACTTTCAATTAGCTCAATTTTAATCATTGATAAAATTGTTAGTTTTTTTTTATTATTATATTTATTCATAAATTCCTCTTCTCTAACTTATGTTTCACTTAGTACAAATTATTTTTTTATATTTCAATAAGTATGGATGACATAGTTACCAAAATGTCTTAATAATAATATAGTGAAGCGTGCATTAATGTTCACATTGTCAGTATAAATGTTCCATGATTAGAGCTGCAAATGAGTTAAGCCGAGTTTTAGTATATTTGGATTTGTTTATTAAAATTTTAATGAATTCGAGCTCAATAAAAATTTAACGAACCGAGCTTGAGCCGAATTGGCTTAGGCTTAACTTAAGCTTAAACCTGTTCACGAGCCTTAACGAGCCAAAAAATTTATAAATTCCTACTTACATATGAAACTAAAGTTAAAATTAAAACTTTGATTATATAATATATATATATATTTTAAAAAGTCAATATTTTATCAAAATGATAACATCTATCACCACTATTATATAAATGTACTATCTATAGTTAACTATTATTTACATTTGTATTTTTTAAATATATACATAACATATTTATCTTATTTTTATACATATTTTTATATTATTTAATATATAAAGAATAAACGTTAACCGAGCCAACTAACGGGCCGAGTTTTAATATGTTTAGACTTATTTATTAAAAATTCAACGAGCTCAAGTTCGAACGCGAAAAAAAATTTAACGAAACAAGTTCGAACGAGCTTTTACTGAGTCGAGCTCGAACCTGTTCAAGAACGACTCTATTCATTTGCAGCCCCATCCATGATGTAAACATTCAAATTGTAAATGTGAACATTTACATTGTCAAATTTATTTAATACAAATGTTTACGTCACCAAGTTGCTAATGGTTCAAAAATATTTGTAAAGGTAAAATTATTCATAAAATACCTTAAATATGAAAATTAGGATTTTGTAGATTAAATGTCTAAAATAATAGGATTTATTATAATACAATAATATCTTATAAACTAATTGCGATACAAGTACTTGAAAGAGGATTTTTCAAAAAATTCTTCTTTTTTTCACAAAAAAATGATTATTGTGTTTGTTGAGGTTAACTCATTGAATTAATCAAGTTAACAATTTTATCCTTAAAACCATGACACATGCAGCTCGTGTGTGTTTGTCATAAAAAAAATGCTAACAATTAAAATTAATTAGATCAATTTAAGACAAGTCAAAAATTTATAATCAAATTTGAGTCAATTAAAATTATAAAAATTTAAATAATACAATGGGTAAAATATAAGGACCAGCAATGTAATTTACCCATTTTTCACAGACTTAATAAAGATTGTGAAGCGTTGGGTACAATTTGGGTTGGGCCTCCTTATTGGGTGGTTGGGCTGGTTGTTGGGCTCTACTAAGGCTAGCCCACCATGCTAGACCCAAAACTTTTGGGTTCTATATTTATTTTCTGCTATCTGTTTTCAAAAATAAAAAACTAAAAATTGATATGGAAAACAAACTTGATTTGTTCTTTTGAAAATTGTTTCTGAGAATTTTTTTAAACCATCATTTTTTGAAAACACTTTCAATTGTTTTTTAAATTTTTGAAAAATATTTTTTGCATTGAAATAAAAAGGACAAGTGTTTTTGAGATTCTATTAAGTGTGTTTGATTTCAATTTTTTAAATTCAGTTTTCTGGAAATTAAATTTTTTGTTTTTATTTTTTTTTTTTAGTGAATATTTTTAAAATTTTAAGCATTTTTTTTTTTACTTTTTTAGATACAACTTACTTAGATATATCTAAAAAGTAAAATATTTGTGAAAAAATATTTTAAAAAATTAATAAATATACAAAAATATGAAAAAAAAAATGTATTAAATTTTCATATTTTTTTATATTTTTGATATTTGGTGAATTTTTTAAAGATTTTTTTCACAAATATTACACTTTTTAAGTGTATTTATGTTAGACATGTCTAAAAATTAAAAAGTGCTTAAAATATTTTAAAAAATAATAAAGACAAAAAAATAAGAAAAAAAAATATTTTAAAAAGTAAAATTTTTTAAAACGTGAATTCTAGAAATCACAACCAAGCAGAGTTATTGTTTTTTGTTTCTAAAAAACAAGAAAAATAAAAATAAATATTTGAAAACAATAGTGTACAAGCACAAAAAATACCTTGCACAAATGTTCCCTGTGATCAAGGTAGAAATACTCTAAACGATGTTGTTCCTCCTGCAAAACAATTCCAGTGAGCTACCCGACAGGGTACGTATGTGCCGAAAAACTCCTCTGATGCCTAAGTCAATTCACACGATCAATATGAGGAAAGCTCTATAAATTCAAGAGTTAGAATTGCAATGCTTCAATTAGGATTATCTCTGAGCTTTTGTATGTTAGTATGACTCTAATTCCTCTTCATAGAATCCCACCAAGAATTATTTTCTTAAATTATAAGGCCTATCATTTAATATCCTTATCACTAAAGTTCAAGTGAAACGACTGAACTCCCAGGCTGACAACCAAACCAAGCAAACTCTCTATGCCGCACTAATTTTGCCTAGTGTACTTTTCTCTAGGTTCTTCCTTCCAATCAAAGACCTAGCTTGGCTTTTTGGCCTGGTCAACATTATAGGGCCAATTCTGCCCAGTCAATAGCCATGCACTGTTTGTCCGGTCTTATATCCATAGCTTGGTTCTAACCTTCAAGTTAGCAAGTCTACAAGTCTGCCCAAGTCTAACGACTATACTAATTTAGCAAGGTCTAAAATAAAGGGCCATGCTGATTTAGCAAGGTCTAACTCAAAGGGCCTTATCGATTTAGTAAGGTCCAACTCAAAGGGCTATACTGATTTAGTCCAATTCAATAGCTTGGTGTGAATTATCCTCTAAAATAGAAAACGAGGAAGTGGGGCATAGATGTATTTGGCTGCCTCGCCCCCATTCTACCCCACTTGTGTGCCGATTGTATTTATTAAGATATATGTAATTTGTTTTTCTTATATAAAATAAATAAATTTAACATTATTTGTAATATATCATCTCACATTTTTATTAATATATGATTATGGTAAAGTTACAAAATTAACTTCTTCCTCCTATGTACTTGCCACTTTCCCAATTTACCCCTTTAACACCCATAATTTTCTTGCTACACAACAACATCAAATGAGTCATTTGCAAATTGCAAGTGCTTAATCAAACAAAAATTTCCCCTTGGAAATATAATATCTCTAAAATTGATGTCAAATTGGGAAAAAATTTATTGTGCATTGCACACCATATGTAATTCTATATAAAATTACATAAGTTTTTCGTTCAAAAAAAAAAATACATAAATTTGCACGAATTTAAATAAGTAGTCTCACCAAAATACATAAGTTCAACATAAATTCGCGTGATCACATACGTTTTCATGAACTTATACAAATTCGTGTTTGAGTCCGGATCGTCTGCCGTGGTTGTCTGCGGCGCTTCCTGCGGCTGGACCAATTTTATTTTATTTTTTCCCTTCTTCTTCTTTTGCTTTTAAGCCTCTTTTTCTTCTCTCTCATCTCTCAAATGTCCAAGAGAACCCAAACACACAGAAACGAAGACGGATGGTGAGAGAATGGATTCAACTCAGCACCATCACCAAAATTTGCAAAATTATCTACACCTCTTCCTCTGTTATCCATCTCTCTCTCTCTCTCTCTCTCTCTCTCTCACACACACACACACACACAAGCACTAGCATTGTAATGTTGAACCAGATTTGAATTTCATTCAAAAGAAATACCAAAATTACATATACGAATACTACTGGAGCAATTCAAGATCAAATCCGAACCAAACTTAGGCCAATCAAACTCATATCAATACAAATCAAACCACTTCGAACAGAAATCTGAGAGATTCAGACCAAAAGAAGGCCTCAATCAATATATATATATATATATGTAAGATTTATTTTGCAAGAAGTCATTTGTAGAACTATTTGATACAATATTTGAAAACAATTTCCTGAATCAAACCAACTGTGTTCCAAAAAAAAAAAAAAAACTTCATGAATGAAACCCACTATGTGTTCCAATAAAAAAAACTTCATGAATCAAACCCACTTTGTGTGTTCCAAAAAAAAACACAGATCACAGTTCATGAATCAAACCCACTCGATTTTTTTTTTTTTTTTGGACAAAGGATCTTTGATGCTCTATAAAGACGTTTTCAAGAAGATTCATTGTCGGAGGCCAATCTCTTCACGATGATGCAGATCGGAACAGATCTGAGACCATTGGAGCAGATCGGAGGAAGATGACCAAGTTTATCGGCTTCTCTAATCATTCCCGTCAACTCTGCTGTCGTGATGTACTTTTTTCCATCCTAATCAAACATCCTGAACAACTTCTCTATTCTGTGGTATTTTCAAACATCATGAACAACTTCTCTATTCTGTGGTGTTTTGAAAATGATGAAGTGAAAGAGAGGCTGAAAAGCTAAAGAGGAATGGGTGGAAAAAAATGGTCCAAAACGACGTCGTTTTGGACCACCGCAGAAAGTGACGCCGACAACCACGGCAGACGATCCGAACTCATTTGTGTTTAACTTATACATTTTTGTGTAATCACTTATGTAAATTCGTAAAAACTTACATAATTTTTTTATAAAGTTACATACAGTGTTACATTACATACTGGAGTATTTTCCTATAAAATTTTATATTGGGAAAGAGACAGCCTAACCTTTCATTCGTTTCGCCAAAAGAAACATGATTATTTAGGGACTAAAATTGTAACGAATTAGAGTATTTAACCTAGTTGTTGTGTAACACTCTTTACGGGTTCAACTATAGTTTGGTAATTTCTGGGTCTGCTAGAATCAGAGGGCTGCTGTTTGGTTTGTATCTGTTGGAGTCTGGTCGAGTATTTTGGGTCGTCTAAGGCAGAGGTCTGCTAATCTGGTTCCTTGCTGCTGATGCTGTTTCTCTGTTGGGGTGTGTTAGGTTTTTATTCTTGGCAACCCCGTTTGACAAAACTCTTTTAAGTTGTATTTGTTTTCACACTTTTTATTTCAGTGAGGCTATGAGTTTTTAGATGCGAATCCAACTCGAATTGTGCCTGGCAAAGAAGTTTTGTGATGTTAACTCTTTCAAGATTTCCATTTCGCTGATTATGACGGGGATCGAGCTGCCCGGTCAGCTCGCGGGGGTCCAAGGGGCAGCGCCACGGCGGGTTCGAGGGGCAACGCTGTCATGACCCAAACCCGCCCCTATGGGTTTAGCACCGTAACCGGCCAGTAATCCGAGATTACCGAAGGCCTGCTTAACAGTAACACAGTAAAACAGAGTACAGGGGCATGGCGGAAGCCATTACAGTAATAAAACAATGTCCAATGAGCTGTGACAGTCTGTATGCAAAAAGATTTTTCATACATTTATACCTTCAGTGCGGAACAGTATGCACAATATTTACAAACACTCGGTACAGGGACCTAATCCCTATTAAACAGTACAGTACAGTCTATACAGTAAACAAAACAGTTACAGAGAAGGACGGGGAAATAAAACACCCCTAAGCCATAACTTGGCAGGCTCGGAACCTCGCAGTGAGGCACAGTGGTTGGCTTGACAGACTGGAGTTTACCCCGACGCTTCTAGCAACGGTCCGGTGCCTGTACACCTACATATATATATGAGCAGTGAGCTAAAGCCCAGTGAATAACACAATGAGTAAAGGGTTTAAGAATAAATGTCCTTTCGGTATTGAAAATAGTCATTTCAGTCAGTTTATCAGTCATTCGGTTTGTGGCTCATATTTCAGGCCATAACGGTCATTCAGTTAAAATAGTGATATGTGGTACATCCATTGGCATAACAGTACAGTAAACAGTAGGTCTTAAAAGACCGGGTCTTAACAGACCAAACAGTAAATGATGGCCATCAGTAGCAATACAGTAACAGTAACAGTAACCGTACTATTTCGGAGAACAGTACAGTACCTGTGGATTCAAGAGGTGTCTCGCACAGACTCTAGAGGTGGCTCACACTATAGCACTTAGTTCCGTAGATTCTAGAAGTGGCTCACAGTGTAGCACTTAGTTCCGTACAACACTTTGTTCCATATCAGAAATACAGAATGGCCATCATAAAAGTAAACAGTAGTGGTTCCAAACTTGGGAACCGACAGAGGTCTCTCTGTCACAGTAACAGTAAACAGTAGGTGCCAAGGATGCCACAGTACAGTTCAGAATATAAGACATACGTTTATTCAGTACACAGTATCAGTTCAGTGAACAGTTCAATTCCGTAAACAGTAGCAGTTCAGTAAACAGTATCAATTCAGTAAACAATAGCAGTTCAGTAAACAGTATCAATTCAGTAAACAGTTCAGTTCAGTAAACAGTATCAATTCAATAAACAGTTCAGTAACCAGTTCAATTCAGTAGGCAGCTCAATAAGGTAAACAATTCAATAACGTAAACAGTTCAGAAGATAGTCATTTTTGAACATATCTTTACACAGTTGTTACTCACAGAGTCCTGGGCTACAGTAAGCTAGAGCGTCTCCTCAGTAAGCCAACCCTACACAGTTAACAGATTGAACACACACTAAGCTATACAGTTGGGAAAGATTATTAATCCTTAATTCGCAACCCCTGTACACCCTGTTTTTATTTGTCATCATTGTGGTATGCATGGTCATATTCGCCCTTATTGTTGTAAGTTGCATAGGAGAGTGTATTTGCCTAGACCTAAAAATAGGAAATTGGAAACCAAGTCGAGACGGGTTCCTATTGCAGAGAAAAGGAACCACAACGTCAAGACACCACCCAAGAACCGCAATTCTTACAACTTTGTTCATACTAAAGCGGTTTGGGTGAGAAAACTTGACTTGTGCTAATTTGTTTATTCATTTTAATTTTTAGGTTTCTATGTGTTTTTTTTTTTTTTTTTGGGTCATTTAATGTATGCCTGTTCGTTTTCCGTATTACTTTATTTAGAAAAAAAAAAAAAAAGAATCCAAAAAGATCTTCTTAGTATGGTTTTGCAAGCTTGAAATTTTTGAGTGGTCCTTGGTGCATATTGGAATTGATAAGAATATCCATTACATGTTAATATGTGTGTGCTTTCTGTGGTCATTACTCATTTTGGAGTGTGTGTTTTTTTTATTAGTATGTCTCATTCTTTACACACTCTTGGATTAGCAAATATCGGAGTCTTTCGCCTTAGTGATTAGTTTTTCTCTATGGACTTCTGGCATGGTATCTTTTGTTTTTCTAGAGGAATTGACCGATACTAGCATATCTTGGGTGATGTTGAGTCTCTTAACCACCTTCCATCTTTTTGCATCTCCACAGTTTTCCCCCCTCTATTCTTTGTAGTCTAGCCATGAGGAAAAGGCTATCTCAGAGTCACCAACCAGGCCATCCTTATTATATTCATGCTTCTCTGGTTCGGTTTCCATACTCTTGAGTGTGTCAGCCGCCAATGAGTGTACAAAAGAAAAAGAAAAAGAAGAAGAAAAAATGTGCAAAAGAAAGAAAAGAAAAAATGTGAAAATAAAAAAAAGGGGATCATTGATTGAGGGGGAGCCTCTGCTATTACTCAACAAATACCCCTTGATTCCTAGTGGTTTGACTTCCCTTAGTTGTGCTTAGATTCTCTTGTCAGAGGTCCAGCTTTCATATCACTACTAGGATTTGAATCTTGTGTTTGTCGAACTCCAAGAGTCACACACACACTTTAATCATGGGATCTATGCTTTTCACATACTGCATCACTTTCTTTCATGAGGAATCTTCTATAGACTGTGCACATTGTGTTTTCAAGTAATTGTACTTCTTGGATAATCTTGTGTGTTTCAAGGTCCAAATTTGAAATTCCTTGCTTGCTCCACCATATTATTTTTGTCGTTTTCTTCCTGTTCACTGTTTTCAATGTTTGTGGTTGCTTTTCGTGAGGGGGAGTTTGGTTTATCATTGGAAGAGCTTGTTAACATGAACTCTTTGAATTGTTTTGGTAAGGGAGACTGGCCTTAGTTATGTTGCATGTTGCTATGCACTGCTTCTTTCTTGTTCCCTTCTTACATGCTATAGTTGTTTAAGCTTCCTTTGTCAATTCGTGACAAAAAGCGGGAGTTTTGTTATCAGGTGCATGTGTCTTAGGTTTTCATGTTTTTCATCTTATGCTTCAAGATAATCTAGTCATATATTTATTGCTTTTTCCTATACTCTTGTGGCACTAATAGTTGTTTTGGAGATTGTGGCACTAATAGCTGTTTTGCAGATCATGACCTTGAGAAGGAAGTTTGCGTTTGATGGCTGTAATTGGTTGGGGTGATTAGGATTTCATTTGTTAGGTGTGTTTTGTCACGGCATTGCCAAATGGGGAGATTGTTAGGTTTTTATTCTTGGCAACCCCATTTGACAAAACTCCTTTAAGTTGTATTTGTTTTCGCACTTTTTATTTTAGTGAGACTATGAGTTTTTAGATGCGAATCCAACTCGAATTGTGCCTGGCAGAGAAGTTTTGTGATGTTAACTCTTTCAAGATTGCCACTTCGCTGATTATGACGGGGATCAAGCTGCCCGGTCAGCTCGCGAGGGTCTAGGGGCAGCGCCCCTTGGCGGGTCCAAGGCAGCGCCACGGTGGGTTCGAGGGGCAGCGCCCCCGAAGCAAAATGTAAAAATGCATTCAAAATTGCCTGTCCGCTCGAGCGGACATTCTCCCGCTCGAGCGGAGAATGCTGATTTCCAGAAGTTTGGTGAGTCTACAAAAATACCGTGATCCGTGTTTTCAGGCTCGAGCATCGAAATCCCCGCTTGAGCGTACATCCTAGTTTGGAACACGTCATATAGTGTCCCCGCTCGAGCGTCCATTCCCACGCTCGAGCGGACCTCACGATTTCAGATTCTATAAATTCGCAAGTTGCTCCAAATCTAGGATTACTTCTCCAGATCTTCTTTTTGGGTTCTAGGGTTTATATTTGGAGATATTTTGCTAGTTTTCTTTGATGTTTTGATTGAGTATTCAACTCATGGTTTAAAGAGTATACATCAAAGGATTATTTGTTTGTTCTACACAAAAGAAGAGAGAGTTGTTCTTCGGTGGATTCTGAAAAATTTGAGCCTGAAGCTTTGGTGGATTCTGGAGTGGCTCATCGTCAAGACAATTCCGAGGTGAAGACGGGGTTGGAAGAGGCACATAGGGGTTGGTTCAATTCGGGCATGGATTCGCTAGGTAATTGAGAGTATACCTGTGTAATTCCTTTATATCTTCTTAGTGGATTATTTTGTGGCTGTTGCCCATGGTTTTTTATCACAATTGGATCCAATTGTGGTTTTTCCACGTAAAATTGTTGTATCAATTTGTCTTGATTGTTTGATTGGGATTATTGTTTGCTGCTTAAAATTGATACATAATCACAAATCAACATCTAGGGGATTTCTAGATTTTTCAGGGTGTTAATTTGCTTAGCTGCTAATCTGATTCTCTGCTACTGTTGTGGCCTCTGCTAGCATTAGGTTCTCTTGTGTGTATCTGATGATGTATGGCTGATCTGTTTATCTGTATGATGTATTGCTGAATCTGTTGGTCTCTCACCAACAGGTTCTTGGGGTGATGCTGTCATGTGATGGCTTTTGTATTCATCCCTTCCTTTTTTGTTGATGTTTTTTTCCTTTGTGTAAGGTTTTCCATCATCAATAAAGGGTTCTTTGTTGTTGATCAAAAACTATAGTTTGGTAATTGGTTGTTAGGCTTTATTGATTTTCTTACTATCGTGAGCTAATGGTCTGTTTGATAATGTAATACTTTTCATCCTTGTAATTACTCACTTATCAATCATGGTGAGATCTCAACATGAAAAAACTTGAAGGGTCCGTAGGGCCCAACAAGGATCTCGTTTCGATTATTCGAACCGTTCATTTTATAGGGCTCGCAATTTATATTATCCAGAAAAAAAATTAAAGCAATCTGATAATCGTAACATTTTTATTTTATCGCATTTGTTTCTAAAAAAATGAATGGTCTATTTCAAATATATATTTATCGTCTATTTTTTCATATATAAATGCAATAAAATGGAAAATTTATGATTGCTGGATCGAACTAATATTTTTTATGGATAATACACAAAGTGGGCATTACAAAATGGACGGTTCGAATTATCGAAACGAGATCCATGTTGAGCCCTACAAACCCCTCAAATTCTGTCATGTTGGGATCCTAACATGAGAAAAACCCAACCCAAAAGTTAAAAAAATCTTTATTAGACTTGTGTATATCTTGAGACATGAGATTTTTTGTCACTAAATTTTTCTTCTTTTTTCATCTACTCACAATTTATATTATATTTTGAAATTCTCATAACTCAAAATTCTTACAAAATTTAATAATTTTGATTATCGAGTATTTTTGAGACAAGAAAAACAAATGGTCCCAAGAACATCTATTTAATCAGATATCATCATTTGCCAATTCACTGAGTTAATTCCTCCTTAATATACAGACAAATCAAATAGTAAAATAAAATAATAAAAATAGATGATGATTCACTACAAGAAAAAACACTTTTGGCGACCACCTATTTTTTTTTGTCGCAAATAGTCCACTTTCTACGACTAAAATTTAACTTTTGGTGACCACAATTTTTTGGTCACAGAAAATCACCTTTTGGCGACCAAAAAAAAAGTTGGTAGCGAAAAGTATACCTATTGGCGACCAAAGGCTTTTTTGGTCGCGGAAGATCACCTTTTGGCGACTAAAAAAAAAGTTGGTCACAGAAAGTATACCCTTTGGCGACCAAAAAAAAAAGTTGGTCGCGGAAAGTTATGGCGGGATAAATTTTAAAAAAAATGATACTACTGTAATTACATGCTATTTTTCTCATTAAAAGTTTTATAAAATAATATATAACCCAATTTTATGGGTTATATATATTTTTTGCCAAATATGAACAAGAAGCATGTTATTGGCAGAGTGGATTGGGTGCATGGTGACTCCTTGGTCAGGAGTTCAAGTCCCAGGCAATACAAAAGAATTATTTTTTTTGGGTCAAGGCGCTGACTTTTGGCGACCAACTTATCTTTGGTCGCTAAAAGTTTACTTTTGGCTAATATGAATTGGACTTTCCGTGACCAAAAAAGTTAGTCGCGAATGGTCACTTTTAGTGACCAAAGGCTTTTTTGGTCGCGGAAAACTATCAGTGACGAGGCTTTAGCGACCCACTCGCGACCAACATATTTTGGTTGCGAAAAAGTTTTAGCGACCAAATATGATACTTTTCGCGACCAAAATGTTGGTCACGAAAAGTGTTTTTTCTTGTAGTGATTGTACCGTATATAAAGTACGTTGAGATGTTGGATTCATCCAATTCACAAGTCTTCATAAGGAGATGATAGGAAGAATTGAAGTGTTAAATTTTGCTTCTCTTATGTTTTGTAATTAAAAAAATAATACCTAGACACCATTCAAGTTGAATACTTCAAAAAAATAATATAAAAAAATTTAAAAAAATTACAAAATAGACACATAGGTCCACATGCCCTAGTGTCTTTCATGTAAGTTTTTCGGTTTTTTTTTTTTTTTTTTCTTGTGTGTGTGTGTGTGTTAGATTATTTCGCAGACAATGAAAATTAGATCATGAAATTTGTCACCAAAACACAAATTTAAAAGGGTCCACCTCACTTAAAAAAATAAATAAATAAATAACTTTTCCTTGTCTTTGGACCTTTCTTTTTGTGTTTATAATGACATTGGGAATTGACCTTCTTTCTTTTAATTTTTTAGGAAATGGAGTGTAAAAAAGTAGAGAAAAAAATTAATTGTTATGTAGTAACTTTTTGATTACTTTAGTCAATTGTCAAAACAAACCTTGTTTTGCCATTATATTAGACAAGTTGGGTAATTTAACTTGTTTATCTTTCTGTTGGTTTTTTGACTTTCGAAGGTTATTTTTGTAATTGTGAGTGTGTCAGCAAGGATCAACCAGTCTTTACAGAAAATTAATTGCCAACCAATTATCAGACGATTGTGTTTTAATTCTTTCAGCCTCAATGAAGAGGACTTTTACTGGTGGCTTTGCTTAGGAGAAATAAACTGACAATGATTAATTGAAGAACAATTGCAGTATTTCATTAAGTAAAACGAAAAACTTACAATGATCCAATTCAGCTTCGTAGATGTTTACAGTAACAATCTACTTGAAACTACTCCTATGAACGAAGTGCAGTACAGAAATTTTAAAGTACAGAAATGTAAAGAACAGGAAATGTAAAACTGAAAAGGAAATAAAGTAGAATAAAATTGATTTTTTGGATCTGAGTCTGTGGGGCTTTTCTAGGGCCTTCTCTGCTATTTATATTTCTCAAGGATGACCATCGAATTGCACTTCCAACCGTCAAATCGCTCCTCCATGATCGCTGATCATGTTGCCTTATAGTTAGCTCCACTATGCCATCACTTGCAGTTAGGCTTCCCTCCTAATTTTGAATTTGAATATGAGTAACCGTTGAAGTCACATCACTTTATATCTCTTTATTGATCTAATACTACGCAGATCTCGTAAAACCAATGATGACTGTCACGTGTTCGATCATGATTGAAAACTTAAATAGTCTTCCTGTATTGCCCTTATCCTACCACACGTTGAATTGTAATTGACTTATACAAAATATGTAGCTAACACTTTCCAACCGATCTTAAAAAAA
Source organism: Camellia japonica (assembly GCA_030407325.1). Classification (NCBI taxonomy): domain Eukaryota; kingdom Viridiplantae; phylum Streptophyta; class Magnoliopsida; order Ericales; family Theaceae; genus Camellia; species Camellia japonica. Next base: position 109,871,185 of record JAPPVO010000019.1, read on the forward strand.
ATTAGTTGAGCAGAACTTGAGTTATTTAGTTTCTTACAATCCATATAAGTCGAGTATAGCATTATCTTGTTTGACAACCTAACGGGCTTTAAAATGTCTGCATAACTTGATCTGAAAAAAATTTTAAAAAAAGTTATTTTCAACAAAAATTTTTAGTGAGCCAAATATGAATCAAGTCAAAGTAATTTGGCTAATTTTTACATAAATGCCTCATTTGGCAAGTGACTTTTTTAGTCAAAAAGTTAAAAAGTTACTAAAAAAAATCAAAAAACTAACAACTCATACCAAAAAGTCAAAGATTCTCTTTTCTCTCTACTTTTTGCACATCTTTTCGTAAAAAGTCAAAAAGTAATCCTAAACATATTAGTTTTTTTACATCATATTTTAGTTAAAAAATCAAAAAATTACTGAAAAAGTCTATTTCCAAACGAGGCCTAAAGGCCATTATTAGATAGTCTTTTATATACATATATATTTTTTTTGGTACATATGTTTGACAGTTTCACATATTTAGTAAAAGGTCTCTCTCTGTACATGCTCCTAAGAACTTAATTTACTAACTCCATCAACAGTACTCAAAACAACAAACACTCTGCATGGCTTGGACAAAAGCTCTATGCACCACAAACACAACTCAAAGACCTACCATCACTATCAGCGATATGATCATATATCTGTTGATATCAAATAGTATGAATCGATATATCAGTGAATATCGATAATCTAAAATCTCAACACGTGGTCAATATTTAAAACCCTGATTACTTCTCACCATCGTAAGGAGATTCGCTGAAGGTTGGAGGAACCATCACCGAGGAAGAAACCTTAAACCTCTTACTCCTCGAGACCTCGCCACCATCACCAGCACTGCTCTCCGGACCATCCATCAAGTATCCATTCATCTGATCTCCAAACCCTAGTTCACCACCAAAAACTTCTCCAATATCCGACCCATCGGAGTCCAACCCATGTTGCCTGAATCCGACCCACTCGTTGCTACAATCCGACACACTCGAGCTCTCCCACGATGACGACGATGGCAGATCATCCGATGAATGAGGCACAATGATGCTTGGTTGCACCACCTTCTCAATGTTCTTCATGTCAACATGACTTTGTTGATATTGGTAACTCCTAAAATGGAAAATACTAGCAAAAGTGAAGTGATCACTAACCCTACTTTTAGATGACTTGTTATCCGATGACCTAGCTATGATACTTTGCAAGTTTTTGCTTAACTTGGCTTTCAAGGAAGAGAAACTGAGACCATGCCGGTTTTCGGATTCCGAGGCTAACCCTCCATTGGAAGGAGATGAACCCATTTGAAGTTGAGTTGAATTAGGGTTTGTCGTGGCGGCGAAGTTGGTTCGGGCATTTTCCCCACGAAGGGCTCGAGCGGCTTCATCGTACGCTCGAGCAGCCTCTTCTGGGGTGTCGTATGTCCCAAGCCAGAGTCTGACGCGTTGGGACGAATCCTTGATCTCAGCCACCCATCTTCCCGATGGCCTTTGTCGGACTCCGACAAATCTACGTAGTGTCGATTTCGTTGGTTGCACCGTGGCGGGGGCGGCGGCGGCGGCAGCGGTGGTGGTTTTGGTGGTTTCAGAACCTGCCATGAGTGCAAAGGTGGCTAAGAGTTCTGTTTTGTTAGGATAGAGAAAGTGGTTGGTAGGGTTGCATGTGGAGTACATATAAGCATAGATGGATCTGAAATGGGGACTATAAATAAGGGTCATTCCAAGATGTGATGAAGGAATAGTATATGCCCTATTCATCCGTTATTTGTTTGTTTTCTTCCTATAAAAATTTATACTCGATATGGTGCATGATATGTACTTGCAATTAAACTCTTATCAGCTTGGCTTGATTTGTATTCTTATAGGCTTGGCTTGCGAAAAAACAGCTTTGAGCTTCTAATCTCTCTCTCCCAACCTGCGTTTGTTATGAAAATTAAAGTGTTAAATGTAGGAGAAAAAAAATTTAAAAAGTGATCAAAATTTGAAATTCAAAATGAAAAACTGAAATAATTATATAGAGATAGTTATACAGGGACAACTAATGAAAAAATGAAAATTTGGTCAAAACTCCCTTATAATAAAATTTTAATTTTAATGTATTAAAGACAAACGTAAAAAGTTGTCTTTAAAAAATCCACTACATACCATTATTACCAAAATATAAAACTTTAAAATAATATAAATTTTGATTTAAATGTCAATTTTTAATAAAATTAGTACTTTTAGAATTCTCTCATCAAGATCTATCAAATAATGAAATTCTTAAATATATATATATTACCGTCAAAATTGATGTAAACAATAACTTGTTATTCTGTTTGATAGTAAATGTTACTCCGTCTCACAGTAACATGTTACTCTGACAATATTGTCCAAGAAAAAAAAAAGATATTTTACTCTATTCTTACTCAATTATATGTCTCCTCCTTAGGGGATTTACGAAGCAAAATAAATTGGGTTGTCGTTATCACTAAATAAGAGTCTAATATAGGGGTTTTGACTAAGGCCTGGTTTGGCATCTTCAAAATAAGACAAAAAGTTAAAAAAATTACTAAAAAAATTAAAAAGCTATCACTATTCATCAAAAAAAATTATAAAAAAATTATTTTTATACAAATTGTGACGTGAGTTGTCTCTCACTTGGGCGAGGACAAATTACACAGGCGGAGGCAAGCTTAAGGACGGTACTGTTCGGCCTGTGAGAACCATTACGTGTTCCGTTTTGATAATCTGAACCGTTTAATGTGTAAAACTCGTCCAGTACTATATGCCTATAAAAAATCACGTTGGTCAAATATCGCTAACTATATGATCAAATCAGTTTTATATAAAAAAAAAAAAATGGGTGGTGTTATAGTTAACGATTAAAAAAAAACTAATCTGATCAGATAGCTATCGATACCCGATCAAAGTGATTTTTTATAAGTATATAGTACTCAACGAATTCTACACATTGAACGATTCGGATTAGCAAAACAAGACCCATGGTGGGCCCCCACGGGCCGAACAGCTCCGTCCAATTCAACGCCCGAAAAGGAGGGCATCATCTCCTACCCTACACTCTACACACGCTGCCCTTACGCCTTCCGACCATACGGCCTATTCCATCACAATCTTCTCCTATACACAAATTTATACAATTTTTTAATATATATTTTTTTCGTAAAAAGTCAAAAAATTATTCCAAACAACCATCTTTTTTTTCTCAACTTTTTAGTTCAAAAAGTCAAAAAGTACACTTATTTAGGACATCCCAAACAACCTCTAAATTTTTCATGAAAAAAGGGTGACAACTAATACTAACGGAGGAGTCGTGTATCTTATATAATACTAATATAAAATATATTCATCTAATTAAGTAATTTATTGAACCATAATGATTACCAATTAGGAGTGTACATAGGTGGGATTGGTCCGATTTTATAGTAAATCAATAACCGAACCGTAAGAACTGATTCTGGAAAAATTAGAACTATAACCGAACCATTAAAATGTAAAACCGGACAAAAAACTAGACTATAGATACCGGTTTTGGTTCGGTTCGATTCGGTTTACGGTTCTAGAAATTTTATATAATAATAAATATGATATATATTTTATATTAGTAAACAAATTATTGATAATTAATTTGATTAAATTGATTAGAGTTTATTAATTTCACATAAGGTTAGTGTTCAAATTTTACAAGGTACCTTTTATATTTTAATTTTTACATATAAAAATAATAATAAATATGTCACGATCCAATTCGGTTCAATACCTTAACCAAAGCCTTGGAACCATAAATCGAACTGATTTGAACAGTTCCACCATTTTTAGAACCAAAACCAAAATTGGAACTAATAAAAACCAAATCAAACTAGCAATTTAGACCAGATTTGATCAATTTCCCGATTCCATCAATATTTTTTTTATACCCCTATTACCAACTGATAGGGGTCCAAGGAAATGTTCCGAAAATGTATATGCTCAAGATTCATAAATCATGCACATGACTGGGTGGAGTTATTATTCAATAATTCAATAGTTTTGGAGAATTATGTGATACTTATATGGTGTTTTAAATTAACTATATAATGAAAAATTTACAACTACGGGACTAGTAGTTAGGGTTGGGGCCTGAGCGGTGGTGATCGTAGGGGCAAGAAGGTAGTTGGTTGCAGAGAAAGTGATGTTGGGTGGATATAAGAGTTAGGGTTTGAAATATTTAAAAATATAAAGAGATAGACAAATTTTAAGAGAGAATTTGCTTAGAATTATCAAACATATAATGAAATAAAATAAAATTTTATATTTTAAAAGTGTATAATTAAAAATAAATATATGAAAATAAAAATATTGTACAAATATAATCATCAAACACAACCATGGCTTCTTATTAGAATGCCAAATCCATCATGAAGTCAGGTTAGAAGCCGCAAGCCGAGCCGCACTGGTTTTTCTGTTGAAATGAGAGAGAGAGAAAGAAGCCGACAAAAGAAAGGCGGTCGAAACTTGTCCGCTTGTAAATGAAGGAGATAATTTTAAAATCCGGCGGGAAAGATTATTTTAATTTTGGTAACGATGTTGTTTGGTGTTTAATAATAGTAATAAAACTTTAATTTAATTTACTCCCACTTGGATTTTAGTACTTTGTTAATAGAATGATTTGTGAGGCCCCTTCCAAACTACGTAGCGTGTCGTTTGTGCTGTCTATATATCTCATTTTATTCTCTAAAATACACTTTAATAATGGATGAATCATCCAATATATTTGTCTGCCAATATTATATAGATTTAGTGAAAGATTAGAAGAAAAATTAACCTGTGGTCCAGAATTAAATATTAGATTTGATTTTTGTTAAGGCCAGATCAACAAAAATGGAAGTCAAAATTTTACCTTTGTACCTTTTTGAGGAGCTAAGATCCGACAAAAGAAAATCTCAAGTTTTATTTTTGTTAATTTGACTGACATAATTAGATGAGATCAAAATTATCATTGTAATATGAGACCATATAAAAGAAGACTCAAATCAGGGATACTTAAGAAAAAGAAATTAAATTTATCTTATTATTGAAGGCGTGGCTAGATTAAGATGACTACGATAATTTGGTTTCGACAAATTATAATTAGTTAAATCAGTGATAGTGAAATCAAAATCCCACTTTTTCACCTTCTTGAGGACGTAAATACTGATAAGGTAAGGTGGGCCCTCAGATAAGATCTCAAGCTTCAGTTTTTTTTAATTTGGCCAATTATTATTAGTTGACATCAAAATTAACTTGGTAATCCAAGACTATAAAAATTATTCAAATTAGATAGTTATTAAGGAAATTAATATAAATTTGTCTTATAATCGAATGCGTGACTGTTGGATTAGGACTCTAATTATTCAAGTACGGCCTTTTATTTTGTTGCATAGCAACGTCACTTTTACATTCTAGACACGTGTAAAATGATGGATGGCACGTGCCAAGCTACTTGATTTCGTCCTCAACCAATGATTTGAGTTGATTCAATCAATACAAACAACCCTTTGTCTCTATGATCAACACAAAGCCACTCTTTTTCATCCCTTAATTACCAATCACTTTGCATAATCTCTAACCGTTATGATGGTGAAAGTGCCAAAAGAGTAACAACCATTGAGACAACAATCTTGGCCAAGTCCATCTTTAGATTAGTTTTTTAACATCAAAATCTTACAATTTTGTCCCTAAATTGATGTTGTTTAGCACAAATTACCCTTCTATGCTTCGATGATATCATTGTTGTTTAGCACAAATTACCCTTATATGCTTCGATGATATCATTGTTAAACAAATGGCTTAGTCACTGTCCTCATCATAAATGAAGGGTTGGGAAGAGTCAAACATGCACCCCTTGTTGGTTAACACTTTTGCATATCTCAATATGTGATGTCCTATGTGTTGCACTTTATGATAATCTCAACGTTTAGCTAGCTTTTTGTAGTACCTTAATTCTCTAGTGATAATCTTATACGAATGAGGACAATCAAATGTTAACTGGTGAGAAAAGTAAATGCATCAAGCGCCCTGTTTTGCAAAGTTTTTTTTAAGTTAAATTTGATAATCAAAAAGTAGAAACTAATTAGTTTTTTTCAACCTATTTAAATTATTTCTACCTAATAAGCTATAAGCAGAAACTATACCAAATTGTAACAAACTCCCAAATTAAAATAATTTGTAATCACCCCTTAAAATCTATACCAAACAGCCCCAAAGTATTTGCATAACTAAACCAAAATAAACTAAGTCTTGTGTCCCAATTAAGCGGAAATGGTTATATAATTTTTTTTTCATCATTTTATTATGTTCAGAGTTATAAGCTCAATTAAATCCAATAAATTCATTTTGTTTTACTACTGCATCCCATGTAGTTTAAGTCTTCCCTTTCCTCTAACATTTTCATTTACGGTGATATCATTATTTTTTCTTACCATTACATCCACAGATCTTCAATGTAACCAACAAAAAAGGAAAGATAGAAAGAAAGAAAGAGGTTAGTTCCTTCATTGAGAAGACTTATGTTTAGATTAATGCATTTAGAATGTCAACTTACTATTTATTCAAAGGAGAATAACTAAAATTTAGATTTGATAATTTAAATATGCATATTTAAATTATCATATGAATTTTGAGATTAAACTTAAGAGCTTTGTCATAATGGATATGAATTCACAATATAGAAATTATAATTTGAAATCCTTCAGATTGAGAATGCTGATACTATCCAACTGACTTTATTTTATTTTTTAAAGTTTGAATTTTTTACTACACCATTTACTTTATTGTAGTTTTTGTTCACAACTTATTTGATAAAATAACTTAAACAAGCAGAAAAGTCTAATTATCCTAATATTGGAGAATGAATGCTTTTACATTCTACTTATAGTTTATCAACTTTTAACTTAGATTAATATGCACTAAACAGAGCCAATGATCGTAATAAATACTTCTCTTCTATCTCGAATTTATCATTCCATTTATTTTCTCAATCCACCTATAATAACTCAATCTCTTATATTTTTATAAAATTCAACCTCAAATCATTTCACCTGAAATCCATCCATCCAAAAGGAGCTTACCCTTAGAACACAAATTATCAACGTCATCAAACAATAACATTATCAGTTTTCTGTTTATGCAAAAATAGGAAACAAATTTATTTATTATTATTATTATTATTTCATAAAAAAAATTTGTTTGGTATATACAAATATTTTTAAAATAAAAATAAAAAAACATGTTTAGTTAGCTATAGCAAGTGGTGACCAGCTGTTGAGGGGTGAACGGATGCCGAGTCAACTGGACTATGGTTGGAGCTAGATAGAGCTCACTAGCATGCAACTGGAAGGTAGTCAAAGTCGGCCAGAGCTCGATGCTAGCGGGCCAACTTTGCGTGGTGGCTGGAGTTGGTGAGGGAGAGAGAGAGAGAGGGAGGAGAGAGTGAAAATTTTAGTTGACAAGAAGTGAAAACTCCTTTTTTTTCCATTTCTAAAAATTTTGGAATCAATTCCACTTTCGTTATAAGGAAAAAAACTACCTAACAAGTTTTCGTCTCCATTTTTAAAAAAGGGTGTGCTTTGTGATTAGACTAAACGGTATTGTTGAGTTTGGTAGGCCTACCACAGAACTCATCGATAATATGAAGCGTTAAATGTGTAGGACTTCATCCCTGTGAAAAATCACATTGATTGAATATCGATAACCACTTGATCTGACCACATTTCTATCAAAGTTTAATATGATTTTTAAAAAAAATTGTTAATAGGAATGTGATTTGATCAAGTAGCAATCAATACCCGATCAATGTGATTGTTTGCAAGGATAAAATACTCGACGAGTCCTACACATTGACTGTTCTAATCATCGATGTGGACTCCGTGGTGAACTCACAGAGGCCCAATAATACAATCCAGTCCAAAACCAAACTAGAGACAAACTACCCTTTAAAAAAAGGGTCTTAATAATAAGTGCCCCTAGGGCAGAAGTAAAGACAATATTTGTAAAACACAATACATTTTTCGCTAACTTCAGTATGACCCTGTTTGTTTCACTGGATATAAAATGAAGGATATAATATGATGTGGGATTTAGTCAGGATATATAATGAATAAGATATAGGTATTGGATAATATATCCCCCAATTCATGTTTGTTGACTTGATATATAAGATTGGATATATATTATCCATGTTTGCTTTACAAAATATATTGTGGGATATAAACAAGTAATTTCCAAGATTGTCCTCATAATATTATATTATATTATATTATATTCAAAATTTATATTAAATAATATTATATTATATTATATTAAATTCAAATTTTATATTATATTATATTATATTATATTAAATTCAATAATATGATATTATATTAAATTCAATTCAATAATATTTATATTAAATTAAATTCAATAATTATGGAGCACTTATAAGCCTTTGTCTTAAAAAAATGAAAACAAAACAGAAAACAAGAAACAGAAGCGTTTCAACCATTGTTGATGGAATTTTTGGCAACTTGTATGAAATTTGGATGGAATCATAATAAAATAAAAACAGTGCACCAACTAGAGAGTAGATAAAGATAAAAGGTGTATGCATATTTTATCACACATTCAAAATTTGTACTCATCATTATAGAATGATGCAACCAGTATAATACAACAAATGTGCCAAATTAAGTGCTAATCAAAGCAATTATATCACAATAATGCAACAGGGAATGTTCATTGTCATGAAATAATTGGATAGATGCCCAATACAACTAATATCAAAGTAATTAATTCAAAGCAAAATGCTTCCTACCCCCAGTAAACATTACACCCAGTGACCCCCCCTAGTGCCACGTGGCACTGTGGGATTGGAGGAAAGAAGAAAAAAAAAAAAGAAAAAAAAAAAACAGAAAACTGACCAGTGGGGGCGCCCCACGTCACTGGGGGTCGACCCCCACTGGGTGTATCCAGCGGGGTTGTTAATTCAAATAAACAATTACCCAATCATTAGAGCTTAGTTGGTATGCAAATTTACCGACAACTTGATAGTAAGATAGAGCGAGAGAAAAACGAACTATACCAAGTCTTGAAGACAGAAAATGATTGTAGTTTGCAAAGGAGGAGTGTATTTTAGCGTTCACGTCATTTTGTTAATTTCTTTCTCTATCCTTCCCCACTTAACTATCAAAATGCAGTAACAAAACCTCTTTTTCAAAAACAATCCAATATTTCCTTCCTGTATATTCTCACACATGCATTTGATTTTACCTTCCCAAACCAAACCATCTCCAATTATTTGATTGAAACTTTCACTAAATTATCATACATTCATTTAATTCTACTCTCCCTAATCCTCATATTTCCTTTCATACAAATCATTCCGCCATAGACACAAAGCCCCTCTTATAGATAAGATCTTTTTCCATTTTTTTTTCTTTTTTGGTCAATAGGTAGGAGATTAATTATAAACACGGGAAGCATTACATCAAATTAAACAATTAAAGTCTACCAACAGCTAAAAAGCCAATAGTAACCGAGCCCAAACTCAGAAAGAAATAGAAAAATTACATATAACGGGGGGAGGGAGAAATAAACACTGTAGAGGATATCAAACACCACTTCGTAGGAGTTGAATCCCATGACCTTACACCATAAAGTGGCGCTAAACAATCACTAGACCAAATGTCCTAGTTTACAGATAAGATCTTGTTGTAGGATGTGAAATTGTGAATCAATAATACCAAAATTTAAGACCATGTTTAGATTTTTTATTTGTGAAGAGAAATGAGAAGGGAAGGAAAAAAGTGAAAAAAATAATATATATTTCATTTATTATTCCCTTCTTTTTATATTTTCCCTTCACAAATTACTGTACAAGTTTGATCCAAACACAACACAATAGGTCCCCCAAAAATGAGAGAGAGAGAGAGAGAGAGAGAGAGAGAGAGAGAGAGTCCCTAACAATTGTCAATAAGGATCTTTTCACAAATAAATATAGAAATTTGTCTCAACTTGCAAGTTGCAACAGAAGGTGACAGAAATTTCTATATAAAAATAAATAAAACAAATATTTACAGGTGAATTTATAAATGGTGACACAACAGTGGATATTGCTTCCTCATCAATCAACACAATATAAAAAGGTACGAGGCCACTTACTTTGAAAGGTATTTTATTTAAGATAAGATCTGATTAAAATGAATTTTTTCTACAGTATTGGAGAATTTAATTTGAAGTTTGTTGCTGTTCTTTATGATTTATGTAGAAGTGAAATTTGTTCTTTCTACAGTATTCAATTCAGCATTTTCTTGGAGAGGCGTTCAATTTCTACAATGCATATCACTTCATATTGCATTGAAAATTTACTATTTTTTCTTTTCTTTTTTTTTTTGTTGTTGGTTAATTGGTATGACATAAATTACAAATATCATGAAAACCACATCAAAAAGTCCCACACAGCCACAAACATACAATGAACCCAAAAAACCACCCAAAAGAAAAAAAAAACCTCTAATCAAATACAGTGGGAAAAGACCCGCACATAGAGAAAGTCAAAACTCTAACCCCCTAGTGACGTCCAAAGACTCTTGGCCATCAAACTAGCCTCGATGCCCCCTCACTCACCCCATGACCGTGCCTTCCTTCTTCAAACACCACATTGTCACCTCCCCTCCTTCCACCATCGCATCCTTAGATTGCTCCATCACCTCCAAGGCCATAGATCTTCATATCGCCTTTACAATTGCCATCAATTGTTGTTAAGCATCGACGTCGCCTCAAATCACCGGCTATTTCAACCGCCATCTATGAAGACTAGCCATGGCAATAGGCCATCTTTTTTTCATTTTTCTTTTGTGCTTATTTTATGATTTCTTGAGGGATATGGTGAGGGCTATGTGGTCGATTAAGGTGGTTGGTGGTGGCTATGTGGGCCATGAAATGGGGATGATGGGTGAGGAACAATACGGTGTGGACATTGCAAACTAAGTGTTTGATAAAAGACCCAGATGGATTTGTTGGTAAAGGTAGTGGCAAAGGTAGTGCTAATTCCACCGCTAGTTGGTTCTTCTCTTCCTCTCAGTCTCTTCTCCCCCTCATCTTTTCATGATTTTTTTTGGTCATGGTGATGACTTTGGCTGTTTGGTGTGGAAGGGGGGAAGGTGATAGTAGAGAGAGGTGGTGGTTGTTGGGGGTGAGAGGCGGCGGCGATAAGAGAAGGAAGGGATGGTAGGTTGTGGCCACAAAGTGGGTGGTGGTAGATTGTGGCGGAGGAGTTAGTATGGAGTGCTGATGCATAGTGGATTGAAGAAAGAAAAAGGGTGGAAAGATGGGTTTTCTCGTGGTGGTCAGCTTCTTGAGTCAAGATCTTTTAGAGTGATTTTTTGTATAGTTGAGATTTTTTTTTTTTTAAGTGATCATCAATACCATTGTACTCTCAACTTAGTAATATTGTATCCTCAACTCTTGTAAAATCTCAACCATTCAAATAACCACTCTACGAAAAATCACTCTAGAGGATCCAGATTCCGGCTTCTTTGGTGGTGTTTGTAACATGTTGTCACGTGTGGGAATTAGAGAGAGATGAATAGGAAGGTGAAATGGAATGTGAGGGATGAGACATGCAAAATGAATTACAATGGGTTGGTAGGGAAGGGTGTATTTTTGTCATTTCACAACTTCTGTTAACAGAGTTAACTTTTGAGGCCCATCAAGGGAGGCTGGTATCATTTTCCTATACTAGTAGGGCTGGCTGTAATTTTGGTAATTGTCAGGGGAGGTCTGTGTCATTTGCCCTTTAAGATTTCTAATGAAATACCCAAGTTACTTGGGTGTGCTAAAGTATTGGGTTCCTGTGATTTAACAACCAACATTCAGGTGGGTAGCTTATTCTTGTTTTCAAAAATCTTTTTTCCCAGAAAATGTTTTCAAGATGGCAACCAAACACCAGAAAATAAGTGAATCATAACCATTTTACCTGAAAAAGTTTTACGTCAAAACAAATGGAGCCTTAATAACATTTTTAACACCAGCTTTATCCTTAGTCCAAGGTTTTATAAGTAACAAAAATGATAAGATGCACCACGTATTTCAGTTTTGGGTTCTATATTAAAATAAAAACAGAAGAAAAACAAAGAAAAAAAAGAGACCATCATCTCCAATATCCAAAACTGTAATTCATGTTGAAACAGTCTCCATCCAAAAAGAAAAAGCCTCAATCCATGTTTGCAGTTTCTTATCATTTTCCTAATTGCTTCTATAGTTTGTTCTGGGAGTCTTTCAGAAGTACTCTAGGAAAAACAAGCTACTCGAGATACGCTTGATCCTTATTAAGATTGTCAGTCCGTTGTAAATGAACCAAGCACATGCTATGTCTAGATCACACTAGAATAGATATGAAGCACACATAAAACAGTACATTCAGAGAGGAGACAGAAAATAAACAGAGTAAGATAAACAGTATGTAGGACAGAATAATCAGGCATATGAGATCTGTGAGACGTGTATTCACTGTCCTAAAGCCACCATTCCTCCTCAAGGAAAAGCACAAATGATGGATTGCAACAGCTCCAAGAGTCCACCCAGATGCTCACAGCCTCTTGTAGAGTTATGTCCACCATGAGGCAGGATTTCAAATATTGGCAAATAAGAATTGGGATTTTGGATTTCTGTCACTGATATATCGGCCGATACTCCTATATAACTGATACCGATACATATCCCGATACCATTACTCCACACACTTGCATTTTACCTTAAAACTCACATCCCCTTATAAGTTCTACTTGAGGTTCTACTCTCTTATCTTCAGCAACACTATAACTAGTAGGAGTTTCACTAACTTGACATGAAATTCTAGTTTGGGAAGGATAGATGTGTTCAAAGAATTTGGCAATCTAAACACTATTATAGTGTTATTGGATATTTCACTAACCACTACTATTTTGGGCATATCTTAAGCAAACAATATCCATAGTTTTAGACCTTATTTTCTTCCTCTTGGGTTCAGCCATTCAAGAATGACTACCTTAGCTAAACACCCCACGACCCTCTCTTCTTCCAAATCTCATATGGGGTCTTATCATTATCTTTTATAGTTACTCTATTCAAGATAAAAACATGCACTCAATATTCTTCCATCCCACAAATTTTCAGATAATCTAGAACTTGACAACACTGCCTTAACCATATTCATCAAAGCTCTATTTTTTTTCCCCCCCTTTCAACTACCCCATTAGATTGAGGTCAATAAGGTGGAGTTACTTGATGTATTATTCTATGCTCTAAACAATAACCAGTAATATCAATTAGGGTATAAATATAACCTTCTCATTCATCAAATCCAAGTAGCTTGATCTTTTCCTCTACATGATTATCAACCTCAATTTTGTATATCTTCAAGTTACTAAAGTCCCCAACTTTGGTTTTGCTGAAATAGATGTAAAAATACCAACTGTGTATTAATTCTAGAAGTTGGATATTACTTTCTACACTTGAAAGGTTTCCTAATTTGTTTGGCTTGTAACATATTTCACACTTAAGTTTTAAATCCACATGAGACTTAGGAATATGATCGAGGTTCATTGTTATTTTCATTTTCTATAAACTAACAGTAAGATGTCCTAATCCTCCATACCATACATCACAAGATTCAACACTCAAAACTTGAGAAGAATGATCACATTCGTAGGAAGGGAAGGTTACATCTTATAGCTACAATGAAGGATTGATGATATAATTAGAATGGGGGGCTTATAATTAAAAGCAGAGATTATAGAGATAAAAATTTAGACTTCAAGACTATACGAAAAGACTGCAATATTTAATCTCCCTCTTTTGTAATACCACTGCCATGGGAAACAAATAAATATTGAATACACAAAGTACAGAAAATGTTTGAGACCCCTAAAAGAGCTCCCCTAATTTGACTCATAATGATATAGCATGATAGGCGTCAACTTTTAATTTGTTACACACTCAACCTAAGAAGCACGGACACCGATGCAGATACAGACATGGGACACGCTTGGTTGAGACAAAGGTTCTGCCCCAAAAGTGTCCTACTGGACCATGTAAACAGAGGTGATGTCCACTTGCTACTTCTAGAGCAATAAAGGGAGTGGAGTGAACTAACAGTCAACTGAACTTAATGATAGATTGAGTGAGCATGCACAGCAACCTATCTGAATGCGCTTGACATTAACAAACTTGATTAGTAGTCTCAGGCTCAGGTTCTCTACTAGAGATGGGTGATTTTGCAGCTGACGAATTCGAGGTGAAACTGATCTCTCAGTCAACCTCCTCGAAGTGGTTTGTCAACCACGCTTCCCCTCCCTCAAAACAAGGCTCCTCGCCTATGAAGCACGGACATCTCCCCGAGGCTTGCGTATGACTATTGGACACATATCGGACATGGACACATTCTGGACACGTCTGACACTCTCCCTAAGGTGTCCCCATTTTCTTTTTGAATTTTTTGCAACCAGCCACATTTTGGACACGTTCTAGACACCACGGGGTACAAAATGTAATTTCTGAAACTTGTAAATGGGGCAAATTGTAAAAAACCAAAACCAAAAAAACTTGTTTTGGGAGAACCCTAATCATTAGACAAAAAGAAGAGAGAGAAAAGAAGAAAGAAAGGGTTGCTGGCTGCTGTTCACTATCATTGAAGGTATGTTTCTTCTTCTTCTGCTTCGATTTTGTTCTTCTCTTCTCTTCTCTCCTTTTTCGATTTTCTTCTTCGATCTCTCTCTCTTTGTTTTTCGATTTCTTTTTCTCTATTTCTTCTATCTCACTCTCTTTCTTCGACTCTCTCGCTCTCTCTTTCTTCGACTCCCTAGCTCTCTTTTTCTTTTTTTCTTTTTTTTTGGGTGGGGTGGGGTGGGGTGGGGTGGGTGGGGTGGGGGCGCTAAACATTACCTGCCTCTCTCTCTCTCTCCAATTATTATTTTCTTCTTTTTTCCTTTTTTTTTTCTCTCTGTTTGATTTTTTTTTTCTTTTTCATTTTTGGTTGAATGTAACCTATTTTTTATGCTTTCTATGTTCTTGGCTGAACCTGAAAACAAATTAGTTTTATTCAAAGAAAAAATCAAACCATTGACATTGATTAGTTTTATTTGAAGAAAAAATCAAATTGTTGACATTGCTAAAATTATTAATTTTAATGATATTTATTTATTAATTTTATTATAGGAAATAATTTTTTATTTTGAAATATGTCATTTTTTTTTTTTTAGTTAGTATTATTTTGCATTTTTATTACCGTTCAATGATTTGTACACTATGTCAAAGGTTAGGTGTATACCCAATCTTTTTCCTCCCAAACACACATTAATATGTACTATATGAGCATTATTTTATATTAAGCATGTCCCTAGCATGTCCATTTTTTGAAATTTTACGTGTTTGCGTGTCCGTATCCATACTTCTTAGCTCCTCACCAAATGCCCTTCCTTGAGTTCAGGCAACACAGCAATGAGTAGTTCGCTCCAAGACCCCACCCCCCTCGAGAGCAGGATGCCTGCCGAGATGGAGCTAGGAGCCAACCTATACTTTCCTGGGGCTTGCCTTGCCTATACATTCTTTAGCAATTGGGTCCTCCGTGGGTCCTCCGTGGGTACAGGATGGGTACTCCGTGGGTACACCAAGTTATGAGACATGGTGAAAATATGTTTAATTTATTAGACAGTTTTGATATACTTGAAATTGCAAATCATTTACTTAATGTGTCAGAGATGAAAAATGTATTATTCAATGATAAAATTGATGAAAGTAACAATTGAAATTTTCAAGTATCCAAATTTTGCTTAACTTGCTTTTGAAATAAAATTTTGTTTTGTAATTTCTCCTATTTAATGGCATTAACATAACTTATGGGCATTGCTTTGATCTTAGTATTGTTAAACTATGATTTTTCTTTTGATTTTGTAATTTCTCCTTTTAGTTTTGGTATTGAACTTTGATTTGTAGCTTGAATCTCAAACTAAATTATAAAAAAATAAAAAATTTATTGATGTACCTTAACTGTACCCGTATCCTATTTCTTTTAAGTCTTGCAGTATCGGCATACCCATGACATATCTGTACCAATACCCATACCCGTACAATCACGTGTGCTCAAGGTTTTAAAAAGCGGCCGCAACCGTTACGTAACGGTTTTAGTGGTTACCGCCACCCGTTATGGCCGCTTTTACAGTGTGATTGAGATTCACAGGTGTGTTGACCGTAGCGACTGCCGTAGCGGTCGTAACGGTACTGTAACAGTCGTAATGGCCTGTTATGCACCGTTACGTAACGGTTCCGAATTGTTTCTTTTGAAAAAACACACAAAAAAAAGCTGAAAATGGGGGGAAGAGGGATAGAGAGAAGAGGGAAGATAAATAGAGAAGATGGAGGAGCAAGATAGAGAAAGAGAAGAGGAAAGATGAAAAACATATTATTGATTTGTTGAAGTTGTAAGACTTATGCTATTCTATTCAGCTGCTATCACTCAACTATTTTGTTTGTGTGTGTCTATCTATATATTGTTTGAAAATAATAATAATAAGTGTGGTCGTTATCTATTTGGCTTGGTTAAAATATATATATATATATATAAATTTAGGCTCTTATTTATTCTCTTACTTTTGTCATTGTTTATCTTATATATAATAGTTAGTGATTGATTTTTTGTATAATATAAAGTCATTAATTATTAAAATAAAATGTAAAAAACTCAGTTTATAATGATTTAAAAATATGAAATATATTTGATCATACTTAAAAATTTATAAAAATTGATCAATATTTATTTTAAACTCAATAAATATGACCATAGAAAAAAAATATATGTATCGGTAAGTTTTTTTCAAATTGTGAGAAAAATAAAAAAATTCACGGTTCCGATTACCGCAACCGTTATGCTACGGCCTTTACACCCCGCAACCGCAACTGCGCCACTGCCACCATTACGGTGACCGCAACCGCTTTTCAAAACCTTGCCTGTGCTTCATAGCTAAACACTAAATAGCCCTCAAATTGTTCCTTCGTCCCTTTTGCAATTCCCTCCCCCACATAAGTGGATATATGCCCTATTTACTAATAATTTGTATTATATTTTTAGAAAATTGGCCAAAGAATTATAATATACAAACTGGAGAGGTAGCAAGCACCATCTGAGGGGACTTCTCAACAGTATACATAGTTTGTTACAAGTGTTTTCATATGTAAAAGATTGAATGACAAAAATCAAAAGTGATTCAAGCAATATTTGGAAGAGTAACCGGAAAACTAAAAGAATTCATATAATCTCCTCAGATCAACAAGTTCATCGCAACAAAACATAGAGAACAACACTCAAAATCCTTGCAAAAGAACTGAACAACAACAAAAATCCACATACAGTTTATTATTATTGTCACAATACAACAGAGACCATATATCTAATAGTGTTACACAAAGCAACAAAATCCAAATAACCCACAAAAGTCTGATCGAAGCGATTGAAACCCCTAAATAAACACACATATGACAACACACAATAGTCACATTCAAAGAAAAATAAATAAAATCAATATAGCCATAGATGAAACTCACCACATAAAAGCCCAAATCAGCAACTGCAATCCTCATGCACTACAGTGTCAACTGGTACAACGACGTCCTTGTAGTGGCAAAGATAGGGTGCGTCGCACCCCACATAAGGCCCTGTCCACCTCCCTTCAGCAATGTAACTCGCGTCCCACACCGAAGCATACAAAAACATGGGTTTCTCAGGAAACCCTTCACCTTCCTTCTTTTTCACTCTCCTCACTAGTTTTCCATCAATAAACCACTCAATCACATCTGGGTACCACTTGATCACATACTCGTGAAACCCATCTGAACAATCAAACCCCAAATCATGAATCGCCTCTCTGTTCCCAGTCCCTGCAATCAAACAACAAAATATCAGCTAAAAAGCTTTCAAGGGATTGGAAAATGTTGGTATGTTGGTATTGTTGGGGGATATTTGGTTTCATGCTTGTAATCATTGTTGTCGAATCGTGAGTCGTTTTGCTAAAACAGTAAATCGTCAATATAACTAAATTATATATATGTATATACAAATAAAATCACTTGCATCAATAAAATATTTGATCTTTTTCTTTATTTTGCAAAAATCACTTCATACATTATATGTAAACACAACTGAATCGCAATTAAATTGTAAGATTCATTCAATTTAAGAGTCAACTACACTACATTTTGCTTGAAACTCGTATCGAATTGCATGAATCGAATACTGAATGTAAAATTGTAACAACTAATACCTGTAGTGTAGTAGTTGGTTTGGACAATGGTCTTGTCTTTGCCCAAGAATTCGAAGTCGATCTCGTCCTGAGACTTGTCGCCTTCGAGGGAAGAGAGGTAGATGTTGAAATTGAGGCCGCTAGTGTTGCCCTTTGGGCACTGGATTTTGGCACCGAATGTGCCGTAGAGGAAGCGAGTGGTGGAGCGCCACCGCGCGCCGCCGCGGTGGTCGAAGGTTACTGTGATGGAGTCCGATTCAGGGAGGTGAGTGCAGACTTCGGGGCAGTAGTCGACGGCGATTTGTTTGAGGGTCTGGGTTTGGTGGGGTGGAGTCTCTGAGTGAAGTGCAGGGTCCGCCATTGGAGGGGGGCGGGGGGGGAGAGAGAGAGAAAGAGAGAGAGAGGGAGAGACAGGTTGGAGATGGTGAGAGAGTGTATTGGTCAAACAGGGAGTGATGTTGATTGAATCAAGATTCTCCCTTCGTCTCTCTCCTTAACTCCTCTTGGTTACGCTGTTGGGTTCATTTTAGGGTTGTTTGGCATACACTATTTTAGGGAAAATGAAAAATTCCCTAATTTTCTTTTTGAAAAACTGTTTTTTTTTTTTTTTTTTTTTCTTTTTTTTTTTTTTTTTTTTTACTTAAAGTGGGAATTCGGGGGTTTCGGGGGCACCCCCCTCGAGCTCCCAATCATCTCCCCTATTTTAGTCTATTTTTTTATTTTTTTATCTTTTTTAGGTTATATTAATTAACATCTTCTTTTTATTTTTTACATATTTTTTTATAAAAATTCAAAAAATACATTTATTTAGAACATCCCAAACCACCCCTTAATATAATTTCGATGATTTGAATTATTTATATTTTAAAATTTATTAAGTATATTATATTTATAAAAAAAACTAAGGTCAAGTTTAGCTATTACAAAATACAAAAATGTTTGAGACCCCCTTTCCTCCCACCCCTTTGACCCCATTTTCCTTCCATTGGCCAGTTTTTCTTTTTTTTTTTTTTTCTTTTCCTTCTCCTCCAATCACCACCTGCCACGTGTGTGTGGGGTGGTGGGGGTGGTGATTGGAGGGAGTTTCTATCAATGCTCTACAAAATAATTCATCTTTTTATCTTTTTTTCATCATATCACATCTCTACTTTTCTGTATATCTTTTCATAAAAAGATAAAAAGTACACTTATTTAGGTCATCCCAAACAACCCTTAAGTTAATCGAATATTAAAAATTACATTTTCGGATAATCGAAATACAAATTATTTTTAAAAAAAATTTAATAAATAGTTTTTCCAAATACATATTTTATGATATTCAATCAATTTAATTTTTTACAAGTATAATAGACTCAATAAACCTTAATATGTGAACGATATGGATCATTAAAATTAGACCCAAAAGTAAGCCTAATGACTGAATAAATAAGGAATTAAGGAGAGAGATTCGATGTTTATTATATGGGTAAATTAGTTTATGTTTGATTTTTTTTTCTTTTTCTCTTTTGACTTTTAAAATTTATTTTTTGTCACTTTATCTTTTATATTTTAAGATTTTTTTAATTTATTCTTAAAATCATTTTTATTAAAAATTACATAAAAAATGACACATTAATAATTATGTGATATAAAAATATTTTATTACGATCTCATTTAGAAAGTAATTTTTTTTATGTAAAAATGTGTAAAAAAATAGATAATGTAATTTGACAACTTATAATAGTGATTTTTTAGTTATATTAGCCAAATGTCAAACACTTTTGTATATAACTTTCATCTCTAATATAAATTTAAATATTAATATAATAATATTTTTTTATATTATATGATAATTATCGTGATATTTTTTTATCTAATTTAAATATAAATTAATTTTAAAAATAAATTTTAAAAAACCATGAAACATGAAGGATCAGAACCAAAAGAAAAATGAAAAATCAAAATGAAAAAGTCACCAAATATAAGGTCACAAAGTGTAATTTACTATTGAAGTTGTTGATCTGATTTTAGACCGTTGGATTTGAGAGTGAAAATTATGGGATAGTGAATCGGTGACAAGCGGTCAACTTCTAAAGGCTCTGAATTAGAATAGTATGAGTGTGACACCTTATTTGGTGGGGATAGTGAATCGGTGACAAGCGGTCAACTTCTAAAGGCTCTGAATTAGAATAGTATGAGTGTGACACCTTATTTGGTGATGATTTGGAAGGGAGGATTAAGAGTATGAGGGGTTTAGTAATTCTCCTCGGGAGGGGAATTAGCTTGATTAAATTTTGGATAAAATTAAAAAAATAATGAGTAGATTGAGTTTATTTTATATAAAATTTTTATTATTTTAATTTTATTTTATTTTATCAAGTGCACCTATTTATTTTAATATTGTTTTAGTTTTTTTAATATAGAAATAATTTTTTATTTATTTTATATATAAATAATTTAACAATCTCATCAATAATCATCTCTCACACTACCATCAAAACAAATACACTTTTACTTAATCCCTTCGCTAACAATCCCTACATTAACAATCTCTTCACTAACGATTCTCTCACTACCAATCTCATCTAACTTAATAATCCGCCAAACAAATGTAACCAAAGCGTAAAAGATTAAAAAAAAAAAAAAAGGTAATATCAATCTTTATAAAGATAATAAAATTCATAAAAATCAATAAAGTTGATTACCTTTTTTTCCTTTAAAATATAATTTTTATGTTATTTTGATCTCAATATTAAATTATGTCAATCTAATATTTTATTTTATGAAAAATTAAAAACTTTGTTATTTTTTAACATAAGTTGTATGAAAAAATTATAAAAATATTAAAAAATTTAAATGAATTATTAAATATTTTACTAAATATTCCAAGATTCATATTTTGACCATCCATGCTAAACAAATTGAAGAAAATGTTTCATATATATTGTACGGGAAAGAAATAAACATTCTCGTATAATCCTGTTGATCAAGTCTGCGCTCCTTCGCACGTCGTCGTTTTACCACCTGAAAACACAAATGTGAGCTAGCCGGCGGGTGTGTGTCGGAAATCTCTCCGATGCCTAAGTCAGCAAACTAGACAAATAGACAAGGGCTCTGTATATTCAGAAATCAAAGTTGTGTTACCTCTCCATAGGTGATGTTTGTGAGTTTTTATAGGTTCCATGTGGCACAATCCTAGTAGGACTTTTACTTCTCCATGTAGAGTCCTCCTAGGATTCATACTCCTGAAAGATAATGCTTATCCTTCAACACCCCCCTTACTGCTTAAATCAAGTGAGATGGTTTTATCATGGTCAGACTACCATATGACCGAAATAATCATTGCCATGCAAGACTAACTGGAGTAACAGATCAAACTGTTAGTTCGGCTCTTGCTTCACTCTCTTACCTCGGCTTCAAATGCTTAAGACCGAGCTATCCATAAGGAGTTTCAGCCGAACTAACCCCCTAGACCCAAGTCCTTAAGAGGGGCACAGCATACCTCTGTTATATATACCACGACCGAACTAACTTCGGCGGCCGAAGCATCCACAGTACTCTTCTGAACCGGACTATAAATAAGGCCCTTTCAAGGCCGGACTAACTAGTACGGCTTGGGACCGGGCCAACTTAATAGGCCCATTCAAGACCGGAGTAACTTCGCGGCTATTCCAATCAACACTCTGTATAGCGGCCCATAACGGCCCATTATTCAGTTCGGCCCAATTTCTATATAAATTACCCTTTCATATATATATATATATAACTTTTCACTATTTTGCTCTAACTAAACTCGGCTTAAATTTTACCAAACATGACAATAAGGTTATATGGTGCGTTTATTTGAACAGCTTACAACTTATTTTATTGTAAGAGTTTGTATAAGATTATTTTGTATAGTTTCTGCCAATGTTTTCAAACTCAGACCGGCTCAGCCTGTCGAACTGGGAATCAGTCTTTCTTCCGATTCGGAAAACCCTCTAAACCCGGACTAGGGCAAAAACGGCCTTATTTACAAAAATCGTAAAAACTGGTGGTTCAACCAATAAAACCAATGAATCGGTGCCGGTTCTCAACCAACCTGGTTTTTTTTTCTTTCTTTCTTTCTTGATAATGTTGAAAATTTCATTATCAATTTCATTTCCCTCAAAAATTAAATCTAGCATTCAATTAATTTGTTTCGAGGAAATGTTAAATTTTTTTAATTTCTTTAAAATTAGTGTCTTTTTTTTATCAATTATGACTTTATTAAATATTATTAGTAAATATTATGCAACACTTTTTTTTATTATTTCAGTAATTATATATATTTTTATTTATTTATAATTTATAATTATATTTTTAATTATATAATATTAATTATGACGTCACGGTTTAACCGTTTCGACCTGACGGTTGAACCAGTGATCCGTCCACCCAGTCCCTTTTCAGGTTCGCTCACCAGTCCGATTTTCAAAACATTGGTTCCTGCTTCTAATTTATTAGGTAGACATAGGGGGTTGTTTGTTATAGCTTGAACGATTTACTTATAATTATTTTAATTTGAGAGTCTGTACTAAACTATTTGGTATAACTTCTACTTACAATGTATTAAGCAAAAATAACTTAAATAAGTAAAAAAAAAAAATATTATCCAAAATCTAAGATATGTGTGCTTTTTGTTTTTGTTCTCTGACTACAAATTTTTAGCTTAAAATAAACTAAAAAAAATAATTATTTAAAAGTTAGAGAAGGAGACTTTTTACTTTTATTTTTTAATTATCAATAAACTATACCAAATAAGCCCAATATTGGATGTAAAACATTCACAATATATACTATTATGAAATGAAGGCTGCTAGTGGTATTGACACAAATGTATTATATTTTGAATTTTCCCAAAATACCCGTATATTTGAAAGTTTTAGGCTGATGGTAGTGTTGACACAAATGTGTCAACTATTTGTGCATTGTTTTAGGTTTTTCCAAAATATCCTTATATTTAGAGTTTTTAGACTGCAGGTGGTGTTGACACAAATGTGTCAACTATTTGTGCAAAGAGGAGAACAGGCTTTGAACTCATGACTATATATGTGTTATGCAAAGAAAAGAACGATAATGGGTCTTGAACCCATGACCCTGAGTTTAAAATCCATTACCATGGATTTAATAATGAAAGTTCTTACTAATTGAGAAACACACACTATATGTAAAATTTTCTTTGTCATCATTCTTATAAATAAATTAACAAAAATAAAAATTTCAAACGTACTGGTAGTACTATTAACATGTGAATGTTGTTGATCTTGTTGACACACATTTGCTGAAAAAGTTTATTTAATGAAGTGAATGGGGGTTGAACCCATGACATTGGATTTAATAAAATCAAAATCAAAATTTATATTTTATATATTTATAGCACACTCATCTGGGAGCCTCTATTTGCACATCACAAAAACTCTCATCCCACACAAATTTTCAATTTTTTTTAATTACGAATTTTCCACTCAAGAAAATTACCAAAGATGACAAATATTCATCCATTCAAACCCTAGTCGGTACCTGTGCCAACTATGCTATCTCCAACCCTCGCAGCACCTCTCCAATGCAGCCCTTATCCCTAACTACCGCCAACCACCACCGTAACCCCCTTCTCTAGCACTACAAGAAAACAGGGCAAAAAACACGGAAGATTTTGCGGCGGCGTGTTCCCCGTCCCAAAAAATGGTTTTTTGCGACGGCAAATTACCCCGTCGCGAAAAAAGAGTTTTAGCGACGGCGTTTGACCGTGGGTAATAAAACTACATGGGTAGTGTACTAATTGCGGAAGTATTAGCGACGGCGTTTAGTACCGTCGCAAAAAAAAATTATTTTGAGACGGCATAAGTTTGCTGTCGCAAATATTCGACAATTTGCGATAGCAAATGTCCGTCGCAAAACAAGGCCTATCAAAACGGCGTCGGTTTACGTCTAATTATTTATCATTTGCGACGGTGTGAAACTTACCGTCGCAAAAAGTTAAAAAAAATTCCATCTTTTCCCTTTCATCTTGCCGCTCGATCATTTGGATCGAAATCCCTAATTGTTTGAAACAAAATTTTTTCCCCCAAAATCCCCAAACGAGCGACGAACGGCGAGCAGGCTAGCGGTGGTACGGTGGTGCGGCGACGACGAACGGCGAGTAGGCTAACGGTGGTGCGGCGACAACGACAGCTATTCAGTGTATGCTCTCTCTCTCTCTCTCCTCTACTTAGTCACCGTATCTTTGTCATTTGAGCAAACCGACGAATCTTGAGATCTTGCACTCTCTCTCTCTCTCTGTGGTGGTAACCAATATATCTCTTTATTCTCTCTCCCTCTGCATTGATCTATCTTGCTTCTGCATTCAATTCAAATAGCTCCAAACATTGGACAGTACTATATTTTTGTTTGCTTTTCTTTTCTTTTCACCCTCTTTCTTTACCTCCCATTTCATTTACTTTTTGTTTGGGATATAGGTTAATTTTAAATTTTTTTGGCTTTTTAACTGTTCAGAGTTAAAAATTTTCATTTAGAATTAATTTTTTTACTTTTTTAAATTTTTATGAAAAAAAAATTAAGTGATTATGATTTAAATGTGAAATTTTATCTTATTAATTTTTTAATTTATTTTATTCTTTTGTAATTAAAATAACTAAAAAAAACTTTATGCCAATCGAAACTTTAATTAAAATGTAAACCAGAGTTAAATCCATTATTCCAAAAGTTTTTACCGGCGAAGAGAAGTCAAATTTAAGATTTTAGAAAAAGTTAACCCCTAATTCTAGATCTTATTCGTTATAGCAAATCCTTCCTTTTCTATCTAGTATTTTGATTAAATGTAATTTACCTTTTTATTATAGGAAAATGTTTAAAACCTCATTTGATTGTGTTTTTAGGTAATTGACAATTTTCGTGTATTAAACTACTCTAATGGATTTGTTGCATGCTGATGGATTCAGACTTGTTGCTATCAGAAAATGAAAATTCCGATTGATTATCGCTTATAAGAATACTCTGAGATTTCTTATTATAAATTTCCTTATGGAAAAATGTAAATGGAGGTTCATTATGGGTTTATATTTTATCATTTGAGAATAATAACGGCATATATTTTGAAAATGGAGACTCGTATTAGGTTTAATTTGAATACAATTTTATTATGTTATAATATATATATATATATAAAGGGCTGAAAACACCACAGATGTTGTCAGATTATGTACTCAACGTTAGGAATTAGTGGCGTTTGAGAAAACATCGCCTAAAAACGTCATGAAAATAAAACAGCATGCAACACAATCTTTGAATGCCACCTTAACTTTTAATGGCCTTGTATTGACCTATTGGGGTGTAATTCTAAAATTTCTTGTGGTGGAGCCTAAATTTTGTAGGTTGTTGATTTGGTTGATGATGCAAATGTCAAAGTTCAAAAAAAAAATAAAAAATAACCAGTAAAATTTAGAAATACAATATGAATTGAAAAGGACCAATTATGCCAATTCACAAGAAAATTAATGTCACGATGCAATCTGTTAAGGAGTAATGTTACAAACTCTCATAATAGATCGACAAATTCATTCACAATGACATAATATAGGAATTGGGCCCTCAATCATTGGGTGCGTAATCATTCAAAAGCTAACACTTGTCATGATATATCATTGTGGGTAGGAGTGTGGGATTTTTTTGGAGTCTCAAATATTTTCCTATATTAAGGGTGGTTTGGATATTGACTTTTTTAGTGATTTTTAATTTTTTAAGAAAAGATATCAAGAAAAGTAAAAAGAATGGATGGACTTTTTGTGTTGACTTTTTCACTATTTTTAATTCATTATAGCAAACACAATCCGGACAATATATGATTAGTGTGTTTTTGTATAACTCATCTATCAAGTTTATAAATAATGCCGCATAGTATTATGGAATATTAATAATTTGGAGAATTCTACCATACACATCCATTTATCATATGCATCATTAGTTATGTCATTTTTTTTTTCTTTAGTTATGATAAATTATCTTCATTAATTATGATATTATTTTAGTTAAGACTTATAAGATCTTTAGTTGTACCTCATGTGGTGTTTGGTTATGATTTATTTATTTTTTTAGTTATGACTTAGAAAGTATGAAATTATATCATTTTTTTCTTCGATTAATTAATCTCACGTGTTGCTGTATAAGTATTTCATTTTTTATGTTCTCCCATCAAATCGGTAAATAACTAACTATGATAAGACCACCTAACTATTTGAGAGAAATTGGACAGATAGGTATCATGGTACATGAATACGTAGGTATTATATTTAGAGTTACTTTGATGAGATATTTTTGTGGATGTGTACAGATGATGGATAAGAGTTAGATTGATTTGCCAAATAGGATGTCGAGCGAATACATTAATGAGATTGATGAATTCCTTGTGTTTGCCTACAGCAATAGGGTTGAAGGTTCGATGATCAGTTGTCCGTGTAGGAAGTGTGAGAATCGATATCATCTTGTACGAGAAGGTGTACGGGAGCATCTGATTTTGAATGGTTTTTTAAAAAAATACAAACATTGGATTAATCATGGGGAATCTTACGTATCTCTGCATGGTAATCGAGAGAATGAAACATTAGCTAATTTAGACATTGGGGATGATATGATTGGAATGATACAAGGGGCTATTGGAAATCCACATGCCGGTACAAGTGTTGAGGGTAATGACCCACAGGGGCCTGATCCCCATGCATCTGAACTCCAGCTCGGTCCAAATGCAGAGACTGCAAAGTATTTCAAACTTCTTCAAGATGCACAAAGTGAATTGTATCCAGGTTGTTAGAAGTTCACATCTTTGTCATTCATTATTCGACTTCTACATTTGAAGGTGCTTAATCAGTGGACAAATAAGTCAGTTGACATGTTGCTTGAGTTATTGAATGAGGCGTTCTCGTTGGGTGTGAAACTCCCAGACTCATATTATAAAGCTCAAAAGGTCATAACAGATTTGGGCTTCACGTATGAGACGTGGGATGCATGTCTCAACAGTTGCATGTTGTTTCAAAACGAGAATGCCAATCTTGATAAATGTGTCATATGCAACAGTTCTAGATAAAAATCAAATGGTGATGGTGGTTCAAATGGTCTTAACAAAGATGGCAAACGAATAGCTGCAAAACAGATGAGGTATTTTCCTTTAAAGCCAAGGTTGCAGAGGTTGTTTATGTCATCCAAGACGGCCAAGTTAATGAGATGACATGCAGAGGAACGAACTGATGATGGTGTCTTTAGGCATCTTGCTAACTCCCTTACATGGAAAGATTTTGACCGTCAGAATATTGACTTTAGTAATGATTGCCGAAGTGTAAGGCTTGGCTTAGCATCTGATGGTTTTAACCCATTCAGGATGATGAACATAGTTCATAGCACTTGGCCTGTTGTGTTTATTCCATACAATTTGCCGCCATGGATGTGCATGAAGCAACCATTTCTAATTTTATCTGTGCTTATTGACGGCCCGAAAGGACCTGGTGACAAGATTGATGTGTATATGCAACCGTTGATTGAGGAGTTCAAAGAACTATGGAATGAAGATGTGTCAACATTTGATGCATCAACAAATCAAATGTTTCAAATGCGTGCAGCTTTGCTTTGGACAATTAGTGATTTTCCTGCATACGCAAACTTGTCAGGATGGAGTACTAAAGGCGAATATGCATGTCCTTGTGCAATAAGGAAACTACATCGTGTTGGTTGAAGCATAGTAGGAAACAATCATACTTGGGTCATCGCAGATTTTTACCTACTGGCCATAAATTCCAGAAGGATAAAGTATCATTTGATGGTAGTCGGGAAGTCAGACTCAAACCAAAATTGTTGTCTGGAACTGAGATGTTGCTACAATTAGAATCTGAGGGTATTTTAACCCAATACAAGAGGGATGACCTTAAGGAGAGGCATAGGAGACAGGTAGAGAAGGAGAAAGCTGAACATCGCACCCATAGCTGGAAAAAAAAGAGTATCTTTTATGAACTGCCATATTGGGAGCACAATCTAATAAGACACAACCTCGATGTGATGCATATAGAGAAGAATGTTTGTGACAATGTGTTGTGGACAATATTAGGGGTTGCAGGAAAATCGAAGGATGATGTTAATGCTCGGCGTGATTTACAAGATATGAATATTAGAAAACCCCTACATTTGCAGTTAAGAGGGTCGAATAAAGCTTATTTACCACCAGCACAATTCACGATGATCGAGGATGAGAAAGATTTGTTTTTGAAAGTGTTGAAGGAAGTAAGAGTTCCCGACGGGTATTCATCCAATATATCACGTCGTGTGCGCTCACATGATAGAAGTATTGGGGGTCTTAAGAGCCACGATAGTCATTTTCTAATGCAACAACTTATTCTATTGGCTATTCGAAGATCATTACCGAAGAATGTAATTGAACCCTTGATTGAATTGAGCAATTTCTTTAGACAATTGTGTTCCAAAGTGAATCATGCGACGGATTTGCAATATATTCAATATCGTATCGCTGTAACACTTTGTCATCTAGAGAAAATATTTCCTCCTAGTTTTTTTGATAACTTGTCATCTAGAGAAAATATTTCCTCCTAGTTTTTTGATATAATGGAGCACTTGCCTATACATCTAGCTGATGAAGCCTTATTGGGTGGAGCGATTCAATTTCGATGGATGTATCCAATTGAGAGGTATCTTCTTACTTTGAAGCAATACGTGCGTAATAGAGCTCATCCTAAAGGATTAATTGCTAAAGGATATTTTATGGAAGAATGCATGAATTTTTGTGCACAATATCTCAATGATATGGAAACCATGAATTTTTGTGCACAATATCTCAATGATGTGGAAACCAAATCTAGTCGACCCGTGAGGAACTATAGTGGTGCTGATAATTTGGGTCATGCTATTGGTGAAAACACAAGCTTTTATCTTGATAATACTTCTTGGGTACAAGCTCATCGGTACATCTTATTCAATACAAGCGCGGTTCAACTATTCATAAAGTAGGTTAAGTCACTCACTCAATATTTTTTTATGTTTTATTGAATTTTCAACCAAATTTTTTGTATTGCTAAAATTTCAATCTACACAGCAAACACCTTGAAGTACTTAAGCTCAAAATGCCTCGTGTTGACGATCATCAACTTCAGCGTGAACATTTTGAAACTTTTCACATTTGGTTCAAGGAACATGTATGTATTTAACTCTATAGATTCTAGTTACTTAAGTCGAACTACATTTTAAATTTTACATTTCGTTTTAAATAGGTCCAAACTTTGCGAAAGACTATTGATGTCATATTTTCTGAAGAGATTATTCTATTGGCAAATGGTCCTCATAACCTGGCAAGGAGGTTCAACGGGTATATACTGAATGGGTTTCGGTATCGAGTAAAGGCCATAGATGATCGTCGAGCCACACAAAATTGTGGTGTAGCTTTGAAGGTAGATACCATAAGTTATGCTAGTCGGAAAGACAATAATCCTTGTGTGGGGTCTGTGTACTATTATGGACAATTGACAGATATTGTTGAGATTCAATATTCCTGTCACGACCCAAACCCGCCCCTATGGGTTTAGCACCGTAACCGGCCAGTAATCCGAGATTACCGAAGGCCCGCTTAACAGTAAGACAGTATAACAGAGTACAGGGGCATGGCGGAAGCCAAAACAATAAATAAACAATGTCCAAAGAGCTGTGACAGTCTGTATGCAAAAAGACTTTTCATACATATATGCAGTCAGTGACAAAACAGTATGTACATATATATACAATCATTCAAAACAGGGACTTAATTCCCATTAACAGTGCAGTAACAGTCTATACAGATACAATACGGTTACAGAGACAGACGGGGGAGATTAAAACACCCCTAAGCCAAAGCTTGAACAGGCTTGGAACCTCGCAGTGAGGCACAAAGGTTGGCTTGACAAAACTGGAGTTTACCCCGACGCTTCTAGCATTGGTCCGGTGCCTGTACACCTACATATATATATGAGCTGTGAGCTAAAGCCCAGTGAATAACATAATACGTAAAGAGGTTTAGAATGAATGTCCTTACAGTAATGAAAACAGTTCATTAAATCAGTATATCAGTTGTTCAGTACAGTAAACAGTCATATGTGGTACATCCATTAGCATAACAGTAACAATAGGTCTTAATAGACCGAACAGTAAATGATGGCCATCAATCAGTAAACAGTAGTGGTTCCAACGAGGGAACCGACAGACATCTCTGTAACAGTAACAGTCAGTAACAGTAGTTGCTAAAGATGCCACAATACAGTTCAGAATATAGGACATACATTCATTCAGTTAACAGTAACAATTCAGAAACAGTATAGTTCAATTGTTCAGAAGATAATCATTTTTGAACATATCTTTACACAGTTGTTACTCACAGAGTTCTGGGCTACGGTAAGCTAGAGCGTCCTCTCGGAAAGCCAACCCTACACAGTTTACAGATTGAACACACACTAAGCTACACAGTGGGAAAGTAATAACTTAATCCCTAAATTGCCTCGGTGTGGTTCTACATCTATATCCTCATTAAGATGCCTTAAACTAGGCCTAAGAATGCCTAGGATGGGATGAGGATGCAAAGATGCACTTAGAAAACATTTTCAGAATTTTTCAGAAAATAAGGGTCTCGCTCGAGCGTGGCTTTCTTCGCTCGAGTGAGCTTGTCAAAACAGTAAGGTCGCTCGAGCGTGGACTTCCTCGCTCGAGCGGGCTGCAAAAATGCAAAAAGTGCTGGATGTTGGAAAACTCCGCTCGATGCTCGCTCGACGCCCGCTCGAGCGTAAGACACAGTCCTCGCTCGAGCATAGGTTCTCTCGCTCGAGCGTGTGTCTACGTGCACCAAGATTCTGAAGCTTGAAATTTACGCTCGAGCCACCATTCCTTTGCTCGAGCGGTGCTCAGAGTAAACGGTGGTCGCTCAAGCATAGAATCTTTCGCTCGAGCGGAGAAGCCAAATTCTGGAATTTCCAAATTTGCCTCCCAAGCTCAAACTAAGCATTCCTTAGCTCAAAACTCGATCTCTTGGGCCCAATTTCTGGAAAACACATCAAAACTCAATATACAACAAGTTTCAAAGCTTAATTTGTGAAATCAAAGCCCAAGGGTGAGTCAATTAAACCAAATTTCAAACCCAAAATCATGAACAAGATGAACATGCAAACATGCATGAATTAAACTCAATTCAAAGCTTCAATCCCATGCTCTAGTGAGCCAAAACTTTCAAAAATAGGGTAAGTTCATGGTCTATTGTAAAAATATGAGCATGCATGTCCAATTTATAAAGAACTAGCTCAAAAAATGCAAGAGTATGCCATGCATGCAACAATTAAGCTTCAATTCAACAACATTGAACCAATTCTTGACTTAGCTCTTAAAACTACCATGATCCATGTTAGGAGGAACTCAAATACACAATTAAAAGGGTGAAATTCATACCTAGGTTCCTCAATGACAAGTCTAGAGGTTCAATTTGCCAACCTACACTCCAATTCCTTTAATTTCTCAAGCAATACACAAAATGAGGCCAAAATCTCTCTTAATTCACTCTCTCTCTCTATCTTGGTCGGTTGTAGGCAACAAAGTGGCTGATGAAATGTTTGTCTAAATGTGATAATAAGGCTCAATATTTTAATAAACAAGGCCCACTCACAATGGCAATTTGGTAGATAAGGCAGCTTATGTGTTTTACATTATTTAATCTAGATTAATCATACAAAATCAATTTTCAATTAAATACACCATAAAATCATATAAATTCTAACGATCCTAAATCATCAATCAATTTCCGGTTCGGCCGCCGATAAGGCCTTCAATTAGCAGTTTAAACATAAAACATGAACAGATAATCAAACAGTCAAACAGATAGGAATGCAATTCAAACAAATACAGTCAATCAATCAGTTCCAGATTTCAGTCAGTCAGTTCAGTATTTCAATTGATTCATTACTTATCATAATCAGTCTCAGTTAAGCGGTAATCTGTAATTAATCGGTAAGCAGTGGTAAGGGTTATTACAATTCCAATGAGAAGAAACATGTGTTGTTTAAGTGTGATTAGATTGACAACATTCACGGAAAGAAAGAAGATGTCTTCAATTTCACGTTGGTGAACTTCAATCATTTGTTGTACTGAGATGATCGAATTACCAATGAACCTTTCATCTTGGCGTCCCAAGCAGAGCAAGTTTGGTATGTTGCAGACCCGTTACAACCAGACTGGCAAGTGGTGGTGAAGATGTCTCAAAGAGGTTTATTTGATATGAGTTCGACTGATCCACAAATCGAGCCATACATGAGCCAACAATTGGAAGAAAATATAATACTTCGTGATGAAGAAGTTGGTTGGGTGAAGGAAGCCGCAGAAGGGGAAACAGTTGATGTTCAAATAGGCTGATATTTAATCAACATTAGTAATTCAATTAAGGCCAAGGTTATAGTTAATCATCAATTTCTTAATTTACTTTGTCTTTGTAATTGTATTAGTTCAATTAATGTCATATTATAGTTGATGACAAACCACTGTCTATGTTTCTAATGTCAATTAATGTTATATTGCTTGCAGATTATTATGGAAAGGAAGAGGAAGCCTGATCATCCCCGGCGCATGTGTAACATGCCCGCGAGGGACCTCAACGGGTTACAGTTCGGACTCGATTTGTGTCACGGTTCTTAATCTTGAACCGAAGAATCCAAATCCGGCAAATCGTTTTGAGAAAACAGATTTTGAAAGAAGTGCCAAACATGGACTGCTTCGCCAGATACAGAGTCGCCACCTAAATATTTTTTATGGGAGAATTTAGGAAACCCTGACTTGGTGCCAAAGGCCACGTGTCCGTCATCACCAAAGTTGCCTCGGCTCGGGAACTTAGGTACGATTGGGGAAGGTCAGCTATGAGCACCCCCTCTCGCCCGATCCGAAGATCGGCCTCTACTAACCATGATATCCTATTTTGAAAACTTTATGTATTCTTGTTCTAGTTATTAGCCTAGAATTACTATGTTATGCGCACAACAAAACAAGTTTAGACAAGATCGCCTAATTTCCGTTTGTTTGGAAAACGCTTTGGAATTTGCTACTCGCAAGTAGGCTAAAATACGGATTTCAATAAATTATTCCAATTCAAACAATCCAACCTTCACCCACAGGCATTCAGGCAGTTTATATCACATAAACATCTAGCCACATGGTAAGCATGCTGTTATGTTAACATTCACACTTATGCGAGATGCTAAAGCATAAAGAGCTCACCTAGTACTCCGCGCCAAAACAAGAACATGTTAGCGATCATGCATGATCCAAGTCCATGTTTAAATGCCTAATGCAACGCATACGGAATGTCATTAGAGTAGGCTCGGCTAGTCTATAAATGACATGTGAAAATGCACAAGTAGCATATATTCAAGTTAGATTTGAAATACTTTATGCGGTTAGCATGATGGGCCGAGCCCGGTGCATGCAATACTGATGAATGATGCACGCATGCATAGCAGAAGGTATGCTAAAATAAATATGTCCTAATACTAATCATCAAAAGCAGGTAAGTAAAAGGGAAAAAGAAGTGGGGGTTGGAAGACATGCACACACGCACCCACACTTATTATAAATTCGCCCTCGCTCGGAGGGACCGAAAGAATAATACAATTTAACTAACCAACTAGCTAATTAAATATTACAAATCGATTAAATTAGCTAAGCAAATTAACTAATTTATTTAAGCAATAAACAACGGCCTCGGGAAGAGGGTCCAATGCATGCGCGCTCGGCTCTGCTCGGAAAGCCACTGCCATGCACAAGTTGCTTCTGTTTTGACTGTTATCCTTCTCTGAAGACTTCACAAATCTCAGAACTGCTTCTCTGCACACTGTGGAACACCACCGGCTGAAGGGATTGGTCACCGGCCATGTGTGATGGTCACCGGCCACGAAATGATCCATCGGCCAATAATGGATGGCCGGTCGGCACTGAAGATGGCCGACCGGCCAAATCTTCCTGCAGAATCCTGTTTGATAGCAGCAGAGGACAAAGCAAAGCATGACAGTGCATTTCAAGCTATGTATGCACCAACCACACCCCTTATCATGTGAATGACTCAAAGGAGGATGGGCCTCGATTCTCGGACCACCAATCACGCATTTCCATGCATGATGGCCCAAAGAATCAAGTGTGCATCTTGATATGGAATGCAATGCACATAAACAAACCAATGGAACTCAACCTCTATCACAAACATTTCAAGAGGCCAAGCATGCATGCAAATGGAATGCAACCTAGGCATGGAGGCTAAGTATACAAGATGAGCATGCAAGGCATGTAACAACCATGCTAGTGACAAACATGTAACAACATGTAAAGTGGACTAAGCATAGGAGCAATGCAAAGCAACTTAACCAATGAAATGCATGCCAAATGCATCATGATTTCAAGCAAGCAATAACATGTAATAGGCCAAGTATGCAACAATGTACAAGGCAAGCATGCTAGACATGCGAAGGGAGGGACTTAGACTAATTTAGGCGGCCCTCGAACAAGCCTAAAACAGTGGCCAATGCTATGGAAGTGAGGTCCAACACACACACACACACATGCACATGTTAATAGGCCAACACTTAAGCACATAAGAGCAACTTTTAAGCACACTTAAAAGAGACTAAACATGGACTAATGGCATGCACTGAAAGCTCTGAATATGCATAAAATAGAGGTGCCAAACCTACCAATTAACACAAGCAAAGCATGCTAGCATGGTCCAAGATTCAAGGCAAACCAAGGAGGCTTAAACCAAGGCTAAGTCAACCAAACCTCGCAAGGCTAAGGGGACTTAAAATAGGTCCAATGCAGGCCTAAACAAGGCTAAGGGTGTACCTAGATGGCATCTAAATGGTCTAAATATGCAAGCATACAAAGAAGCACATTCATGGAGCATAAGGCAACAACCTTTAAACACATTGAAGGGGCATCAAATGCAAGCATATAGGCACATTATGAGGTCTGAAATGACATGCCAAGTGGTTCCAAACCACTGAAACAATGCGCAAGAATGGCATGCTAGAGGGGCCGATGCTTAAGGCATACAAGAGGGATTGCATAGTAGCTATACAAAGCAAGACATGAATGACTCAAATGACCTAAAACAGTCCCTTAGCACACTAAAATATGCATAAAAGCTTCACAAAGCTTGGCCAAAATACATGAGCATGGTAGTCTAAATGCTATGCATGTATTGAGGCAAATCATGGCATTACAAGGCATGTATGCTAAGCAAGCATGGTGTATCAAAACCAACTAAACACAATGCTATATTATGACATAATAAGCATGAAAATCACTCAAGGCATGGTCAACATGAACCTAAGCATGGTGCTCACTAAAGAGGCAAAAATGGCCCTTTTCAAGGACAACAAGGAGAGGGGGTGGCCCTCTCCTTCCTAGGACCTCAAGGCACCATCCTCACCTCTGAAATCCCTCAAGATTTCAGTGGTGAGGAGGCCCAAACACAATGGTCCCGGAGCTCAACCAAAATGGCACAAAATGGAGCCTTTCAAGGCTTAAGAGGGTCAAACAACCCAAAGCTTAAAACACCCTTAACAAACTATTTAGAGCAGACAAAAACAAGACTTTTATATGTTATATGCTAAGCTCAAAAATAGATGCAAGATAGGCTAAAAAGCTTTGCAAAAATGGGGTAAAAAGAGCAAGTTTGTTACCCTTGAAGACCTCCTTCACAAATGGTGGTCCAACTGCCTTTCCAAGCTCAAAACCAGCTCCAAAACTTCAAAACAAACCTCAAGGGCCTCAGTTCCTAAGAAAAGGTGTGATGGTGGGTGTTTGTGCACAAAAATGGGACTAAACACACACTAAACACAAGAAAGAGAGAGATATAGAGATAAAGGATATGTATAAACCCTAACCCTAAAACTCAAGCTCTGAAAATGTTGTCTAAAAATGTTTAACCCTCAACAAGAGAGAAGAGCCCCTCTTTTATAGACAATTTGTCTTGTAAAGCTTCCAAAGGAAGCTAACAAGAGGGCAATCCCTCCATACAATGGAGGGGGTGACAATGTATGCCAGCTGCCCAAAAATATCTGCAAAAGCAGATGCACAATAGTCGGCCGGCCAAAAATGCAATTGACCAAATAAAGATAGCCGGCTGGCCATCTAGAGTGCTGGCCGGCCAAACATTTGGCCGGTGGCAACAAAACACAGCCGGTGGCCTCAAGCCATGGCTGGTGGAGTGTGGGGATGGCCCACAAGCCGTTCCCTGCCCTTCCAAGGCAAAACATAAGTGTTTGGTGCAAAACCAGACACGAAATAGTCGAGTCGAGAGATCCTGAGGCAAGGCGCGTAGCCGAGACCCCCGGGAACTCAAGACAAACACAAACATGGATGATCACCGAGTGTTCAAGCGGTGACGTCCAAGTCTTGAGGACGATCAAAATGGGGTGTCTACAGCATGATGTCTGATGTGCTACATAACAGGACATCAGTAGCACCACCATCAGAGGAGGCATCACATCGGCCACCATCGGAGGGGCCATTAGTGCCACCACCATCTGACCAGCCATCGCAGCGACCACTATTACTGGCACCACCATTAGAGGAGGCATCCTAGCGACCACCATCAGAGGAGCCATTAGTACCACCGCATCGACCACCATCAGTGGCACCACAACAGCTACCATGGGTGCGTCCACCATCAGTGGCACCACAGCAGCTATCATCCCGACTAGAGTCATCAGCTTATGAGCCATCCGTAGGTATATAAATTTGCTTTGATTTGTATGAAAATTATTTAAACATACATTTATTTATTCTCATTATATATAACTTGTTTATTCTCATTGTGTTTTGCAGACCTTTCGACTTCTTCACAGCCCACCTCAAGTATAAGAATTCGATTTGTATTCACATTATTTAAATTTGTATTTGTTTATTACCATTGCATATTGTTTATTGTTATTGTATCTCGCAGGTCATGTTAGTTCTTTATCAACCTTGACTAGGCGTGGTAGAGGATGTGCCAAGAGCATTGGGGAGTGGGGTACTGGTACAAAGCTGAACATACAATTTGATGAAAATTACTGCCCAATAGGGGATAACTTGGCTAAGTTAACTACTCAACTTCGCATTATTGTGCAGAATGGTAACATTGTTCTTCTTACTTTTCTTGACTGGAACAATGTGCCTGATGATATTGTTGATGCTATCTGGAAGGATGTGCAGGTAAAAGTATATTTTTGTCCACAAATTCGAATTCCAAAATTGTGTTATTATTATTTAAACTTTGAAATTGTGTTTTATAGGACAATTTGAATATATCTCCAGAGGAGTACAAGCCAATCTGCATGAAAAACTGCAACAGCATATGGAAGGATCACAAGAACAAGATTAAGGCTAAGTATTTCAAGCCTAGAAGTTCTGATCCTAATCTGAAGGATGATGTTCCTTTGCACATTGTGCCAAGCCAATGGGAAGAACTTGTGGAGTATTGGCGTACATCTGATGCTGAGGTATACAAATAAGTTATATGTATGATATGTAAACATACAAATCATATTTATATACTTACATTTGTTGAACCTGTTATAGAAAATTGCAAATAAGAACGCTAAAAATCGGCAAGCTCACGGCATAGCTCATACCACAGGGCGTACTACTTTCGCTCAGATACGGCATGAGGTTTACATTTTATTGTTTTATTTTTTGTATATAAATAAACATTGTATATTTGCAAATTATTTGGATTCTAATTTTCATATTTCTAAAAAAATGTAGATGACCAATAAGGAGGAGTCTACTGATAAGATGAATGTTTGGCTTATGACACGTAGAGTAGATGACCCAGAGGTTATCCAGGCCTTGGTAGTTTCCAAACACCTTTGATTGTATTTAAAGTTTATTTTTTATTTTTTGTGTGTCAACCATCTTAATTTGGCATATACTTGTATGTCTTATTCAATACAATATGAGTTTAATCGTCAACTCTCTATGCTACCTGAGGATTGTCGGACTTTGGAGGCTAGGAATGCCATTTTCCATGAGTTGATAGGTCATGACGGACATGGATATTGTCGCACATACGGGAGAACTGTGCCTCGGAGAGCGGTGTATAAAGATGGTACTGGGCCATCACAGTCAACACCCTAGCTATCGACTATTGATCAGATCACGCAGCAGGTTCGTGCAGAGCTAAGGGATGAGTTGAGGGAGAAGCTGCGAGCAGAGTTCTCTACACATTTACAGCAGATGAGAGCTGAGATTATGGCCTTTGTGTCACAGGGGGCGAGTGTGGATCCCAACAGACAGGTTCGATATAAATTAAATTGTTTGATAGTTCAATTTTCACACAAGATTATATATAAAATTCGAATATGATTAACATATTATGCATTGACTATCATAGGTTCTTGATGCATTGAGTGGCCACCGGGCATTTAGGGAATCTGCAGAAGACGAGAATCCATATACACCACCACCAGAAGATCAGGTATAAAATGTATCTTTGCATTCTAAGCTAAAATGTATCTTTGCATTCTTTACATTTTAAGTTAAGAGACTTGTGGGAGAAGACAAGACTGAAATCGGGTTCCCGGATTGGGAGTTAGAGCAGGATTTAGCACGAAACTTGGCATACACGACCGCCTAGGCACGAGAGACTTGTGGGAGAAGACGGGGCTCGAATCGGGTTCCCAGTTTGGGAGTTAGAGCTGGATTTCACTTTAAGCAAACTAGTTCCTTAAGAAACTTAAATTTGAGGTGTTAACACCCCAAAATCACCAAATGGCGTCGGTTTAGCATAAAAATTGGCACACAGGACCGCCTAGGCACGAAAGACTTGTGGGAGAAGACGGGACTCCAATCGGGTTCCCGGTTTGGGAGTTACAGTCGGATTTCGGTCTAGGCAAACTAGTTCCTTAAGAAACTTGAATTCGAGGTGTTGACGTCCCAAAATCACCAAACGGCGTCGGTTTAGCACGAAACTTGGCACACACGACTGCCTAGGCACGAGAGACTTGTGGGAGAAGA
Organism: Camellia japonica; assembly: GCA_030407325.1. NCBI lineage: Eukaryota > Viridiplantae > Streptophyta > Magnoliopsida > Ericales > Theaceae > Camellia > Camellia japonica. The sequence continues at coordinate 109,910,510 of JAPPVO010000019.1, forward strand.
CGAGGCTCGAATCGGGTTCCCGGTTTGGGAGTTAGAGCCGGATTTCACTTTAGGGAAACTAGTTCCTTAAGAAACTTGAATTTGAGGTGTTAACACCCCAAAATCACCAAATGGCGTCGGTTTAGCACGAAACTTGGCACACACAACCGCCTAGGCACGAGAGACTTGTGGGAGAAGACGGGACTCGAATCGGGTTCCCGGTTTGGGAGTTAGAGTCGGATTTCTGTCTAGACAAACTAGTTCCTTAAGAAATTTGAATTCGAGGTGTTGACGCCCCAAAATCACCAAACGACGTCGGTTTAGCACGAAACTTGGCACACACGACTGCCTAGGCATGAGAGACTTTTGGGAGAAGACGGGGCTCGAATCAGTTTCCCGGTTTAGGAGTTAGAGCCGGATTTCACTATAGGCAAACTAGTTCCTTAAGAAACTTGAATTCGAGGTGTTAACACCCCAAAATCACCAAACGGCGTCGGTTTAGCACGACATTGGCACACACGACCGCACTAGGGGAGGAGAAGATGGGGCTAGAATCGGGTTCCGGTTTGGAAGTTAGAGCTGGATTTCACTTTAGACAAACTAGTTCCTTAAGAAACTTGAATTCGAGGTGTTAACACCCCAAAATACCAAACGGCGTCGGTTTAGTACGAAACTTGGCACACACGACCGCCTAGGCACGAGAGACTTGTGGGAGAAGACGGGACTCCAATCGGGTTCCCGGTTTGGGAGTTACAGTCGGATTTCGGTCTAGGCAAACTAGTTCCTTAAGAAACTTGAATTCAAGGTGCTAACGCCCCAAAAATCACCAAACGGCGTCGGTTTAGCACGAAACTTGGCACACACGACCGCCTAGGCACGAGAGACTTGTGGGAGAAGACGGGGCTCCAATCGGGTTCCAGTTTGGGAGTTAGAGTCGGATTTCGATCTAGGCAAACTAGTTCCTTAAGAAACTTGAATTCAAGGTGTTAACACCCCAAAATCACCAAACGGCATCGGTTTAGCACGAAACTTTGCACACACGACCGCCTAGGCACGAGAGACTTGTGGGAGAAGACGGGGCTCAAATCAGGTTCCCGGTTTGGGAGTTAGAGTCGGATTTCGGTCTAGGCAAACTAGTTCCTTAAGAAACTTGAATTCGAGGTGTTGACGCCTGTAGACGTCCCCGAACGTCCCGGGAGAAATCCCGTTTTGTTCATTGGGCTCACTACAATTCGGACTCAAATGTCACGGTTCTGAATCTGATCTCGCAAAGTGCAATGCAAGATCGATATATCACCAAAGAGTCCAAATCCGGCAAATCGTTTTGAAAAACTGATTTTAGAAAGAAGTGCCAAACATGGACTGCTTTGCCAGATACAGAGTTGCCACCTAAATATTTTATTTTTGGAGAATTTAGGAAACCCTGACTCGTGCCTAAGGCCACGTGTCCGTCATCACCAAAGTTGCCTCGGCTCGGGAACTTGGGTACAATTGGGGAAGGTCATGCAATGAGCACCCCCGCTAGCCCGATCAAAGATCGACCACTACTAAACATGATATCGGGTTTTTGAAAACACATGCGCTCTTATTCCGGTTTATTAGCCTAGAATTACTATGTGATGCACACAGCATATAAGTATAGATTAGATCGCCTGAGTTGGAACAAAACATTTCATGTTTGTTTATTTGAAAATGGTTTGATGGTGTTACTCGCAAGTAGGCTAAGACGTGGATTTTGCCACCCTCAAGTGGGCTTAGAAAACATGGTGATTTGCCACTCTCAAGTGGGCTTAAAACTCACAATCAATGAATTGTTCCAATTCAAGTAATCCAACATTCACCTACAGACATTCAAGCAGTTATATCACATAAGCACATAGTCTCATGGTAAGCATGCTATCATGGCAGTCACTTACACACATGCAAGGATGCTAAAGCATAAACACTTACCGAGTACTCCGAGCCAAAACAGAAACTAGTTAGTAATCAATGCATGATCTTAGTTTATGTTAAGATGGCTAATGCAACACATGCAAGATGCAACTAAGATAGGCTCGGCTATTCTAGGATGGCATATGAGATGCTACAGATAACATGTATTCAACTTGGAATTGAAATACGATGCAGTTAGCATGGTGCACCGAGCCTGGTGCATGCAAGACAGATGAATGGATGCAAACATGCGAGCGTAAGGATACTAATTGAAACATGCCCTAAAACTAACCATCATAAGCAGGTAAATAAAAGGGAGAAAGACGTGGGGTTGGAAGACATGCATCACACACACGCACACTTATTACAAAGTTCGCCCTCTCGCGGAGGGTCCGAATAAATAATACACCACGAAATAAATAACTAACTACAGCTAATTATTACATAATGCTGACTAATTAACAAATTAACTAATTAAGCGGTAAAACTATCATGCAAGTTACATGAAATAGACTGCCTCAGCTCTACCTTGGATGGCAATGAATGCATACATACTTGAATCGCTTTGTCGGGAAATCCATCGCGATGCTCCGACTTGCCTTTGTTTGCAATTGACCTCAAAACACTGCACAAGGCTCCAGAAGGCTGAAACTCTACCTTGGGAAGCTGTAGGAAGGCTGCCGACCAGCTATTGGCCTTGGAGACCACCTGCCGACCACCATTTGTGGGAGAAACCAAAAGGGGTGGTAGGCCTGCCAGAAAAGATGGTCGGCCGACCAGTTTCTGCCTCTGGTTTCTGGCTTTCTGCAACACAAAGCAAGGAAGAGGCATGGCAAGGTATTTTCAACAAATGTGTGCATGACCACTCTCCCCATCATTGCACAAGCTCGAGGAAGTGTAGGTCTCGATCCTCGGGCCACCAACCATGCATCTCGATGCATGATGGCCGAGGAACCGAATTGCACAACTTGGTATGGAATGAATGCACATATGAACACGTAAATGCCTAAACTCCATCATGTGTAGTCAAGAGGGTCGGCAACCGGGAATCGAGACACGTTTCATCGCTTGGAGTATGAAACGTTCCTCGTTTCCCGTGTTAGGACTAACTCCTATTCCAAACACAATGCAACAAGTAGAATGGCATGGCATGTACAAATGCAACTCTAGTATGCAATCCTAAATGTAATGCGACTAAGTGATGCAAACATGCAAAGGATGACATGCAAGCATGCAACTAGCATACACAATGTTATGGACAAATCAAGGGCATACTCAATGCACATGGATTATATGGCATGCATACACAATGCACCAACATACGCAATGTTATGAACGAGGCATACGCAATGCAATGATCAATCATGCGGCAACATGAACTAGATGGCATACACAATGTAAGATGGACTTAAACCAAAGTGGATGAGCCTCGGCCACACCCAAATCAGTGGCCAATATGATGAAAATGAGGTAACAAGGTACATGCAAACATGCATACATGCAAGGGACCAAACCTAAGGAACAAAGTGCAACTCTACCAACGCATGACAAGGATGAAATATGGCACACAATGACGCATGTTCCAGCTCTGAAATGACATGCAAGATGGTCCCGAATCATGCAAACAACTCACCCGATGCATGCTGGATGGCACAATTACCGAAACTAGTGAAGTGCATTATACTAGAGGTATGCAAAGCGATGCCCAAATGACCAAACCAACCCCAAACAGTCCCTATGCAGACCCAAAACAGTGGCAAAATGGACTAAAATGATGGCTTGTAATGCACAAAAATGAAGCTCATGCAATAGCCCAAAAATGAGGCATACAAGCACAACTCTCAAACACATTTAAAGAGTGGAAAACATGGGAATATGGCACAAGTATAAGCTCTGAAATAACATTCCCAATGATGCCAACACATGCAAATACTTCAAGTTAGGCATGCAAGAGTGCTCAAAACTCAAAGCTAGTCGAAGCTATTACACAACAAGTATGCATGGCAAGCATTTTTCGACCATGAGGCCTCAAAATTGAGCTAAGGCAGCCCAAAATATGAACAAAATCAGTTTGGAGCATGGCCAAAATGTGCTAGAATGGAGGGCCAAAACAACATGCATTGTAGGCTAGTAAGCATGAGTTACACTACAAGTATATGAAGCATGTGGAGGACTACCAAAACAAGCAAAAATAGAATCATGGCGAGCCAAATGATGGCCAAAAACCCACTGAAACATAGTCAACACATGCTAGAATAAGGTGCTCCTTTGATAAGCCATGAAAGGGATTACTCTACACATGCAAGAAACAAGCAAAAGGGGAGCAAACCAGCCATAGAGAGAGTCTAGGCAGGTCCCAAAAGTCACCAAAAATGACCTGAACCAAGCTTTGAAAGTATGAAAATATATGCTCCTTTGATAGGCCAAAAATGCTAATAAACAAAACAACAAGAGAGAAGGTCACCCCTCTCTGATTTAGACCCTCAAAACAGCATGCCAACCACTGAAAATCCTCTGGATTTCAGTGGCTAAAAGGCCAATCAAATATTAAAACAAAGGCCTTATGGCATGGCACAAAACAAGGCCAAAACAAGCATGCAAGAGAGTAAATGACCTTCAACACCAAAATGATCTTAAACAAACATCAAAAACACTTAAATATGAAGCTTTTTTCAGTTGACAACAAAGCTCAAATATGCACGCAAGTATGGCTAAGAGAATGATCAAGATAATGCTTCAAAGAGGGAAAAGTGATTACCCTTGAAGCTCAGCAAAAACCAGCAACTTCTGGACCAAAACCCCAACTCTTTGAGCCTTCTCAAGACCTCTAGGAACCTTGGAACAATGGTGGAGGTGTGTGCTTAAGAGGTGGTGTGCAATAGGCCAAGAACAAGACCCTTTTGAACCCAAAATATAGAGATATAGAGAGATATAAGCTTGGAGCCTTAGACCAAAAATCTGAACCTGTGCCAAGGAAGAGGAGGGCCTCTCTTATAGAGATACAAGGCCAAAGCTTCTTCAAGAAGATCAAAACCGAGGCTCAAGATCCTCCATACATGGAGGATACAGTCTGTGCCTTCCAATTGGCACAGCTGGCACACACTCACAGAGACAAGACTGGAGGGAGCAGGCCGACCAGTTCAGGTGGTCGGCCAGCCACTTTTAGTGGTTGGCCGACCAGTTCAAAAGGGTCAAACCAAAGAAAGGTGGTCGGCAGCCCCATTTGGTGGTCTCTCAACTGAATGCAAGCTAGTGGTATAGTGGGAGACCAGTAAATGTGGCTCAAAGACCAAGGAGACCAGCTTGCTGACAAGAAAACCGGCTGGCAGGAGAAAAGGTGGTTTCCAAGAGAAAAGGTGGTCTCCCACCCTTGTACCACCTTCCAAACAATGAAAACAAGGTCCATGTCAAAAATGAACCAAGACGGATACAAAACGAGGGTTCGGGGGTCAAAACGCGCAGCCGGGTGCCCCGAAAACAGGCTGTTAAGCATCGAAAGTGGCGTGCGACCACAAAGGTGGTCTCCTGGGCCACAGTGTCCCTCTAGACAGAGGAAACAAGGTGTGTGCCAAAAACCGGAGCAAACGGAGAATGTTAAGCGGTCCCGAACCGAGGCGCATGGCCGACGGCTCCGAAAACCGAAAACTAGTCTCCAAACGGGAACAGTGGCCTACGACCACGAAAAGTAGTCTACGACCACTGAAAGATGGTCTACAAGACCTCTCCCTTCCTTCGGAAAGAGAAAACAAGACCTGGTCCGCAAACCGAGTCGAAGAACAAAACGTTCCGAGACCCGGAGGTAAGGCTCTCAAGCCAAAACTCCGGAGACTCGAAACGAGCACAACATGCACCATTACCGAGCGCTCAATCGATGACGTTTTTCATGACCCAACCCCAGGGGCTTAGAGTTGGAATCGTGACTTACTAACTTATTCCCATTCGAAATAATTTAAGCTGCGCAAGTAAAATAATTAAACAGAAGTTCTATTACATCTTATTATTTAAGAAACAGAAAATACATTTTTAGGGCTTTCATTATTTTATTATTCAGTGACCAGCCCCGAACAGAGACAAAAGGAAGCAAAACTATAAAAAAAAGGAAAGGTAAAATAGTGATTCATCATTAGTCCAAATGCAAGTTCCATTTTGTAGGGTTAGGGATTTTCCTCACATCTCGTCACCTGAAAGGGTAACAGCTATAAGCACACAGCAGAGTGAGAAATGTTATGCCAAGTGTAGGGAATACAAAATATCCATAGATAATTAGTTAGGCTAAAACATTTGCAAAATTTAATTTAAAATGGCAATTTATTTAAAGTGGCAGAATACAGAAATCATGTAAATAAATAATCATAACCACGGTATAAACAGAACAGAACAGAGGTCACAGAGGTGACAGTCAGAACAGAGGTCAATGGATCCATGACAAACAGAGGACCACAAAGTGGTCAAACAGAGGCCAGTGGTTATTTAAGTCCCCCAAGGCGTGGGACTCCCGTGGTGATACTTACAAAACATAATTGTTTATAAGGTTATAGTCAAATATATACTAATTTTTAAACAAACATATCCATGGGTTCCCTTTTAAGTAAATAAAGTTTAGAGAGTAACCCACGTAACTGAAATATTTATAAACATAATTTTTATTTATATAACTTAATAAATATAACGTGTTTGAAATAAGCTATGGTAATTCAAAACATTTGTAAAACATATAATGGTAAATCAAGGTATAACATATCTTACCTTAACTATAACCCTTAGCTTTACTTTATTATCAAAACTTCCTCACTATGGAATCCTTACCCTCACTGACGAGTCTCTCCCTCTCGATTTCTTTCTTTCTTCACTTATTTCCTTCACACGCACACAACACAGCACCCCACTCCTATTTATACACCATATACATGCTGACTCAACATGCTAAGCCCTAGGTACTTACACCTCTACACAAGCCTAACGTACAGGTGGCTTCCCCGTTCTCTTCACTCGGCTGATCTGTAATCAAATTCATTAATGGCCGAATAATATGGCAGGATTATACTTGATTGCCACCGATTCGTTTTTATCTACAACTATTATCTTAATTAAAATTAGTATTTAATAATAAAATTGGTATTTTAACTTATCTTAATAAATTTCTTCATCATATATTTAATAACCATAATGATAAATTAATTTACCTAGCACAAATAACTTATTCATTATATCATTTTCAGTCCATATATTATTATTATTATTATTTATTTATTTACTATCTTTAACTTTAATTTGACCCAACTAATATTAGAATTTCATATTTCTGTTAATTTGGCCCTAACTAAAAATCCCTAATTAATCCCATATAACCCCGTGCTAAATTAGATTCTGTATTTATTAGTACTTATTTAATATTATATATCACATACACCCATAATTATATAACTATAAACATTTATGTGGTATGTAATTAAACATTCAGGGTGTCACATTTCTTCCCTCCTAAATAGGAGTTTGTCCCCAAACTCGACGTACCTTAATTTTCGAAGAGGTGTGGGTATTTAGCTCGCATTTGTTCTTCGGTTTCCCACGTAGCTTCTTCGATACGATGATTCCGCCATAAGACCTTTACCAATGGTATGGTCTTGTTTCGGAGAATTTGATCACGTCGATCGAGAATTTGTACTGGTTGTTCTTCATAAGAGAGATCTTCTCGAACTTCCAAGTTCTCATAGTCGATGACATGTTCTGGATCTCGGAGATATCGTCGGAGCATTGATACGTGAAACACGTTGTGGATTTTAGATAGTTCAGGAGGTAGTGCAAGGCGATAAACTACAGGACCAATTCTTTCCAGTATTTCAAATGGCCCGATGTAACGAGGGTTTAGCTTTCCGCGCTGTCCGAATCGGATCACTCCTCTTGTTGGTGAGATTTTGAGAAACACATGATCTCCTTCTTGGAATTCCAAGTCTCGCCTCCGAGTATCCGCATAACTTTTCTGGCGGCTTTGAGCAGTGCGAATCCGCTGTTGGATGAGTTGGATCTTCTCACTGGTGACTTGTACAATTTCGGGGCCTAACAATTTCCTGTCCCCGACTTCCGTCCAACACAGGGGTGATCGACACTTCCTTCCGTATAGTGCTTCGTATGGTGCCATTCCAATGCTTGCCTGATAGCTGTTGTTATAGGCGAATTCTACTAAAGGTAGGTGCTCATCCCAGTTACCTTTGAGGTCCAACACGCATACACGTAACATGTCTTCCATCGTCTGAATTGTTCTTTCGGATTGCCCATCGGTTTGTGAATGATAGGCCGTGCTGAACTTCAGTGTAGTTCCCAAAGCTTCTTGCAATTTATTCCAGAAGTGAGACACGAAACGAGGGTCCCGGTTTGACACGATCGATACTGGGATACCATGCAATCGAATAATCTCCTTGATATACAAAGTGGCAAACTTATTCAGAGGATACATGATTTTGATTGGTAGAAAGTGTGCTGACTTTGTCAATCGGTCTACTATCACCCATATTGCATCATTTTTTGAAAAAGACTGTGGTAACCCGACCACGAAGTCCATGGTAATGTGTTCCCATTTCCATTCAGGAATAGGGAGTGGTTGCAGTAGCCCTGCCGGTCTCTGATGTTCTGCTTTAACACGCTGACAATGCAGACATTTAGAAACATGGTTTGCGATATCTCTTTTCATTCCGGTCCACCAGTAGTGTTCCTTCAGATCACGATACATCTTTGTGTTGCCAGGGTGGGCTGCAAATCTTGACTTATGAGCTTCTTCCAGTATCTTCTTCTTGAGATCCGGGATGTCGGGTATGCAAATTCGGTTCCGAAATTTCAGTATCCCATTGCTTATAATGAAATCAGGATCAGGCGTGCTTTCTCGTTCCTCGTACCTTTTCTTCAAGAGTTTATCTTCCCATTGGCGCGCTTTAATTTCTCCAATCAATGCAGGTTCCACGGTTACATTGGCGAGTAACCCATTGATCTTGCGGGAAACGAGGGTGCATGCCAAACTTCTTGTCGACTTTCGGCTCAGTGCGTCGGCTACCACGTTAGCTTTGCCCGGATGGTGATGGATTTCTATATCGTAGTCTTTCATAAATTCCAACCATCGCCGTTGCCTCATATTCAGTTCCTTCTGCGTGAATAGATATTTTAAACTCTTGTGGTCAGTATAAATCTCGCAGGTTGTACCATAGAGATAATGACGCCAGATTTTGAGAGCAAAGATCACCGCAGCCAATTCCAAATCGTGAGTCGGGTAGTTCTTCTCATGAATCTTCAATTGTCGTGACGCATAAGCAATGACCTTTCCATCTTGCATGAGAACGCAACCCAACCCATTGTATGAGGCATCACTATAAATTATGAATCCATCTGCTCCGGTAAGGAGTGCTAGTATAGGGGCTGATACGAGTCGACTTTTTAATTCTTGGAAGCAGCGCTCCTGTTTATCGGTCCATTCAAATGGTGTGTTCTTCTGAGTTAGCTGGGTCAAGGGCGATGCTATCTTTGAAAAATCTTGCACGAAGCGTCGATAATAGCCAGCTAGCCCCAAGAAACTTCGGATTTCCGACACATTAGTAGGTCGTGGCCAGTCCACGATTGCTACAACTTTTTGGGGATCAACCGAGATGCCGTCTTTATTAATGACGTGACCGAGAAAGTGCACACTAGTGATCCGGAATTCACATTTCTTCAACTTGGCGTAGAGTTTATGATCACGTAGTGTTTGCAGAACCATTCGCAAGTGCCGCTCATGAGCTTCTGATGACTTGGAGTATATGAGGATGTCGTCAATGAAAACGATGACGAACTCATCAAGATAGGGTTTGAATACTCTGTTCATGAGGTCCATGAAGGCTGCCGGGGCATTTGTGACGCCAAAAGGCATGACGAGAAATTCGTAGTGCCCGTAACGGGTTCTGAAGGCAGTCTTTTCAATGCTTTCTGTTTTAACCTTTAGTTGATGATAGCCAGAACGTAAGTCAATTTTGGAAAATACTTGTGCACCCTAAAGTTGGTCGAATAAGTCATCGATTCGCGGCAGAGGATATCGATTCTTGATGGTGACCTTGTTCAGTTCCCGGTAATCGATGCATAGTCTCATCGTGCCGTCCTTTTTCTTCACGAACAGTACTGGAGCTCCCCAGGGTGAGGTACTAGGCCGAATGAAACCTTTGTCCAAGAGTTCCTGGAGTTGAGTTTTTAGCTCTTTCAATTCTGTCATCGACATGCGATAAGGAGTTTTTGATATAGGCTGCGTGCCAGGTTGGGTTTCAATGGTGAATTCGATCTCCCGATCAACTGGAATACCGGGTAAATCTTCAAGAAAGACATCTGGGAATTCTCGAACCACAAGAATTGCATCAACGGTAGGGGCTTCTTTTTGTGTATTAATCACATAACAAATATAACTACGACAACCCTTTCTTAGAAGTCGTTGGGCCGCCATGGAGGATATGATACAGGAAGGGTTAGAAACTTCAGTCCCATCAAAGACAATTTCGGGTTGGTTTGGTAACTTGAAAGAGACCCTTTTGGCTTTACAATCGATAGAGGCGTGGTTGGCAGCCAGCCAATCCATACCTAAGATTACATCAAAGTTTCCAATGTGGAGGGAAATCAAGTCTACATATAAGGTTTTGCCTTTTAGGAATACAACACAAGATCTGTACACATCGGCACTACAGGCAGACTTACCAGAAGGAAAAGACACAGACAATGTATATCCTAATGGTTCGGGAGTGGATGTCAATTTGGTGGCAAAGTGTGGTGTAATAAAAGAATGAGTTGACCCAGAGTCAATAAGGACATGAGCTAGAAGGCCACAGATAGAAAGTGTACCTGACACAACATTTTCGGTAACTTCCGGTTTTCCAGGTACCAAGGCAAAAGCCCGACCTTGGCGGTTTTGGTCCTTCCTTTCTCCTTTCGGTCCCGCGTTTCTCTCGACTAGGCCAGAGGGGCTGGCTGTAGGATTAACCATTTTTGGACAATCCCTTAACACGTGGCCAAACTGTCCGCATCTAAAACGTGCTCCCGTGTCTCGGTGGCATTGTCCCCAATGAACCCTTCCACAAGTGGGGCAAGTTGGAATAGTGCCACCTCGGGGGTTGGTAGGACCGTGGTGGCCTGAGCTGGTTGTGCCCATGTTCACCTTTTTATGAGGTGCAACACCGGGTCTTCTGTTATCTCTTTCCCAGAATCGCTTCTTGTAGCTTGGTTCTCCAGAACGCGAGGCTTTAATTCCCTTTTCTGCTATGTATGCCCGGTCCACCACTTCTGCATAGGTTAACAATTTCAAAACTTCGAGCCTGTCTTTAATTCCAGCATCCAATCCTGCTTCAAATTTTCTTGCTTTTCGAGTTTCGGTGGGAATGACGTATGTTGCAAACCGAGCGAGTTGTGTGAATTTGCTCTCATATTCGGCCACCGTCATGGTTCCCTGCTTCAGATGTATGAATTCGGATGCCTTCTGTTCCCGTAACGAATCTGGAAAGTATTTTTCATAGAATACTTCCAAGAATCTTGCCCACGTCGTGATTTCTTCTTTGGCCAGAGTGAGAAGCCACCATTCCTGTGCATTGTCTTTGAAAGTGAAAGTGGCGAACGTTACCTTTTGCCTTTCGGTACACGGTAGGGCACGAAAAATCTTTTCCATGTCTTTAACCCAAGCGTCTGCTACCATTGGGTCTGGGCCGCCGGTAAATGTGGTGGGTTTCAGATCCTGAAATTGTTTTATGGTAACCGGCCCTTCTTGCCGTTCTGGCGTCCCATTGTTGATGTTAGCTTGCAAGGCTTGTAGAAAACTAGCAACCGCTCTTTCCATTACTCTTTCCATCGATTCCGTACCACCAACTGATGATTCACTTCCATTACCATTAGCCATTCTACAAGTAATAAACGAGGTATTATATTTTCACAGCACAACATGTAGTACACTTTATATTTATATAAACTGTCAACCTTGCACATGGTTATTTATTTATATCATTTTTGCAATTCATATTACATTAGTTAGAACATGTTAGTGTCCCATCCCTGCGGTAAACAAAACAAAAGTCAACAAAAGGGGATTAGAACATATCAAGATCAGCATACAAAAGATTGTCTACTATCCAGATCTAGAGTGGTGGGTCAGATGGGCCAAAAAACCAGGGAAAATAGTGCTGCATAAAAAGCTCAAACTCCCATCCCAACTGGATTACACCAAAACACGCCCATGCTACCTGGACTGCGAAAATGGGGATAGATCGTATTTGACCCACAAATGCCCGGTCGACAATCCACACAGGTGTCTCAACATATGACAAGTCATTTTCGAAGTCAACATTTTGCATATTAATGATTTCTAATGGATTTGGTACTGTGGTGAAAATGTAATCCTCGGGGTACACGTTTCCCCTTCTGGTTGCAAACTCTGGGGGTAGGGGGCCTATGATATAATGTGGGCGGTCATGACCAGGGGCGACGCCAAGGACGCGAGATGGTCCGAGAAAACGTCTACGTGTGTGGTCAAGGCTGTGCCTCCATAATAGGTGTGGAACGTCGGTAGGGTCAACCTGAATATAAATTGGCCGTCCCATCAGTCGGCCAAGACCTGAGTGTAATTCCCTGACTATCTCTTCAGAATCTCCCCAGCCTTCAGGTGAGGCGGGTGCAGGGGCAGGGTGTTCGGCTAGAACTTCATCTAGGTTGATAGCCTGGAGGTCATCCCAGAAGGCATCATCAAGATAAATCTCTGACATCCTACAATACCAGAATAAGCGTGAGATTTTACACAGGAAAAATTCACGTCACCTGTAAATATTTATTATTATTATTATTTTATTTCGATTTCACCATATATATCTATATATATATATATATTTTTAACTATATGGTTTTATATTTATAACCCTTTTTTTTTTCCTTTCTCTTTTTTTTGAACCGTTGCTCTGATACCACCTTTGTCATGACCCAACCCCAGGGGCTTAGAGTTGGAATCGTGACTTACTAACTTATTCCCATTCAAAATAATTTAAGCTGCGCAAGTAAAATAATTAAACAGAAGTTCTATTACATCTTATTATTTAAGAAACAGAAAATACATTTTTAGGGCTTTCATTATTTTATTATTCAGTGACCAGCCCCGAACAGAGACAAAAGGAAGCAAAACTATAAAAAAAAGGAAAGGTAAAATAGTGATTCATCATTAGTCCAAATGCAGGTTCCATTTTGTAGGGTTAGGGATTTTCCTCACATCTCGTCACCTGAAAGGGTAACAGCTATAAGCACACAGCAGAGTGAGAAATGTTATGCCAAGTGTAGGGAATACAAAATATCCATAGATAATTAGTTAGGCTAAAACATTTGCAAAATTTAATTTAAAATGGCAATTTATTTAAAGTGGCAGAATACAGAAATCATGTAAATAAATAATCATAACCACGGTATAAACAGAACAGAACAGAGGTCACAGAGGTGACAGTCGGAACAGAGGTCAATGGATCCATGACAAACAGAGGACCACAAAGTGGTCAAACAGAGGCCAGTGGTTATTTAAGTCCCCCAAGGCGTGGGACTCTCGTGGTGATACTTACAAAACATAATTGTTTATAAGGTTATAGTCAAATATATACTAATTTTTAAACAAACATATCCATGTGTTCCCTTTTAAGTAAATAGAGTTTAGAGAGTAACCCACGTAACTGAAATATTTATAAACATAATTTTTATTTATATAACTTAATAAATATAACGTGTTTGAAATAAGCTATGGTAATTCAAAACATTTGTAAAACATATAATGGTAAATCAAGGTATAAAATATCTTACCTTAACTATAACCCTTAGCTTTACTTTATTATCAAAACTTCCTCACTATGGAATCCTTACCCTCACTGACGAGTCTCTCCCTCTCGATTTCTTTCTTTCTTCACTTATTTCCTTCACACGCACACAACACAGCACCCCACTCCTATTTATACACCATATACATGCTGACTCAACATGCTAAGCCCTAGGTACTTACGCCTCTACACAAGCCTAACGTACTGGTGGCTTCCCCGTTCTCTTCACTCGGCTGATCTGTAATCAAATTTATTAATGGCCGAATAATATGGCAGGATTATACTTGATTGCCACCGATTCGTTTTTATCTACAACTATTATCTTAATTAAAATTAGTATTTAATAATAAAATTGGTATTTTAACTTATCTTAATAAATTTCTTCGTCATATATTTAATAACCATAATGATAAATTAATTTACCTAGCACAAATAACTTATTCATTATATCATTTTCAGTCCATATATTATTATTATTATTATTTATTTATTTACTATCTTTAATTTAATTTGACCCAACTAATATTAGAATTTCATATTTCTGTTAATTTGGCCCTAACTAAAAATCCCTAATTAATCCCATATAACCCCGTGCTAAATTAGATTCTGTATTTATTAGTACTTATTTAATATTATATATCACATACACCCATAATTATATAACTATAAACATTTATGTGGTATGTAATTAAACATTCAGGGTGTCACATTTGAGTCTTAAGGTCGGTCAAAAATAGGGTGTCTACAACGCCCCAAAATCACCAAACGGCGTCGGTTTAGCACGAAACTTGGCACACACGACCGCCTAGGCACGAGAGACTTGTGGGAGAAGACGGGGTTCAAATCAGATTCCCGGTTTGGGAGTTAGAGTCGGATTTCGGTCTAGGCAAACTAGTTCCTTAAGAAACTTGAATTCAAAGTGTTGACACCCCAAAATCACCAAACGGCGTCGGTTTAGCACGAAACTTGGCACGCACGACCGCCTAGGCACGAGAGACTTGTGGGAGAAGATGGGACTCCAATCGGGTTTCCAGTTAGGAAGTTAGGGCTGGATTTCTGTCTAGCCAAAATTATTTACTAAACTATCTTTGTAATTATATAGTAGTTAATTTTTTATGTTTTTCTGTAATTAAAATATTAACACCATTATATTGTCATTAATTAGTTTTATTTTGTTATTTTCTGATATTTCCTGAGTAGCAGTTTGCTTCTTGTAGAATGCGGGCGTGTAAAGATTATGACCAATTTTTGTTTTTGTAACCCACGGAAGAGTCAAGACGAAAACTTTTGGTTTTGATTTTGATTTAGATTTACGTTATTTAAATTTGTGAACAACATTATGTATGTATTATGCGATATTATGTAGTGGGATAATTTTTATTGTTACGAATTTTTATTTATTTATGTATTGTTATGAATGGAACAGCATTATGTGCCAACTTTTGTTTATGTATGTATTTATATTATTATGTAATTATCGATTTTTTTTTTAGTTATTTTTCATTTAATACAGGTTATTTTCATATTTTTAATAATTTTAATACAAATTTTTTTTTTTTTTTTTTTTTGAGACGGCTGCACACCCCATCTCAAAAAGAAAATTGAATCAGGGTTTTTGCGACAGCACCTTTACTGTCGCAAAAGATAGGGAATTGATTGAAAAATAAGGCCTTTAGCGACGGTGTTATTACCGTCGCCAATAGTACTATCGCGACGGCTCAGGTTGCTGTCTCAAATGCACTTTTAGCGATGGTATTTTTGCCGTCGGAAAAAACCCTTTTAGCGACGGCAACACAGTGCCGTCTCAAAAAACTCAGAATTTCATCCGTTATTTGCGACAGAAATTTTCCGTCGCAAAAAAGGCATTTTGCCGTCGCAAAACAATGGCGACGGCGTTATGCCGTCACTAAAACTCTTTTGCAACCCCCTTATTTGCGACCCCCCACCTGCCGTCGCAAAAAGTCACTTACCGTCACAAAAAACCTTTTGAGACGGCGTTTGGGGTATTTGCAACGGCGTTTTGCCGTCGCAAAAAAGCAATTTTTTTGTAGTGTAGCCACCGGTGACTCCGAACAACCCTACTCTCCCTTCACCACTGCTAATAGCCTCGCCTCCACCCTCGCCGTCTCAGTCAACCCCGTCGCCCAGATTCGCCATCGCGATCCATTTCTACCTCCATCTCAAGCCTTCATCCACCGTAAAAGAGAGACAAAGACAGATAGTGAGAAAGAGAGAAAGAGATCACGATTGATAGGTGGCAATGGTGGCAGTGGACGCTAGGGTTTTAAGACGATGGGAGGGGAGCTGGAGAGGGTTCTGTGACTGAATAGGAGGGACAGCGGCAAAAGGATGAGTCGATGACAGAGGGGCTGCGATGCAAGGGAAAGGAGGCTGCGGAAGAAGAAGCGGCGGAAGGAAAGGGAGAGTGGTTGGAGAGAGGGTGGCAGTAGGAGAAGGGGGTAATCGATGCCGATTAGGGTTAGGGTTAAGACTTCGATGTCGAAGTCGGCGATGGAAGCGACGGCAGTGACAGTGATTTGGGCTTAGGGTTGATGAGGGTATTTTAGGAATTTGGTGGTGTGAATTTAGAGAAAAATATTTTTAAAAATGTGTGTATGGTGTGAACTAAGTAATGGTGTGGAATGAGAGTTTTGGTGGTGTGCAAATAGAGGCTCCCCTACTCATCCGTGTAGCATATACCACTTCATTTGGATAGTGAGATGAGGTGAGAAAAAAAAAATTGTGGTTTCTCAGTTATATGAGAAATGAAATGAAATGATTATAATTTCTTATCATTATGTTTAGATGAATAAAAGATAAGAGAATATGGTTTTATCTATATTGTTTGAATAGAATAAATAAAATTAAATTAAATTTAAAAAAAAAAAAAAGAAAAGATAAGAGTAATTTTGATATTTTAAAAATTTTCATTAAACCCAATTTCTCTCCCACTAAATCTCAATACTTTTGTGAGAAACAAAACATTGATTCGATGAAAATTATTTTCTTACCATTTCTGATCATTTTTTTTTAAATCAATTCTCACTTATTTTACCGTCTAGTCAAGTGAAAGAGTTTCTATTGTCCTCATTTTTTTTTTTTCCCCTCACTAAACTCCTCCAGGGAGTTGATCCATACATATGGATGGATGGATGGAATTTAGCTGAATTCTTTCATCGACTTTGGAGAAAATTAATCCACAAAAGTTCACTCCAAAAACAATGACAACTTCAAATCAAGAAATTAAAGTGCTACAGAGGCCCCCAAAAAGCTTAGGCCAAGCCTTACCCAAAAGAGGACAGGCTGAAAATTGAAGCAAAACCATCCTGAGATTGCGTGCGTATGTATGTAATCATAAAATTGTCGAATAACAAACAATCTATTAAGGTCAAGTTTAGTAAGTTAAAAAAAAAGTTAAAAAATTACTTTAAAAGGTTAAAAAATTATCACTATTTATCAAAAGTTAAAATTTATGGCTGCACAACTCTCAATCTTAATTTTTTCTTACATATTAATTTATATAATTTTTTAATACACATTTTTTCATAAAAAGTCAAAAAGTTAACTCAAATATCCATATTTTTTTTTTCAATTTTTTAATTCAAAAAAATAAAAAATACACCTATTTAGGACATCCCAAACAACCACTTAAAGTAGAATCCCCCTTTTACTGTTGAATTGAATGACACTCTCATCTCCAATACCCAGAACCCATCTCAGCCGTCCGATTCCACAAGAAATTAGCGGGTCCCATGTTATGGTGGACCCTCACTCAATACAAGCAATTCCAAAGACTCATCCAGACCGTCCATTTAACGGTTTGACTTTGAGTCCACCCTAAGGGATTATGATTCTTCAAGAGTCGTTTTGTTTTGTAATTGGTCTTCTTTCTCAGTCTTGCATAGATGGTGTGAATCTTTGATCTGGGTCTTTGTTATTATGCTTGTTTTCCTTTGTTCTTCAATTTGTGTTTATTGTTGAACCTGTTGAGTTCTAGTCTTTTCTTTCAATTGGGTTTTTCTCTGTGAGTAATTTTTACAAACACCCATTCACGTCTTGCTGATTCTTGATGAATTTGGATCTGGGTTTGGGTTTTTGTTCTTGTTCTATCTGTTTTTAATCCTCTTCTTGTGATGCAGACTTGTAGGTAAGACCTTTCTTGTTTCTTTGACTTGGGTTCTGTGGCCATTGGTCTTCCAAACCTTCTATGGGAAAATTTTCCCATTCCTAGATGGATCCTAATCTGGAGTTGTGTTACAATTCTGGTTTGTTTTGCTAATATATATGTATTGATATATGCCTGGTTGTTGAATTTGGGTATGTTTGTTGGTTTTGTGAATTTGGGTCGAGAGAGTGGTAATTTCTGGAGATGATTGGTTCAGGCATGAACTGGATTACTACAGTTATTGGGTTTGGGATGAGTGCCACTTTTATTGTGTTTGTCTGCGCCAGACTAATCTGTGGGAGGCTTCGCCGGGTGGATTCAAGGCAGATGTTTGAGATTGAGTCAAGGATTGATCTTGAACAGGTAGATTTGATTCTCAATACTGGTATTGGTTTGGTTTGGTTTGTTTGATCTGTTTTGTTTGATTGGAGTTCCCAATGATCAATACTTCTCATACATCATATGCTTGTTGCTAGCATCAAAATGTAGAATTTCAATTCAAATTTTTTTTTCTTTGCATTGCAAGTTATGATTTGTTTCATATAAGTCTTGATAGATTGCAAAAGCCATGTGTTAATTTTAGTTTATTTTGGTTGTATATGTCATTGTTGATGGATGGATGTGAAGAACAGCTTCAAAGTTCAAATTGGTAGAGAAGTGAGGATAAGAGAAAAAGAAAAAGTTGTAGCATGGGACTAATGTCTGTAATAGAAAGTATGCAGTAGTTCGGGAGAACTAACTCAGCATACTAACATTGTGCTCCCGTACCAATAAGAGCCGTAGTTACTAGATAGGTGGAACCGACCTAACTCATCTTTGTAAGTTGGGTGGGGCACAAGGTTGACCCATCTCAGTGATTGGAAGCACCACATTCATATATCACGGTGGTGCTCTGATGTTCTCAGAACAATAAGAGCAATAGTTATGGGATGGGTGGAGCTGACCTGACTTTCCTTGGTCGGTTGGGTGGGGGACAAGGTTAACCCATCCATCTCCTTTTTGTGACCTCATTGGTTGGAAGTACTATGTGCATATATCACTAGTGCTCCAATGCTCCCGGACCAATAAGAGCAATAGTTACAGGATGGGTAGAGCCAACTTAACGCACCTTGGTTGGCTAGATGGGGGACATGATTGACCCATCCATCTCCATTTGCATAGCCTCATAGGTCAAAAGCATCACTTGCACATGTCAGAGTAGTATGCAGTAGTCCAGGAGAACTAACTCAGCATACTAACATTGTGCTCCCGGACCAATAAGAGCCGTAGTTACTAGATAGGTGGAACCGACCTAACTCATCTTTGTAAGTTGGGTGGGGCACAAGGTTGACCCATCTCAGTGATTGGAAGCACCACATTCATATATCACGGTGGTGCTCTGATGTTCTCAGAACAATAAGAGCAATAGTTATGGGATGGGTGGAGCTGACCTGACTTTCCTTGGTTGGTTGGTTGGGTGGGGGACAAGGTTAACCCATCCATCTCCTTTTTGTGACCTCATTGGTTGGAAGTACTACGTGCATATATCACTAGTGCTCCAATGCTCCCGGACCAATAAGAGCAATAGTTACGGGATGGGTAGAGCCGACTTAACGCACCTTGGTTGGCTAGATGGGGGACATGATTGACCCATCCATCTCCATTTGCATAGCCTCATAGGTCAAAAGCATCACGTGCACATGTCAGAGTGGTGCTACGGAACTACTGAATAACTTTCCCTAATTGTGAAGAGTAGATACCAAATACCAATCTCTGATTGTGGCTTCTTCTTTATGACAGATGTCTTAGTGTGTTAGTGTTCCGCCATTGCAGTGTACAAAATCAATCATTTCTAAAACTTCATCAAAACCTATTCACCCCAGCTACCATCTAGTAGTGGCTTCATGTCTCGATCTGAACCCGCCCCTAGAGGTTTGGATCATAACTGACCAGTAATCATGAGATTACGCACAGCCTCAGACAGACTACAGACATATTTAATAATAAGGGGGCCAGAAGCGGAAGCAGAATTATAAAAGTTTGTCCAGTGAGCTGTGCATAAATGGCATAAATAGAAACTTCACATGTATTAACAACTCACACCTCACTTCTCTTGAGCACAAGACACGTGCACACAATGCTTTCATAGAATTGACTTTTAATTAATTTCCATTTTCTATTATTTTTATGTCAAGAAGTTGTTATACAGTCCAGAGCTTCGGCATTTAACTTTTCATCCTTTCCTGACAGCCAGAGCATCAGAATACTGGCCTTGAACCAGTTGTTGTTGCTGCAATTCCCACAATGAAATTTAACCATGAGGCTTTCAGTTCCATGGAAGATGCACAGTAAGTGTATTCACCCATCTTGTTGGCACCTATGAAGCACAAACACTTCAAATTAATCATTGTAGTCATGTCCAATGCTTGTCGGACATGAAGACGCCTTAGACTTGCCATGACACGTGTCGGACACACCTCATGTATGCAATATTTTGTTCTCATTGGACACATTGGGCTCACATCACGGACATGCGTGTCTTGCTTCCGGAAACACCCTGAGACACGTTTGACTTGTGAATATTTATTTTTTTATGAATGATCTATCCATAATTAAGGGTTCGTTTGGGAATTGACTCTTTCTAGTGGCTTTTTGATTTTTTACGAAATGACATACAAAAAAGTAGAGAGAATGAGTGGACTTTTTGTATTGGTTTTTTTTGGCTATCTTAGCCAATTGTCAAACATGGCCTAAATTAAGTACTTTTAACATTTGTGATGTAAATACAATTGACAAAATAGTAAATTGTATGTTGAATGATGTTTAAATTTATAGATTGAGTGATTTTTTTCATATTGAATTAGTTTTAGTTTTTTCGACATTTTTAGTTTTTTGTTGGTTTAATATTCATATACATAGCAAATAAAAATAAAACTAATATATTTTTTATGTATCCTTGTTGTGTTCGTGCCATGATTATTTGGAAATCGCTATGTCCCAGGTCCGTGTCCGTATTTGTATCCATGCTTCTTAGGTTGGCACTAATTGTACATGGACTTCCCATCATATGCTTTTTTTTCTTTTTGTTTTTTTTGTAGGTGCACAATATGTTTGGGAGAGTACCAAGAGAAGGAAGTATTGCGAATCATGCCCCAATGCGGCCACAATTTCCACCTCTCTTGCATCGATGTATGGCTAAGAAAGCAGTCAACCTGTCCAGTTTGCCGGCTGCCCTTACAGGACTGCTTCGAAACGAAGCACGCAAGACTAGCACCACTTGCTATGCCTCAGCCTGTTGATAGGCCCGAGATTTTGATCAATCATTCTCAGCAATGGCACAATGAATCCGCAAGTGGAAACCAGCCCGGAGAAGCAGAAATTAGATAATATAACAGAAGCAAAGCAGAAATTCTCTTCCGAAGCCAATTGTGTGGCTTTGCTCATGATGTCTAGACTTCTGATGTGGAGGAGTTCAGTCATGATGCTCAACTATTGAAATCGATCCCTTTTTTTTTTTATTTTTTGAAGTTGAGAAAGTTGGATGATGAGATTGGTATATATACTAGATGTCCTTGTGCTTTTTTTTTTTTTTTTTTTTTTTTTTTTTTGGTTGCAAAATCTTTTATTTACCATTAGAGTTTCGGTAAAAACAATTTAATAAGCTGAAAAAAAAGAAGATTATCCGGAGTGGCAGAGGAGTGCTTTAGATTTAATTTGTAGATTATCAAGTTTCAATGTTAAATGAACGGTAATAAACAAATTAATATAATATTAAATACACCTTAACAAGTATAGATTTAATAGATTATCAAGTTTCAGGTTGCACACCATCTTGCTCGGATGGCCAAGGCATCTTGCTCGCTACGGTCTACAGACATGGATGGAAGAGGTCTCCGAGTCCCTTATGGGCTTGGTTTTGGTAGATACTTCTAGTTGATATCTTTGTTTGATCAGTAACCTATCTAAAAACAAAAACAAAATAAAAATCCCTAAGACACTAATTAGTAGGTCAAATAATAGATCACTAGAGATGAGCATCTCTAACAAATTCTTTAAAACAGGCCAACTCATGCACTTTTTTATGTTAAACTCTAAATTTTTTTCTTATATTGTCAATAAATTATCACAAATCATTAAAAACGGAACAATAGTAATATGTATACATTATTGAGTTTGTGAGGTGAAAAAAATAATGAAATTCACACCAAAAATGGTGTTTGGTTATATATAAAATAGGTCTTGTATGTCTTGTGAAGAATTCCTAAATTATAACCCTGTTCTTTTCTTATAATTTCTTTAGGATTGGCTTATCTCTTATCCCAAATCGGATTAAAGAGATACTATTAGGCTCATTGGACCCACTTTCAAATCCTGTTTCGATGATTCTGACTATTCACATTTTAGGATTCATCAAGTATATCATCCCTATAATTTTAGGATTCGTCGAGTATATCATCCCTATAAAAAATTCAGTCAATCGGATCACAGAAAACCACGTGTTCGGATTAGTTTTGTATAAAAAGAATGAATGGTAAGAAAATAAACGATTCATATGAAATTGATTCAAACACATAGTTTCTGTTATCCAATTGACTTGATTTTTTGCAGAGATGATGTATACGACGAATCTTAAAATGTAAACAGTTCAAATTATTGAATGAGATGTAAACGTGGAGTCCAATAATGGAACACAATCTAGTCCCATTTCTTTATTATAAAGGTTTAAAACAATATGAATTTAGGAAATTTTGGCTCAACATAGGCCTTTGCAAAAAAGGAATTCATCATAACTAGTTTTTCCTATTAAACGATTTGATAAACACCAAAAAGTAACAAAACGTTTCTAGCCCAAGTTGTACCAACACTCAATTATACTTGAGATTTCTTTTTTTTTTTTTTTTCTTTTTTAAAATTGGGTGTTGCCAAATTTTTTAGGTAACTAGTAATGTTTGATTTTGTATTTATTTATCAAATTTGTGTTATTTTTTAAAAACATGGTTTCAAAATCTAAGTTTTAAAAATAAGTCTAAATAACTTATATTTATAAAAAAAAAAATTTAATTTGATGGGTTTCGGATCCAAGAGAATGAATGTTTGTATAAATCAATGATTTAAATTTTATCCGTCCATTAACTAATTAAATATTAAATCAAATCTTTTTATTATTTAATATTGAATTTATAAATTGGTTTTTTTTTTTTTTTTTTTTTTTTGTACCAGCATTTATAAATTGGTTGAAGGTTTGTGTAATGACCCTCACACTGATTACCGGTTAATTATCGATTATGGCTAAACCGAGACTGATTGAGACTAATAATTGAATTGATCGAAATACTGAACTGACTGGCTGAAATCTGAAACTGATTGACTGAGTATATATTAGTTAAATTGCATATCTATCTGTTTGTCGTTTAATTATCTGTTTGTATTTTTATGTTTAAAACTGTTAATTGAAGGCCTTATCGGCGGCCGAACCCGAAATCGATTAGTGTTTTGTGATCACCATAATTTATGTGATTTTATGGTATATTTATCTGAAACGTGATTGGTATGATTAAATTAGATTAAAATGAGTTAAATTGCAATAGTTGCTTTATTTACAATCATGTCATCTAGTGGACCACTACACAATGCCTTGTCCAAGACTTGGTCTTGCATTATACAACATTTCATCAGCCCTCTTGTTGAGCCAACCGAACTAGAGAGAGAGAGAGTGAGGAGGAAATGTGTTTTCATCTCTAATTGGCTTAGAAACTTAGTAGAATTGAAGAAATTGGAGCATAGGTTGCAATTAAGCTTCCTCACCTTGTAATTCAAGGCTTAGGTAAAGAATTCACCTTCTCATTGTTGTGTTTAAGTTCCTTCTAGCATGGATCATGGTAGTTTAAAGAGTTAAGGCATGAATTGGTTCAAAAGTGTTGAATTAGAACTCAATTGTTGCATGCATGTGCATATAGACAAGTTTTGACGTTGTAAATTTATCATTCCTCACATGCATTTTTCATAATTTTGCAATGGTCCATGTTTTCAACTTGTTTTTGGAACAATTGGCTCACTAGATCATCAAATTGAAGCTTTGAATTCATGCATGTCATGTTTGAAGTTTGTTCATGGAAATTGATTTGAAATTGGTTAAATTGAACTACCCTTGGGCTTTGATTTTACAAATTGAGCTTCAAATCATGTCATTCTATGAGTTTACTTATGTTTTCTAGAAAATTGGCCCAAGAGGATCGAATTTTATGCATCTAGACTTGATTTTGAGCTTGGGACTCAAATCTGGAATTTCCAGATTTTGGTCGTCCGCTCGAGCGGGGAAATCGAGCTCCCAGCATCTTGCACTGTAGAACGTCCGCTCGAGCGGAGTATTGGACACTCGAGCGGAGGACTGGGTGACACGTTCGAGCGGGCGTTGAGTGTAAATTTCACCTATCCAGTACTTTTTGGTCCGCTCGAGCGGGGAAGTTGACGCTCGAGCGGGACCTTTGTTTTGCTTGTCCGCTCGAGCGGGGAAACCTGCGCTCGAGCGGAGCCCTGTTTCACTGAAAATTCTGAAATGTTTCCTAGCACATTTTTTGCATCCTCATTCATCCTAGGCATTCTTAGGCCTAGTTTAAGACATCTTAATGAGGATTTAGACAGAACCACACCGAGGAAATTTAGGGATTTAATTATCATCCTTCCCGACTGTGAAACTTAGTGTGTGTTCTATTTGTTAACTGTTTAGGGTTGGCTCTCGGGGACGCGCTCTAGCTGCTATAGCCCAATCTCTGTGAGTAACAATTGTGTAAAGATATGTTCAAAATGACTATCTTTTGAATACTGAACTGAACTGTTTACTGAACTGGAATTATTTACTGAATGAATGTATGTCCTTTATTTCTGAACTGTACTGTGGCATCCTTAGCACTACTGTTACTGACTGTTACTGTTACAGAGATCTCTGTCGGTTCCCTTGTGGAACCATACTGTTTACTGAATGACTGGCCATCATTACTGTTCGGTCTTTTGACCTACTGTTACTGTTATGCTAATGGATGTACCACATATGATGTTTATTGTACTGAACGACTGTAATACTGATTGAAATGAACTGTTTTCATTACTGTAAGGACATTACATTCTTAACCTCTTACATTATGTTATTCACTGGGCTTTAGCTCACTGTTTTATATATATGTAGGTTCTCAGCAGCCAGACCAGAGCTAGGAGCGTGGGTTGGTCCCCAGTTTTGTCAAGCCAGCCTATGTGCCTCACTGAGGTTCCGTGTTGCCATGTATGGCTTGGGATTTTGTTTTAGTTTTTCCCATCGGTCTCCTCACTGTTTTGTATCACTGTATAGACTGTACTGTTTACTGTACTGTTATCGAGGGATTAAGTCCCCGTACTGAATGTTGTGTATGATTGTATAGACTGTACTGTTTGAACTGTATGAATGCATGAAAAATGTTTTTGGCATACAGATTTTCACAGCTCAATGGACACTAGTTATTTACTGTATTGGCTTCCGCCAGGCCCTGAACTCTGTTATACTGTATTACTGTTAAGCAGGCCTTCGGTAATCACGGATTACTGGCCGGTTACGGTGCTAAACCCATAGGGCCGGGTTTGGGTCGTGACAGAGTGGTATCAGAGCGATACTTAACCACGAGTTATACCGCACACACGTGTCCAAATGAGCTATAGGGTGTCCTAGAAAAGCAATTAGGGCATCTCATGAATTTGAAAAGTGTGTGCTTATGACTGACTGATTAAGTGTTAAAATGTTTTAAACTGCTATATTGAAACTGTTATAACTGTTTATAGAAAAATGGATAATGCAAACTGCAAATGAAACCATCATCTGAGGCCAGAATGGCCAGACTTGAACTAATGATGGGACTGATAATTGAAAGACTGGATCAACAACAGAACCACCCCCACCTCCTCCTCCTCCGGGAACCGGAACAGAATGTGCAAAATGTGAATGCAAATGAGGGGATATTATTGCTCTTACCCAGAAATTCAGCAAGTTGAAACCGCCATCCTTTCAGGGAGGCCTTGAACCATTGAAGGCTGAAGCTTGGGTACTTGAAACAGAAAATTGTTTGAAGTGTTTCCGTGTTCCGAAGCAACAAAGTACTGTTAGCAACCTTCACCCTTCAAGAAGAAGCAAGAAGGTGGTGGATGTTGACCCGCGATGCAAATACTATTATGACTTGGGCTCAGTTCAAGGAGTCCTTCTTTGAAAAGTACTTTCCCCAGTGCATCCGAGACAGAAAAGTAACGGAGTTTGAGCAACTGAGACAGGGTAAAATGTCTGTGGCTGAGTATGAGAAGAAATTCACTGAACTTGCTAGGTATGCACCACACATGGTGGACACCGATTATAAAAAGGCCAGGAGGTTTGAAGGAGGCCTTAGTGTTGCTATACAGGACCGAATAAATGTTTTGAAATACCACTTTGTGGGTGTTCTCGACCGGGCTTGATGGCCGAGACGAATATTGCAGCAGTGAAACAATCTGAAACACCAACAACTGAGTGGCAAGGTAAAAGGCAGGGTTTCAAATTCAAGAAAGGCAAGCATAACCCAGCAACAAGAAACAGAATACGGGGTCGACACTAGCCCCAGCCAAGGGAGTGGATTTACTCCACCCTGCTCCATATGTGGCAACAAGCACAAAGGGGTTTGCTATCAGATTTCTGGAGCTTGTTTCAGGTGTGGCAAGGTGGGCCACAGAATTAAAGACTGCCCTTCTGCCCCCAGTTAGTAGTAAAGCTGCACCGAGCGCAGCAGCATCAAATGTAGCACCGAAGCCTAACCCCAAAGCTACCGGGAAAGAGCCTATGAGGCAGGGCCGAGTGTTTGCCCTAGTACCGGGAGACGTGCAAATACTGAGACTGTTGTGTCAGGTATCCTCTCTATCTGTGCTCAAAATGCATATGTATTGATTGATTCGGGGTCTACACATTCGTATGTATCGTATGCTTTTTCGCATAAATTGAATAGACCCTTAGAACCCATGAACTATCTGCTAGCTGTATCATCACCTGTTGGGGGATCCATGACATGTGCATATATGTATCCTGCTTGTGAGATTATTGTTGGGGATATGCATCTGTTTATTGATTTACTGCCATTGAATATCGATCATTTTGATGTAATATTGGGGATGGATTGGTTACAAAAATATCATGCCACTATAGACTGTGTAACAAACAAGTAGTTTTCCGTCCACCGGGCTTACCGGAATTTGTGTTTAATGGGATTGGAGTAGTACCCCCACCGTATCTGATTTCTTCTGTAAAAGCTGTTAGACTGATTAGAAAGGGGTGTAAAGGATATCTGTGTTCTGTACTGACTGTGCTACTGATGATAGTGTTAAAACTGATGTGAATTGTATTCCTATAGTCAGAGAATTCCCAGATGTGTTTCCAGATGATTTGCCAGGGGATTTGATTGACAGGGAATTGAATTTACTGTGGATGTGATTCCGGGTACACCGATATCGAAAGCTCCTTACAGAATGGCTCCAACTGAACTGAAGGAATTGAAAGTGCAATTGCAGGAACTGTTAGACAAGAAGTTTATCAGACCCAGTACTTCACCGTGGGGTGCACCTGTTTTGTTTGTAAAAGAAAGATGGCTCACTGAGACTGTGCATTGATTACCGCGAACTGAACAAGGTAACTGTAAAGAATAAATATCCATTACCGCGTATTGATGATTTATTTGACCAGTTACAGGGTGCACAAGTGTTTTCCAAGATTGATCTTAGATCGGGGTACCATCAACTGAAGTTAAACCGAGACATTGATAAGACTGCTTTTAGAACAAGGTATGGACATTATGAATTTTTAGTTATGCCGTTCGGAGTCACGAATGCCCCTGCTGCATTTATGGACCTTATGAACAGAATTTTTAAACCACCTTGATGATTTCATTGTGTATTTATTGATGACATACTGATTTATTCTAAGACTGTTGAAGAACATGAACACCATCTAAGACTTGCCCTACAGACCTTAAGAGAACAGAAACTGTATGCTAAACTGTCTAAATGTGAATTTTGGCTTGATCATGTGATGTTTTTGGGGCATGTTATTAGCAAGATGGAATTTCTGTTGATCCGCAGAAAATTGAAGCTGTAGTGAACTGGCCTAGACCAACAATGTAACCGAAGTCCGAAGCTTTTTGGGATTGGCTGGATATTACAGAAGATTTGTCAAAGATTTCTCCAAATTGCCTACCATGACTCAGTTAACTCAGAAGGGGACATCATTTGACTGGACTGACCAGAGGGAATCAGCGTTCCAAGAATTGAAAACCCGACTTGTGACTGCACCGGTCCTTACTCTACCCTCAGGTACAGATGGTTACACTGTTTTTAGTGATGCTTCTCATAAGGGTTTGGGATGTGTTTTAATGCAGAATGGGAGAGTTATTGCTTATGCTTCCCGACAGTTGAGACCGCATGAAAAGAATTACCCAACCCATGATCTTGAACTTGCTGCAGTGGTTTTTGCATTGAAAATTTGGCGTCACTATTTGTATGGGGCACATGTGAAGTATACACCGACCACAAGAGCTTGAAATTTTCTTCACACAGAAAGAACTGAATATGAGACAGCGGAGATGGCTTGAACTGATCAAAGATTATGACCTACAGATTCTGTACCATCCGGGAAAAGCCAATACCGTTGCCGATGCTTTGAGCCGAAAATCGATTGGGAACTTAGCCTGTTTGCTGACTGGACAGAAAGAATTGCTTTGTGACTTGAAAAGTCTGAATTGAAATTGTTTTGAAGGAACAAGGTGGAACCTTAGCTGCCATTACTGCCAACCAGCATTGATTGAAGAGATTAAGGAGAAACAACAACTGGATGATTACTTGAAGAAAATCGAAGAGAGAGATTCAAAACCGAGACCGGGGTTCAAATTTGACAACAATGTACTGAAATTTCAAGATAGACTGTGTGTACCAAATGACACCGAATTGAAAAGAAGAGTTCTCCAGGAAGGCCACAGTTCGAAGTTTTCTATCCACCCGGGGAATACAAAAATGTACCAAGATCTGAAACAGAATTTCTGGTGGCCGGGAATGAAGAAAGAAATTGCCGACTTTGTGTCCAAGTGTCTTCATTGCCAACAAGTCAAAGCTGAACATCAACGACCTGCCGGATTACTGCACTGCAACCCTTACCCATACCAGAGTGGAAATGGGAGCATATCACGATGGATTTTATCGTTGGATTACCTCGCTCCAGGAAAGGTATGGATTCTATTTGGGTTATTGTTGATAGACTGACCAAATCTGCCACTTCTTACCTGTCAAGACAATCTATAATGCGGATAAATTGGCTGTTATCTATATTGATGAAATTGTTAGACTGCACGGAGTGCCTGTGTCTATTGTTTCTGACAGGGATTCGAAGTTTACATCGAGGTTCTGGCAAAGCCTACAGACTGCATTGGGTACTGAATTGAGGCTGAGTAGTGCCTATCATCCTCAGACAGATGGACAGTCAGAAAGGACCATCCAAACTTTAGAGGATCTACTGAGAATGTGTGTCCTTGATTTCAAGGAAACTGGGAAAGTCATTTGCCGTTGGCTGAATTCGCCTACAACAACAGCTACCATTCGAGTATTGGTATGGCGCCTTTCGAGGCATTGTATGGCAGAAAGTGTAGATCTCCAATTTGCTGGGCAGAAGTTGGGATGGGCCTTTGCTTGGGCCCGAGATTGTATATGAGACGACTGAAAAGATCAAACTGATACAGCAAGACTGAAAACCGCACAGAGTAGACAGAAAAGTTATGCGGATGTTAGAAGACGGGATAGAGAGTATGAAGTGGGTGATCACGTTTTGTGAAAGTGACACCAATGAAAGGCCAGACTCGTTTTGGAGTCAAAGGCAAGTTAGCGCCGCGGTATGTCGGACCGTATGAGGTGATTGAGAAAATCAATCCGGTGGCGTATCAAGTTGCACTTCCTCCTGAAATGGAGCATATGCATAACGTCTTCCACATTTCGATGTTGAGAGATATCTTCGGATCCGTTTCATGTGATTGAGCCTACCGTATCGTGTTGAGTGATGACTACACTTACGAGGAACGGCCTATACAGATTGTAAACCGACGGATCAAGAAACTGAGAAACAAAGAGATCCCATAGTGAAAGTTGACTGGCAGAATCATGGTGGTGTGTATGCCACTTGGGAAAGGGAAGATAACATGGCTAAAAGATATCCTGATTTGTTCCCACTGAACCCTGTTTTCTTCCAAACTGAAGGTAACTCGAGTTTAGAGGACTAAACTCCTTATAAGGAGGGGAGACTGTAACAACCCTCGTACTGATTACCAATAAAACCACTGAATTAGATACTGATACTATTGCTAAACTGGACCGCTAATGACTGATAATCGAATTAACTGAAGTGGTTGAATGGACTGATTGAAATCGAAACTGAAATTGAATAAGTTATCATTAAATTGCATATTGCATCTGTTTGATTTATCGATTATCTGTTTGTGTTATGTGTTGAAACTGATTGAAGGCCTTATCGGCGGCCGAACTGAGAACCGTTTAGTGTTCCATGATCAGTAGAATATTTGTGATTTTTATGGCATATTTATCAAAAATGTGATTAGGTATGATAAATAGATTAGATTAAGTTAGGTAAACACCTAAGTTACCATTTATTGAAACTGCCATTGAGTGGGCTTTTGTTTAATCTTATTACTTGAGCCTTTACACTTTGTTATACACTTTAGCAAACAAATCCTCAGCCATTCTATTGAGCTCAACCGACCAAACAAGAGAGTTAGAGAGAGAGAGAATTTTCTTGTTGTTTTGGCTTGAAATCTTGAAGAAATTGAAGTAGTTGCTCATTTAACTCCCACACCTTTGAATACAAGACTTAGGTAAGAAATTTAAGTCTTCATTGTTGCCTTAAACTTGTTCTTGCATGATTCATACTCCATTGTAGAGTAGGACCATAAATTGGTTTCAAAGAGTTGAATTAGAGCTTATTTCATGCATGCATGTTCATATTGTCAAGATTGGAGGATGGACTTCATGAAAATCTCACATGCAAGCTCACATTTGTGCATAAGTCCATGTTTTCAGCATATTCCTGAAGAAATGAGTCCATTTGGACAAGTCTTGAAGGTTGTATTTGGTTAAATTTCATGCATGTTAGCATTTCTCCATGTTCATGAAAAATGGGTTTGAAATTGAGTTTGTTTAAAACATCCTTGGGCTTGATTTTACAAATTGAGCTTTAAATCATGTGAATCTATGTGTTTACAAAGGTTTTCCAGAAAAATGGGCCCAAGAGGATCGAATTGGGAGCATCAAAACTGGGTTTTTGGCTTGAATGTACAACTGCAGTTTTCCAGATTTTTGCCTTCCGCTCGAGCGGGGGAAGTGCGCTCGAGCGGGGGAATCAAGCTCCCAATTTTGAACTGTGTTGCAGTCCGCTCGAGCGGAGTAATGCGCGCTCGAGCGGAGAAATCGAGCATCCAGCATCTGCACTGTTCATCAGTCCGCTCGAGCGGAGAATGTACGCTCGAGCGGAGGATTGTGTGTCACGCTCGAGCGGGGAAGTTGACGCTCGAGCGGGACCTTGTTTTGCTTGTCCGCTCGAGCGGGGAAACCTGCGCTCGAGCGGAGGCCCTGTTTCACTGAAAATTCTGAAATTGTTTCCTATGCACATTTTTGCATCCTCATTCCATTCTAGGCATTCTTAGGCCTAGTTTAAGACATCTTAATGAGGATTTAGACATAGAACCACACCGAGGAGAATTAGGATTTAATTATCGTCCTTCCCGACTGTGAAACTTAGTGTGTGTCTATTTGTTAACTGTTTAGGGTTGGCTCTCGGGACGCGCTCTAGCTGCTACTAGCCCAATCTCTGTGAGTAACAATTGTGTAAAGATATGTTCAAAATGACTATCTTTTGAATACTGAACTGAACTGTTTACTGAACTGGAATTATTTACTGAATGAATGTATGTCCTTTGTTTCTGAACTGTACTGTGGCATCCTTAGCACTACTGTACTGACTGTTACTGTTACAGAGATCTCTGTCGGTTCCCTCGTGGAACCATACTGTTTACTGAATGACTGGCCATCATTACTGTTCGGTCTTTTTGACCTACTGTTACTGCTATGCTAATGGATGTACCACATATGATTGTTTATTGTACTGAACGACTGTAATACTGATTGAACTGAACTGTTTTCATTACTGTAAGGACATTACATTCTTAACCTCTTTATACATATGTTATTCACTGGGCTTTAGCTCATTTTATATATATGTAGGTTCTCAGCAGCCAGACCAGAGCTAGGGCGTGGTTGGTCCCAGTTTTGTCAAGCCAGCCTATGTGCCTCACTGTGAGGTTCCGTGTTGCCATGTCATGGCCTTGGGATTTGTTTTAGGTTTTTCCATCGGTCTCCTCACTGTTTTGTATCACTGTATAGACCGCTTACTGCTCTACTGTACTGTTATTGAGGATTAAGTCCCCGTACTGAATGTTGTGTATGATTGTATAGACTGTACTGTTTTGAACCGTATGAATGCATGAAAAATGTTTTTGGCATACAGATTTTCACAGCTCAATGGACACTAGTTATTTACTGTATTGGCTTCCGCCAGGCCCTGAACTCTGTATACTGTATTACTGTTAAGCAGGCCTTCGGTAATCACGGATTACTGGCCGGTTACGGTGCTAAACCCATAGGGCCGGGTTTGGGTCGTGACAAGTAATGAACAGCTTGACCCAATACCGGTAATTTCATCTCTTATCAAGAGGCATCGCACAATATATATCAAACAATATATATTTCAACCTGCATCAAGATTATGCATTTTGTTCTTTCAATTCCAACAATATTTCCATTAACCAAAACATTCTCAATGTTTTACAACTTAAGACATATATACAGCTCTTAAGTTCAACAATATTACCAAATCTTATAAATCCATAAACATATCCGGATATTTCTCGCGGACTTCTAATTCACGCTCCCAAGTGGCTTCCTCCACTCCGTGATGTTTCCACAGAACTTTCACCAAAGGGATGGTTTTGCCTCGCAAAACTTGATCCCGCCTATCCAAGACCCGAACCGGTCTCTCCTCATACGAGACATCTTCGTCAACTACCAAATCGGTCCAATCCAACACATGTGATGGATCCGGCTCATACTTCCGAAGCATACTCACATGAAACACGTCATGTACTCCGGACAACTGCGGTGGCAAAGCTAAACGATAGCAGCCTCGCCAATCCTCTCAAGGATCTCAAAAGGACCAATAAACCGAGGGGATAACTTCCCGCTCTTCCCAAATCTCATCAATCCCCGTCTAGGTGATATTTTCAGAAAGACATGATCACTCACCTCAAACACCAAAGGTCTCCTCCTACGGTCGGCATAAGATTTCTGACGACTCTGGGCTGTAACAAGCCTCTTACGGATAAGCTCAACTTTCTCCGTCGTTTCCCTCACCAACTCCGGACCCAACAAAGGTGCGTCACCTACCTCGGCCCAACAAACAGGAGATCTACAAGGTCGGCCATACAAGGCCTCAAACGGTGCCATACCGATACTAGACTGGAAACTGTTGTTGTAGGCAAACTCCACCAATGGTAAGTGCCTCTCCCACGACCCACTAAAATCAAGAACACAACCCCGAAGCATATCCTCAAGGATCTGAATAGTACGCTCGGACTGCCCGTCAGTCTGAGGATGATAAGCCGTGCTAAAGGTCAACTTAGTGCCCAAAGCACTCTGCAAACTCTGCCACAACCTAGCAGTAAAACGAGGATCTCTATCTGAGACGATCGTCACTGGAACTCCGTGCAACCTCACTATGTCCCGAACATACAAGTCGGCAAGATGATCTACCGAATCTCTCACACGCATAGGAATAAAGTGCGCCGACTTAGTCAACCGGTCTACAACCACCCAAATAGCATCACTACCTCGCTGAGTCCTCGGAAGACCTACAACGAAGTCCATAGTGACATGTTCCCACTTCCACTCGGCAATAGGCAAGGGTTGCAATAAACCCGCTGGCCTCTGATGTTCGGCCTTCACTTGTTGACAAGTAAGGCACTTAGACACGAAAACTGCCACATCTCTCTTCATACCCCGCCACCAAAACTGGCGACCCAAATCCCGATACATCTTTGTGCCTCCCGGATGCACCGCAAGGCGCGAATGATGAAACTCTCGGAGTACCTCCTCTCGGCAAGACTCCGGCACAAACAGACGGTCTCGGTATCTCACACTCAGGTCGGGATACACCGTCAAACCCTTCTCAACCTTCCCACTGGAGATCTTCTCTCGGAGGGATTCTACCTCAAGGTCACCCCTCTGAGCCTCTAACACTCGAGTCACAAGTGTAGGCTGCGCAACAACAGAAAACAAGGTCGCAGCTTCAATGGATTCACCCAGAAGCAAATCAAACTCCCCAAGTGCACCCAACATCTCCCACTCCCGGATGGCTATACTAGCTATGTCACCAACAGGTTTCCTGCTAAGGGCGTCGGCCACCACATTGGCCTTTCCCGGATGATAATGCAACTCGAAGTCATAATCCTCAATGAACTCCATCCACCTCCTCTGCCTCAAGTTCAAGTCTTTCTGTGTGAACAGATATTTCAGACTCTTATGATCCGAGAATACCTCGAACCTCTCACCGTAAAGATAATGCCTCCAAATCTTCAAGGCAAATATCACAGCTGCTAACTCTAAATCATGCGTAGGGTAATTCTTCTCGTGAATTTTCAACTGACGTGAGCCATAGGCAACCACTTTCCCCTCTTGCATCAACACACAACCCAAACCCTCTCGTGAGGCGTCACAATAGACTGCATAACCCAACCCTCTCTCCGGATAATCAAGACTGGAGCGGTGGTCAGTCTAACTTTCAACTCCTGAAACGACTTTTCACAAGTCTCACTCCATACAAATTTAACTCCCTTCCGAGTCAATCTAGTCAAAGGTGAAGCTAACTTGGAGAAATCCTTCACAAACCGGCGATAGTACCCAGCTAATCCTAGAAAACTGCGGATCTCAAACACACTCTTAGGCTGTGCCCAATCTTGCACTGCCTCAGTCTTGGATGTATCAACAGACACTCCTTTCCCCGACACTACATGGCCTAAGAACTTCACCTCTTCTAGCCAGAACTCACACTTTCCAAACTTAGCATAAAGCTTATGGGCTCTAAGTAACTCAAGCACCACTCTCAAGTGTTCCTTGTGCTCCTCCTCTGAAGGTGAATAAATCAAAATGTCGTCCACGAAGACGACTACAAAACGATCTAAGAATTCCCGGAATATCCGGTTCATCAAATCCATAAACACTGCTGGGGCATTGGTGAGCCCAAATGGCATCACCAGAAACTCATAGTGGCCATACCGCGTACGGAATGCCGTCTTTGGAATATCCTCCTCCCTGACCCTCAACTGGTGGTAACCCGATCTCAAATCTATTTTAGAGAAACAACGGGAACCCTTCAACTGATCGAATAGATCATCTATACGAGGCATAGGGTACTTGTTCTTAACCGTAACCCGATTCAATTTCCGGTAGTCTATACAAAGCCTCAAAGCACCACCTTTCTTTTTAACAAAGAGGGCCGGTGCTCCCCACGGCGAAACACTAGGACGGATATAACTCTTATCTAGCAACTCCTGGAGCTGAATCTTCAACTCAACTAACTCGGCTGGGGCAAAACGATAAGGTGCCATAGAAATTGGCGCCGTGCCGGGCACTAGATCAATAGAGAACTCAATCTCTCGGTGCGGTGGCAAACCAACAAGGTCCTCGGGAAAGACGTCCGAGTACTCACAAACCACCCGCGGCAACACAATCTGGGTCTCATCACACTCACTACTCAAAAGGCTAGCAAGTAGACCACTAAGCTCACTCTGCCCTCGCGAATCATACCCCGGTGGCAAAACACTACCAACCCGGTCCCCCAGAAAATGAAAACACTCCCCGCCCACGGTACAACAAGTGACCCTCTGGCGGTAACAATCAATAACTGCCCGGTATGACGATAACCAGTCCATACCCAAAATAACATCGAAGCCCTTCATGGGCATAACTACAAAAGGAAACGGAAGTCTATGATAGTCGACCTCTATATCACAACCCCTAACACCTTGTTTCAAGATCAACTCACCCCCAAGAGGTGACACTACACAAATAGGAGATGCTAACTGTGCTAACTCCAACTCCAAAATAGATGCAAATGCAGCAGACACAAAGGAATGAGATGCACCCGTATCAATCAAAACATTAGCAACCGAGTTGCAAAACAAGAAAGTACCTCTCACAACAGCTGGAGCTGGTACAAGATCCGGCACCGGTAACAGCATACACGCGCCCAGAAGACCTCTGATCAACCTGCTCACCCTAGGAGCATAAGACTGCTGTACCGACTGGGACGATGAAGCCCCCTGATTGGCCCTTGAGGCCTGACCCGACTGAGCTGGCTGCTGACCCTGAGTCTGCCCTAAACCAGATGCACCAGGTGTGCCACCCAACTGTGGGCAAAACCTTTCATGTGCCCTGCCTGACCGCACTGAAAACAAGAGAGCGACTGGCCTCTACTCTGATTCTGGCTCTGAGATCGAGCCGAAGAAGATGCTGCTCTCTGCACTCCTCCCCTCTGAGGACAAACTGGAGACTTGTGGCCCAGCTGGCCACACTTAAAACAGGTAATGTCTCCCTGGCTGCCTTTCCCAGAACTAGCACTCTGCACAGGAAAAGTCGATCTAGAAAAGCTACCCTGGGACTGCTGAGGGTTAAAACCCTTCTGTCTCCTGCCATCACTCTGGCTGTCCTGACTCCTCTTGGAGCCCTTCTGCCCTTCCTCCTCCTCCTGCATCATAATTTCCATATGGGCTGCAGCATCAACCATACGCCCATACTCCCGATTCATAGTTCCCCCAACTCTCAGCTTAAAGCCACGCCTCAACTTCTTCTCAAACTCGATACAACGGCGTTCCTCAGACGCCACTAACTCAGGTGCAAACCTGGACAAGCTAGTAAATGTAGCCTCAAACTCAGCCACTGAAGAACTCGACTGCTTAAGCTAGCAGAACTGGTCTCTCAGCCTCTCTCTAACTGCTGCTGAGATAAGTACCGTTCCTGGAAAGCATCACAAAAGCCTCCCATGTACCTCCTATGCGACCCTTGGTGAACTTCCACCACTGACCTGCATCTCCCTTCAGCTGAACGATGCCAAGGTCACTTTTAACCCCTCGTCTTCGATGCCAAGCATCTCAAACGTCTTCGTTGTTTGTTCGAGCCACTCATCTGCCTTAAGCGGCTCTTTAGGATCACCCACAAACTCATCCGGATTAGACCGGAAGAACTCCTTCTTAAGAAAGGAAGGTCCTGCATCCGCAACAACAACCGGAGCCTGATTCTCAGCTCTGAGAATACCTACTGACTCTCTGAATGCCCCTGCTATCTCTCGGGCTAAAGCGCCCATAGCCTGTTGGCCTACTGGCTCGGCCACATTGGCCTGGCCAACTCCTTCCTGCACTGCCGGGATCTCCTCCGGAATAGGCATTTCCTGCCTCCTAGGCCTGCCACGCCTACCACCTCTTCCTCGTCTTGACATCCTAATAAAGGAAACGAAGAACATTAGCACATTCATAAGTGTGCCGAAATTAAATACCCGTGTCCTAATGCATGAACAACTTAATTCATTCCATGTACGCATATAAACACATAAGCACCTACAAATTTCCTTTTCGGATAATGATAGTCCCGAGGCGTTACTAGAGTTCCGGTTAGAAACAGCATTGATCAAGTGCCTTTCCAACAAGACTCACAGAAACCCAAGGATCCAATCAACATCCTAGAAATTAAATCCCATACCCAAACAAGCACATAAACATGTTATCAAATAAGCATGGGACACTACATCTAAGTCTCTAATCAAGCGAGACAAACCCATTGTGATACTAATCACCTCCCACGTACCCAAAGTATTCAAACCCGGTACGCTCTGATACCAAGTTGTAACGCCCTCAAATTAAACCCATACATATACAATAATAAGATGCATTAACCATAGTTCATTCGTCAGAGTATCCTTAAATCAAGCATTACATGTAATATCCAAATAAATGCCCTACGGGCTTACATCTTTCCAAGCCAACACTTGGATACAAAACCATGAGTTCTCACTCAAATACAAATAAAGCCCTAGGCTTGAATGTTTACATGTACTATCAAATAAAAACAAATAACCAAAATAGTCTTCAAGATCCGAATCTTTCCAAGCTAAGTCCTTGGAGGTAGCTTATCACCTGGACCTGAAAATGATGTTCCCTTATAGGGTGAGCCACAGCCCAGTAGAAATATACTAAACCAAATATAAGCATTGAATAAAGCAAGAGCATTCAATAGATGGTTCGCCAAATAATCAATTATATCATTATACAGTTCATGACACTAATGTCTATGACACGTTTCATTTTCCATTATTATCAATATGGCTCAGAACCTGGCCAAACTTACAACAGTGAACTATATATCATATTCACATTACTTCCAGTATCAACAAAACAAATGAGACTAAGGCTCAAATCAAAACACTTCCATACTTCCAATTTGATACACATTTTAGTGCTGTATCAATAACATGTATAAACACTTCAATATCAATAAGCACACATAAAAGTGATGCTAATGGAGTCCATCCCCTATCTCCTCCCAAACAAAATGCGGTTTAGAGGTCCATCCCCTATCTTCCCCCAAACCGTGGAGTACATCCCCTATCTCCTCCCACACAATATGCATATGCAATGCTCAATCAATACACGTATTTTCTGTATTAATTCAATAGTCAAAATTGCTGTGACTTAACCAATGTGATTAGTTTCAGTTGTCCTAATCCACATGCCATATCTACAACAATGACGACTATCCTCTACCGATAGCCCAACACAGTTATTTCTATACTGAAAATAACTATAACAACAATTAACCAATCAATTCAATAGGCGAGTGATTTAAATAAACCAACTACACCATTTAATCAATATGATCCTCAATTCCATGAATTTAACTAAATTCCCAATTTTCCTCAAATTAATTATACAAATTAATTTATTAAAATACTAGGGTTTCCCAAAATTACCAAAATACCCCCAACATATCAAAATACCAAAACTTAGAACAAAACTTATAAGATGGAGTAGGATATCCCTACCTCGAAGACAATAACCCAAACGAAGAGGATGGAGATGATGACCCAAACTCCAAAGTGCTCCAAACCCAAAGATTTTCAGATCACAAGATAGCCCTCGACGATCAATAACTTGTTTGTAAAGGCCAAAGGTGAGGAAATAACTCTAACTAGATCAATACCTAGAGAGAAGGTAGAGTTCTAGAGTGAGAAGCTCAACAATGGTGTTTTTGGAAAGATGAGAGAGAAGAGAATGTGAAAAGTGATTTTAGAATGCCAAAACACGGAGCCTTAAACTAGTCTCCCCGCTCGAGCGCCCAAACCCCCGCTCGAGCGGCACTCACAGACTCCCGCTCGAGCGGCCAATCCCCCGCTCGAGCGTCCAACACTACTCAAGAAATACTGGATGGGTGTATTCCCCGCTCGAGCGCCCAAACTCCCGCTCAAGCGGACAAGAAACAAAAAGTCCCCCTCGAGCGTCAAAAGCCCCGCTCGAGCGGACAAGCCAAAATCTGGGCAACTAGACTTGGTTCCTAAGCTCAACCAACCTGCTCCAAATCTTCCAAATACAACCCAAGACTCAATATAAGAAGTAAAGGATACAAACGTCATATACTCAACAACCATCTCCACGGAACCTAAGTCCGGATATAATTAATCAAAAGGAAAAGACCGGGGGTCGCTATAACCTCCCCCCCTTAAAAGAATTTCGTCCCCGAAATTAAGCATAAGTTTTCAAAAACAGGTTTTTCTCAAATACCAACAATATGACATTATAGTAATGTAACAACCCTCGTACTGATTACCGATAAAACCACTGAATTAGATACTGATTATTGCTAAACTGGACCGCTAATGACTGATAATCGAATTAACTGAAGTGGTGAATGGACTGATTGAAATCGAACCGAAATTGAATAAGTTTATCTATTATAAATTGCATATTGCATCTGTTTGATTTATCGATTATCTGTTTGTGTTTATGTGTTGAAACTGCTAATTGAAGGCCTTATCGGCGGCCGAACTGAGAACCGTTTAGTGTTCCATGGTCAGTAGAATATTTGTGATTTTATGGCATATTTATCAAAAATGTGATTAGGTATGATTAAATTAGATTAAGTTAGGTTAAACACCTAAGTTACCATAATTACGAAACTGCCATTGAGTGGGCTTTTGTTTAATCTTATTACTTGAGCCTTTACACTTTGTTATACACTTAGCAAACAAACTCCTCAGCCATTCTATTGAGCTCAACCGACCAAACAAGAGAGTTAGAGAGAGAGAGAATTGTTCTTGTTGTTTTGGCTTGAAATCTTAAAGAAATTGAAGTGTAGATTGCTCATTTAACTCCCACACCTTGAATACAAGACTTAGGTAAGAAATTTAAGTCTTCATTGTTGTCCTTAAACTTGTTCTTGCATGATTCATACTCCATTGTAGAGTAGGACCATAAATTGGTTTCAAAGAGTTGAATTAGAGCTTATTTCATGCATGCATGTTCATATTGTCAAGATTGGAGGATGGACTTCATGAAAATCTCACATGCAAGCTCACATTTGTGCATAAGTCCATGTTTTCAGCATATTCCTGAAGAAATGAGTCCATTTGGACAAGTCTTGAAGGTTGTATTTGGTTAAATTTCATGCATGTTAGCATTTCTCCATGTTCATGAAAAATGGGTTTGAAATTGAGTTTGTTTAAAACATCCTTGGGCTTGATTTTACAAATTGAGCTTTAAATCATGTGAATCTATGTGTTTACAAAGGTTTTCCAGAAAAAATGGGCCCAAGAGGATCGAATTGGAGCATCAAAACTGGGTTTTTGGCTTGAATGTACAATCTGCAGTTTTCCAGATTTTTGCCTTCCGCTCGAGCGGGGGGAAGTGCCGCTCGAGCGGGGGAATCAAGCTCCCAGTATTTTGAACTGTGTTGCAGTCCGCTCGAGCGGAGTAATGCGCACTCGAGCGGAGAAATCGAGCATCCAGCATCTTGCACTGTTCATCAGTCCGCTCGAGCGGAGAAATGTACGCTCGAGCGGAGGATTGTGTGTCACGCTCGAGCGGGGAAGTTGACGCTCGAGCGGGGACCTTTGTTTTGCTTGTCCGCTCGAGCGGGGAAACCTGCGCTCGAGCGGAGGCCCTGTTTCACTGAAAATTCTGAAATGTTTCCTAGCACATTTTTTGCATCCTCATTCATCCTAGGCATTCTTAGGCCTAGTTTAAGACATCTTAATGAGGATTTAGACAGAACCACACCGAGGAAATTTAGGGATTTAATTATCATCCTTCCCGACTGTGAAACTTAGTGTGTGTTCTATTTGTTAACTGTTTAGGGTTGGCTCTCGGGGACGCGCTCTAGCTGCTATAGCCCAATCTCTGTGAGTAACAATTGTGTAAAGATATGTTCAAAATGACTATCTTTTGAATACTGAACTGAACTGTTTACTGAACTGGAATTATTTACTGAATGAATGTATGTCCTTTATTTCTGAACTGTACTGTGGCATCCTTAGCACTACTGTTACTGACTGTTACTGTTACAGAGATCTCTGTCGGTTCCCTTGTGGAACCATACTGTTTACTGAATGACTGGCCATCATTACTGTTCGGTCTTTTGACCTACTGTTACTGTTATGCTAATGGATGTACCACATATGATGTTTATTGTACTGAACGACTGTAATACTGATTGAAATGAACTGTTTTCATTACTGTAAGGACATTACATTCTTAACCTCTTACATTATGTTATTCACTGGGCTTTAGCTCACTGTTTTATATATATGTAGGTTCTCAGCAGCCAGACCAGAGCTAGGAGCGTGGGTTGGTCCCCAGTTTTGTCAAGCCAGCCTATGTGCCTCACTGAGGTTCCGTGTTGCCATGTATGGCTTGGGATTTTGTTTTAGTTTTTCCCATCGGTCTCCTCACTGTTTTGTATCACTGTATAGACTGTACTGTTTACTGTACTGTTATCGAGGGATTAAGTCCCCGTACTGAATGTTGTGTATGATTGTATAGACTGTACTGTTTGAACTGTATGAATGCATGAAAAATGTTTTTGGCATACAGATTTTCACAGCTCAATGGACACTAGTTATTTACTGTATTGGCTTCCGCCAGGCCCTGAACTCTGTTATACTGTATTACTGTTAAGCAGGCCTTCGGTAATCACGGATTACTGGCCGGTTACGGTGCTAAACCCATAGGGCCGGGTTTGGGTCGTGACAGAGTGGTATCAGAGCGATACTTAACCACGAGTTATACCGCACACACGTGTCCAAATGAGCTATAGGGTGTCCTAGAAAAGCAATTAGGGCATCTCATGAATTTGAAAAGTGTGTGCTTATGACTGACTGATTAAGTGTTAAAATGTTTTAAACTGCTATATTGAAACTGTTATAACTGTTTATAGAAAAATGGATAATGCAAACTGCAAATGAAACCATCATCTGAGGCCAGAATGGCCAGACTTGAACTAATGATGGGACTGATAATTGAAAGACTGGATCAACAACAGAACCACCCCCACCTCCTCCTCCTCCGGGAACCGGAACAGAATGTGCAAAATGTGAATGCAAATGAGGGGATATTATTGCTCTTACCCAGAAATTCAGCAAGTTGAAACCGCCATCCTTTCAGGGAGGCCTTGAACCATTGAAGGCTGAAGCTTGGGTACTTGAAACAGAAAATTGTTTGAAGTGTTTCCGTGTTCCGAAGCAACAAAGTACTGTTAGCAACCTTCACCCTTCAAGAAGAAGCAAGAAGGTGGTGGATGTTGACCCGCGATGCAAATGCTATTATGACTTGGGCTCAGTTCAAGGAGTCCTTCTTTGAAAAGTACTTTCCCCAGTGCATCCGAGACAGAAAAGTAACGGAGTTTGAGCAACTGAGACAGGGCAAAATGTCTGTTGCCGAGTATGAGAAGAAATTCACCGAACTTGCTAGGTATGCACCACACATGGTGGACACCGATTATAAGAAGGCCAGGAGGTTTGAAGGGGCCTTAGTGTTGCTATACAGGACCGAATAAATGTTTTGAAATACCACTTTGTGGGTGTTCTCGACCGGGCTTGATGGCCGAGACGAATATTGCAGCAGTGAAACAATCTGAAACACCAACAACTGAGTGGCAAGGTAAAAGGCAGGGTTTCAAATTCAAGAAAGGCAAGCATAACCCAGCAACAAGAAACAGAATACGGGGTCGACACTAGCCCCAGCCAAGGGAGTGGATTTACTCCACCCTGCTCCATATGTGGCAACAAGCACAAAGGGGTTTGCTATCAGATTTCTGGAGCTTGTTTCAGGTGTGGCAAGGTGGGCCACAGAATTAAAGACTGCCCTTCTGCCCCCAGTT
Organism: Camellia japonica; assembly: GCA_030407325.1. Classification (NCBI taxonomy): domain Eukaryota; kingdom Viridiplantae; phylum Streptophyta; class Magnoliopsida; order Ericales; family Theaceae; genus Camellia; species Camellia japonica. The sequence continues at coordinate 109,953,956 of JAPPVO010000019.1, forward strand.
AGTAGTAAAGCTGCACCGAGCGCAGCAGCATCAAATGTAGCACCGAAGCCTAACCCCAAAGCTACCGGGAAAGAGCCTATGAGGCAGGGCCGAGTGTTTGCCCTAGTACCGGGAGACGTGCAAAACACTGAGACTGTCGTGTCAGGTATCCTCTCTATCTGTGCTCAAAATGCATATGTGTTGATTGATTCGGGGTCTACACATTCGTACGTATCGTATGCTTTTTCGCATAAATTGAATAGACCCTTAGAACCCATGAACTATCTACTAGCTGTATCATCACCTGTTGGGGGATCCATGACATGTGCATATATGTATCCTGCTTGTGAGATTATTGTTGGGGATATGCATCTGTTTATTGATTTACTGCCATTGAATATCGATCATTTTGATGTAATATTGGGGATGGATTGGTTACAAAAATATCATGCTACTATCGATTGTGTGACCAAGCAAGTAGTTTTCCGTCCACCGGGCTTACCGGAATTTGTGTTTAAGGGGATTGGAGTAGTACCCCCACCGTATCTGATTTCTTCTGTAAAAGCTGTTAGACTGATTAGAAAGGGGTGTAAAGGATATCTGTGTTCTGTACTGACTGTGTCTACTGATGATAGTGTTAAAACTGATGTGAATTGTATTCCTATAGTCAGAGAATTCCCAGATGTATTTCCAGATGATTTGCCAGGGGATTTGATTGACAGGGAGATTGAATTTACTGTGGATGTGATTCCGGGTACGCAGCCGATATCGAAAGCTCCTTACAGAATGGCTCCAACTGAACTGAAGGAATTGAAAGTTCAATTGCAGGAATTGTTAGACAAGAAGTTTATCAGGCCTAGTACTTCACCGTGGGGTGCACCTGTTTTGTTTGTGAAGAAGAAAGATGGCTCACTGAGACTGTGCATCGATTACCGCGAACTGAACAAGGTAACTGTAAAGAATAAATATCCGTTACCGCGTATTGATGATTTATTTGACCAGTTACAGGGTGCACAAGTGTTTTCTAAGATTGATCTTAGATCGGGGTACCATCAACTGAAAGTTAGACCAGAAGACATCGATAAGACTGCTTTTAGAACGAGGTATGGCCATTATGAATTTTTAGTTATGCCGTTCGGAGTCACGAATGCCCCTGCTGCATTTATGGACCTTATGAACAGAATTTTCAAACCATGCCTTGATGATTTCGTTGTGGTCTTTATTGATGACATACTGATTTATTCTAAGACTGTTGAAGAACATGAACACCATCTAAGACTTGCCCTACAGACCTTAAGAGAACAGAAACTGTATGCCAAACTGTCTAAATGTGAATTTTGGCTTGATCATGTGATGTTTTTGGGGCATGTTATTAGCAAGGATGGAATTTCTGTTGATCCTCAGAAAATTGAAGCTGTAGTGAACTGGCCTAGACCGACAAATGTGACTGAAGTCCGAAACTTTTTGGGATTAGCTGGATATTACAGAAGATTTGTCAAAGACTTCTCCAAAATTGCCCTACCATTGACTCAGTTAACTCAGAAGGGGACAGCATTTGGCTGGACTGACCAGAGGGAAACAGCGTTCCAAGAATTGAAAACCCGACTTGTAACTGCACCGGTCCTTACTCTACCTTCAGGTACAGATGGTTACACTGTTTTTAGTGATGCTTCTCATAAGGGTTTGGGATGTGTTTTAATGCAGAATGGGAGAGTTATTGCTTATGCTTCCCGACAGTTGAGACCGCATGAAAAGAATTACCCAACCCATGATCTGGAACTTGCTGCAGTGGTTTTTGCATTGAAAATTTGGCGCCACTATTTGTATGGGGCGACATGTGAAGTGTATACCGACCACAAGAGCTTGAAATACTTCTTCACACAGAAAGAACTGAATATGAGACAGCGGAGATGGCTTGAATTAATCAAAGATTATGACCTACAGATCCTGTACCATCCGGGAAAAGCCAATACCGTTGCCGATGCTTTGAGCCGAAAATCGATTGGGAACATAGCCTGTTTGCTGACTGGACAAAAAGAATTGCTTTGTGACCTTGAAAAGTCTGAAATTGAAATTGTTTTGAAGGAACAAGGTGGAACCTTAGCTGCCATTACTGCCCAACCAGCATTGATTGAAGAGATTAAGGAGAAACAACAACTGGATGATTACTTGAAGAAACTCATCGAAGAGAGAGATTCAAAACCGAGACCGGGGTTCAAATTTGACAACAATGTACTGAAATTTCAAGACAGATTGTGTGTACCAAATGACACCGAATTGAAAAGAAGAGTTCTCCAAGAAGGCCACAGTTCGAAGTTTTCTATCCACCCGGGGAACACGAAAATGTACCAAGATCTGAAACAGAATTTCTGGTGGCCGGGAATGAAGAAAGAGATTGCCGACTTTGTGTCTAAGTGCCTTCATTGCCAACAAGTCAAAGCTGAACATCAACGACCTGCCGGATTACTGCAACCCTTACCCATACCAGAGTGGAAATGGGAGCATATCACGATGGATTTTATCGTTGGGTTACCTCGCTCCAAGAAAGGTATGGATTCTATTTGGGTTATTGTCGATAGACTGACCAAATCTGCTCACTTCTTACCTGTCAAGACAATTTATAATGCGGACAAACTGGCTGTTATCTATATTGATGAAATTATTAGACTGCACAGAGTGCCTGTGTCTATTGTTTCTGACAGGGATTCGAAGTTTACATCGAGGTTCTGGCAAAGCCTACAGACTGCACTGGGTACTGAATTGAGGATGAGTAGTGCCTATCATCCTCAGACAGATGGACAGTCAGAAAGGACCATCCAAACTTTAGAGGATCTACTGAGAATGTGCGTCCTTGATTTTCAAGGAAACTGGGAAAGTCATTTGCCGTTGGCTGAATTCGCCTACAACAACAGCTACCATTCGAGTATTGGTATGGCGCCTTTCGAGGCATTGTATGGCAGAAAGTGTAGATCTCCAATTTGTTGGGCAGAAGTTGGGGATGGGCCTTTGCTTGGGCCCGAGATTGTATATGAGACGACTGAAAAGATCAAACTGATACAGCAGAGACTGAAAACCGCACAGAGTAGACAGAAAAGTTATGCGGATGTTAGAAGACGGGATAGAGAGTATGAAGTGGGTGATCACGTTTTTGTGAAAGTGACACCAATGAAAGGCCAGACTCGTTTTGGAGTCAAAGGCAAGTTAGCGCCGCGGTATGTCGGACCGTATGAGGTGATTGAGAAAATCAATCCGGTGGCGTATCAAGTTGCACTTCCTCCTGAAATGGAGCATATGCATAACGTCTTCCACATTTCGATGTTGAGAGATTATCTCCGGGATCCGTTTCATGTGATTGAGCCTACTCGTATCGTGTTGAGTGATGACTACACTTACGAGGAACGGCCTATACAAATTGTGAACAGAAGGATTAAGAAACTGAGAAACAAAGAGATCCCATTAGTAAAAGTTGACTGGCAGAATCATGGTGGTGTGTATGCCACTTGGGAAATGGAAGATGACATGGCTAAAAGATACCCAGAGCTGTTCCCACTGAACCCTGTTTTCTTCCAAACTGAAGGTAACTCGAGTTTAGAGGACTAAACTCCTTATAAGGAGGGGAGACTGTAACAACCCTCGTACTGATTACCAATAAAACCACTGAATTAGATACTGATTATTGCTAAACTGGACCGCTAATGACTGATAATCGAATTAACTGAAGTGGTGAATGGACTGATTGAAATCGAAACTGAAATTGAATAAGTTTATCTATTAAATTGCATATTGCATCTGTTTGATTTATCGATTATCTGTTTGTGTTTATGTGTTGAAACTGCTAATTGAAGGCCTTATCGGCGGCCGAACTGAGAACCGTTTAGTGTTCCATGATCAGTAGAATATTTGTGATTTTATGGCATATTTATCAAAAATGTGATTAGGTATGATTAAATTAGATTAAGTTAGGTTAAACACCTAAGTTACCATAATTACGAAACTGCCATTGAGTGGGCTTTTGTTTAATCTTATTACTTGAGCCTTTACACTTTGTTATACACTTAGCAAACAAACTCCTCAGCCATTCTATTGAGCTCAACCGACCAAACAAGAGAGTTAGAGAGAGAGAGAATTGTTCTTGTTGTTTTGGCTTGAAATCTTGAAGAAATTGAAGTGTAGATTGCTCATTTAACTCCCACACCTTGAATACAAGACTTAGGTAAGAAATTTAAGTCTTCATTGTTGTCCTTAAACTTGTTCTTGCATGATTCATACTCCATTGTAGAGTAGGACCATAAATTGGTTTCAAAGAGTTGAATTAGAGCTTATTTCATGCATGCATGTTCATATTGTCAAGATTGGAGGATGGACTTCATGAAAATCTCACATGCAAGCTCACATTTGTGCATAAGTCCATGTTTTCAGCATATTCCTGAAGAAATGAGTCCATTTGGACAAGTCTTGAAGGTTGTATTTGGTTAAATTTCATGCATGTTAGCATTTCTCCATGTTCATGAAAAATGGGTTTGAAATTGAGTTTGTTTAAAACATCCTTGGGCTTGATTTTACAAATTGAGCTTTAAATCATGTGAATCTATGTGTTTACAAAGGTTTTCCAGAAAAAATGGGCCCAAGAGGATCGAATTGGGAGCATCAAAACTGGGTTTTTGGCTTGAATGTACAATCTGCAGTTTTCCAGATTTTTGCCTTCCGCTCGAGCGGGGGGAAGTGCCGCTCGAGCGGGGGAATCAAGCTCCCAATATTTTGAACTGTGTTGCAGTCCGCTCGAGCGGAGTAATGCGCGCTCGAGCGGAGAAATCGAGCATCCAGCATCTTGCACTGTTCATCAGTCCGCTCGAGCGAGAAGAAATGTACGCTCGAGCGGAGGATTGTGTCACGCTCGAGCGGGAAGTTGACGCTCGAGCGGGGACCTTTGTTTTGCTTGTCCGCTCGAGCGGGGAAACCTGCGCTCGAGCGGAGGCCCTGTTTCACTGAAAATTCTGAAATTGTTTCCTATGCACATTTTTGCATCCTCATTCCATTCTAGGCATTCTTAGGCCTAGTTTAAGACATCTTAATGAGGATTTAGACATAGAACCACACCGAGGAGAATTAGGGATTTAATTATCGTCCTTCCCGACTGTGAAACTTAGTGTGTGTTCTATTTGTTAACTGTTTAGGGTTGGCTCTCGGGGACGCGCTCTAGCTGCTACTAGCCCAATCTCTGTGAGTAACAATTGTGTAAAGATATGTTCAAAATGACTATCTTTTGAATACTGAACTGAACTGTTTACTGAACTGGAATTATTTACTGAATGAATGTATGTCCTTTGTTTCTGAACTGTACTGTGGCATCCTTAGCACTACTGTTACTGACTGTTACTGTTACAGAGATCTCTGTCGGTTCCCTCGTGGAACCATACTGTTTACTGAATGACTGGCCATCATTACTGTTCGGTCTTTTTGACCTACTGTTACTGCTATGCTAATGGATGTACCACATATGATTGTTTATTGTACTGAACGACTGTAATACTGATTGAACTGAACTGTTTTCATTACTGTAAGGACATTACATTCTTAACCTCTTTATACATTATGTTATTCACTGGGCTTTAGCTCACTGTTTATATATATATGTAGGTTCTCAGCAGCCAGACCAGAGCTAGGAGCGTGGGTTGGTCCCAGTTTTGTCAAGCCAGCCTATGTGCCTCACTGTGAGGTTCCGTGTTGCCATGTCATGGCCTTGGGATTTTGTTTTAGGTTTTTTCCATCGGTCTCCTCACTGTTTTGTATCACTGTATAGACCGCTTACTGCTCTACTGTACTGTTATTGAGGGATTAAGTCCCCGTACTGAATGTTGTGTATGATTGTATAGACTGTACTGTTTTGAACCGTATGAATGCATGAAAAATGTTTTTGGCATACAGATTTTCACAGCTCAATGGACACTAGTTATTTACTGTATTGGCTTCCGCCAGGCCCTGAACTCTGTTATACTGTATTACTATTAAGCAGGCCTTCGGTAATCACGGATTACTGGCCGGTTACGGTGCTAAACCCATAGGGCCGGGTTTGGGTCGTGACAAGTAATGAACAGCTTGACCCAATACCGGTAATTTCATCTCTTATCAAGAGGCATCGCACAATATATATCAAACAATATATATTTCAACCTGCATCAAGATTATGCATTTTTGTTCTTTCAATTCCAACAATATTTCCATTAACCAAAATATTCTCAATGTTTTACAACTTAAGACATATATACAGCTCTTAAGTTCAACAATATTTCCAAATCTTATAAATCCATAAACATATCCGGATAACAGCTCTTAAGTTCAACAATATTTCCAAATCTTATAAATCCATAAACATATCCGGATATTTCTCGCGGACTTCTAATTCACGCTCCCAAGTGGCTTCCTTCACTCCGTGATGTTTCCACAGAACTTTCACCAAAGGGATGGTTTTGCCTCGCAAAACTTGATCCCGCCTATCCAAGACCCGAACCGGTCTCTCCTCATACGAGACATCTTCGTCAACTACCAAATCGGTCCAATCCAACGCATGTGATGGATCCGGCTCATACTTCCGAAGCATACTCACATGAAACACGTCATGTACTCCGGACAACTGCGGTGGCAAAGCTAAACGATAGCAGCCTCGCCAATCCTCTCAAGGATCTCAAAAGGACCAATGAACCGAGGGGACAACTTCCCGCTCTTCCCAAACCTCATCAATCCCCGTCTAGGTGATATTTTCAGAAAGACATGATCACCCACCTCAAACACCAAAGGTCTCTTCCTACGGTCGACATAAGATTTCTGACGACTCTGGGCTGTAACGAGCCTCTTACGGATAAGCTCAACTTTCTCCGTCGTTTCCCTCACCAACTCCGGACCCAACAAAGGTGCGTCACCACCTCGGCCCAACAAACAGGAGATCTACAAGGTCGGCCATACAAGGCCTCAAACGGTGCCATACCGATACTAGACTGGAAACTGTTGTTGTAGGCAAACTCCACCAATGGTAAGTGCCTCTCCCACGACCCACTAAATCAAGAACACAACCCCGAAGCATATCCTCAAGGATCTGAATAGTACGCTCGGACTGCCCGTCAGTCTGAGGATGATAAGCCGTGCTAAAGGTCAACTTAGTGCCAAGGCACTCTGCAAACTCTGCCACAACCTAGCAGTAAAACGAGGATCTCTATCTGAGACGATCGTCACTGGAACCCGTGCAACCTCACTATGTCCCGAATGTACAAGTCGGCAAGATGATCTACCGAATCTCTCACACGCATAGGAATAAAGTGCGCCGACTTAGTCAACCGGTCTACAACCACCCAAATAGCATCACTACCTCGCTGAGTCCTCGGAAGACCTACAACGAAGTCCATAGTGACATTCCCACTTCCACTCGGCAATAGGCAAGGGTTGCAACAAACCCGCTGGCCTCTGATGTTCGGCCTTCACTTGCTGACAAGTAAGGCACTTAGACACGAAAGCTGCCACATCTCTCTTCATACCTCGCCACCAAAACTGGCGACCCAAATCCCGATACATCTTAGTGCCTCCCGGATGCACCGCAAGGCGCGAATGATGAAACTCTCGGAGTACCTCCTCTCGGCAAGACTCCGGCACAAACAGACGGTCTCGGTATCTCACACTCAGGTCGGGATATACCGTCAAACCCTTCTCAACCTTCCCACTGGAGATCTTCTCTCGGAGGGATTCTACCTCAAGGTCACCCCTCTGAGCCTCTAACACTCGAGTCACAAGTGTAGGCTGCGCAACAACAGAAAACAAGACCGCTGCCTCAACGGATTCACCCAGAAGCAAATCAAACTCCCCAAGTGCACCCAACATCTCCCACTCCTGAAAGGCTATACTAGCTATGTCACCAACAGGTTTCCTGCTAAGGGCGTCGGCCACCACATTGGCCTTTCCCGGATGATAATGCAACTCGAAGTCATAATCCTCAATGAACTCCATCCACCTCCTTTGCCTCAAGTTCAAGTCTTTCTGTGTAAACAGATACTTCAGACTCTTATGATCCGAGAATACCTCGAACCTCTCACCGTAAAGATAATGCCTCCAAATCTTCAAGGCAAATATCACAGCTGCTAACTCTAAATCATGTGTAGGGTAATTCTTCTCGTGAATTTTCAACTGACGTGAGCCATAGGCAACCACTTTCCCCTCTTGCATCAACACACAACCCAAACCCTCTCGTGAGGCGTCACAATAGACTGCATAACCCAACCCTCTCTCCGGAATAATCAAGACTGGAGCGGTGGTCAGTCTAACTTTCAACTCCTGAAACGACTTTTCACAAGTCTCACTCCATACAAATTTGACTCCCTTCCGAGTCAATCTAGTCAAAGGTGAAGCTAACCTGGAGAAATCCTTCACAAACCGGCGATAATACCCAGCTAATCCAGAAAACTGCGGATCTCAAACACACTCTTAGGCTGTGCCCAATCTTGCACTGCCTCAGTCTTGGATGTATCAACAGACACTCCTTCCCCGAAACTACATGGCCTAAGAACTTCACCTCTTCTAGCCAGAACTCACACTTCCAAACTTAGCATAAAGCTTATGGGCTCTAAGTAACTCAAGCACCACTCTCAAGTGTTCCTTGTGCTCCTCCTCGAAGGTGAATAAATCAAAATGTCGTCCACGAAGACGACTACAAAACGATCTAAGAATTCCCGGAATATCCGGTTCATCAAATCCATAAACACTGCGGGCATTGGTGAGCCCAAATGGCATCACCAGAAACTCATAGTGGCCATACCGCGTACGGAATGCCGTCTTGGAATATCCTCCTCCCTGACCCTCAACTGGTGGTAACCCGATCTCAAATCTATTTAGAGAAACAACGGGAACCCTTCAACTGATCGAATAGATCATCTATACGAGGCATAGGGTACTTATTCTTAACCGTACCCGATTCAATTTCCGGTAATCTATACAAAGTCAAAGCACCACCTTTCTTTTTAACAAAGAGGGCCGGTGCTCCCCACGGCGAAACACTAGGACGGATATACCTTATCTAGCAACTCCTGGAGCTGAATCTTCAACTCAACTAACTCGGCTGGGGCAAAACGATAAGGTGCCATAGAAATTGGCGCCGTGCCGGGCACTAGATCAATAGAGAACTCAATCTCTCGATGCGGTGGCAAACCAACAAGGTCCTCGGGAAAGACGTCCGAGTACTCACAAACCACCCGGCAACACAATCTGGGTCTCATCACACTCACTACTCAAAAGGCTAGCAAGTAGACCACTAAGCTCACTCTGCCCTCGCGAATCATACCCCGGTGGCAAAACACTACCAACCCGGTCCCCCAGAAAATGAAAACACTCCCCGCCACGGTACAACAAGTGACCCTCTGGCGGTAACAATCAATAACTGCCCGGTATGACGATAACCAGTCCATACCCAAAATAACATCGAAGCCCTTCATGGGCATAACTACAAAAGGAAACGGAAGTCTATGATAGTCGACCTCTATATCACAACCCCTAACACCTTGTTTCAAGATCAACTCACCCCCAAGAGGTGACACTACACAAATAGGAGATGCTAACTGTGCTAACTCCAACTCCAAAATAGATGCAAATGCAGCAGACACAAAGGAATGAGATGCACCCGTATCAATCAAAACATTAGCAACCGAGTTGCAAAACAAGAAAGTACCTCTCACAACAGCTGGAGCTGGTACAAGATCCGGCGGTAACAGCATACACGCGCCCAGAAGACCTCTGATCAACCTGCTCACCCTAGGAGCATAAGACTGCTGCACGACTGGGACGATGAAGCCCCCTGATTGGCCCTGAGGCCTGACCCGACTGAGCTGGCTGCTGACCCTGAGTCTGCCTAAACCAGATGCACCAGGTGTGCCACCCAACTGTGGGCAAACCTTTCATGTGCCCTGCCTGACCGCACTGAAAACAAGAGAGCGCTGGCCTCTACCCTGACTCTGGCTCTGAGATCGAGCCGAAGAAGATGCTGCTCTCTGCACTCCTCCCCTCTGAGGACAAACTGGAGACTTGTGGCCCAGCTGGCCACACTTGAAACAGGTAATGTCTCCCTGGCTGCCTTTCCCAGAACTAGCACTCTGCACAGGAAAAGTCGATCTAGAAAAGCTACCCTGAGACTGCTGAGGGTTAAAACCCTTCTGTCTCCTGCCATCACTCTGGCTGTCCTGACTCCTCTTGGAGCCTTCTGCCCTTCCTCCTCCTCCTGCATCATAATTTCCATATGGGCTGCAGCATCAACCATACGCCCATACTCCCGATCATAGTTCCCCCAACTCTCAGCTTAAGGCCACGCCTCAACTTCTTCTCAAACTCGATACAACGGCGTTCCTCAGACGCCACAACTCAGGTGCAAACCTGGACAAGCTAGTAAATGTAGCCTCAAACTCGGCCACTGAAGAACTCGACTGCTTAAGCTGGCAGAACTGGTCTCTCAGCCTCTCTCTAACTGCTGGAGATAAGTACCGTTCCTGGAAAGCATTCACAAAAGCCTCCCATGTACCTCCTATGCGACCCTTGGTGAACTTCCACCACTGACCCGCATCCCCTTCAGCTGGAACGATGCCAAGGTCACTTTAACCCCTCGTCTTCGATGCCAAGCATCTCAAACGTCTTCGTTGTTGTTCGAGCCATTCATCTGCCTTAAGCGGCTCTTTAGGATCACCCACAAACTCATCCGGATTAGACCGGAAGAACTCCCTCTTAAAAAGGAAGGTCCTGCATCCGCAACAACAACCTGAGCCTGATTCTCAGCTCTGAGAATACCTACTGACTCCTGAATGCCCCTGCTATCTCTCGGGCTAAAGCGCCCATAGCCTGCTGGCCTACTGGCTCGGCCACATTGGCCTGGCCAACTCCTCCTGCACTGCCGGAATCTCCTCCGGAATAGGCATTTCCTGCCTCCTAGGCCTGCCACGCCTACCACCTCTTCCTCGTCCTGACATCCTAATAAAGGAAACGAAGACATTAGCACATTCATAAAGTGTGCCGAAATTAAATACCCGTGTCCTAATGCATGACAACTTAATTCATTCCACGTAAGCATATAACACATAAGCACCTACGAATTTCTTTCCGGATAATGATAGTCCCGAGCGTTACTAGAGTTCCGGTTGGAACAGCATTGATCAAGTGCCTTTCCAACAAGACTACAGAAACCAAGGTCCAATCAACATCCTAGAAATTAAATCCATACCCAAACAAGCACATAAACATGTTATCAATAAGCATAACACTACATCTAAGTCTCTATCAACGAGACAAACCCATTGTGATACTAATCACTTCCCACGTACCCAAAGTATTCAAACCCGGTACGCTCTGATACCAAGTTGTAACGCCCTCAAAATAAACCCATACATATACAATAATAAGATGCATTAACCATATTCATTCATCAGAGTATCCTTAAATCAAGCATTACATGTAATATCAAATAAATGCCCTACGGGCTTACATCTTTCCAAGCCAACACTTGGATACAAAACCATGAGTTCTAACTCAAATACAAATAAAGCCCTAGGCTTGAACAAATAACTAAAGATAGTCTTCAATATCCAAATCTTTCCAAGCTAAGTCCTTGGAGGTAGCTTATCACCTGGACCTGAAAATGATGTTCCCTTATAGGGTGAGCCACAGCCCAGTAGAAATATACTAAACCAAATATAAGCGTTGAATAAAGCAAGAGCATTCAATAGATGGTTCGCCAAATAATCAATTATATCATTATACAGTTCATGACACTAATGTCTATGACACGTTTCATTTTCCATTATTATCAATATGGCTCAGAACCTGGCCAAACTTACAACAGTGAACTATATATCATATTCACATTACTTCCATATCAACAAAACAAATGAGACTAAGGCTCAAATCAAAACACTTCCATACTTCCAATTTGATACACATTTTAGTGCTGTATCAATAACATGTAAAACACTTCAATATCAATAAGCACACATAAAGTGATGCTAATGGAGTCCATCCCCTATCTCCTCCCAAACAAAATCCGGTTTAGAGGTCCATCCCCTATCTTCCCCAAACCGTGGAGTACATCCCCTATCTCCTCCCACACAATATGCATATGCAATGCTCAATCAATACACGTATTTTCTGTATTAATTCAATAGTCAAAATTGCTGACTTAACCAATGTGATTAGTTTCAGTTGTCCCTAATCCACATGCAATATCTACAACAATGACGACTATCCTCACCGATAGCCCAAACAGTTATTTCTATACTGAAAATAACTATAACAACAATATACCAATCAATTCAATAGGCGAGTGATTTAAATAACCAACTACACCATTTAATCAATATGATCCTCAATTCCATGAATTTAACTAAATTCCCCAATTTTCCTCAAATTAATTATACAAATTAATTTATTAAAATACTAGGGTTTCCCAAAATTACCAAAATACCCCCAACATATCAAAATACCAAAACTTAGAACAAAACTTATAAGATGGAGTAGGAAATCCCTACCTCGAAGACAATAACCCAAACGAAGAGATGGAGATGATGACCCAAACTCCAAAGTGCTCCAAACCCAAAGATTTTCAGATACAAGATAGCCCTCGACGATCAATAACTTGTTTGTAAAGGCCAAAGGTGAGGAAATAACTCTAACTAGATCAATACCTAGAGAGAAGGTAGAGTTCTAGAGTGAGAAGCTCAACAATGGTGTTTTTGGAAAGATAAGAGAGAGAAGAGAATGTGAAAAGTGATTTTAGAATGCCAAAACACGGAGCCTTAAACTAGTCTCCCCGCTCGAGCGCCCAAACCCCCGCTCGAGCGGCACTCACAGACTCCCGCTCGAGCGGCCAATCCCCGCTCGAGCGTCCAACACTACTCAAGAAATACTGGATGGGTGTATTCCCCGCTCGAGCGCCCAAACTCCCGCTCGAGCGGACAAGAAACAAAAAGTCCCCGCTCGAGCGTCAAAAGCCCCGCTCGAGCGACAAGCCAAAATCTGGGCAACTAGACTTGGTTCCTAAGCTCAACCAACCTGCTCCAAATCTTCCAAATACAACCCAAGACTCAATATAAGAAGTAAAGGATGCAAACGTCATATACTCAACAACCATCTCCACGGAACCTAAGTCCGGATATAATTAATCAAAAGGAAAAGACCGGGGGTCGCTATAGGCATATTTTTGAGCCAATTTGAGTGGGCCCCAAACGTCTTTTGGGGTGGGTCTGAAGAGGTGACGTGTTCCTTGCCGCATGGCAAGTCACACGGTGAAGACGGAACGTCAAAAAACCATTTATGAGTGAATGGGAAGTTGACGTCGTTTTCGGGTCTAACATTAATTTTTATTTAGATAAAATTCTTTTGAATTTTTTAATAAAAATTATTGTGGGAATTTAATTTAATTCTAAATTCAAATTTTGGGTTCCTAAGTGGGTTTCTAAAGTTTGTAATTGTGGAATTTAATTTAAATTCTAAATTTAAATTTTAGGTTCTAAGTGGTTACTTAAAGTTTGTACCTCGTCCTTTATTTATTAAACTATTCAAATAATTTAATATATATATATTTAAATAGTTTACTATATATATATATATATATATATATTTATATTTATATTTCAAATGGTTTATATAATAAAGGTCAAACAGTTACCTTAACTGTTCCAATGGATTCCTTTTCAAATGTTTTGGAAATTTGTTCTTCAACGGACAAAACCATTACTCAAATTGTGGGTGCACCTGTTCAAAGGTTTTGTACACCTTTTCACTTAATTTTGGTACTTGTTCGGATTAATTGTTTGCCTATAAATACAACCTATTTTCAGCAATCTTTTTCATCCGATTAAGTGAGTCTGGAAAATATCTTGTTGCTGTCCAATTCTTTTATTTAGTGCATTTTCTTACATTATAGTTTTAGGAAAATAATAAAGAGAGTATAGAACACAGGTTTGGTTCGCCGAACAAATTATTTGAAGTGCTACTACAATTTGTGAAGATCATTGTATCCTGGGAGATAGACGCCACTCAACCGTAAGCACCGTAGCGGGGCGAATCTATCTTAAGGACAGAGTGTCACACACTCGACTTGGTCTTAATTTTAATTCGGTTCGATAAATAAATCCGGTGTGTTATTTATTTATTTTGTTTGAATTTATTTCAAGTTATTTTATATACATAGAAGATTGTTCCAACACTTATATGTTATAGTAGTGTAATGATTTTACTTTACAAAAATAGACAGATAGATTCAAATTAAAATTGATAAAATTAAAATTTTAAGTTTATTTTGTTACAAAGTTTAAATCAAATTTTTTAAAGAAACTTTACATAATTTTATAAATTTAATTTCAACCAATTAATATCACTACAATAATGTATAAACAAATAAAATTTATCTAACATCTCTAATCTAATATCACTATATTAATAATCTACTCACTCAATTTTGTCATACTCACTGGCGCATCCAACTTAACCAAAGAAACATAACCATAAAGTTTTTATTTTTTATTCTGATGTTTTCAAAAATAAAATTTAAGTAAATAACAAATTAACCAAACTCTCATCGTTATCAAAAAAAAAAAAGAAATTCTTTTTAAATAACAGTTATCAAATATCTCGTGCTCTCTCTTGAAGAAACCATAAAGTTTTTTTTAGAAGATATATTTTGCATATATTTAATAGTAGTAGTCATGAGATAAGTAGAACTAATTCCCACCTTGATTATTTTGAGAGGAAGACAAGGTTAACCCCTCTATGCCTGGGACTCAAGCGAGACATTTGGGACGCAAAAAACTCTATGGTACCATAATATAAACCAGAATATCAAATCTATGGTTGATATTTGATGTTGTTGTCATGGGTCCATATCTTTTGTAAATCTAGACCATTAATTTTAAATTTTGGATATTTTTTGGGTGTTTACTTCTGAGATTTTAGTATTGCACTTTGGGGCAACTACCTCCAGAGTTTCAAAAACCTCTTTTAATATTAGTATTAAGGTTAAATTATGCAAATGGTTTCTATAATTTACACGATGTGTTAATTTGATCCATGTTGTTTTAATTTGTTCGATTTTATCCCTTAATTTAATGAATTGTGTCCTATTTGGCCAATAAATAACGGTTGTTAAGTTTGATGGATGAAAAGTCGTCGCGTGCTCAAATAATGTATCAATTTGGTCCCTATAGTTTACGTGGTGTGTCAATTTGATTTTTATTGTTTTAATTTGCTTGATTTTGACAGGCACTAAATTAATACATTGTGTAAATTATAGGGACCAAATTGACACATAATTTGACTTTTTCGTCCACCAAACCAAACAGCCGTTATTTATTGGACTAATATGACACAATCCGTTAAATCAATGGGCAAAATCAAGCAAATTAAAATATAGGAACCAAATTGACATATCGTATAAATTACAGAAATTATTTACATAATTTACCCTAGTATTATTTTAAAAAATCAAATTATATAAGTTTACCGTTCTAAGATTAATTTGTTTTACTTTATGGAAAAAAAAAATTGATGTTTGTTACCCAATATATTCCACATTTTGTATTTACATAATTAATTGCATGTGTACTAAGAGATGATAACAATGCGAGCAGAGGGTAATAATTTAAAATAATCAAAATTAAAAGATGTAAGGTAATAAATAAATTAGTAAAAATGATGTTAAGTGTAATATTTTAGTGTTTTAATTATTTTTTATATTTGAAACAATTAAATTATATATATGATATACATATAAAAATATATAATAAATATAGTTGAGACGAGAGCGGGGAGCAAAACCTGTCCTCACTCCTCTTCTCATCCGAGTAGAAAAAATTCACATAAAGCGGGGCAGGGGATGCAAGGGCAAAGTAGGACAAAAGAATTTGTCATACCTATTTATAATTCATTATATTTAAACAAGAAAAGAAGATTATCTCCAATTCACATTGGAGCATCCAGTTATACGATTTGTTCATCTCGTAAGTCTTTATATGTAAACCGCTCACTTAAAAAATAAAATTGATGTGATAATTATAATTATATAATTTTATTCTATTTATCTTTATAAATTTATATGAGAACCTGAGTAATTATTCAATAATTTCAGAATAGGTACTTTCATCAATCAATAATGTAACAACAAAATTTTCCAATAAGACAATGTTGGTTTACCTTTATTAGATAATTAAAAGATAAATAAATAAATAAATAACTCAATTCGTATATTTTGTCAAGAATAGAATTGTAACAACACCTATTGTTTAAGTGCCCCAATTAGAATACATTTTTTTTTGGGCGTTTTTAAAAATTAAAAAAAAAATACTTAAAATATTTAAAAAATTCAATGAAAACAAAAAAAAAAAAAATACAGAAACGAAAAGTAAAATTTTTTAAAAAGTGATTTTTGAAATTGGAAATCAAATATTATATATTTTTTTAGAAGAATTATAATAATTTGTGATTAAAAAATGAAGTTAATCATTTTATAATAATGTTACGCATTTTGGTGATAATATTATACTTTTTTGGAGGATTTTGTTAAAGCTCTCTCATAATAAAACTTTAATTCATTAAAGATAAGCACAAAAAGTTTTCTTTAAAAAGTTTAACACATACTACTATTACCAAAATATTAAACTTTAAAAAAAATTAACTTTGAATTTAGATATCGGTTTTTAATAAAATTAATATTTTTAGAATCCTCTCATTAAGATCTATCAAATAAAATCCATGTTGACTATAAAATTCTTAAAAATATATATATATATATATATATATATATATATATATATATTATCGTCGAAATTGATGTAAACAATAATATGTTACTCTATTTGACAGTAACATATTATTCTATTTCACAGTAACATGTTACTCTAATTTAAAGTAACATATTACTTTGGTTCACAGTAACATATTACTCTCGCAATATTGTCCAAAAAAAAAAAGAAGATATTTTACTTTATCCTTACTCAAATTTTTTTTTTTTTTTTGAATGGATTTTGTCCTTACTCAATTATGCGCATCTTCCTTAGGAGGTTTATAAAACAAAATAAATTGGACTGCCTTTTTTACCAAATAAGGGTCCAATGGAGGGATTTGGGCTAAATTTCCTTACTTTTTTTTATCCAAACATTTTCTAATCATAAAATGTGTAACATTACTACAAAAATTCATAAGATTACCACAAAAATAAGTAATTTCATTTCAGAATTACAAATTGTCGTAATTTTATCAAAAAAATTACATAACATTTACTAAAAAAATACATATGATGCATATGATATAAAATTAACGTAATGAACATTTTCCGTCAAAAACCCTAGTGGGATTATCAATTGAATTAAATTGATACAAAATCTAAAATTAAAAGTCAAAATTAAACCAATTGAAACTATATAGACTAAAGTAACACAAATAACAAAATACAAAAACTATTGATATAATTTATTCAAATTATTATAGAGTAAATTGTTGAAAAGTCCAAGCTAAGGAGGGTATAAAGCATTAGATCCAGTGAATATTTGTTCTTAATGAGAGGTCCACTCTTTGTGAAATAGTTTGGTGATTTTTAACATTTTGTTTCCAATTTTATCTATTAATTTATCTGTTGGCTTTTTTTACTATTTGTTCAAATTTATATCTATCTGTTCAAATTATTTTCTATTTGTTCAATTTTTTTATATATATGTTCAAATTATTTTCTATCTGTTTAATTTTTTTTATCTATCTGTTCAAATTTTTTGACTATCTGTTTAAATATTTTTTTATTTGTTTATTTGTTGGATTTTTTTTATCTGTTGAATTTTTATAACCTTTTTTTTTATCTGTTCAAACTCACACAATTTTCAAATTTTCTCTCTATTCTTCTCTCTAACGCTCTTTCTTTCCTTATTTGTTTCTCTCTCCACCTTTCTTTCTATCTCTTGTTCTTTCTTCTTATTTGTTGAAACTTCTCTACCAACACTCAAATATAATCCAGTATATACACAAATATATCTATTCAATTTTTATTTTATCTGTTCATTCACCACTATAACAACAACAATCAAAAGGGAGGAGAAAGAGGGCATGTGTTGACTGAGACGCGATTGGAGCTCTACAGCACACCTACATTGCTAGGTTATTCTCTCGTAAATCTGGTGTTCTCTCTCTCTCTCTCTCTCTCTCTCCCTCTGATTCTAATCACAGATCTAGTCCAAAGATCCTGGAAAATCAATTATCCAGTGATGTTATATGCAAGCATATATATGAATATAGGCATGCATTTCTAAATGTAGTGTTGGATTTATTTTCTGGTGTGGCCTAATAGCCTATATATCTTTTACATGTTTTATTTTATTTGGACTCCACAATTAAATAAAGCCAATATTTTAGATATAATTAAGTAATTAGAATTTTAAATATGGGATAATTACTCTTCTAAGATAAGAAGGAAACCTTGATAAACAGGAATTCTTCTAATAGAGTTTATCTCTTCTCTCCTCTATATAAGAATGGGTAACTCCCCTCTCATATCATAAGTATTTTTTTCATCACTCTAAGTTATATAGTCATCCTAATTAAGAGAGACGAAGAGAAGAAGGTGAGCCAAGAATTCAACTATTAGGGGTATTTTCTTAACTTCTCTAATTCAATGGCTGACAAAGGTATGTTCGTTTTATTCATGAGTTATACTAAATTCAAGAACATACAAAAGTTCAATTCCGCATTATTATTATGGTTACATGTATGTTAATATTTACATGTATTATCAGAGTCTTAGTTTTGTGAATCAATACCCCTTGGAATATTAAATATCTAATATTTATTATCATCAATTGTATATATTATTGATGAAAATTCCGTAGTAAAACTTTTACGTTAATCGTAAGTTATTATGTTTGTTGCTTCTTGGTTACTTGTAAAGGATTTTTTCAAATATTTTAAACTAATTTGAATTTCTAGTCCTATTCACCACCGCATCGCGATCCTCGAATATTTTGTTAAATAATAATATTTTATGAGTTTTGATTTAAATTAAAGCAGTCTCTTCTTATATTAAAAATAAAAAAAATAGGAGACTTCAAAATTTCTAGAACATTTTTAATTTTTGACATTGTGGACCAGCATATGATCGGTAAGTATTATTCATAAGTAAGGCGATTACCGAGTAAACTGTTGGAACAATCTTCTGTGTAAATAAAATAAATTGAAATAATTCAAACAAAATAAAATAAAACTTACAGAATTTATTTTGTTGAACCGAATCAATAATTAAAGACCAAGTCGAGTGTGTGACACTTTGTCCTTAAGACAGATTCGCCCCGCTACGGTGTTTACGGTTATGTGGCGTCTATCTCCCAGGATATAATGATCTTCACAAATTTGTAGTAGCACTTCAAACAAATTTGTCCGGCGAACTAGAACCTTATGTTCTATAACTCTCTGAAATTTATTCTAAATCTAATATGAAGAATAAAGGACGCAAGAGAGCAAAATGAAGGCAAGGAAAATGAATTTTCAGAATCAATCAAAATTGGAATGGGGCTGCCTTTATATAGGCTTTGTTGGCACCTATTCAATTTGAATAGAAAAGTATGAAGAAGGGACATAACCCTTCCTTTAAAATAAAGAGACACCATGAAAGGTTTGCACCCTTTCATTCAAATGGAGGTTTGACCCTTCCTTTAAAACAAAAAGACACCATGAAAGGTTACACCATTTCATTCAAAATGGAGTCTATTTCAATTCACAACTACCTCTTTATAAATTTTCCAACAATCCCCCATGAATGAAATTGACAGAGAGAAAATGCAACAACATGATGTAAATACAGAGAGTACAGAAATTGGAAATATTCTGCAAAGGATAGGTAGCTTTTGGCTTTGAACCTTCCCTTGTGAGACACTATCGGATTTACTAGCTAACCAGTGAACATGATGTCTTGAACTGTTCAGCCGTTTGTGTAAACCAAGACAATAGAACTCACACAGTATATCCCAGACACAGTTTAGTTCTCACTATTGTGTTCATTTTGGCCCTGAACAACCTGGTCTTTCATGAGTGCTCTAGAGAATTGTAGCCCTTCACAAATCTCATAGAACCGGCCCAGTTCACACTCACATAGGTGATTCTTATGAAGAGTATCCTGCCATACTCCACTAGGTTTACCTAGATATAAGAATCATTAAAATTTACTTAACCTAAAACGCTGCAGTCATCACTATTTCATCATAGAAATGGGTAGGAGTTACTCCCCAGTGATCCTTCTGAGTCATTCACAACTCGGTTGTCCCTTTGAACCTAGATCTTGGGATCTCCAGTCAACTAGGTTGGGTTGCCGTTGTGGTAACTCTTATTTAATAGGCTTAGTCCCATTCCCTCGATGAATTCTCAACTAACTCTCTTGCTAACCCTTTGGTTAGTGGATCCGCTATGTTGTCTTTAGACTTCACATATTCAATGGAAATCATTCCATTAGAGAGTAGTTGTCTTACGGTATTATGTCGACGACGAATATGTCGAGACTTACCGTTATACATATGACTCTGTGCTCTACCTATAGCTGATTGACTATCACAATGTATGCATATAGCAGGCACCGGTTTTGGCCATATTGGAATATCTTCAAGGAAGTGGCGAAGCCATTCTGCCTCTTCCCCTGCTTTGTCTAAAGCTATGAATTCTGATTCCATAGTAGACCTAGCAATGCAAGTCTGTTTGGAAGATTTCCAAGATACAGCCGCCCCACCAAGAGTAAAGACATACCCACTGGTAGACTTTGAGTCTCTAGTATCCGATATCCAATTTGCATCACAGTATCCTTCAAGTACTGCTGGATATCTAGTATAATTAGCCCAATGTTACGAGTAAATCGGAGATATCTTAGAACCCTTATAATTGCTTTCCAGTGTTCTACTCCCGGGTTACTCGTATATCTACTTAATTTACTTACTGCATAAGCTATATCTGGGCGAGTGCAGTTCATCAAGTACATTAAGCTTCCAATAATTTGGGCATACTCTAATTGAGAAATACTTTCCTGTACATTCTTAGAAAGATACAAATTAACATCTACAGGTGTTCTAGCAAGATGATCATCATCTTTGCTGAATTTGTCAAGTATTTTCTCAATGTAATGAGATTGTGACAAAGCATATCCTTCTGATGTTTTGGTAATTTTCATACCAAGAATTACATCAGCAATGCCCATGTCCTTCATGTCAAAATGTTTATTCAACATTTTCTTGGTAGTTTTAATCATATCATTATTACTACCTATGATGAGCATATCATCCACATAAAGACATACAATGACATAACCTTTGTCTGTGTTTTTAATATAAACACATTTGTCACACTCATTAATTTTAAATCCATTTGACATCATTGCTTGTCGAATTTCTCATGCCATTGCTTTGGCGCTTGTTTTAAACCATATAATGATTTAACCAATTTACACACTTTCTTTTCTTTTCCTGGAATAGAAAATCCTTCTGGCTGTTCCATGTAAATTTCTTCATTTAACTCACCATTTAAGAAAGAGGTTTTCACATCCATTTGATGAATTTCTAGATTGTATAGAGATGCAATGGCAATTAGCATTCTAATGGATGTTATTCTAGTAACCGGTGAGTATGTGTCAAAGTAATCAAGACCTTCTTTTTTCTAAAACCTTTGACCACAAGTCTTGCCTTGTATTTGTCAATTGATCCATCCGCTTTCATTTTCTTTTGAAAATCCACTTGTACCCAAGAGGTTTACAACCTGGTGGCAAATCC
Organism: Camellia japonica; assembly: GCA_030407325.1. Lineage (NCBI taxonomy): Eukaryota > Viridiplantae > Streptophyta > Magnoliopsida > Ericales > Theaceae > Camellia > Camellia japonica. The sequence goes on from JAPPVO010000019.1 coordinate 109,975,726, forward strand.
ACAATTCCCAAGTGTGATTTTGCAAGATGGATTCAACTTCACTATTGACAGCTTCTTTCCATAAAGGAGCCTCAGGACTGGACATAGCCTCTTTAAAAGTTAAAGGCTCATTTTCTAACAAATATGTTAGAAAATCTGGACTAAAAGATTTTGAGGTTCTAGCACGTTTACTACGCCTAGGTTCCTCTTCCTCATTTTGATCTAACTCTTGTTCTTGATCATGTTCTTGATCCTGACTAGTAATAACATCATGAGATCTTTTATTGTTACTACTCTCTTGTCCAGTCTTATTTGGAAATACATGTTCAAAGAATGATGCATTCCGAGACCCAATAATAGTATTTACATGCATTTCGAAATGTTCTGATTTATGAATCAAAAACCGATATGCACCATTATTCTTGACATAACCAATGAAAATGCAATCAATGGTCTTAGGACCTATCTTAGTCTTTTTAGGACTAGGAATAGCCACTTTAGCCAAACACCCCCACACTTTTAAGTATTTGTAGGATGGTACTCTTCCATGCCACAATTCATAAGGTGTTTGATTTATTTTCTTTCGGGGTACCTTATTTAAAATATAATTAGCAGAAAGTATTGCTTCCCCCCACAAGTTCTGAGGTAATCCAGAACTGATTAACATGGCATTCATCATTTCTTTTAAAGTCCTATTTTTCCTTTCAGCAATTCCATTTTGCTGAGGTGAGTAGGAAGCGGTGGTTTGATGAATTATTCCATGTTCTTTACAAAATTCACCAAAAGGTGATTCATATTCACCACCTCTATTACTTCTTATTTTCTTGATTTTCTTACCAAGTTGATTTTCAACTTCATTCTTATATTGAATGAAAGTTTCCAAAGCTTCATCCTTGATTCGAATTAAATAAACATAACTATATCTAGTATAGTCATTTATAAAAGTGATAAAATACTTTTTCCCACCTCTAGTTTGAATTGATTTAAAATCACAAATGTCACTATGAATTAATATAAGTGGTTCCGTACTTCTTTCAATTGAATAAAAAGAAGTTTTGGATAATTTTGTCTCAACGCAAATTTCACATTTATGATTTGAATCAATGTCAAATTTAGGTAAACATTCCATATTAATTAATCTACGTAAAGATCCATAATTAACATGTCCTAGTCTACCATGCCATAAATTTGAAGACACAAGCAAGTAAGAAGAAGATGTATTATTATTAATAACTGAGGGTACAATGGTCATTACATTTAACTTGAAAAGGCCATCAGACATGTAACATTTTCTTACATATATCCCATTCTTAGTAAGTACAAATTTATCACTTTCAAATACTAGCTTAAACCCATTCTTAATCAACAGAGATCCGGAAACAAGATTCTTGCGAATGTCCGTACATGCAGCACATTGTTGAAAGTGAGTTCCTTTCCAGATGTCATCTTGAGTACAATCTTTCCTTGTCCTTCAACTTTGGAAGTTGAGGAGTTGCCCATAAAAAGTTGTTCACCATTGTCCACTGTAAAATAAGATGTGAACATCTTTTTGTCGGCACAAATATTGTGAGTAGCACCAGTGTCCACCCACCATTCTTTAGGATTTCCGACAAGATTCATATCATCTATACCATTAGAAATATTGTCCACTTCGATCATATGGGCTTGAGTAGGCTTCTTGCTTGTTATTCTTTTGCTTTTGCCTTTGCTACGGCAATCTTTGGCGCGATGTCCCTCTTTGTCACAGATGTAACATTTGCCATTAAACTTGTACTTTTTATTTCCCCCCCCCCCCTTAGAGCCTTGTGATGAACTTTCTCTAAAAAACTTTCGTTTCTTGATTTTTGAAGCATGTTCCACCACATTTGCCTTAGACTCCATAGGATGCTTACCAGCCCGCTTTTTAGAATTGTGGTTGTCCTCCTCAATCCTCAAACGCACAATTAATTCTTCCATAGAAATTTCTTTGCACTTGTGTTTGAGGTAGTTCTTGAATTCCTTCCAACCTTTTGGTAATTTCTCAATTAAGGCTGCAACTTGGAAGGATTCACTGAGAGACATGCCTTCTGCGTGAATGTCATACAGAATGAGTTGGAAATCTTGAACTTGGCTGCTCACAGTTTTTGAATCAACCATTACAAAATCCAAGAATCTGCCAACTACAAATTTCTTTGAGCCGGCATCTTCCGTTTTGTATTTTTTCTCCAAAGACTCCCAAAGTTCCTTTGCTGTCTTGATAGGACTGTAGACGTTGTATAATGTGTTGTCAAGTCCGTTCAAGATGTAGTTCCGACAAAGGAAATCCGCATGTTTCCAGGCATCAACCGCAGCAACCACTTGCCGGTCGGTTTCATCCTCTTTCAAGATAGGGGCATCTTCACGGAGGAAACGAGCCAGGTTCAAAGTTGTAAGATAGAACAACGTTTTCTGTTGCCATCTTTTAAAATCAGTTCCTAAGGACTTCTCTGGCTTTTCACCGTGATTTACCGGTACTGTTACAACAGGAGAGGGGGATGGCGTCATTCCAGCCACCACAGTAATACTTGTTTGGGCATTATTTTCAGTAGCCATCAATTCTAATTTATAAAACAAAATTATAATTAGAATTTATGCTACACAGAAAATTAATCCAAATTCACAGAATTAAATTCTATAAAAATAAAAGAAACAAGAATGTAACTTTTATTTTTCAATTAATTTGGAAATAAAATAAAATGTTATTTAACCAAATTAATTCCACACAGAAAATTAAATTTTTGTAAAATAAAAGAAATAAGAAAATAACTTTTATTTTTCAATTAATTTGGAAATAAAATAAAATTTATTTAACCAAATTAATTCCACACAAAAATTAAATTCTGTAAAATAAAAGAAATAAGAAAATAACTTTTATTTTTCAATTAATTTGGAAATAAAATAAAATTTTATTTAACCAAATTAATTCCACACAGAAAATTAATTTCTGTAACACTTCAATAATTAAAATACTAAAACAGAATTTTAAGTAATGAAAACACAGAAAATAATTTCTAAAACTCAAAATTAATTTCTGAAAAAATTCCACAAAAATATATTCTGAATTGTTAATGACACTAGTATCGTACTACTAGTTGTCAAAGAAAATAGACAGTATATTACTACTATCTGTCAAATAGCATATAATCAATATTTGTTTTTTCAACCAGAATATTATTTTGTAAATCCACAGAAAATAATTTTCTTAAAGGAAGAAAGAGAAAAGGAACAAACGAAAAATTCTGTAAATAGAATAATTCGGTTCTGTCTTAAGATTTTTGGAACAATCTTCTGTGTAAATAAAATAAATTGAAATAATTCAAACAAAATAAAATAAAACTTACAAAATTTATTTTGTTGAACTGAATTAATAATTAAAGACCAAGTCGAGTGTGTGACACTCTGTCCTTAAGACAGATTCGCCCCACTACGGTGCTTACGGTTATGTGGCGTCTATTTCCCAGGATATAATAATCTTCACAAATTTGTAGTAACATTTCAGACAAATTTGTCCGGCGAACTAGAACCTTGTGTTCTATAACTCTCTGAAATTTATTCTAAATCTAATATGAAGAATAAAGGACGCAAGAGAGCAAAATGAAGGCAAGGAAAATGAATTTTCGAAATCAATCAAAATTAGAATGGGGCTGCCTTTATATAGGCTTTGTTGGCACCTATTCAATTTGAATTGAAAAGGTATGAAGAAGGGACATAACCCTTCCTTTAAAATAAAGACACACCATGAAAGGCTTGCACCCTTTCATTCAAATGGAGGTTTGACCCTTCCTTTAAAACAAAAAGACACCATGAAAGGTTACACCATTTCATTCAAAATGGAGTCTATTTCAATTCACAACTACCTCTTTATAAATTCTCCAACATAAACTTTATTGTATATATATTTTATAATTGTTAGAAAATTTATATGACATTGAATATTAAATATTGAAGTGGTTAATTTATATTAGGTATAATTCTTATTGACCATTATATCAAATATTCATGATTGTCATATTGCATAATTTGATATATATATATATATATATAGTCATGTTCATTTAGAGTTATTATTATTATCATATTGGTAATTGCAATCACATAAAAGAAATTTCAGAAATCATAAAAATAGTGATTTCATTAAATAGTGATTGAATTAATGATAATTAAATAACTCAAATTAATGAATAGAGAATATTGTTGGTTAGTTCCGTATTCATAAGGCTTACTAATTTAGTAGCTGCCAAAGTGGCCTAGATTTGTAAAACTTATGAATATAGAACTACATAAAAGAATTGTTAAAAGAGTAACATTAAGGTCGATAATATTCTCAATTGCAGTTATAATTAGGAGATTGAGGCTAGCCCAAAGGAGAGTCATTTTCAAATAATTATGAACTGGGAAGGGTAATGTAACTTATGTAATTTAACAGATTAGAATTGAATACCCAAAGATAATATGACTAACTGAAAAGTTGTATAAATTACTTTAGACCTACATAACTGTTTCTTGACGAGTGAACAATAGATATACCTAAGTTTTTCCCAAAGGAAAGACTTATGTGATATCAATAGTTCATCATTATAATTCTCAAAGCTTTAATATGCATATTGTTCTATCTTATTTCAGTGATAGTTCCCACCTCATTGCACTCTCTTGCATCGGGCATCCCTCTACTTACTAGCTCAATTTTTTTGGAATGGTATGAACATGTCAGTTTGCACTGGGTGTATTGGACCTCGATATGGCATTGCTTGAAGATAAACCTGCAAACATTAATGAATATAGTATTGTAGAACAAGTTGCCCTTTCTGAATCTTGGAAAAGGTCCAATAAACTCGGTTTGATGTTCATCCATTGCAAATAACATCAAGACCTCTTGACCTCAAACTGTTAATGCATTGGAATACTTAAAGGCTGTTGAAAATCGATTTAGATCTGCTGACAAGTCACTTGCTGGCACTATTATGGCTGAATTGACAACAATGAAATACGATGGCAACCGAGGAGTTCAGGATCACATCCTCAATATGGCTGACAAAGCTGCAAAGCTTAAAACTTTAGGGATGCAAGTTGATGAAACTTTCCTCGTGCAGTTCATTCTCAACTCACTTCTATCACAGTTCAGCATATTCAAAATTCACTATAACACCAATAAAGATAAGTAGAGTTTGAATGAGCTGACTAATATGTGTGTTCAGGAGGAAATGAGGTTGAGGGAGGAAGGAAGTCAAACTAAATTGGCTGTAACTCATAGAGCTATAAAGAAAAAGAAGGGTAAGTTTGTAAAAGCAAAGAAAAATCCACCCAAGAAAAAAAATGAACCTAGGGAAGAAAATCAAGCTCAGAATGGTTTCATTGTCAAGTGCTACTTTTGTGGCAAGAAGGGACATGTGAAGAAAGACAGCAGCAAGCGAAAGGCTTGGTTCAAAAAGAAAGGTAAGAAATTTTCTTTTGTTTGTTATAAATCAAATCTTGCTGAAGTACCTTCTAATACTTGGTGGATTGACTCTGGGGCCACGACCCACATTAAAAATGACATGCAGGGATACCTCTTAACCAGGAAACTGAAGGAAAGTGAAAGATTTGTCTATATGGGGAACCGTCTCAAAGCTGAAGTCGTAGCTATAGGAACCTACCGACTGATCTTAGAGACGGGTCATCAGATGGATCTAGAAGATACTTTTTATGTTCTTTCAATTTCTAGGAATTTAGTTTCATTATCCAAATTAGATCGTGTTGGATATTCAGTTTTATTTAGTTGTGGAAAACTTAATTTAATGTTTAATTCAATAATGATTGGTTCTGGTAATTTATGTGGTGGTTTATATTAAATTACCTTAAATCATGAGCTTGCACAATCATTAGTAACTCCGCATTTGAATATTGGTTTAAAACGTGGTCTAATTAATGAAAAATCCTCAATCTTGTGGCATAGACGGTTGGGGCATATCTCTAGAAATAGAATTGAAAAATTAGTGAAGAATGGGATTTTGAAAAACCTAGACTTCACTGATTTTGAGATATGTATGGATTGCATTAAAGGAAAACAAACCAAATATACGAAAAAAAGTGCCACAAGAAGTAATGAGCTTCTTGAGATGATTCATACAGATATTTGCGGGCCACTCAACATCCCATGTCTTTAGTGGTGAAAAATATTTCATCACATTTATAGATGATTTCTCACATTATGGATATGTGTATCTAATTCATGAAAAGTCTTAGGCTGTTGACATCCTTAAGGTGTACATAACTGAAGTCGAGAGACAATTAGATAGAAAGGTTAAAATAGTGAGATCAGACAAAGGTAGTGAGTATTATGGTAAATATGTAGAGTCAAACCAAAATTCGGGCCTATTTGCCAAATTCTTAGAAAAGAAAGGCATTCGTGCTCAATATACAATGCCTGGTAAATCACAACATAATGGAGTTGTTGAAAGGCGTAATTGTACACTTAAAGATATGGTTATGAGTATGTTAAGTTACTCAATTGTACCCATTTCACTGTGGGGTGAAGTTTTAAAGACTGCAATGTATATCTTAAATAGGGTTCCTAGTAAGGCGGTCCCAACAACTCTTTTTGAGTTGTGGACTAGTAGGAAACCTAGTTTGAGACACTTACATATTTGGGGTTGTCCAGCAGAGGCAAGAATCTTCAACACACAAGAGAAAAAGTTGGACTCAAGAACAATATCTGGATATTTCATTGGTTATCCAGACAAGTCTAATGGGTATGAATTTTAATGTCCTAATCACAATACGAGAATAGTGGAGACTGGTAATACTAGATTCCTAGAGAATGGTGAAATTAGTGGAAGTGAGAAAACACGAGTGGTGAATTTCGAGGAAATTAGGGTGGATGTGCTAACATTTGACTCTTATCGAAAAATTCTTGTTCCTCAGACTATTCCACAGGTTGAGGGAAACGAACAACATAATGAAAATCCTTCACCACCTCATGTTTCACCACTTCATGAAGATATCACCATTGAAAGTATTGTAGAACCACTACAACCAGCAGTGCTGAAAAGATCTCAAAAGGAAAGAAAGCCTGCCATTCCAGATGATTACATGGTGTATCTATAGGAATCTGATTTTGATAATGGGATTAGCAAAGATCCAGTCTCATTTTCACCAGCCATGAATAGTGATGATTCTACTAAATGGGTCAATGCTATAAATGAAGAGTTAAAATCCATGGAACAGAATGGTGTTTGAGATCTCGTCGAACTGCCTAATAATTGTAAAAAGGTCGGGTGTAAATGGGTCTTCAAAACCAAGCACGACGCAAAAAGAAATATCGAACGATTTAAAGCCAGACTTGTTGCCAAGGGTTTTACTCAAAAAGAAGGCATAGACTATAAAGAGACCTTCTCTCCAGTATCAAAGAAGGACTCGCTTAAAGTCATCCTAACATTGGTAGCTCATTATGACTTAGAGTTGCATCAAATGGATGTGAAAACTGCTTTTCTAAATGGGAATTTGGATGAAGAAATTTATATGGAGTAGCTAAAAGGATTTGCAAAGAAAGGTAAAGAGCATTTAGCTTGCAAATTAAAAAAATCTATATATGGCCTTAAACAAGCTTCCAGGCAATGATATTTAAGGTTTAATGATACCATTACCTCCTTCGGATTTAAGGAAAATGCAGTTGATCAGTCCATATATCTGAAGGTTAGTGGGAGTAAGTTCATTATTTTGGTGCTATATGTGGATGACATTTTGTTAGCTAATAATGACCTTGGCTTATTGCATGAAACCAAGGAATATCTTTCCAAGAACTTTAAAATGGTCGATATGGGTAAGGCAAACTATGTTATTGGCATAGAGATCTTCAGGGATCGATTTCAAGGATTGTTAGAACTATCTCAGAAAGGATATATTGATCGTGTTTTGGAGAGATTCAATATGCAGTTTTGTTCAGTCGGTGATGCACCCATCATGAAGGGTGATAAATTAAGTGAAAAAATGTCTAAGGAATGACTTGGAAAGAAAACAAATGAAGGACATTCCATATGCATCAGCAGTAGGGAGCTTGATATATGCCCATACATGTACTAGGCCAGATATTAGTTTTGCAGTTGGAATGTTGGGAAGATTCCAAAGTAATCCTGGAATGGAACATTGGAAAGCAGTGAAGAAGGTTATGAGATATCTTCAGGGAGCAAAGGATTATATGCTCACCTATAGGAGATCAGAATAATTGGAAGTGACCGGATACTCAGACTCAGATTTTGCTGGTTGCCTTGATAGTAGAAAATCTACATCAGGTTTTGTTTTTCTACTAGCAACTGGAGCAATTTCATGGAAGAGTTTGAAACAGTCCACTATTGCTTCATCTACTATGGAGGCTGAGTTTGTGGCATGCTTTGAGGCTTCAAATCATGCTTTATGGTTGCGAAATTTCATCTCAGGACTTGGTGTTGTTGACTCAATTGCCAAACCGCTGAAGATATTGTGACGATACTATAGCAATTTTCTTCTCTAAGAATGGAAAGTACTCCAGTGGTTCCAAACACATGGAAGTAAAGTACTTAGTTGTTAGAGAAAAAGTCCAGAAACAACAAGTGTTAATTGAAAACTTAAGCACCTCTCTTATGATTGCTGATCCATTCACAAAGGGATTGCCACCAAAGACATACAAAGAGCATGTCATCAGGATGGGTCTTTTAAGCAACCCATGATGTGTATGGTTAATCTTGAGTGCTTATTTTTATTTGACACTATTTGTGCAATAATAATTTTGTTTCTATTTTCCTGTTTCTAAAAGTGTGTGTACACATTAATTTGAATATTGATAAACAGAAAATGTCTTAACAAGACAAATTACAGGGGCCTTTCAGGAAAATAATTACATATCTCGATAATGGACTGGGTTAGTGAAGATTATCGATGGAGTGATGCATAGACAGAAATATAACATAAATGTTATATAACCACTATGACTCATATTAGTGATCTGAAGTAATCACAGTATTATAGTTTCTAATATATCTGAACTTATTGGCTATTTTTAAAAATTCGTGATCACGTGTCAAAGTTTTTAGTATGGAATCCAATGAATCAAAAAAATTTATAAATTGCATATTTTTGGAAAAATTCATAATTGCATCATAATCGGCTTAATGGGCCAAGTGGAAGAATGTTCGATTTATTTTCTGGTGTGGCCCAATAGCCTACATATCTTTTACATGTTTTATTATATTTGGACTCCACAATTAGATAAAACCAATATTTAAGATAAAGCTCAGTAATTAGAATTTTAAATATGAGATAATTACTCTTTTAAGATAAGAAGGAAACCTTGATGGACATGAATTCTTCTAATAGAGTTTATCTGACCCTCTTCTCTCCTCTATATAAGGATGAGTAACTCCCCTTTCATATTATAAGTATTTTTTCCATCGCTCTAAATTATATAGTCATCGTAATTAAGAGAGATAGAGAGAAAAGATGAGCAAAGAATTCAAGGTTCAACTATTAGGGGTATTTTCTCAACTTCTCTAATTCAATGGCTGACAAAGGTATGTTTGTTTTATTCTTGAGTTGTATTGAATTCAAGATCATACAAAAGTTCAATTCCGCATTATTATTATAGTTACATGTATGTTAATATTTACATATAGATCACAAAACAAACAGTAAATGGAATTAGCCCTACACATTAATTCACAAAAAACTCCAAAATTTTCGACAACGCCAAACAATCATATTCATACCATGAAACAATGCCAAGGCCACTCGGTCCCATTCTCCCTAGTGATCTTCATCCTCGAAATGGCCCAATAGCTCGCAACCACCACTTCATCGTCATCTTCTTTGCCATTGCCACAACACTCTTCTTATTTGCTACCGTCGCAGTCTTTTCTGCCGCCGTACTTATAACCCTACACTATTAATGCACCCACCACATCACTACCGCCTCATCAAACAGCCTTAACACATACCAATTACATATTCTGTCACCAATTAAGCCCCTCAACACAACCTTCACGCTAGGGTTTTGAGAGAGAGAGAAAGAGGACAGAAAATATGGAGAGAAAGAGAGACAAAAATGCGCCTCCTCAAAAGCCTTACAATTGCTGCCACCATGATCGATGGTGACGACATACACTGGTTATAGATCCGGCCTTCAATCAAGCCCTTCAACAAAGCCCTCATGCTAGGGTTTTGAGAGAGAGAGAGAGAGAGAGGGAGGGAGAGAGAGAGAGGACAGAGAAGATGAAGAAAAAGGCGGATAGTGAGTGAAAGGCGCCTCATCAAATAGCTTTACAATCGCTAGAGATGCAATCCCACTCCCAACCGCGACGGCAATAGCTTTATCCAGGTTTGTTAAGTTGTGATGATGAGTTAGGGTTTCTGACTCAAATCTAACGAGATCTAGAAAGATGGTGGTTAGGTGGGGGGAAAGACGGTGGTGGTGGTGTCAGTGACAGTGGTGTTAGGACAGTGGTGGTAGTGTCCGAGATGACGGTGGTGTTGGAGACGATGGTTGTGGTGTTAGAGATGAAGGAATAGAGAGAGAGAGAGAGACAGAGACAGAGAAGAATAAGAAGATGACGGCCAATTTTGCATTGTATGACATATTTATATAGATGGGTAGTTGAGTCACTTTGTACGAACTTGTCCTTATGAATATAATAATTCCGGCTTGAACTTTTGAAAAAAATAAAATAAAATAACCAGATTTAGACTGTTGGATAGAGTGCCCATCATATATATTAATTATTAAAAATAGTATTTTTCTTAGATGGCATATTATAAGAACTTTTTTTTTAAGAGAGTCACATCTTCTTAATTACATATAAAATTTTACACAAACACAAATCTAATTTAAATTATACTAATTTTATCTATTTTATATGGATTCTATTTGACAAATATTTATTTTTCATATATACTTTTATCGTAAATTGAGATAATTCACAAACTAATACCAATTTTACATTTCATGTTTTTCTTCTTAATTCTTTCAAGGGTATTAAGATTTTTTTTTTTTTAATACTAAATTGTCTTCTTTTTTTTCCTTCTTATTTTCACTTGCATTATTCTATATCCAATATCAATTCTATATTATTCTATATTGTGAGTTTGTCTTTTAAATTTTATTGTGATTCTATACATGAAATTATATTTTCTTTCCTACAATATTTTATATAATCTCAACTCACAGGAGGAAAAACCTGCACAATAATGATACTCTCAAGGAACCTATAAAATTTGGATTTATTGCTTGATTTACTTTTCAATTGTTGAACAATAAGTTCTTTTATGGTTTGACGTCATATTACAAATGATTAATCACTTCACACACTGAGATGTATCTATCGTTTGGATGTTTTCATTATTTTTTCTTTTTAGGTTTAGATGTTGTTATGTGATTCTTTCTTAGTTAGCCGTTGTTGAATTTCTTTTATATAGTTGATAATTTAATTTAATTAAGAGTGTTTATTTTACAATCTTATAATTTAATATATATATATATATATATATCATATAAAATCAATATATGATAATTCAATTACAACATATTTATATTTAATTTTTTAAATAAATTTTATGTAATTTCTATTTCTACATATTTTTATTTTTCAAATGAATATAAAATAAAATTAAATAATTAGAATTAATTTTAATTTTAATTTTATATTACTAATTTTTCTTCTAATTTAACTATTATTTTTAATATCAAAGTGAATATTTATTTTACTATTTTATAATTTAATACATATCATACAAAATTATTATATGATAATTACACTTTTATAGTACGATAGAACTAAAATTATCAAAATACACAAATAATTTAACTAAAATTAATATATATATATATATATATATATATATTCAAGTAACAATTTTATAAAAGATAGTGCTAATATTATCAAAATAAATAATTAAAATCATACTTTAATTTTAATTTTAAATTAAAATTAAAATTAAAATTATTTTTTTATAACCAGTCAAATGTTTTTTTTTTTTTAAATAACACGTACATTATACGGGTTAATTATTAATTTGTTTACTATTCTTGAAAAACAATTTTCAATATTAAATGGCACAAGAGTTTGCCTATTATAAAAGGGTTTACACCACATTAAAAATTTTAAAAATAATTATATATGAAAAAAAATTATAATTATAATTATTAATATTTATAAAATTTATTATTAATTATAATTACTTTTTAAAATTATTATTGATGTGACATTTTCTTTTTGTAAAAACGTGTATTGTGATTTGCTTGTCATACGCCACGTTGTTTTCATAGAAAAGAAAGCGATTGAATTAGTAGTCAGATGAATTTTCAAAAATTATATATATATATATATATATATTTAAAAATAGTTATTATAGAATTTAGGGTCTTTAGAGACGAGACTACCAATCTTAGTGAGTGGTGATATTAAAATCTAATTGTATGAAATTGGAGGTAGAAATATTATTTTACCTCACTTTATAAAAATAATAAAATATTTTATATAACAAAGGGTTTAAAGGAAGTTTCTAGATTTATTCCCGTACAGCTAATGTCACTATATAGAAGGTGTTTGGGATGCAGTATAAAAATGTATTTATTTATTTTTTATATTTTTTTAGATTATATTATCTTTTTGTTTTTTTTTACAAATTTTTTCATAAAAATAAAAAAATATATTTATTTAAATTATTCTAAACAATTCCAAAATATTTCTGTGAGATTAATTGAGAGGTGTGTAAATTGATCCAAACAACCTAAGGTAGCAAAAAAAAAAAAATGTATATATATATCAAGTAGGTTAAAAACTAGGAACTTTTTGTTTTTTTTTTTAAAGGGTAAATTACATTGACACCCTTGGAGTTTCTGTTTAATACAGATCCTCCCTCACGTTTGAAAAATTACATTCCTTTCCCTAAGGTTTGTAATCTCATTATAAATTATCTCCTGAATTGCTGATGTCATACTCTAAAATTTTCTAAATAACCATTTTACTCTTTTTCCTATCATTTATTCTATCATAATGACTATATTCTACAACTTTTTATCATTAAATTTTACGTGGACATATTTTTATTGAATAATGATATACAAATAAAAATTTTATATAAAATTTTTAAGCACAATAATATAGTTTAATGATGACCTTTCAGTTTAAAATAAAACACTCATAAACATTATTTATATTTACAACATCACTGTCACAATCACAATATTTTTATGATATTTTTTGTATGAATTTTTATATATGAATATAATTTTTCATTTTTATTTCCACCATCATTTTTCTTTCTCGTCTATACACCCATATTTATTACAGTATTATCAAATACCATCATTCACATTTATTACAATATTACTGAATTTTTGTATTTTTATATTTTTATATTTTTTTATATTTGGTGAATTTAAAAAAAAATCACAAAATATTATACTTTTTAAGTATATCTAGGTTAGGTATATCTAAAAAATTAAAAAAAAATTTACTTAAAATATTAAAAAAATTCAATAGAAATAAAAAAAATACAAAAAATTTAAAATTTTAATTTTTTGTGTGAATTAAATCAAATAAGATAATTGTTATTTATCTTAAAATAACATAAATAAAATATCAATATTATATTTTATTATTTTATATGTATAAAATTAAAAGATAAATATGTCATTTAAATTTGACAAGAATAAATATAATTTTTTAAATGTGAAAAAGATGTGTATTAAAAAAAAACCTTAAAAAATGTCAGTAATTTACCATTTTTTAAAAACAGTGTAAAAAAAAGTAAAAAATTGATATAACTAAAAAAAAGAGTTAAAAATCAGAAAGTACTTTTATTTAACCTGATCCAAAAGAAACCCATATCATGCATAAATAAAAACAAATTTCAGTAATGGTAGGGGTCTTAATTTTTGTGACTTAAATGGTTCGAATTTGTCAAAATCACGTCGTTTTGAGTACAAAACAACATCAAAATTACCAAAACGATATCGTTTTGACAATTTTAAATCATTTGAACCACAAAAATTAAGGCCTAAAACATTTTTCAACAACTTTAAAACTATCACACTACCGATTCCCAAACATAATCCTAGTACGATACTAATTCGTCCCAAAACGTAATTTCAAAGAGTACAATCTTCCATAAATATGCAGTCACTGCACCGCTTCACAAGCGACACACACCAACCCTAGAGAGAGAGAGATGGGAGTGGTGATAATAGACGGGTCAACAGTACAAGCCTTCGTTGAGACGATGAACAGTTCAAGAAGAGCATGGACGAGCATTTTGCTGCTCTCGACATCAACAACGACGGCGTTTTGTCTCGATCGGAGCTTCGGAAGGCGTTCGAGTCGTTCAGGTTGATGGAGACCGACTGCGAAGTGGACGTGGCGACGCCGCCGGAGGAGCTGACGAGTCTCTACGACTCCATCTTCGACAAGTTCGACTGCAACAAGAGCGGAGCCGTGGAAATCGATGAGTTCAGGTCCGAGATGAAGAAGATCATGCTTGCCATCGCTGACGGACTTGGCTCATTGCCCATCCAAATGGCTCTCGAAGACGATGATCAGAGCTTCCTCAAACAAGCCGCCGATCTCGAGGCCTCTAAGTCTAAGAATCAGCTTTGACTCTTTAGTCGGTTTGGTTCATCCAACGGTTCAGAACTGCCTTCCTTTCCTATTAAGTAATTAGGAGCTTTGGTTTTTTTAGTTTTGTTTGTTTGTTTGTTCGTTCTTATTTTTTAAATCTTTTATTTCTTAGGATAATTGTTAATAAAATTTTTGTTAGGTTTAGATCGATAGAATCTTAATCAAAATTTTACTACATAACACAATAATCAAGTAATTGTGTTAAGATTCTATACCTTGAAAGACAATCATGAAGCATGTCTTGAAACACAATGATCAAGCAATTGTGTTAAGGTTCTATACCTTAAAAGTTTTAAGGACTTTCTTAGAGTAAAAATCATGACAAAACAAACAAGAAAAAAGAGAGAAAGAAGAAGAAGATGTAAATGATTAAATGAACAATCAAATACAAGTAAAGTACATTAAGACTACTCATATCTAAGTTTAAACTACTCCTATATAGATTAGATCTACCCCTAAGATAGAAAAGAAATCAAAATCAAGTCATGTATTGATTTGTTGGTCCCTTACAATAGAGTCATTAATGGCAATTTATAGAAAAAATGCAGAAAAAACTTTCATTAACTACCACCTAAATAACTATTTTTAACTTGCTAAATCTTCCATCTTCTTTCTTACTGTCACGATCCAAACTCGCCCCAATAGGTTTAGCGTCATAACAGGCCAGTAATACGAGATTACCAAAGGCCTTTCTATATAATCAAAAATAATCGGAGCTAGTGAAAATAATATACGAAAATACTAATAGTCCAATAAGCTGTGCATCTATATGAATAAATATTTACATGCAAAAACGTTAATTTACCCACATAACGATTCATAACTTATAACATAACATCTTAAACAATACATATGCATGCGCCGAAGGTGTACATCAAAATCAAAAGCTTGCCAACGGCCTTCCAGGCCTAGCCCCAACTCAGAGGCACTCAAAACAACTCGGTAGGCTTCAAGCGGTGGGTTGACTAACGGTATTCATCTAGGCTTAACCCCAGAATGCTCACCTATACATATATATACAAAAACAGTGAGCTAAAGTCCAGTAAATAACAAATGCGTAAAGAAGTTTTGGGTGAAGACATTACAATCAATCAGTTACTGTAGCAAGTCCGTTCACATAGCAGTAGCATGTTTGTTAAATGCACGCATAACAGTCATAAGGCCACGTATACATGTAGCGGTCTTTAAGATCATAGTGGGTACAGACGATCATATAAACCAATATCTTGTATACATGAAGCCATGGAATTATTACTCATTCCCAGGCAAAGGCCATGTGAACATATTCCACGGTATTATTATCCCTAGGTAAGGGCCACATGAACATATACCACGATATTATTACCCCCGGGTAAGGATCACGTGAACATATACCATAGTATTGTTACCCCTGGGTAAGGGCCACGTGAACATATACCACGGTATTGTTACCCTCGGATAAGGGCCATGTGAACATAACCACGGTATTATTATCCCCGGGTAAGGGCCATGTGAACATATTACATGAGTTCATTTATTCAATAAAGCATATCGAAGCAGTCCTTAACAATGGCAGTCGAAAAAAAATAGAACTTAAATATAACTTTACAACATTGTTACTTACAGTGCTTGGTCGGATGATCCACCTTAACGGTTGGAAAAGCCATTTCATAACTTAATTTTTCCTTAACCATGATTTTTGTGGGGAGAAAATTTTGCTTGGAAAAGCTTCTTAGAAACACATAAAATTTGGGGTACTTACCAATTAGTCCTATTAACTAGACTTATTTACCTACAGGTCCTAACTAATAAATTTAACACTATAAAAATAAGAGAGAGATAAATTTATCACTAAAAATTTATTCATAAAAACAAAGAGATTGATAAATTTATCACTATAAATTTATTCATAAAAATAAAAGACTGATAAATTTATCTTTATCACTTAATAAATTTATCAAATAGGACTTAATGGGTAATAAGTCTCCAAAGTAGGACCTATTGGTAGTTTACCCTAAAATTTGTCCTTTTTAAAATTCTCTAATTTTTGAACTCCAATGTTGAATTTCGCCATCAATTTGATAAAATCGACAACAAAGTTGACGAATTTTCCCATCAAAGTAATTTATATCTTTTTGCATCAGATAATATGGTGGTGATGAAATTATTTAAAGGGCGAATTACACTAACAGTCCCTATAGTTTAGGACTCGTGTCACTTTGGTCCCTGACTTTTTAATTGTAACACATTTGACCTTGAATTTTGAATCTTATTTCACATAAGGACAATTGAAGATATCATTACTCAAATTCAAGGGCAAAATCGTCAATTTGATAAAATATAAACTAATTTGACAAAAATAAATGTCAAAAAAATATTTTTAAATTTTTAAAAATTATTTCTACCCACCAAAGATAAAATTATGCAAAATTGATAAATCTTTTACACATTTATTTTTTTCTTACCAAATTAATTTTTATTATGTATTTGGGTGATGATCATGTAATATGTTATTGTTTTTACTGATGTTTTTCGATGGTTATCATGTAATAGATGGTTTTATTTGTTGTTAACAGATATTTTTTGATGATTATCATATAATGGATGATTTAATGTGTAATCGATATATTTAATATATGAAATATTTTTAATTTTCGATTTTTTGATTTATTGGATTGGATTAATAATGATATCAAAGTTATTGCCATATTTAACTTTTAAAAAAATATAAACTAATTTAATGAAAATAAAAACAACCACCCATTACGTGATAATCATCCAAACATATGCTAAAAATTAATTTGGTAAAAAAATAAAAATAATAAAAATAAAAATGTAAAAGATTTATCAATTTTACATAATTTTATCTTTGGTGGGTAAAAATAATTTTTAAAAATTAAAAAAAAAATCGTATTTATTTTTGTTAAATTAGTTTATATTTACCAAATTAACGACTTTGCCCTTGAAATTGAGCAATGGTATATTTAATTGTCCTTATTTGAAACAAGATTCAAAATTCATAATCAAATGTGTCACAATTGAAAAGTCAGGGACCAAAGTAACATGAGTCCTAAACTGTAGGGACCATTAATGTAATTCGTTCTTATTTAAAATTTTTGCCAATCAAAAGAATTAATTTCTTCTTGTAGAGCCAAAATTTCACTCTTGCGCCAAAAATTTCATCTTCACAATGCCGAATTATTCTTTCCATATCATTTGTCATGCCATTATCTTAGCAATAGACAGTAGAACCATTGTCATAATATGGACAATCATTATACATGGAAGATGAGGCATTCCAATAATAATTCATACCAATTGAAACATTGTGTAGACGTCCCCGAACGCCCCGGGAGGATGAGTCCCGTTCTGTTCATTTGGGCTCACTACAGTTCAGGACTCAATGTCACGGTTCTTAATCTGAACCAAAGAGTCCAAATCCGGCAAATCGTTTTGAGAAAACAGATTTTTAGAAAAGAAGTGCCAAACATTGACTGCTTTGCCAGATACAGAGTCGCCACCTAAATATTTTATTTTTGGGAAATTTAGGAAACCCTGACTCGTTGCCTAAGGCCACGTGCCCGTCATCACCAAAGTTGCCTCGGCTCGGGAACTTGGGTACGATTGGGGAAGGTCACTTCGTGAGCACCCCCGCTCGCCCGATCAAAGATCGGCCTTTACTAACCATGATATCTAGTTTTAAAAATATTATGCGTTCTTATTCCGGTTATTAGCCTAGATTTGCTATGTGATGCGCACAGCATACAAGTATAGACCGGTCACCTGAATTGGCACAAAACATTTCATGTTTGTTTTTAAAAAATGGTTTGCTACTCGCAAGTAGGCTTAAAATGCAGATTTTGCCACCCTCAGGTGGGCTTAGAAAAGATGGTTTTGCCACTATCTAGTGGGCTTAAAACTCACAGTCAATGCATTGTTCCAATCCAAATAACCCAACCTTCACCCACAAGCATTCAGGCAGTTATATCACATAAGCAAATAGCCTCATGGTAAGCATGCTATCATGGCAATCACTCACACGCATGCAAGGATGCTAAAGCATAAGCACTTACCGAGTACTCAAGCCAAAACAGAAGCTATGTTAGAAATCCATGCATGATCCTAACTATACAAAATGCCTAATGCAACACATGCAAAATGCAACTAAGATAGGCTCGGCTATTCTAAACATGGCATATGAAATGCTACAGCTAACATGTATTCAACTCGGAATTGAAATACAATACAGTGAGTATGATGCGCCGAACCCGGTGCACGCAAAACGGATGAATGAATGCAAACATGCTATCATATTGTATGCTAATTGAAACATGCCCTAATCTAACCATCATAAGCTGGTAAATAAAAAGGAGAAAGACGTGGGGTTGGAAGACATACACATCGCACACACGCACACTTATTACAATTGCGCCCTCGCTAATATACAATCCCGAATAAATAATTACAGTCCGAATAAATACAAAATCCTAATTAATTAACAAATTAATCTAGGAAAGCAGTAAATTAGCATGCAAGCTAGGGACTGCCTCAACTCTGCTCCGGATGATTAATGATGCATGTTCGGGTTGCCTTGCGCGGAAATCCATTGCGATGCCCCAATTAGCCTCTGTTTACAATTAAGCCCGGAATATTGTGCAAAGCTCTGAAAGGCTGTTGATTCTTGATTTGCTGCAACAGAGAGCAAGAAAGGAGCATGGCAAAGTATTTTCACATATGTATGCACGCCTCGATCCTCGTGCCACCAATCACGCATCTCGATGCATGATGGCCGAGGAGTCGAATTGCACGACTCAATATGAAATGAATGTACATATAAACACAACAAGACCTAGACTCCATCATGGATAATCTGGAGTGTCGGCGACTGGGAATTGAGACACGTTCCGTCACTTGGAGTACGAAACACCCCTCGTTTCCCGTGTTTGGACTAACTCCTATCCCAAACACAACGCAATATGCATGACATGCATGAATGTGACTAACATACAACCTAGCATACACAATGCTATGAATTGAAATGGCATGCACAATGCACTAACATACAACTTAGCATACGCAATGCAAAGGATTAAAGATGGCATACACAATGCAATATGGGCTTACGCCAATATGAATGGACCTCAGCCACACTCACATCAGCGGCCATAAGATGAAAATGAGACACTCGAGATGCGTGCACACATGCACGCAAACCGAGGACCGATCCTAAGGCACAAATGCCACTCTAACCAGGCATGGCAAGACATGAAATATGGCATACAAACATGTAAGTTCCAGCAATAAAATGTGATGTAAAATGATCCCGAAACATGGATATATGTCATACAATGCATGGAATGGTCCCGAAACTCAAAACTAGGCACATATATTGACTTGTAGCTATACAAAGCATGCATTATTTGACTATGAAGCACAAAGACAGAGCCAAGGCAGTCCCAAAACATGAACATTTCTAGTTCAAAGCATGACCAAAAGATGCTAGCATGATGGACTAAAATAGCATGCAACTTTGACTAGCAAACATGGTTTACATGGCATGTACATGAAGCAAGTGAGAACTCATCAAACCAGCAAAAATCAGTGAATAAAACATGCCAAAACATGCCGAAATAACCTCTGAAATGCAGCCAACACATGCACAAATGATGGGTTCTTTTAGAGGGTCATACAAGGGGTTATTAAGCACATACAAGATAGACACTTAGCATGGAAAAATTAACTCTAAAAATCAAATATGATAGCCCTAAAACTCACCAAATTGGCCCTGAAATCAGTCAACAAAGCATGCAAGATAGGGCCTCTTTGGAAGGCCAAAAAGACCATCAAGCAAAATAAGGTGAGAGGGGGGCACCCCCCTCTGCTTTTCGAGGCTAAAAACAGTGTTCTAGCCACTGAAATCCAATGGAATTTCAGTGGCTAGAAGGCCAAACAAAGCATGCAACAAGGGCTTAGTTGTAAGGCTCAAAATAAGAGGCAATCAAGCATACAAGGAAGCATATGACCTCAAACAAAAGAATGCCCTTAATAAAACATCAAGAGGGCCTCAAAACAAGACTTTTTCTAGTTTGTAACAAATCTCAAAAATGTTTACAAGTGAGGCTAAAATATGGTGCAAAAATAGCCCTAAAAGAGAGATAGAGGACAAGGGGTAGTATATGGCCTCAAACAACCAAGAGCCCTTCAACAAAGTTGAAGAGGGGCTCAAAATGAGACACCTTACAGTTTGGCTTGAAGGCCAGAAATGCTCACAAATAAGGCTAATATATCATGCAAGATAAGCCTTAAAAGAGAGATAAAGCACAAAGGGGGAGTACAAGACTTCAAACAGAAAAAAGTTCTTGATCAAACATGAAGATGAGCTCAAAATAAGACTATTTTCAGTTCAGGACGAAGCCCAAAAATGTAAGCAAAAGGAGCTAAGATATAGAACAAAATAGTACAAAAATGAGAAAATAGGAGCTTACCCTTGTAGAGCCGACCTCCAGCAGCTTTTGGTCCAAGAAAATGAGCTTTCAACCTCTGCAAATGACCTCCAAGGGGCTGGAATGGATGATGGAGGTGGTAGGCTATGGGTTGTAGTGCAAAATGGCCAAGAAATTAGGGTTTTGGAGCTTGGAATAGTGAAAATGGAGGGAGAATGGGGTGAGCCTTGGCTGATTTTTTTCTAACCCTTAGAAATGGAGGTGGGGGGTTAGTTATATAGAGGGAGAGGAGTGAAAGAAAAGGGGGGAAAAACAATTCAAATCTCCCTCCAAAAAGACAAACCCTCGGGCAGGGGGTCTGGTGCAAAACAGCTGGCACAGCTGGAATGCACCAGGAGAGAGAAAAATGGCCGACCAGGTTCAAAAGGGCCAGGTGGCCGGCCGGCCACTCCCCCTGGTCGGCCGACCAGGGGTCAAAAGGGTCAACAAAATTGCTGGCCGGCCACCCCAGAAAGGTGGCCTCCCATGTGTGTACAACACAGCTGTATGGTCAAAAATTGGAAAAAGTGAACTAGGAGAGAGAAAAACCAGCTTTTTAGAGGGGTTCAAAAGGGTCAAGGACAATTTCTGGTCGGCCTACCCATATTGGTGGCCTCCCAGGTGTGTACAACATAATGGTGTGGTGGAAAGTCAGAAAAAGTGGCCCGGGGATGGGAAAAACCAGCTTTTTAGTGAAGAAAACGGGCGATGAAGAGCGATGAAGGAATAAAACTGGTTTTTCAGAAAAATTGCTAGCCTCCCACCTTCTTACAACCTCTCTAACAATGAAAATAAGGTCCCTGCCAAAAATGGACCAAGACAGATGCAAAACGAAGGTTCGGGGGCCGAAACACGCAGTTCGGGGCCCCGAAAACAGGCTGTTAAGCACCGAATGTGGCGTTTGACCACGAAGTTGGTCTCTCAGGCCACAGTGTCCCTCAAAATGGAGAAAACAAGGTGTGTGCCAAAAACCGGAGCAAACGGAGGTGGTTAAGCGGTCCCGAACCGAGGCGCACGGCCGACAGCTCCAAAAGTCGGGAACCAGGCTCCAAACGGGAAAAATGGCCTACGACCACAAAATGTAGCCTACGGCCACTGAGAGATGGTCTACGAGACCTCTCCCTCCCTTCGGGAAGAGAAAACGAAGAAAACGGGACCTGGTTCACAAACCGAGGCAAAGCACAAGAGAGTCCGGAAGTCTAGAGGCAAGGCTCGCGGCCGAGATTCCGCAACTTCAGAACGAGCACAATATGCAACATCACCGAGCGCTCAGTTGGTGACGTCTGAGTCTTAAGGTCGGTCAAAAATGGGTGTCTACACATTGCCACTCCATTGGTGGTTTGCATCCATGGGTGCACAAGATGCAAACATGCCACTTGATGGCATAATTTCTTAATGTTTTGTTTGTATTAATATTTTTTTTTCCCTTCAAGTTAGGACGATATCTCATTGGGCGTACCAAAAATTGTTAGTAAATTTTTGTTAGACTTAGATTGACAGAGCCTTAACCAAAATCTCACCAAACAATACAATGATCAAGCAATTGTTGAGGTCTTATGCTTGAAAGTTTCAAGGACTTCCTTGGAGTAAAAATAACACAAAACAAACAAGAAAAAAGAGAGAAAGAAGAAGAAAATGATGATGTAAATGATTGAATGAACAATCAAATATAAGTAAAGTACATTAAGACTACTCTTATCTAAGTTTCGACTACGCCTATATAGATTAGATCTACTCTTAAAATAGAAAAGAAATGAAAATCAAATCATGTATTGATTTGTTGGTCCCTTACAATAGAGCCATTAATGGCAATTTATAGAAAAAGTGCAGGAAAAAACTTCCATTAACCACCACCTAAATAACTACTTTTAACTTCTTAAATCTTTCATCTTCTTTCTTACAATGTCACGTGTCTTGCATCCCTTGAATCTTCAAAACTTGTCTTAACTTCTCTTAATTTTCAAGATTTTCTTATATAATCATAATAATAATAACAACAATAATAATAATAAATAATAGAAAATTTAAACCTAATTATATTCGACAGAAATTTTATTTATGGTACAAACAATGGTATAAATTTCAGAACCCGTCCATTTTTTTCATAATTAGAGGGTTACAAAAAAAATTGTCCCACTCTACCGTTTTGGCCATGTTTGGTTTAGTCTAATGCCTCGCAAAATGCATATTTGGATGGGGAAAAATTATGAATACCATCCTCCTTTGGAGATTGGGGATTAACCAGGTGGAATTGGAAAAAAAGAAGAAGGTATTTTGTCTTCCGTTTTACAAAAGTAACAAATTTAATTTTTATATAGTGGTGTTTTGAAAAGTTAGTAAAAAGTTGACTTTTTAACTTTTTTAGTTTATTTTGTCTTTTTACGAGTAAAAAATATGAAAAGTGATGTGATGCAAAATGAGTAAAAAGTTAAAAGCTAACTTTTTATTTGGTTGCCAAAAGTAAGAATTTGAGAGTGTTATAAATAAAATTCCAGAGCTTGACTCAATTTTAAAAAGAAATTAATGGGTAAATCAAATTTTAGACGCTAAATTTTAAGTTTATATAAAATGTTTAAAATATTTTTTTTATTAAGTTTAATAATTAAAGTATGTGTAATTTTATTTTTACATATCAATTTTCCAGGGTTCATATATTTCATGAAATTTTTTCATAATATAATTTTATTCTACAAAAAAAAAAAAAAATCATAATGCTCTTATTTTTTTCTACTGAAATTCTAATTCTAAAACACGAGAATCATTTCTCCTCTCTCCACAATACACTCCCACAAACTCTCACTGCAAATCACCTGCCTTCGCGACGGTAGTGGCAATGGAGGGCTGTGAATGGTGGCAATAGCAGATGATTGAGAAATTGGTGGGTGGAAGAAAATTTTGGATTTTGAGAGATTGGTGGATGAAAGGGGTAAAATGGATGGAAAAAAAAAAAAAAAATGAGTAAGATTTCGAAATTGAAGATGGATATTATTAGAAAAAAAGAATGTGTAGAGAATTTTTATTTTTTTGTGTTCATTAAGTGTGTGCACTATAAAAAATTAAGGTTATAAAGATTAAAATTTAGAGACAAAATTATTTTTTTGTGACCAAATATTTTTGTTGCGAAAAGTGTCGCCATTATATTTTTAACAACGAAAATTGGACATTAGTGATGAATTATTATCATTTTGAGACCAAATTATTTGTCTTTAAAAGTGTGTTTATTAGTGACATTTTCAAAATTTTGTCGCTAAAAGTCTTATTTTTGACTTTTCGGGACTATATTTTAGTGACTAGCCTCACGATAATAGAAATTGGTCATTAAATGTGTTTTGCAACAAAATTTTCACTTTTAGAGACCAAAACATGTGGTCTCTAAAACTCTTATATGTTATAGTGGTGTAATGATTTTACTTTACGAAAATAGACGGATAGATTCGAATTTAAATTGATAAAATTAAAATTTTAAGTTTATTTTGTTACAAAGTTTAAATCAAATTTTTTAAAGAAATTTTACATAATTTTATAAATTTAATTTCAACCAATTAATATTACTACAATAATGTATAAATAAATAAAATTTATCTGACATCTCTAATCCAATATCACTATATTAACAATTTACTCACTCAATTTTGTTATACTCACCGTCGCATCCAACTTAACCAAAGAAACATAACCATAAAGTTTTTATTTTTTATTCTGATGTTTTCAAAAATAAAATTTAAGTAAATAACAAATTAACAAAACTCTCATCATTATCAATTTTTTTTTTTCTTTTAAATAACAGTTTTAAAAATTTATATCTTATATCTCGTGCTCTCTATGAAGAAACCATAAAGTTTTTTTTAGAAGATATATTTTGCATATATTTTAATAAAAGGTCTAGCTTGCTATTATAATAATAGTAGTCATGAGATGAGTAGAACTAATTTCCACCTTGATTATTTTGAGAGGAAGACAAGGTTAACCCCTCTATGCCTGGGACTCAAGCAAGACATTTGGGACGCAAAAAACTCTATGGTACCATAATATAAACCAGAATATCAAATCTATGGTTGATATTTGATGTTGTTGTCATGGGTCCATATCTTTTGTAAATCTAGACCATTAATTTTAAATTTTGGATATTTTTTGGGTGTTTACTTATGAGATTTTAGTATTGCACTTTGGGGCAAATCGTTAACCTCCAGAGTTTCAAAAACCTCTTTCAATATTAGTATTAAGGTTAAATTATGCAAATGGTTTTTATAATTTACACGATGTGTTAATTTGATTCATGTTGTTTTAATTTATTCGATTTTGGCCCTTAATTTAATGGATTGTGTCATATTAGGCCAATAAATAACGGTGGTTAAGTTTGATGGACGAAAAGTTGTCGCGTGCTCAAATGATATATCAATTTGGTCTCTATAGTTTACATGGTATGTCAATTTAGTTCTTATTGTTTTAATTTGCTTGATTTTGACAAAGACCAAATTGATACATTGTGTAAACTATAGGACCAAATTGACACATCATTTGGCTTTTTCGTCCACCAAACCTAACAGCCATTATTTATTGGACTAATATGACACAATCGCTAAATCAAGAGGCAAAATCAAGCAAATTGAAATATAATAACTAAATTGACATATCGTATAAATTACAGAAATTATTTACATAATTTACCCTAGTATTAATTAAAAAAATCAAATTATATAAGTTTACCGTTCTAAGATTAATTTGTTTTACTTTATGAAAAAAAAAAAATTTGATGTTTGTTACCCAATATATTTCACCTTTTGTATTTACATAATTAATTACATGTGTACTAAGAGATGATAACAATGCGAGCAAAAGATAATAATTTAAAAATAATCAAAATTAAAAGATGTAAGGTAATAAATAAATTAGTAAAAATGATGTTAAGCCTAATATTTTATTGTTTTAATTTTTTTTATATTTCAAAAAATTAAATTATATATATGATACACATATAAAAATATATAATAAATATAGTTGAGGCGAGAGCAGGGAGCAAAGCCTGTCCTTACTCCTCTTCTCATCCGAGTAGAAAAAATTCACATAAAACGGGGCGGGGGATGCAAAGGCATTTATAATTCATTATATTTAAACAAGGAAAGAAGATTATCTCCAATCCACATTGGAGCATCCAGTGATATCATTCGTTTATTTTGTAAGTCACTCACTAAAAAAGTAAATTGATGTGATAATTATAATTATATGATTTTATTCTATTTATCTTTATAAATTAATATGAGACCATGCTTAATTATTCAGTAATCTCAGAATAAGTACTTTCATCAATCAATAATGGTCCCGTTTGGTAGAGCTGTGGGAAAGTGATTTTAACTTATAGCTAAGCTTATAGCTTATAGCTGTGAACATAAACTGATTTTTGACTTATAAATTAAGCTTCTCCTCCCCCACTCAAAGAATAAGTTGATTTTTCAAAATAACTTAAATTAAGCTAAAAGTTGAAATAAGCTGGAAATAAACCCTACCAAACAGGGCCAATGTAACAACAAAATTTTCGAATAAGACAATGCTGGTTTACCTTTATTAGATAATTAAAAGATAAAAAAATAACTCAATTCGTATATTTTGTCAAGAACCGTATTCTAACACCACCTATTGTTAAAGTGCCCCAATTAGAATACATTTTTTTTAGGCTTTAAACAAACAAATTCATGATCCACTTAGATTAGGTTTCTTTTAAATTTAAAAAGAATTTAAATTAATAAACTTATTAAATAAAGAAAAATTTCTCAAGAAAATATATTTTTTTTTTGATAATCCTCCTCTCAACAACTGATCCTAAACAATTTTGGATTTGGCAACAGAGATAACCTATAAAATATGAACACAAAACCAAACATGAAAACAAAATAAATACTCAGAGCTCGTCGATCAAACCCTGTCAAAAAACAAAGCTTCCATGGATGAGAAGGTTGAAGTTTCCGAGCCGCCACACGAGTATGTTGCTGACGCCAAACATTACCAAATTCTCAGCGCCATTAGCATGTCATCAGGAGTTACTATGTACAAGGCTTGGTACCTTCAAATAACGTCACCAAAACCAGACTCAGAAGAAGCAGAAGCGATGGTTGGAATAGAAGTTATCGATACATATAAAGTCAAAGACATCTTCAACTTCACCAGAGAAGTCCAATGGGCAAAACAATTGCGACACCAAAATCTGTTACAAGTCCACTGAAACCATCTCTGGGTAGTCATGCCATTGATGCCGCCGAGCTCATCCTTCAAATCCATCATGAGTTCTATTTTCCCGCACGGTTTACCAGAACCGGTCTTCAGATTTATTCTCAAGAAAACCCTAATGGCTCTGGACTACATCCATAGCCATGAAGGCGTCCATGAGAATGTTGATGCTGATCATGCATTCATCGACGAGAACTTGACGGTCAAACTCGCCTTCGATGCCCTAATTTACAAGCCGGTTAGGTCTCCTCCACCTTCACCTTCCATGTCATGTATGCTCAACTGGAACGTGAACGGAAGCAAAGGTGGTATAAGGTTGTTTGGAATGCTAGCATTGGAGTTGTTTTATGGCCGGCTTCCAATCTCAAACCCTAATGATTTGGATAACTTGGTGAAGAGAGTTATCTATGGTTTCAGTCCCTTGAGCAAGAGAGAGTAAAGTGAAGGTTGCACTGAGTTTTGTGAGAAAAATGGTGGGTGGTTGTTTTAGTACTGCAAATTATTCAACGAGAGATGTGAGGGGTGGTGGGGATGGGAGTGTGAAGGAGATGGCGAGATTGTTCGGAGAGATGGTGGCGACATGTCTTTCACAGCTGCCGTCACAAAGGCCAACGGTGAGCAAGTTGATGGATCATGAATTCTTTAGGAGGGGGGATGTTGCAGATCATCTGTTGGTACAAGAGTTTTTGACTCGGTTGAGAGGAGAGAAGATAAGCAAGGAAGGTTTCATGGTGATCAAGTAGAGAAGGAAGGTGAAACAAACATCAAAGTGAAGTGAATGAAAATATCTCATGTAAGATTTTCATGGGGCCTGTTTGGTATATAGATACTAAGATTTTTTTACTTATTTATTTTAAAATTACAAATTTTGCTTACAATTTACGAGATAAAAATAATTTAAATAAGATGAAAAACTTGATTATTGAGAAACAATGAAAGACTTTTGTGTTTTTTAGAATAGGCCACCCGGTCAATGCCCACCCCTACCCACACCTATTCCTCAATAATTCACCTTTCAAAGTCGAAGCTTTCTCTGGCATACATAGGCAACAAAAGCATCAAAATGATTTACTAAACTACTTTCTCACCCAAAAAATTAAACCAAACAAACAATTTTTCAAAAACACATGATATCAAATTTTTCCTTCTTCATCATCATTAAATAGGCCAATGTACAATAGAATTTATTACTCTAAATATTGTCTCACTCATGAATTTCGAGAATAGTGAAATAGAACGAATGAATGTTTAGTTACCCTCAGTCAAAGCTAAATGCAAGGCATGCTCTGCTTCCTTCAAGAACAAACGGGCAAGTTGTTTTTGCCCTCTTCGATATACTATGCTCGACCACCTGTTTTTACTCATCCCATTTGTCCGACAACTGTGGCAAAATCCAAACAAAAAGGAGGGTTTAGCATTCATTGAAACTGGGAATATATTCTATGCCATTGTGTAGTTGACAAGGATATGAATGAAATCATACAAGGAATGTTCAATGATGGAAGAGATGTCAGGTACATATATGGCATGTTGATTACCAAACCCAAGTTCATTAAAAATTATTTCCCAAATGCATGTTGTTTTGAACTTTTCCCAAACTTGGTTGTTTTATGAAGTCGTGTTTTGAAAACAAGAGTTTAAGCCTGAAGTGGCCTTTTCAAAACATGAAATCAATAAAGCCGTGTTTTGAAAACACGACAATAATGAAGTCATAAAAACATAATAAAATCATGTATTTGTAAACACGACTTCACAACACATCCAGCTCAGTTGTGTTTACTTATCAAACTTCACAACTTCACAACATAATGAGATATAGCAGTGCAGCTTCGTTTCACAGAAAGCAAGAGGAAATAATCTACTTATCAAACAAGGCATTAGGTTAGGCAGGAACAATCATTATTGCTATAATCTTGAGCTATTTTGGTACCTTTCATTCTCTTCTGGGATTTCTGTGCTGCGGGCCTTACTAAGTAGTTCAGTGTCATCGTCCTCTGTTCCAGAACTCTCTTCGAGATCTATCATCCTAGCACGCAGGAAATTCAGAAAGGCAGCAGAGATGAGATGTTTTGAAGCAAATTCACGCAGGATGATGTGAAAAATCATAAATGAAGAAACCGTATAGAAACATTTTATCCTCTCTGGGGTTAATGATCTATTTTCAATGAATTCATATTTAGGTTCTAAACCTGATTGCTTCCAACAAGAGAGAAATTTGACCGAAAAATTTAAAATCCTGAAATGCGGATAACAAATTGAGTAAAATGTAATTTTAACAAAAGAGAAAAGAAAAAAGCAGTGTACTCTTGTATGAACTCATATGCCAATTCTTAATTAAGACAAACAACTTATACAAGGTAGATGAACTAACCTTTCACGTTAAAAACCAAATGAAGATGACATCATACCATATGTAAAACAGACCTTGTATGATATACCTCCATCATAACCAACCCTCTCATATTTACTTGTTTATGGTTTTTTCTTTTCTGGTGTTGGTGCGGTATTTTGGTTTTTCTTTTTGAGCTTAATATGAATGAACTCATCACAGACAAATCCCAATAGCTAAGTTCCAAATAAGATTGTTATTGTTTGGTTTAAAAGAGATTAAAATTGCAAAACTTCAGTATCAAAATAGAGAGGTAAATACACCAAATTTGTTCAATCTTCAATCATGCCATGAAGAAAAATTTGCGAGTTTCTTGAAGAAGAATTTGTGAGTTCAATCTTTGAATTATCCCAAAAGAAATCAGAGAACAGTGCTTAGAACTACATTCATAAAAACTTTTCCCTTACTACAGTCAATGTGCCAAAGAATGAGTCCCAAGAGGCAAGCAGACCAAGAAATTAAAGATCTACGTTTTATAATAAATAAAACGTCGCTAAATTATAAGCAAAATAATAATATCAACAATGAACTAGTTTTCAGAGGTTACTTCATATTAAGAAGATCAACGAGCAATTGTAGAGCACCAGAATCCCCACAGGCCTCCCATATTGCAGCTCGAACTTCTCCATCAGAAGGTTGCTTCTCTCCATCAGAACCAACAAGCTTCAAAGAAAAAACAGAAGATTCAATTAGGATTCAACAACAAAGAAATTAAGTAATTAAATAATTAAAGCAAACAAATTGTAAAAGTAACTAACAAGAAGCCCTTTATCAAAGAAATGTTCATATCCAACCAACTGAATACAATAAATTACCGAAACACAACTGAATACACAAAGCAGAAGGCAACATAAACATCCAAGCATAGATGAGAATAGGTACTACTTAAGAAGCCACACGCACCTCTTGCAGCAATGATGAAACCTGATAAATTTCATCTTCCTGCATGGCTATTGTCCTCAAGGCAGTTAAGAAATCTTCGGGGAAAACAAGCTTTTTTACGTAAGAAGGCATCTTGCGCTGCCCACACCAACTATAGTTGCAAAACCGATCAACGGTGCATTTATCATTGCTTTCTTTCTGTGGGGTGGATGGTGGAAAAAAACCATGATCCAGCAAGCTTCTAGGTAAAAGACACCTCAGTTCAGCCTTCTGTGAAAACAATCAAGTTTGTTAATGAAGCAAATATTCATATGTACAAACAGATATATACACAATATGCAGATGCATTAACATACTCATATACAAAACTTGCTTCACTTTACTATAGGAATCAAAATAATCCTCAAGACGGCATATATTACTGAAAAAATTACAAAAGAAAAATACAGAGAATAAGTTAAGATTGTTTAAACTGCTGACCTGTGCTTCAAGAAGCTGTACTTTGAATTTAGAAAAGGGGACACTCTGAATAGCCTCTAAAGGATAATGAACCTGTACAGTTCATTTATTTCAATAAGATTTAAATCAACTAATTATAAGGCCCTGTTTGGGAACCTCACTTTTAGCCAAAAAGCCAAAAAGTTACTAAATTAGCCAAAAAGCCAACAACTCATACTAAAAAGTCAAAGATTCTCTTTTCTCTCTACTTTTTGCACATCTTTTCGTAAAAAGCCAAAAAGTCATCCCAAACATACTAGTTTTTTTTAGTTCATATTTTAGCCAAATAGCCAAAAAGTTACTAAATTAGCCTGTTCCTAAACGAGGCCTAAGTCAACAAAAAGGCTGTTTTATTTTGTTGTGGCCCCGTGTCCTTGGACATGGGATTAGATGAATTAGACACTTAAGACACAAACCCACATCCCACACCCAAGTCCATGTAACATAGGCCTGATGTTAAAATAGCATAATGGGAAAGATAACATGAATGAAAAGTAGACATGCTAAAATTTTGAAACAAATAAATTACCATGACATAGTCATCGGGATTGTTATCAATAACAAATCCATATAGGTACAGCAGTTCCTGCATTAAAAAATAAATACATAAATAAAAGGAAGAAGAAGAATATCAAAAGGCAGACAAAAGCTTCCACTTGCCTGTGCAGCTGCATCCAAATAATACAAGTTCCATATATATCAAAACTTGTGTGGCATAAATAATCTAAACTAAGATCAATCATATCAGTAAGAAATGAGTACAATTCAATTATAAACCTGCTGTCTGCAATCATGCATAGTGCTATGGTTCTAGTTGAAGGCAACACAAACACAACAGGAAAGCCAAAGAAAGTGATGTAAGGTAAGGTAGAGAGAAAATAAACTAAAAATAAGTTCTAGTTGAGTTTTCCAAAATATTTTGCAGCCAACTTATAACAATCTTCTGACCGTTAACCCAAAACATAGTAATATATGTCCAATAAGTCTTGTGAACAAATAGAAGTTTGAAAGCTAAACCAGTGAAAGACACATATGCTGTTGATCATGGAATTTACGTAAGGAATTATGTACACATATGGATATAGGTGAACATATCACGAAGATGATACATATGTAAGTAATTATGATAATAGACATATGGTGACCTCCCAGTGACAACAGACATTACCTCATTTCCTTTGTTACCATAGCTAATAGATATCTCTTTCTCGATTTGGAGATGACTTTGACCAGCTTTCAAAGAGCGACAAATAAAATGTCATGATTAGTTAGATATTGTGGTAGCTTAACAAAAAGGAAAAGGTAGAAAGATAGAACTTCATCACAAAATGTTACAACTACATAAATTTAATTTTAGATTAGATCAACAAGGAAAGTTAACACCTGTATAAAGGACAAAAGAACAAGAAAGGGAGAGGGTACTACCAGAAAGAAGGTACATAGAACAAGGAACTCCTGTTATCAATCCTGTTCCATCAACTTCCCAAGTCGCGGCAGCCTTTAAAACTGGACAACAATTTTGCAGCAATGTAGACAGAATGAATACACAAGAAAACCTTAGAATCAGTTTGAATCTAAACCATGAAGAATATAGAAAAATCACCTAAGCAAAATAAAATCACCACATTAGCCCCAAATTGGTGCCTTGGGCACATCTATGCATACCAGTAATGAAACAGTTTATGTATGGATCGTTCTTATGCATACCTACTTACATGATTGCACGCATACAAGCAAAAACCTTGATGCTAAGGAGTTGAGAGGAGAAGGTCATACAGAATTATAACTATCCAAGAAAAAAAACAGGCTAAAAATCTTACTACTACTCAGCAAGTATTGTTATGGAGCATCATGAAGCAACTGGAGAGGATACACGGTACATGCATCCACAAATTTACACCGTATGCAGCAAGGAAGGAGTTAAATTCTAATAAAACTAAACGGACACTTTAGCAAGAGCCTAAGACCATCACTCTAAGGAACACTTGAGTAGATTGATAGAAAGGTTCCACTATAGGACTAAATAATACATCTGAGACACAGGAGAGGAAATGTTATAAAGAGCTGAAGTACCACTTCTTGTACAAATAAAAAGATAAAAAGAAAATAAATTTATGACTGCAATTTGTGGGAGCAAAAATGAAATGTAATAACCCGACCCTCTCATATGCTTTAATTCTCTCCTTATAGGTGCGATTATATGTGTGCTTATATGTTTGATGTGAAATTCCATGTTTTAATGTGTGAATTACATGTTCATAAATTTGTATCTGTCGGTTATGAGAAAACTATTGAAATTACGCCCTCTAGACTAAAAATCGAAAGCCTTAGAGGGGCGATAAGCCAAAACCGACCACATAGATATGATCAACATGATTTTTAGAGTCTAATATAAATTTTGGTAAAATTTTGATTCGGAATAAATTATCCTGTGTGTTTTCGGCTCGGACTCTAAAATTGACGGTCTAAATAGGTTCAGAAACCGAAATGGTGTACCTGGCTATGTTAATTGGAATTTTTGGGATCATTTGGAAGTTTAATTAAAAATTTATTTCGTTTGATTCGTTAAGGTGTGTATGAGCCACCTTTAAGTGTATATATATAGATAAGTGATATAAGCCATTTGAGCTCATCTTTATCTTGATTTAAAACACAAAAATCTGAGGGGAGAGAGAGAGTTCTAGAATGAGAAAAGAGAGAGGGAGAGCTCAAGGAGAAGAAGGAAGAGAGAAGAAAAGAGGAAAAAGGAAGAGGGAACTTGAAGAGAACATTGAAGTAAGCTAATCTACAACAAATTAGTCAACTAAGGTAAGCATCTTCCTTTAATTTTATGAATACAAGTTGTATTCCTCATGAGATCATATAATCTAGGTTGAATTAAGAAGTTGAATGGTGTAAATTGGTGTAAATTGAAGTAAGAACCCTAAAGGAGAAGATTTCTTTGTTTTATCATCTTGGGTATATGAAATTGGACTTGGATTCCTCGCACTTGTTAGATTTGAGAGTTAATTCCCTTATGTTTGCTTATCTTGAAGTTGATTGTGAAAAGTGGAGCCTTAATCTTGAGGTTTTGTATGGTTTGAACTCATAAAATTATATATGAAATGAAGATCTATGTGAATTTGGAAGAAAAGGTTTGAAAAAAGAACTAAACAAGGATTTTTATCTTTCTTACTTAAAGATTCATTGTATTTTTGATGTTTTGATTTAGAAAACAATCATAATCTCATATTTTCTATTAGTTTTACATGTTTTTGAGTGATTTGAGTTGAAACCTAGCTTGGAAAACGGAAGAACAAGTGTTAGAACCAACAGATATTTTCGATAGCAGAATTTTGCCCAGAGCCGCACGTGCGGTGGGGCTTCCTGCACGTGTGGAAGTCTATTTCCAGCAACATTTTGTATTCTGAAATAATTGCAAGTGCCCCCGCACGTGCGGTTTTGGTCCCGCACGTGCGGAACTCCATGTTTCAGCCCAATTTCAAATAAACATATCTCTCTCATCCGAACTCCATTTTAAGTGATTCTTGAGCCTAAATTCAAGCCCCCGGAAGTCTAGTTTCCAATGGTGGTGGTGGTCTCATATCCAAATTCGAAGTACGCAAATAGATATGTTCAAATTAGTGAAGATTGTTCACTTTCTTTTTAATCGTTTTGTGCTATTTTCTCTCCTAACCCTGTTTCTTTTTGTTTCTTCCTATTTTCCAAGATATGAATTATGACCCATTGAGAACTAATGATTTTAGAACCAACATAAATAATTGGTTAAGAAGCAAAGTAAATGATCGGTTTATTTGATTAAGAGAAGTAAATTTGATCAAGAGAGTAATTCTATGTTTCGATATGTTATGCTATGCGCATTGTGATTGCAGGTCAAAATTCGAGAATCAGTTAACCAGTTCTGGAAACCACTGAGTAATAGTATCGTAAAGATATGTTCGCTGATAATTATTTTGATATAAATGATGTGATTTTTTAAAATTATGTTTTATTCGAATGAATGAGTTTCAAGAAATGTGATAAGGATTCTGGATACGAAATGTGATTTGCTTATACTATGATAAGTGGGCCCAAGGCCGTTCTGGTTATACTAGGATATATGGGCCCAAGGCCGTTCCGTTTTATGTGAGAGAAGGAGACATGTTGATGTTCCATCTACTCTATGACAAGATCCGTTTGGACCTAAGGTCATTCCGAGTAGCTGTTATCATGTGATTGGGCTCGAGGCCGTTCTGTACTAAGTATGGGCCCGAAGCCGTTCTGTATCATATGTGGGCCTGAGGCCGTTCTGTATCATATGTGGACCTGAGGCCATTCTGATAAATGTTGGGCCTGAGGCCATTCTGTGGACCCGAGGTCGTTCTGTAAATGTGATTTAAGAAATGTATGAATTTATATTATTATGCTTACAATGATGTTGGGCTCATTCATTTAAACCTTTTTACTGTAATACTCATTGAGCTTCGTTCACTCCGTATTTTATATATATGTAGGTGATCAATCTGGAGACCAATATTAGGCCAGCCTCAGGAGTCCTTTCGTGGACCTGTTATGCCAAGACTCCAAGATGGAGCTTTTGCCCTATTGAGATCCTCTATGTAAAGTTTGCCCTTTTGTCAAGCCACCCAAGATGCGCCTCTGTGTCGAGGCTTTAACTTTGTCTTGTTAGACTTATGTATTTTATTGAGTCTTATGTCCATATGTGTGAGATATATAAGATTTGTATATGAATATAAATTACTAGTGTGTCTAAATATTTTAATTATTCTAGTTATCATGTATGCACAAGCTCAATGGACATTATTATTTGTTTTGCTTCCGCTATAGGCCCCAATATGATTTAAATATTTTGAAATTTTGTTTGAGGCCGAAGATAATCTAGGGTTACTGGCCGGTCATGATCCAAACTTTTAGGGACGAGTTTGGACCGTGACATGAGAAGTCTCAAATTCCTGATCAGACACCAGGTGACAGATGAGAAAATTTCTATAAAACCAGAAGCACAAACACAACTAGCAATGTAGGTGTTTATGGATTACAAATAACTTCACCCCTGCATTTATCTTTGTTTGGATTGTGTTTGAAACTGCGTAAGCAAAGAAACTAATAAGAAAAGTAATAGTTTACACAAATAGGCTTCGTAACCCAAGCAATCTTGACTTCTTTTTCCACACAATTTTATACTGGTAGGAGATAGAGCTTATGCCTCGTTTGTCAATGGGCTAAAATAGTCAAAAAGCCACTACAGGTTGTCACATCATTCTCTCTATTTTTTGCACGTCTTTTCGAAAAGAAAAAAGAAAAGAAGAAAAAGTCAACTAAAATAGCCAATTCCCAAACAAGAGTACCAACTAGCATCCAAAAAAGATGCCACATCATCAAATGCCTTCCACACCATTACTTATAGAGTAAGTGTCTTATCAACAAAAGATAACAAGCACGAAGGGGAAAAGGGGGGCCAAAAGAAGGATTTTTAAGTGAACCAATAACGATATCAAAGACCAACTGAAATACCGTGGTTGCAAAAATCAATGCCAGGGACAAGACCCTCAACCCAAACAGTCTCGCCATGTATCGCAGTGGATGTCACTCCAGGGACTTGGCTTTCCACCCCAAGAACCTCAAGCCCTATAAGAAAAAAAAAAAGAACACTGATATCAGTTCACCAAGCTATAATATCAACTAAAAAAGCAGATCATAGTAATTTCATCAGTAGACAACTAGATTGCATCGTAAGAAAGCTTCGACTTCATGGAAATGTAGTAAGGAAAACATGGCCTCACCTTTTCCATCAACCAACTCTCCACTGGAAATATTACTAATGGATGCCTCAGGATTTCCGTTAAAGCTAGGCAAGGTGTTGTCTTGCTCATCTTGTACTTGCGGAAAGACATATGAACGTGGGAAAGGAATATTCAGAGCCCGAGTCCAAAATATTGAATTTGCCCTACGATGATGATGTTACTCAAGGCACAATCGATAGACATATATCAAGGAAATAACTAAGATGCAAACATAACTCACAACAGTTCTTTGAGAAGATGCTTACCAGAGGAAGTCTTCAAAACACACTTCACTGGCCAAGAAGAAACACTTTTAAGTCAAGAATTGAACAGCACCAATAGGATTTAAGTTAACTTGAACAGCACCAATAGGATTCATGCCAAAAGATAACTACATTAATGAATTTGAATTGAAGTTTTATTTTTATATATGTTACATTACTAAAAATTATAAAAATAATATTTTTTATGAACGTATCCCCGCCGTATCCGTATCCTAGTTTTTCAAATTTTGTCGTATCGCCGTGTCCGTATCGTATCGTGTCCGTATCCCGTATCCGTATCCGTACTTCCTAGGATTTAACTGATAAAAAGAGTAACAATAACTGCAATGCATGCCATATCTATAGAGAGATGTTTGTAATTCATATCATATGTAATGGAAACAGATTCACAGAAAACATGATGGAATCTCCAGGTGTGACAATCATGGGAACCTGCTAATTTGACTAGAATTGTAAAAACCTTGGAGAATAGCTAGCAACTTGTAACAAATGTTAACAACTCTGAATGAGGGGGGCAAAAAACAACTAAATAAAAGCCTGATTTAGTGTGTAACGTGTGCGCTGGGTACAATCAAATCTCTCTATTTTCTCATTTTGGTCTATAATATGTTGCACCTATATCCAAAGCACTGTTTATTAAGTCTTAAAATACAATTATTATATTGCCAAAGTCCACCAATTCAATATTTGATTCCATCCCTGCATATGCTATTTGATGTACAAATTAACAATTGGTGCCTTTATTCACTAAAACATAATATCAACTCCATCTTGAAAATAAATATTACATGCCTATTTATAAGCTGCTACAGTCTTCCTATTCCTACAAAGATTATGATTCCATAATTATAAGTTAAGAAACTTGGACCAGCTAGTAAATTCTAGACCTAATAATGATTCCATAGAAGTCTCAATAACATAATTTGACTCGTAACAAAACCCATGGGTGACCACTACAGCCCATGACTAGCAAATTACAAAATTATCAAAATACCCTCAGCTAATAAACATTAATATAATGACAAAAATGATGCCCTAAATGTACTCCATGTAAAATTTTAGATTTTGTCAATGGTAAGCTTCTTGCCTGGACTTGAAAACACTGGGACTCAATTGATAGAAATGAGACACCTAATTTGGGCAAGCAAACTTCCTCAAATAAGGAACATTTACGCTTGGACACTCATGTTGTACCCATTACTAATAATTTTTACCGATACATGATAACTCTACACAGTGCATTTTATTCTCGGTTTTCACATCACTGCCTGTCAATAAGAAGTTATACCGATTAATGAGGTTCCACTTCTTTGCACAGTGCATGCTTCTGATTTTTTATTTATTTATTTATTTATTTTGTTCTTGAATTTATTAGAGACAATAAACAAACAACTACTTCGGTATTTACACAACCATGCCATTTTTCAGTATTCTCAACAAACAATGAAAATAACTAGTATTGTACGTCAATAGTATTAGTAAGTAAGCTAGTAATAGTATTGACACGACTAAACTCAAGCAAGGCAGGATAAACCAACCTGTATCTGCATTTCCAATAATTAAATAAAATTAAGAAACAACTTTCCACACACCTTTCTGTATCATCGTTGAGAACCAAAAGCTTTTTCACCAAATTCTTTAATTTATCATCGTACAAAGAATGCAACTTTTTCTTCTGTAACATAAACCTGTCTTCAATTAAATATGTTGGACAGTGAAATTTAATTTACTAAATCCAAAAACTAAAATGAAGCAATATAAATCAACAAGTCAATGACTAAAAAGACAAAAAACAATTGTCTATGACTGAGTGTGAAATAAATTAAAGGATGTAATTGTTTCATGAGAAATCAATTATCTGAAGAACAAAAAAAGGAGAAGTAAAAAAATGATTTTTTTTTTTTTTTGATAAATAGAAGTAAAAAATGAATATTGAAGCAGCATTAGTTTGATTTCTCTTCTTTTTTTTTTTTCTTTTCTTTTTTATATCAGCTTGGAGACCTGGAATAAATCCTTCACTATGTGCCAAATAACTGACAAAATTCACAATTCAAACAATTTGAATGAGACTCACCCGAATATGTAAACAATTTAACTATTGTAAAAGCACTGACCTGCAATTCAGTTGCCCGATACAATGTAGTGCCTTTCAGCTCCAAAAACTCATCATCGGTAAACCAAAGCGGGTTCCCAAATGTGGTTGGAAGCATATCAAGATAACTAAGTATAATTTTTTGCAAGATGTTAATACCATTAACCAACATAGACAGACACATACCATCTCAAAACAGACCAAATGCAGGCTATACTTACGGCTTCCAAGAAGAATTCTTCCGGAGGCGTTCTACAGTTAGAAACAAATTCATCAAGAACCTGTCATCTACTTCCCCTTCCTCAAACATTGCTCTGCACTCTGGCCCCAAAATAGGATCTTCAAGTACTCTCATCGGAGTTATAGCCAAATCTAGTGGAACCACTAGTAGAACCTCTGAGTTTCAAAATTGACAGTTAATTCTATTTCTCTTCTGATGGAAAACAAAAATGATGAAAAAATGAAAATTATGGAAAGAATAACTTTTGATGTTGTTTTAGTTCCACAAATTGCTGCTAAGCATGAGGTTTTTATTTTCCCAGGTATATCATCATTCAAATTTCCAACATCATTTATATTTCATGTTTACTTAGCATCCATGATTTGTTTCCTAACCTCGAGTCTGATCGCCAAAAAAAAATTAAAGAACTCGAGGGAATGAAAAGAAAACTAACATTTGCATTTCATTTTTATGTCCTCATTAGTCAAAAATCCAAATATATTTCCCTGAGCTTAGCTTTATTGCTGCTAACAATTAGGAGTGAACTAAAAGTAAAAGTAAACTCCTAACAAACTTCCTTGAAATTAAAATTTTGAAGTTGCTTTTTTTTTTCTTTTTTTCTTTTTTTTTTTTTCTTTCTGGGTTCATACACTCTCACATGACAACATCTTAATTCAATAACTTTACTCCAATTTCTTTTTTACTTTTTTCAACATTTTCTCACCAACCAAACAGGCCACAAAACCAATCAACCCAACCCAACAACAAACTAAAGTGAATTAACAATAAAAAGAGTAAAAGAAAGCTTTTAATTACCATCAGAGACATCATCAGATAAGAAGAGGCCAAACCCTTTGTTCGAATCGCAGTACTTGATCTTGCAACCGCGTAGTTCGACCCCATTCAACTGAGTTTAAATTCGAGTTCAGATAAAATCGAAAGGAAAATAAAATAAAATAATCCATGTAAAATTAAAGTTAATAAATGAAGAAAAAAATTAGGGTTTTAGAAGATTTTGGTGACCTGCAACCACTGAAGGAATCGATCGAGCTTGGCTTGTTGTTCAGGGTTCGCCATTGCTTCTGCTGTGGTGGGGAACTCTGGAAAGGTCGGCTCCACTCCACTAGTGTGGTGCGAGAGGTCTCAGAGTTTGAGGTGGGAAGTGGCTTGGTTTTTTGCGTTTTTTTTTATTTTTTTTTTTTTTTTTTTTTTTTTGTTATTTTAGTTTGGAATTAAAAAGTCATGTCTGTGAAAGATTTTTTATTTTTTTATTTTTTTTTTATGAAAGAAATAATATATATTATTGATTGAATATAATATTTTATTTTATTGAAATAAAAATTTTATTTTTTTTTAAGATTATTTTAACCAAAAAAAATCACAAACAAGTTCTAACTCAAGTGACTTCAACCCGACGAAATTCATTTTCTTATACGTATCTTATAATTAAAAAAAAAAAATTACAAAAAAATCTCAGGGTTTAAATTGTTTTTCACATTAAATCCCAACATTTTAATTTTGACAATTTAAATTCTATATTTTTAACCCTGTCTCAATGTTGACCCTCCATCTGTCTCCGTTTGTTTGGCTTAACTTTTTACACTTATTTGATACACGTATCACTTTTTGATTCGTCCATAATTATTATAATTATTTTATTTGACTCAAAAACTAGGAAAATGGACATGGAGAAATTCTTGAAGACTCCTACACCAGATCATAATGTCATTTTCTGAAAGTTTTGGTAACTCATTGCCCTTGAGATTACCATCAAATGTTCCTGGTGAATTAGGGATTGAAATACTTGAAATCAATACAATGAATCCTGAAAACGAATCACCGCAGAGGGAGCATAGCCTATGTTCATCTCCTGATGTAGAGCAGACTAGACGAAACTTATCCATGGATGAGTTGAGTGATGAGGTCAATTATGGAATTGTAGAAGTGCCCCAACTGAACCCTAATTCTGAAGCAGAGAGTGATCTGTCTACACTTCATCAAGAGGTAGATAAAAAGGAAATAATGGTTGATGGGAAAAGGACAATAGAAGGCAGTGTAGATGGTTACCAATCTGACCTATATGTACACATACATTACATATATTATATATATATGTAAATCAACCTGAACCCACCTTGGCCAAGGCAGTTGGCGGTGGAGAAAGATGGGTTGCATGATGGCAGATATGTAATTTTGGTGTTTACTTGTCATTTCTCGTGCATTAGGATTCAAACACTTGGACACTTATTCGGACCCTCTTGCATAATGGCAGATATATAACTATGGTGTTTACTTGCCATTTCTCATCTATTAGGGTTTAAACACTCGGATACTTATTCGGACCCTCTTGCATGATGGCAGATATGTAATTTTAGTGTTTACTTGCCATTTCTAATGCATTAGGGTTTAAACACTCGGACACTTATTCGGACCCTCTTGCATGATGGCAGATATGTCATTATAGTGTTTACTTATCATATCTCATGCATTAGGGTTTGAAATTCGGATACTTATTCGGACCCTCTTGTATGATGGCAGATATGTAATTATGGTGTTTACTTGTCATTTCTCGTGCATTAGGATTCAAACACTCAGACACTTATTCAGACCCTTTTGCATGATGGCAGATATGTAATTATGGTGTTTACTTGCCATTTCTCATGCATTAGGTTTTAGACACTCGAACACTTATTCGGGCCCTCTTGCATGATGGCTGATATGTAATTATGGTGTTTACTTACCATATCTCATGCATTAGGGTTCGAAAGTCGGACACTTATTCGGACCCTCTTAGATGATGGCAGATATGTAATTATGGTGTTTATTAGTCATTTTCTCATGCATTAGGGTTTAAACACTCGGACACTTATTCGGACCCTCTTACATGATCGCAAATATGTAATTATGATGTTTACTTGCCATTTCTCATGCATTAGGGTTCGAACACTCGGACACTTATTCGGACCCTCTTGCATGATGGCAGATATGTAATTATGGTGTTTACTTGTCATTTCTCATGCATTAGGGCTAAAAAAATTGTGGAACTAGTGGCTAAAAAAAGTTATGGAACTAGTGGCTAAAAAAATTTTTTAGTCAGTAAAAATAAAATATTTAGCTACTAATTTTTTTAGTTGGGGTTTATTGGTTATTGGCGATTAAAAAAAAATTTAGTCGCTAAAAATGCCAGAATTGGCGACAAAAAATTTTTTTTAGTCGCCGTATATTGAGTTTTAGCTATTAAAACCGTTAGTCGCTGAATGGAAAATAAAATTTTCTTTTTACCTTTGGCGACCAAAAATTTGGTAGCCAAATTTTCAGCGACAAAAAAAAAAAATTTAGTCGCTGTATATTGAGTTTTGGCTACTAAAATTATTTAGTAGCCGAATGAAAAATAAAAAATTATAGTTTACCTTTGGCGACTAAACTTTTGAGCGACAAAAAAGAATTTTAGTTGTTGTATATTAAGTTCTGACTACTAAAACTATTTAGTCACCGAATGAAAAATAAAAAATTATTTTTTTACATTTGGCAACTAAACTTTTGGTAGCCAAAAGTTTATTTTCAACGACAAAAAAAAAAAATTTAGAGATAAAATTTTTAGAGAGAGACATTTCAAATATTTTGGAGGGATTTATAAAATACTTTCAATGACTAAAAAATTTTGATCGCCAATAACGATTTTATATATCTCACGAGTCACGATTCTCTCCAGTTTTTCTCTCATTCCTTTCCTCCGGGGGACGGGCCAGATTTGGCCACGTCAGCCCACAATAAATCTGGGGCTCAGATTAATTAAAAAAAAAAAAAACTTGCTTACAC
Organism: Camellia japonica; assembly: GCA_030407325.1. Lineage (NCBI taxonomy): Eukaryota > Viridiplantae > Streptophyta > Magnoliopsida > Ericales > Theaceae > Camellia > Camellia japonica. The sequence goes on from JAPPVO010000019.1 coordinate 110,018,994, forward strand.
ATCTGTCTCAGATGTCCCACTAGTACACACTCTCTCTCTCTCTCTCTCTCCCTAATAAAAAATTAAAAAAAACCATTTTAATCTTTTCATTTTATTTCATAATATATATAATTTTAATATAAAAATTTAATTTTATAAAAAAAAATATCATAAATAATATATACTTTAAAATAAGACTAATATTAAATATATTTAATAAAAAATTAAAATAAATAAAAAGTAATTACTATGTTTAGTTATGTTTTAAAATTATTATTTTTTAAATATAAAAATTAATTTGATGAAATAAACAAAAATGGGTGTGTTTGGTTTGTGTTGTAGAATAGTTTTTGAGATAAAAAGTACGAAAACTTGTTTGGTTTACATTTTTTCAGAAATTATTTTGGAAAATTGTTTTGGGGAGAGAGTTTAAAAAAAAATAATTGATTTGATGTGTATAAGAGAGAGTGTGATTTTGGAAAGTAGGTAACCAAACAAAATTTTGATATTTTTTTTTGAAAAATTTGTTTGGTTTGATTACTCTTGAAAATTTGTTTTTAGAGAATTTTTCCCAAAAATTTTTCTGAAAAACAAACCAAACAATATATATTTGAAATTCTCAAAAACAATCTTCATTCCAAAAAAAAATCCTACGAAAATAAAAAAAATATGATCATATCATCTCTCACATTTTTTACATATTTTTTTTAAAAAAAAAAAAATCAAAAAACTATCTTTTAACCATCTTCCCAAAACTCCTTTGTATTTGATTTGTACCTATGCACATATTGGATTTGTGTGTTTTTTTTTTTATTTCCTTTAAAAAAAATTATTTTCATATGATTTTTTTTTAATGAAGATTGTTTTTGAGAATTTCAAAAATATATGATTTTTGTGTGTTTATTTCATCAAATTAATTTTTATATTTAAAAAATAATAATTTCAAAACATAACTATACATAGTTACTTTTTATTTATTTTAAGTTTTTATTAAATATATTTAATATTAGTGTCATTTTAAAGGTATATTTTCAATGATATTTTACATTTATAAAATTAAATTTTTATATTAAAAATTATACATATTATGAAAATAAAATAAAAAAGATTAAAATAGTTTTTTTAAATTTTTTATTAGGAGAGAGAGAGAGAGAAAGTGAGTGTCAGTGAGTGTGTACTGGTGGGACGTATGAGACAAAGGTGTCAGCATGATTTTATTTTTATTTTTTTGAATTAATCTGAGTCCCAGATTTATTGTGGGGGTGACGTGACCAAATCTGACCCGTCCCCCGGAGGAAGGGCAGTAGAGAATGGCTGGAGAGGATCCAAACTCACGAGTCACGCCCTTACTCTTCTTTCTCATCCTATCTTTCTCTACTCAATCCAAACCAAACCCACATTTTCTCTCCCAAATTTTCTCCGCTAAACACTTCATTTCAAATCACATCTTTGAATCTATCTGCTTCTATGATCTTCTGTGTTATGAGAACCAAAGCAAGCAACCAAAACATGTTCATGCGATTCACACAGATCTGTGAGTGAGCCACACAGATTGCAGATCCACACCCCATCCCTGTCTAAAACATTTCACACTACCGCCTCCTCCTCCTCCGCCGATCTTCGTAGATCCACCGCCACCGCCACAAGATTCAGAGGCTTCATCACTAAGAAGAACTCTGCTCCATTGATGCTTCGTCTCGCGTATGCTTTCTCTTTCTCTCTCTCTCTCTCTTCTCTCTCTCTCTCTCTCTATCTATCTATCTATCTATCTATGTATATGTATATGTATATATATATAAGTATATCTTTACCACCTAATCATGCTGGCACTTGACTTGAGTACAATATGTATTTTAGCATATTACTGCGTCAGTACATAAGTGCAACTGCCTATGATATAAGCTATTTGATCTCATGGATCAAAATCTTGTTATAGCAAGGTGTACATTGCATTGTATATTGATTAGTTGCTGCTTTAGTTGACCAGTGAATGATTTGTTCCTCTGTTTCCAGTGAATGATTTCCTTTTTAAATTTTGAATAATTTTTAGTGTAAGTCTGAACACCCATTGTTCATATGTTACATCTGTTTGGATGTTAATCTCCTTAGTGGATTTTAATTGTTTTTTATTCTGCTATCTACCATTTGCAGCCAGCAGGTTGGAAGTTAAAGGAGGAGTACTTGCCTTCTGGTTGGCTCTGCCTGGTATGTTTTATGGCATATGTTTTAGATTTGGGTTCTTAGGTGCTTAAGTAGTTGGAGATATAATGGATGGTTTGCTTAAAAGTTCTTTTTATTCTGTCATTTAGGTTTGTGGTGCTTTTGATAAATAAGATTATTTTACTGGTTTTGTTTGGCATAAGCTAAATTGGCTAAATTAGTTAATAAAAACAAAATAGATTAATTTAGTTAATAAGATAAAATATCGCAAATAAATCATAATTATTTTTTTTTTTTTACAACCATAAAATGAACTATAAAAAAAAAAGGGAAAATTATTAATAAATCTCATTTAGAAGTGTTTAACCCAAAAAGTCCATAAAGGAATTTTTTAACCTATTTAGTCCCATGTATGTATAGTTTTATTCCATGAAGTCATTTTTCTTGTTTACATTATTTTTCTTGGACACTTATGCCCTTATATTTAATTTTTGATACCCTTATAAATATTTTTGAACGGTTAGCAATTTTATGATGTGAACATTCATATTTTAAAATTCACATTGGTAGGAATGTAAAATTGGCCCGTAGGCGGCCCGAAACCCCTCCGCGAGCCGGGGCGGGCCCGGGCCGTTGACAATATGAATATTCACATTGACATGTTAACATTCACATTAATAGGAGTGTAAAATTGGCCCGTGTCCCGTGGCGGCGCGAAACCCGCCCGCGGCCCATGGGTGGCCCGGGGCGGGCCCGGTCTGGCCCGTTGACAATGTGAATATTCACATTGACATGTTAACATTCACATTGATAAGAGTATAAAATTGGCCCGCGGCCCATGGGCGGCCAAAAGCCCGCCAGCAGCCTGGGTCAGGCCCGGCCCGGTCCGGCCCGTTGACAATGTGAATATTCACATTGACATGTTAACATTCACATTGATAGGAGTGTAAAATTAGCTCGCGCCCCGTGGCTGCCTGAAACCCTCCCATGGCCCGTGGGTGGCCCGGCCCGGCCTGTTAACAATGTGAATATTCATATTGACATGTTAACATTCACATTGATAGGAGTGTAAAATTAGCCCGCGCCTCGTGGCTGCCTGAAACCCGCCCACGGCCCGTGGGCGGCCTGGGGCGGGCCCGGCCCGGCCTGTTGACAATGTGAATATTCACATTGACATGTTAACATTCACATTGATAAGAGTATAAAATTGGCCAGCGGCCTAGGGCGAGCTCGACCCGGCCCATTGACAATGTGAATATTCACATTGACATGTTAACATTCACATTGATAAGAGTGTAAAATTGGCCCGCAACCCGTGGGCAGCCCGAAGCCAGACTGCAGCCCGAGGCGGCTTGGCCCGACCCGTGACAATGTGAATATTCATATTGACATGTTAACATTAACATTGATAGGAGTATAAAATTTGTCCACTGCCCGAAACTTGCCCGCGGCCCGGGGTAGGCCAGGCCTGCCCGTTGACAATGTGAATATTCACATTAACATGTTAAAATGCACATTGATAGGAATGTAGAATTGGCCCGCAGCCCGTGGGCTGCCCGAAGCCCGCCCACGGCCCGGAGCAAGCTCGTTTGGGTCCGGGCCCGAGCATGTTCGAGACCCTAGGTTAGGGCTTAGGTCATCACTTTGAAGCTCGGCCCGGTCCATCGGCCTACTTAAGGCCCATTCAAGGCTCGATCCGAGGCCCAGCCCGCTCAAGGCGCAATGTATTTTTTGTAGAAAATAATAAAATTTTGGTAGAAAAAATTAAAAAGAATTAAAAAAAATGGCCAGGCCCGCCCAAGCCCGACCTAAGCTCGAGGCTAGGCCTAGGCCCACCGGCCCGACCCGAGGCTCGATCCATCGGCCCATCCAAAGCCCGAATACCCTTGTGTCAAGGCTAAGGCCTGGGCCTAATTTTTTGGCCCGTGGGCCGGCCCAACCTGGCTCAATAAAGGCTCGTTTGGGCCCAGGCTCGAGCCTAATCCGAGACCTTAGGCTAGGGCCTGGGCCATCACTTTGAAGCTCGGCCCCGCCCATCGGCCCGGTTAAGGCCTATTCAAGGCTCGGTCCGAGGCCTGGCCCGCGCCGAGGCCTAGTGTCTTTTTTTGTAAAAAATAATAAAATTTTGGTAGAAAAGATTAAAAAGAATTAAAAAAAAAATGGCCAGGCTCGCCCCGGGCCTCCCACGGGCCATGGGCGGGTTTCGGACAGCCACGAGACACAGGCTAATTTTACACTCCTATCAATGTGAATGTTAACATGTCAATGTGAATATTCACATTGTCAACGGGCCAGGCCGGGCCCGGCCAGCCCTGGGCCGCTGGCCAATTTTATACTCTTATCAATATGAATGTTAACATGTCAATGTGAATATTCACATTGTCAATAGGCCAGGCCGGGCCCGCCCCGGGCTGCCCACGGGCCGTGGGCGGGTTTCGGGCAGCCACGAGGTGCGGGCTAATTTTACACTCCTATCAATGTGAATGTTAACATGTCAATGTGAATATTCACATTGTCAACGGGCCGGGTCGGGCCCGCCCCGGGCCGCGGGCCAATTTTATACTCTTATCAATGTGAATGTTAACATGTCAATGTGAATATTCACATTATCAACGGGCCGGACCGGGCCCGCCCATGGGCCGCAGGCGGGTTTCGCGCCGCCACGGGATGCGGGCCAATTTTATACTCCTATTAATATAAATGTTAACATATCAATGTGAATATTCACATTGTCAATGGGCCGGGCCCGTCCCGGCCCGACTCGAATTTTTCCGGGCACCCACGAGAATCGACATGGGCCGGGCCCCTACACATTGACGATATGAACATTCACATTGACGGTGTGAACATTCACATTAGGGGTATTTTGGTAATTATGTCACCCATAGGACTTATTGAAACATAAGAAAATAATGTGAACTAAATGGAACATAAGTAAATGAAAATGGTATTTTGGTCTTCTTATCTCAAATACTACTTAATGGAATAGTAAAAAAGAATATGGGTTAGATGGAATAAAACTCTTAGAAAGTGGATTTATCAAAAAAGCTCTAAAAAAAAAAAAGTCAAAATTGATTCTTTAAGTCCTGTTAAAATAGTCAAAAAATCAGACTAAAAAAATTTATCCCAAATGAAAGTGCATGTATGTGGGAATGAGGGGTTCTTATGAGTAATAGAGTAGTGTGAGTGAGTGAACCAAATTCTTTATTTGTAATTTTTTACAAATCAATATGATAAGTTTTATCAGTAATTAATTTATTACTGAATACGTATAATTTTATTTAATTTATCAACAAACATACACAATTACAACTTATATGTGGATCAATGAAATAAAAATAATATTATTAAACTAGATAAATATTCTTAACTTTCATTTTTTTTTAAGTAATAAAAAAAGAAAAGAAAAGTGAGAACAGTGTGTGTGGACATGAGGGAAAGTCAGTACTAGGAATGTAGAGTTTTTTCTAATGGTGACCAACAGGTACGGCACGATGGGCATTCAATCGGAACCGATCCTTTTCTCTCTGTCTTTTTTCCTTTTGACCTTTTCTCAATTTAATTTAATTTTTTTTAAAAAAATCTCAGAATTTTAACATTTCAAATTCTCCTTTACTTTTTTAAAAATCTCAAAATTGAATAAATCTCCTTTTCTTTACCTGTTTGTTTGTTTGTTTGTTTTATGTCTATGAAATCTCCCAAGTGAAGTGGGATTTTGTTTTGAAAGAAAATGCTTAATTTTTTTTTGTCTTCAATTAATTTTGTTGCTGTTTTTTATTTATTTATTTATTTTTATATCCATGCTAATCTGTTAAATCAATTAGCTACTTCACTAATATTCCTCATTTGCTATATCAGTTATAATAAATATTGTGCAATTAACTCACAAACTGTTTGGTCATTTTTCATTGCTTACCTCACTGGTTTTTGTTATAGATTGATGATGTTGGCATGGATACAACAATGTTTTTGGGCTAGATTGATGATGTTTGCATGGGCGCAATTTACTTTATATTTTTGTATATGGAAAACATGTACACCTGATATATTTTGTTATTGAGATTTTTTTTAATTTGAATTTTAATTGTTGGTTTGGATAATATATGTATTTGTTGGATTATAATATGTTTATGGATTCTTATTTTCTTTGATATGCACAATTAATAGTTAAGTTTTGTATATAGTTGAAAATTGAATGTTACAGGTTGTGGAAAAATATTTTTATTGAATGGTTGAGAATTGAATGGATGAATAGATGAATAATTTTGTACATGCACAGGTTACAGGTGACGCAAAAAATATTACAGAACAAATTATAAAAACTAAATGAGACCTTTTGGCGACTAAACAAATATCTTAGAGTTGGCTTTTGGCTACTAAAATTTTAGTCGCCAATTGTCAAAAGTGAAACTTTTGGCTACTAAACTTTTAGTAGCCAATTGTAAAAAAGAAACTTTTGGTTACTAAATTTTTAGTCTCAAATTCTCAAAAAGTGAAACTTTTGGCTACCAAATAATTAGTCACCAAACATATATGCTCAATTGGTACTAAAAAATTTAGTAGCTAAAAGTAAAAAATATATATATTTAATTATTTTTAAAAAATATATGGTGACTAAAGTTTTAGTCGTTGATAGGTTACTTTTGGCTACCAAACAATTTTAGTTGCCGATTATCTTTCTCAGACGAACTATTAGCGACCAAATATGTTAGCCACCAAAAGTAATTGGCGACTAAAATAAGGCTTTTAGCGACTAAAATTTAGTCGCCAAAAGTGAAATTTCTTGTAGTGATAAGACCTCAATTGTGGGGTTGATAATCTTTTGGATTGATTTTGAAAAGAGAGAGAGAGAGAGAGAGAGAACTGAGAGAAAAAAATAATTATAATAATTATGGACGAATCAAAAAGTGACACGTGTATCAAATAAGTGTAAAAAGTTAACCCAAACAAATGAAAATAGATGGAGGGTCAACATTGGGACACGGTTAAAAATTCAGGATTTAAATTGTCAAAATTAAAATGTTGGGGTTTAATGTGAAAAACACGTTAAACCTTGGGTTTTTTTTTTTGTAATCCCAAAAAAAAAAGCATAATTTTATATTTTTTAAGTCATAATTAAATATAACATGAGACATATTAAAGAATTTATAAGTTATTACTAAAATAATATCATAACTAAAGAATAAAATTGATCATAATAACTAAAGAATAAAATGACATAACTAGATATGCATATAGTACATCATTTTTAAGGGTGTGTATATTAGAATTTCCCATAATTTCTAATGCCAAAATAAATAGGTACAATTATAATAAAAAAAATTCCAAAGTTTGAGTTTTTTAACGAAATAACTCCCGATTTTTTAATTTTGTTAATTTAAATTCTAATTTTTCGATTTGTTTTTAAACAATCAGTCTATTTTTGTCAAGTAAAATTGATAAAAAAGAATATTTTAGCTATTAAACTCAATGTGTATATAAATAAAATTTCTAAAATACAATTTTTCACTGAGTTACTAAAATACTTATTTTTCTATCAATTTTACTTAATGAAAATATGTAAATGTTTAAATTGAAAATAAATCAAATATTTAGGTTTAAATTAACAAAATTACAAATTTAGAGTTTATTTTGTTATAAGGATCAAACTCTATTTTTTTTTTTTTTGTAATTTCTCCAAATAAATAAATAAAATAATTCAAAAAGTTCTTGAATTTGTATCCTTTGTTATTAAATTTTTATTTAATTAAGTGGTTTAACTTTTAAAATTAATTCAATATAGTCTTTTTGTATTTTCGTTCACTTTTTATTGTTAAATAAATACTAGACTAAAGTTTTGTATAAACTTATAAAATTAATCATAATTTTTTTTAATATTGTCGAAAAAAAAAACTAATAATAAAAAATAAAAATAAAAATAAAAAAAACTTGGCACAAATGTCCGAACAATGTTGCTCAAGAATTCATCCATTCAACAACGTTACAAATTTAAAAAACCATATTTATAGATTATAATCATTTTAAATGTGACTTATATTCTATTAATTTTAAATTTATTCTATACAATTTATTTCAAAATAAATTTTTATGATTCATAGAGCAGTGTTTGGGTGTGAAAAATCTGTGCTTGTTGGGTTTTTTTTTTTTTTTTTTTAATAGCTACATAGAGTTGTTAAAGAAATCAAATTAATCGAGTTTGATTTATGTTCGGCTTGTTAAAAATTTGTTTGAGATCGACTCGTTATGTACACAGATTAAGTTTATGCACAATTTTAAATTTGTTAATTTTTTCAAGCTAAATTTAAACAATCTTGTGGGTGTTGATTTTTGACCACACAACCAAACAGGAAATTCAGTTTGAGAGCACGGGCAAAATAGATTAAGCCCGAACAACCTGTCACAGAAAAATAAGAATCCGGCAGTGCTTCGTCCATCCGAGGGCACTCCGACGCTCAGGTTAGTAATTTAATATCTCTCAAAGATAACCAATAGTGCTTAACTCACTAGACAGAACATAAAAAGAAGAAGCCTCACTCCTGTAGACTCAGGCTCAATGCTCATCCTGAACTCTTAGCTAGATAAGAATAAACTCCCTAAGAGCTTTATCTTTATCCAGATTGAGATCCTCTCATATTCTAGGACTCTTGTCCTTTATCCGCTCATCCCGGATTCCGATCTCCTTGCAAATAACCTCGGCATCATGACCAGGCCATGTGGTACCTCAGCTGATACTTCGGCATCACCTTAGCCACGTGTTGTCATTCACAAAATATGTCCCCACAACTGCCCCCTAGGTTTATTACCTCGGTAACCTGAGGTGATGGAACCTACATCGCTTGTTCATGTATTATGTCGGATAAAAATCCATTTTTTCCCATCGACGAGATCATTACTCGTTGGCTTCAAGTGCCCAGTACTTAACTGTCCATTCTTATCAGGGATCAAGAACCAAGAACCAAGAACCAAGTTCTTTAAGTATCTTGACTGAGATCGTTCTTTTAGTCGAGGTTTTTACTTCATTAAATCAAGAATTCCAATAGTTTTATTTGCTCATGAGTAGTCACGCGCATCGTTTTCTCAACCATTTCCGTCATGCGTCATTCTCTCATTGATTCGTACCTGATACGCGCCATCAGGTCGCGTCGCTTCTACGCACGCCGCCTGACAGACACATTGTCCAAAGCATGTCATTATGGTTTGCCGTCTTTTCGAATTTTTGACAAAACTCTTACTCTCACTCTACCTCTTCACTTTTGATTCTTGCATTTCCCTCTTTTGTGATCAAATTTTCGCTCTCTAGATTCCACCATTTTTATACCTTCGAAGCTCTGTACTTGCTCCGATCTGACTCTAATCTTTCAAGTCATCTAACTCCAGCATCTCTCTCTTCGACTTCAGTCGATAAGTCCCTGATATTACTGTTCGCATTTTTGAATGATTTGTACTATTCTTCGTCTGTTCTTATGTTCTGGTCACCATGAGTCATTTCTGGTCCTTTGAATTTTCACTGTGCTTTGAACTTCATCATTCAGAATGTCAAAGGTGTTTGTTTGCAATTTGCGCTGTTCATTTTATCTCTGTGTCTGCATACACTGTTCGTGGTTTTTGTACACACATACACACTGTTCAAGTGTTTGATGTTTTAACAATATGTCACTGCTCTTGACCTTGGCACATTTGCACATACCTGTTCTGTGCTCTTGAATCTCTGTTTCTTTCTTGAGTCTGAATCATGTTCTTTTTTGTTTCTCTTTGACTTGATTTCCAGATTCTTGCCCTTGTACCTTTATTTTCATGCTTTAGCTTTTAGGTTTGGGATTTGCCTAGAAACCAAACACTTAGGAGAAACTGAAACAAACTCCCCTTAGATCTGAGAAAACCTTAGCCCCAGTGCTAGTTTAGGTTTTAGACGAGATATTCAAACCTATATTCATCACCCTGTTGCCCAACCCCTTTACCTCGAGAAAATGGGTATGTTCAGGTAGAGGGTTGACCTCAAAAAAGCTCGAATATTTTAAGAGAGAATTTTCCATCCACGCTGACGTCCAAATTAGATTAGCCGGGGAGGAGGACTCCATCATGCCAGATGGAGACTCTCCATGCCCTTCCCTGTTGTGGCCTTCATCGAATGCGGACTTCGGCTTCTCTTAGATATTCTCTTTAGGGAAATCCTTCACTACTATAAACTCAACCCTATGCAACTAGCCATCAATTCTTACAAGGTTATTAATGGTATAATTGCCTTAGCTCGCCGAGAAAACGCTAGGATAACATTGGCCGACATTTAGTATTGTTATACCATGTGTGGCCTAAAGTCTAAAAAAAAGCTACATTTACTACTTGAAACCCAGATTCACTGCATACAAAATTATAGTCGACCTTCCAGACTCCAACAAGGGTGCTGGAGATGATTATCTCATCGTCTTGGGCAACTGGGAGTTTGCTCCTGATGATGATCTTCATCTCTTTCCTCTGCACCGATCGGTGTTTAAAGAGGGTGATGGTAAGAACTGAGTCATCCTTTTAATCATATTTCTGCTAGGACTTGTCAACTCATATATCTTTGTTGAATACTTTTTCCTTCTTGTTCTTTTTTGCAGCTCTTCCCCAGCTGGCAAAGGACTTCCGACAAACTTTTTTTCCTAGCAAGGGCTTGAAAAAGCTGTTCAGCCTGCCCATCGACAAGTGCAAAGCCCCTTTGCTAATCAATTACATCCCAACGTACAAGTTGGCTTTGCCCGACGTCCCTCGGAGAAGTCTAACTCCACGGTCTGCCTCAACCCCTCCAGTTACTTCTTTACCAAGAACTGATAAGGCTTCCTCTTCTGATCCAGTTGAGTTGCCTTCGACATCTGCCCCCCCAACTTATCCCGATATCACTAAGCCGACGCCAACGCCGACCTTCACCAAGCGTCCCTACCGACAGAACCCGAAGTCGCAGATGACGAGATTCTGAAGAATCGACATTTGACCCAATAAACCAACCAATTGCTCTACCAGCAATTCATTTTGGCACAAACATACCGTTGCTGCAACCGCCGAAGAGATAGGCCGCAGCAAAGTCGTGGAGGACCTCTTGGCCGACCTCCCAGGAGTTGTTATCGTTCAGTCTTCCTTGTCTCAATCTTAAATCCAACCAAAGCCAAAAAGGGTAAAGAGGGCCAAGGCAAAAGCCCCTGTTACCCAAGTTGATACCGACGATACTGTGCCAATCTCAAAATTGGCTGAGGTTGAAAAGAGTGCCTCCAACGCCGATAAAAGGCCTGCTGAGGACGAGCCGATCAACACCTCGCGATCAAAGAAGCCGAAGTCCCAGGCAGCCGCAAGCCCAAGTGCTTTTAAAGCCGATGATCCCTATGCTTTTGCCATCACGATTGGAGACCAGCCAATCAAGGCTGGTAACAGTGCCATTGATAATATTGAGGTCGGTGTTGCTCTTTCCACCGTAGTCTTTCTCCAAACCAATCTAAATCGTATGGCCGAGATCTCAAGGTATAAAAACTTTGCTTTAATGATGCAACACTCTGTTCTGGTAAGCCTTTAACTCTTGTCTCTTTTGGCCTTTTAGTTCAAGTTCTCATATTTCAACATTTTACTAATTTGTTTATTCCCTTTATTCTCAGGCGATCCAGCATGTTCATTCCTTTGCAATGAAAGCTGAGGATTTGAAGAAGGAATTGGTCCACAAGACCAAGGAGGCTGCTGACTTCCTCACTTTTTTAAACAACGTCGAGGCCAAGATGAAAGTGTTGTTGGATCAGGCAAAGGCAGCTAAACGAGCCCAAGACCAGGCCGAGGAAAAAGCAGAGGCGGTAGAGGCTGTGGCCGAGGTTCTCAAAGCCGAGGCTAAGGAAGCTGAAACAAAAATCGTCGAAGCCTAATCAGAGCTCCGAAAAGCTTTGGCCACAAAAGAGGCCGAAATCAAGGCTGCTAATGAGAAGGCTTTCTCAGAGGGGCAGGCTGCCGTCCGTGACGCATACAAAGCCTAGGTTACTCAAGCCTGTAACCAAGGCTTTCTCCTCAACTGGAGTGAGGCCCTAGACAAACTATCTGTTCCTACAGACTCCCCTTTCCGTGATACCAATCAACTCCAACTGTCATTCCTTCTTACTCCCAAGGATTTAGAGGACGAAATCGAGGATGAAGACCCCAAGGCTGATGATGCTGACAAAGAAGAAACTGCTACTGGAGCCAAGTCCCCAACTCTGAATGAGCAAGTCTTGGACTTGACTCATGATGAGGAAGAGGACTTGGTTTCCAAGGGTGCCTTTTTCAAACAAACTATTTCTGAAGCCAAGGTCATTTCAACTGAGAAAAACATAGATAAGACATTTTTGGAAATTGACGCCGAGATAGCGACGGAGAAGGAAACCACACTGCTAACCAAGGCCGACACAACGCCAACAGCCGAGGTTGAGCAATCTGAAAATGATGCCCATGCCTCCAATACACAGAATTTTCTTTGATTCTAAACTCTTCTTCTTTCAGTTGTCTTTTGTTTGAACAATGTTAGTTTTATATTTGGCCGATGTGCCCCTTTTGTCTTTGTAGATGAACAAGTAATTTTTTATGCCAGACCGAAGTGCCTTTTTGTATCTGAACAAATTTCTTTCCTGAATGCAAGTCTTATTTTTTCTTCCAACTGTTGAATGTATGCATTCTTTTCTTCTATGCAGGTTTACTACTTTCATACTTAGAATATTTTTGCATTTCTTCAAAGTACACCATAACTGTATAATAACTTCGAGCTATAATACCTCGGATATAAACCTTGACTGTTTTCCTCGGCCAACCATTGGCATACCTCAGCTAATACTTTAAAAATATCAAAATATTTTTAGAAATATTATTCAGTGTTGCTTTTCTACCTCCATATGCTACCATCTATTAAGACTTCACAATTTCGAAGTTTTATCAACTTGGTTAGTCACCTCGAGTAATATGTATGTCGGATACTTTATTTGTACTTACCTTAGCTAACTCCAACTTGTAAATTTCTCTGAAATTTCAACAAGTGTTAAGCCCATTGCAAATTTTTCTGAAAATTCCAACAAGTCCCAAGCTCTTAAGTTTATTTATCATTCATGCCCCCTAATGTCAACCTAAGTTCCACTTAAGTTCACATTAAGTACGTGTCTATGGTCTTTCGCCGAAGTCAGATTCAAACAAAGACTTCCCAAGGTATTTCAACCTTGGTTTCTCTGTTAATGAACTTAGTTCTCTTCTAAGTTTCACTCTGCCGATATGGCAAGTCCAGGTTAATTTCAACTTAGTTCAACTCCATTATATGCAAGTATATTTCAACTCTGCCATATAATGAGTCTAAATTATTCGTCATGTTTCATTCAGAAACATCGCAACTTAGTTCAACTCTATTATATGCAAGTATAATTCAACTCTGCCATATAATAAGTCTAAGTTATTTGTCATGTTTCACTCAGAAATATCGCCAACTTAGTTCAACTCTATTATATGCAAGTATAATTCAACTCTGCCATATAATAAGTCTAAGTTATTCGTCATGTTTCACTCAAAAACATCACCATAGGACTGGTCAGTCCTATCACACAAATTTTAAATTTATAAAAATCAAACTAAAATTTTATTATTACTTCGGCTAATGACATAAACTTCAAAAAACAAAAAATCTAATGATAGAAAAACTTCAAGTTGCAAGTGTTCCAAGGTCTTGGCAACTCTTTGCCATCACTGTCCTCAAGCCGATATGCCCTATTGCCGGAGACCGAGATGATTCTATGAGGCCCTTCTCAATATCTCGAATCTTTGCAAGGGGTTCGGCTTCTACCTACTTTGTGAAGTAATCAATTGCTACCAGTAGAAACTTCCTTTGTCCAGTTGTTTAGGGCAGTTGTCTAACTAGGTCCATACCCCACTGGGCAAATAGCTAAGAGCTAGTTACTGGGTTCAAATCTACCACTGGTTGATGTATCAAAGGTACAAATCTCTGACACTTCTCGAACTTTCTGATATAGGCTTCAGCATCCTTCTGCATGTAGGGCCATCTGTACCCCTGAGTAATGGCCCTATGAGTAAGTGATCTGTCCCCAGCATGGCTGCCACATACCCCTTCATATATTTCATATAAGAAGTCTTTAACCTGAGAATGATGCACACACCTCAAAAAGGAGCCAGCAAAAGACCTTCTGTAGAGATGTCCTTCTGCTGTTAGGCTAAACCTTACCGACTTCAGTCTGGTCTTGTGCGCTTCTTTGCGATCATCCGGTAACTTGCCGTCCCTAAGAATCATCACTATTACATCCATCCAACTTGGACCCATCTCCACACACATTGCTTCATGCTCTGTAATCAGTAGTTCCACACTTGGGCCTCACAAATAATCAATAATTTTTGTCCTTGCCTCCCCTGATTTTATTGCATTAGCCAGGTTAGCCAAGGCATCGACATGGCTGTTGTTATCTCGGCTAACCTGCTATAGTTGGCAATCCTGAAATAAGGCTAGCAGTCTAACAACTTCTTTGACATAAGCTATCATTCTTTCATCTTGGGTTGCATACTCGTCTGTTGTCTAGTTCACAATCAGTTGGGAGTCACAAAAGACTATCACTTCATCGGCTTCCATTGTTGCTGCTAACTTCAGCCCTACGATCAGTGCCCCATACTCTACTTCATTATTTGAGGCCTTGAACCCCAAGTGAATAGACTGCTCTAACATTCGCCCATCTGGCTATACTAACACTACTCTTGCTCCCGCTCCTTGACGGTTTGAACTTCCATCAACAAACAGGCGGAATGAGTCGTCGATGTAGATGTCGCAGGGTTTTGGTTTCTCTACCTTCTTCTGTTCTACTGTGAGATCTTTCTTTCCCAACTGGGTCTCGTCTTGTTCCCCTGGACACCCTAAACCGCGGCTTACTGGAGCCCGATGTGGGATAGAACCAGGTGTGAACTCGGCCACAAAGTTGGCAAAAACCTGGCCTTTGATTGCCGTTCTAGGCCTAAACTCTAAGTCATATTGGCGTAATACCACTGCCCACCTGGCTACCCTGCCTGTCAGATCTCCTTGCTGTAATAGGGACTTCAAGGGATGCTCAGTCAATACCACAATCTTGTGGGCTTGGAAATAATTATTCAACTTTTTGGAAACCATCACTAAGGCCAGTGTCAATTTCTCCAGGGGCAAGTACCTGGTCTCTACGCCTCCTAGGGTTTTACTTATATAGTATACTGCCTTTTGTTCTCCCTTCTCTTTTCTGATTATCATTGCACTCGTTGCGTGCTTTGAAACGGCCAAGTATAAAAAATAGTTCCTCTCTAGGTATTGGATTTGACAGAACTAGAGCTGTTGTTAGGTACTTTTTCAAGTCGGCCAAGGCGACTTCGCATTCCTCTGTCCACAAAAAATCTATGGCTTTCTTCAATAAATTGAAAAATGGTTTACACTTATTTGAACTTCTGCTTATAAACCTATTCAGGGCTGCTGCCCTTCCTGTCAGCATCTGTACTTGTTTTGCCGATGTCGGGCTTTTCAAGTCCAGGATAGCCTTGATTTGATCTGGGCTTGCATCAATGTCCCTTTTAAGAACCAAGTATCCTAGGAACTTACCAGACCCAACTCCAAATATGCATTTTGAAGCATTGAGTCGGAGCCGATATGTTCTAAGGATATCAAAAACTACCTTTAAATTGGCCAGGTGATTTTCGAGTTTTTTGGTCTTCACGACCATGTCATCAATGTACATTTCCACTGTTTTGCCAATCAGATGTTTGAACATCTTGGTCACTAACCTTTGGTAGGTTGCTCCTGCATTTTTCAGCTCGAAAGGTATCACTCTATAGCAATATAACCCTTTTGGGGTGATAAATGCAGTCTTTTCCTTGCCGGGGGATACATTGCTATCTGATGGTATCCCCTGTAAGCGTCTAGAAAGCTTATCATTTCATGCCCTAAAGTGGCATCCACTAATTAATCGATCTTGGGGAGTGGGAAATTGTCTTTAGGACAAGCCTTATTCAGACTGGTGAAGTCCACGCAGACTCTCCACTTCTCATTCTTCTTTTTCACAACAACTGTGTTTGACAACCAAGTTAGGTAGTTTACCTCCCGAATAGCTCTGGCCTTCAACAATTTGTCCACTTCATCCTCTACTGCCTCCACATGAACCAACATCGGCCTCCTTGCTCGTTGAATGATAGGTTTAGCCGACCTATCTACATTTAGTCTATGACAAGTGACATCGGGATCAATGCTAGGTATCTCGTACAGCGTCCAGGAAAACACCTCTATGTTTGCTCGCAATAATGACTCTAATTCCTTCTCCTCCTCCTCGGCCAGTCCTGAGCTGAGAAGGAAGAAGAGCTCTTTATCACCTTGTTGGACCAGAATTTTCTTTAAGGCTTCCTCGCTTTTGTCGACCGGCTCTTTGCCGACATCATCCAGGACCTCCATGTCCTCGTCCTCAATTTCTATTGTTTCTATCTCTCGCACGTTATATGTGGATTTTATTGCTGCCATAGAGCAATTCTTTGCCTGCACCTGATCCCTCTGACCTCCTCAATTCCATGCTCTGTTAGGAACTGCAACAGTTAGTGCAGTGTTAAGGGAACAGCCCTCATTGCGTGCAGCTATGGCCTTTCCAACATAACATTGTAAGGGAAAGGGGTGTCAATTACTGTAAACTTTGTGCTTACCTTCTTGGTGCTTGCCTGTACCTCCAAATTTATTGCTCCCAGCGGCCAGGTCGACATTCCATTGAACCCAACCATTGGGCTGTTGGACTGTTTCAAATCAACTCGATGTAGGCCGAGCCCCTTATAACATCTGACATACATGATGTCATAAGAGCTACCTTGGTCGATCAGAATGCACTTTACCTGACATTCTCCAATCTTGAAGGTCACTACCAGAGCATCGTTGTAGATACTGCACCATGTCCAGGTCTGTCTCAGAAAAGGACACCATTGGTCCCTGGTCCTCGTTTGTCTTGGGCCTTTTTGCTAGACCTGATTCACATGCTGTAAGTGCTTCACCTTTTGAGTCTCCCCACATACCTCGTTCTCATTGACCCTTGAGTGAATCACATTGATCACTCGAGATCCGTCTGCTTGCGGTTGCGATGCTGGTGGAGGCGGTGCTACCGGTGCCTGGGGTAGCCTTGTCTGTTCTTTTCTCGTTCTGGCCTCATCTACTAGGTCCCTTAAGTGACCTTATCTTACCAGATCTTCTAAATGTGCTTTTAGGGCTCTACAACCCTGTGTCAGGTGCCCATCTTCATTGTGGTAAGCACAGTGCTTTCCTAGGCTTCTCCTCATAGATTCGCCAAGGATCCTCTCCGGCGCTCTGTAATACGGCTGGTTCTTGATCCTTTCTAGAACTTTATAAACCGGGATCCGGAACATAGTGGTGACTGCCTGTGCAGCCCTTAGTCCTGTTTCTTGTCTATTAAATCCAGTATTAACTCGACCTCGTTTCGGCGAGTCATTTCTCTTTTCCTGCTTCGGTGCCTTTGCTCGGATGTATCCTTCTCTACTCTGGCATATTTCTCGATCCTTGCCATGAGCTCCTCTATACTCTTTGGCAGAGTCTTTGCCAGTGACTTTCGAAGCATGCAGTTATCCTTCAGGCCGTTCTTAAAAGACATGACCGTTAACTCTTGGTTGCATCCTGGTATTCGCTTGAACACCTCGTAATACCTTTTGGCATAAGCCCTGAGGCTTTCACCCTCACCAATTTTCAGAGCCATTAGGGAGTCTACCCTCAATGGCTGCAATTTGTTTGTAACAAATCTGGCCACAAACATCTTGGCCAGGCCTTCCCAACTCTTCACAGTTCCTCTCGACAACTTGTGAAACCAATTTGATGCAATTTCCCCAGAGGATGAGGGGAACACCTTGCAGAGCAACGGTTCGTTCCCGGTATACAGTGCCATTGAATTCAAATATAAACCAACGTGAAAGTTCAGATCGGACTTATCGTCATATATCTGGAACCTCGGCATATGGAACCTTTTTGGGGCCTCGAACTTATCCAACTCCACTGAGAATGGTGTTCTCGGCTTGATCGGAGATGTGACCTTGGCATTCTGTCGCTTCCTCTGGAGGTAGTCCCTCAAATCCTCCTTAGTCCGACCAGGGGCTCGACTGTCAACGGATTTCAGCCTTTTTGGTGCGCTGCTTCTAGTGTCATTATGAGTCCTCTTGGACTTCTCTTCATTCACCGTATCAAAACAAAGTTCCTTTCCTGAACATGCTGATGTTCCTTGACATAAGTTCCTTTGGTATGAGGCGTCTTCTGAGACTCTCCTCGCCCGACTTCCCTCGAAGGCCGATGTGAATGCTCTTTCGCCCTGTCATGCTGAGGGGCTGCTGGGACTGCTTTTTGCCCCTTTTTTCTGGGCGTCATTTATGGTCGCTGGAATCGACATGTCCTTCAATGGAAACGATGGTTGCATGACGTTGTTTTGCATCATGAAGTTGACAACCGATTGTAGGTCTACCAACTTGTTTGTCATTCCTTTCATTTCGCCGTCCCTCCTCAGGCATCTATTTTTCCATACTTGGAGGTCGCTTTCATTATAATACTCGTCTCGGCCTGCTTTCTTTGGTAGGTCTCCCTCTTGGCTGACGTCTTTATCCCCGGGATTCTGATTTCACGGTCCTTCATTAGGGTTCTCCTCCTCCATGTTAGGATCGGCGTGTTTACCACTCCAACTAGGGATGTCGTCCCCAATCTTCTCTCTATGTCCGTCATTGGCCATCTATTCTCCTTACGTTCTCACAGACGGTGCCAAATTGTGGGTGTTGATTTCTGACCACACACCCAAATAGGGAACTGAGTTGGACAGCTCCGGTAGAATAGATTATGCCCGAACAACCTGTCACAGAAAAATAAGAATCCAGCGATGCTTTGTCCACTCGGGGGCACTGTGACGCTCAAGTCAGGAATCAAATATCTCTCAAAGATAACCAATAGTGCTTAACTCACTAGACAGAACATAAAAAGCATACCTTAGACCCACCGGGGGTGCCTTGTTTTTATAGCTAGCACTAACCTGATCCCTATAGAAGCCTCACTCCTATGGACTCAAGCTCAATGCTCATCCTGGACTCTTAGCTAGATAGGGATAAACTCCCTAAGAGTTTTATCTTTATCTAGACTGAGATCCTCCCCTGTTCTAGGACCCTTATCCCTTATCCGCTTATTCCGGATTCCGATGTCCTCGTAGATAATCTCGGCCTAGCCGAGATCACCTCGGCATCATGATCAGGCCACGTGACACCTCGGCTGATACTTCGGCATCACCTTAGTCATATGCTGTCATTCACAAACTATGTCCCCACAAATCTATTATACTACTAGATAAAATTATATGTATTACAAAAAATCACAGCACCGAGTTGTCTCCATTCTACTGTTTATGCCCGTGTAGCTCACCACGAGTTCTGTCTCGATAAATCAAACCCTTTTTTTTTAAAACCATAACATGTAGATCATCTATAAAAAATAAGGTCGATCCAATAATCGTAATCACGTTAGTTTATTACATTTGTTTCTCAAAAAATAATAAGTCTAATTTTCAAATAATATTTAAAGTCTATTTTTTTTAAAAAATAAATATCATGAACTAATATAATTACGATTTTTAAATCGACTTAATTTTTTTTCATAAATAATTTATATATTATAATCTTAAAAATAAATAATTTAAATTATCGAAACTAAACTTATATTTAAATCATTAAAATCTCATTCAAAATTAATTGCTCATATAAACAAGTCAACTTTAACCACACAGATTACTCATTCAATTATAAAATGACAACTCGTCTATGGCGAAGGCACAGCAACTTGAACACAACTCGCCGCCAGCAAGTCTGCGGTCCATAGCAATTATTGCCTCCTTTTAATAATATTTTGATTTGAGAAAATCAAAAGGAAATTTACAAATAAGCGGTAATATTTTTAAATAATTACAGATTTATAAAAATACAATTTATAAATTTTTAATTATTTTTTAAAACTAACACTGATTTTTTATTTTTTCAAATTTCAAAGTCTGTTTTATCTATATCCATTAATATAGGTCGTTTTTGTAGAGATTATTTAAATTTAAAAGTTAATAATCATAAAGTATAAGCTAAAAATATTCAGCTTTGAGATAATCAATATTATTTTAGTTCATTTAAATTATTTTTATCTAATAAATTATAAACAAAATTACACCAAACAGTCTGACACAAATTCCTAAATTAAATTATAATCACCTCTTTTAAATTATAACAAATATTGAGTCCGGATCTAAATTCTTTCAATTAAAATACCTAAATTACTTTCCGAGCAATGTTTTAAAAATTGGGTTATGTTTTTTCATAGGGTCTGGACTGTCTCTGGTCCAAATCTGGGACAGTCCAGTCCAGTCCGGCCCATTGGGCCTATTTTGGGCCCCTTTTCGATAATCCAAACCGTTCATATTTTAGGATTTGTTGAGTATATTATCCCTGTAAAAAATCACGTCGATCGGATAACAGATACTATGTATTCGGATTACTTTTGTTTGGAAAAAAATGGACGGTTAGAAATTAACGATTCATAAAAAAGTGATCCGAATACATAGTATCTGTTATCCGATCGACGTGATTTTTTACAGGTATAATGTACTCAACGAACCTTAAAATATGAACGGTTTGGATTATCGAAAAGGAGCCCAAAAATAGGCCCAATGGGCCGGACTGGACCCTCTAGTCCAGACTGCCTTTTTCATGTCTTATTTGTCATAACCTAAAAAAGTCAAAAAGTTACAATTCTATTTAAATCAATCATATCATTTAAGTCACATCATCTTATTTAAGTCACATCACCTCTCTACCACATCACTTCAAATCCAACCCATACCCAACTTATATTTCATAAAAAGTCAAAAAGTACACTTATTTAGAATATCCTTAAATTTGATTGTATTATTTGAACATTATGAATTTTATTTCGATAATTTAAACATTTATTTTGTTGTCCCTCCGGGTATATGACCATTCATTTCTAAAAATGGATCAATCAAATAAATGTAATTTTTTATATTTTATTATGTTTATTTCTGAAAATTATAAATTACAAGTGTGTTTTTAAAAATAATATAAATATGTACACAAAATTTATAGATAGACAAAAATAATGTCCAAAAAAATTAATTTTCATTTAGATTCAACTTTACTGTCTGAAACTCACAACTTATATATATTAAAGAATACCAAATCTAAAACAAAAAAAGAGAAAAGAATACTATAGCTCGTTGGATGCGGTTGGTTTTTTTGACTTTTTAACTTTTTAGAGGTCTTTTGGCAACAAGCTAAAAAAATTAGTTTTTTTGACTTTTCAACTTTTTTACACAAAAAAGCCACCAAAAAAGTTAAAAAGCTAAAAAGTCAGTTTTTTACCAAATTCCCAAAACACTCCTTAGTTATTTTAGTATGGAGTTAAAAAGTCTCGTTTGAGATAGATTTTTTTGACTTTTATGAGAAAAAAATAAAATGATTATAGGTTGGATGTGACATTTTGTCATATTTAACTAAAATAACCTATTTTATCTTATATGACTATTTTAACCTAAATTTCTTCCCAAACAAGCTTTTTATACTCCGTTTGCTCATTACTAGGTGCAAATAGCATTTCTCAACTATAACATAATCAAAACTCACATTAATAAATATATATATATGGTATCTATTTACTTGTGTTATTATGAGTATAAAAATAGAATTTTATGTAACATGTTTCTATAAATTTCTTAAATATTTTTTCTATATATGATTTTGTGCTCATATCATCGAGGGTAATTATTTGATCTTTCAGAAATTTTAAAGTAATAGTGTGCCCATCTAATAACAAAAAGTTGTGTTTTCAACGCTTACTTCTTTTCTTTTCTTTTCTTCTTATATCAAATTTGAGAAAAATTTAAATTAAAAGTTTCATCTGATATCAAGCATTCCAATGCTAAATTTTTAATTTTCATCAAACAACCAGTCGATCAGGAGGACGACTAAGAGAATGTTCGAGCGGTCAACTGGCAATGGACAACTTTTCAAGTAACTGGTTGTCTAGGAGGACAACCGACCGGACAATCGACCAGTTGTCCAGCATACGATGAAGCGCAACGGCTCTTTCTAGAAATTTGATGAACGCTGAAGCCTTCCTTAATTTGATGAAACTTTTGTTTTCCCCCTCATTTGATATAGGTTTGATGTCAATGTTGGTGAAAAAAAAGTAAGCATTTTTCATCAAATTTAAATTTAATTCCAAATCTAAGTAAGTATTGGAAATGCTCTTACATGACCAAAAAAACAAAAAAATATATGAAAAATTGACAAACACATCCCAACCTCGTGGTATTCTCAAAACACTTGCCTTGTTTGGGAAGTTAGAGTTTTAGTCAAAAAATAACTAGAAAAAAGTCAATTAATTTTATTTTTTTTTACCTATCTTTTAATTATAAAAAAAAATAAAAAAATCAATTAAGAAAAAAAAAAACAATTGTGATATCATCAGTGTTAAAAAAAAGGCCATCGTGGTCGTGTCTCCGTGGCCAACTTCTCTTCAACAAAAATCGTTAAAACTGAGTTCTGATCCTTGGCCGCACATTCCTGCGGCCCTCCCTGCCGTCCTACAAAACGACGTCGTTTTGTATTTTATTTTATTTTTTTCCCTTTCTTTCTTATTTTGCTTTCCCCTTTCCGTTTTTGAACCCTAAATCTGGACGAGAGACCGACAGAAGCGACGATTTGGACAAGGGTCTGAGCCGACGAACGGAGAGGCGACGGAGGCGAGGTGAGGCGACGAATGGAGAGGCAACAGAGGCAAGGCAAGGACAGGCGGCGGTGAGGCGACTGGAGCAGCGAGAGACTAACAAAGAGAGTCGGTGAGAGATGAAGAGAGAGGGTGACGAGGTCCGTTTCTCTCCCTTTGGTCTACATTATAGATTAGTTTTGCATCATTTTTAGTTTTTCGATTTTTGGTTCACATGTTTTAAAAAACAGAGGGAAAAAAAAAATTCATTTTCATTATTGTGCACAATATATATATATATATATATATGTTATTATATAGTGATTATACTTTATTATCATTAAAAAATATTATTGAACACCCATGAATCTACTTATAAAATTTTGTAAACCTTAGCTCTGTTTTTTTTCACTATTTTGTTAGCATTTTGGATTTGATAGAATGTGATCCTTAATCCCACAGCACATATCTATAAATCTGAATAAGCTCTGTTTTTTTCACTATTTTGTTAGCATTTTGGATTTGATAGAATGTGATCCTTAATCCCACAGCACATATCTATAAATCTGAATAATTCCAAATCGGTTGATTACATATCTATAAATCTAAACACAAGCCTCGTCACTATAAGCACATTGAGTAGTCTTTATTAGAGTGAAAAGACTGCATAATGGTTTTTCTACTTTTTCTTAGATAGAAAGTAGCATTGAATTTCTCAAAATAGTTCCATGAGATGTATAGGTTTGTTAATTGTTTGGCATGTATATGGTCCCAAAAAAAAGTGTTTGAGATGTGAGGTTCATCTTTTGAGCCACAATCCTTTTTAGCAATAAATTTTGCCTGGCATAATAACAGTGAAATTTCTCTATTCATTTCATAAGCTTAATTTATCAACAAAGATTTCTTAGTTTTGGTAGTGGAGAGATTTTCCTTTGCAATAGTAACAAAAAAATTTCTCAATTCATTTTAAAGAATTTATGAATAGAGAAATTCCTCTCTTATCAACAAAGAAATTTCTCTCTTTTGGTAGTCGTAATAGGAGTGATGGTAGGATACTAGAAATACAACTATATATCTGCAAAACCTGTACATCTCGTAGTCATTGTTTCTCTGTCTTCTTCCATCACTATTTGTACTACCGATGGCTCACCTATGTATGTCATTTCTATTTGTTGTGTTCTTCTTCTTGATGTTTTCTATATTCCTCGATTGTCTCTTACTAT
Organism: Camellia japonica; assembly: GCA_030407325.1. Taxonomy (NCBI): domain Eukaryota; kingdom Viridiplantae; phylum Streptophyta; class Magnoliopsida; order Ericales; family Theaceae; genus Camellia; species Camellia japonica. The sequence continues at coordinate 110,043,111 of JAPPVO010000019.1, forward strand.
ATTATCTATTAGTAAACTTTCTAATTCCAGATTTAATGTTCTCTTTTCTTCATTTGGTTGTGTTGGTTTCCGTCTTCTCTTATTACTGTTTGTATTGGCAATGGCTCATCTATGCTTGATGTTTCTGTTAGTTCGTTTACTTTGGCTCTATATTTTTGCAGATGTCAACTTCAAGTGTTAATGGCAGTACGTCAAATCAATTGACATTTTTTAACAAAAATTGTCCTAAATATCGTAAAAAAGTAACTATTCGAATTTCCGATACGGAGCGAAACAAAAACAAATTATTTTATTGTTATCAAGATTGCAATGGTTTTATTGGATGATGCTTGCCTACAAATGCACAATGTAGAGGTGAAGGAGAAGTGCAAATGGAAAATATGCCAACTGTCGCCGAACAGTTTCGATTTATGAGCGAACAACTTCAATTTCAAAGCACGAAGATGATTAAATTAGAAGCAAACATAAATCGAAAACTGTCGTATGTATGGGTTGTTCCTATTGCTTGTAATTAGTATTGTATCGGTTATGAAGATGTAATAATATATATGCAAGTTATAGAAGTAGAAATAACGTATTTGTCTTTGTCTATGCATGTAATGTATATATTGTAAGAATGTTGGTATCAGTAATATCTTGCGGGTTGGTTGGTGCCATTTTTTGCTGATGTTTGTTGCACTTGGTGGTGGCACATTGTTAATATGTTAACATTTTTATACTTTATTCCCCAGATGCACTGTATAGCAAAATTCACCTATTAGTTATTCCACAAAATTCAGAAATAATCATCTACAAAATTTATCCTCCACAAAATTCACCTATTCTCATCCTCCAGAAAATTCACCTATTAGTTATTCCACCTATTCTCATTTTTGCTCTCAAATAGCAAAAAGCTGGAACATCATCATCAAACAAGAGGACTTGCAGAATTTGTAAACCAACCATTCCAAACTCAACCAACCATTCCAAACTTGCAAAATTTGTAAACCAACCATCATCTTAAACAACATCATCACCTATTAGTTATTCCACCTATTAGTAAACCAACCATTCCAAACTCAACCAATGAATAACAGAATTTGCAGATCTTTAAATGGCCAATAATAACAACATAACATACATATGTAAGGGGGCTACACAAGCTGCAGAATGGAAACCAAGTAACTGAAATTATAATCAACTAAATTTTGACATAGCATGAAACAAAACATTGAAAAAAATAGATAGAAAAGGACAGAAAAAATAACATATCCTTTCCAAACTGTAAATCCTTTCCAAACATATCATTTCCAAATATTATTCCCATTGCAAAAATAACATAAAAATTGACCCAAATCCGAACAATATAAAAAAATATACCCAATCTGAAAATATAATAACATCATCGTTCGTTCAAGAATGTCCATCTACATGATTGTCAGCAGGATTATGTAAGGCTTGTGACATTTGGACTGCAAAGTGTTGAACACTAGTACTTCGAAGCAACTCTTGAAACGACTAGGAGAATGTTCGAGCGGTCAACTAGCAATGGGAAACTTTGCAAGTAACTGGTTGTCCAGGAGGACAACCGGCCAGACAATCGACTGGTTGTCCGGCATACGGTGAAGCGCAACAGCTCTTTCCAGAAATTTGATGAACGCTGAAACCTCTCTTGATTTGATAAAGTGTTTGTTTTTTTTCCCTCATTTGATATAGGTTTGATGTCAATGTTGATGAAAAAAAAGTAAGCATTTTTCATCAAATTTAAATTTAATTCCAAATCTAAGTATTGGAAATGCTCTTACATGACCAAAAAAATAAAAAATATATATATGAAAAATTGACAAACACATGATTAGTTGGACACAACCTTGTGGTATTCTCAAAACACTTGCCTTGTTTGGGAAGCTAGAGTTTAGTCAAAAAATAACTAGAAAAAAGTCAATTAAATCTTTTTTTTTACCTATCTTCTTATTATATAAAAAATAAAAAAATCACTTTAAAAAAAACAAACAATTGTGATATCATCAGTGTTAAAAAAAAGGCCATCGTGGCCGTGTCTCCGTGGCCAACTTCTCCTCAACAAAAACCGTCAAAACTGAGACACCCCCCCACCCCCCCAAAGACAAATCCCCCTCTCCTCTCCTCTCCTACAAAAATCCAAACTACCCTTTTCTCATCTACTCTCTCTCTCTCTCTCTCTCTCTCTCTCTCTCATGGTTAATTCAAACCCCACAAAAAAGACCATGAAAACATCTACAACCACCATAGCCAATACAGCTTCATGGTACTGTGCTATTGTTGCTGTTGCCCTCATCATGTTAAGCTGCTCTTTTGAAGTACTAGAAAAGGAGCAAGACTACTACTCTCTTATCACCACGGCTGATGATGATGATACTGTTAGTCTCGGAGGGAACCACCAGCTCTTCATGTCGAACCCTCGACGACCTTGCGACGAAATCTACGTAGTCGGAGAGGGAGAAACGCTTCACACGATCAGCGACAAGTGCGGTGACCCTTTTATAGTTGAGAAAAACCCTCATATTCATGACCCTGACGATGTCTTTCCTGGACTTGTCATCAAGATCACTCCTTCATTACTCTAGCTCTAGGGCTTTTTTGTTATTTTTCTTTTTCTTTGAATAGCTCAGTACTGTATTTGGTTAACAAGAAAATGATTATGAGTACTGTGTTTGTTTGTTGGTGTGTATGCAAAACTACTATGACCAAGTGTTCAAATTTCTATTTTCTTAAGTTCAAAAAAAAAATTTCTTTTTCTTAAACTGCGATTTTTAAGCTTGATAGGAATTTCAAAAGAGTGTGCGAAAAAATGGATGAGATTTGAGAAGAGAGAGCAAAAAAGTGGGTGAAATTTAATTATATTTTATTTTTTTTTTTAAAAAAAAATTTATTTAAATTTATGATCTAAACATAATCTTAATGTATCAAAAGCCTAATATTTTGCAATTGGTGGAGAGACTAACTCTCATAAATGCTAATCTAACAATTAATCACTAACTTTTATTAATAAATAAATAAATCAATCAAAAGACTAGCGGGTTATGTATTAAAGTGCACTATCTTTGCCTTTTGTTAGGTAGAGCAATTTTAATGGTCAAAAATGGAAAAAAAAAAATTGAAACTTAATTTTCTTGTTTCAATGTAAATGTAAATTATATATATATATATATATATATATTTTATACTATTCCAACGATGATTTGCTACTAATCTATTGAAGTCTTTCTCTCTCACTAATCTAGTAGTATCAAGTTTTTTAATTTTTTGAATTTGTATTTTTTAAAGATGAACAAATTGTGATTATTGATATAAACAAACTTATGTAATTATAACTTTTAATATTTTTGAATTTTTATAATTTATAGAATTTTTTGTAATTTTAGAATATTTAAGTGTGTCCGGATTCTAATAGAAAAAGTGAATTATTCACCAGGAAAAAAAAAGGTTCTTCTATAGTTAGTCATCTACATTTATTTTTTGGATAATGTTATATAAACAAAAAATTTATACAAAATAATATGATTCATTTTTTTGAAATTATGTTTTCTTAATTTTTTTTTAAAAGAAAATTTTCTCAAATATTGCTTTCACCTAACTTATATAAATAAGAAGGATGAGAGCGATAGATTAGAGCAAAGTTTTCCAAGTAATCAAAACACAACTTGCTAGCTACTAGTGGTTGCCATTTGAACTAGGGCACAACATATACTATATCACTTTCCAAAATTACTAAATAAATCATATTAAGATTATTTTATGGTTAGTATAATTGATGGGTGAAGCAATACAAACACTTGTGGACACATCAACATTGACCCTGTCAAACTGATCATGATGATGGGCTTTAAGCCACCTAAAATTAATCAGGTTCAATTACTGGCCAGTCCATTTAGTGAATTTAAGTTTCATTAACTTTTTAAATACATCAATAAATCCTCTATTACCTATCTTGTCCTCATTAATTTATAATCAATCGAATCTTTTTATATTCCATTTTCATCCATCTCCTCTCTCTCTCTCTCTCTCTCTACCATGTTTCTAGAAACTTCACATAACACTAGCCGACCACCACCAACCACCACCACTGTCACTGTCGTGAAATCATTGTCTACCACCACTACAGCTAATGTATATATGCACCACCGCGACTATCTTAGATCCACCACCACTGTCACATATCCATATCCACCATTGCAGATCTACACTCTGTTGTCGTCTTCCTCTCTTGTTGCCGCTATCACTCGACTCACACCACCGCCTTCCTCCTTTGTTGACATCACTGTCAACCATCATTCTTCTCCGTCACTGTCAACATCACTCGCCTCAACCACCGTCCTCCTTTGTCGTCGTCAACAACACTCACTTTGTTTGTTATGTCGATTAGTTTATCACTGTTATTTTATGAAAGTTATGTCATTTTTGTGAGTTTGTAAGTAATGTTATTTGTTTTGAGATGAAACTTAGTTATAATGATTTTAAATAGTGATAAATTTATTATTTTTGTCACTGGAGATAGGTGAATATGCAATATGGTTAATCTATCAGTGATAAATTTATCATTGGTTTGTTGAATATGTTGTATACTGTTGCTAATTTTTATATTCATATAGTGATGAATTTGTCACTGATTTATCATTGTAGAAATGAATATGCTAGATAGGTCAATCTATTAGTGATAAATTTATCACTGTAAAGAGGGCAGATAATATATGGTAAATGCATGATTATGTTGATCTATAACATTGAGAACAATTATTTTCTTGTAAGACCTTTCCTTTGCCTTTTCATTCTCTCTCTCTCTCTCTCTCTCTCTCTCTCTCTCTCTCTCTCTCTTCTCTCTCTCTTCTTCTTCTTCTTCTTCTATTCTTTTGTTGCCATCAGATCTAAGGAAGTAGTGATGTGGTGGAGATGGACGTTATTTTTGCTAAAAAATGGTGTCGGGAACTGTCATTGGAAGTAGTTGTCGGATGTGATTTTCGGAGGTCATCACCGATAGTTGAAAGTTATTGTTGATGGCTAGAAGTGGGCGATGGTGGGTCATGGCAATGATCTAATGATTGACTTGTTGAAGGATGTGTATGAAGGGTATTTTGGAAATATTGATAGGTGAAAAAATGAGCAGGATTTACAAGTAAATAAGTCTGATCAATAGGAACGGCCTGTAAGTCTCTCAATTAATTATCTACAAGCTCAAAAAAAATCACTCGATTTGGTTTTGGAGTTTTCAAAATTAGTTTTAAAATTTAAAATTTGTATTTTTTTTTTAGTATTTTTTTTATTTTTTGATACATTTAATTTATATTTACTTAAAAAGTAAAATATTTGGGAAGAAATGTATAAAAAAATTAATAAATAGAAAAAAATGCAAAAAACATACGAATTTTTGTATTTTTAATATTTAGTTAAAAAGTTAACAAATTTTATACTTTGTAAGGGTTGTTTTGGGAACCAGATATTTTAGTTGATTTTTTATTTTTTTTACAAAAAAGATCTATAGACAAATAAAGAGAATTGTTGACTTTTTGACTATTTTAATAGGTTACCAAAGTAACCCTAATTGTATTTAGATTAAGTAGATCTAAAATGATAAAAAAAAAATAAAATTGATTAAAATAAAAAATAAAATTGATTAAATATCATTAACCATTTGATCGAATTGAATTTGTATCTACAAAAATGAATAGAAAATTTGATTTGAAGTAAAAAATTAAATATAAATACGATTTGATTAAAGATTATTGATATCAGATCAACTTGATTTTTTGCTGATATTTTCTATTTGATATGCTTTAAAAAGTGAACAGTTTGGATCATTGAAATGGATCCAAATGATAATAAGAAAATAGAAGTTAAAAGCATCTTTTTTCTTGTTTTCAGATAATTAATTTTTTCATAATTATTTTTACCTAATAAATTATAAACAAAAGTTGTACCAAACAATATAACTGTGATACCCTAAGTGTTTAATTAAATACCACATAAATATTTATAGCTATATATAATTATGATTGTATGTGATGATATATTATTAAATAAATAAATAATAATAAATAAATATATAAATCTAATTTGGCATTGAATTATCAAATATGAGATTAATTAGAAATTATTATTTAGGGCCAAATTAACAGAAATATGAAATTATAATTGGGCCAACTAAGAGTTAAAGATAGTAAACAAATAAATATAAAAGTAAGACTAAATAAATAATAATACTAATAGTGGGTGTGGTAGCAAAATAAATAATTAATTTTCTGTTGGTATACGATAAAGTGTAATTTAATTAGGGATTAATTTATTTATATAGTTATGCTAGGAAATTGGGCAAAAGTGTAATTATCATAAACATTTACTAAGATAAGTATAAATCTATGAGCAAATCCAGGTGAGTTATGAAGCAAATTCAAAGGAGGATTCAAGATCGGCCACGTGTTGGCCTGATAGTGGTCTTGCCTCCCTATTGAGAGGAGTTGCTCAAATCTGTGGGAGGAAAAAAAAAAGAAAGGAAAAAATGAGAGAGAAGCACATAAGTACTGAAAGTAAAAAACTTATAGTAGGAAGGTTGTGATAGTGGAGTAAGGCTAAGGGTCAATACTAAGGTGAGTTATATTATACCTTGAGTTACCATAATATATTTTATGTATGTTTTGACTTACCATAATTTATTTTTTACAAGTTATATTTTATAAGTTATATTAATTGAAGTTATGTTTTAGAAATATTTCAGTTACGTGGATTAATTTCTAAACACTATTTGTTTAAATGAAACACATGGATATGTTTGTTTAAAATTTAAAGAATATTTGATTATGACCTTATAAACAATTATGTTTTGTAAATACCACCACGGGAGTCCCACGCCTTGGGGGACTTAAATAACTATTGGCCTCTGTTTGGCCACTTTAGCCCTGTTTGGTGCTGCTTAAAAGCTACTTATTTCAGCTTTCAGCTTAATTTAAGCTATTTTGATGTGTTTGGTTTAGCTTATAGCTTATAGCTTTTTGGAAGTCAGAAATCAGCTTATTCTTTGAGTGGGGCAGGAGATACTTAATTTATAAGTCAGAAATCAGCTCATGTTCATAGTTATAAGTTATAAGCTGTTTAGGCATAAGCTATAAGCATTTTCCCACGGCTCTACCAAACAGGGCCTTTGTGGTCCTCTGTTTGTCATGGATCCATTGACCTCTGTTCTGATTGTCACTTCTGTGACCTTTGTTCTATTCTGTTCTGTACCGTGGTTATGGTTATTTATTTGCATAATTTATGTATTTCAGTTTATGCCACTTAAATGATTTATTTACCAAATTGAGTTATGTAAATATTTTGGCCTAACTAACTATCCATGGTTATTTTGTATTCCTTGTACTCTTGGCATAATATTTCTCACTCTGTTGTGTGCTTATAGTTGTTACCATTTTAGGTGACGAGATGTAGGGAAAACCGATAACCTCCTGTAATGGAACCCGCACGAGGATTGATGTTGAATCACTATTTTGCCTTTCTTTTTTTAATATATATTTTTGCTCCCTTTTGTTTCTACTCGGAGTCAGTCACTGAATAATAAAATATTAAAAGCCTTATAAATGTAATTTCTCTTATTAAAATAGTAAAATAGAGTGATTTCCTATTTAATTATTTTTATTTCCGCTTGCGCAGTTTAATTTGCTACAAGTAGAATAAGTTAGTAAGTTGCGATTCTAACCCTAAGCCCTAGGGTTGGGTCGTGACAATAACATAAACTTTCAAATTAAAATAAGCTATAATGAGCTTAAAGCAAAGGGATAAGCTTCTCTTTAGTATATTTTGTGAATTAGACCATACTATTGGGCCCGTGGGACCCACCATGGGTCCCATTTTGATTATCCAAACAATTCAATATGTAGAACTCGTTGAGTACTTCATCCTTGTAAAAAATCACGTTGATCGGATATCGATAGTCTCTTAATCGAAATATATTTTTGACAATGATAAATATGATTTTAAAAATAACCCATTGATTGGAACACATTTTTGTTAATAAAAATATATGATTTTAAAAATAAATTATTAATATAAATATATTCCAATTATAAATTATCGATATTTGATCAATATAATTTTTTATAAAAATAAAATATTAAACAAACACTACATATTAAACGATAAACTCCCAAACCATAACGAGGACTGGAGAAATCCTCCTAAAGAAAATGTAACAAACAATCCCAAAGGAAAGTAAAACTTGAGTGCAACTCTGTGACGGCTCGGGTGGCAAGTAAGCACCAACAATTAGGAATGGCAACAGGCCAGGCTGGGCTGGGATTGGGGATTACACTCCCCGTCTTCGATCTCTAAAGGTTAAAAAATCCCTGCCCTCGCCCCTGCCCCTACTCCCGATCCCTAGCGAGGAACCTATCACCCCCCTGCCCTCGCCCCCTAACGGGGATCGGGTTTCTCAACCCCAAAAAATCCCCGATCCTTTTTTTTTTTTTTTTTGAAATTTTGTCCAACACAAGAACAACAAATAAATTTAATCTGTTTTCAATATGTTTCATCATCATCATCATTGTCAACAATCATCATCAACAACAATCATCAATAACTTTAAAAAAAAAAAAAAAAATATCTGAAATTGTTATGCGCGCGAGCGCGCGCGCGCACACACACACACACACACATATGTGTGTGTGTGTGTAAATCAGTGGTAGATCTGTTCATCAACAACAACTAAAGATTTGTTCATTATATACACACACACACATATATGTATCTATCAGATCTAAGAAAACCCTAACAACAATAAAAATTGAGCAAACCTTAATAAAAAAAAATTGAGTTAGTTGGGGGTAATGAATTAAAATGAAATTGGTATTTCAAAGGGTACTGGTGTTGGTTTTGGTATATCGGCAAATGAAAATTATTTTGGATTTTAGAAGTACAAAGGTTTAAGGTTGTTTTGTTTTTCCTTTCCAGATGCTTCCTTTAGAGAGATTGCTAGAAACAATTTCTCAGAGCGTAAGATTAATTTAGCAGTTCTTAACTTTTGATGTTGCAAAGCACTAGCTAAGATTTGAAAAGAACAGGTTTTGGGTTAGCTTTGCTTCTGTTTGTAAAATGAAGATGCTGCTAATGCTTGTGTCAACTGACTTTGATCTTACCTTTGGTGTATAATATCTGTAGATGTTGAAACTTTAGATCAGATCTTCAAAATTTCAGATCTTACAGCCGGTAGTGGTGGTGGTGGAGGATTTTGATCTTGTGGCTGAACAGCTCCGGCGATTAAGGTTCGATTGGTGGTGAGAGAGATCATAGGATTCAATGAAGATGAGGTAGGGTGGCTGTGCGTGTTCGGTTCGAAGCAAAGAAAATGAGGTCGCGGAAGCGAAGAGGAGATTGTGGCTGCGAAGGTGGTAGTCGTAGTGATTGGGCGACTGCAGGAGTGGTGGCTGGCGAGAAGAAAGATAAAGGAGATGAGAAAAGAGAGAGAGAGAGAGAGAAATGAGACTGTCTGAGACTTGTGTGAGGTTGTGTTAGGGTTTGATTTATTTATATATATATATATATAGGGGTATTATAGTAATTTCAGTTTGGGAAAACAGGGACGGGAACGGGAACGGAAACGGGAATGGAAACGGGCCGGGGTTGGGGAATGTATCACCGTCCCCAGCTCGAAAATTGTCGAGAATTCATTTTCGAATACCATCCCCGGCCCATCAGGGATATTTTTCAGGAAAAAACCGTTCTAATCGGGGTCGGAGGGCTGGGTCCCCATTGGGCCGGGTTCAAATTTCCATATCTACCAACACTCAGACAAAATAGCGCGCCAAATTTGGCAAACGTTAGCATCGAGGGGCCATTTGGGAACATCATAAAAAAGTCAAAAGCTAACTTTTAATTCATTTTGGGTCATATCACATCTCATATAAAAAAGCTAAAAAAACAAAAAAGTTAGCTTTTAACCATCTTCCCAAAACACTCCTGACTTACCATTGACGTACACCGCATTATCATTTTGCTATAATTCTCTTGCTATTACTGTGCAAAATATCGCTTAATTCTTTAAAACCGCATTTACATTAATTTGTATTGCCCTATTCGTTAATCGCGATTTAAACTTTAAAATTTACAAAAATATTAGAGATTTCAAAAGTTTTAGCAAAATTTCTAGCAAATGTCTCACATGGGTATGAGACCCATGAAACTCACCTGGTGTGGATTCTATACCCATGTGAGATATTTGGTAAAACTTTTGGAGTCTCTAGCGTTACTCTAAAATTTATAATCTACTTTCGAAACCATTCTGCTCCGCTATAATTAATACATATATATAAATATTTTAACCTATAATAAAATATCAAAGTAAAAATGAATGTGATAAAAATTTAAGATGTAAAATTAATTAAAATTTAATAGTTATATATATATATGTAATATTATATAAAATTAATTTGTATTATATATAAAAAAAAATATTAAATAAATTAGTATTATATATTAAGAAAAATTGATCTAAGGTCCCTGCCCAACTTTTGATAGGAGGAGAGGTCTACAATAATATTTTTTTGATGCCTAAGGTCCCTCAATGTTATTTTAGGTTATAATAGAGATTTTCGTAGAACACGATGATGCAGATCGATCATGCCTTTTACACTTCTCCCTCTCTTTCTCTCTCTCTCTCTCCCTCTCCCTCTGTGTATATTGTGCGTCACTACTAAGCTTCAACAATAGCGGATGAAGAAGAAGAACAACCAACTTTGATATACGAATCAAGAAAAATCAAAGTGGTATCTCCAACAGATGGGGACTCCTCCAAATCCACAATGAGAATCGCTAGGGCTCTGTTTGTTTGAGTTTTGGAACTTTAGTTCTAGTATAATGTTCTCACATGGTGTTTGTTTGCAGCTTTCAAAAATTAATTCCACGCTCACTTTTGAAAACTCTGTCGAAGGCGGGAAAATTTGGACTAACCGGTCGTCCCACAAGACATTCGGCCGATTGACCGGAACAGTGTAATTTTTTTTAGCAATTGACACATGTTAATTTTTATATATTCAACAAAAAATATTTTTTGAATTTTTTAAATTTTTTTATGAGCTTTTTTAAAATTTTGAGTTGTGTGTTTGGTTATGAGTTGTAAGTTTTTGTATCAAATATCATATATTACATAAAAAATTCCCCACTCAATTCAAAACTCATTCACCAAACAAATTTTTCACACTCAAATCATAATTTCAAAACTCACAAACTCAAAATACAACTCCTATTCTCAAATCATATTTAGAAAACTCTACCAAACGCTACACAGGTTTCTCAAACCCTGCGCAAATCAAATTAATCAAGCAATCCATGTTCCAAACACTCCTCTCTTGTTTGAAATCTTTCCTCACAGTCTTCAACAATGGCCCTTAAAAGTCCTCTTCAGAGCCTAGAAACAACCCTAGAGAAGATGGAAGGAATAGGTCGAAACCTTAACTGAAAAACATGGTGCCATTTGGAACCAAACTGGTACTTGCGATGTTATCATGAGTTCTATATACGAAGTTCGCTGTAACCTTGATTTGGTACTTGGGTGTGTTGAGTTTTGGTGTCTTGAGACTAACTCGTTTGCGTTTCCATGGGGAGAATCCACGATTACCTTTGAAATTTCTCTGGATTTGGTCACTGTGTGAATTTTCTCTGAATTTGGCCACTGTGTGAATTTTCTCTAGATTTGGCCACCGTGTGTATTTTCTCTAGATTTGGCCATTGTGTGTATTTTCTCTGAATTTGTCTATTATGTGAATTTTCTCTGGATTTGGCCACTGTGTGTATTTTCTCTAGATTTGGCCATTGTGTGAATTTTCTCTAGATTTGGCCACTGTGTGAATTTTCTATAGATTTTGGCCACTGTGTGAATTTTCTCTGGTTGTTTACTATGTGTATTTTCTTTGGATTTTGGCTATTGTGTGTATTTTTGTTACTCTATGACATTCAGTGATGATTAGCCATGAAGATTTTGTCGTTCCACATTTTGTAGATCAATTGCATTGAATGTATATTGTCTGGATTTTTTAGTTGATAATTATTTATTTTTTTGGACAAATGCAAATCATAGTGACGTTAGATGCTCTGTTCTTTGAACTCTTCATTACTGTTTATTGAAGTCAGAGAAATTCTAGCGAAAATTAGAGAAATTCTTTGGAAATCTAGAGAAATTTTCCTTTCAGTGACTCTCTCTCTATATATATATATTGGTTGTTGTTGTTGTTGTTGTTTATTTGGGTGATTGATTTACGTATTGCACATCATGATTAGGAAGGCAGAGAAATTTTCTGGTTTGAAACCAGAGAAATTCTCTGACCTTACAAGAACAAATTCTCTAGGAAGTCTAAAGGAATTCCCAGAACTCCATGCCCATGGATTTTCTTTCTCACTTGCTCTCTTTTTTTCTTGGTAAAGTGAAGAGAAAGAGCATTTTTGTCTCTTGATGTTAATGTGTTTTCGTGTTTTGTGATCTTGAAAGTGAATTTCTCTGAACTTTTATTTGAGTCCACAGAAAATTTAAAGCTTGTTATTATAATCCAGAAAAAATTATAATTATTACAAATTTCTCTAGATTTTTATGTTGTATTTTTTTTATGTATTTTTATATTGAACAAGTTATTTTCCGCCTATTTTTCTTGGCAACCAAACAAACTTTATGCTTTATGGTTCGCTTGAAATCCAGAGAAAATCTATAGAAATTCTCTAAAAATCTAGAAAAAATCTCTAGCTTGGAATCCAAAGAATTTCTTTGGCCTTCCTAGAAAAAAAATTATGTGGGAAGTCTAGAGAATTCTCTGGATATATTATTTGGGTAATCAATTTGTGTATTACACATCGTGATTAGGAAGGTAAAGAAATTTTCTCGTTTGAACCCAAAAAAATTCTTGCAAGAATCAAAGAAATAAATTTCTAGATTAGGATCCAGAGAATTTCTCTAGACTTCCTAGAGAATTTCTATCGAATTTTCTCTGAATCAATGTTGAGGGACCTTAAACATTATAAAAATATTAGAGGTCCTTTATACTATAAAATCCTAATACCAGAAACATTATAAAAAAATTCCTATATATTAAGTAAAAATTTAATAATCAATTAAAGTATTATTCAATCCGTCAATCCATCCAAACCTACTCCAACTATAATTCCCTACAATCCCATTTCGTAGCTCGAAATGGCGTGGGTCGAAAGGCCCGAATTTAGACATTTCTTTGTACACCCACCCTATTCTTTGTACACAGGTCATTCCTTACAAAACTCAGACATTTCGTTTCCAAAAAAAAAAAAGAAGAAGAAAAACAAGAACACAGTATAGAGAGTGAGAGAGAGGACGCCGATCAAGGTTGTGTGTACGAAAGGGTGTCGCCAACGAGGCTGCTGCCGCTTCTACTAGTACTGACGGGCGTTGCGTGCCGCCGCCACCCCATTGCCCGCTTGTGTGTGCGAAGGTGCTGCCGCACTGATGTGTGTGCCGAAAGTGCTTCCGCCGATTCATGCTTCTTATTACACATTATTAACACATTTATTCTTCTTAATGAGATTGTTGTTATGAAATGTCTAATTTTGTTGTTAATCTTGTTAAAGTTTCGTAGCAGATTGAATACATTATTAACACAATCCCATTTCGTAGCTTGAAATTGTAACAACCCTCGTACTGATTACCGATAAACCACTGAATTATATACTGATTACTGCTAAATTGAATTGATAATGACTGATAATTGAATTAACTGAAGTACTGAACAGACTGATTGAAATCGAAACTGAAATTGAATAAGTTTATTTATTGAATTGCATATTGCATCTGTTTGATTTATGATTATCTGTTTGAATTATATGTTTAAACTGCTAATTGAAGGCCTTATCGGCGGCCGAATGGAGAAACGTCTAGTGTTTTGTAATCGGTAGAATATTTGTGATTTAAGGGTATAATTATCTGAAAATTGATTAGGGATGATTAAATCAGATTAAATTAAGTCAATTAAAGAGTTTGACGTAATTACGGTAATGCCATTGAGTGGAGTTTTGTTTAATCATAGTTGAGGCCTTGTTTATATCATATCAAAACACATTCATCAGCCTTTTCTCCTTGCTCCACCGAATTTAGAGAGGAAGAGAACAAGACTTAGGTTTATTTTGTTGTTTTGGCTTGCATTGTTTGAAGATTTGAAGTAAATTGAAGTGTATTGGCAAGATTGAACTCTCACACCTTGAATACAAGATTTAGGTAGGTTATTCATCTCCTTATTGTTGTCTTGAGCTAAATCTTGCTTGGGTTTTTGCATCATTGTAGAATCAAGTCATGTTTTAGTTCATATGTTGAATTAGAACTCCATTGTTGCATGCATGTAAAAAATTGATGAGTTTAAATTGATTTCATGGCAAGATGGTACATGCATGTTCACATTTTTGTATAAGTCCATGTTTTCATAATGTGTACCAACTATTGAGCTCATTAGAGCCAGATTTGAAGCTTGAACTTGGTTTAAACTTCATGCATTTCATGTTTTGAAAATGTTCTTGAAAATGGGTTTGAAAAGGGCTTGAATTGACTCACCTTTGGCCCTTGCATGTGTAAATTGGCTTTTGAAACTTGTTGTATATTGTATTGGGATGTATTTTCCAGAATTTGGGCGCAAGAGGTTGAGTTTTGGATGTTTGAATGCTTAGTTCGAACTTGGGAGACAAATCTGGAAATTCCAGATTTGGCTTCCTCGCTCGAGCGAAGGATTCGCTCGAGCGAGCCCTTTGGTTTGCAAGCTCGCTCGAGCGAGCATCGAGCGTGCATCGCGCGTAAAAATCGAGCATCCAGTACTTTTACTGTTCATCAGTTCGCTCGAGCGAAGGATTGTTCGCTCGAGCGAAGCCTTTGATTTTGGAGTCTCGCTCGAGAAGGAAAGGCTCGCTCGAGCGAGGAGCCTATTTTCAGCAACTTTTGAAAAATGCCTTCCAACTGTATTTTGCATCCTCATCCCATTCTAGGCATTCTTAGGCCTAGTTTAAGACATCTTAATGAGGATTTAGACATAGAACCACACGAGGAAATTTAAGGATTCAATTATCATCCTTCCCGACTGTTAAACTTAGTGTGCGTTCTATTTGTTAACTGTTTAGGGTTGGCGACTGGAGAGACGCGCTCTAGCACATTGTAGCCCAATCACTGTGAGTAACGATTGTATAAAAGATATGTTCAAAATGGTTACCTTTTGAATACTGAACTGAACTGAACTGTTTATTGAACTGATATTATTTACTGAATGAATGTATGTCCTTTATTTCTGAACTGTATTGTGGCATCCTTAGCATTACTGTTACTGACTGTTACTGTTACAGAGATCTCTGTCGGTTCCCTGGTGGAACCATACTGTTTACTGAATGACTGGCCATCATTACTGTTCGGTCTTTTGACCTACTGTTACTGTTATGCTAATGGATGTACCACATATGACTGTTTATTGTACTGAACGACTGTGATACTGATTGAAATAATGAACTGTTTTCATTACTGTAAGGACATTACATTCTTAACCTCTTTATACATTATGTTATTCACTGGGCTTTAGCTCACTGTTTATATATATATGTAGGTTCTCAGCAGCCAGACCAGAGCTAGGAGCGTGGGTTGGTCCCAGTTTTGTCAAGCCAGCCTATGTGCCTCACCGTGAGGTTCCGCGTTGCCATGTTATGGCTTTGGGATTTTGTTTTAGTTTTTCCCGTCGGTCTCCTCACTGTGTTGTGCATGATTGTATAGACTGACTGTTTACTGTACTGTTATTGAGGGGTTAAGTTCCCGTACTGAATGTTGTGTATGATTGTATAGACTGTACTGTTTTTCACCGTATGAATGCATGAAAAATGTTTTTGGCATACAGATTTTCACAGCTCAATGGACACTAGTTATTTACTGTATTGGCTTCCGCCAGGCCCTGAACTCTGTTATACTGTATTACTGTTAAGCAGGCCTCCGGTAATCTCGGATTACTGGCCGGTTACGGTGCTAAACCCATAGGGCCGGGTTTGGGTCGTGACAGAAATGGCGTGGGTCGAAATGTTCTATTGATCTGTTGATAAAATGTTCTGTTGATGAAATGTTCTGTTGTGTTAATCTTGTTAATGAGATTGTTTTTTGTTAATCTTGATAAAATGTTTTATGAAGATTAACATTTTATCAACATTATTAACACATTTATCCTTGTTAATGAGATTGTTGTTATGAAATGAGATGGTTAATCTTGTTACGAAATGGGTTGTTTTTTGTTGATGAAAAAAAAATGTTCTGTTGATGAAATCTACTGCTATTAAGGAACATTGTTGTTAATGAAAAAAAATGTTCTGTTGATGAAATCTGTTGCTATTAAGGAACATTGTTGTTGATGAAAAAAATGTACTGAACTTCATGAAAATTTAACAAGATTAACAAAATTAATATTGTTGTTGTTATGAAATCTGCTGCTGTTACAAAATTAACATTGTTGTTATGAAATCTGTTACAAAATTAACATTGTTGTTGTTATGAAATCTGTTCATAACAAGGAACTTCATCAATTCCAAATTCAATGTTCTGTTCATAACAAGGAATAATTCATGTTCTGTTCTGTACTATTCAATGAACTTCATGAATTCAAAATTAATTCAATGAATAATTCAATGCTCATAACAAGGTATTTTCATATAGATTGTCATTTTGACAGTGATCCACTTACTTGAAAGTTATGTTTTCTATAATCAAATTCCATTGAAGGGCACTCCACATCAAGTCACTTACTTTGCTAAGAAGAATCTGTACCCACTTACAGTTTCAGTTCCAGTAAGTGGATTTTCTTGCTACAATGGATATTGATTCAATGAATAATTCATTCAATGTGAGTGAGGAAGTTGAAGAACAAGATAACAATGTTGAATTTAATGAGAGTGGTGAAGTTGAAGAACCGAAGAAGGGAATGTGTTTTATCTCAAAGCAAGAAGTACACACATTTTATGCAAAATATGCGAAACAACTTGGATTTGCTATAGCTTATAGAACACAAAATGTAACAAGGGATGGGGAAGTAAAGTACTTTGGAATTGAATGTACTCGGGCGCGAAATAGAACAAAAAGATCAGAAGTAAATCCCCTCGAACCATCTTTGTCGTCAAAAATAGATTGTAAAGCAAGGGTTAGAGCCACTCTACAAAAATAGATTGTAAAGCAAGGGTTAGAGCCACAGTTGTGCTTGAGCACATTCATGATTTCATTCCGAGTGACTCACGGCATTTTCCAATGAATAAGAGGATTCTTACTCCGGTGAAAAGGAGACTAGAAGTTAACGATGCAGCAGGGATTGGGGTGGCTAGGAATTTTCATTCCATAGTTGTTGAAGCGGGGGGATATGAGGCATTAACGTTTGATGAACAAGATGCAAGGAATTATATTCAGAATGCTAGAAGATTGAGACTTGGGGTAGGCGACGCCGAATCAGTTACATTTTATTTTCATAAAATGCAACAACAAAATTCGAACTTTTATTCGACAATTGACTTTGATGAAGATGGTCGCATGCGAAACTTGTTTTGGGCGGATGCAAGGAGTAGGGTGGCTTATAAAGCATTTGGGGATGTTGTCTCTTTTGACACAACCTATTTGACAAACAAATATGATATGCCGTTTGCTCCGTTTGTAGGAGTTAATCACCACGGTCAGTCAATTTTGTTTGGTTGTGAGTTGTTAAGTAATGAGAACATAGAGACATTTGTTTGGCTATTCAAAGAATGGTTAAGTTGCATGTCAGATGCTCCCCCAAAAGCGATAATAACTGACCAGTGCAAAGCTATGCAAAATGCCATAGAAATTGTCTTCCCACAGGCTCAGCATCGTTGGTGTTTATGGCATATTATAAAGAAAATTCTGGAGAAATTACGAGGATATTCGCAATATGAGTCCATAAAGGTTGCTTTGAGTAATGCAGTTTATGATTCATTCACAAAAGATGAATTTGAGGAATACTGGGAAGCAATGATTGAAATTTTCAATTTGAATGATAACGAGTGGTTGGGGGTATTATACCGTGAGCGACATAGGTGGATTCCTGCCTATGTTAAAGACATATTTTGGGCTGGCATATCAACTACACAACGAAGTGAGAGTATGAATGCATTCTTTGATGGATATGTGAACTCCAAGACAACCTTAAAGCAATTTGTTGAGCAGTATGACAATGCGTTGAGAAGTAAGGTAGAGAATGAGACAAAAGCAGATTTTAAGTCTCATAACAAATTGTATGATTGCTTAACGGTGTATCATTTTGAGAAGCAATTTCGTGCAGCTTACACTATTTCAAAATTTAAAGAAGTTCAAATAGAAATGAAGCGTCTAGTGTATTGTCGTGCAAATCTTATCAAAGAGGAGGGCACAATTTGTACCTATCATGTGAGGGAGGCTGTTGTTATGGGTAAAGAGATGAAGAAAGTGGAATTTGTTGTGTATTTTAATTCAACTGAATGTGAGCTTCAATGTATGTGTCGGTTGTTTGAGTTTAGAGGTATTATGTGTGCCCATTCACTTTGTGTGCTTATTGAGAGATCCATATATGAGGTGCCAAATAAATACATTGTTTCGAGATGGAGAAAAGACTTGGAAAGAGGCTACACATGCATTCCAACCACATATACTAACTTTGGCTTTTCTCTACATCCAAAGTTGCATGATAACTATCACAGCATGTTGGATGAGATCCTAGAACATGCTACCAATGATGATGGTAAACACAAAGTGATTCAACTTGGGTTGATGAAAATCAAGGATGAAGTGAGAACAGTTCAATCAAGTAGTGCGAGTAATGTGCCATGTACTTTACCACCTTCCCACACTTTACCAAAAAGTCCGCCTCGTATCAATATTACAAACGAAAGCATAACTCGCAAGGTACTCAGTTCTTTGGTTGCTCGCCGAAGAGGCCGTCCATGTACGAAACGGAAGGTTAGCAAGGTTGATGCAATAGTGAATCGGTTGAAGGGAAAGAATAAGAAGGCTGATCTGGTACAGGTACATTTTTCATTCCGCATTACATATGTATATTGCAGAATTTGTTAAACTTCAAATATTCATCAATGTATGGTACTATAGGGTCAGAAGGTGCGTCAAGGTGAACCTCGTAAGTTAAGCTTTCCTTGTACAGGAGGCGTGGAACACACTATGTATGAACCGGTACGCGTTAAATATGAAGGTTATTTTGTGTTTTTTTTTTGCTTTTAATTTTATTGCTTGAAATTACTAATTAACTTGTGTTACTATTTCATTATTAGGTGCCGCCAAATCAACCTTACTATTGTCCTTTTATGGATGCCATAGCAGACAGTATGTATGTACCGGTATGTGTTGAACAGACTTAATATATTGCACTTTGTTTGTTGTCGCTTGATATTGGTGAATATGTTTGTGGAATTTTTTTTTTAATATTTACTTTATTTTTACAGGCACCAGTTAGCACAATTGGAGACGACATTGGAAGCACATCTTATACTCAAGCTGGAATGGTCAACAATATTACCAGTCAAAGTTCGATAATACCATCAAATTTTGTTGACTTGAACATCGACGGGGATCCATTTTTTTTATAGTTTCGAAGTGCTAATTGTAAACTTCGGATGGTTCACTTGAATGTCCCATTTTTTTGAGTTGAATGAATTTGTATGTTCAGTGAATTTGTTGAATTTCAACTGTTGAACATGGACCATTCATGAGTGAACCTGTGTATGTTGAACCTGTGTATGTTGACTTAATATACAATCTCTGTTTCTGTAACTTCAGATGTTGAACATCTCATTCTGTGTGTATGTTGAACCTGTGTATGTTGGACCATTCATGAGTGAACCTGTGTATGTTGACTTAATATACAATCTTTGTTTCTGTAACTTCAGCTGTTGAACATCTCATTCTGTGTGTATGTTGAACCTGTGTATGTTGGACCATTCATGAGTGAACCTGTGTATGTTTACTTAATATATAATCTCTGTTTCTGTAACTTCAGCTGTTGAACATCTCATTCTGTGTGTATGTTGAACCTGTGTATATTGGACCATTCATGAGTGAACCTGTGTATGTTGACTTAATAAACAATCTCTGTTTCTGTAACTTCAGCTGTTGAACATCTCATTCTGTGTGTATGTTGAACCTGTGTATGTTGGACCATTCATGAGTGAACTTGTGTATGTTGAACCTGTGTATGTTGACTTAATATACAATCTCTGTTTCTGTAATTTCAGCTGTTGAACATCTCATTCTGTGTGTATGTTGAACCTGTGTATGTTGGACCATTCATGAGTGAACCTGTGTATGTTGAACCTGCGAATTTCAACTGTTGAACATCTCATTCTCTGTTTCTATAACTTCACTGGTAAGAGAGGAAGAGAAGTTCAGGGTGAGAAATGGGTTGTAAAGAATCACACTGGGAAAAAACAAAATCAGAAAAAGAGAGAGTTGTGTATAAAAGCTGTCTGCTAATTGTACCAAAAAATGAATGTAAATTAAGACATTCATACAATTCGAATGAACTTATACTTCTCCACACTGAAATTATTTGGTATCCGCTGATACCAAATAAGTAAAAATGAAGAAGAGATCGAGCAATGATCATCAATTAGTCATTTCAGAAATAAAGAAAAACTAATTCATCACCCTCTATCTATGCTGTGTATATTCACTTAATACACATGCTGTGTATGTTGAACCTGTGTATGTTCACTTAATACACGTGCTGTTGAACATGTCAAAGAAACCTGTTATACACATTATTCATCTCATAAATACAAGTTCATTCATACACATTATTCATCTCATAACAGAGCCTACATTCACACACAGATTTTTCTATTAAATAATACACACTGTTAATAATAGAGCCTACACCATCACAGATTTTTCAAACCATCACATATAATACACACTGTTAAGCAACCAACATAATTCTATTAAATAAGCAACCAACCAACAGATTTTTAAGCACCAACATTCATAGTAGAAAAGTAGATTACATTCATAGCATGTTCGGAAATCTAACAACTGAGTCATTTACATGATAAAGTACAAAAATACACAAAATACAATGACATAAGTCATTGTCTTGAAAATTTTCTCCATCCTTTGAAGCCTTCTATCATGCTCATGAATTGCATTGTCCATCTCACCAAGCCTTCTCCTTAGATCATTAATTTCTTTTGTTCTTGAATCTGTCCGAGGTCTAGCATCGGCACGGATTGTGGAGGTAACGTCGTCGTTGTCATCTGCCAACTGAAGTAATTGCAGTTTTCGTTCGTACTCTACAATGCACAAGAATCAGTTAATCAATAAATGACAAATGAAATTTGTAAAAAATAAAAGATTAATTTATATAACAGATACTTATATATTTTGTTGGGCAAACGAAAAAGACACGTCCTTCATTTCCATTCTCATTGGTTCGTACAATATGCATAGAAACTGTTCTTCCACAATTACACAATCTTGGCTTTAATCTTATGTTCCTATTATTAGTAGAAGATGAAGCCATTTTTTTGTCTGCATAAAAAATACCAACAGATTCAACTACCTATTAGTAGAAGATGATGTTATTTCTATTTTTTTTTATCTCCCAACAGATTCAACAAATGAAACCAGGTTAATCTTGATAACAGAGTTCAATCTTGAATTAATTTGGTTAACAGGTTAATCTTCAATTAACTTTTCACAGAACTCTGTTATGGCATCCTTATATTTTAATCTACAACCTCAAGGTTATTGGGCCTCATTTTAACAATTGAACCATAGGCCCCCATTTTTATTGTATCTTAAAAATGTATTATGATGATCAATTCAATTGAAATATATTTGGGACATAAATCAGTAAAGACTTCTAAGTTCAAGAATTGAATAGTTTTTGTTGGAATTTAAAATGTGTTTGTTCAAATGTGTTATCTTTGAATGAGAGATTTCGTTCCAAATCATGAATGTGTTTGTTCAAAAGTTTTATACTGATGTTAAGTATTTATCTATCTAGTTTTCTCTATGTTATCTCAGCAAGCAAACAAAGGGGTTTTGGTTCATAAGGAGGGTAGGGGTGCTGTGTGCTAATGAAGACCAAAGGGATTTAGTTTCATGTTAGAATAAAATGTAAGGGCAATTATATAGGAGCATGCAACTGAACCAATAACATAGCTAAGAATGACTTCAAATTAATGATCCAAAATCATCATATTATTTGCTTTTGTCTCAATAATGAATATTTTCTTGTATAGGGCTCACATAAAAGAGGGTCATGCTTCTGGAGCTTCAGTTTTTCGGTGGCCTTTTGAGGAGAACTGGAGAAGCTTAGTGTGTCGTGATGATAATAGATGAGGCAGCACATGGCATGGAACCACATGCCTTGAGGTGACCAAAGTTTGAGCCTTGACATATAGGATTGAGGCACTATCTACTATCTTAAAAGACCATGTGCTATTTTAGCAGGAAACATTGAGCAATCATATGGATTTATACTTTTAGATGTTAAACTCGGCTTATTGGAAATTTGGAAGTCTTGAATCATCATTCCCAAATCCCAAACCTACTTTGTTTTATATCTATTATAAAAGAGTTCATTCTTGATAACATGTATAAAGGCAAATCCAAACCCTAACACATCACAAATTAAAGCCAAATCCCAAACCCTAACACAAATTGCAAGCAAAATCCAACCCCAAATACTCCCAATCGACTAATTTCTACAAAAATTGAAGCCAAACATAAAACCCTAACTTTGCGATTTTCATTTACCTCAGATTCGTTGTCGCAGGCTCCCGTTCGTCCTCCGTCGTGGTTCGTCGTCCTCCGTCGCCGTTCGTCTACCGTCTCCTCATCCTTCGTCCCCCGTCTCGTCTTTCTTCGTATCCTTCAAGAGATAGGTGAGAGAGACGAGAGTGAAGAGATAGATAGGAGAGAGGGATGAGGCGAGAGTGAGAGAGAGGTGAGAGTGAAAAGATAGAGAGGAGAGAGGGATGAGGCAAGAGTGAGAGCGAGGTGAGAGTGCTGATTTCTTTCGAGCTACAAAATGGAGTTGACTGCTAAGACAGAGAGGGAAGAGATCAAGAGGAGAGAGAAATTTATAATTTCGAGCCATTCGAAATACGGACCATTTTTGAATTCCCTATATGTTAGGCAAAAATTTAATAATTAATTAAAATATTATCCAATCCGCCCATCCATCCAAACTCACTCAAACTATAATTTATCTGACATTCAATTTATAATGTTACTCTTGAATCCAACCGCGCACGCCCTCAACGCAAAGCCACCACTCTCTCAATCGACTTTGTGGTGTTTGGGAAGTCTTGAACTTAGGTTTTTTTTGATTTTTTTCATAAAAAGACAAATTTTTTGCAAAATCAAAAAAACACACATCCAAACAAAATATCACATCAATCCATAATCATTTCATTTTTTCTCTTACAAACATCACATCCAACCACAAAAAAACCGTAACTATCTTCCCAAACACAAAATTTTTTTCTCCAATAATATCTTTTTAAAAAAAAAAAAAAAAACACTTACATAAAAACGCACTTTCCAAACGACCACTTTTTTTATTCCTGACTTTCTTCTGAATCCAGCCAAGTTCTCAACCTCTCTCTCTCTCTCTCTCTCTCTCTCTCTCTCGCCTTTGTTTTTGTTTTCTCTCTGTACGAACTCTCCATTCCAGAGTCAGAGTGAGAGAGGGAGAGGGAGAGAGATGGATTCGGATCAGGAATTGCCGGAGGGGACGGTGCAGAACATACTGGACCAAGAGAGTCTGAAGTGGGTCTTCGTTGGAGGCAAAGGCGGTGTGGGCAAGACAACCTGTAGCTCAATCCTTTCGATCCTTCTCTCTAGGGTTCGATCCTCTGTTCTCATTATCTCCACCGACCCAGCTCACAATCTAAGCGATGCCTTTCAACAGCGATTTACCAAAAACCCTACTCTCGTTGATGGCTTTACCAATTTGTACGCCATGGTATTCCTCTCATTCTCTCGCTTTTGCACTTTTACTTCTGTTTTTGTTTGTTTTTTGCTTTTGCCTGGCTCAAATTATTGGCCTATTTGCTTCTTGTTTTTGATGAATTTTGAGGGTGTTCGAGGCGTTTAATCATACTTTTTTGGAGCAAATTGTGGGTCTTTGATGAATTTAAGCAATCCCAGTTCAAGATTGTGTTTTTTTTTCTTCATTGTCTTCAGTTCTCGTGGACATTTTTGTTCATTTGTTTGATTTGATTGTTGTTACTTGTGTGTGCGTAACTTGCAGTTTGTTAGTGTATTGATAGCTTAAAACTAATACCGAACTAATGCCTCAATTCAAATAGAATGGCGGTTTAATCTGGGTGTCAAACCTCAGGAACTACGGCCCCATTTGATTGTCCGGATTGGATATAAGAGTTTGGGGAGGATATATACTGTGTCGGGATATATGATAGCATACAATATGTTTAGGATATGAGATGGATTATATATATTTACTACTATGTTTGGTTATGGTAGGATATAATATGGGATAAGAAGAAAATAAAAAAAAACCAATTCTCAAGTTAATTGGGAGGAAGAGAGTTGTTTGATTGTTTATAACTAAAAGTTGCAAATTAATTAAGGACAGAGTTAAACTAGCATTTAATATGAGTGAGAAGACTCAGGGCATCGAATCCACCACCAGTTGCATAACTAGGGCTTATCATACTAATCTGAGATAAAATTACTTTTTGTGATCATGATTCATTGTAGCTACATACCTCATGTATTTGAGTCGTCGTTATTAATTATCTTTATCTTTGATTAGCACAGATTGTCGAAAAGCACAACTCGTCTTTTCTAGGCATTTTTTGTCTGACTATGCAAATACATGTACAAGTGAAACCATTGCATTCAAAATCACATAAATTAAGTACA
This sequence comes from Camellia japonica, assembly GCA_030407325.1. Classification (NCBI taxonomy): domain Eukaryota; kingdom Viridiplantae; phylum Streptophyta; class Magnoliopsida; order Ericales; family Theaceae; genus Camellia; species Camellia japonica. The sequence goes on from JAPPVO010000019.1 coordinate 110,068,012, forward strand.
ATGTGATGTGAAATTTAATAATAGAAATAATTATATTAAAAATAATTTCAAGATTGCACAATCATCATATACAAATAATCAAATCCCCCAACACAATAGGATACGAACCTTAGTTACTTGATTAAGATTTTATCAAAACTCTGAAGTGAAAGCATTAGTTGCTCATTGTGATGGAGAAAATCACCACTATTTATGTCGAATCCATCTTCCTAGCCTTGGAATGCCTTCTTTCTTGCCTCTTGAGCTGCTCTCCAACATTCAACCACTATTTTTGTTGCCAAGTTGCCTTTTTATAGTTCCATGCCAATAAGGGTTAAAAAGAGTCCAATCCATGTAAAATTACTCAAGAGGCCAACTGCTGAGAAGTGAAATTTGAATTCTGAAATTTTGAGCCTTGCTATATCCCACCGCTCGAGTGGGTTGGGCAGTGGAGAGCTATGATCTCTTCTTTATTCTATTCTCTGCTCGGTTCATTCAGATTGCATTCTGGTCACTCCTTTGAGCCTTTAAGCATCCAATTTAAATTCAAGTTTCATGGAAATGGCCCTTGTGACCTACAATTATGCAAACGGAGTAAAACAAATCTAATAACACAGGTAAATGTCATAACAAGTGCATGTTAGAGGGCCTAAATGTACACATTTCAGCGCTGGTTCATGTATTGTTTGGCTTGCACAGTTAATTTCTTCAGCCACCATTATGATGTCTGTTTGTTCTCTCTCTCTCTCTCTCTCTCTCGAATGGGTTATCATTTGTTGTTGTTCATTTATACTATATATGCATGTGTGAATCAAAATTACCCAAGGTTAATTGATCTGAGTTTCCATTTTCATTTAAAAAATAAAGAATAAGATGCAGCAGTCAGGTATTGGAGTTCAGTGATTGTTTAGATTGTTTATGAATTTAATTTACACGGCAAATTAACTGGATTTATTCCTTACCCACAGTTGGGGAATCTGTGTTTCTATGTCTTTTAGAAGAAAGATTGGATCACAGGGTTTATATGACCTTTTGACAACATTTTTCATCTGCAATTACTTGATTATTATCCATTCTTTGGTTTTTTCTGTGTGACTTGATCTTTATGATTTTATTTTATTTTATTTTTTAACTCTGGTTTGATGTCATGTCGCCTCACTTTTTATGGTTTTGTTTGGTTCTTCTAGGAGGTGGATCCAACTGTGGAGAATGAAGAGCCACCTGGTTCAGATGGAATGGATGGGTTTTTGTCAGAGCTAGCAAATGCAATTCCTGGAATTGATGAGGCTATGAGCTTTGCCGAAATGCTGAAGTAAGCACCATGTTTGATATGATTTGATAGCTCTATATACAGCAAATATCTCGATCCATAATCCTTTGATTCATATTGCAAGTTTGATTGAGATGGCCAACGGCAACCAGTTTGTATTCAACAATCATCGAAGTTTGATGATTATTTTTTTTACTTATGTTAAATGAAACAATCAATTTGTCAAGGAGCAACACCATCTCCATAAAGCAAACTAATTGAAGTAACATTATGGCAAATTAAGCTATTACAGAGTAGAAATGATTGGAATTTTTTTAGAATGACTGGAATTCTAACTATCACCAGGAACCCTTTGTAGCCAAAAATCCACAATTAAAAGGAATTAGCTGTAGCCTATAAGAGGTAATCAAATCAGCTTAAGAGATGAGCATGTGTTGGGTTAGGACGCCAAGTGCATGTTTTCTCCCGGTGTATCAATGGTAGATTAACTCATCTCATATATGATGTTAGAGAAGTCAAGATGAGAGGCCATCTGTCCTGCCACCTGTAAGAAATTGAAAATATAGTAATTATGATGTTTGTAAAGATATCCTCAACAATTTGTCACCCTCGGTGGTCGTATAAGTATACAACACTCCTGATTCGTGAATAAACTTTCATCATTGCTGCTGAGGTGTTTGGGATTATTATTGCCATTAGTGTTCAAATTCCCCCTCATAAGACCCACCTGTGTTTTTAACCATGAGACAAATTTTTATAATTGACAACTCAATTTGTTGGTCAGAAGCTGACTTCATGTAGTGCTTTAATAGTAACAACAGCTAATGGGTAGGCCATGGTGGTTAGGAAAGAGTTTCAAGTACGGTAGTGATGCTGATGCAACTAGTACCAATTGGGTGTTGATTGCTGGCATAGCAAGTTGCTGAAATTTTTTGGAGGGCTAGTTTGGAAACTAGAATCCATAATTTAGGGGTGGTTTGGGATAATTTAAATAAGTATACTTTTTGATTTTTTATGAAATATGGGTTGGGTTTAAAGTGATATGGTAGAGATGTGATGTGACTTAAATAAGATAATGTGACTTAAATAGGATAGTGACTTTTTGACTTTTTGGCTTTTTTAGGTTATGACAAACAAGGCTTTAATTTGCCAAGGTAAATTCATAATTTTATGCCTGATGATGCAAACATCTATGTTGTGGGCCATGATTAAACAAGAATATTCGAAAAGTACGAGGGGTAGATGATGAGGCTGAAGGTTAATTATATGTTTCAATTGTAAAACCATAACTTCTATACTAATCTGTTATTATCTTTATCAAATTCATAATTTTGAATATTCTTGTTATAATATTATCACTTCAATTGTTTGGAAAGTTTCATTGAGCTGAATCGTTTAAGGCTTTGTTTGGTTGAGTATGAAAAAGTAATTCGATTAGCTTCTTGTTGATGTACTTTTATGGGGTGGACTAAAACCTACGTCTGTTATATTCAAGATCTTAGCAGTAGGAAACTCCTATGGGGGCCTTAGTCCTACCCTCATTCCCAACCTTAAAATCTTCTATGGGACCCTTGCTCCCGCCCCCGGCCCCGCCCCCGCCCCCGCCCCCGCCCCCACTTCCGCTTCATGCAACCATGTTCAAGATGATAGCTGGATATAGAAAACCAAGAAATTTAGGAAAATATTGAGCTGAATTGGTTCAAATTGGGCAAATTGGAGATTGCAGGTCAGAGCCTCCTTCCCTTTCTTAGATTATTAGTTTAGTGAGGCAAGACAAATAGGGACAGCAGCTGGACTTTCAAAACAGAGGTTATTTGATGGCCTAAACATTGAGTAATTTATGGTTTCAAGAGTAAATTGAAGGCTAGTAGGTAGGGGAAGGGATTAGGGTTGATTTGAGGGTGATTGGATGGAGTTTTGAGGTTGAAAAATGCACTTTTAGAGGGCTGTAAATAGTAATCCGAGAATAGCAAATTGAAACATAAAAGAAGAAAAGAGAAGAAGAAAACAGGTCTAGGCATCACACCTAGAGTTTGATTGCATCATATAATCTATAAAGAAGCTTCAAAGCTCTTTAACTTTTTATAAAATATCAACTCTATTGAATTATAGACATTACATGGCTTTATATAGGATTAGGAGATTTCCTAAACCAACAAGAACTAAAATAGAAAACTACCAAAATATCTTTGACTTTCAAAACTAATTTAAAACTAAGGCCTCGTTTGGGAACAAGCTTTTTTAGTAACTTTTTGGTTTTTTGGCTAAAATGTGATATAAAAAAAATTAGTATGTTTGGGATGACTTTTTGACTTTTTACGAAAAGATGTGCAAAAAGTAGTGAGAAAAAGGAATCTTTGACTTTTTGGTATGGGTTGTTGGCTTTTTGATTTTTTTAGTGACTTTTTGGCTTTTTGGCTAAAAAAGCCAATTGCCAAAAGAGGCCTAAATAAAAAACAAAATCAAAGACTAATTAAATAACTTGACTCACATGACTGTGTTGGCGCCAAATTAGAAAATTTAGGCAACACATTGGTGACCTTTAAAGGCATATTTTGCACAACACTATTCTTCAGTCCCTACAGCTTCCATAGCATCCAATTCCTCGTTTTTTACTCTAGCCTTTACTTGAGTAATAACTAGATCTTCTTGAGGTGCTTTTGGATCATCAATAAGTGCCTCGTTATTCTTCAAAATCTGGTCATCTTTCGTCTTAAGAAAATTTTGAACATATTCATTGGTTTGCAACTTCAATTGTGTACGATTTCCATCCCTAAAAATAATATTTGGTTTTGCTGTATCTTCTTGTGGCTTTGCAGCATCTTCTTGTGGCACTTTAGCCCTTGGTTTAGGAGTTTTTGTTGGATTCTCTTGTCGGACAGTCTTTCCATTATGCGCAGGTTGCAAAACTGTAAATTTCTCCTTAAATTTTACAAAAATTTCAAACTCTATAGCCGTTTCAATAGCATCTTCGAGATCTATGCATGAGACATCTTTGTTTTAATTCCAAATCTCAATCCACTTTTGAAACGAGCAATAGAGGGAAGTGTTAGGGGACCGGATAGGCCTAGATTAATGTTGGCTAGCGTTGTAAATAGTGATATGGATTTACTTAATTTGACTAATGAAATAGCTTTTGATAGAGTCACGTGGAGAAGAAGGATTCATGTAATCGACCCCATTTGATAGGATTTAAGGCTTGGTTTGGTCTGGTTTATTTTCTTGCATAATCAATCACACACATCACTTTGCTTAAGAGCATACAATTGATCAAGAAAATCATCTTGAAGATCCCTCAGACACATATTTTCTCTAAGAAGCGCTTTACCTTCTTCCCAAGTCAATCCACTTGTATTGGATCTCCCATAATGTGAAAACATTATGCTGAAACCTTAAGCTCTGATACCAAACTGATGCAAGACGAATAGGGACAGCGTTGGACTTTCAAAATAGAGGTTATTTGATGGCCTAAACAGTGAGTAATTTATGGTTTCAAGGGTAAATTGAAGGCTAATAGGTAAGGGAAGGGATTAGGGTTAATTTGAGGGTGTGATTAGATGGAGTTTTGAGGTTGAAAATGCACTTTTAGAGGGCTATTAATAGTAATCTGAGAATAGTAAGTTGAAAAATAAAAGAAGAAGAAAGAAGAAGAAAGGAGAAGAAGAAAATAGTTTTATGCATCATACCTAGATTCCATAGGCATCACACCTAGGGTTTGATTGCATCACACAATCCATAAAGAAGCTTCAAAGCTCTTTAATTTTTTATAAAATATCAACTCTATTGAATTATAAGTATTACATGGCTTTATATAGGACTAGGAGTAGGGCTGCAAACGAGCCGAGCCGAGCTTTAGTGTGTTTGGGCTTGTTTATTAAGATTTTAACGAGCTCGAACTCGAGCTCGAGCTGAATAAAAATTTAACGAACCGAGCTCGAGCCGAGTTGGCTTAGGCTCGACTCGAGCTCGAGCCTGTTCACGAACCTTAACGAGTCAAAAAATTTATAAATTCATACTTGCATGTGAGACTGAAGTTACAATTAAAACTTTGATTATATAATTATATATACAATATATATAAACATACTAAAAAAAAGTCCATATTTTACTAAAATAATAATATCTACTACCACTATTATATACATATACTATCTATAGTTAAGTATTATTTACATTTATATTTTTCAAATATATAAATAGCATATTTCTCTTATTTTTTATACATAATTTTATATTATTTAATATATAAATAATAAATATTAAATGAGCCAGCTAACGAGCCGAGCTTTAGACTGTTTGGGCTTGTTTATTAAAAATTTAACGAGCTCGAGCTCGAACGGCAAAAAAAATTAACGAACCGAGTTCGAACGAGCTCTTACCGAGCCGAGCTCGAGCTCGAGCTTGTTCATGAACGGCTCTGTTCATTTGCAGCCCTAACTAGGAGACTTCCTAAACTAGCTAGAACTAAAATAGGTAACTACCAAAATATCTTTAACTTCCAAAACTAATTTAAGACTAAATAAGAAATAAAAACAAAGATTAATTAAATAACTTGACTCACAAGACGACTCATGGGCTACCCTTACAGCCCATTTAGGCACATATAAAATTACCAAAATACCCTTGGCCTAAAAATCCTAGAAACATAAAAATAATCATAAACTAAAACTATAATAATATTAGAAACATGATTATGTATAGTTCCTATCGATTTCTCTTTGAAACCATTCCAAATTCCAAAATATTGCTGCTTCTTTAAATTTACTCTTCTTTGAGCTTTTTATATTCTGCAATCATTTAGTTACTTGAGAAACCTGTTGCAGTACATTAAAGCTGATTCTTTTGAGCTGACTTTAACTCTTATGTTAGCTGCACCTGCACTTGTAGTTGTGGCTCTTGAGCTTGTGAAAATTTGCTAGGAACAGTAATTTTGAGCTGCAGCCTGCAGGTGACTCCATGATGTAACTATTGGCTTTTATGTTTTTGTTCTTTGGACGTGTGAAGTAACATCCTCTTGCTGCTTTAGCTGTTTAGGCAGCAAACATACTTTATAAATTATAGTTTACTAGTGGTCCTCTTAGTATTTATGGAATTTTGTGAGGCTCTGTTATTATTATTTTTGGCCTTCAGAATTCATTACATAGCAAGGGGAGTAGGGGCTGGGATTGGATCCCAGTTATGAGCAGCCACTGGGCCATCCCAATGCTTTGTGAGGCTTTAGTTTGTTTATGCATGAATGCGTGTTAAACATATCCAGAAATGCCAAAAAACTTTATTTTTTGAAAAATATTTATGTGAAATTCTGTGATAGCATTTATGGTTTTAGTGGATAAACATAAGTATATTACCTTTAAGATGGTCATTTTAAAGTTATTTATATAAAAAAAAAAAAAATTGCTCAGTGTGCTCATGCACATTTTGTTTTTTTTTTTTCACACAATAAAATGTCATATGCTTCATATGTTATTGACTAATCCTTTTCTTTCTTTCTTTTTCAATGCTTTAATTTTGTTTCTGCAGATTGGTCCAAACAATGGATTATTCTGTAATAGTATTCGATACAGCTCCCACTGGCCATACTCTCCGGCTATTGCAATTTCCATCAACGTTAGAGAAGGGGCTAGGCAAAATGATGTCCTTAAAGAATAAATTTGGTGGCTTGTTAAGTCAGGTATTATTATGATTATTAATTATTTTCATTTAATTTTGTGTGTGAGACTTTCTATTTTTGGAAGTCACGTTGTGTGTAGTAGTTTTTTTTTTAAGATAGATGCATTGTGTGTAGTAGTTTGAAATGTCAAAATATTTTAGTCATCACTTTCCCATAGGATCCTTCTTTAGATACATGTTTAGATACAATCCTATTCCATAAAATTATTCAAATAAGACAGTTTAAATCCAACCAATTCCTATATCGGCATTCCTCCCATCATTTTTTTTACATGTTTGTAATTTATTATTCAAAAATGCCTTTACTAAATTGCATCAACTGGCACATAAATGGGATGAAGAAGGGGCCGTGCTTCAGACCCCCACTGGGGGTCAACCCCCAGTGAGGTGGCGCCGTCCCATTCGCCGAAATTCAAAAAAAAAAAAAAAAAAAAAAACAGTTTTTTTTTTTCAGCCAATCACCCTCTCCTCCGTACGACCCCCAGTGACCCCCACTGGGGGTCTCAGGCATTTTCCGATGAAGAAGTACTATTTATTCTCTAGGCCCTGCACTAGCGGGAGCCTCAGGAATTGGGCTGCCTTTTTATTTGGGTTTACAAGTGTTTTCAATTAATGCATGTTGGGGATCATATTTACGCTTGTTGGTGGATTGGATATGCTATGTCCTAATCCAATCTGATAAGGCATAATATTGATCTGATCCAACCCGATCTGATAATCCTATGGATCTAAGAAATTCTAATTTAAATCTGATTAGGCCTTTTACTTAGATATTTGGTTTGTATACCCAACCGATCAAATCCAAAATTTGATATTGGGTAATTAAAATCTCATGCATATCCTCCTTTTTATTATTGTTTTTTTCTTTTGATAAATAGCTATGCATAACCTATAGATAGTTTCAATATTCTTAATATTTTTCTAATTTGTATTCCACAGTCATGAGCTTTTTTCATGGGGGGTTTTTGTTTAATATATAAAAGCATGACAAAAGACTTAAAGTTGGATGAAGTTTAATCCTTACTTAACTCTTTGTTTTCCACTGTGTGTTCATTTTTCATCTAAAAGTGGCATACACAGAAAGACTATTGAGATTGGAGCTGTGTATATTTATTTCTAATTTGTTAGCTAAAGGTCTTAACGGATTTGGATCGGATTCACATTAACGGATAAAAACCTTCAATCCATATCTTGGTAATTGGATTGTATTCGTAGCAATATCCAATCCATTGACAGGCCTAGTGTAGCATATTTGGAGTTATATTGTTTCTTATCCCATTTTTTCGAATATAGGGATAGATGATATCAATTGTCAATAACCACCATATATGTTGTATAGTCAATAAAGCTTTAGTCCTAGATTGATGGATATATATTTTTCTTAGTTGGCTAATCTATTAATGTTTGTTGGATGAGAGAGAGTGACACATCTAGTCACTTTGAGATGTGTGTTAACTCTTTGTGGTATTTCTTGCTGCAGCAAGAACAGGTCCTTTTGAGGGATGGTTCTCTCTCTCACTCTCTCTCTCTCACACACACACACACACACACACACACAAACAAAAACAAACAAACAACAAACAAAAAACACAGACATCCCTGCACCCACACCATCATTGTCATTGTTGTCAATGTCCGTAAGCCTTTTTCTTTAGTATAGGTTTTTTCTGTGTGATTTGGCATTTCCTGACATTTATAAATTAGATTTTACTTAAATGCTCTATTGTGTTGTGAACTTTAAACTGTTGTTCGTAAGACTTAATTTTTTATTTTTTATATTTTTTTGATTTGATCATGTAACTGACTAGATTTTATAATTTGTAATGGCAGATGACTCGCCTTTTTGGTGTTGATGATGAATTTGGTGAGGATGCAATTCTGGGGAAAATGGAGGGCATGAAAGATATCATTGAACAAGTAAACAGGCAGTTCAAGGATCCAGTAAGACCTTCGATTCAAGTAGTTCTTTCATTAGAATGGATGGCATAAATGTTTGTTGCCTGTTGTTGGATAGAGATTGGTTCTGTTAAACAAATGTATTACGATGAAGTAATTTTCTTTAAAGCTTGGAAACCATTCATCAACCTTTAGGGGTTTTAGGCTTTCTTGGTGCTGAGTTCAAATGTATGCAAATCTCTATTTCCATAGTAAATATATGTCCAAGAAAATACAGAAGGGGAAGTGGAAGGAGGGAACCGGGGTGAAGTTAAAACAGAAAAATGAATAATGTTCCCCATATCTTCAAAAGTTCAACTTCTTTCCAGTTGGGAGAGAAGACTAAACCGTACAGTCTGAGTCCTATGGGCTCACTGCAGGGACCACTTCGATGATACAACCCATTCATTTTTAGGCCATTGTGTATGGGTAATTCATGAAAAAAAATCAGACTAATCTGATAATCATAGTCATAGGCCCATAAGATTTTATTACATTCATCTTTAAATAAATGGACGACAAGTATGATTTTGAATTTTTTTTTTGAAGACAAATGTGATAAAATCTTGTGGCTATGATTATTGAGCAGTTTGATTTTTTCATGGAACAGTTTAGGTCCTGTGTTGGCACTCACCACCACAGGAACCAAACCGGACGGTCCAGTTCAATGTTACTAGAAAATGCTAATACCTGTGACTTATGTATTGGTACGCACGTTCCGAAACATGGTACACTTCCATTCCAAAATGGTAAATATAGTGATCCGAAATAATCCCAAAAGTTTTTTTTTCAATATATTTTCTTAAATGTTACCTTAGGAGAAAAAAAATCAAATATATGAACTAAAATCTAAAGTGAACCAAGTTTTGACAAGACAAAAAATAAAAAATGGGTCAAAATTTTCATAGAAATGATTTGCTACATGTAAATATATATATATATTATTGGATCCCTAGTAGTTTAAAAAAAATTACTCTAGAAATACCTTAAATTCTTAAGTGCAATATATATAAGTCTACTCTTATCGTACTACATTTTAAAGCATGTGGCGTATCACCTTCCCATTCCTGTGCCATGTACTGGAATGATCCACGTTCTAGGCAACATAGGTCCAGTCTTCTCTCCCAACTAGAGAGAAGCTGAACTCTTTGGAATAATGGGTAGTAGCCAGGATGATTTGGAGAAGTTTCCTTAAATGTTTTTTGTGAATATATTTTGGAATCGTTGCTTTCGAAGTATTATAACATTCCCCATCTGTTTTCCATTTTGGGCATGTTTATAAGAAAATATTTGATCTTTCTTATTCTTTACAATTTAGCGATTTTTTTTTTTGTCCCTTTTTTTTAATGCCTCACATTTCTGTTGACAGGACTTGACAACCTTTGTCTGTGTTTGCATTCCCGAGTTCCTTTCTTTGTACGAAACAGAGAGACTGGTGCAGGAACTCACAAAATTTGAGATAGATACTCACAACATCATTATTAACCAAGTACTTTTTAATGAAGAAGGTACACTTATCTTTTCCAATATACCACGACTGTTTTAATTGAAATTCGTGCTTGAGAGGAAATTTTATCTATTTAATTGACCATTCTTGTTATTGTAGCTGTCGAATCTAAGTTGCTCAAAGCTAGAATGCGGATGCAACAAAAATACCTCGATCAGTTTTACATGCTGTACGATGACTTTAACATTACTAAGCTGCCATTGCTGCCAGAAGAGGTAAATTATGAAGTCAAATTTTTTTAGTTATAAGCATATATATATCGAAATTGAATACAGCTGTAAGAAAAATTGATGGAGCCGAACTGACTGCTTGAAACAGCCCAATTTTTCGGTTTTGGTCGGTTTTGCACAATGCTTTGGTTCTGAAATTTTTTTCACCAATACCAATTGAACTAACTGAAATATTATATTGAAATACGTTTACGTTTGTATTCGGATTTTTAAAGCATTAAAAGATAAGTGATCAATGTTACACGTTTTGTAATATTGTTAGTGAGGGAAGCATTTCTAGAGTTGCTTCCATCCTTTCGCTTCATTTATTTCCGAGGTAGAATGCGGTTGGTTTTGGTTCCCTAATCAATACAACCGAATGGTGTTGTTTGATGCTAAATTTTCTTTTAACACCAACTGAACTGAACCAAACCACCCCCTGAAATTGGAATACAGTCTTATCATTTATAATGTTGCTTCATTGTGACTTGGGCACCACAGGTTCAAACTACGACCCCATAATGGGCAAGGCGCCGGGACTGACCTTATTCTTTGTGATTTTGTCGTGAGCACAATTACCATGAATAAATTACAAATTGATTATAATGCTTAATAAATTATAGATTCAATATATTCAAGATCTAAGTTTCCTAATTTTTTCCTCTATACAATTGAAGGAATTTTACTACTTTTTTGTTAGTCCCTGATAATTAAAAATTATTTATACATATATATATGGATTACACAGGTTTGTGGTGTAGATGCTCTGACGTCATTTTCATGCCATTTTACGTCACCATATCAACCTTCCATTGATGAAGGCACGGTAGAAGAGCTGGAGAAGAGAGTAGCAACGCTGACAGAACAGTTGAAAGATGCCGAAGCAGAGCTAGACCGTCTTAGAAAAGGAAAGCAAAAGGTATGATGATGGAAATGAAAGAGAAGGTCCGACCATTCTCTTGGCGACTATTGTGTTTTTCTTTTCGTCATTTTTTTTTACACAAGTTGTTATGCCCACAAACAGGCAGATAGAAGTCGATTATTCATTCGATGCTCCAATTATGTTTGGAGAACCATAATCTCATTCTTTTTTCTTTTCTTTTCTTTTATATTTTTGGTGCCTTTTAGGTGGATGGGGTAATTTGCTATTATTATGTATGTCATAATCAAGTGATGTAAGCTGTCTAATAAATGAAAATGAAAAATTGTGATATTACAAACACAAAAACTATTTCAGATTGTTATTTAGCAGGATATTATTGGCATAGGGATAACTTGGGGCATTTGGTAGAAGTATGATATAACCACTATTTAGATTGTTATTAACCTTTTGATTTAAATTCTTCTTCATGTTCAACAATCAAAGGTTCCAGGTTGGTTATTATTTCTGTTAAAATTTTGCTCAAGTGCCTGCAAGTGATTCTTTTTAAGTTACTTTGAGCTATGAATTAGAAAGTCAAATTTACATACTCAACTTTTTATGAACATCCATTCATTTATATGAACAGATTAATACAAGAAATTTATTGTGCAATTTTCTGTAAGATTCATGCCAAACGGTTACACTTTATACTTTTAGTGTTGTTTCTAAACTACCGCACAACCTCTTGTACAATCACAAATAAGTTGGTTTCTAGGCTCACTAACTAACCCACAATACTAAGCACTTATTTTGTTAAACTCAACAAGGGCTCCAATGGTCTCTATGAGTGAGGTGATAATGTCTTGACAATACCTATTCTCCATTTGTTTCAGCAAAAAAATATTTTTCCTACTAAATTTTTTTTTATAGATAATGTTGTCTATAGAAATGTTCCTTTATATTTGGTTGCATTCTTAAAATTAATGTACTAGTAGTTGCATTAGTGATAGTGATAATGGCGCAATGAGGTTAGGGTGGTGGTGGGGTTATAGTGGTGTTGTGGTGGTGGAGGTGATGGTAGTGGTAGTAAGTGGTGGCATTGGTAAATTTTAATTTGGAAAACATTTTTCACGTAAAAAATATTTTTTGCTCAAATAAGTTTATTTTTTGTTGACTAGGAAAAATGTTTTCTATTGTTTTTTATTTTTTGTTGTACCAAACGTCAAAAATTATAAAAAATATTTTTTAAATATTTTTTATTCAAACAAATGACGCATAAATGAAAGTAAAGAGCTATTCACCTCAACTCCGAATGAAGAGGAAGATGCACTTAGGCGACTTTAAAACTCCAAATGTTGAGATTGTAAAGTTTCTCAAGGTGTAGAGTGGTTGTAGGATCATTCGAAGGTAAAAAAGAAAGAATAAGCAAGTTTTTGCTTTTCAAGGTATTCACCTCAACTCCAAATGAAGAGGAAGATGCACTTGGGCGACTTTGAAACTCCAAATGTTGAGGTCGTGAAGTTTCTCAAGGTTTAGAGTGGTTGTAGGATCATTCAAAAGGTAAAAAGAAAGAATAAGCTGGTTTTTTCTTTTCAAGGAACACAGGTATTCCGTACATAACCAAGTCCTCAAACAATTAGCATCGGTTATAATTTTAAGGGTTAAAATTTTGTTAACGTGTGCTCTTAGCCTACAAGTTAAGACGCTTACAAGAAACTATAAATTCGTATGAAATGAATGCAATAAAAAAATGTATAAGTTAGCCACATAACCAGCTGAACATTATAGTATTGTTTCCCAAAAATGCAGAGACAGCAAGCATCAACCCATATCATTCATATATTTTGTTATTCTAAAATACAAAATCCATACTAGGCTGAGAAGCAGTCTAGCTCTCCCTTTCTCAAATATTTTAATACAATATTTTGCAAACAGGGCTTGTGTGAAACAATAACAATCTGTTGTCAACAAGTGCAATATCAATGAAGACGAAACAACATGTGAACTATCCACCATGCAAGGTTGAAATGAAAACCACTACATCCTTCTCTTCCAGTGTTGTATCAAGCTGCCCACTCAGTTCCCAATCACAATCATTCACAAGGACTAGAACTCCAGGTCTCCTGCACATAGAACATTGGTTAATCAAAGTTAACCCATCATGGTTTAATTGAAGGACAACACATTGTTTCATCAATTAAAGACGGCATTTTTCATGTTTGCCCCAACATGCCAAACACGTATGGGCCCAAACCATCCAACCCTTGTGTGGGGGAACCTACACATGGGCCTTGAAAACAAAGCTGAAGCCCTTTGCAACACCACACACCAATTGGTTTTAGAAGAGATGGTTAAGGGAGAGGGACCAAAGATCCTAACAATTCGTATCAGAGCACAGATCATAGGTTCAAGACTAGGGTTGTGTGAAAAACTGCCCAATCCGCCAAACTGCCTCGACCCAATTGATCTACCCGGCCATCTGCAGTTTGAGAGGGTTGGGTTGGCCGGGTTAAGTTGATTTTTTTCTCACCTAAATCCACTATGTACTAACCCATGCACAGACCTATTTAAGACACCCAAGGGCTCAAGTTGACCACAAACTTAAAGTCCCTGATAATACCAATTCATTGTAGGAGAAGATAGTGGAAGCAAAGGGCACAAAGATCCTAACACCAGACATTACGAAACAGTTGCTTCTTTTATTCTAAAAATGTCTACACACACACATAGATATATGTACACACTTAGGCAAGACAAAACCTTCAATTTAAGGATCACGAGTATCTTCCTACTTACACGGAATCTCCTTTCATAAACATTTCAGGCCTCTCCTTTATCAAATTGGTACGAACCCAAGCAAGAAGATCCTTCATGTTCAACTGCGAAGAATATGCAATAGAATCAAAATGATATTCTAATCAAACGATTAGAAAAGAAAATAAAACTCAATTTTGTGCTGCACCTGGCATACTGAAAAACATTTACCTTATCTTCTCCATCTTGTGGATTAACATTGACCTTATGGATCTTGACAGAATCGCAGAGTAGTTCCAGCCCTCCACTTCATTAGAAAATTAACAAAGGCAATAGATTAAGAGAAAGTAAAATAGTAACCAATCTAGAATAAAGTAGGGAACAGAAGTTAAGAATAACACTACTGCAAAAGACTGCTGATTAGATAGATACTAATTTAAATTATATAAGTCGTCACTATTACTAAACACACTACTGCCTCTCCTTATCCCTATGTCGAAGGTTGGCAACAGAATCCCTATTCTGCCCATTCCAATCCATCAAGATTCAAAATCCATATTGCACGTGTTTGTTCTCTTAAATACTAAATGGCTACATTTTTCTGGACTACCATGATATGACACTTAAATTGTAAATTAATTATATCAGACCATAAGGCAGAATTCTCAAAAAAATAAAATAACAAAAACAAAAATTATCTTGCTTTAGTATTTGTCTCAAAGGTTGCATCAATTTATCATCAAACCTCACCAATTTCTAAACACTTCAATAAGTCAAAGCTCGATGAAACTCCAAATTTAATTACCACTGAAGCGAGGCATCTCCAATCAACACCACTCTAGCTTCATTTAGTTATTGTGTCTCTATAACACCACTCCCATCAGTTTGTCCTTCTCATGCTTTTAAATATTAAAGAGCATTAACAAACATATATAATGTTTTCACTCACATATATTAGAAATCATTACAGAAACTGTTCAATCTCCATCATGCTTTCTCCAGTTGTACTCTTGGAAAGTGAAAACATTATTAAGAACTCTCCATGGAGGATGGCAAATGATCTGACTATTTTCACAGGAGATTAATTTCTCAATTAAATATGAACAAATCAAGTTTATCCCTTGTGAGGGAAGTTCCAATATTAAAGGTTGTAGAAGTGAAAATAGAGGAAAGACGGTGATTTAGGTATAGACTCCATAGAGGAAGAAGAATGGCACGGTAAATACAACTCTTCCAAACTGCCAAGAAACAGGATCAAGTTTCTGATGAATCTGATCAATCACGTCCTATGTTACACGGACTCTTCAAATAAATCAAATACTCGTGTTGGACACCCCGACACTCGGACAAGTGTATGGAATATGTGTCGGATACTTTTCAACGGACACTTCTTATGCATATAACACTATTATTATATGTACATATTGTTGTATAATTGCTAGAAATGTCTTTTTGACACTGTAAGTTACATATAACGTCATTTTATCTCACATACTTGATTAAAAATATAAAAATATGATATTTTTTTGCCGAGTTTGCGTACTCTTAAATTTATGATTTGACGAGTCCGACCTCTAGATACATACCCGCACCCGACACCCATACCTGTACCCGAGTCCATGTAACATAGATCACGTCTGATCAATGTTATTCTTGGGATTCTCTATTTCGGGCACATGTTTCAACTTTAACCATCTTTAAGCAGATATCAGACTTCACTAGCTCAAAACATCTCAGATTACTATCCCCCATGCCCCTTCCATACGGACAATTGCTTGTCCTTCAACTAACATCTTTGGAATCTAAAGCTTTAAGTATTTCTTGTTGACAATTATCCTTTAATGTACTTTCTAAAGCCTCCAGTCAAAAATCTAGTGCATGCAAAACCATCCATAATTTTTTGTCTCCGAACTCAGAACAGTTAGTATAATCAAGACACTCCCACTAACAAAATTTAATCTCCTTGAAATATCTCTAGGTTTCAATAGTGATTGAAACTTTTGTTACATGGACTCTTCTAAATATATGAAATAGAAATGTCAACCCCAAGGAGTTGGCCGAGCGGATCTAAGGTCTCGAGTTCAAGTCATCCCAAAGGTTTACCCAGTCATTACCTTAATTAATGGTTTCGGGATTAGTTGAGGTGCACGCAAGTTGACCTAGACATCCATTTATAGGCACTTGACATTTGAGAAAAGGTACAAAATATGCATCTTGACATGTGTAGTTGGACACTCACCAAACAAACATATTTAGCAATTTGAGTTACCCACAAAACCATACATGATAAACCACCCATATTATGGTAACTTGTGAACACTATTTTACCCTAGAAAATAAAAGATGCATATCAAGAAATATGGATATTTTGTAGTGTCCTAAGGGGATTAGAAGAATCAGACGCTTGGACACATACTCGCACGCACCAGACACCGGAACCCGAGTCTATGTAACACAGAGGTTGAAACCAAGTCCAAATTAAACCAAATTTCAACACCACCAACATGCAAACTTATAAAGCTCCATTAAAGGTATATATGCTAATAAACATAAAAATTTCCTATTGTCTAAACCCAACTTGGTAAAGGAAGAGACACATAAGCTTCCATAAAATTCAAAAGCTTTACCCATAGTTTGGTAATTCTAGTGTTTAATTGGGTTGAAGTAACAAGGTTACAAATTACATGTATATATATAATTCTTAATTGGTATGGGGCTAGTATAAGAGCTTCAAAATCAAACAAGTGAAGAGCAATATATATATAAATATATATAATCAAAACAAATTACCCGAATTCAAGGGTCAATTGCATCTTTACTGATCCGAGGACTTCGCAGCTATTCGAATTTCGAACCCTAAACACAGACGCGCAGAGAGAGAGAGAGAGAGAGAGAGCGCATCAGTAAACTTATGCTGGGCTTATTATCTCCTGGTTGTAAACGATGCCGTTTTTCTTTTTACATGGTAATTAACTTTTTTTTTTTTTTTGAGAGGGGGGGGGGGGGGGGTTGGTTTGTCGCTTTAATTAAGATTCTGATGTTAAATTCAGGAGGAATGAGCATTAAAACTCAAAAAAATAAAAAATAAGGGAAGACTAATCAGTTTGGTTCCTACTTTCAAAATTTACCTTTTAGAAAATTAAATTTTTTTATTTTTTGTATTTTTATTTTTATTGAATTTTTTTAAGGACAACTTCACTCTCCACTTTACCCCCTTATAGTTTGGATCGCGCGTGGTTTACCCCCTGATTTGAAAGTCACCACATAACCCCCTGTGATTACTGGATTGAATTGCACAATTAATACCGTTAACATCAGAAGTAAAAAGACTATTTTGCCCTTATATATATAACTTTTGTTTAGCACTTCTCATTCAATAGTTGTGCATTTAAGAAGAGCAAGGGAGAGAACTTAAGGTTTCGATATATGAAATTAGGGTTTTGATTTGACAAATTAATTTAAACAATATAATTTCATCAAAAAATAATTTAATTAATGTTTAATTTGCTTTCAAGTTTAAAGTTCAAACCAATTATTCACCTTTTTTCTTGGTTGGAATTTAGTGAGCATTACACAATAAATTGTGAAGATTGTTTCTGCCAATATATATATATATATATATATATATGTGGTGTATGAAAAATGAAGATTGTTTTGTGTTGTACGAAAAATGAAGATTGTAATATATATATATATATATATATATATATTACGCAATATATATATGTAGTGGTGTACATATATATATGTTTTGCCAAGATTGTTTTGTGTTTTGAAAAATGAAGAAAATAAGCTGTTTTGTTTACATTGTGTACAACTATGGTGGCACCACTGGCTACTCCAAGCGCCTGACTCTCTGAGCTACGACCCAAACGACCTATTAGACTTATTTATTTTGATAATTTATTTAATTATGTTTTAATTTATTTAGAAGAGAATAATAGAATCACAATTTATTTTGATGATTTATTTAATTATGTTTTAATTTATTTTGGAAGAGAAAAATAGAATCACAATTTATTTTGATGATTTATTTAATTATTTTTTAATTTATTTAAAAGAGAAAAATAGAATCACAATTTATTTTACCCCATTATTTATTTCCTAAACCTTTATCCTAAATGTTGTTAGAATGTATTTAATATTGGATTAAATCAGGAGTTCAAACAACTCAAAACAGAGGTTCAAACAGCCCAAAATAGAGGTTTAAATAGCCTAGCACAGTAGCAATTCAAAAGGTTCAAAGCTCCGGACGTCCGGGTGGAAATCCGGCCAGACGACCAGCCAGGTCATTTTTGCCCAGTTCTGTTTCGTTTCGAATTCTGCTCTCAACGGGACTGAACTACAATGGCTTGTATTCCAATTAAAGCTATTCCAGACCAAACCTTGTCTCCGACAAGTTCAAATTAGCAATGATGGAATGATTTATATTCAAAATCAATGCAACTGCTCTATAAGCCTCTTGATCTATATATACCATAGAGCCTCAGTGAAAACAACACAGAAACCATATATACAAGAGATACAACCCAGCAAAAATTCCTTGATAAAAAATCATTCTCATCTTTTCTTTAAAAATTCTCTGAGAAGTGTTATTTAATTTTGTTTACATCTTTATCCAGAAATTATACACTGAGCCTTATAGCATTAAGTTCATCTTTCCTGTGTGAGGTTTACAGAAAATCCAGAGCTTCATTTCTATATCTATCTTTGAGAGATAATTCTTGTAACTTTCTGTAAAAGCAAAAATACCTTCTTTTCAACCTTGTAAGAGTGTAGTACAGTTAGTGTTCTTGACTTTTGCTAGCACCCTGTGAAACTAGAGTATAGTGGAAAATCTCAAGTGAAGCTTAAGGAGTGGACGTAGGCCGAGTTGAAGCCGAACCACTATAAATTTGTTTGCCTCTCTCTCCCTTATCTCTTTATTTTATTTAAATTGCCATAGTTATATTTCACATTTTCATTGTGCTAAAATCATTAACTGACATAGTTGTTAGAACACTTGTTTTAATTATTTTTATTTCATTAACTATATTTATCTATTGAGCTAGTCATAAATTTTATTAGGGTATTATTATTTTTAATTATAAAAACCTAATTAGGAATGGCAACAGGGCGGGGCGGGGCGAGGCGAGGCCGGGGATCACCCTTCCCGTCCCCGATCCCCGATGGCAGAACTTCCCCCCGTCCTCGTCCCCGTCCCCGTCCTCGTCCCCGTCCCCGTCCCCATCCCCGACGGGGAACCAACTACCGCCTCCACCTCCGTCCCCTAACGGGGATCGGGTTTCCCCGACCCCGAAAATCCCCGGCCAAAAATACAACATCAACATCAAAAGAAAAAAAAAAAAAAAAAAATCAACATCTCAACAACATAAAAAAAACAGCATCAAGAACAAATCTTCATCACCATCAAGAACATCAAAAAAAAAATAAAATAAAAAAAAAATCAAAACAACAGATCTTCATCACCACCAGATCTGAAAGCAACATCTTCATCACCAACAGATCTGAAACCAACGGATCTGAGAAGAGAGAAGAGATGATGAGCGAGACGAGAGAGAGAGAGAGAGAGAGAAGAAGGCAGCGGTGAGGGAGCTGCCGGTAAGACGAGAGGAGCCGGCAGTGGTAGCTTCAGATCGATCGAACCACGGTCTGTCCATCTTCAAACTTGTCCTGTGTACGGGGCTGTGACACGGTGAGATGAGAGAGATGAGAGACGTGAGTGAGGGAGAGAGAGACGAAAGAGATGAGAGGCGTGAGAAGGAGGAGGAGGGAGGAGGGGAGTGGTGGGAGGATTGGTGGAGGAGGAGGTGGCGGTGAGAGATGGTGAAGAAGAGAGAGACCAGAGACGGTGGAAGAGACATGTGAGGAATGGAGAGAGAGAGTAGATCTATAATGAGATATAGATGAGAATAAAAAAAAAAAAATATAATATATAAATCATTCGGGGACAAACGGGGCGGGGCTCGGGGCCGGGGCCGGGGCCGGCCGGGACTGAAACATGTATCCCCGTCCCCGGCCCGATTATCATTGGGGATTTTTTTTTATCACCATCCCCGGCCCGTTGGGGGTATTTTTCGGGGAATAACCGTTATATTCGGGATTGGGGGGTCGGGTCCTCATCGGGCCGGTTTTAGATTGCCATCTCTAAACCTAATTCACCCCCTCTTAGGTTGTCTTTTGGGTAACAATTGGTATCAGAGTCGTGACTCTTGCTTTAGATTTAACCATCTGAGAGTTTCGATCCATGGCAACCTTAGCTAGCACTAGCACTGCTAAAGGACAAGCCACCAATAGGCCACCATTGTTTGATGGAAACAACTATAGTCGTTGGAAAGATAAGATGATCCTTTACCTATAAGCCACTGATTATGTCATGTGGATTATTGTCACCAAAGGTACAAAAATTCCTACCAAATTAGTAGACAATATTAGTGTACCTAAATCTGAAGATGAATGTGATGAGAGGGATCATAAATTATTGCAAGCCAATGCTAAAGCCAAACTCACCATTGTCTGTGGATTAGACTCTAAGGAGTATAATAGAATTTCAAGTTGTGATTCGGTAAAAGAAATTTGGGACAAACTTGAGGTAACGTATGAAGGTACAAACCAAGTGAAGGAATCTCGTATTGATATGCTTGTTCACAGTTATGAATTGTTTAAAATGAACTCTGATGAATCTATTTCAAGTATTTTTACTAGATTTACTGAAATTGTAAACTCTTTGAAATCTCTTGGCAAAATTTATACTAACACTGAGTTGGCGAGAAAAATTCTTAGATGTTTACCAAAGAATTGGGAAGCAAAGGTCACCGCCATTATAGAAGTCAAAGATCTCTCCACACTTGGATTGGATGAGCTTATTGATTCCCTTATGACTCATGAGATCACCATGAAAGAACATGAGGATGTTGAAAACAAAAAGAAAAGTGGAATTGCATTCAAAGCCTCATCAAATGAAGAAGAACATGAAAACTCCAGTGATGATGAAAGCTATGTCATGTTTAGTAGAAATCTCAAAAAACACTTCAAGAAAAACAATTATGGAGGAAGAAGACTGTAGACCGCCCGGAACTCCCGCTCTGCGCGCGAGGGCGCGAATCGTTGTTCTTAGCTACTACAATTCAGACTCATGTCACGGTTCTGAATCTAATCTCACAAAGTGCAATGTGAGATTGATAAATCACCAAAGAGTCCAAATCCGACAAATCGTTTTGGAAAATCGATTTTAATCAAAAAGCGCCAAATATGGACTGGTTTGCCAGATTTCAGAGTCGCCACTTAAATATTTTGTTTTTGAAAAATTTAGGAAACCCTGACTCGTGCCTAAGGCCACGTGTCCGTCATCACCAAAGTTGCCTCGGCTCGGGAACTTGGGTACGAGAGGGAAGGTCATGCAATGAGCACCCCGCTCGCCCGATCAAAGATCGGCCTTTACTAACATGATAGTTGTTTTTTTAAAACACATGTGTTCTTATTCCGGTTATTAACCTAGAATTACTATGTGTGCGCACAGCATACAAGTATAGACTAGATCGCTTAAGTTGGAAAAAGCATTCATGTTCGTTGTTTGAAAACAGTTTAGAGGTGCTACTCGCAAGTAGGCTAAGTCTTGGATTTTGCCACCTCAAGTGGGCTTAGAAAACATGATTTTGCCACTCTCAAGTGGCTTAAACACACATTTTTGATGAATTGTTCCAATTCAAGCAATTCAACCTTCACCCATAGGCATTCAAGCAGTTAATCACTTAAGTAATTAGCCTCATGGCAAGCACGCTAACATGGCAACCACTCACACTCATGCAAGGATGCTAAAGTATAAACACTCACAGTGTACTCCGAGCAAAAAAAAAAGCTAGTTAGTAATCATGCATGACCCTAGCTATGCCAAGAATGCCTAATGCAACACGTGCAAAATGCAACTAAGTGGGCTCGGCTATCTAAGATGGCATATGAATGCAACTTGATAACATGTATTCAACTTGGTATTGAAATACGATGCAGTTTGTATGATGCGCCGAGCCCAATGCATGCAAGACAGATGAATGAATGCAAACATGTTAGCATAAGGATGCTAATTGAAATATGCCTTAAAACTAACCATCAAAAGCTGGTAAATAAAAGGAAGAAAGAAATGGGGGTTGGAAGACATGCATCATACACACGCACACTTATTACAATAGTTGTGCCCTCTCGATGGAGGGTTCGAATAATAATCTAACTAGCTAATCTAAGCTAATTAAACTAATTATTACACAACACAAATTGAATTTGAATCAACTAGCTAATCTAAGTTAATTAAGTACAAACCAAATTGAAACTAGCTATACTAAGCTAATTATAATATTACAAAGATGGAATCAATTAGCAAATACATTAACTAACTAATTAGCAAATTAACTAACTACACAAAGTAGTTAAAACAGCCTCAAGGAGAGGGGCATATGAATGCTCAGTCGACTTCACTCGAAAATCCACTACCATGCCTCGTGATGCCTCTGTTTGCACACTTCTGTATCTTTGAAAATTGTGCCAACTTCCATAGTGCTTCTGACCCACCTTAGGAACAATCTGAGAGGTGGTCGGCCAAGAGGAATGGCCATCGGCCAAATTTCAAGGCTATCGGCCAATTTTGTAGCCGATCGGCACACTTAATAGCCGATCGGCCACTTTTTCCTGCAAACTTCTCCTTTTGCTGCAACAGAGCACTAACAGAGGCATGACAGTGTATTTGCAAGAATGTGTGTGCAACCACACTCCTTATCATGTTTAAAACTCAAAGGAGTGTAGTACTCGACTCTCGAGCCATCAATCATGCATCTCGATGCATGATGGCCAAAGAGGCCGAGTTGCACAAGTCAATGTCAAATGAATGCACAAAAACACATAAATGCCTTAACCTCTATCATGCATGATCAAGAGGGTCGGCGACTGAGAAATGAGTCATGTTTCATCACTTCAAGTATGAAACGTCCTTCGTTTCCCGTGTTTGGACTAACACCCTATCCAAACACAATGCAACACAAGTATGCCAAATACAATGCAATGCTTGCAAGCGAACAACAATGCAAACAGCAAGCATGCAAACAACATGCAATGCAACATAAGCAATTTATCAAAGCTAATGGCATGCAAACTCTATTGAATGCAACCTAAGTATGCAAGCAACAATGCAAACAACAAGCATGCAAACAACATGTAATGCAAACAACATGCAAGATGGATGTAGACACCCCATTTTTGACCGACCTTGAGGCTCAGACGTCACCGATTGAGCGCTCGGTGATGTTGCATACTGTGCTCATTCAGAAGTCTCAGAGTCGCGGCCGTGCGCCCCGCCTCCGAACTTCCGAATCCTCTTCTGTGCCTTGTCTCGGTTTGCGAACCAGACTCGGTTTTCTCTGTTTTCTTTCTGAGGGAAGGGAGTGGTCCTGTAGACTATATCCCGGTGGCCGTGAGCTACTTTTCGTGGCCGTAGGTCATTTTGCCCATTTCGGAGCCCGGTTCCCGGTTTTCGGGGCCGTCAGGCCGTGTGCCTCGGCTCGGGACCGCCCAACCATCTCCGATTTCTCCGGTTCTTGGCTAGTACCTCTGTTTTATCATTTTGAGGGACACTGGGGCCCCCGATGCCCACTTCGTGGCCGTATGCCACTTTCGGTGCCTACAGCCGGTTTTCGGGACCCCGAACTGCGTGATTTGGGCCCCGAGCATTCATTCTGCATCGGTCTTCTCCGGTTCTTGGCATGTACCTCTGTTTCATCATAACAGAGCACCCTGGGGCCCCCGATGCCCACTTCGTGGCCGTATGCCACTTTCGGTGCTTATAGCCGGTTTTCGGGCCCCGAACCTCGCGGTTTAGGCCCCGAGCGTTCATTTCTTATTAGTTTTTGTTCAAATTTGGCAGGTACCTCTGTTTCAACATTGGGAAGATCACTGGAGGGTAGGAGGCCAGCAATTATCCCAGATAACCAGTTTCGCTCCTCCGGCGCCCGTTTTGCTCACTTCCGGGCCAATGTTGAACACCCTAGGCCCATTTTCTTCCGACCAAAGCTACATATCTGTGATCAGGGGACATGGGAGGACCCTAAAAACTACTGGTCAGCCAGAAATTCCAGGTTTCATTTTTGGACCTCTCCTTCAGATGCAATGTTGACTCCTACTTCAGTGTTGCCACATTCCGACCATGGAACCTTGTTCTACACATCTGGGAGGACCCTAAAAGTTGGTGGTCGGCCAGCAATTGTTGATTTCATTTTGAGCCTCTCCTTCAAGCTCTATGTTGTGACTCCTGCTTCAGAGTTGCCAGATTCCGACCGGGGCCTTATTCTACACACATGGGAGGACACTACTGCATGGTGGTCGGCCAGCAAATTTCAACTTCATTTTTGGGCATGGCCGGCCGGCCAGGGTGAGTGGCTGGCCGACCAGGTGGGTGGCCGGCCGGCCACCTCAGAAAGTTCCCTGGCCGGCCAGCTTTCTGCTTTCCAGCTCCTTCCAGCTGTCCAGATATTTTTTCAAAATATCTCCCCCATCCGGGGGATATTTTGGGAGGGAAAGATTGCCTCCATTTCCCTCCCCTTTTACACCTTTTTTTGCTTACTTAAAGGGCTGGACAGCCCCTTGGCCTAGGTTGGACAATTTCTTCTCAAGGCTTCTTCTCCATTTGAGCCCATTTCCATAGCCAAAAACCTCAAAAACTTCCAAGTTCCTAGGCAATTCCTTCATCAACCCTTAGCTCCACCATCCCCACTACCATTCCAGCAGCAAGGAAGTGTTCTCCAGTGGCTAAGAAGCAACAAATTCAGGCCAAGAGGTAGCAACAATTGGATCTTCAAGGGTAAGTCTCCAAATCTCTTTTTGTAGCATAATTTTGCTTCCTATTTCTACCCTATTTCCTTTCAGTTTTTGGGCTTTGACCCCTACTGGTTTTAGGCTTATTTTGAGCCCCTCTACAACTTTGTAGAAGGGCTCAACTTCATTTGATGCCTCCATGATACACTTGTTTCAATATCTAGCTTGTATGTCACAATCTTGTATGCTATTTTTAGCCTATTTGCATTTGTTTTTGGGGCTCCGACCCCTACTAGTTTTGTTCTTATTTTGAGCCCCTCTACAACATTGTAGAAGGGCTCAACCTTTTTTGGCCATTCTATATACCACCTCCCTTTGAAATCCATTTTAGGCCTTAATTCTTGCATGTTTGGTAGCCTTTTGTGCTTTTGGTTTTGGCTCTTGGTCAGAACTGAAAGGGGTCTTATTTTGACCCCCTTTATTTTGTTCATGAAGAAAGTTTTGTTGTTTGGTGTAGTTTTGGCATGTCTCTTGTTATAACCTCTTTTGGGCTCCATTTTGCATGGATTGTTAGCATGTTTGTGTATTGAATTTGGGGTTGCCATAAACTGAATATATGCTTATTTTTTGGCCCTCTTCAGTATTGTAGAAGAAAGTTTTTTCCATTTGAATTTTCTATATACTACCTCTCTCAATACTTCTCTTTTGGCCACTAGTTTTGCATGCTAATGTTGTCATATCTAAGCTTACAATTTGGCCTTGTTTTGTACTGAAAAATGCCATATTTGGGACTGCCTTGCTACTGTTTTTGCTGTCAAGTGCCAATTTTGCATGTTTAGCATGGCCGTAGGCCATTCGGGTACTTAAAATCGCATTTCGGGATGATTGCATGCATCGTTTGTCATTTCATATCATTCCGGGGCTGTCTTCCCCTTCATTTAGGGGCTGAAATTTGGTTTGCATGCTTGCATATCATTTCCCATGTCATTCCATGCCTTATTGCATTGCCTCGGTTTGCGTGCCCGTGGGCGCGCACTTCGAGGCGCTCCGTTTTCGTCACCGGCATCTGATGTGAGTGTGGCTGAGGTCCACTCATGTTAGTATAAGCCCAATTTGCATTTCCATCTCATTTTATCATCGCCTCGGTTTGCGCGCCTGTGGGCACGCACTTCGAGGCACGCACTTCGAGGCACTTCGGTTTTATCCGATTTCTCATTTTTCTTCATCGCCTCGGTTTGCGCGCCTGTGGGCACGCACTTTGAGGCACTTCGGTTTTATCCGATTCCTCCTTTTTATCATCGCCTCGGTTTGCGCGCCTGTGGGCACGCACTTCGAGGCACTTCGGTTTTATCCGATTCCTCCTTTTTCTTCATCGCCTCGGTTTGCGCGCCTGTGGGCACGCACTTCGAGGCACTTCGGTTTTATCCGATTCCTCCTTTTTATCATCGCCTCGGTTTGCGCGCCTGTGGGCACGCATTTCGAGGCACTTCAGTTTTATCCGATCTCTCATTTCTTCATCGCCTCGGGCGCGCCTGTGGGCACGCATTTCGAGGCACTTCGGTTTTATCCGATTTTCATCTTTCATCATCGCCTCGGTTTGCGTGCCTGTGGGCACGTATTTCGAGGCACTTCGGTTTTATTCGATTTCTCATTTCATCCTCACTTCGGTTTGCGTGCCCGTGTGCACGCATTTCGAGGCACCCTGTTTTCATAGCATTGTGCATACTATATCGCATGTTAGTTGCATTTCATGCATATCATGCATATTGCACAGGAAACGAGGCACGTTTCGTACTCCGAGTAACGGAACGGGTCTCAATTCCCAGTTCACCGACACTCCGGATTATCCATGATGGAGTTAGGTTTTGGTATAACATCCATCTGCATTCATCCCAATATTGAGTTGTGCAAATCGGCTCCTCGGCCATCATGCATCGATATGCGTGATTGGTGGTACGAGGATCGAGGCATGCATATATTTGTGAAATACATTGCTATGTCCTTTTCCTGCTCTCTGTTGCAGCGAATTCAAGAATCGGCAAATTTTCGGAACTCGGCGCGCATTTCGAGAAATCTGTAAACAGAGGCTAATTAGGGCATCCCAGTGGATTTCCGCGCCAGGTAGCCCAACATACGTCAGCCATCAGAAGCGAGGCAGTCCCTGGCTTGCATGCCAGTTTTACTTCTTTTGTAATTAATTTGTTAATTAATTAGAATTTGTATATTTCGGACTGTATTATTCGTTCATTTTCGGACTGTATTTATTATTTATTCGGACCCTCTGCGCGAGGGCATAATTGTAATAGTGTGGGTGAGTGTGATGTATGTCTTCCAACCCCCATTTCTTTCTCCCTTTTATTTACCCGCTTACGATGGTTAGATATAGGGCATATTTCAATTAGCATAACAGTATGACAGCATGTTTGCATCATTCATCTGTTTGCACGCACCAGGCTCAGCGCATCATACAAACTGCATCTGTATTTCAATTCCAAATTGAATACGTGTTAGTTGTAGCATTCCATATGCCATCTTTAAAATAGCCGAGCCTGCTATAGTTGCATCTTTGCATGTGTTGCATTAGGCATCTCTGCATTCTTAGGATCATGCATGGATTTCTAATCAGTTTTCTGTTTGGCTTGGAGTACTCGGTGAGTTTTATGCTTTAGCATACTTGCATGCGTGTGAGTGTTGCCATGATAGCATGCTTGCCATGAGGCTATGTGCTTATGTGATATAACTGCCTTGAATGCCTGTGGGTGAAGGTTGAGTTATTTGAATTGGGACAATGCATTGACTGTTTGTTTTAAGCCCACTAGATAGTGGCAACATCATGTTTTCTAAGCCCACCCGAGGGTGGCAAATCCGCATTTTAAGCCTACCTGCGGGTAGCAAACCATTTTCAAACAAACAAACATGAAATGTTTTGTTCCAATTCAGGCGATTCAGTCTATACTTGTTTGCTGCGAGCATCACATAGTAATCCTAGGCTAATAATCGGAATAAGAACTCACAAAGTTTTCAAAAACAGATATCATGGTTAGTAGAGGCCGGTCTTTGACCGGGCGAGCGGGGGTGCTCACGATGTGACCTTCCCCAATCGTACCCGAGTTCCCGAGCCAACTTTGGTGATGACGGACACGTGGCCTTTGGCACTGAGTTAGGGTTTCCTAAATTTCCCATTTAAAAAATATTTAGGTGGCGACTCTGTTATCTGGCAAAGCAGTCCATGTTTGGCACTTCTTTCAAAAAATCAGTTTTTTTACTCAAAACGATTTGCCGGATTTGGACTCTTTGGTTCGAGATTTAGAACCGCAACAAAATCGAGTCCGAACTGTAGCGAGGTCCCTCGCGGGCTTGTTACAATGGACTTAAACCGGATATGGACAGACCTCAATCATGTCCAAAACAGTGGCCAATAGTGCTAAAATGATGGCATGAAAAGCATGAAAAAGCAAGACAAGCATGCATGCCAATTGGCTCAAGAATTAAGGCATAAAGATGCAACTCTTAAGAGCACTTAAAGAGTGAAAAACATAGACGTGTGACAACACTATAAGTTCTGAAATCATGTATGGAATGGTGTCAAACCACTCAAACAATACAAGTATGGCATGCAAGAGGGCTCAAAGCTTGAAATTAGCATAGGCACTTGCACTATAACTATACAAAACATGAAGCATATGGCTAAGACAACCCAAAACAGTCCTAGAACATGCCAAAATGATGCTAAACACATGCATGGATCAAAGCTAAAACATGCTAGCATGAAGGGCATGAAGCATGGAGTATGCAATGCCAAAATGAAGGATTACATTGCACCTACCAAGACCAAGCATGAGATGGCTTCGCCAACAAAAATCAGAGTTATATCATGGCAAAATAACCCCAAAACACACTGAAATGATAGCTCGCAAGCTTAGGCATGAAGGCATACACAATGGCTCATGTTTAAGGTATAAAGTACAAACTTTCCAAAGCATTGAAAGAGTGACAGATGCGAGTGTATGACCACACTACATGCACTGAAATCACATATGAAATGATGCCAAATCGTGAAAATAGCCTAAGCAATGCATGCTAGTGGCTTGGAAACTCAAGGCTAATGAGCTAGAATGAACCATGGCTATACAAAGCAATGCATGCATGACCAAAACAACACAAATCAGACCTTACACATGCTAAAACATGACTAAAAGCTTGCTGAAGTTAAGCCAAAATCATGCTAGAATGATGAGCTCAAGTATGATACACATTAGGCTAGTGAATGGAAATGCACTACAAGTGCAAAGAGCATGCAAGAGGCTATCAAATCAACCCAAAACAGAGTTATGGCATACTAAAACAACACCAAAAACATGCTGAAATGGAACCAATACATGCTAGACAAACATGCTACTTTGATGAGCCATCTATACAAGTATGCAAGACATAAGGAGAGGGGATGACCCTCTCCCATTTAAGGCCTCAAAATACACTTTCCACCAATAAAATTCCTTTGGAATTCAGTGGTAGAAAGGTCATGCAAAGACTAAAACAAAAGCCTAAAGAGGTGGCCTAAAACAAGACAAAACAAGGCACAAATGGGGGTAGACCACCTCCAACACCAACAAGACCTTAAACAATCATTTTAAACACATGAAAATGAAGCTTTTTATAGTTGAGAGTTAAGCCAAAATAAGGATGTAAATAAGGCTAAGTAAGCAATGAACACAAAGCTTAAAAGCGGGTTAGTGACTCACCCTTGTAGAACAACTTCAAAGAGGCAACGCCAGTAACTTTCTGAGCTAAAAACCAAACTTTGAGTTCAAACAAAACCCTCAAGTACCTCAGCAACAAGAGTATGGTGTTTGAGTAGGTGCTTTAGTGCAAAAGTGTGAAGAAATTACACTTTTGAGTACAAACGAGTGCAAATATAGAGAGAGAGGAAGAAATATAGAGAGAGAGTGATATATAACTTGTATCTCAATTTTTCAGAACCTCTGGAAAGGGAGAGGGGTCTCCCTTCTTATAGAAAATCAAATCTCAAGCTTATTGAGCAAGCTTGAGACTTGTTTTAATCCCTCCATACACGTGTATGGAGGATGAAATCTGTGCTCACCAGCTATCACAGTTGGCACAAAAATATCTGCAAAAGCAAACAAAAAGGCCTCGGCCAAAAGATATGGCCGATTGTCCAAAAAGGGTGCCGATCGGCCACCATAAATGGCCGATGGCAAGAAGGAAAGGCCGATAAGCACAAGGCTTGGTCGATGGGTTGTAGGGATGGCCAACAAGCCACCCTCTTCCCTCAGAAACAAAACCACAAGTCCTTGGTCTACAACCAAGCATAAAACAGACAAGTTGAGAGGTTCTAAGGCAAGGCGCGCAGCCGAGACCTTCGGGAACTCAAAACGAACACGAGCATGGATGATCATCGAGTGTTCAAACGATGACGTCCAAGTCTTGAGGACGGTCAAAAATGGGGTGTCTACAAAGACCTTTTAAAAAGGAGTACAACAAAGATAACAAGAAAGAACCTATTATTTGCTATGAGTGCAAAAATCCTGGACATATGAAGATGGATTGTCCAAAATTGAAAAATCATGGAAAAGACTACAAGAGAAACAAGAAGGCCATGGTGGCAGCTTGGGGAGAAAGTGAAGATGAAAGCTCAAGTGATGAAATTGAAAGTGAAGTAGCCAACTTGTGTCTCATGGCTCTTGAAGATGAAGACTTTACTCAAGATGAGGTAACTACTCTTTATGAAGAACTTGAAAGTGCATTCCATGAACTACCAGATGAATTTAGAAAAGTTTGTGTCAAAAATAATGTGTTAAAAAAATCTGTTGCATCTTTATCTAGTGATGTAGAAGAATTAAAGAAAGAAAAAATTGCTTTGAAAAATGATTTTGATACCATCTCTAATGAGAAAACTACTTAAAAAACAATATTGATGATTTAACAAAAACACTTGAAAATTTTGTAAAAGGTAAAGATAATCTTAACATACTTCTTGGAAATCAAAGATGTTTTTTAATAAAGCGGGCATTGGATATGACCCTATTAAGAAACAAAAGAATCTCAATACAATTTTTGAAAAGGCACCTCTCATGACACACCCTCATATTATTTGTCATTATTGTAAAAAGAAAGGCCATTATATATCTTCTTATCCATTCAAAAAGAATATGAACACTAGAATTAAAAAGATTTGGATTATTAAGGGATCTAACAAAACTAACCAAGAAGGACCCAAGAAATTATGGGTACCAAAAACCAACATTTGATTGTCATCTTATAAGTTTGCTTTAAGTCCAAAACTAAAGAAGGGAAGTGGTACCTTGATTGTGGATGTTCCAAACACATGACTGGAGATAAATCCTTCTTTACTAAACTATCATCGAAAGATTGAGGATTTGTTACTTTTGGAGACAACAAGAAAGGAAAAATCATCAGTATTGGTAGCATCGGTATTTCTCCTAACTCTTCTATTGAAAATGTTTTACTTGTTGATGGATTTAAGCATAACCTACTTAGTATTAGTCAATTATGTGATAAAGGTAATCGTGTTATTTTTGATAAATCACATTGCACAATTGAAAGCACAAATGATCATAAAGCTTTATTCGTTGGTAATCGTCATGATAATGTTTATATTTTCATCTCAATGATCTCTATGCTAGTGATGTTAAATGTTTATATGTTAACAATGAAAATAGTTGGTTATGGCATAAAAGACTTGGTCATGCTCATATGGATTTAATTGCTAAACTTTTGAGAAAGGATTTGGTCATTGGACTTCTAAAAATTGAATTTGAAAAAGATCATCTTTGTAGTGCTTGTCAACAAGGAAAACAAACTAAAACATCGTTTAAATCAAAATCTCACATTTGCACAACTAGACCTTTACAACTATTGCATATGGATTTATTTGGTCCCTTAAGGACATCTAGTCTAGGTGGTAAACATTATTGTCTTGTTATTATTGATGATTATTTAAGATTTACATGGGTTATGTTTTTAGCACACAAAGATAAAACCTTTTTTTCTTTCACAAAACTCTGTCGTAGAATTCAAAATGAAAATTGCTTTCTTATTACTAATATTCGAACCGACCATGGTAGAAAACTTGAAAATGAGAAATTTGAATTGTTTTGTGATGAGCATGGTATTGGACATAATTTTTTAGCACCTAGAACTCCTCAACAAAATGGTGTAGTAGAAAGGGAGAATAGAACTTTAGAAGAGATGAGTAGAATAATGCTTTGCGAAAATAATCTTCCTAAATATTTTTGGGCCGAAGCCGTTCACACGGCATGCTATATTTTTAAATCGTGCATTGATTAAACCTATTCTCAAAAAGACTCCTTATGAACTTTGGCATGATAGAAAGGCCAACATTAGTCACTTGCATGTTTTTAGTTGTAAATGTTTTGTGCATAATAATGGTAAGGATAACTTAAGTAATTTGATTCAAAATCTGATGAAGCAATTTTTCTTGGCTATTCCCTAACTAGCAAAGCTTATCGTGTTTTTAATAAAAGAACTCTTGTTGTGTAAGAATCTATACATATGGCATTTGATGAAACTAACATCTCTGCTCAAAAGCAAATTGTTAGTGATGATATAGATTTGGAACCAAATGTGGAAGATTCAAGTATCTACAAAGAAGAGAACCAACCATATAAGTTGAACAAAGAGATTGAACAACCTATTCTCCTACCTCAAGAAGAAGGATGAAACAATGATGATTTGCCAAGAGAATGGAAATTTGTTCATAATCACCCTAAGGATTTAATCCTAGGTGACCCTACAAAAGGTATCGAAACTCGCTCTTCACTTAGAAACATTTGTATTAACCTGGCTTTTCTCTCACAGATTAAGCCTAAAAACTTTCAAGAAGCCGAATTCAATGAACATTGGATGATAGTTATGCATGAAGAGCTTAACCAATTTGAGAGAAACAAAGTGTGAGAGCTTGTGCCAAAACCTAAAAATCATACCATTATCGGTACCAAATGGATCTTTCGAAACAAGCTTGATGAATCCGGCACAATTATAAGAAACAAGGCTAGACTTGTTGCACAAGGATATAATCAAGAAGAAGGCATTGATTTCGATGAAACATTTGCTCCGGTTGCTAGATTAGAAGCGATTCACATGTTACTTGCATTTGCATGTTTTAGAGATTTCAAACTTTATCAAATGGATGTAAAAAGTGCTTTTCTAAATGGTTTTAAAAATGAGGAAGTTTATATTAAACAACCCCCAGGTTTTGAAGATCATACTTTTCCAAATCATGTTTTTAAACTATCAAAAACTTTATATGGTTTGAAACAAGCACCTCGTGCATGGTATGAACGATTGAGTAAATTTTTGATTGAAAATAATTTTTCTAGAGGAACGATTGACACAACACTTTTTGTTAAAACTAAAAATGATGATTTATTTATTGTACAAATATATGTAGATGACATTATATTTGGTGCTACTAATGAAACCTTGTTGTAGACACCCCATTTTTGACCGTCCTCAAGACTTGGACGTCACCGTTGGAACACTCGGTGATCATCCATGTTCGTGTTCGTTCGGAGTTCCCGGAGTTCTCGGCTACGCGCCTTGCCTCAGGACCTCCGAACTCGACCGTTTTGTGTCTGGTTTTGCACCAAACACTTGTGTTTTGCCTTGGAAGGGCAGGGAATGCTTTGTGAGGCATCCCACATACCACCGGCTGTGGCTAGAGGCCACCGGCTGGCTGGTGTTGCCATCGGCACTTTATTGTGCCGACCGGCACTCTTTTGTGCCGACCGGCACTAAGTTTTGTCAAAATGACACTCTTTGCCGGCCGGACACTGTGCAGTTGCTTTTTGAGATATTTTCAGACAGCTGTATAGTTTTGGTTCCCCTCCATACACGTGTATGGAGGGATGACCCTCTTAGTTAGCTTAGCTTGTAAGCTTTGCAAGCTTGGCTTGCCTATAAGAGGACCACTCCTCTTCTTGGCTTAGGGTTACAAAATTTTAGACATTATTAGAGAGAACCAAGCTCTGGTTTTTAGGGTTAAAATAGATACACATCATATCTCTCTCTTTCTCTTTTGTATTCTAGGTGTTTTGGTTCACATTATTGCACTAAAACACCTAGTCTTCCACCTTTCCTTGGTGTCCTCCAAAATCAGAGCTTATTCTTGAAGTTCTTGGCTGGTTTGAAGCTCAAGGAAGCAACAATATCAAGCTTTGTGAAGGGGTCTACAAGGGTGAGACATTAACTCTCTTTTTACCCCATTTTTGCACCTTGTTTTTGCCTAGCTTAGAACTGTTTTTTGTGCTTAGTGTATAACACAAAAAAGTTCTGATTTTTAGTCCTCTTGATTGTTTGTTAAGAGTGCGTAGTGGTTTGAGCAAGTTTGACCACCCTTAGGCCTTGAAAAGGCCCTTTTTTGTGCCATTTTGTGAGAGATCCGAGATTTTTGTGCTTGGGCCTCTTCACCACTGAAATCTTGAGGGATTTCAGTGGTGGAGATGGTGCCATAAAGTCTCCAAAAGGGGAGGGCCACCCCCTCTCCTTAATGTCCTTGAAAAGGGCAAGTTTTGGCCTCCAAAGGAGCACCATGTTTGGTTGTGTTTTGAGCATGTCTTGGCTGCATTTCATGCTTATTATGCCATGATTTAACTTGATTCTAAGTTGGTTTAGATCTCTTATGCATGCTTAGCATAGTTGCCTTGTAATGCCTTTTGATCCTCTAACATGCCTAGGTTGTATGCCTTAGTTTCTAGCATGTTTTAGGCTTGCATTTGTGAAGTTTTTGTGCTCATATTTCCATGTTTTAGGTCTGTCTCATGTTGTTTGAGTCAACCATAGCATGTTTAATATGGCCCCTTTGCATTTTAGGCTTGCTAGCCTTTGAGTATGCATGTGTAGCATGTGTTACTTACCTCATTTTGATGATTTGGAACCACCTAGCATGCTATTTCAGTCCCTTTGGTGTGCTTGTATGCTTACCTTAGTTGCCTCTTTAATGCTTTGAAAGCATGTGTTGAATGCTCCATGTTTTGGCCTTAATGCATGCCTTTGATTTCAAGCCTCTTAGATGCCATCTAAGTGGTCCTTTGGGCCTAATTTGACATGCTAAAAATTTGTTTTGGGTTGATTAATGCATGCCATAATTGCCTTGCATAAGTATGGTTCAATGCTTCATAGACTTGCTTTGAAGACTTGGGCCATTTGTTGCATGTTTAGCTTGCTTTGTTGCATGATTTGGCATCATGTTTGACATGATTTTCCGAGCTTTACAATGCATGCTAATTGTTCATGTCTAACTCATTTCAAGTGTGCTTGAGAGTTGCCATGTTTGTGTCTAAGTGTTGGACCATAATTGCATGCATGTGTGTGTGTATTTTAGCCTTCATTTTTGGGCACTTTAGCCACTGATTTTGGGCCTTTTAGGGTGGCCTAATTCATGTTTTAGTCCATCCCCTATTTGGTTTGCATGCTTACCTTGCATGCTTGCTTGTATGCTTGCATGAGTGCATTGCATTACCCATGTTGCATGATAGATAACATGACTAGGTTGCATTGTATCAACATGCATTCCTTGTCCCTTGAGTTGGTGATAGGGATTGGGACTTTGGTTTGTTTGGTTTGCATACATTTGAAATCAAAGTTGCATTCTCGGTTCTTTGGGCCATCATGCATGGAAATGCGTGATTGGTGGTCCGAGAATCGAGGCACATACCCCCTTGAGTCAAAAACATGATAAGGGGTGTGTATAGTGCATAAATATCTTGAATCACATTGCCATGCATGTTGTTGTCCTCTGCTGCTGTGAGTTGCAGGTTTTGCAGGCATTTTGTGCCGGCCGGCAGTATTTAGTGCCGACCGGCAGTCAATCAACAGCCGATGGCTTCTTTTTGTGCCGGTGGCCTCCTTCTTCAGCTGGTGGTGTCCTACCCCAGCCGGTGGTGATCCCCAGGGCCCTGAGAGGCATTCCTGGGACTTTGGCAATTTTCTGAGGAGGAGAGCAGAGGAAACAGAGGCAATCCGTGCATGGTAGTGCGGTTCCGAGCCAGTCCCGAGCGCGTGTTGCATCCGGTCCTCATCCCGAGGCGGTTTTACTGCTTTAATTAGATTAATTAATTTATTTGATTAATTTAGGGAAATCTGTAATATTTTAATTAGCTTGCGTAGTTAATTAATTTGTATATTCTTTCGGTCCCTCTGAGTGAGGGCAAATATTGTAATAAGTGTGTGTGAGTGGGTGTATGTCTTCCAATCCCCATTTCTTTCTTCCCTTTTATTTACCGGCTTACGTTGGTAGATTAGGGCATACTCATTTTAGCATACCTTATGCAATGCATGCGTGCATCCATGCATTTGTTAACATGCACCGGGCTCGGTACATCATACAAACCGCATTGTATTTTCAATTTCCAAATTGAATACGTGATAGTTGTAGCATTTCACATGCCATGCTTAGGGTTAGCCGAGCCTGTCTAATTGCACTCTGTATGCGTCGCATTAGTCATCTTAACATGAGCTAGGTCATGCATGTTTTGCTAACCAGTCTCTTGTTTTGGGCACGGAGTACGATGTAAGTATTTATGCTTTAGCATCCCACATGCGTGTGAATGTTGCCATGACAGTATGCTTGCCATGCGGCTAGTTGCTTATGTGATAAACTGTTTGAATGCCTGTGGGTGGAGGTTGGATTGCGTGAGTTGGAACAACTCATTGAAATCCGTATTTTAGCC
The DNA here is from genome assembly GCA_030407325.1 of Camellia japonica. Classification (NCBI taxonomy): domain Eukaryota; kingdom Viridiplantae; phylum Streptophyta; class Magnoliopsida; order Ericales; family Theaceae; genus Camellia; species Camellia japonica. The sequence goes on from JAPPVO010000019.1 coordinate 110,104,724, forward strand.
TACTTTCGAGTAGCAAAAACCAACACGTTTTTCGAGATAAAAACGGATATGCAATGTTTATTTCCAAGTTAGGCAATCTAGTCTATACTTTTGTGTTGTGCGCATCACATAGTAATTCTGGGCTAATAACCGGAATAAGAATGCATAAAGTTTTCAAAATCAGATATCACGGTTAGTAGAGGCCGGTCTTCGGACCGGGCGAAAGGGGGTGCTCATAGCTGACCTTCCCCGATCGTACCCAAGCTCCCGAGCCAAGACATTTGGTGATGATGGACATGTGGCCTTTGGCACCGAGTCAGGGTTTCCTAAATTCCCCCATAAAAAATATTTAGGTGGCAACTCTGTAATCTGGCAAAGCAGTCCATGTTTGGCACTACTTTTCAAAAATCTGTTTTTTCTTCAAAACGATTTGCCAGAGTTGGACTCTTTGGTTCAGATTAAGAACCGTGACAATTTGAGTCCGAACTGTAGTGAACCCAATATGAACAGAACGGGACTTAACCCTCCTGGGGCGTTCGGGGACGTCTACACTTGTGTAAGGAATTTGCTAAGTGTATGCAAGGTGAGTTTGAGATGAGCATGATGGGGGAGCTAAATTATTTCTTTGGACTTCAAATCAAACAAAGTAAGGAATGAAGGAATTTTTATCAACCAAGCTAAGTACACAAAAGAACTACTCAAAAAAATTGGTATGTATGACTCAAAAATAGCTGGAACACCTATGAGCACATCCATTAAACTAAACAAGGATGAAAAAGGTAAGTCCATTGATCAAACAAAATATCGAGGTATGATCGGTTCACTTCTTTATTTAACTGCAAGTAGACCCGATATTATGTTTAGTGTTTGTATATGTGTTAGATATCAATCAAATCCTAAGGAATCACATCTTAGTGCTGCTAAAAGAATTTTTAGATATCTTGTTGGCACTCAAAATTCGGGACTGTTTTATCCTAGAGGCGTTGCATTTGATTTAATTAGTTACTCGGATGCCGACTTTGCCGGATGCAAACTTGATAGAAAAAGCACAAGTGGCACTTGTCACTTCCTTGGTAACTCATTAGTATCTTGGTTTAGCAAAAAGCAAAATTCTGTTGCTTTATCAACGGCCAAAGCTAAATATATAGCTTTCGGAAGTTGTTGTGCCCAAATACTTTGGATGAAACAACAATTGGAGGACTTTGATTTATATTATGATCATATCCCTATTAAATGTGATAATACTAGTGCCATCAATTTAAATAAAAATTCAGTTCAACACTCACGAACAAAACATATTGAAATTCGACATCATTTTTTAAAAGATCATATTCAAAAAGGGGATATTGTACTTGAATTTATAAACACCGACAAGCAATTGGCGGATATTTTCATAAAACCCCTAAGCGAGGATCGCTTTAATTTTATTCGTGGCGAGCTTGGAATGTTGATTTCTACTTAAAAGGTTTTGTTGTGACTGTGAAACTTGAATTTTTGTTAAAATGATATATATGTGTTGCTACATTGATATGGAAACATTTTATCAGTTGAATGCTCTCAAGTCCTTCATACATTTATTATCCTTAACAGTTTGCTATTCACAACTATGTATTTTTGTTCTGCATCTTGAGCTTAATTTAACTTTGCATACATTGATTTTATTTTTATTTTTTTAAAATTTTTGCTATTAAGCTTAATTTCTTTTATTTTTTTCTTCTCATTTTTATTTTTTTATGTTTTGCCTTTAGGCTTAATTTTTATTTATTATTTTCTGCCCTTTAATTTCATCTTCCATGCTTAAAAAAAAAAAAAATCTATATATATATACATAAAAACAAATCCAAATAAACATTTTTACATAAAACAAACATACAATACAATACAAAAAAAAAAAAAAACCCTTCATTTTTTTTACGGCCATACGCCGGCCTCACTTACTCGTCTCTTCCGCCGATCTCTTCTTCTTTTTCTCACCTTGGGTGACCTTTGAAGGCCCTGCCCCCGTGTTTTCGCTGTGAGCGACGACTCCCCACTGACTATCAATGGCCAAGTACGACGTTGCTCCAAATCGGGCTATGGTGGTGGTCTTCCGCTTAAGCGCTTTATTTTCAGTCTTCAGTGCGCAAATCTCTGCTTTGCGCATCCTTGTATATGCGCTGGAGCAGCGAGAGTTGGACGTTGACCTAGTGGAGCTCATTCATTTTGTTCTGCAGTCGATAAGCCAATTTTGTGACTGCAGTCACCGTCTCCATACAAGACGTCAATATGAAATGATTGGCTTTAATATCTGATTAGCTGCCATTATTTGCTTAATCGACATCATAGGAAGGTTGGGTAGAGTAAGAGCCGGGGCACTCCGCCCAACAGCGTTTACAAGATCATTCAGGTCCGGAAAGAGAGTAAGCAGACAGGACGAGGCCATGTGGTCGTAGAAAGAGGTGTAATCGCAAGGAGGGTAGTTTTTGGCAGTCTTTCTGCTCTACTCACTCTTTCTATTCTATCTCTCTCACGAAGAAGAAGAAAGGATGGAGGAGAATGAGGTAAAAGAAGGAGAATAGAGTGATCAAGAAGAAGACGGAGGAGAAGAAGACAAGAGGGAGAGTGCGCTGAGACAGTTGATTGACCCGTCTCGCTTTTGTTGGTCAGCTGACGCAAAAGCGAGGCCGCTTGTTCGACGCGATTTTCGACGAAAACGAGAAAGGTGGGAGAATCATATGTAAGTTTTGATTATCTGTTTTTGATGCCATTTATCAATATCATTTTCCTCCTCCAAATTTTGGAGCCATGATTTCCTTTTGATAATGTCACAGGAGGAGAAAATTATGATGTTATATATTATAATGTTATGCATTATGGTATTAGTTTCAAACTAATATGATATTATGTATTTATAGTTTGATATCTTAGTCTTATATCATGTCTCTGATTAAAGCTTATTTATTACACATATGCTAACCTAGATATTTAGAAATGAATTCAGGGAGCATGACTTGAAGGGGAGCTTTTCTTACTCCCAAAATAAATCAAAACATCATTGTGTGCCATCATCAAAAAGGGGGAGATTGTTAGACTTATTTATTTTGATGATTTGTTTAATTATGTTTTAATTTATTTGGAAGAGAATAATAGAATCACAATTTATTTAATTATGTTTTAATTTATTTTGGAAGAGAAAAATAGAATCACAATTTATTTTGATGATTTATTTAATTATGTTTTAATTTTTTTAGAAGAGAAAAATAGAATCACAATTTATTTTACCCCATTATTTCTTTCCTAAACCTTTATCCTAAATGTTGTTAGAATGTATTTAATATTTGATTAAATCAAGAGTTCAAACAGCCCAAAACAGAGGTTCAAACAGCTTAAAACAGAGGTTCAAATAGCCCAGCACATCAGCAGTTCAAAAGGTTCAAAGCTCTGGACGTTCGGGTGAACATCTGGCCGGTCATCCGGTCGAACGACCGGCCAGGCATTTATGCCCAGTTCTGCTTTGTTTCGAATTCTGCTTTCAACGAGACTGAACTACAATGACTAGTATTCCAATTAAAGTTGTTCCAGACCAAGCCTTGTCTCCCACAAGTTCAAATTAGCAATGATAGAATGATTTATATTCAAAATCAATGCAACGACTCTATAAGCCTCTTAATCTATATATACCAGAGAGCCTCAGTGAAAACAACACAGAAACCATATATACAAGAGATACAACCTAGCAAAAATTCCTTGATCAAAAATCATTCTCATTTTTTCTCTAAAAATTTTCTGAGAAGTGTTATTCAATTTGTTTACATCTTTATCTCATAAATTATACACTGAGCCTTATAGCATTGCTCATCTTTCTTGTGTGAGGTTTACAGAAAATCTAGAGCTTCATTTCTATATCTATCTTTGAGAGATAATTCTTGTAGCTTTCTGTGAAAGCAAAAACACCTTATTTTCAACCTTGTAAGAATGTAGTACACTCAGTATTCTTGACTTAGAAAGTCTGTGTAAAATCTGTGGAGGATTGCTCCATCTGTGAAAAGGTTGCTAGCACCTTGTGAAGCTAGAGTATCTCAAGTGAAGCTTGAGGAGTGGATATAGGCCGAGTTGAAGCCGAACCACTATAAATTTGTTTACCTCTCTCTCCCTTATCTCTTTATTTTATTTAAATTATCATAGCTATATTTCACATTTTCATTGTGCTAAAATCATTAACTGTTCACATTTTCATTGTGTTAAAATCATTAACTGACATAGTTGTTAGAACACTTGTTTTAATTATTTTTATTTCATTAAATCATTAGCTGTTCACATTTTCATTGTGCTAAAATCATTAATTGACATAGTTGTTAGAACACTTGTTTTAATTATTTTTATTTCATTAACTATATTTATTTATTGAGCTAGTCATAAATTTTATTAGGATATTATTATTTTTAATTGTAAAAACCTAATTCACCCCCCTCTTAGGTTGTCTTTTGGGTAACACGACCCAAACGTGGTACTGGACTCGGTGAAGTCGTTCATGGTGCACCTGTACAAGCACATCAGAGAGAAGAACGTGTGGGGTTTTAGTTTTTTTTTTTTTTTTCTTTCTTTCTATTTTTGAGTTTGAGAAGAAGAAGGAGATCTCTACTATTTCATCATCCAGGATGGAGATCTGAATAAGGAGGTCAAAGTACCAGAAGGGTTCGATTACAAGCTCTATAATCAGAATGACATTAATCGAATCTTGAGGCCGGCCAGTTGTATCTCCTAGATGCATCAAATTCATGGTCTCTAAGAAGAAGTATATCTTTACCCGATCTGGTTTGGTAATTTGGTTTGGTTTGCTAATATGTTAATTTTATTTTCCTTGATCTGTGTTGTGATTTCACGGATCTATGTATTTGTAAAATACAATTATATGAAAATTAATTTAAAAAGATCATTATTATTTTTTTTCCTTCCTTTTTTTGTTATGTTAGATGTAAATACTAACTGTGCAATTTAATCTAGTAACCACATGAGGGTTATGTGGTGATTTCTAAACGTTAGGGGGGTAAACCGCAGGCGGCCCAAAGCACATGTGGTAAAGTGAAGTTTGCCATTTTTTTAATATTCTAAGTAATTTTTTTAATTTTTAGATATACTTAACATATATACACTTAAAAAGTATAATATTTGTGAAAAAATCTTTAAAAAATTTACTAAATACCAAAAATATATAAAAAAACGAGAATTTAGTACATTTTTCGTATTCTTATATATTTATTGATTTTTTAAAATAGTTTTTTACAAATAAAAAGTAAAAAAATTACTTAAAATTTTAAAAATATTCAATAAAAATTAAAAAACTCAATTTCAGAAAATTAAATTCAGAAAATTAAAACCAAACACACCGATTGACAAATTATATTTTGTTATCAAGATTACTAATAAGTTCTGGGGGTGTTTGGCAAAGGCCTTTTTTAGTTTTTTGGGCTAAAATTCACAAAATGACAAAATATGCTAAAATAGTCAATAAGACAAAATGTCACATCAAACCCATAATCATTTCACTTTTTCTCTCACAAATATCACATCCAATTACAAAAAAATCAAATTATCTTCCCAAACACAAAAATTTTAGTCTATTAAAATAGCCAAAAACTAAAATAGTCTACTAAAATAGCAACTTCCTAAACACCAACTCTGTCTAATAACTTAATTTCAAAAAGTTCAAGGGTGACTCTAATGCACCCTAAAAATTTAGTTAAGCACCTCATTTTTTAAAAATTATTTTAATACAATTTTGTTCTGTGACTAAATGATCAAAACCCTAACCCAACCAATCACACTGCTCTGATAGCAGTCCAACTTCGGCTATTCCATTCCTAGCCCCGGTCACCCTTTCTCAACCACCTCCTCACCACCTCTGACGACCTCTCATCATCTTCTTCGACTCCCATTCTAATCTCTCTTCTTTTTCTTCTTCGTTTTCCAAATCTAGAGATTTGAAGCTCCAGATTTCTCCATTTTTCGCTTGCTTTTGCGGCGGTGGATCTTCTTCTTCATTTTTCCAAATTGGAGATTTGGAGCTTCAAATCTCTCACTCTTTCTTTTACGACAATAGAGGAAGGTGATACCAGTTTACAATTGATGTGGGTTTGAAAAGAACAGGAGGGCATGGAGAGCATGGCTAGGTTGACGAGAGAGAATAGGGGAGAGAAGACGACGAGGGGCAATCAAGGGGAGAGGGTTCACTGTTGGAGGAGAGGGGTTGGGGAGGCAAATCTTCGATGGATTTTGGACCTAGAGGTGATGGAAATGGCAGAAGGGCTCGTCGGAGATAGGAATGGAGGTCGCCAATAGCAGTTGCAGATTGTGCTAAAAAAATAGGGTTAGGTGTTGAGGGTGTTTTTGATAATTTTGAAAAAAGATTAAATTTTTGGATGTAATGAGCTCTTTCCATTGTGTAGATGGGCAATTCTATTTTCACACATCTGATAATTATATTCTAAATAAAAATTATTATAATAGACATCTAACAACACCCATAATATTATATAGAAAATTCTCTGTATATATCTTTTAGGAACAAAAAAAATCTCAATATACACCTTTTGAATTAAAAAAATTAAACCCTAATTTTTCCATTGTTATCACTTTGCTTGTTACACACTCTATACTCATCTATTGCTTGCAAATTAGTACTCTTAGAAATCTCTCGTATTGCTTTAATCTCTAGGTTTATACTCTACTATTTACATCGTTTAATTATTAGTTTCACAATTTTTACTTGATTTTGATATGGAAGAGTTACAAACCTATGGAAGTTCAAACCCAAGTAAAAATATATCTGATGACAGCAAAATCAGTGCAGAAAAGGTTAGTTTTTTCGTGTAACAATTTTTAATTTTTTTTTGTGTTTTTTAGTCGGATAGTCAATGTAGAATTTTATGAAAATATTCAGAAATCAACTTCCGAAATAATAGTCATATTTCGATATACAAGTTCGAATTTATGACTTTTTTCATACTTAAATTTTGATATTTGAAATTTATTTAGGTTTTAAAGTGCTGAATTTTATAAAAAAAATTTAGCCATATAGTGCCGAAATTTTTATTTTTTTCGTCTCTTTAATGCCGAATTATTTCATTATTTTTGGCTTTGTAGTGCCGAATTATTCTATTATATTCGGCTCTGTAAAACCAAATGAAAATTGTTTTCCCTCATTTCTTAGATGGCAGCCACTGAAGAAACTGAGGTTCGATCGGATATTATGGTGGATTGTACTAGTCATTTTACTTCTAAACAAGTAACCTTTAATATGAAATTCGTAAGTTTATAATTTTTATTAATTAGTTTGTTTAGTTTGTTCTTATGAAAGTTGTGTGACATTATATATAATTTTTCGACAGTAAAGATGAATTGCTCACCTAGGTACGTGATATTGGAAGGGCAAATGGCTTTATTATTGTTATAAGGACGTTACCAAGAATTTATCTTGCTTGTGAGCAGAGTGGGCAGTATAGATCGCGTAAAAGTTGAAAGATGGATCAAAAGACTTATTGAGACAAACTGGTACGAAGAAGTGCGAATGTCCATTTGATTTGAAGGCATACAAGTTGAAAATAAATGATGAATGGATATTGAATGTAGTTTGTGGACTGCATAATCATCCAGCTGCGGAGCATCTCCAAGGACATTCATATGCAGGGAGATTGTCAGCAATGAAAAGTCTCTGTTAGTAGATATGTCAAAGAGTCTAGTAAGACTAAAAGAGATACTCATTACACTCAAATAGAGGGATGCCCTTAATATGAGCATAATGAAGACAGTTTACAATGTACGACATCGATGTAGGGTTCTACAGAAAGTTGGTAGATCCCAGATGCAACAACTGTTGGGTGAATTAGCGAAACATAAGTACATTGAGCTTTATCGACGTGAGGAAGGCTCTATGACTGTCACAGACTTGTTTTGGGCACATCCAGTGAGTTTGGATTTGCTTCATACATTCTCTCGTGTGTTGGTTATGGATTGCACATATAAGACGAATAGATATCAGCTTCCTCTTCTTGAAATTGTGGGAGTGACATCAACTCATATGACATTCTCCATGGCTATTGCATACTTGCAAATTGAGCGGGTTGATAATTATGCATAGGTGTTACAAATATTGCGTGATCTTATAGACGGCAGTGTTTTACCTGAAGTCATTGTCACCGACAGAGAGCTTGCTTTGATGAATGCCATTGACAACACTTTTCTGAATGCTCGACATTTGTTATGTCGTTGGCATATTAATAAGAATGTATTGACGAAATGCAATAAAATGTTTGAGACAAAAGAAAAATGAGACGAGTTTAACACGGTATGGAACTATTTGGTATTGTCATCGATTGAAGAGGAATACAATGATCACCTTGCAATGCTGCATAAGGATTTCAGTAACTATTCAGAAGCAATCAAGTATGTTACAGTGAGTTAGTTGAATCCGTATCAAGAAAAATTCATTGCGGTACATACAAACATGTGTATGCATTTTTGACAATGTTACAACCAATCGGTAATATTCGCTTTTTTTTTATTTCTTATAAATCATATTGTTATTTTTAATTATTATGCTTGACTATTTTTTTTTTGCATCCATATGAACAGGGTTGAGAGTGTTCATGCTAGATTGAAGAGGCAATTAGGTTTAAGTCAAACGACATTTGAGATTTCATTTGAAAAAATACATTGTCTACTTAAGTTGCAGCACATTCAAGTTAAAGCATCATTCGAGAAGAGTTTGACAACTGTTCAATGTCAATTCAAACCTTGGAGAGCAAATTCAGAGAGCTCTGGGGTAATGTGTCTATTTGTGCATTGGAGTATGTGTTGGTAAAGAGTAAGAGAGCAAATTCAGTTGGAATTGATGTTACAGCATGTGAGTGTGTTCTTAGGCGCACACATGGTTTACCTTGTGCTCACGAGATTGTAGATTGTAGATTACATGAGACAAGGCCGTCCTATTCCACTCAATAGCATACATGTACATTGGACGCGACTTACTATATGTGTGCATAATCCGAAGGTTGAGAAATTGGAATTGACTTGTATCCCAGAACTTGAGATGATTTTGAAGCGGTTCAATGAGTCTGATATTGCCACACAATTGGATATGTTGAAGAAGTTGAGGGAAATTGCAAATCTAGCAAACACTTTTCTTATTGAGCCTAATGTGAAACCTAATCCACGTCGAGGACATAAGAAAACTGATATATCTTGTCATCGTGACTTGTGTGCATTTGAGTTGGTTGACGATGGCCATGATAGCCAGAGCACATTAGCTTCCAATCATTCAAAGAAAAAGAGAGCTTCGAAAGTGCTTGATAAGAAGCGGAATGTAAAAACAAAGACATATTGTACAAGAACAAGTTTACCGAGTGCATATGCTGGTGACTTCCCGTCTATGTTAATACCATTCACAAAGTTGATAAATGATGTAGATGGTGATGGAAATTGTGGTTTTAGAGCTATTGCGGGTTTACTTGGTCTTGGAGAGAATGATTGGGTGCAAGTTAGACGTGATATGCTACTTGAATTGAATAATTACAGAGATGAATACGTCGTACTATACGGGTCGCATGAGAGGATTGAGAAGCTGACACACAACCTTTTATATTTTGAAGATAGCGTAGGCTTTGATCGTTGGATGACTATGTCTGACATGGGACATCTTATTGCATCATTTTATAATGTAGTCTTGTACCAATTGTCGTTGCAACAGTCTCACTTTCTTACCTTTGAGATCACCACCAGTAACCCTAATTGATCGTCGCGAGATTGCCATTGGATTTGTCAATGGAAATCATTTTGTACAGGTATAATTTATGAAAATAACTGTACATTGTTGTTTAATATTTGTGTAATTGCAAATTTGATAGATTTGGTAAAGATATGTAAATTTTTGGATGTACGTGCTGGTATTTTTGAAGCCTGGTCATCCAGTTCCTCCCATTGTTGTGCTTTGGCGAGTTCACCATTAGCCGCATTCAAAAATTCAAAGACAACATAGGACTTAATGTAGCTACTCGAGAGATATTTGATGTAGTTGACATAGATTGATGTATTAGAGAGCAGTCATGAGAGGTTTAAGACATTAGTTTTTATGATTTACTAGAATGGAGTAATGAGATAGATATCATTTTGCCATTGAATTTTGTAATGGTCATTTTTTTTTAATATAATATCATGTGAGTTATAGTTCTCTTATTTATGGAATAGATGTCATATTATTTTTACATTGTCTGAATATAAAATGTAATGAAAATAATATTAACCAAGTGCAACTACTGTTAAAGATTATTCATATTAAACAAGAAGTATGTAACAAGAACTAGTAATATTAACTAGTAGTTCAATCCATCCACATCATCACAAAATACATGTCTCTTTATACATAATCCAAGAAGTACATAATCTAAAGATAATAATAATATTTGTCTTCTTACACATCCACTAACACCATCAAAAACTACTTGTGCTAACATTATGAACTACTATCAACTACATGACCGGCGAGTGTAATGTGCTCCAAAATGCTATGTAGTAGAAGAGCTGGGTGTAGACCGACCCTGAGCGGATGTGTTGGGCGCAGCTTCACTAATGCTGATCTTAAAGAAGCTGTTCAATTGCATTGATTGTGTAGTAAAGTCTATCAGGATTTTGAACACTATCCTCATAGCCAGCCTTAACGAAAGGATGAGTAATCTGACATATCTGTGACATACGCTACATTACGAGAACAAATACAACATTATATACAAACCTATAATAGTTTACATAAATAATTCGTAATTGTGCCCTTAAAAAAAAAAGTACTTGTGCATCTTGGCTAGGATACTGATAATGATGAATATTTGGGTCTACCTGAGAACGACGCGCTGGGTTTTGAACATACATATGGGTAATGGTTTGGTACCAATCCATGTAACCAAGAACACAATCCCAAGGTTGTCGTATCGGTGTACTCCTCTTCCAATCAGATAACACATGGTTGTCCCATGCATTCCAAATGATGTCCAAGTATGCATACATAACATTGTAGCGTGGAGCTGTGGCTTCTCGAGAGGCACACATAGGGCCAAGTGGTGGATTAGGGATTGTCTACACTCTGCCAAATTGTCTCAAAACTTTATCAGGGTGATATGGTTCAACTACTCCCAAACATTTTAGGCAATGTGGTAAAACGTAACTGGGTGACACGGATGGACATCTGCAACTCTGGTACGGGGTCCGAAATAACCTACAAACAATAACAACTGTAAGATATGACAACTATAAATTTTGTATGACATAGAATTTCAAATTTTAAAGGACTTTCTAACTTACATCATGTACACCCAACCTATCAAACTCCTCTTGAAAAGCCTATAACTGTGTCTCTTCACCAGACTCTCTCTGAGAAGTCCAACAGTAAACACGTGGCATGTCTCGAGTGTAATTCATATTCAAGTGTGGTTGAAATCCACGAAGGTACTCATAAATCCGTCCCTCAAGAAGTGTCATGTAACCGGCTATTTGTTTTACGCCGGACCGGCTAGCGTACCCCATCTATCTATATAAGTATGCCAATGCAGCAACACTCCAAGCATATGAAGATACAGTCGTCAAATCGGACAACAAACTCAAATAAACAACGGGAACCCTAATACCAGTCTTATCACTGAAAAGTGTACAACCCAACAAAAATAGCAAGTATGCTTTACCTGCACATGCAATTCTTTCCATTGAATCATTGTCTGTGACATTATGAAAGTGTGCCCTAAACCACTCACACCTCACTGACTAGACCTCTCATGTTTGACCTCTTGCTTATCAATTTCCAAGGTATTAACTACTAATGCAATGGCCCGCCTTTCCGACAACTTACGCACACTAATAGATTTGCCTACAATGGGAAGCCTAGGATAGTGGCGACATCATCCAATGTGATAGTCATCTCTCCAACAGTCAACCACGGCTACGAACGAATCTTAGACGAGTGATTATGGTACTTCAAAGGGCCCATTTCATCAGCACTATTCCAAATAGCTGAGGCAACATGACTTTTAAAAATTTTAAGGATTGATGGATCAGTTGGCCCTCCCGGAAATGGCTGAGTAAGGATATCTTCATCAACAATGTTAGCATCATCACTAGTAGGGTCATCATCCATAGCAATATCATCCATAACTGGTGCATCATGTATAGGATCATCATCCTTGGCAATGTGTGTGTCATCATCATGCACTCGAGCACGTCCATGTCCACGACCACGACCACGACCATGACTATGACCACGCCCACGTCTCTTTAATTCACAGAGTCTTCTGTTCGAAGCTGTTACTAATCGACGTTGATTGGGACCGGCATCCATCTACATAAGGAAAATTGTTCTCATCAACCAATATAATGAAACAGAATAAACACTCCCAGAAAAAGATCACTTCAATGTGGGTAATAAGTAGCCTAACCATGCCACCTTAATGAAATCTAATATGCAGTTATAGACCATTAAATTGACAATTTTGATGATGTGAAATTAACAAAATAAGTTAAGGACATAACCCTACTATTGATGAAAGAGTGAGACTAGGATTTGTTGAAAAATTACAATGTAAACATGGATATAGCAAAACTATTTGTATTCTATACAAACCATTCACCAATTAGTTTGGTAATGTTCACAACATGCCAAAAACAGATTAACTTTACTTCGGCTAATTTACCAAGGCAACGGGGTCATTAATCAATACCAACATCATTTTTCAAACAATCAAAGGACTGCCCATCATTTGTCTTTGTACATTCTATTGATTGTAAATTTGTTGTAGCTGTAAGTATACAACCAAAGACCAAATTTGGCCCTAATTTCAATGTTTTGAAAGGACAAACCCCTAATATTCTATATAATGCAATTGTTTTGTTCAGCTATTTAGCTAACAGCATTTTTGAAGACCTATGTTTAATAACTACTTAAGCTAACAATATAATGTGAAAATACCAATACTGCACAGATTTTTGTTTATATTGTTATGCATTGAATTTCGCAAAAAAAAAAAATAAAAATAAATAAACATACCCATAAAATAAAATTGTTGAAAAAGAACCTAAAGTAAAACCAATCTTGGCAGCCTATGTAACTTGGTGCAAATTTATATATATATATTAAAAAAAAAAAAACCATTCGGAACTTCAGTGCCGAATGAACACAAATATTTCAGAAATCAATTGCCGAAATAAAAGAATTAATTCAGAACTATTGAACAGAAAAATTATATTATATTTGGCAGAAAAACTTAAAAATTTTATATTTTGTTCAGATTCAATTGGTCGATATTGTACACATTATTCGGTGATTGGGTTCTGAATTGAAGAAACAAATTCAAACACCCAGTGCTGAGAGCTCCAACCCGTCCCCAACCATGGAAAAATCGATGTTTTATGCCAATGGAGTGCAGAGATATCCGAAAATAGTAAATGTAATAACAAAATGATAAATGTAATAAAAAAATGGAATGATTTCTTACCTTAAACAAAGGATTCAATAGTTTTTAGTGGTTTCAAGTTCTTCAATGGAGGTGAGGAAAGTTCAAAACTTTTTTTTTTTCTCTGTTTGAAAGAAGCCAAAGTCTTCACAAAAGTGGGTGGAACTAGAAATGTCAATTAAGGTCAGTTAAAGTGTGTGCATTTGAGGGTAAAGTTTGTGTATCATTTATGAGTGAAGGATATAATTGTAATTTTAAGGGTGTGGATTGAGAAAATTAATTCATAATCAAATTAATAGGTGTGTGGATTGAGACAAGATTTGCCTTGAGTTTATTAGGTAGGTGGAAATAGAATTTCCTCGTGTAGATAGAATTACCTAGGGATGGCAATTTGATTCCGGCCCGACAGGGACCCGACCCCCTGACCTAGAATTGAGCGGTTTTTTCCCGAAAAATACCCCCGACGGGCCGGGGATGATATTTAAAAATAAATCCCCGATGATATTCGGGTAGGGGACGGGGATACATTTTCCAACCCCGAACCCGGCCCAGCCCGGTCCCGTCTCGTTCAGCCCCCCTGATCCTATTTATATATATATATATAAATATATGTGTGTTGTGTGTGTAGGGTTTGGTTGAGTTGACACACAAACATAACACATCTAGCTTCCCCTCTCTCCCTCTCTCTCTCACTCTCACTCTCTCATACACAACCGCAACTCCCTTACTACCGGCTCCTTCTCTCGTTCTCAACACCGACTCCTCATCTCTCTCTCACGGTATCTCTCTCTCTCTCTCTTGTTTTTTGCTTTTGTTCTTCAGATCTAGAAAATGACGGAGATGAAGATGAAGATGTTGATGAAGATCTGTTGGTGATGAAAATGATGATGATGTTTTCTGATCTGTTAGAGCTCAGATGTTGTTTGATTTGTTAGATGTTTTTTGAGCTCAGATCTATTAGATTTGTTAGATTTGTTGATGTTTTTGATGAATTCATTTTCTGGAGTTTTTTTTTTTTTTTTTTTGGTTGGGGATTTTCGGGGTCGGGGAAACCCGATCCCCGTTAGAGGGTGGAGGCGGGGGTGGTAGTGGGTTGCCCATCGGGGATCGGGGCTAGGGCCGAGGGAATTTCCACCATCGAAAATCGGGGACGATGAGGGTGATCCCCGCCCCGCCCTGCCCCGTCCCGTTGCCATTTCTAGAATTACCCAAGTTCAAATCTCTCAATGGTATGTTTTATTCTATTTTTAGCCTTATTATTAAAATATGAATAATAATTGTATAAATAATTTTAATTTACTTAAAAATTATATTTTTAATTGCAAAATTTAAACAAGTTACATTAAAACCATATTTGGATAATAGATTTTGGTAAGAATTTGAAAATTGAAAAGAAAAAGGTAGGTCCAAATATAATCTAAACAAACTTATAAACAATAATTTGATCAAAAGAATTATGACATTCATTATTTTTTGTTGCCATCAACCATCTCTAATCTAGACTAATATCTTTCATCAAGTTTAAATTTGATAAAAATTTGATAAAAACGGTGTTCTAATTGTTTCACCAAATTGGTATCAAATTAAGGGAGTCATTATTTTTTCATCAAATTAAAGGAGCGTTAAACCTTTCTTTAAATCTTGCAGGTGACCACTAATGAATGACTGGGTGGATGACCGACCGATCAACCGGGTGGACGACCGGCCAGACAACCGAGTATACAACCAGATTGGAGAAGATTTGATGAAAATTTACAGTAGGCCGGACGACCGGCCAAATTTAATGAAACGATTAGAGCGTGTCATATCAGATCAAACTTTTACTCAAATTTGATAAAAAATTTGACTAAGTGTTGAAGATGCTCTTACATTGAAAAAAATATTTGACAGGCGATTCAAAAAAATGCCTAATTGTATAAATATTTCACTAAAAATTTGTGGAAAATAATACCATGGCAAATTGACATATTTTCAATGTATAACAGAAATGATGAATCTAATGCTCATTTAATAAAATTTTCTTATTTATAAAAAAAACATTTTTAAATAAATTAAATTTTTAATAAAATTATTAATTCTTTTTTTAATGTGAAAGGTAAAGTTGGGGAAAAAACATACTATTATACAGAATTGAATTTTTTGAGAATAAGTTATCAAAAATAGGATTCAGTTGTTTAATAGGATTCACTTGAATCTGAGAGCTAAACAAAATTTAAAGGTAATTTTTCCAAAAATGTAAGTATCAGTAAATTACGCTAGTAATTCATATATTTTAGCCTTTGTGTTATTCTAGTTTTTTTTTTTTTGAACTGTCTGTGTTATCTAGTTCATATAATTTTAATTAGTTCAATTTTTTACTTTTGAATTTTTATTTTGTATCAATCTAATCCAATCAATAATGGACGTTTATAGATGGCCATTATAAGGACAGGTTTGGGTTGGGGCTAGCTTACAAAAATAATAAAGTGTTGTGCCCAAGCTCAATCTAGCCTCTTATGTGTTTTAAAATTTTCATTTGGAGTCGGACTCTAAAATTATGTTAAAATTTCAAATTTACTCAATAAATTTATATAAGAAAATATTTGAGACCCTTAAGACCATCTCCAATCATTCACCAAATCCATCATCAAATTCAAATTTAGAGAAAAAGTTTTACTTTTTGTGCTCCAACAGTTTCACCAAAACGGTATCAAATTGAGAACGTCTCAAACTTTTCACCAAACTGAAGATCTCTGCCTCCTTTTACCAATTTACTGTGTATAGCCGTTGAGTGTGGACCCACCGAATGTCCGGCCTGATGTCCTATAGGATGACCATTTCAAGAAAAATTTTGTGAAAATTTTACACTAGGAGGTCGATCCCCCGATCGACCACATTTGTATCTTTTTCTTAATCTTTTCCCCATTCTGTTTCTTGCTTGCTTTCTTCCCCAATGTTTCACCTCCAAAAGCAGTAGACTCCGGCTTCAGGGGCAAACATCTGGGCTTGCATCCATTTTGAAGGACATGCTTAAAATAATTGGAGAGTCAAACACAGGAACATCATTCATAAGCTTCGGAAAGAAATCATTCCCTCTTCCTGCAAAGAAGCCTGGATACAAAATCCAATTTATTCATTCCCCTCTAATTGTGATTATTTATCTAATTTATTCATCATTTCCACCAAAATCCAAAATATTGCTACTAATAATACATTTATTCAATCAAACATATTAAGATCCATGACATGAATTACCAAGAGAAACACACATATGAAGCAGTGATGAGAGCTTGCTCATGGAGGGGGAAAAAATATTTCAATGCCTTGTCCGGTCGACCGGCCGGTCGTCCTGCTGAACGTCCATGTCCTTTTGACGCAAGATACAGTGCACTCGTTGGAACAACTCATATCAGATTGAGGAATCGTCATTTTTTTACTTAGATTTGATAAAAAAAATACTGAAACATTGGAGATGCTCTAAAAAATAAATGTTACAAAATTAAACATTAATCAATTTGTATTTTTTGTACCCAAGCCCACCTTTGGTGGTGTTTGGAAAGGCAAGTTGGGGCTAAATTAGCCACGTCTGGACAAAAAAGGTTAATTTAGCCAAATGGAGACAAAACAGAATTCAGGCTTTGGTTCAAACCCTTATTGGGGTAAATTTACCAAAATACCCTGACTTCATCCCTCTGATTCTGGGGCCCAACGCCTCATCACACACACAACCTTCCTAGGGCACACAACAAGCGAAGGAGGCAATTAATGTATACTAGTGGTGACAACATCTGAGGTAGCTTCACAGAGGCGATTGGCACCGGAGCACGCATCTGCGGCATCGAAGAAGACTCGCGAACAGGTCGGCAAATTGAACGGTTGGGGTGTACGTTGGCGGCGGCAAACAAGAACGAACCCTCTCAAACACCACCGATCTTCAGGTAATGTTTTATGGCCGTTCTCATTTCCTTTCCCTTTTCGCGTAAATCTGTCCCCTACTTCCGATCTGCTTAGGGTTCATGTGTGGAATCCCTTTCTCTGTTGAAGACAAATTTTTTCCAAATTTCAAAGGAAGTGTGGACTCTGTTTTTTGAATATCCTGTGGGTTCATTACGGTTAAATTAAGTTGACACATTTTGGGTTCATTACGGGTTGGGTTCATTACCGATCTGTTTGTTTACCGTGGTGCTTGGGTTCATTTTGGGCAGATATATATATATGTTCTTATATATAAATCTGTAAATCTGTGAGTAATGAGGGCAGATATATGTAAATCTATTCTTATATATATATATATATATATATCAACCCATGGTAAAAATTTAAAAACAGATACATATGAAGAACCTTAACAATCTGTTCTTATACATCTGTTGTTCTTATACATCTGTTGAGATTCTTAAAACAATCTGTCCTTTATTTGATTTGATTTCTTATAATTCTTATTAAAAACAAAACAATTTCAGATCACAAGTTAAAATTGATTTGTCAATGCTGAATGAAATCTGATTCTGTGAATGAAATCTGAAATCTGAAACCAGACTTAAATCTCTGAATGAATATCTGATTCTGTTACAAAATTGATTTTAGTAACATTGGTAAGTTGATTTCTTATCATTGTCATTAAAAAGTTGATTTATTATCTGTGAAATACCTATTGATTTGTCAATGCTGAATGAAATCTGAGTCTGTGAATGAAATCTGAAATCTGAATGAGTTCTGTGAATGAAATCTGTGAATCACATCTGAAATACCTATTATTTTTTATTTTGTTGGTTCCTGAAATACATATTATTTCTGACTCTGCTACAAATTATTTCTGAAATACCTATTATTTCTGATTTTTGTTGGTTCGTGGCAGTATGTTTTATCTTACTGATTTCATAGACATATATTTTTTTTTATCTTTTCTGTATTTTCTTTTAAATGAAGAATATTGATTTTCACAATGGTTTCTCAAACCCTCTTAACACATTGCTTTTTTCCGTTGTCCATGGCCGGTAAATCAAGTATCTTTGGTTTCTCTTTATGACTTGTATACTGTATAGTTTCCCTTTTTGGTTGAATTTGTTTTTGTTGTGTAATGTTTTCATTGTAAAGCTTTGTATGTATTTTTAGTGACTATCAAGTTGAGCCTGTACTGTGACTCGTTTCTTTAACATTTTTATGGCTTCACTAGGAATGAATTATAAATTGTTTACATTAGCATGATAGATATGGAGGAAGCTGTTGTTCGGAATCTGTACATAAATTTGTGCACAACCATATTTTTACCTACACAGGCGCACACATTCATATATTTGAGGGTTTATGCTGCTGACATGGATTTTAAAGGCATCAGACTGTATGAAACAGCTTCCGATATCAATATTTTATGATCCTGCCAGGTTTTTCTGTACCGAGAGTGTGCAGCGACAAGTATGATGGATCAAATAATTCAAATTTAATAACTGTTTTTCATCTTTAAGCTCTTTATGGATTTATTCATGCCTTGCATGTGATTATCTGTTTTCATGAATCGGATTGTAGCCATTCTTTTTATGACGCAATCATGCATTTTACATTTGAGCCCCCCGTTTTTTAAATTAAAAACTGATTTCATCTGAAAGGATGTGTGGTCTGGTTTTAAGAAAATTATGAAAGTAGGTTAGTCCATAACTTTGATATTCACTCCAATCCTTTTTCTTTTTATCTTCTTCTTCATGTTAAGTTTATAGGGGACTCGTGAATTTTCTATGTAGTAGCTAGTATATGGTCTAATGAAGTAGAGAAACATAAACTTCAACCTGCACATGGTATAATTGCATACAAATCCTCTAAACCAGCTTCCTACTGTACCAGAATCCTGTACGTATTATGGACCTCACATTTCTATTTTGGTGTTCTCTTTTGATTAATTTAGTACATTTCTTCATATATTCGTGTTAGTATATCAAGATGTCCGGACATTTTTTTAGTTCCGCTTGATAATCTGAAACCAGACTTAAATCTCTAAATGAATATCTCATTCTGTTACAAAATTAGATTTTTACCTTTCTATTACCACCTTGACAGTGAAACCATGATAATGTAGGCTGCTTTTCTTTAAAATAAACTAAACAAAATATGGAGTTTATATACCTATCCTATGAAACTTGTGCATCAGCGTATTCAGTTCATGTTTAACCTGATATATGGATAACATAAACTAATTACTTATATAATTCATTGTCACTTCTGAATGTTTGTAAAGCATAGCATGGCTTCGTTTACCTCTATTGCAACTTCCAGTATATGCCCACGACGAATGTGTGTCTGTGGACATGGCCCCTGTATTGTTAAGATTTCCAGGTCCACTAAAAATCCAAGGCGTCCCTACTTTGCATGTCCCCTCCCTGTGGTGAGTGACCCATTCTTTACCGGTCATAACTGCATGAACATTAACAACCCATTGACTAATAGTTCCATCATTTGCACTCATCAGCCGTGTGTCAGTTGGATTGGTTGGTGCGAAGAACCAAGGCGAGAGAACCAAGACTATGCGTCACCCAGAGACGAAATTGTCATGCAATTGCGGGCTGATGTCATAGACATTCAACAATCCTTGCGTGTCCTTAAGACCATTGTGTATGTGCTATGCATTGTCGTTGTCATTTTGTTGTTCCGTATGTAAGCAATGTTAGGATGTTGTCAGTATGTACAAACACGTTACGAGGTTGTTAGTATGTTGGTAGTATGTTTTAGTATGACTTTAAGCTACCTTTGCCTTCTTCCACTACGAAACGGTAGACGTATTAATGACTATCATAACTATGTCCACTACTGAGTTCCATGGAACCTGTGTATGTATGTTATTAATGTGCAATGGTTATATGCTGTTTAATTTAGCATCCTATCTCTTTGTTTGTTGTTATTTATGTGCAATGGCTTATGCGTTTATATATAACAACCGAATTTGTGATGGTAATCTTTTGTAACCGTACATTAGTAATGGCTTCCATACGCACTTCTCCGCGTACCCAATCCAAAAGCAAAGGCATTGTCACAGAGAAGTCAAGCAGTCTTGAAGAGACACATAATCAGTTTAGCCACAAGGCCTCATGGGACAGTGACTCAATCCGAGTTTTCCTGCAGTTGATTGCAAATGAGATTACAAAAGGAAATCGACCATTCCTAGTCCTCAGCCAAGCAGGGTACAAGTCCTTGGCAAGGAAATTTGAGAAAAAAACAGGAAGAAAACATGGCCTCAAACAGTTGAAGAATAAATACATGAGTTTGAAAAAAGAGTGGCAAGCATGGACAAAGTTGATCGATTCAAGCAAAGGAGTGTCAGGGATAGGGTTTGACAGTGACACCGGTATGTTTCAGGCACCTAAGGAGTGGTGGGACAAGATGGAATCGATAAGTACATGTTTCTTGCGTTTCATATTTGTTTGTTACCAGTATATTTTATCATTATCAACTTAACTACATTACTTGTTATATGAAATGTAACGTCTTCCTCTTTCATAAATCTCCAACTGTGCAGATAAACAAGGTGTGTGCCAAATTCAGGAAAAAAACTTTGGAACATCATGACTTGATGGAGACAGTCTTCATGGGGGCATCAGCTACTGGTAAGCACCATTGGACCCCGGGAGAAAAACTTGCTGAAAATGCCGATGACTCATCTGATTCTGTGCGAAGTTTGGGAGCGCAGCCATTTGCTGATCCGATACCCGCAGGAGTACAGGACGTGGATTCAGATTCTTCACTGGAACCGGTTATGGTTGAAAAGGGAAAAATGAGAAAGACGCCATCAACAAGTGTTTCAAAGTCCAAGAAGGCAACAAGTGGAGCGTCAGTTATTGCGGAAAGCATGAACAATCTAACAGATGTTGTGCGTACCAAGAATCAGCAGGTCACGGTGAGGCACCTTATAGGTAACGAATCGCTGTACACTATCTCGGAGTGCATGCATCGCCTGACGACTATTCCATCCCTTATTGGTACGCCGCTATTTCATTTCGCCTCAACACTTATGGATAACGCAGATTACCGGGAGGTGATGATGTGCCAGCCTGATGACGACCACATTATAGGGTGGCTTACACAGAAGCAGCTCCAGTGTACTGCGTCGGCGCCGTTTGCGAACCTTTTTGGGGCTCGCCAGATGTGATATTACCGTGTTATTAATGCTGAAGATGCCTGCCCTTCTCTTGCTTTGGAAAACTTTTACATATGTTATTGTTGGAACTGTACTAAAACAGGATGGTTGTGTCTGCATGTTTGAAACTTGTACTATGTTTTTTTTTTTTTTCTTGCTAGCTATGGTTTAGTAATGGTTTGCATGTTTGTCTTAGACGCGATGTCTGAATGGTTGTGTGTTTTTTTGGAATGGAATATGATGGTTGTGTTTGAATTAAATGTTGTGTTTGGGAAACCGGATAGGTTTGTTTGACGTCATCTTTTGTGGTTGTGTTAGCAATGGCTTATGCTGTGTTAATAGTCCCCTTGCTCAAGATAACGAACAGGTTCACTAGTTGTTTAATTCAGTTCATTATGCGGTAGTCATGACATTGGTGACGACATTTTTTAACATTGAAAATGATGTTGGCTTCTGCTGTAATTGGAAACTGTTATTGCATTTGAGTCCATGCATCACGCGCAAACTGATTGAAACAGTGCCACTCTTGTAGGTTTCGCGACAACAAAGACGTGATGAATCCCTGGGATGGAAGCAACAATGACGAGTTAAGGGAAATGCTTAATGGAATGGCCGTACAGCTGCAACAAGAACACAATTGGACATTTCTACAAGCATGCCAATATGTCACAGAGTGGTACAAAAAACACATGGCTAAAACGCCATGTCGCACTTCTATACTGACCGGGAATGCATGGATATCCGAACTATATGCGGGCCATATGGGTCGATTTGAGGAAAATGTTTGCATGCCGAAGGAAGTTTTTGCCGCTTTGTGTGAGACATTAGTAAATGATTTTGGGTTACAAGTACCGCAACGTCTACATGGCTTAGCTGTTGAAGAAAGCGTTGCAATGTTTATCCACGTGTTGAAAAAGAAGCAAAATCGAGAAATCCAAGAACGGTTCCAACATTCGGGGGAGACTGTGTCTTGGCACGTGCATAACGTATTAGCTTCTATGAAAGAGTTCACTGTTGTTCATTGCCGGCCCACATATAGTCAGCATCGTATACATCCATGCGTGCAGTCTAAACGGAAATACCTACCGTTCAAGGTACTTCTGAAAAACAGTACCCAGTTATTTGTGCAAAGTCTAGTTATTTTGTGTTTATTATTAAGTGGACGTGAAGTATGAAAATAACCATTACATGTACCCGTAGGAGTAATAATATAATTGGGTTGTTGGTAGGACTGTATTGGAGCAATAGACGAAACACATGTAAATGCATGGGTTACGGAGCCAGATGCGGCAACATATTTCGGTAGGAAATACTGTCACACGCAAAATATCATGGCCGCGTGCGACTTTGACATGTGTTTCATCTTCATTTCGTGCGGATGGGAAGGAAGTATGCATGATAGTCGCATCTTCAACGAGATACTAACAAATGACAATGTCCCATTTCCACATCCAGAATAAGGTAACACAGTGCCATGAATTCTTTATTGATGGGGCTATAATTTTTTGTCAAATAGTGTTACTTGAAAATGAAGCACAATGTTTGTTTTTGGTGTCATACATTGTTGTCCTGTCTGCAGGCAAATATTATCTTGTCGATTCTGGCTATCCAAACCGGATAGGTTACCTAGCACCATTCAAAGGCAGCCGTTACCACCAACAAGAATTCCGACGTACTCAACGGAACAGGACGACAAACACGCCACGGGAATTATTTAACAAAGTTCACTCGTCGTTACGCAGTGTGGTGGAACGCACTTTCGGTGCCTAGAAAAATCGTTGGGGGTTTATTCGAGACATGCCTCGGTATGACTTTGCAAATGTGCAAGTTCAGTTAGTAGGTGCGTCAATGGCATTACATAATTATATACTGTCACGACCCAAACCCGCCCCTATGGGTTTAGCACCGTAACCGGCCAGTAATCCGTGATTACCGAAGGCCTACTTAACAGTAGAACAGTAAAAAAGAGTACAGGGGCATGACGGAAGCCAATACAGTAAATAAACAATGTCCAATGAGCTGTGACAGTCTGTATGCAAAAAGACTTTTCATACATATATACAGTTGGTGACCAAACAGTATGCACATCATAAAAGGACAGTCTATACATACATGTACATTCAGAACAGGGATCTAATCCCTATTAAACAGGACAGTAACAGTCTATACAGTCTATATAGTAAACAAAACAGTTACAGAGACAGACGGGGAATATTAAAACACCCCTAAGCCAAAGCTTGAACGGGCTTGGAACCTCACAGTGAGGCACAGTGGTTGACTGACAAAACAAAAGCTTGCCTGACGCTCCTAGCAGCGGTCCGGTGCCTGAACACCTACATATATATATGAGCAGTGAGCTAAAGCCCAGTGAATAACATAATGCGTAAAGAGGTTAGCAAAGAATGTCCCTTCAGTATTTTAACCAGTCGTTTGCCTTGGTAAATCAGTTATACGATCGGTGGCTTACATTTCATGCCATATCAGTCATTTAGAAATCATAGTAATCGTACGTGGCACATCCGTTAGCAGAACAGTACAGTAGTAGTAGTGTCAGTACAGTGACAGTATAGTAGCAGTAACGTACAATGCAGTAACAGTACGGTAGCAGTACAGTAGCAGTAACAGTAACAGTGCAGTAATACGTAAAGTAACATTTCAGAAAACAGTACAGTTCTTATGGACTCAAGAGGTGTCTCGCACGGGTTCTAGAGGTGGCTCACACTGTAGCACTTAGTTCCGTACAGCACTTTGTTCCAGGTTTCACAGATTGGCTTTAAGCCCAGATTTTACATATGTATGGACTCAAGAGGTGTCTCGCACAGATTCTAGAGGTGGCTCACACTGTAGCACTTAGTTCCGTACAGCACTTTGTTCCATATCAGAAATACAGAATGGCCTCTGGCCTAACAGATCAAACAGTGAATGATGGCCATCATAACAGTAAACAGAAGTTCCAAGATAAGAACTGACAGAGATATCTATGACAGTAGCAGTACAGTACAGTAACAGTAAGTTGCTATGGATGCCACGAATACAGTCCATAATTAAGACATTCAGTTCATTCAGTAGACAGTATTTCCTTCAGAAACAGTTCAGTTGGTCGTTCATAAAATAATCATAATTGAACACATCTTTACAACATTGTTACTCACAGAGTTCTGGGCTACAGATGAGCTAGAGCGTCTCCAGATGCCAACCCTACACAATTACAGATTGAACACACACTAAGCTACACAGTTGGGAAAATCAATAACTTAATCCCTAATTTGCCTCGGTGTGGTTCTACATCAATATCCTCCTTAAGATGCATGAAACATGCCCTAGGAATGCCTAGGATGGAAAGAGGATGCAAAGATGCACTCAGAAAACATTTTCAGAATTTTCAGAAAACAGGGGTCCCGCTCGAGCGTGACTAACTCCGCTCGAGCGGACATGCAATAAAAGGTTTCCGCTCGAGCGTATACTTACCCGCTCGAGCGTACTTCAAAACAGTCAAAAGTGCTGGGAGCACGAATTCCACGCTCGAGCGCCAGTCACCCCGCTCGAGCGTGAGTCCAAATTCTGGAAATTCCAGATTTGAACCTCAAGCTCAAATTCAACTTTTGAAACACCAATTTCGATCCTCTTGGGCTAATTTTCTGGAAAACATTTGTAAATCCATAGAATAACATGATTCAAAGATTAATTTGAGAAATCAAAGCCCAAAGGTAGTTCAATTAAACATGATTTCAAACCAAAATTCAAGAACATGCAATATCCATGAATTCAATCAACTTCAAAGCTTCAAACACTTGCTCAAATGAGCCAATTCTTCTTAAAACATGATGAAACCATGGACTTAAACATAAACATGTACATGCATGCAAGATTTCTATGAAATCAAACCTCCAAACTCAACAATGTATACATGCATGCGTGCTAGAAGCTACAATTCAACATTTTTGAACCAAAGCTTGACTTTAAACCTCAATATAACATGAATCATGTAAGAACTAACTTAAATGTAAGTTCAAGAAGATGGTTCCTCTACCTTATGCTTTCAATTTGAGGTATAAAGGCTCAAGTTTGCAATTCTTCTATGATTCTTCAAATCTCCAAGCAATTCAAGATGAAATGTTGATATCAATATTTCTCCTAATTCTCTCTCTCTCTCTAATCGGCTATGAGCTCAAGAATGGGCTGATGAAATGTTATCTCTAGAGGCTCAAGTGATGTGTAAAGTAGGCCACTAACATGGCAAAGTTGTAATTAAGGCCAAAATCTTGTAATTACATTGTTTGATCTAATTTAACCATACCAAATAACATTTTAATTAAATATACCATTAAATCATATTAATTCCAATTGGCATAAAATACTAATCGATTTCAGATTCGGCCGCCGACAAGGCCTTCCATTTGTAATTTAATGCATAAAACATGAACAGATAGTTCAACAGTCAAACAGATAGACATGCATTTCAACAGATACAGTCAATCAATCAGTTTCGGAGTTCAGTCAGTCAGTTCGGTATTTCAATCAATTCAATTATCAATCATGGTCAGTCTCAGTTTAGCAGTAATCAGTGACAGTATCAGTAATCAGTGGTCAATCAGTGATCAGTGATGAGGGTTGTTACAGTCTCCCCTCCTTATAAAGAGTTTGGTCCTCCAAACTCGAATTAACATACGACAACGGAGATGACGCTTAACATAACAGTAACTTTCACTCTTTCACAGGAGCATAATCATATTCATAACAGTTTCATGATCCAATCTCAATCTTAGCAGTGCACAGAAACAGAATCATAAATCGCATACAGAGATTAGGGTTCGAATTATAATGGAGTCATATACCTAGTCAGGTTTTAGAGTCAGGAACAGATTCAGATACAGAACAGAAGCTGAGCCCTTGTGACGAGGCCTCCGGTACGGGTAACAGAGTGCAGACAGATATAAGTTCCATAAAGAACCTCCGATACCGGGCAGCTAACATATATCACATAATATTAAGAGTCACGAATACATATCAGAGGTTGAACACTCAATCAGTATACATCATATAGCATTTCAGAAAACAAAACTTATTTCATGACACAGAATCATGAATACAGTTGCGCACAATTTTTACTGTATTATTGTGCACGTTTCTTATATCAAGTGCTTATCGGGGTTATAGATTGTACTGGCCTCATTTTCAAAAGTAGGTCCCCCGCTAAGTTATAGAGATTCGACTCATTCGGTTCCGAGCCATACATTCGGTCTTGTTCAATTTGGTTCTCAGTTCGGTAATCCATCACAGTCAGTCCAGTTCATTCGGGAGTTATCGGGAACATAAGGCGAATTTGTACATTACTCCATTACAGTAGGCAGGGTTCTGAAGTAATCATTCACATACTATTCATCAGTTTCAGTCCTCACAGATTCGATCATACTACGTATCAATACGGAAGCAGTCATACTGATTACATATACTTCCGGATAGTGAGGGTTTATAATCAAAACCAGTTTGCTGTCAACAAATCCCATCAGTTCTGAAGTACGGTAATCGCCAAAACTATCATTCCCTAGTCAAACAAGTTCATAGTCATACGGTAATACCGGGTGATTAATCACATGGCATGTACCCAGTTTTCCCCATATTGTAAGCAAATCAGGTAATAGCTCTCAATAAGAGTTTTCTTAAGTCAAATCGATGAAAGTTCGACTAGGTCATTTCAGACGCAAGTTCTGTCCAATCATATCAAGTAAAAGTTCGAAGCACAAGCATCAAACAGAAGTTCCATTAGTTACACAAAGGGTTTCATCAACCCACGGTTCTATCAGATCAGATCAGGTAACAGTTTCATTCTTATCATTTCCAGATGAGGTACATTAGTTCATACTCCAGTCATTTCGGTACATAGTCAGTAGTTTCACAAT